>CM073445.1:27185000-29685000 GCA_037074515.1 Mimosa bimucronata | reverse complement strand
TTTCGACGTCTGCAGTTCCCGCAGAAGCCAAAAGTCCCACAAACTTCTGAATAGGAGAATTGTAAATTACGTGGCAAGAATCATGGTAAAAGACCATGCTTGGCGGGGCAAAATGTTTGCTTTTTCTGTCATAAACCAGGGCATTACGCTAATGATTGTCCTCGGAGGCAGCAATCACTAGGATCTACTTAGCGTGACAAAGTATTTGCTTTGACTCATGAAGAGGTGCAGGAATCTCCAAAGATAGATAAAGGTACGATTCTTATTAATGGAAAATTCCATTTGTGCTGATACTGGAGCAATTTCTAAAGCGCCTTATCGTATGGCTCCAACTGAAATGACGGAGTTAAAAAATAAATAGAAGAGTTGCTGGAAAAAGGTTTTATACGCCCTAATGTTTTCCTTTAAGGGGCATTGGTACTATTTGGGAAAAAGAAATTTCCAGAGTACATGATGCAAGGTAATCTCCCTCTCAATTTCGAGGACGAAATTATTTTTAGGGGGAGGGAATTGTAACACCCCAAATTTTAGAAAAAAGAAAATAAGGAGTTATTTAATATTTAGGAAATATTATTAAAATATTAAAAAGCATTAAAAATAAATTTATGATGTTTTAGGTATTTTTAATAATTTTAAGGCTTATTTTATTTAAGAAACAAAGAAGAATTAATTAGAAGATAAAACGTAATTTTGAGGAAAAATGGATAACAAGGATATAGTTGAGATTTTAGAAATGTATTTAGAAATTAAAAAGCCTTATAAATAAATTTATGAGGCCGGGTAAATTTTTAATATTTTTTAAAGTTTATTTTCTTTATTAGCTCAAGAAAAATAGTTAGAAGATAAATTTAAATAAGGGAATATTTAGAATCTTGGGGTATTGGTTATTAATTAAAAAATCTTATAAATAAATTTAGAAGTTAAAACATATCTAGAGGAATTATTTTGGACAGACTTAGGTATATTTCCAAGTGATAATGGTAAATAAAATTATGATTTAAGAAAAAATATAAATTAGGAAATTAAAAAGACAATATCTGCCCCTAATTGAAAATATCCTCAATTAAAAAGGGAAGGGCAGGATAGTAAAATACCAGTAAAATAAAAATATCACACTCTCTTTAACTACTAGCCACACACGTGTCCATTCCTTATTCCTCACTATTTTCTTTTTTTTTTCTTCCTTTCTGCCTCCCTCTGCCAAATCGAACACACACACACACACACACTCAACCACTCTGCTCTCTCTCCCACCGACTCTCACCCTCACTCACTCTCTCCTCTCTGGTTGCTCGAAGCAGCGGCGACGGACGGCCAAATCAACGGCGATCAAAGGCGAGACACGGCGGGAAACGACCAGGATAGCTTAAGCAACTTCAGGTAAGCTTGGTTTCCTTGTTCTTCTCTCCTTCTCGCGCGATTCTAAGCGTTTTGGGGATAGAGAGATTCGAAATTTATGAGATTTTGAAGCTTCAAAATACATGGAATTGAAGCTTAAGACTCGAATAAGTATAATCATGAAGTGGATTGAGGATAAGAAGCTTGATTTGGCCGATTTTCCCAAAGAGAGGCCGGCGGGTACTGTTCACCCGAAACCAAAAATTTGGGATTTTGGATGTTTGTTGCTCTAAAGCTAGATTAATCAGGGGTATGAGTGATTTTAAGCATGTTTGTTGCCTTGAGTGTGGACTATTGAAGCCTAGAGAATTTTTGAAGCCATAATTTTCCTCCCCTATTTCTGTGATTCGCCGACCAAAGAGGGGAAAATTTCTGAAATAATATGTATACAAATTAGAGCTTGAAATGGGGGTTTTGGATGTGTGGATTGATGAATTCCTGGTTGCTTGATTTGTTGCTCAATTTCTTTGCCTTTGTTCTGCTCTGGCCGAGAAGGAGAAAAGGGAATTTTGGGGTTATAATTGTTGAGGTGTGATGTTGACTTCTCCTTCTGCCATAGGTGTGATTTAATTAAGCCCAGAATCTCTGATTTGTTGGTTATTCTTTGTTCCTTGTTTGTTCTTGTTCTGCGCTGGCTGAGTTCCCTTTCTAAGGGAATTGTTTGATTATGTTACTTCTTTTAGTACAATAACATAGTAAATATGAGGAATAGATGAATTTTTGAATGCCTGAATTATGGTCCTTTGTTTCTCTTCCTGTCTCCTGTTCTGTTCGGCCAAAAGAAAAGGAAGAAGGGCCATTAATGTTTGTTTTGCTTTGGGTTGTGGTGATTGATTGAAGGAGGAAATAGGAAGTTAAAATTGCTGTTGTTGTTATTGTTGTTTGGCTGTCAGTTTAGTTGCAAAGAAAGGAGAAATGGTAATATTAATTTAATAGAAATGAATTGTAAGAGAATGTGAAGTGAATTAGTTATTCCTGGGCGTTATTGGATTTTGATTTGAAACATACTTTGAATTGAAATGTTATAATTGTTGGTTTATTGGTAGTGAAGAAGGATAACATTATGATGAATTGGATAAGAAAATAGGAGGTTGCTATGTATGTTTGATTGAAGGTTTTAAGGGCTGAAATTCTAATTCTTGGTTGATATTACTGGTTGCTGATTTATTGGCAAGGAAAGGAGAAATAGTGATCTTGGTTCAATAATAAATTAAGTTTAATGGAATGAGAAGTGAATTGCTATTCTTGGATATTGGCTTTGGGTTTGAAATATATTTTGAATTGAAATGCGGAAATTGCTGGTTTTAGAATGGTATTTATGGGGTTAAAGTAGTGTTAAAGTTGGATTAGGAATTTAGGTAGGATTAATTGGGTAAAAGGGAGATGATTGGTGATTTGTTGATTAAAGTTTCAAATCAACATTGTTAAGTGTTTATGGCTGGTGAAGTTAAGCTAAGGATTTTTAAGGGTTAGGATAAAGTTTTAAGTTGAATTATACACATGTATTATTGCATTTAGTAGGTAACTTGGAAGTTAATTGTTGCTAAGTGAATTTAAAGATTAAAGGCTTATAATGGATGTGAGTTCATTGAAGTGTTAATTGATTGATAAGAAAGGTTAGTTAATTTAAAGTAGTTAAGACACTTTTGTGTTTATGTGTATATTAATTTTATTTGTCTATATATTAATCTATGTTTGTGCAATGTTTATTGGTAATGATATGATTAATCATTTAACTAGAAATTTAGATTTAATAGTATTAGAAATAGAAAGGGGTAGTATGATAGGAATGTGAGAGACGTTTAATTATTATATTTAAGATTAGATATTAATGTATTATTTTATATCATAAATATTTATAGGACAAGATAGTTGGATTGAATCCCCAGAGTACAAAGAGATAAAGGAGTTTAGTGAAGGTTAAGCTCAAGAATCAGGTAGCAGTTTATTTCATATAATATTTAATTACAGCGCATTACATGCATAAATTTCATAATATCTGTAGCAATGGTAATTTTATTCCTTAGAGGTTATGAGGGGAGTACTCCAAGGCTTAGGTGGGTAGCTCCCCCTTTGCCAGAAGTTATGAAATCCTATTACAGGTAAAGGTACCTCCACTATTTAATGAATATATCGTTAGTAGTGGTTGGTAGAGGTTATAAGGATAAAGATTATTCATGTTGTGAAGATTTATGATTTATTATGCATGAACTCATATGAAAGAAACTGCTATTGGGATTACCAATCTCACCCCCATCCCCAAACATTTTTCAGTAACGCAGGTTTGGAAGAATCTAGCTGGGAGATAGTGAGATGATTAAGATGAGGAAGCAGTGCTAGAAGAAGTTTAGATGAAGAAATTAAACTTTATAATTTGAAAAGTAAGATTATTTGTATATGATGTAAAATTAAATTATTAAATTAGCAGTAGAAAGTATAGAAATTAGAATTGTATAAAATTATTAAGAGATTTAAATTTCTCAAGTATTATGAATTAATAATAGTTACCCTGAAGGGTTAGCGTACTTTTAATTGTTTTAATAACCACTTTATCTTATACAGAGTTTTTAAATTATTCAATTTGTCCGAAAAGCCCATTCCAACTGCATTAGAGTTGGAACATTGCTTGGAAAGAAAAAGTTTTAAATTTATTCGTATTTTTGGGCTTCTGACATTGAAAAGTGGTTATAATTCAATTAAAATGTTATAGTATAGTATGAAAATTCCAGGCGTTACAGATTTAACAAATAAATGGTTTGATTTTCCTATATATGCCCTCTTCACTTCATTATTTTGCAGCAAAGATCAAAGCCTCGCAGGCATAAACTCTCTTACTATTGAAAGCTATTGTTGGCTTAATTGTCATTGAAACTTGTCTTTGTTTGTTTAATAATGATTGTGAACCAATGTTTTCTTATGAAAACTAAAATAAAATATCAAATTTCTTTTGATTAAAAAAGGTTCAAAATAATTTTATGCCGTGTGAGGCTTTTAGAATCTCCGCAAGCAGAAACGATTAATATTCCGTGTGAGATTATAGGAATCTCTGCAGGAATGTTAATGAAGAAACTTTTCTTAAAAAATATTTTTCCTTAAATAATAATAAGAATAGTTGTTTTCAAAAAATAAAAAATATCAACCAATACAAAAATCTTTCGAAAAAAATTAACCAAACATTTTCTTAAAAAATATCAAACCAATTGACACGCATTTCTACCCCGAACTAGACGGGCTTTGATCCCTCTAAAGGGTACCTAGACCCTAGGCTAAATCCTAGGTCAAGTCCAACTATGTAAATATTTTTTTTGTTTTTTTGTGTGAATATATTTTTGTGGGTAATTAAAATAAAATTAAAGGCCATGTTTATTTTTAAATAATTAACTTAGGGTTACCGTTCTCATGAACGGGTGCTGTGGGATGCCTAACATCTTCCTTACGCACAATCGACTCCCGAACCCTACTTGGTTTAAAAAGACCATTTATAATTTTTAACAGGTTTTTCAAAATTTCCCTATTTTAAAAATTTTGGTGGCGACTCCATTTGACCTGATTTTAGGGCGCTACACCTACTTACTAATATAAATTAAATCCTTAGTAATCAATTCTAGCACAATTATTAATCCTAACTATGATAGGAAAAAGGGGTTTTGATACATTCATGACAACCCTATCATAGTTAGAAAAAGACCTTTCTAATAATTCAAGATATTACCCATGATAGAAAAAGCAAGGCCTTAATACAATAATGACTATCATGGATAATTAAACACTAACCATATTAGAAAAATGATTCCACTAACATGGTTAACAAAACAACCCAACATATCGTAAGCTAACCATGTTAGAAAAGCACCACTTAACATGGTTAATAAAAATTCACCTAATTTACCAATCAATAAAAAATGTTAGATAAAGAACAACCTAACATGGTTATTAAAAGCCACATATACATGTAAGCATTTCATTGACCAATCCATTCGGTATAACCATGTTAAAAAGAACTGGTCTAACATGGTTATTAAACAAAAACCTGCCTAGATAATCAATGATCATATCCATCAGGCCCAGGGTCTATAATACTAGAATAAATTAATACAACCCATATTTCAAAATAATACAACAACACATCCATAATAAACCCTAGATCTCAACCACATGCATGAGTACATAATCATTTCTCAATACAATCATCCACATCAATATCATTGACAACATAAAAGAATTCCAACAAGCATCTAGCAATGAAACTCAAGCAAATATAACCATACAATTATCCAAATTCATAATCAGTCAAATATCAAAAATGCATAAGCGAATGTAAGCCTAACCGTTGGTAATATACAGCCCAAAATATAACCACCTCCTGACTCATAGGCTTAGTGTGAACAGGTCGGCCCCGTCCCCTTCCCATGCGTCCTTGTCTGTGCATGATCACCTATAAAAATATAAATAACCACATGATGAGATAAACATGTCTTAGTAATCACAAATCAACTTATTAAATGAGTGAGAATAGGTTAGCAGAGTGTCTAAAAGGTACCACGATAGGCTTGCCATGACCTTGGTGAGCCCTAAGACCCAACTCACCTAAATTTTTGTTTATAAAAAAAGGTACTACGGTTTAAGAAAAGTATTTATACCACCACAAAGTACATGTACATATATAATACAACTATATATCATAGCATTAACATTTGTCAATTCAAATACAATAGGTATATGTATGAAGTGACATTGTGCCCCAGTTTATAATCAAGATGGCTTCTTCCCCTCTGTCTATAATCAGAATGGGGACTCCCACTGTCTATAATCAGGATGGGGATCTCCTTGTCTATAATCAAGGAATGGTCCCTATCTATAATTAAGATGATCAATACAAATAACCAGTCAGTGGGCCAATCGAGAGCAATTACTTGAACTTGTCAAAAGTAAGAAAATACCATATTATACGCAGTCCTTGAGCTCAACTAGACTCACCAGTGTCTATAATCACCCAAACACACAACATTTGATCAAGACACATTACAAGTGACTTTGACCTTAAAACTTAGGACCTAGCCTACGAGAATTATAAAGAGGAAAGTAAATTCAACATACTCAATTAACTTAAACAAGTTAAATGACTACACATTCACAACCACATCAATAATTGCTAAACTCTCCCACTTAGGCCAAAGACCTATACTTCACTCCATTTTCAATCCAAGCCTAGAGAAAACATTCCCAACCACTAGTTACCAACCATTACACTTAGATGACACCATTAAATACACTAATTAACATTTCCTCTTCATTATACATCACAAATTTCACAATTTAAGCCCAGGCTAAATTGATTTATCATCAAAATTCACCCAATCTCACTCATTTAAATTTTTAACCATCAATCATTAGTCTCCAATATTACAAAACAATCAATTTACCATCCCAAATCATTATCCAATTCAATTTCCTAAGCCTACAACAAGGTTTTCCTCTCTTTGAACACCAAAATCCAAATCAATCCATATCTCCACAAACAGTTTACTTTAGAATCATAGATAAACACTAACAAACCTTTAGAAGCCATGAAAACCTTAAGATTCAAAATAAATTTCGAAATCACTATAAGCCCTACCTTATTTAAACTCTAGATTAAGAAAAATATCCAATAAGCTCAAATCCAAGGAATCCACACCATTAGAAACTCTCAATAGGCTCTAACGATCCTAAAGATAACTTAGAAACCATCAAATGACTCAAAAATTTCAGATTCAAGCCTAAACCCTGAAAACCCAAATCTGAAAAATATAAGAAATAGAGAAGATGAATGAAAGGAATCAAGATTAGGGTGCTTACCAAGTGGATTAGAAGTCTCAAATCAACCCCAAATGCCTCTTCTAACAAACACTATTAGAGCTCAAAATCGGGTCTATCTCTTTTCTTTCTTCCCCCTCGCTGAACTGACGCTACTCGTCTTTTAAAAACCAAATTTTTAGGGTTAGAGCTAGGGGTGAGCAAAGAACCCGGAACCCGCGAAATTTGCCCGTTCAAGCCCGCCCGTTTTGGGCCAGTAATATAAATGGGCGGGGCCCGCCCGTTTATATATATATGGGTACCCCGTTACCCGCCCGTATATATATGTTACTTTTAATATATATGATTTTTTATTTATAATAATATAAGTTTCACTTAATTCACATATGTCATAGTTGGTCCAGTGGCAAAGGCGTCTGACTGCACAATAGAGAGCTTGGTTTGATTCCCACAAGTCCAACTTTTTATTTTTAATCCATTAGCTTCCTTTCTCTATTGGCCGAAAAAAAATTGCTTCCTCTCTCATTAATTTAAAAAGATTGAACAAAAAAGGGAAAACCCATACACATGCTCACATTTAATAATCCTATTAATTGCTTCCCCCTCTCTCTTTTTTTAAATAGAATGGACAAAAAAAAGGAACCCTAAAATTTAAAATAACGCCGCAACTTCACACCACTTCACCTTCTACACAGTACGTCCGCCATGGCTGCATCTCTCATCTTCTCCAAACCTCAAGTCCTTCCATCTACTTCTTTTTTAAGCGCAGCCACGGCATCAATGGCGGTCTTCGCCGTCCTCTACACCTCCAAGCATCGATTGTCTTGCTCCAAGCATCTCAAATATCTTTGTTCATCTTCTTTTTTTCTCAGATCTGTTTGATTTCAACCACGAGGCCCTTCTTCTTTGGTAGGGCGGTGTCAACAACTATGATCTCTATTTTGTTTATATAGTGCTCTTCTTCTTCTTCCCCTTTATATGACTCCGACGCCGGCAACTGCTCCCCCTGTCTATACTGTTTAGTCTTTACTGCTATTTGTAAACGGGTTTCCCCGTAAGCCCGTTTGAACCCGCCCGTATATGACACACCCATTTTATCAGGGGTTAAACGGGGAATGCCCCGGGTATGGGTAAGCCCGTACCCGTGGTTTGTAAACGGGCGGGTACCGGGTGTACCCACGGGTCACCCGTACCCGCCCATTGATCACCTCTAGTTAGAGCCATGACGAAATCCACGACGAATGGAGAGCAAGTCACGACGCAACAGACAACGCACCAGAAAACTGCGTTCGCAAAGGCCCTGCCACAGTAAACAGCCCCAAATTTTTCTTGAAATTACGAAAATACCCCTATCCTTAACCTAACCAAACTGAGCTCCAATCGATGTTAATCCTCATAATTCAACACTAATTAACCTCTAATCCTCAATCAAACTTTAGGATGTTACACATTAGGGCTAGCCTAAAAAATTTATATAAAATTTCTTTAAATTGTATTTTATTCATTATACATTGTTTTATATATTATTCAATCTAAAATATATATCTAATATTTATAGATCTGATCTAATATACATCAAAATCTAAATTTAATTTAACAATGATATATACATTTATCACACACACATATAATTAAACTTAGGGGAAATATCTTAGAATAAATTAAATATGTATATGTTTAAGTGTGTGTAATAGTTTATAGATTTGATACAATCTAGGAAAAATTAATTAGAGGTTCTAAGAAAGAAACAAATTAAGATGAGGTCCACGGAGTTGTAAATAATAAGTTAACAACTTTTAGCCTAACAATAACAACTCCGTGGGACCTCATTTTAATTATGTTATTCCTTGGAACCTCTAATTAATTTTCCCTTTAATCTATCCCTAAATCTATGTGTCTCTAATTATGAAATAGTATGCATCAATCCCTAAGTTCCTTAATAGAAGACTTATATGATTTTTTAGAAAAATTCTAAGAAAGGTAAATAAGTCACTTAAAAATTGATTTGCCCAAGTTTTTTCTCTATACTAATTTATTAGACTTATAAATTAACATATAATTCAATAATACATAACATGTGTTCTGATGAAATGGCTTTTTCAGCTTTACTAATCTCTTAAAAAAATTAATTACGTCTTTTACTAAGAACGAATGGAGCGTTATTTTTTTTTTTGGACAGGGGTATATTTATATTGGAAAAAATATTGTTTAAGCGCCGAGTGTGCATTAAATATGGACAAGTAAGTGAATCCAACTACATACCCCATTCCACATTACCTTTCGAGTATGAGTCAAAGTTTAACTCAACTTTATGAACAAAAGCTTGATGGATCCAAAAAGCAAGGTAACCATGAGTCTTTAAACATATACAAAGATCAATGACATCTGCACATGAGCTATTAAAGAGAGGTTTAGTGCAGAGCGCTCTTGCTAGAGCTTGGAATCCAAATAAGCCATAGGCTTATAACAGAAGCAAAAGCAAAAACTAGCATTTATAATATAAACAAGAATAAACAAACAACAAAAATGGAGTTCAATTCTCTCAACTTCATGTTAGGTCAAAATGAGAAGTGTTATTTTGTAAGTTTTTTATTTAAATAAAAGGGTTAAAGTCCATTTTTGCCCCAAAAGTAACCGCAAAACAACGTTGAGTATTTGGAAGTAATCAGAGGAGTATTTTTGCCTTGGAAGTAATCAAATCATAGCAAATTTACCCCCAATGTTGAAAACATTAAGTTTGACGGTTAAATCGTCATTTTTGACCCACTGATACTTACGTGGTTCTGTCACAATATATATGTCATCATTTAAATGTCTATTTTTGCCCCGTAAGTAACCTTCAAGGAGCGTTTTCCTCTAAAAGTATTTAATCGTAGTAAATTTGTCCTAACATTTATTTAAAGTTAAGTTTAACCGTTAAACAACATGTGACACTCCATATTGCAAACAATAATGCATCTCATCACCATAAGTCATTTAAATAACATAATACTCTGTGAATAAGAATCGATTAGACACCATTTACCAAGACACAATGAACAGTGATTAAGGAAAACTAAATTATGGGAATAAGCAGAATTGGCAATTTTGCTGTTTAAAAAATAATATAAATTAATTAAAGCGTTAAGGTTCATTTTTGTTATTTCTGGTAGTGCGAGTGGAAAATGATAATATTAAGTCTAGTCTATGTGGAGGGGGAGTGGATGAAACTTTTCTTTTTTCCTTTTCTCTTTCTTTTAATTTTTCTATATGTAATTGAAATGACTTATGGTGATGAGGTATGTGATGGGATGGATTATTAGGTATAATGTGCATTGTCACATGTTTTCTAATGATTTAATTCAACTTTGAATAACGTTCCGGGCAAATTTGTTTTGATGTGAATACTTCGCGGTAAAAACGCTCCTTGATGGATATTTCCAGGGGCAAAAATGAACCTTTAAATAATGATGTGTATATGGTGGCAGAGCCATATTAGCATCGGTGGATCAAAAAGGAGGATTTAATGGTCAAACTTAACGATTTTAATGTTAAGGTTAAATTTTCTATGATTTGGTTACTACTGGGGCAAAAATGCTCCTATGGTTACTTCTGGATACTCAGTGCTCTTCTTTTTTTATGCATCGAAAAGTTAAAGATATGTAAAATAAAAAAAACACTAAAATAAAAACAAAAGGAAATTAAAATAGCATCATGTAACTCCTTCCTCCTGCAACAAATCCTTGAAGCTTGTACTGGAGTAAACCTGAAGACCCAAGCCCATAGATAGAGCTTTCTTTGCGAGGAAGTCTGCTTCCATTGTAACATCCCAAAAATTTAATTAATAATAGTCACCATTTAATAATTGATTTTGGGAGTAATTAAGGAGCTTAGAGAATTTTATAAATAAATTCACAAAAATAGAAGTATTTTGGGATTTTTAAGGGTCTAGTTTTCCTTTAATTTGAGAAAATTAGAGTTAGAGAAATTATTTTTCAACCCAAAAGAGATCCTAGTGGGGGGAAATATCAGTGCATATTTAAAAGAAAATTTTTGAATGAAAAGAGGGATTTTATTAAAGCTAGGAAATCGGACGAACCGGGCTTAAACGGGCCAAGCCCATTTAATCCCGTGAACAAAAAAACCCCTTTTTGTGAAACCCAACCCTTGAGTCATCAGGCCTCAGGCCGGGCCGCAGGCTTCAACTTTTTTAGATATTTTTTTTTCTAATTTTGAGTGTGTATTGCTAATGAAAATAAGGGACTTATAATAAAAAATACAAATATATATTATTCAAATTATATTTAAATACAAACTTACCAAGCATTAGTGCATTGTCATTTACCAATTCAACAACTCATAAATTAAGTAATAAGTCTAGAATTAGAAGTCATACCACAATTACATAGAATGTTCTTAGTAATAAGGAATTAAAATATAAAAGTGAGACGTACGGGACTTGAATCTAACCTATTAAGCATTTAAATTATTTTCATCCATATACATATATACAAAAATAGCACACCCATTTAACTCTTTAAACAAATAAAAATAAAAAAATGTAAAAAAAAATGGGAGGGGCAATAAACGGGCCGGACCGTTAAAGCCCGCGGCCCAACGGGCCGACCCGTTAAAGCCCGCTTCCTTTTTTAGCTCCAAAATCAAAACCCAGTCCTCCTCAGGTTGAGGCCTAAACTGTCTGGCCCGAATTCCCGGCTCTAGATTTTATCCTAAGGAAATATATCATATTTTGAGAATTTATGGGCCTATAAGTGATTTCCCTACCATACCTCTTTAAATTATCCTATTTTTTCTTTTATTCCTCTCTCTTTTTCCTTCTTTTTCCCTCCCTCTCCCGTGTTCAGCATCACCATCACCGTCTCCCGTCTTCTTCTTCTTCTTCGAGCGGCGAGAAAAAGAAGGCATCGTTGCCGGTGCCGTCGATAACGCAGTCGACGGCGAAGGAGGACCCATGTCCTCCTCCTTCTTTCCTTGGTCTGCGAGCGCCGTTTGTTGAGTGAAAGTGAGAGGGATTGACAAGGAATATGAGAGGAAAGGCATGGGGGTTTTGTGGCTGATTCCAGTGCGTTCCTCCGGCGAGTCTCCGGTGGTCTTGAAGGCTGAGGAGGGCTAGTCATTGTTGGGTAATGCTCTTCCTCCATTTCCCCTCTTGTTCTTGATTTTTCCATATTGACACTTCTAGGGTTTGTTTGATTTTTGAATTTCAGGCTTGATTAGGGCAATTGCTTGATTTTACATGTTTATTTAGATTATTTGATGATGATAATGTGGTTAGTTTGGTTGAATTTATCCTATGTGAGATGTGGTTTGCTTAGAATGGGAATAAGCTAAGTTTAGAAGAAGAAATCCTTTGGATATGAATTTTTAAACTTGATTTATGACTTCTAAAGGGTTATTGGAGTTCAACGATAATGTTGGTTGGATTTATTTAGTTAGATTTAATGTTGGATGAAATTGAGAGTTTTGGTTGCTTAGGGAAGAGCTAGATTGTTGAGTACGATTGTTTGAAAATAATAGGATGTTTAGATAAACCCATTGAGGCTTAATAATGATGATTAAAGTTTTGGGTGAGTTAGATTTTTGACCTATATGAATTTTTAGATTATTAAAGCTTGATTGAGTAAGGGTTGTAGAACAAATTTCTGAAATTGTTCGATTGGGGTTAATTCTGGATTATTATGGGTTTATTAAGGTTGAATGGTGTTATATATCTATTTGTCTTGATGGAATTTTGTTTTTTTAAAAGGCTTTGACCCTTTAAATTGTTGTAAATTGTAGTGTCTGAAGGGAAGTACTGATTTAGTGGTGATTCTTGGTGATGTAAGGATCGTTATAGGTAATGGAGGTTATATGAGGATGTTAAGTAGTTGGGTTTAGTTGGAATTATATTTAGAAGGATCTATGGATGATTCAAGTTGCATGAGTGATTTGACCTTTGTCGGAATGGTGCGCCTCGGGGTCAAAAGCAAGAAAATATGTGAAACCAAGGCTTGAGCAAAGTGGCTCAACCTCGGGTCGTCTCTCAAAGGAGTCAACTTATTTTGATGCCTAGACTAACCTAAATGCATGAAGAAAGCGATTAAAACCGGGGTTTTGTCATTGAAATGATATTTTTAGTATTTTTCGATTGTAGGAATGCAAAGAAGACTTGTTTTTGGCTTTTTGGATTATAGAAAGCAAATAAATGGTTTGAAAACTCTTTTAATGGAATTAGGGTCTCTTGGTGAAAATCATGCAACCTTCCTAGCCTCTTTAAATATATGGGAGCGAAAAATCCAAGTCCAAGTGTAAAAACCAAAGGCAATCGCCTAAGTCCAATTGACTTAGTTACCAATTGATTCGGCGCATCACTTGCACAATTGGTAAAGTAAGCAATTGTTAGAAAACCGCTTGGTAGTGAAAACTCTTGACAACACACAATGAGTCTCCTCTCGAAGGTATAATTTGACCCTTCAAGAATGGATTTAGTGTCTAATGCTAGATGTAACAAACAAATGCATTAATCCAAACTAAGAATCCAAAGTAGATAATCAATGCTACCACATCAATTGTATTATGCCAAGCAATTAACACTAAGGTTTATGCACATAAAAGCAATCGCTAAATTACATACACAACCCAATGAAAAACTATCACAAATAATAGAAATCCATAGTGTACCATATTTCAATCAACACACATACATACAAATCAAAGGAACTTGAACATAAATGTGTGATTAGACATAGGAAAACACTAAACACTCCCCTAGAAAACCATTGAAGCTCCGGTTGCATTATTCACCAAGAATCCCCAATTGCTCTAGCCAATCATCCTCTTGAGCCCACAATCATTAATTGAACCTTCTTGCTCCATGAAAGGTGAGTAACCAATGGAAAATGGAGATGGTTTGGTGACAGAAAAAACGTGAAAGGGTGTGTGATGATTATGGCTAAATGTGTGGAAGAGAAGAGGGGAATGTAAGGATCAAAATGTGTATGAAAATGGAGGATGAATGGGCTGTTCAGATTTGTGCTTGTTGATTCAAGAAATGGCGTGAATTTGATGTGAATGGAGAAGGGAGAAAAAATGAAGATGAATAGGCGTGAATGTGTGTGTGTGTGCGTGATTGTGAAAAGAAATGGTGGAGATGGAGTAAGGTTGCTGTTCTGGACGAATGAGAGGAAGATGGTGGCTGCAGCTGAATGGTGAAGGAGATGGAGGAGGGATTGATGATGGTGATCACGTGAAGAAGATCGATGGTGGTTCAATGTATATGGTGTCAAGATTTGAGCTTTTTCGTGGCTGCCATGGTGGTCCAGAAGCTATCCTTCGAGTCTGGGCAGGTGCTTTAGGGATTAAAGAGCTAAGGGCATGTTTGGTTTAAGGAAATTAAGCCCAAAATCTAAGGGTTTTTGCTAGATACCCAAATAAGCTTCCAAACGGGACCCTTACTCATTTAATCTCTATTTAAAAAAATATAGAAATGAACCCAACAATTTTTATTCCATCTTTGCCCTCCTTTAATCTCCCAAATTGCCCAACTTGTCCTTGCCCAGTTGAGATATGCAGTACTGCGGGACTTAGGTGTAATTTCTGAAATTCGAGCACTAAATTGTAATTTCTGGAATTCGGGCCCATCTTTATCAAGACTTCCTACAATGACAAATTCAACCACAAATTGTAATATCCCAAGTCCGAAAATAAGAAATACATGAGTTTAAACCTTAAAATTCTCATTTAAGCACTAAAATGCAATTAACTCAATGTATTAGAATTCTAAGTGTAAAAGTTCCTGAATTGCCACGTATTAACCTAGGAAAAATGCTAATTTACTATAATTAGTGGGTCAAAATATAAAATAATCGGGTGCAATCAATGAGTTAAGAATTTTGATGAGTTTAGGTTGTTATAGTCGTTTGAGAATAATGGATTGTCCCTATGAGATTGTTTATACTAAATAGTGGTTTTAGATTGTTTTAGCTTGGTTTCATTTGGAATTGATTATGATTTGGAAGTTTTAGGTGATTAGGTGAGAAGGGTTTCTTTGATTCAAAACGAGATTATTAAGGGTAAATGTTGTTATAGGCTTGATATGGGTTTAATTTAACTTAATCAAGCCGAGTAATGGTAACTTAGACCTTAATGTTTCATAGGAGCTTTGAAGGGGCATAGTCCCTAAGTAGTATTATTGAATGTCTCTTTGATTGGTAATTAATAGTATGTATATTGTTTTAATGGTGACTGTAGACACTGATGGATCGAGCCAAGCTCGAGGATTCTGCAACCCTGACATTTCATTTTGTTTTGGACAATTCGAGGTAACCGCTCTCACCTCAGTACATTAGTGTGTGTGATAGTCGGGATTTTATAAATCCCTTTTTATATATGTATGTATATTTTGTTTACAATATTGATTTTAGAAGTTACTTTTATACCAATTAGTCTACTGGGTGCCTTTGGAGCTACAATTATTGGCATACAAAGAAGTTTGATATATTGTTTATAGTATCCTGGTTAGCTGTGGTTTGGTGATCATTATTTATATCTTGATGGTTGTTGGTGAAATTTGGTGTAACATCGGAGAATGATCATTGTTGTATAATAGTGCAGAATAATTGGTTGTTTAAATATGTATATACGTAGTATCCTGGCTGGTTTCTTGGTTGAGTGGATATGTGACAGGTGAGGTGTTGTGATTGAGATATTGTGAAATTGAGAAATGATTGAGAAGCATAATGTTGTTATTATTGTTACATAACACCGAAAAGTACCATCGCGCAATGTAACTCTCGGTAGGCCAATTGAGCGGTTATTTGTACCGGTCATCCTGATTGTAGACTGGGACCGCTGGTCATCCTGATTGTAGACAGGGACCACTCCCCATTCTAATTGTAGTCAGAGGGGGAAATTGTCATCCTGATTGTAGTAATGGGCATAGTATCACATCATGTTTACTTTTGGCATTGTTGTTTTTGCAGTGGCATGGTTACGGTGCAAATTGATATTCTGGTGATGATATGGCTATACATATATATAAAGATATACTCTGTTGTGAATTAAATATTTTTAAATGTGGTACCCTTTAGAAGCTCTGCTAACACACTCACACTCTTGTATTAAGTTGAGTTGTGGTTACTGAGACATATTTGTCTCACCCCATATTTGGTTACATTTTTGCAGGTGATCATGTATAGTCCAGAGTGAAGGGGTAAGGGAACGGGAATGTTCAGCCCAAACTGAGCCAATGAATTGGTCGATAGTGATATTTTAAACTGTATATTGCCATCACGTAGGCTTGCATTCGCTTCAGCATGTTTATATTATAATTTGGTTTTATAGGAATTTTGGATGACTGTACTGGTTACCTATACTTGACTTTAATTATTTATGGTTGCTGAATTTCTTCCCTATTGCCAATACTGGTACGGCTTTAGATGTGTTTGAGATGGATTAGGTATCCTTTTACAGGTTTTGTTTAAATATCCATGTTAGATCAATTCTTTCTAACATGGTTATGTTGGATGCTTATATGAGAAATGTCAGAATTTCAAATGTTTTATTTAATTATGTTAGATGGCCCTTTATCTAACATGGTTAATCTATTTGTTAATCAGGTGAATTTTATTATCCATGTTAGGTTATGCTTTTCTAACATGGATAGGCATTTTTATCCATGATAGCGACAATTTTATGTCGTGGTCTGTTCTTTCTATCATGGATAATTCTTTGAATGATTAGAAAGATCTTATTCTAACTATGATAGAGTTTCTTGATTTGTATGAAAAGTCTTTTTCCTATCATAGTTAGCATTAATCTTTGTTTGATAGATTGATTATTGGTAATTAAAATGTATTAGTTTGTTGGATTTTACACCCACATTTCTCCACCTACTTATGTGTCTAATTCTTGTATCCCAATCTCTTGGAATCAAATCATGAATCATACCAATTAAATGAACATCCTCGTGAAGAGCATTCGAAGAATTTGAGAACAGCCTAACCACCTCCTCTGAGTCACTGAACAGATAAACACACCTAAATCCCAGATCACATGCCCTTGGTAACCCCCCATAGCATCCCCGTAGTTCAACCACTAAATTGTCCAATTTCTCTAAGGCGCAGGTAAACGCTTCCATCACCAAACCTGTTGATGTTTTCACAACACCTCCACACCCTTTCGCTCCAGAATATTTGCCATGAGCTCCGTCAATATACACAAGGGCTATATTCTTCCCCAACAAGAAAGCCAGCTCCCATCTTCCCTAAAATCATCCATGACTCAGCCCTTCTCATACATCTCGCAATTCCACATGCTTCTGTGATTACCTCCATCGTCGATGGCTCTAGATTATGGTGGATTTTCTCATTCCTCTTCCTCCATAATAACCAGCAAATTAAACAAAAAATCTCATCCCACCTTAAAGATTTAAATTCTGCCTTCTTGCTCATATTCTTGTTTAACCATGCCTGTAAATCACTATTCTAGAAGTCAACATCTGACTGCTGTATCCCAAGCCTCCTCCATACACCCTTCACAAAAACACAATCACGTAAAGCATGAGTTAAGCTTTCCACTTCATTCGGGCACCATACACACGAACCATCTTGGCTCTAACCAATTCACAATTTATGTTCATTAGTAAGAAGTCTTTTATTTCCTACCAACCACATCAAAGAACGGCAACGTTGCGGGACTCGGACTTTCCACACCTTTCTCCAAAAACTATCCCCTATGTTCGTCTCCCCTATTAGGTTCACATACGCCGATCTCACTGAGAAAGTGCCACTTTTCTCATATTTCCAGCAAACCATAGGATTGTCCCCCCACATTCACCACTTCAATACCTTTTTTAAAATTCTCCTAGACCTCTTTAATACCCGACCATAATCTTGAACCTTTTCTCTGTGCATCTATCTCTGGGATAATATCTTCACCATAACGATACTTACCGCGAAGGACTTTTGACCAGAGATCATCTTTATTTGTCACTAGGCCCCACCCCACTTTCATGAGCATAGCCTAGTTTGCCTGAGTCCTAATCCTCCTCTTTCTTTTAAATTATAGACCCGGTTTCAGCCTACTAAATGGGCTCTTTTCTTCTTAGACGAAGAACCCCACAAGAATCTGCGGGCATTCTTATCAATCTCCTTGCATACACCTGGAGGTAACAATGCAGTTTGCATCGCATGATTTGGCATATGGATGAGACTGATTTGATCAAAGTGGTTCTACCAGCCAAAGAGAGATTATGACTCCTCCAAGAGGATAGTCTTCTGCTAACATTTCTGCCGTTACTTCCGGGATAAAAATGGATCTTAACAAAAAAATAGTTGACGAGGATCAATCCAGTCAGGGAAAATTGCTAATTCATTTTTGGAAAAAGCATTAGAAGGTGGAGTTTATTTCGAAATAGAGAATTCAAACTATTAGAATAAAATGAAATGAGGGGATGCTGCAATGAGGAATAAAAACAAGATAAAGAAAGAAATGTGAAAGGCATGATTATTAAAAAAGATAGTTGGGGACTTTGGATGGCCGAATTAGCAACAGCCGTTGTTTGTTTGGATTTTTTTATCAGAACGTGTTTTTTTATTTTTGTTGGATGCACTGATTCTGTATATAAGATAGTTTCTTTAAGTAAAATCCGAAAATTATCAATTTCATTCAATACAATTTACAACTTTATTCAGAAAAATAGGAAACTTTTTAAAATTCAATTTATTTAACATTAATATATAATCGATTCACATTTAATTAGGGATGTGAATATGCTAAGCGCTTAAAAGGGGCCTACAACCTAGCTACTTGAAACCTAGCCTGACCTATTTAGATGTTCTTCCAGCAATGCTGCTAACTACTAATTACTCTATGGTTATACTTGTTTATTTGCCTGTTTTTAGTGTTTTTTATGCAGGTTATAGGGGCTTTCTTTTATTTTGGCTCTCGTGGATCCTTAGATTATATCAATGGATGGGAGTATTTCCTTCTTCAAACACCACAGGTGTAGACGTCATCAAGCTTCAAATTCACTTGAAGCATTTTTACGACGTATCTTTAATCTCTCTTCAAAATGGAGCTTTCTGGTTGCAGCAACTGCATTCTTCGCTCGTGATGAAGATGATGATAGCCTATGGGTTATCATTTTGTTGTTCTCCTCTTGCAAGCCCATTATTGAAGATTATACTTACTAGTATCTCTCTTTTGAAAGCCCAAGTAGTATTATGTTTCAGTGTGTTATTGTGTTTTCTTGATGCAGTATAATATCGGGTTCTCTTATTGACTATATAAGTGAGCCTTAGATTGTAACCGTTTTACTTATAATGAAATTGTCCTTTTATACAAAAAAAAGGTTGGACTCATATTTGATCCTAATGATAGGCCTATTTAGGTAAAATGTTAGGTATTTTTTCTTAAGGCCTAGTCTACAGATAGGCCTGGCATATCAGTTTTATTTGAACTTATACTATTCCGTATAATATAAAATAAATTAATTGTATAAATTATAGCATAATTTAATGAACTTCAATTGTAATATTTACATCTCATTAGAGTTCAACTCTTTCATTCATTAATAGTCATTCACCTGATTCCTTTATTTTAATCAATTAAAATGCAGTGCTAGCTCACTTACTCTTTTCTATTATGTAGGATTTTCTAAAAAGTAATAATGTTTACAACTTGAAAGTTTATTTTAGTTGTGCCTTAATGAAATATTATAATCTCAATAGAAATAATTTATCATAGTATCCACATAAACTAAGAGAAAAATATCTATTTTTATTGCCCTAAAGACTTTCTGAGACATACATAAGCCTTTTAAATATGTTGAAATGGTGATATATGAAATTAAAAGTATACGTTTTTTAGTATATTTAATTGTATACATTTTAAGTAGACTTTTAAACATGTTTCAAGTCTTATCAAACTTTTTGATGGCCCAAACCTATACCAAAAAAGGTATATATAAAGGCCAAAAATCAGGCTTAACATTCACATCTCTCTGTTGCAAGCCCATAACTTTTTAACTAAAGCTAATCTAGGTTTAGCCTATTTGCTTATCTACCCTTAATCAATGACTTTTTTTTTTTGCTGGTATTGAATGATATTTTCAAAACAAGGTTAATGATAGGTTATCATTATTTTTAAAACATAATGCCATATTAGAAAATATTGGGAAAATTAGGGATATATCCCAATCTTACAAATTAATTAAGCACTGAGATCCCACATGTGTTGAGTATGAGTGTCATGTATCAGTGTTAGTTCCTTTACTCAATTAATTTGCTAGGATCCCCAATTTTCCCTAAAATATAAAACAACTCAGAAAAAAATATGGAAAAATTGTTCAAAAACCTCTCATTATTCATTGCGAAATTTATGGTTATAATATGTTGGAAATTTGTCTAACACTTTCAACTATTCGTGCAACATATTTTTAATTATGCGTGAAACATATGAAATCCACGTATAACTGAGAATATGTTAGACCCAAATAAAAAAAGGTTGAATGATCATCATTCGCCAAATACCTTTAAAGAATAAATTTTAGGGAAAATCACAATGAGGTCCCACATAAGACATTTAATTACAACCAGGTCCCAAACAATTATTAAATTACATTGAAGTCCCAAGGGACCTCTGTGTAATTAAATGGGAGTTGTCAATACCAGCCGTGTGAGTTGTTAGTGCACACAAAACAGCCGGTATTGACAACTATTGAATTGACAACTCATTGAGCTGCGATTGACAACTCTTTTTGTGTGCATTAACAACTTACACGGCTGGTATTGACAACATTGAATTGACAACCCATTGACAACTATTTTGGGCATAGTAACAACTCAATGGGCTGGTATTAACAACTCAATTTAATTACACCTAGGTCCTTTGGGACTTGAATGTAATTTGATGATTGTTTGGGACCTGATTGTGATTAAATGCCTTATGTGTGACCTCATTGTGATTTTCCCTAAAATTTATTATGGAGAATTTTTAGGTAATTTTGCGGAAAAAAAATCTGAACTTATGAAGAGTAATTATTAGGGAGAGAAGCATGTGGAGGCCGTATAAATGAGAGTCATCATTATTAAAAGAGGAAAAGAAACGGATTGGCCAATGAATAAGAAGCTAGTGTTAATGGTAGAACATTGATGGGAATCATGAAGTCAAGTCAATCAACCCCCACTCCCCATGGGCCCCACATCTCTTAATCTCACTTTGTGGGCCCCTTCCCAAGTGGCCAAATCTTCCCCCTTCCCAATGCCCCCTCACTCTTTTTCCATGACTCTGACCTTCCTATACGCGGGTCCCGCCCCATTCACACCCATGACCCAACAACATTTTCCCTCTCCTTTTTACTACTCGTCTTAAAAATATTTTTGAATTTTAAAATCTTAGATATCTTACTATTTGTTAATATACTGTAACTATTTATAATCTCTTATATATAATTTTAAATTTTAAAATTAGATGATATTTTTCTGTCATTTGTGTGTGTATATATACTCATCTGGTCCTATTTATAGGGCAGAGAGAGAAGGTTTTATTTGGTCCTATATATAAGTCACATCATTAAATATTTAGTGTAAATGTACAAGTTTACCCTTCATTTATTATATGTTGACTTTATTTTCATTTGATATAATGGATATTAAATATGGGTAAAGTTGTAAATTTGTTGGATTTTAGTGGAAAGTTAATGAGTTTTAAGGATTTCTTTGGTCTATGTGAAATATGTTGGAAGTGACTTATAAATAGGACCAGAGGAGTAATTATATATAGAGAGAGAAGGTATTGGGGTTCGAACCCACGTCCGGGTGGTAATGATATCCTCGTGGAGGGTTCACTACCAGAAGGTCAATGGAAACCAATATTTTTCTGTCATTTTCTTTGTATGTCGTGTATTGATGTTTTTCAGTTACTCCATTTGTACTTATTCATAAAGCCACATGCTTCTAGTTTATTTATCCTTTTTTTTTTTTTTATATAAGGTCTTATTTAAATTTGTTTGAGTAATAAATATATTTTTATATATATTATTTAATTATTAATTTCCCTAATACATTCTCTTTTTTTCTTCTAATCATCATTACTTTCTCATACTCATTTATGAAAAAGGGTATTTTTGAAAAAAAATAGTATGTCCTACACATTTATTAATTTTAAATAACTTTAATAATATTTTTATAATATCACAATACAGTTAAAGGGACTTTATATATAGGAATGAGGGTGTATATTTTATTTATCAGTGTGAAGATTAATTATATATTATTAAAATTTATTTTCAGTTTCTTAATTATAATTTTACTTAGTTTCACTACATTCAAAATAGTAGTACTTTTTAAACTATGACAGCCATTTTTTTTTTATAATTATGCTGTATAAGTTGTTGGTTTCAGGCCTATAATCAATTTTAAAATGTATAAAGATGTTTAGATTTTTGTCGAGAAAAGCATAATTTTTCCATTTATGCCAGTAACGACTGTACCGGTAGTTGATTATAGTAACTTTATAAGTGAAATTCAAAACGTTTGTGCCAAGTTTGATTGAAATTCCTTGGCTATATCTGCGCTGCCGCTGGGGAACTGGTTGGGTCTGTGTTGGTCATGAGAGAGATATACTCTTCTTATCTTCTTACCCTTCTTACGCATTTCCATTTTCACCATGTTTCACAAAGATAAAAAAAAAAGTTAAACCTCATTAATTATACCTTGAAATCTGATAACTTTTTAACCATACCCATATTTAATATATAATTTATCACATAAAAATAAAGTCAAACTATAATAAATGAAGGATAAAATTGTAAAATCACATGAAAAATTTAATGAGGTACTCTATAAATAGGAGTAAATGAAGTCTTCTTTAATAGGATAAGAGAAGTAGTGTTGTGTATTGATTATATTGTGTCATTAATTTAGTTAATAGGGTTGTGATGAGAGTCATTTTTTAAAAAACATCATTGATAATGGGAGATCTTTTATTCGTAGGGATTGGGAAATTTTATTTAGGCGTATCACATATGCATGACAAATCATTAGACATTATTGACTGTTAAGCAAAATTCTCCCATTACATGAAAAATAGTTTTTGTATCCTTCTCAACCACCACTTTTTCTATTACCCAATAGATCTATGGTAGAGATTAATGAAAAGAACTAAACTTGATTGTTGTTACCAATTGGTTTAATTTTGGTATTTATTAGCAAAAATTCAAGCATAGCTGTCACCCACATTTAAGTCAAGTGATAAATTATTTGAATTAAATTTCCAATACTATTGTAATCCATATATTATACACATATTAATTATCATGTACTCCCTCAGTCCTTTTATATAAGAACTCAACCAGCTAAATCACGCAGATTAAGAAATTAGTTGAAAATGATAAATATGTCTGAAATAATTTTGTTTTCTCATATTTGCCCATATTTATGATTGAACATATAAAATAGAGAAATGTAATAATAGTATTATAAAAGAGTATGAAAGATAATATGAATCGAGAGAATAATGATGGGTAAAGTGGGAAAAAATCATTAAATTTTTGACAAATTTAACCAAGCTTTTATATAAAGGGGATAAAGACAAACCATTCAAATTTTAAGCTATTATATATAGGGACGGAGTGAGTATTTATTACCTTAATTTTTTAAGATCAAATATATTTGTATGTATAAATCTCAACATTCATGCAATAACTATTCTTCTGATTGGTTAATGAAAAGTGAGCTATTTTATATCATTCAATTATTATTAATCAATAGCTTTTTGGATACCTGGGGGTTGGATACCTGGGTTGGCAATGTAATTATTTTGCGAAAAAGAGGGGGAAAAGGGGAAGGAACAAAAAAGGTGAAAAGAATAAAAGAGTTTTCATGAGCAATCATGCTATGAGAATGTGCTTTTAGGGTCCACACATCCTTGTGTTCCTTTTTTATCTACAAAATAAATAAATAAATCCTTATACTGTAATTTGAGAAAAAAAGGAAAGGAACACAAGGTACAAATGTTATTTACAAATAATGACATTATGGTGGATTGCCTTGCAAATTGGATCTGCCTGCTCTACTAGTACATTGTATTGTACTCAATCTACTTATAGGCCTGCCCCAAATACATCTTGTTTCGGACTTAAGAGCAAACGGCGAGGGTCCATTTTAAGATTCAAGGTATTTGGATCCTACCATTTCATGAAATACAATACTTTTTCTAACAATAAAAACCAATTTCTTTGTCGGAAAAAAAGAAAAGAAAAACCAATTTCTTTAGTACTCCTTTTGGATCTTAAATATATCTATTGAATAAAAGATCTACTTTAGTTAAAGTTTATAAATATAAAGCCTCAACTCAAATCATCATCCAAATTGTGATTGTTTTAATCAAGTTTTTCTATTGATTATACATATTAAAAGAATTTCTATAAAATGATAGAGTAGTTACAAAATACATAATTAAAACGCATTTCAGTTCATAAATCTCAAAATGTTCAATTTTATTATCAAACTTTGCTAGCATGCGCCATATTTGATTTCTTTGCCATCAACTAATTATCACAATTGAGCCTGTAACATGGTCTTAAACTCAACAACGACTCTCAGATTCTAGACGTTCCTCTTCCACACCTCACTAGTACTGCATCGAACACTTCAAACCAATCACTTTCCACTTTAACATTCTTTATATGAGAACACATTAATATGAGTTATAAATAGGTTCGAACACTCGAACCAATGACTTTGAAAAACTTTCATACCATTGTTTACAAGACCATTAGGATAACAAACCAACTATCACGAATCATTGTTGTTTCTATTAATATCATTATATATTTTTCAACTACATCAATACAGTTTTAGCTACTTACAGTAATTAAACTCTTATAAATGGTGCAATTTATTTTGGACTTTGTCAAACTACTCTACATAGGGCCGCTCAATTTGCTTTAACAAGAGTACAAGGCATGATTTAAACATTGTCATGACAAATGTTCTTTTTCAGAAAATACTATGTAAATCAAGACAGGAGGATATATGCAAGTGACAGTTGTAAATGGAGCATTTAAGTTTCATAAGCCACTCTTATATTTTGCAACTATAATTTTAAATTTAGACTAAAATCTATAAAACCCTCATAAACTTTAGGACAATTGTATATAACCTCTGCGATGTTTCAAAATTTAAATTTAACCCTATAAACTTTTTTTTTATTATCGATCCCCTATTATTAACTTATCGTTATCTATTGACGAAAATTACCAAGTAAGATTAACATACACCTCAAATCCTACGTATAATAACATAGATGACATCCCTACATAGATTAATAATTTTAAAGTAACTATACAATTTTTTATATAAGGGTTAAATTGTAATATCATCTTTAAAAAACCATAAACATCATTATCCCTATGCTGTGTAAACTTGTTCCAATTCTCCAAAATAACCTTAATAAGATGCCGCATAGGATATAATGAGGTGTATGTCTTATGTTAATACGACATGATAATTTATGCAAAAAGATAACGATAAGTTAAATGTATAGCTATGGTCAATAAAAAAAAGTTTAAGGAGGTTAAATTGAAACTTTGAAACGTTAGGGGATTTATATGCAATTGGCGCAAAATTCAGGAGGGTTTTGTAAAATTTAACCTTAAATTTATAGATAATATTTTTAGTAAATTTTTAGGACCCATCTCTTAAACAACAAGTAATTTGAATAATTGCATAAAATATCTGGAGGATAAATTCGAAAGAAGGCATAAAGGAAAGTTTGACTGTTTAGAAGTAAATTTGGATTCAATTTGAAGTCATTCCAAAACAAAAACATCATGCAAGTTGCGACTTGAACCATCTGTGAAGTTCAAAACCTTTTCCCTCCGATCCTAAATATAAAATTATTTTGACTTTTTTTTGTGAAAGTTAAGGAATCAAATTAGACCACTAAATTATAACATATGTCACATGAAATTAGATTATAGGTTAGTTTATAGGTAGAATAAATTAGTTTTGAAGAAAAAATATTTTTTTTGATTGAAATTACCTTTTTTTGGACTAGAAAAAAAGTCAAAAAAATCAAAGTGACCTTATAATTAGGACAAGAGGAGTAATATATTTTGGATGAATGTGTTGAAAAGTACTACTACAGTACTATTGCATATTTCATCGATCCGGTTTTAATTATAGGATGTCTATTAGAACTTGTTTGGGTTGATAATATATGTCATTTGGTGAGCGATCAATTAAAGTATTATTTTTTCAAATGCCAAACCTACTACAAGTCTACAACTATAAATTAGTTTGAGAAGAATTATAAATTAGTTTGAGAAGAATTACTAAAACCCCTGCTTCACTCATAAATATGAATAAAGTTAAAAATTATTTTTTCAGACTAAATTAATAAATTAACCATGTTTTTAAATTCTAATAAGATAGTTTAATGTGATTTATAATATGGTGACATGGAGTATTAATTTACTACGCTGATATTCCTTGTATTAATACTCTCTTCAGATGTTAGTTAAGTACTTAAATTAGTAGGTATAACATGCTTTTTTTCAAAACACCCCAATCATAAAATTTAACTCCCCCCCTCCTCTTGCTTGATTATAGTTGAGAGGGATTTTATAAGGGTAATTTTAGAAGAAATGGGTAAAAAATAGAAATAGGTTTTATATTTGGGAGCAAAATCATCCACTCAAATAGGTCCTATATTTAATAATAGAAGGAGTATTAGAAGGAGTATTAATTTACATAATCCTGATTTGTTAAAACGGTACGAAATAAAAAGAATTAATCCAAAAAAAGAAAAATGAAGTGAATGCCACTGATTGTTGGTGTGTTCTGTCACTTCATATAGGTGGTGGCCATAAGTGGATTTGAAGGACAAATCAATTATATAATTTGCGCATACACTTTTGAATTTATTTACCATATTCAGCGCTATTAATTGGACTCACGGAAATAATGTAACGTTACAATGGAAAGAAGCTTACTACCTTCAATTAATTATTATAACTATATATTTAAGATTTGAATTTAAAATTACTGATTAAGCTAGAATAACCAACAATCAGTTAATCCAAATAATTTGCATATACACTGAGGCTCTAATACATTATTCCAAACGAATAAATACATAAATAAAACATTTTTACTAATTTTCAAAATTTTAAAATTGATGAATTTATTAAATTAGAGACAGTATAATGCTATAATTTAACAAGGATAACTTAAGTCACTTTGCATATGAAACTTATCATTTTTGAGGCTTAGAGTATAAAGGGTTTTTACCGATTTCAATTCTAATACTCCTTAATATAGCTTACTAATACTCTATTAGTGTAAAATTATATTTAAAATTGATATTGAATTATTGATCGATTGAAGGGTAGGCAAGAGTTGAATTATTTTCACTACCACATTAAATATGATATGATAAATCAAAAACTGTTACTAATATAATTCCCAATTATGAGCCATAATGGCACCCACCTGCCTCCAATTATATAGTACTACCATGGAAATACATGAGAATCATCGTGTAAATGCTATCCGTCATTGTGTGTGTGTATATATATAAATATGATTTTTTGCTTCTATGCTACGATTTAGGTATGAACTATAAACAAACTTTTAACACTTTTTATCAGAGGTAAAAAAAAAAAAAAAAGACCTCATTAACATTGTTTTAAAATGTAATAACTTTCAAAATTTATCCCAATTTTGATACTTTTTTTGAACTGAAAATCCCAATTTTT
Organism: Mimosa bimucronata; assembly: GCA_037074515.1. NCBI lineage: Eukaryota > Viridiplantae > Streptophyta > Magnoliopsida > Fabales > Fabaceae > Mimosa > Mimosa bimucronata. The sequence goes on along the minus strand of CM073445.1, from coordinate 29,657,063 downwards.
ATACTGAAAAATTTAAAATAGAGAATTGAGAGATTTAATTGTATATTTATATGATAAATTTAATGGGAGTATAAGCAGGGCCATCAGAGTGCATATATGTGTATAACGATATAAAAGTTACTTAGAATGAAATGGCTTAATTTATAAGAAAAATTGGAAGTGCCTTACGAAAAAAATTTGCTGGTAAGGAGAGGACCTATGTCATAGCACCAGTACTATGTGTATATAGAATTTGCAAAGAATTGATATTTTTTATGTAAAAGAATTTATCATGCCTTTCTTTCCAATAAGATTTTTAGTATGAAATTTTTTCCAATTTTTTGTTATTTTTCCTTATCATATGAAAATTGAGACAAGCAGGGTTTTGAGCTTACTAAGCTCAGCGTAGGCCTCAAGCCAAAAATATCACTCATATATATTAAATTACATACCAAGGATTTTGATTATTTACTCTTTACGGCAAGTCTAAATACGTTTTCTTCTCAATCAGTAAATTTCCGTTTTAATAATCAATTGCTGTTTTATATAAAATCTATTTTTACAAGCAATCTTTTATAAAAAAAAAAAATACTAGTTACAAAAAAGTTTAAAGGAACTATATTGATTATACCTAACTGTGAGAAGATAACGAAGGTGAACCAAAAATTGCTACAAGATTCCAAATCTTGCCCATTAATCAGAATAAAAAATTATGTTAATAATGAAATTTGAAAATGCTTTCCACCTCAAAATAACGAAATTATATATTGATTAGGCTAAACATGCATTCATTTATTAAATTGCATCTAATTTATGTTTAATCATGTTTATCTAGATAGAGTCATGAAAGTATAATTATGAATTATGTTTTCACTCTTCTTTATGGAAAGAATTTTGCATCCTCAATTTTATTTAATTTGTGTAAAATAATCTCAGTTATGTATTTTTTTTGTGACAGACTAAATAAAATTTTTAAAAAAACATTTCAAAATCCATAAAGTGAAAGTTTATTCGATGAGCACATTCTAAATCTGTGCATTAATAATTCCTTGAAAATATCTGTCGGTAACATACAAACAATCCATTCATCAATTCCGTTAATTAACATCAAACTAAAATAATAAAAATAATATTAAATTTATGACAAGGGCACATTTCCTGAATAAATATGGCAGTGGAGTCCTGCATTAGTATTTTATTTTATTTGAATTGAATATGAAAACAATAACACTGCACATAGAAAAAAGTACCACAAGGCATCTGAATAAAAAAAGCAGTCAGTTAGATAGAAGTATCATCTTTTCCCTGTGGGGCCCACAAGCATGCAGTTGTAGCCAATCAAACCCTTCTTAATATGGAATCCTTTAGAAAAATGGGAGAAAGAGGATACAAAATTGCCCTAATTGTTAATTTTGTAGGCTTAATGGATTCTTAGCAACTAAATTAAAGTGATATCATGCACATACTACACGATTATACCCCAACGAATACATTGTCTACGTTTTTCTTTCTTTTAATAGATGATAAACTGTAAAAATATATATTTCAGAATAAAAATAGTTCTTGTTTTTGTATTTGATGTCCAAATGTACCTAAAATAGAAGTTTAGGATTTTAACAAGATTTTTTTCCTAAATACTTTTACTTTGATATTTTCGAATTTATTTTTACAATTTTTTACTAATGGAGGATGTTCCGAATCTCAAAGAAATAATCTAAACTTGGGGAGAAATAATAGCTTATTTGTTTTAATATTATTCAAAATGGATCGTATTTTTACTAATAGTTTATTTTTTTAAAAAATCTATTACATTAAATTCTCCAATTATATAAAGATAAATGTCCTAATTATTTCATAGTTTTTTTTACCAAACTATTTATTTCATAGTTGAATGACCACATTCCAAAAATAAGATATTTGACTATATGTGATTGATAAACTTGAGGAAATAGACATAAAAAACTCAAAGATAAACATTTTCCTTTCGGGACAAAATTTGATTTTTTTAATGTAGTGATTCATTTTGGCTCAGCCAGCCAGGCTGTGATATAGTGTAATAAATAATCGAATACAAATAATATTATTATAAAGAGCGTTATGGATTTTGTGTCACATAAAAAATATGATTGATATCTGTACCAAAAAGCAAGGAAGATGGAGAGAATCTAGACAGGGCCATATGTTTTGATATCCTCAAAAACCCAGAAATAAAATCACCCATTAAAAAAAAGGAGGGGGAGAGAGAGAGAGAGGGAAGAAGAAGAAGAAGGAAGAGAAGAAGTGAAGAAAAAGCAGAGAATAAAAAGAGACCGGATGTTGACAAATTTTATGTCACTGTTCTTGGAAGGTCGTTTGTTTGTGTGAAGATTTCTTATCTGGGATCTCTCTCTTTAAGAATTTCTCTCTCTTAAAAAAAAAAAACTCTGAGAGATAGATAGAGAGAGAGAGGGAGAGAGAGAGTGGCCCAGCAGATCGAAATCTCCTCTCTTTCTTCAACCCAGTGACGATCTAAGCTTCTTCAATGTTGTTGCAAAATCACCCACTTTGTTTTTTTGTCGTGTAATTATTGATTTTAGCTTCTTTGTTTTCTCTCTCTCCTAAAGTCTGAATCTTTTTGCTCGATGGGGAGGTCTCTAAAATGGAGGAATCTTTTATGAACTCCCTGACGGAATTTTGAGGAGAGGGTGATAGGAGATGAGGGTCTAAGGTAAATTTACATTTATTTCCTAATTAATTTCGTTACTTTATAATTTTCACTTGATGATGATTTGGTGAATTTGGTTTTTTTAGTAATTTATACCTAGTTCTGGGTTTGGAATTCTGCGGCTTATTTCACCGAACTTTTCTCTCGTTGAACTACTTTAATTTTTTTTCTTCTATTCTTAGTTTGAATTACTGGTCTTTAATTTTAATATTATTTTATATGCTCATACCTGATGTCATGTTAATTTGGCTAATTCTTGCATTGGATCTGTTCCATTAAATTTCGTTGTTTATTCGTGTTTCTATTTTTCCTCCATAATTTCACTCTCTGCTGGGTTTCTTTTCAAATATAATTTCTGTGGCCATTTTCTGTAAATTGATTAGTACATTACTATAAGCCTGAAGGGTATTGCAGCAAAATTTTAGCAGGTTGTTGTTGAAGGCTACTAGAGGTGTTTTAATCCTTATGCCAACATGATGAGAAGGAACACGATTCTTATTGTTTATTTTTCAGATTAATCCTATGACTTCTTGTTGTTTCTAGCTTAGAAGGTACCTATCAGATCAAGTAGTCCTTAGCTTAACACTCGAGATTATGTGTCAATTGCTTTTAGGTCCTATCTTAGCTTATGTTTCTTCTATCTGATGTAGTCTCTCTTATGCTCTTATCGTCTTTTGCTGCATTACTTAACTTTCTAGTCTCTTTTGTAATTCAGTTAATCTTATTGGCCCTTTTTATTTCTATTGAATTCTTGTTATAATGTTTGTGTGGAAGAACATGATTGAATCTAACAAAAGATTGTTTCACATATGTGTAGTGTTGAAAAGATAAGATGGGAATATGTTAATTAAACCCTTTCTTAAATATATGCTGTTCCATTCTTGTATATTACACATCTACATCTGTATTAAGATGTTTTTGCGGCTTTTGAGTATGCAGGAGTGACAGTGGAAGGATGTTGAAACGATCAATTGTTTGTGGAAGTGTTACAGTCAATAAAAAGTAAAAAGAGAACCATTAAAATCATACAAGGAACGGGAAATATGTTGAATATTTATTTGGAGTACTATGTAATATTAGTGGCTATGCGAAGTTAAATGGTTAAGGAGGTGATTGTGCTCCTTTTCTTTTGTACATGCCTTAAGCTTTATATGTTTAATAACTGAACTGCCGAAAACTTCTACTTGTGAAAAATGAAGCTACATGTTTTACCAAAAATTTGCTTTATGGGTGTGAGATATATAAAGACATTGCATGAATTAGGATATCATGCTTCTGTGGTAAATATCTAACTTAAATTGGCTTTACGCAATCATCAGAAATGGGAACGAAAGTGCAGAATCTACCAGGGTACTACTCAATGAGGGATCTTAATGAGGAATCCAGCAGTTGTGGCTGGCCTTTATTTCATGGAGATAAAACGCATACCAATGAGCAGTATTATAATGATTATCAGCCACGTGTAGAGGGGAATTCAGTATACGATAAAGGTGTTGTGAAACAAATGATACTTGACCACGAGGCCATATTTAAGAAACAGGTACGAAGGTTCTAAATTCATTGCTTCCCTTGGCCAGTAGCTTGAGTTTGTACTTGTGGAGTTGGTTTGTGTATAATAGACGGTTGAAAATAAATATGCGGGGTTTTGACTAACAAGTTTAGTTAGTCGAACTACTTCAGAGCTTATTTTCTATTTTCTCTTAATATTGCCTGTAACATCTTTTGCAATGGTTCACTTTCAGATGTAGGACTGTTTTAACATGGTTGTACTGTTTAATATCTTTATGCACCCTGATAGGTGAACCTATTGATATATTTAAAACCGTGTGTGATCTATCAGGTCTTTGAACTTCATCGTTTGTACAATGTACAAAAGAGTTTGATGGATGAAGTAAAGAGTAAAGAGTTGCGCAAGTATTTCTCGCCTACTGAGGCATCATTTTCAACGGATCGCTTGGCATCTCAAATTACTTCTGAAGATGGCCAAAAATGGCATTATTCTTGCTTTCCTATGACAAATTCTACCGGTGCGGCTAGACCATATGTTTCCGGTGTTGAGTGTGTTCATTCTTCTTTAGGTTCTGCTCAAGGGAATGGTAAGCAAGCTGGCCTGTTTCCATTGTCAAATGGGAGTAGTTCCAAAGATGTCGTTTTAGATTCCAGACCCTCAAAGGCGAGGAGGAAAATGATGTTTGATCTTCAACTACCCGCTGATCAGTATCTTGATACCGAGGAGGGTGAAAAGTTAATTGATGAAAACATGTGTGGCACAACCGCATACCTGCATGATAGAAATGATTCGCATGAAAAGGGGAATAATGTGAAGCTTTATTGTGGCAATGGTGGAAAGGCCAGTAGCCACGAAGATAGTTCTCAATGTGATCAGTCGTCAAGGACCAAAAATGGTTTGACCGACTTAAACAAACCCGTTCAGGTGGAAGAAACAAATGGTTATGCATATGGTCATCTTAGTCATTATTGCTGTCAAGGGACAACTGAATGCTCTGACCAATCTGCCAAAGAGAAGTCTCGGTTTTTCAATTTGTCTGGGGATGGTTCACTCAACTCATATCACAGAAGCGATGGTCGGGCTCCACACAATGAATATTTGGAGAACATTGGGGCTGGAAGAGGATGGACTCCATCAGTGCTTGAATCAGGTAAGACTTCTTATTGGGTGTCTTAAGAACCCTAGTTTTGAATAGTAGTCCCCGCTCCAAAAGAAAAGGCATTTATTTAGTTAGACAACTTGAACTATCAAGCTGGACATTTGACATTATTTTAGTGAAGTGGTAGCAAAATTATGCTTTGTTTTAAATGCTGATATTTTAAATTTAATGTCTTGATATGATGATTTGTTAATACAAGCTGTTAAGAGAGACAGAGCCGTGAAGATTTGATTTTGGTTCGTATTGGTGAATGCTGATGAGTAACTATGCTTTGTCAGCTTGTCTTGCCATTACTCTCTTTCCAAATTGATGAACCATAATTACTAGTTTACCAAAATTTGGACATATTTCTGTATAAACGTTAACTTAGCAAATCAATCAGATAGATATTTTCCATTTGTATTAATTTCTTGAATTTACTTAGGGTTTTATCTGTACTTCCCCATTTTGTAATTTGCAATGATCAAGCATTGATATCTACTAAAATTTATGTATACCATCCTACAGAGCAAGCCAAAAGTAATGGAAAATCTGTTCCTCAAGTTCTCAAACAAGAGAAATCAATTTTACCTACCCAAATTGGACAAGATGGACTCAACAAAGCCTGTGAGCCTTCATCTGGCTATCTAACTAATTTAAGCAAGGCTGATTTGTGGAGGGAAAAGACAGTCATTGATTTAGAAGTCAGTGAAAGAAGCCATGAAATGTCCATGAACAAGCATCCTGAATCTGTTGCATCTTCACAAAGACTTGGTCTCTCTGCTGTTTCTCCTTCTAATTTGGCTAAGACTTGGTCTCATTCAGCCTCTTCTGGGGACATGTCAGGTAGCTCAAACCAGAAAATGATGTCATTTAAGGTGTCCCCATGTTTAAATGTGCCCAGTACCTTGAGAAAGAATCCCTTATTGGGTCATAGTGATGGGATTTCTGGAGGTAGCTGGCCTGTAAATACTAATTCCAAGCCTAACCCGGGTTATCGATCTGAGGTACCTGTACAGAACGGGTTTTACCATGGGTCTTCATCAGGGTCCCAGGAGCCATCTGCGAACATCTCGTCAATTAGCTATGACTATTTAAAACATAATGATTATAAGGGAGTTTCTGAGCATCTGATTAACCATGGTTCAGCAAAATATGACAAGGGTTCAAACTGCAATAATTTGGAGTCTGGAAAAGATATAAAGTCAAACCGGCTGTTTTCAAGTGGTTCGTCCAGTAACTATGTTTCTCAATCAGGTTTGGGGATCTTGGACAGAGAACAACAGCATGAGGAACATATTGCAGTGTTACCTTGGCTTAAACCCAAGTCGGCTTTCAAGAATGAGGCGCTAAACTCACAAGCCATTTCATCATTCAACAAAGATAAAACTGGAAAGGAGCCTGTTGGAAGTTTTATGCGCGCTCTAACTTCAGATTCGTGTTCTAATGATTTCAAGCCGATGAGGACAGAGGCAGGTGGCGGCTCTAATATTAAGAAAATTCTTGGTGTTGCCATATTTGATACGCCCCATGTTTCTCCTAAGATAGAGTCTTCTTCATTCACCTCTCCTTCAGTGTCGATTCCTCGCCCATTTGATACAGAAACAGTGGGAAAAACTCAGAAAAAAGGGGTGCTTGATATAAACTTGCCTTGTGATGATGATGAAATTCTTGAGTTGGAGAAACAGGTTGTAACAGAAAACATTGCTAGTGGGAAAGAGTCTTCTACAACAGAAGCCAACACTAGAACCCAGATTGATCTGAACTTGAGCATGAGTGAGGATGAAGAATCTTTAGCTCCAATTTCTACTTCCCAAGGAAAAGGAAGAATGAAGCCAGAAATTGATCTGGAAGCTCCTCCTGTTCCTGAGGTAGAGGAGGATGATGCCATTGAAGAGAACCAGATAGAAACTCCTATTGTATCTGTAAGAGTCTCTCAAGATATAGTAGCTGGACAGCCAGAGGATGAACTTCTGAAGTGCGCTGCAGAGGCGATAGTTGCTATTTCATCTCTTCCCTGCAATCAAGTGGATGATGATGTGATCAGAAGTCCATCTGAAAGTCTCATGGTGGACCCACTTAATTGGTTTGCAAATGTAGTTTTGGATACGTCTGGGGTAAAATATGGACACAATAAGGAGGAATCTGCCTCTGAAGGAATGGATTACTTTGAGTTCATGACATTGAAACTGACAGAGACCAAGGAAGAAGACTACATGCCCAAGCCTCTTGTTCCAGAAAACTTGATATTGGATGAACCTGGGCCCACCTTGTTACCTACACGAACTCGGAGAGGGCCTGCTAGGAGAGGGAGGCAGCAGAGGGATTTCCAAAGGGACATCCTTCCAGGCATTGCATCTCTGTCAAGGCATGAAGTAACAGAAGATCTTCAGACATTTGGTGGGCTTATGAGAGCCACTGGTCATCCGTGGCATTTGGGGTTAACTCGAAGAAGCTCTTCTAGGAACGGGTGTGGCCGGGGAAGACGGCGGTTGCAGGTTACCCCATCTCCGCCTCCTCCCCCACCCCCAGTGGCAAACAATGAAACTAGTACTCCACTGATGCAGCACCTCAGTAATATTGAAGTGGTTGGATTGGAGGATAGAAGCCTAACAGGTTGGGGTAAGACACCCAGAAGGCCTCGTAGGCAGAGATGCCCGGCCGGTAACCCTCCACCGATTCTGTTGACCTAATTTTAGTAAGAGGCTCAAATTAATAGATGGAGTTTGTAGAGGAGGGTAAGCAGGGTCTTTTTCCACATTTGGTATAAAAAACATGTTCTCAGCTTGGGGGATTTTTCTTGTACATTTTTTTCAACCCGTATTTGGGTAAAATATTTCTGGGTGCCAGTCTCTGAGTCATACCAACTTGTATTGTTTCTGAATAATGTTGTTTGATTTCTTCCAAGTTTATCTCTTTATAGAACTTCTGAGACATAGGTCCTCTCCTTCAACTAATGCCTTCTCACTTGGATTTCTATATAGCAAGTGATTTATTTAGCTATTATAGTTACTAGGCTGTGTATTGCATTTGAGTTCAGCCTCCATAGAAAGAGAGCTTTGGTTAGCTTAAGTTATGTAGTGCCTGAATTTTCGTACTGTCCTCAAGACTCTTTACATTCATAAATGTAGTTTAATGAATAAATTTGTGGGTCTACCTTACAGTGATGGAGGAAATCATGAGTTGCCAATGGCTTTTTAGCCTACTGGCATGTAAACTTCCTGATAGAACCGGTCACAAGTTCAATAATGTCGAGTCTCTAGTGCTTGCTCATTTAAAAGGGGAGCATGAATGAATTGAAAAGAAAAAACTGTTTTTATAGTCATTCCATGTTACTGGTATTTATCAATTGAGAACTTGGGTGTGGCTTTTCCAGATCAGCAGCACAGGAATAAAGTATTGAAATTCAAGATATTGATAGAATTATATGCAAAGAATTTTGTGGTTGAGATGAAGAGCAATCGTCTTCATGTTATCTTCATTCAGTTAACTAAATAAAGAAATGCAAGTGCAACAATTGCACTAGTACACGGCAGATTCAGCGAATTTGAATGATTGTAAAATATTTAGTTGACTGGATTAAACTAAAATTAACAAAGGCGTGTTGTATGCACCTAATGAAAATTCTAGTTTTTATAATAAATTAAGTACATCAAGTTTAAACATATTAAAAAGTTACTGAGCTGTATATAAATAATTTATTTTTGCGGATATGATCTTTGGAAAATAAATTGGAGCTTCACTAATAAGTTGATGATGGAGATGTTAAGTAATCTCAACCAAGAAGGAGGATGACACAAATTCCAAAAAACGAAAAACACACTTGATGAAGAAGGCGAAAACTCTTTGTACTATAAATCTCAAAAGCAGTATATCCTTGAACCATTGATTAAATAAAAGAAGTTGGAGCCTAGGTTGGAGAGTAATTATATGATTTTTTTCAGTTAAAAAAAGAAGAGTAAGTGTATGATTTTTGAAGAATAAGTTGGAGATTATCTAACAATGTGCTGGTTGAAATGGTAAGCAATCTCACACCATAGTAAGAATAATTCAAATTTGAATTTGACTATTGAAAAGTGTATTAATTAGTGAGATGAAAATCCTTTATGTTTTTAGTGTTAAAAGGCGTTATACATTGATAAAACAAAAAAGTTGAAGCTTAGCTTTGAGGTTAAGGATTTGATGGCAAGTAAAATAATTAAAAATATTTGCATAAATAATTAACAATAATATTCTTTTCAAAAGACTCTGGATAAATAAATGATTTTTTTCCCAAGAATATTAAATAAAATAAATAAGCAAAGGCTTTACCTTAACATTGAATATATTTTCTTAACAAGTTTATATTAGTTAAAAATTTGAAAAATACTTGGGAATAAATGAAAGGAAGGGCAATTAAGAACTCCTCGCTCATTACTAAATATAATATCAAGTTATTTATTTTCAGAGATTAGGGAAGTTAAATAGATTACTTAATTAATATATGTTACATATAGTTAAATTATATATTAATATTTGAATTGGTGAATTATTTTTTTTTAAATGATAATTATAAATATTTTAAAGTGATTTATTCAACATCATTAATATAAAAAAAATCAACTTAATCTTATATTTTAGAAGAAAAGTTGAGAAGAAGGCGCGTGAGATGGATGGGATGGGGTCAGACGCGTGGGGGTGTGGAAGGGTGAAGTGGGAGTTATGTGGGATTGAAAGGGTGTCAGTCTATGTCAGTCAGTGTCACAAACATAGTAACCAATATAGCAATATCACATTCATATATCATGTAGCATATCTTATATCTCTTATCACCTCCCATCATTTCTCCTTCATTCCCAAAATTGTCCCTTCGCTAGTTCTCTTTCACTTGTCTGGACCTCCCAAGTGGGATCCAAAGTTTTTATGCAGCCAAATCATAAGATCTTCTCAGTTCAGTTTTATTAAGAAAATTTAATTAATTTTAGCATAATTATGAGTTCATAACTACATCTGACATGCATAAGGGTGTTTGGATGTCTTTTAAACGATCGCAACTTTTAACTCTCATTCGACATTCGACATTCGACAATGAATAAATAAATTCTTACAGCAAAATTTAAGAGTAAAGTGGTTCAAACGAGTGGCAAATGAGACTCAGAATCTTCATAATTAAAAGCATATTTAATAAAAAAATATTAATCCATGAGTATATATACACTTTTTACTCATTAATAAAAGATCAAATTAACTAATTTGTTAAGAAATAAAAATTAATTGCTGTAAAGAATTTATGCTCATCAGTTTTCTTCAAATCAATTTACCTTATAAACTAGAATATATTATATTAACATACAACATATGTTATAATTAAATAATTTATTTCGTTTCTTAAATGCTCTCTGGTGTCCTAATTATAAAATCAATCTGACTTTTTTGTGGAGATTAAGGAGGTAAAATAGACCACTAAATTTTGACATATGCTATATGTAATTAGATTATAAAATAAATTAGTTTTGAGAAAAAAGATAAATATAAACAATTTAAATTTGATTTATTTTGTATCCTTAATTTTTATAAAAAAAGCCAACTTGATCTTAAAATTAGGAGTTTGGGGACTGTATTAACCAGTGTAGTCAGAAAAAGAGAAAACTAGTGTAAAGATTAAAAGAAAATCCATCGAGTTTTTTTAATACTCCCTATTCCCTAATGTCCTTAGTTGAAGAACCTGTTTTCTGTCTAAATATACGACTACAATTAATTTCTTTCCCAAGTCTTTAATATTTTCTCCTAATCACCCATAGTAACCGCATTTGTTAAAGAGATTTTCATAAAAAGGTAGTTTCAAATACAGATAACTAAATGATATTTTAGATGAAGAAACACCCACACTTTTATAAATTATTAACTTAATTAATTTTCTAATCTAAATAAATTGGTTATAGCCTTTATAATTAGGAACAAATGGAGTACAACAAGAGAAACTCTTGAATGAACCTGATTTGTCACAAGTGAATATAGAATAATTTTAATCTAACATGATACTATAAAACTTTGATTTTTTTCCCATACATGGAATTGAAAAAGTAAACGAAGTCTTGCTCTTCCCCCCTCACATAAATGCAGTATCAGCTTAACATTATCCAAATTATCATTGAATATTCTTAAGACGCTTGCTAGTGAATTATGATTGGTGGCAAAACAAATATGGTGACAAATCATTCACCAAAGAATTTTTCGTATGATAATATTCCTTCTTGTTCATAATATAAGAAGTAAAATGATTTTTTTTCCTACAATATAATAAGAGGTACAATGTAAAAGTCAAAATAATTAATGTTTAATTTCCTTTTTTGTTCTTACATATTAAATATAAACAAGAGAGAGGGAGTTTGAGTGTCTAATAGATAATATAAGAATAAAATTGAAAAACCATGTTAATTTTAATTTTACCCATGATAAATCATTCCATTTCCACTCAGTGTGTTTGGTTAGACTTATTTTCTGCAAATAAGTCCTTATCCCCCCCCCAAAAGAGCTTAAATGAGGAAAACATCATTTTGAGATGTTTGGATTGACTTATAAAAATAATTACTTTTAGCTTATAAGTAGGAATAAGTAGAAGGAGAAAATTTCAACTTATGACTTATAAGTCACTTTTGGCAAAAAAGTCACTTATAAGTCATTTTTTTCCACAACTAATCCAAACATAAATCTCATTACACAATCTGACTTATGAAAAATAAGTCACTTATAAGTCATTTTTTTCACAACTAATCCAAACATAAATCTCATTACACAGTCTGATTTATAAGTCCTTTTTTTTTTCTTTCACAAGGGCGTTGACGAAAAGTCAAAGAAACGAACTGGTGTGTCGTGCAGCTCGTGTTAGCCTCTCTAGGGTGGGCATATCAACTCGGGACACTGATATAAGTAGCATAGAATTCGAAAATCAGGATGAGAAATGAAGCTCGCTTTTGCCATTAATGGAATCTTACGCCATCCTCCTCCCAAACTTTCTTTTCAATGCAGATTTCTTCATTGTGCGATTCCCCAACACCAACATCATCCACCACCACCACCACCCCACATGGAACCATTGGACTCAGTTCACACTATCTCTTCCCACCCATCTTTCTATCTTCTTCGCATTTGCAGAAACATCAATTCTCTCCAAAAAGCTCACGCCTTGCTTCTTGTCCATGGCCTCACCGACGATCTTCTCTGTGTTACCAAGCTGGTTAGTCTCTATGGATCTTTTGGGTTCGTTCATTATGCTCGCAAGGTGTTCGATCAAATTCCAAGCCCAGATTTTTACTCGTGGAAGGTGATGCTCAGGTGGTACTTTTTGAATGACATGTATTCCGAGATTGTTCCTTTCTATAGGCGCATGAGGGTGTTTGTCCAAGGTTACGATGAGGTTGTTTTTACTTTTGTCTTGAAAGCTTCTTGTGAGTTGCGTGATCTTGTTGAGGGTATGAAGGTACATTGCCAAATTGTTAAAACCAATAGTATTGATAGTTTTGTGTTGACGGGTCTTCTGGATATGTACTCTAAATGTGGAGAGGTACAATGTGCACGAGTTGTGTTTGATGAAGTGTTTGGTAGAGATGTGGTGTCTTGGACTTCTATGATTGCAGCATATATGCAGAATGATTGTGAGGAAGAAGGGTTGGTCTTGTTTAATAGGATGAGAGAAGGGTTTATTGCAGGCAATCAATTCACTGTGGGAAGTTTGCTCATGGCATGCGCAAAATTAGGATACCTGCATCAAGGAAAGTGGGTTCATGGCTATGTGATTAAAAATGGTATTGAATTGGAACATTGCCTGACAACGTGTCTTTTGGACATGTATGTCAAATGTGGGGATATCAGAGATGCCCGTTCTGTTTTCGATGAGCTTTCGACTGCTGAACTTGTCTCTTGGACAGCAATGATTGCCGGATATACTCAACGAGGTCACCCAGACAAGGCTTTAGAATTGTTCACAGATGAAAAATGGGTAGGTCTTATGCCCAATTCTCTCACCATTGCGAGTTTGCTTTCAGCATGTGCACAACTAAGTAATGCACATATGGGAAAGTCACTTCATGTACAAATAATTAAGCTTGGTTTGGATAATCCTGCAGTGAGTAATGCTCTTCTATACATGTATGCCAAGTGCCATATGACTGCCGATGCTAGTGGCATATTTGAAACCATTACACATACAGATGTAATATCTTGGAACTCGATTATTTCTGGTTATGCCCAGAATGGTTCTGTTTTTGAAGCTCTTGGGCTCTTCAAACGCATGAGGTTAGCCTCATTTTTGCCGGATGCAGTCACATTGGTTTGTGTCATATCATCTTGCGCTTCCCTGGGTGCTCTTGAACTTGGTTCTTCTCTTCATGCCTTGTTTCTAAAATATGGTATAGTATCATCTAGTAGCATCTATGTTGGAACAGCGCTTCTGAACCTCTATGCAAAATGTGGGGATGCAAAATCAGCTCGTGTGGTGTTTGATGAGATGAGAGAAAAGAATTCTATCACATGGAGCGCCATGATAGGTGGGTGTGGCATGCAAGGTGATGGCACTGGGTCTCTTGCACTCTTTAGGGACATGTTAAAGGAGAACTTGGAGCCCAATGAAGTGGTCTTCACGACATTATTAACGGCGTGCAGCCATGCGGGAATGGTTGGAGAGGGCCGCCAGCTTTTCAATTTGATGTGCAAGGAACTGAACTTAGTTCCTTCCATGAAGCATTACACATGTATGGTTGATCTTTTAGCGCGTTCTGGCAACCTTGAAGAGGCATTGGAGTTTATTAACAAAATGCCTGTCCAACCTAATGTTGGAGTTTATGGAGCTTTTCTCCATGGATGTGGACTTCATTCAAGGTTTGACTTAGGAGAAGTTGCCCTCAGGAGAATGTTGGAGTTGCATCCTGATGAATCTTGTTACTATGTTCTCATGTCCAACTTGTATGCCTCCGATGGGAGGTGGAGCCAGGTTAAGCAGGTGAGACAGTTGATGAAGCAGAGAGGATTAAACAAAGTCCCTGGACGCAGTGTAGTGCAGATGGATATCAGCAACGATCCATATGACCAAGTGGCAGCTTTTGCCTAGTCATATACATGCTTCGCTTGAAATATTTAGTTTGGGATATTGATGTCAACCTGGAGGGCAGTTATATCACTTTGCATGAGGTCAGTCATGAGGAGGAATGCTCAGAAGAGAAGAGTCTGATTCAAAATGCTACAATGTGTTTAATGGGCTCCAAAAACACATCGTATTCTCTTGAATCTCTGGCTATTTTCTTTTAGACACTCCTACACTTGTCCGATCTCATGCTAAGTAACATAATTGACCTCCAGGTTCACATCAGATAAAATGTTGGAAACAGGTCAAGTTATGATGAGTGTTTTTGTTTACTCTACGGCATATGGCCTAATAGGATTAATAGAGCTTTTAGCATCTGACGATGTGTGTGTGTGTGTGTATTTGGTAATTATTGTAGTATTCTTTATAAATTTTGTGGTAGCATAGGTCTGTAAATGAGCTACTTATAAACGGCTAAATGAATCAAATTATCATGTAAATTTTACTATCTGCTTGTAAGTGTCTTGAGGAGCATTAAGGTCCGAAGAAATGAGGCACTGTTTCAGACAGCGGTTGCTAACTTCTGAATACTATTATCATAAAAACACTTACTAGCTTCAGGCATTGAATTATAGAACTCTACTTCACATCCATGTTCCTGTGCCAAACTTTGAAAATTTTCCAAAAACATATAAATTTGTTTAATTTGCCATTCAGAAGTATCTCCAGCTCCAAATCTGTAGATTTTCTTATCAATCTCAATAGTACTATATCCAGGGACCTTGTGCAGGCCTATTCTTTCCATCCTCGATCTCACCTTTCTGGATTCATCCCAGATCCCTTCTTCTGCGTATATATTAGATAATAAAGTATAATATCCTGTATCATCTGTATTAATTTCCATGAGCTCCGTTGTGATGCTTCTAACCAAGTCCATCCTTCTGTGTATTCTACACCCATTAAGCAAAGCTCCCCATATGCTAGCATCTACAGGAAGGCACATTGACTTTATTATTTCGTATGCCCTGTCGATATCGCCGGCTCGACTCAGAAGGTCAATGATAGAGGCGAAATGTTCTGTGTTGGGTTCAATGCCATAATCTTTCATAGAGTTGAAATATAACTTCCCTTCTTCCACCGATCCTGCATGACTACAGGCAGATAATATATTCATGAAGGTTACTTCATTTGGGTTTATACCTGACTTTACCATTTCAGTGAAGAGTGAGATCGCAGCATTTAATTGACCATGCATGCCATAAGCAGAAATCATAGTACTCCATGATACCACACTTTTCTCAGACATGCTACCGAAAACTCTTTTGGCTGTTCTAAGGTCTCCACATTTGGCATACATGTCAGTTAGAGATGTATCTATATAAAGATCCTTCTGTACGCCCCATGTAATGATCTTGTGATGAATCCATTTCCCCTTTTCTAGATAGCCCAAATTGGAGCAGGCTTGAATTGCACTTAAGAAGGTTACTTCATTGATCTCAAGACCATTGAAGTACATTTCGTCAAATAAGTTAAGTGCTTCTACTGACATGGCATTCTGAGAAAAACCAGACATCATACAGTTCCATGTCACAACGCTTTTCTGCATGATCCTTTTGAAAATCATGCACGCCGAATCCACAGAGCCGCATTTGGAATACATGTCTATAAGGGAGTTATGCACAAACTCGTTTGTCAACCCTATTTTCAACACATGGCCATGTATCTGCTGTCCAAGTTGTATTAAACCTGCATTTGCACTAGCCGAAATTGAACTTGCTAGGCTAAATGAGTCTGGCGTCATCCCTTTTCTCAACATATCTGCAAATAGTCTTACGGCCTTGTCGTATAAACCCTCCCGAACATAAATTGATATGAGTGTATTCCATGCGATAATAACATTACTGTTTCCATTTAGATGAAGAATTTTCTCACAGTTGCATATTGTCCCACAAGCAGCATAGAAATCTGTAAGTTCTGGCCCTAGGTCCATATCAGCATCCATGGCTTTTTTCAAAAGAAAGCAATGAACTGACTTTCCCTCTCTTAGAAGGCATAGTCTAGCACAGGAATTTAGAATACTGATTATTGTCACAGCGTTGGGTTCCACTTTTGACTCCTGCATAAGGATAAAGATATTAATGGCTTCTTGAAAGCATCCACTTTGATTATAGGATGAAATCATGGATGTCCAAGAAGCAGTACTTGGATCAATGATGTTCTCAAATATTGTCTTCGCACCCCATAAGTAATCACACTGGCTGTACATGATCAAAAGAAAGTTATTCAAATTCCCATCACTTCCCATTCCTTTTCTGATCACATGTCCATGTACAGATTTTGCCAGCCTCAGGCAACCAAATTTGGCACAAGCCTCTGCTACACTAAGCATGGAGACCGAGTCAGGTTCAATCCCTTCAGAAACCATAAAACGAAACATCTCTAATCCTTCTCTTGCCTCTCCATTCTCAACATAAGATGAGATGATAGAACTAAATGATACCACATCCCTCTCACCCATTTTATCAAACACCTTTCGAGCATCACCTAAACTGCACAATTCACCGTACATACCAAGCAATGAAGTCTCTATAACAGTATCAGTATCTAATCCACACTTAATTATCCTCCCATGAACTTTCTTCCCCACAACTAAGTCGCCAATTCCTGAAACAGCCCGCAAAACAGAGGGATACACGAATCTACAAATATGTGTCTGCAAAGAAACCATATGATGATAAAGTGAAACTACGTCGTCAAAGAAGTTGTTCCATAAGTGACATTTCATTATCACGCCCCACATGAATGAATCTGAAGATGGGAATGTCCCAAAAACAAGTCTTGAAGATTGGAGGGAACCCATTTGAGCGTAGGATTCGATGAGTTTGGTTGAAGCGAGTGGGTTCTTGTGGAGGCCGGTTACGACAAGGTGGGCATGGAGCTGAGTGAGTGACCATAAGCTAGAACACGATCTGAATAATGGCATGTATTGTGTCATTTTTTTTTTTCTCTCCTTCCTGTTTAGATAACCATGAAAGGCTGGTTCCTTTTGCAGTTGAGACTACCCCATCTGGCAATCATCATTGTTTTCTCCTAGATCGTTTGAAATTTTGAATCTTTTCATTTCAGTGCGTGAATGTGTTTGGTTTCATAGAGAAAAACGAAGAACATGAAGTCACGACCAACGAGAGCAAAGGCTCTGAAGTGAAGCATAGGATATCAGATAAAACTTCAAAGCAATTTTGTAAAAACCGGACCGGAAGATGAGCCAAAGAGGGCATCGGGTCACGGTTCGCATGATCGGATCGGTCGGACCGATGACGTAATAATTAAAGAAAAAATATATGATTTTTAAATGTAAATTACATATAAACAAATTATGGTCCCTTCACCTCTTAATTTTTAATGAAAGTCCATTGACCAAGAAATATATAGCCATTAGAGACTTAGAAAACAAATCATTCTTGTCTTTAGCTAAGCAAAACAAAGAAGGCGTATAGGACCATTTGAGCATCACAGTTGCAGAAACTTTTGTCGAGATGGAAGAATTAGGAAGTTAGGAACACAAACAATTTCTGTTATGCAAAAGGTAAGAGATAAAATATGCAACTGATAAAAATTTTAAAAGAAATGTAAAATGTAGAAAGACAATAAGTGTTAAATATAGAATAAAAGCTTGGAAGAGACGTTAAACAACAACAATAGAGGAATGGTGAGAGAGATTATATTCACCAATTGGTTGGAGTTTTGGAGATCAAATTTCACAGCCCTAAGATTTTCAAATGGCCGTTGGAGTTTTTAATTTGGGAGAAAGATATAAAGCTAATGAATTTGGGGATGTAATTTGGGTTTCTTTTTTAAGAACTTGGGTTTTTTTTTTGGGTTTTTTTGGGCTTGATTTTATTTTTTTCATCTTTCTTTTGTTTCATATTGGACTGCCCGGTTTTTATAAAACCGCTCCGGTTCCCGGTTTAACTCCGGTTCTTGGTTCAATGTCCGGCTGGAAACGGTCCGATCTGGCTTAACACGATAAACGGTCAGACCATAAAATCCGAACCGACCTGTGGAGCGGTCGACGGTCGGACCGGTTCTTATAACCATGCTTAAAAGTGAAAGAAAGCGGGGAGATTTTATTTCCCTTACTTTTTCCAACAAAAAACTAATTATATTAAAATAATTCAAAAGAGCATATATAGTCTTAAGTCTTAACCCTTAGAAGCAGACAACCAACAAATCAAGGAGAAAAACAAACAAAATAAACTCCAGGGTTAATATAATGTTTGGTTCCTATAATTATTTACCTTCATTTTATTTTTAATCCCTATTGTTTCAAATAAGTGGTATTGGTCCTGAAGTTTCTTTCCATTAATAAAGTTAGTTCATGTAGTTTAAAAAGGATCTTAAAGGTGTTAAATATAATGATGTGATACTAACACCATCAAGTAGACTGATGTAGCTTCAACACTAAGCATCTTGTGGCTTCCGTGGCTAACTTACAAAATTGAAAAAAGAAAAAAGAAAAAGAAAAACAAAAGCTCCAAGTGAGAGAATGCGCCTTCCATTCTGTACATCATCTTCATCGAGAGGGAAGGCCACAGGGATGCATATGGAAGATCTCAATATAACCCACCAGGCACCCTCTTGGCTCTTGGTATGACTGATGAATACACACCAATCTCTCTACATCCCTGTATTTCTGTAATCACCAAACCCACCAATTCATCACCCATATCTCCTTTTCAAAATTAAAGTTTTTGAATGAATGACTTTTTGAGTAGTATAATAAAAGTTAAAGTCCCTGGTACACCACCGACATGGCGACGGCGGCTAGATCTTCCACCAAGGCTGATGCCGACAATCCTCCACCAGCCACCATGGTGATTCTCTTGTTACTTAACGACTTGAAAGCAGCGTCTCTCACATGGTGGCTGAAGCCGTAGATTTGAACCCATCCCAATAATGGTTTTTTCATACAATAAAACAATAGGGAAGGGCAACCGTCGTAGGTGGAGGGCGCTAGACCATCACCGCCGCTTGAGAAGAGAGTGGGGGAGGGACGAAGAGACGGGTTCAGAGACAAAACATTTGTTTTTTTAAAAAAATTTATAACTTAGCCACAACAAGATGCACAATCACAATCAGTTTGTCTGAGCCATACAGCTTACTTGACGATGTTAGTGTCATATCATCATATTTAATATATTTAAAGTTTTTATTAAATTATAGGGACTAATTTCATTAACAAAAGGAAACTTCATAGACCAATACCTCGTGTTTGAAACTACATAGATTAAAAGTAAAATGAGGGCAAATTACAGGGACCAAAGATTATGTTAACCCTAAACTCCAAATACAAGAATTTGAGCGATCAAAATTGGGTTATACATTCTATTCATACTGAAGGCATTTGATATTAACCAATGTAAAGAAACCTCAAAGCCTAACAGCAAAGAGGCCCACAGTTGAAACAAAGTTCGAGATACCCAATCTAAAGATAAGACACTTCAAATGAATAAAATAAATGGAAAAATTAATTATTTTGGTCTTTATAATTTGGATATGCAGTATATACTCCAATTGCTCCACCACAACGTACTAAGATGGGTCCTCAAAGAAGGATGGGGATATATGTTGGGTATGAATCTCCTTCAATAATAAAGTATCTTGAACCATCAACAGGAGATTTATTTACGGCTCGATTTGCCGATTGTCATTTTGATGAATTATCTTTCCCAACATTAGGGGGAGAAAATAAGCAGTTAGAAAAAGAAATTAGTTGGAATGAATTATCATTATCTCATTTTGATCCTCGCACAAAACAATGTGAACTACAAGTTCAAAAGATAATACATTTGCAAAATTTGGCTAATCAATTGCCAAACACATTTACTGACCCAAAGAAAGTGACAAAATCACATGTTCCAGCTGTCAATGCTCCTATTAGAATTGATGTCCCTGTTGGACAAGCAAGTGCCAATGAATCTAAAGCACGTTTGAAACGTGGCAGGCCTATCGGTTCCAAAGATAAAAATCCTCGAAAGAGAAGAGGAGCTAACAATATAGATGGCCAAATCGAGGATAACCAAGAAATTTTAGTAACTCCAGAAGAGTCATTGTACAAAGAAAATGTTCCAATCCCAAAAGAGACTCAGGTACCTGAAATATGTGAAAATCATGAGATCTCAATAAATTATTCTATGAGTGGAATACGATGGGACCGAAATGAAGTCAACATTGACGATGTTTTCGCTTACAATGTAGCGATTAATGTAATGAATGATAATGAGGATCATGAGCCAAAGTCTATTAGAGAATGTGAACAAAGAAATGATTGGCCAAAATGGAAAGACGCAATCGAGGCGGAATTAAAATCATTGGAAAAACGAAAAGTTTTTGGACCTGTAGTCCTCACACCTGAAGATGTGAAACCAGTTGGATACAAATGGGTTTTTGTAAGAAAGCGAAATGAAAAAGGTGATATCACAAGATATAAGGCACGACTTGTTGCACAAAGCTTCACACAAAGACCGGGCATTGACTTTGAAGAAACGTATTCGCCGGTGGTGGATGCAACTACTTTTCGATACTTGATTAGCCTAGCAGTGAATGAAGGGCTTAATGTACGTCTAATGGATGTTGTTACAGCCTACTTGTATGGCTCACTTGACAGTGAAATTTATATGAAACTCCCTGAAGGATTCAAGTTGCCAGAAGCACACAATTCAAGTAAACGAGAACAATACTCGATTAAGCTAAATAAGTCCTTATACGGATTAAAGCAATACGGGCGTATGTGGTACAATCGACTTAGTGAATATCTGCTAAATCAAGGATATAAAAATGATCCAATATGCCCATGTATATTCATGAAAAGATCTGGAAATGAATTTGCTATAATTGCCGTATACGTTGATGATATAAATATCATCGGAACTCCTGAAGAGCTCGAAAAGGCAATAAATTGTTTGAAGAAAGAATTTGAAATGAAGGACTTATGAAGAACAAAATTCTGTCTTGGGTTACAAATTGAGTATTTGAAAAATGGAATTTTCATATACCAAGAAACTTATATTAGAAAAGTCCTAGAACGTTTTTACATGGATAAATCACATCCATTATGTACTCCGATGGTTGTAAGATCATTAGAGGTAGATAAAGACCCTTTTAGGCCTCGAGAAATTAAAGAAGAGGGTAATGAAGAATTACTTGGTCCAGAAGTACCATACCTTAGTGCAATCGGAGCACTAATGTACCTTGCCAATCACACAAGGCCAGACATATCATTTGCTGTTAACTTATTAGCAAGATATGGCTCCGCACCAACCCGAAGACATTGGAATGGAGTTAAGCACATTCTTCGCTACCTCAAGGGTACTTTGGACATGGGACTATTTTACTCGAATGTAACCAATACAGATCTTGTTGGCTATGCAGATGCTAGATTTAGATCTGATCCACATGTTGGAAGATCACAAACGGGATATTTATTCACATGTGGTGGTACAGCGATCTCATGGAGATCCATGAAACAAACCATCTCAGCCACATCATCTAACCATGCAGAAATTCTTGCAATGCATGAGGCAAGTCGAGAATGCGTATGGTTAAGATCAATAATACATCATATACGAACTACTTGCGGTTTATCTTCTAGTAAAATGACCCCGACGGTCCTATATGAGGATAATACTGCATGTATCGCCCAACTTAAAGAAGGATACATCAAAGGGGACAGAACTAAGCATATTTCACCAAAATTCTTCTTCACTTGAGATCTTCAGAAAGATGGTGAAATTGATATCCAACAAATCCGGTCAAGCGAAAATTTAGCAGATATGTTCACCAAGTCACTTCCTGCTACAATATTTGAGAAGCTCACTCATGACATTGGACTTCGCAAACTCAGATATATCAACTGAAGTGGTCAAGAGGGGGAGATGATACACGCTGTACTCTTTTTCCCTTGTCTATGGTTTTTTCCCACTGGGTTTTCCTAGCAAGGTTTTTAATGAGGCGGCATTAGGAAATGTATCACTAAACATTGTACTCTTTTTCTTCTACTAAATTTTTTTTGTCCCACTGGGTTTTTCTTAGTTGGAGTTTTTTAATGAGGCACATGTTTAGTCATGGACATCCAAGGGGGAGTGTTATGAATATTTAATTAATGTGGATGTCCTTAACTCCCATCCCTATTATTACTCTAGTAATTATTATTTCTGATTATATTATAACCCTAAAGCCTCCTCTATAAATAAGAGGCTAGTACTGTGTATTCCATAACTCTTGAACATTGAATGAGAACGACTTTCTATTCTCTCTACTTCTCTCCCCATTCTCTCTTATATTCTTCTATTATTTATAACAGACTCGTTATAATTTAGTCATTATTGTTTCCTTATTTATACAATAATTCTGAGTTACACTCAACCCATGTTACGTGGCACTGACAAGTTGTTATTTGGCTACTTGATCACACATTGTAAGCTAAAATGCCCACGCCTCGCCTCTCTTTTGCTTGTTCATCATCTTCCTCCTCCTGCAGCTCAGCTCGTGACTTTTTTCTCTTCCCAACCAAACTTTTATGACTTCATGTATTCTAGGATCCCGGAAAAATAATGGGCTTTTTTCTTCCATAAAGACGGACAACCAGGTTAAAACTTTCATGGAAGGATATTTTGACTGCGATAGATGGGACGCTAACTAATGGGCCGAACATGTGTCTGAGATGTGAAAGTGAAAGGGAGTGAAGGGCTATTGAAGCCTTTGGTTGGTCATTTAATTTTTCTGCACAAGTGCTTCAAAAAAAAAAAAAAAACTTCAGGCATGTGAGTGTTTGAGGCTACTTCTAGTTCCTTGCCCCCTTCAACGTAATTGCCAAAACGATTAAGAATTGATATTGGTAACTATGGAATTGTGGAATGAAGAAAGGAAAGGAAAACAAGAAAGTAGCTGTTAGTGGTGGGGAAAAAGTTAATAGAAGAGTTTGGTTGGGATGAGAAAAAATTCACGGAGGAGGAAGAAGAAGATTATGAACTACAGGGAGGCAGGGAGAGTAGAGAGAAAGAGAGATGAGGGGTGGACATTTTTGTTGACAAGGTGTTGACCAAAGTTGCCAAATAAGCACTTGTTAATGCAGTATAAGATGGGTTAAAAGTGACTAAAAAATTTTGTAAAAATAAGAAAACTACAAGGAGTGAGTCACGATGGGTCAAATTTTTAAGGATTGAGTCGCAAACAACATTAAACTATAAGGAGTAAATAATTAATCTTCCCAAAATGGATCAAACAATACAATGGTACAGATGTAAGCTGCGAAATAAAGTAATTATAATATTTGTTTTTCGAAACAAATAATGTTCAATTTCTTTTATCAGCATCAAACAAAAAATACAGAAAAAAGAAAAATCATAAAAGATAAAAAAAAAATAAACAAAAATAGTTGTGTCACAAAAATGTTTTAGTTAATTTTTTATCCTTGAACTATTTAAACTAATTTCAAGGTAAAATCATCAATTAATCAATTTTATTTTTCAAAACTTAATACCCAGCAAAAGAAACCTAAGATCAGCCTTCATCTTCATCATTTGGTGGGTCAGAGGGTATTTCATGCCTTGGTCTGTTGTACTTCTCCCTCAGTTGCTTAACTGGGATGTAATCTCCAGCTGCATCCATTCCATAGAATAGACTCATGATATATGGATGATCCAGCCTCCTCTGCATAATTAGTTTAGCAGAACAATTCAATCACAATCATCTGTATAGCATAATCCATGCCTTTCATTAATAGATTTTTACTACGTCTTTCAAAAAGGGAATTTTTTTCTTTTATAAAATTAAATGCAGGCACGCTTACAAACATGTGGAATCCTAAGCTCAAGCATAAAACTTTATCCAACTGTAGTGGATGGTGCTACTATCGAGGCAACTTGCCATTGATAAAAAAAATAGAGAACTTTATAAAATATGTAAGAGAAGTTTGATATAGTTATTTATCTTTTTTGTTTGCCGCATTAGATCAAAGATCTGTATAACATAAGCTCACCATTTCCGGTTCATCAAGGGCTAATAGATTCTCTTCCGGAACTGAAAACATGATGGAAAAAAAAAAGATCATTCTGCAAGTTATTGTCTTCACTTTATATCAATAAACCAAGAACTGACTCTAATGTGCTTTAACAAGAAATTATTTGTTAAATTATGAACTCATGTGCATAAAGAATTGAGTGGTCAGATTTACCATATGTCACCAGTAGATCTGGATCAACGTTTACGTCAACTAGAACCTAGATAGTCATAAAAGAGGAGAAGGAAGGATCAACAAAAAGCCAGAACCATTCTTAAGTTCCAACTAAATAATCAACGAAATGAGACAAACTGCTCAGGAATTAGCGGCTCCAAAAGTTACACTGACAGAATCTAAACCTGATAAAAAGGTTGAGCAGAGCCACGAGACAACTTCTGAACCTGTACAGTTTCCATCCATGAACTTGATTCACAGCACACTGGATCCATTCCACTTATCACACCTATGTACGCTGCAAAATATATTGAATAATCATAATAAATGAAGAGAGAGTAAAAGTAAGAACCTCTTGCTATTAATGTATTCCTCTAGTCCTATTTACAAGTTACGGAGAAAAAACTGTTAGTTTCTTCTATCTATAAATCGCATCATTAAATTTTTCATATCAATATACAACTTTACCATTGATTTATTATTGCATAGACTTTGTTCTCATAAGAAATACAGTCTATTAAATAGAGTTGAAGTTGGAAAAATGTTAAATTTTAATACAGAGTTAATGAGGCTAAATGTTTTTCTTGGTTATGGTAAAACATGTTAGAAGTGACATATAATAGGATCAAATCAAAGGTGTAATGTGGTATAATGACATATCAACTACTCTATGTAATCCTTAATATAAGACTTAGTTAACTTTTTTTGGAGATCAAGGAAACTAACTAGGTTACTTAATCATATACAAGTGAAACAAATTAGTTTTGAGAAAAAATTCAGTCAAATCAATTTATAAATAATTTCTTTAGTTTTTTTAAAGAGTCCGTAGGTCTTATATTATATTAAAGACCGAAGGGATCACATACTGTATAATTTATGCCTCACTTTCTGGCCCAAACGGAATGTGTATTGTGCATTTTCATATGCCAAAACTTTAGCTGATGCAGCCAGGGACTCTGCTTCAAGTTTAGAAATTTGATCACGTAAAGTGGCAGCCAAATCATAATCTTCACTTTCAATTGCATTCTGGAGGTCTGAACTGCAAATGAAACAGATGTAATATAAATTATCATTATTAAAGTTGGCTTACAAAGTTGAATATACAATGGAGAACAAGTCAGCTGTGGCATCTAAGGATTAAAAGAAGAAAAAGACTCACCGGAAACGTATAATGCTTAGAGCTTTATCTTGAGCTTCACTTTTTGAAGGCAATCCCCTTATTTCCTCTTGCTGTTTGAGGACCTCTGCTTCAACCTTCCAAACATATATTAAAGCTTCTTAAGCAATCTACAAATGATTTAATGTTCCACTTTGGAAAAGTTCAGATAAAATGGACATTATACACATAATCCTACATATATTAGATAATACGAAGTGAGAAACAAATTCACATATCACAGTGTTTCAAATTTCATATTATTGCTTTACTTACAGATAAAATCACCTACAGAAGCTTTAAACAAAGGTCATATCATAAATTTCAGATTCAAGCAGACTATGACAAATATTTCAATAAACACTCTAATAAGAGATCAGGTTGCTATCATCTGATCTGATCTGAAGGTCATATGTTCAAATTTTGGAAACAACCTCTCCACTTGCGGACATGAGGCTTTGTATTTTTATCCCTTCCCACACCCTAGTTAGTGAAAGCCTTGTGTATTGGGCTACCTAAGAACACACGCCTTGATATATGATAATAAAAGAGGATTAGTGGCTGAGTTATCTGACCTCAGTAAGTTTACTTCTCAGTTGCTGTGCCATGTCATACTGCTCCACATTCAAAAAATACTGCAGTTCAGCAGTTCAAACAAACAGACAAATAATTGGGATTTTTTCGGCAAAAATTCAAAAGATGCACTAAATAATTAAGCTGGATAAAAACTAAGGAAACAAAACCTGCAGTCTAGTGGCCATGTTTAGCTGAAAAAGTAAGATTGCAATATCTTCATGGGCCATTTCACTTCTCTCTGCACTTGCTTTAGATTCTTGTTCTCTCCCTTTAAAGAACCATCCTGCTTCAACTTTAAAACGACTGAGCCTATGGTACTTTCTCAAGAACAATCTCTGCTCACACTGATTCCAAAGGCAATTTGATCTTTCATTGATGAAGCTTATCTGGGATTTCTTAAATTGTCTAGAAGGAGCAATCCAAGATGGGGATGATGACCCAAAGAGCCTACTTTGTTCACAACTAGTGAAAGTGCTCAATGACACACCTTGCACCATTCTTCAATGCCAACCAAAAATCTTCCCACAACACAAAGAAACGGAAAACAGACCCAAAATTAAAATCAAGCTTTTGTATGCGGTATTGTCCACAAATGTATACCTATGTATCCAGTAAAGACAAGATATTACCAAATTTTTTAAAACCAGAATCCGCAAATCACACACAACAAATAATGTATTTTCTTCTCTTTAGCACACACTGGACAATATGAGTATATCATGCGCTTCCTTTTTCCGAAAATAAGGGATGTATTTCTTAAATGGTGCTCGTCCGAGAATTGAAATGGGTAAAATTTAAAAACATTGTTAGTGAAATTCCATGGGATAATTCAGTCCAAAAAAAAAAATTCCATGGGACAAAAAATCTTTAATTTTGGAAGAAACAAATATAAAATATAGACAGAAAATTCAGAGCCTCACAATTTGGGTTGAAGGAGGAAGGAGAGCAAGCAAGCAAGCTTGGGCCACCAAAACGAATGCAGACAGACACTTGTCCCAATTCTGGACCCATTTGTTGAATCCAAAATGCAAAGAGGCAATTCATTTTGAATGCATATTCGGATAAGGGTCAATTTATGTGAGTTGTTTGGCATTATTTTTTTTTTAAAAAAATAGAATTATAATCTAAAAATTAATTATTGTTACAACATATTTCTTGTCCAGTTATATGACAAAAAGAGAAATATAAGGTTTTATGAATTTATCGGTCATATTATTAATTTTTTTATACGAATATAGAATTTTATCTTTCGTATATTATTTTTTTTATAGACTTTCATTTATTATTTTGCAGACTTTGTAATCTTATGATAGGGTATACTCTCTCCAATCCTAAATATAGATCAAGTTGACTTTTTTTAAAGAATAAGAAAGCCAAATAGACCACTTAATTTTAACATATGTTACTTGTAATTAGATTATATGTTAGTTTTTTAAAAAAAGATTATAGGTTAGTTTATAAAAAAGGTAAGTTATTTTTTAAAAAAATTATAAATATAAATATTTTAAAGTGATTTATTTTGTATAATTGGTTTCTCTAAAAAAAAAGTTAATTTTATCATATATTTATGTCTGAAAGGAGTATATGAAATAAGTGTAAAATTGAAAAGTTATCAAATTTAATTTTAACAAGATTTAATGTTTTTCTTGATTCCGCTAGAATGTGAGATGGCAATAACTAATAAGTACGTAAAATTTATAATAATCTGAATCAATTAAGTCGAGTGACAAAACTTAAGCCCATTATGTTGCTAGTAAAATATCAGTGCATCTCAAAGATATATTAAATAGAAATGGGAGGGTCTTGTTTTATTTTTATAAGGGTTGTTGATATATTACATCATTCCTCTCACATTTCCATAACTGCACCCCAAAGAGAGATGCTGAGTAGTAGTAGAGGTCCATAATAACATAGCTTTGAGCAAACGTCTAGACATATTGCTTGATGGAGGAACTATAACCAGTTTGAAGATCATAGTACCTAGACCAGAGCATAACCCCACCATATTTTGGAGATCCTTTAATGGCAGGAAGGACTTTGGAAGTGAGATCAGAGACAGGGATGAAGCCACTTCCTGCAGCTTTAGTTGAAGCTGGTAGGCCCAAGAAGATCTTGTTGGCTGGCACAATTGAAGTCCATTGATTCCATGCATTTTTGAGATTGGTTATAGAGCCGGAGGCATATTGGCATGGTGGGTTGTTGTAGAATTGGACCCAAACATAGTCAAAAAGACCTGTCT
Source organism: Mimosa bimucronata (assembly GCA_037074515.1). Taxonomy (NCBI): domain Eukaryota; kingdom Viridiplantae; phylum Streptophyta; class Magnoliopsida; order Fabales; family Fabaceae; genus Mimosa; species Mimosa bimucronata. The sequence goes on along the minus strand of CM073445.1, from coordinate 29,628,469 downwards.
TTAGGGCATTTCCCATCCATGCATCAGGATATGGACACTGTGGAGCTGCTGTTAAGTACACTGCTTTGCCCTTCTTGCCATAGCCTTTTAGGTATCTAATAGATAACAATACTTAAAGGAGTTAGTCAAATTGTAAGCAAGAACAACAACATATCTATCTATCTATGTATATAAATATATATATATATATATTAATATTAATATACTGTTAGGACCACTTTTAGAGGCCTATGAAAATACATGATGAAGGAAATGTACTTTTATTGGTCAGAGGTTTAACTATTTAATTTAGAGAGAAGAATTTGAATTGGATCTGGCCCTTTTGGGGAGTGGAGAGAGCTAATCCTCTCGAAAGATTGGCAGTGGCGGTGTGAGAGTTGTGTCTTTGTATTCTGTTTATATCTTTATTTGAGTCATATGTTGTGTAATCTTTGTTGCTTGGGTTTGTAATTAATATCCTTCCTGTTTCAGTCTTACTGTAGTGTTTTACCTTTGAATGTAATGAGTTTTAGCTCTTATCCATATTTCTGTGTGTAATTTCTAAATATATTAAATGTTTAGTAGTATTAGCTTGGGTCTTAACATATTCACATCAGGTTAGAGCAGAGCTATTGGTTTGATTGCTTAGTCCCTTGTTCGGTTCAATTTACAGAGTCAGTCTGATTTGGTTGGTCTTTTTACTATCAGACTATTTTTCTTTTCAGATAGAATTGGGTTGGGTTGGATTCTGTTATACTGGAACGAATTGTACTAGACTATAAGGTATATGTGCACCCCTAGCTATTGAGATTTGGTTGATTTGGATATTAGTTAAGAGTTTTACACAACTTCTTTTTGTGTCTAGGTTCAAGCTAGGTTATAAAGAAACATACTTAGGAAAACGTAAAATGGTCTTTATATGAATATTACTCCTATTGGTCCTAATATTAAAGATAGCTAGGGGGTTTATTTTGGTCCTTAATATAATACCTCAACTCATTTTGTCTCCAAATCTACAACTTTTTTTCTTAAACTAACCCTATTGAGTACACAAAGTAAGCAAGTTTCTACTAAAGAATAGTTCTAATGCAAATGATGATTAAAGAATGTCTTTTAGAAAAAATCAATACACATTATTTTTTTACAAATAACTAGCTTGACTAATTCTTTTAATATCTGTAAATTAGTTATCTATCTCATATACTAAGGACTGGAGGAGTATGAGATAGCACTTGAAGCTTGATTTTTCGATACTAGACTTAAGTTAATGCATGGTAGTTAATACCTGGCAAGCTCATCCCAGTGTTGAGTTGTGCCTCCCTCAATGTCAAAGTCAATGCCATCAAGAACAGCAGGTCCAAGGGGGCGAGAAGGAGAAGTGCCACCCAAAAAGTTATTCCACAAATAAGTGGCCACTTGCTTTGCTTCTGCAGATGAAGCAAGGAAGTAGCTTCCAGCACCACCTCCTAAAGACAGCAAAACCTTTATTCCTTTGGCTTGACATGATCTTATGTCAGAGCTCAAACCGGTACAGCCATTAACGGAGGGATCACAGTGGCCAGCAAGGTTGATCTGAGGCTTTTGGCCATTCCCAAATGTTGGAAGAAAAGCTAAGATCACAAACTGATAGTTTCCTGTGTTACAAGCTTGAGCTAAGGAGCCTTCAAACCCATTTTGGCCCCAGTAGATTGCTATTCCACCAGCATCAGATCCATTTGCCAGTGATAATATGATTATAAACAAAGAGATTATTGGGAATAATAATGGCTTTATAAATGCCATTTATGATGCTGTTTTTGGAGTTTCTGAACTATGACCCTTGTTGTGTTGTTGTTTTTGGAGTTTAGAGGGATGGCTTTTTATAACGGCAACATGATGGTGCTGGTAGTGAAGGAAGATACAGTGAATTTTGGTGTTCTGGCCCTACTTTTTTGGATATTCCTATGGTCGATGAGCATAGTGGAAATTTATCAGTTTCATCAAGAAATTTATCGTCCAATTCCATCTTGTCTTGTGCCTTTTCTTAAAATTCTTCCCTTGTGCGCCATTATTGTTTGATAAATTCCACCACTATGACCCAAGTAAACTGTAATTTTAATCATATCTGCTTTAATGGAGGGCGGCTGGGAGTGGGGTTATGCAGGATTTCAAGAAACCCCATCTTGTTATACGATAATGGGTGGTTTATATATTATTATTAGACTATTAGATCAGTTTGCCATTAATATTAGATATAGGACTTGCACTGATCCGTTTTAAATCTTTAAAACTCAAAATCTCTACCTGTAATGTAAAGTAGAACTCAACTTGTGTGGTGGTAAAAACTACAAGGCCATTGGCCAGCAAATAAATGTTGGGTTGGTGAGAATCACAATGTACATAATGGCATAAATGGTATGGAGTTTTGTTTGCCTGCTCACAGAAATCTTGTTTGATACCAATGGATTGAGTCTGGTAAAAGGGTTAGGGTTAGTTCTTCACAACGTGACAAACTAATGTTCGAATTTTTAATATAAGAGATGTTCATATTTAATATCTGATAGTGTCTCGAACGTGATTGTTTCTAATAAAAAGAAACATGTGATTATTTATAAAAATATTGTTTAATACTCCCTCAGGACCACCTTCTAAAAAAACTCTTGATTCATAATACAAGTCAATTGATGGATTACTAATGAATTTTTTTTTTCAAATATTACCTGTATTATAATTTGATGAGAGAATACTGAAAACCTAACATAGTGTTTCTTTATGCTTAAAAGTATGAGCAAAACCGAGGAAAAAAAATCATTTTTAGATTAATTTTAACAAGTCGACAACTTTTCTTATATTTTGGTAAGCTAACGAGAGGCGACTTATATATATATATATATATTTTTGGCCAGTAGAGGTGTCTTATAATATGGATTAGAAGGAGTACACATTTTATGTTGATTGACTGGCATTAATTCGAAAACAATGAATTTCTCTTTATATTGCTCGGGCAAATAATTTTTTAAATAAATGAGAGTTTCATGTACCGCATGGGGTTTGGGACAATCATATTGTTTTTTGCCATTAGACAATCATATTGCTGATAACTTAAAAATGCTGGAGCTATTACTATTACTATTTATAAAATATCATAAAGGAAATGATAGAAAAATAAAAAATATGTATAAATATAATGTTATACTTTTCGATTTTCATAAAACTTTATATTGAAGAATTTAAGACAACAATATCGCTGTAGCTTTGTGTAATGTGTGACTAATAATGGTTTCAAGACTTTTGTCTAACTTTTTTTCTTTTTTCTTTTTTCTTTTGCCATCTGCAAGACTTTTTCATTATAGTTCATTTATTAACTTCAACAAGCATGCACATCCCATGCGTTGCACGGAGGGATTTGACTAAACGAAAAACGATTATACTATCATGTATTATGAAATAAAGTACATATAGTCTAACAATAATTACTAAAAAATATTAACTTAAACATTCCTAAAGATTTTTCTATAAACAATATTAGTGGTTCTGTTCCTAAACCAATTGGATATATTCATTGGAACAATGACCATAAAGAAACACATAAAGAGATATATAATTCAGTACCTATCGAAATAAATGACACCTAAAATAATGACAGTACCAATTACCATTGCAGAATAAATAAAATCGATCAAAATAGTATGCATCCAACATTAAACATTAAGCATCGTGATCAAAGCTTTCACGGTTTAGCATCCATTGGTTCTGAATAAAATACAAAGGATATAAGGGGTACAAAAAACATTCTAGGCAACACGGTACAAACATTTAAGCTGCACAAAACAGCAAACCAACGAACTTGCTCCTATAATAAGTTCATGCAATGCAACATTGAGCTGCAAATATTTACACTGCCCACAAAAAGCTACAATGTTTCTCACTTCCTTTGAGATATAAACACGAACTTTATATAATTTGAGGGGGCAAGGAAAAAATGCAAATTAACATGGAAGATTGAGATTAATTTCAAAAAAAAAAACTACATAGAACCTAATACTAAGAGATAGGAAATTCAATCTTGCATCACTTTCATCTTGCTTCTGCAAGTTGATGAGGGGGCTTGACATTTGTTCTGCTTTACTTGAATTGCTTTGTTTCCCCAAAGCAAATTTATAGATGAAGAATTTAAGCTATTAGAAGAATACTCAAGACTATTTTTTATAGTCTTTATGTATATATATTAGCTAGTAAAATAATTTTAAGAATACAATGCTATCTCATTTTCCAATTTTTTAAACTTTGATTTAGATTAGGCACATGTTTTTGATAAATATAATCATTTCTTTTTCGCCAAGGATAAACATAATCAGCAAGATCATGAGAATTTTCTTTTATTGGAATATTGAGATTTACTTTGATTGTACTTTTTTTTCAGATTAGAGCTAAGACTCCTCTATGAGAGAATGAACCTATCATATAAACAGTGTTTGTCATACTTGTTGACACTACCAATGGTTTCGTCATTCATATGGAACTCCAAACAGTAACTTCTTCCTACAATACACCTTCTTCCCAAGCATGTGCACATCTCATTATTTGGAGTGTACAGTCTCTATTCTTACACAACATTATTTGTAAAGCATATCATATCGTTGTGAACCTATCATATAATACATAGAAGAAAAAGATTAGCCAAAAAGAATAAATAGTTGCCATTAGATAATATTCTATCTAATAAACTCAGTATTGGTGTTTTATAAGCACAAAAAATCGCCTAGTTTGGCCAGAGTTTCAACTTTAGATGAAATGTAACCTCGAATTCCTCTCTTCAATCAAGAACCAATTTTTATGCTTCCTCCGTTAAAATAAATCAAGTTTCATACCGTAAGTAGTATGATCTAAATGATAAAACACAACATCTCGTCCATCTCAAGTCTGTTAACGTTGAGTTATGCAAGAGTTTGGAAACCCTATAATATAAAATGAAAGCACAAGGCCATACATAAGCATGAATGGATTTCATCATATGTTAATTTCATTGGCTTATTTTGCTGTTGTGAGATTTATATGTCAAAGAATCAAAGGACTGAGACGTCAAAGAATGCTTATCAACTTTGCAGCCAATCTTTTTCAAAACAATGAAACAAACCACGCCTTCTTTGCAAGGGGCATTTACGGGACGAGGTTCTAGGTTCCATCTTGACTTTAATCAATCTTTTCCAGTTGCAATAGTTTTCACAGCTTTTATACAGTAGACTACACAAAACAGGGCAGAGAAACCGATCCTAAAATACATATGTAGCAGCAACAGAATTTGCAACCACAAACAGGGTAGAGAAACCGATCCTAAAATACATATGTATGTATGTATGCTGATGAGATGAAAGAAAAAAGATATTCAAAGCATGAATTTATTTGAATGGGATACACCCTTAAGTTTACACGTAATAAATATATGCAACCGTCTGGCTTCGAGCCTTCAACACTTAATAATGGACAAAAAAATATACATTGGATATTATTTAGGACTTACCAAGAATACAACAACACTGTAATAAAAAAAAAAAAACTTATCTATGCTTTAAAAGAAATCAAATATCAAAACTACAAATACAAACCTGCATAACATTCCAAACCTAAACAAACCCCTCTTCCAGTTCCAGTGGCGCTAGAGGTTGAGGAATGAAGAAACTACACAGAATGATCCTCTTTTAACCCATGATGCTAGAACTGTAGACTTGCTCATCGTCTTCGATACACAAATCTTGTTCTAGGATCCACAATAACACCCTTTCCTCCATTCACTTCTAAGTCGTGCCTGCATCAACAGCACAAATTTATACCCTAAAACAAGCACCAAAAAAAAAAAAAAAAACCCCATCCCATAACCTGAAACTTCCCTTGTCTACAAGCCAACAAAAAAGGACCTTAACAGCCATGTTTGGAGGGAGGGTAAATTGAGGAGAAAATAGAGGGGAGTGAATACTAGGAAGGAAAATCACCATTATGAAGTTTTTCCTCCTAATACTCTTTCCTCCCTAATCTTTTTTTCCCATTTAAACTAAGGGTACATGTTAGAACTGCTTAAAACATAGAGAAATCATAAATCAGAAGCCAAAAACATTCACAAAAGAAAAATAACAGGCAAGCTCAGCTCATGAAACAGAAAAACTCAACTGAAATACAAAATCTGGGATGGTCAACTGCTCACGAGGTACATATCTGAAGAGCTGCAGAAGCCGATCTACATATACCACTCTCTTCCAAACCTGAAACTCACTTGTCAATAACAAAAATGTGGTCCTTGAAAAAGTTCAAGTTACCCTAATCAAATGTTATTTCTAACTTACCACACTATCCACAAACAACTGAAGCGCAAAAATCGCGGCTTTTAGTCCGAAAGTTGGGTGGAGGACATATATAGCCTGCATGCCAGATTAAATGGTCAGAACAAGTGCTAAAAAAACAAAAGATTCAACTAAGTTCATTATCATGAGTTCATACATGCAGGTTGCGTTGGTGTTTCCGGCCCAATATTTGTTGTAATCTCTTCATCCAACCCAGATCTGGCTGCCTATTTATTCAAACGCAGTGAGGAAAGAAGAGAATTTTGTCAACAAGCCAAAATAATAAGCATCATGGGTCAATAAGAAGCAACCAGTGCTAATAGTTAGTTCTGAAGCATTTCACAAAGCAATCTGATTGTGCAAATTATTTTGGGTCACTTAAAATAGCTTCTCTCCCGAGAGATCTTCCGTTCTTTGGCTGTGCGTCCCACACATAGTATGAATTAAATTATTATGAACACATTTTGTCCTAAGCTATCACCATACCACCATCAATGTTTCTTTCTTATAACCCTAACACTTAAAGACGCAGATCTGCCCTCATCATAACAATACTTTTTTTTATATAAAGAAATTTTAGGAAAGGGGTTGAACTCAACCACAATTCAAAAGATATGGCTCCTAACCCATAATCAACAAGGGCCTATCCCTATGGCCTCTGGAACTATAATGCATTCAAATATAACAGCAAAACCATTCCCATCATCACTTAAATGATAATGGAACTGACAATATCCCATTTTCAATATGCATCTACATTCTAAGAGCTGATAACATGACTCAACCAAGAAAGCAAGAAACATTTCGTCAAATCAAAATGCCAGACTTTTGGACTAAAGCCAAGGGGGTAGTAGATGTCTCTAGCAATTGCAGACTATTCTTACATCAACATGAAATGCTTGGCAACTGGTCTACTCTTACAGAAGAAAACAATGTCAAAGGAGTTCAACTGTATTCACCATCTCTTAGCAGAAGTTTGGCTATCAAACTGTCCCATTTATTTTATCAAACTGAATAACTCACAGAAAAACAACTAGTTGACAAAAGAAGTTCTATAATTAGTTTTTATAAGACAGCCCTTGGCATATTGGAATCCTCTATTTGAACGGAAGAATAGACCAACATACATTATAGAAACCCATCGCATGAAACTTACGTCTGTAGAGATGCAGCAGAGTGGAAGTAGACAATAGTATAAGGCTTCTGAATTATAGGCTCAAACTCCTGAAAGTTAACACCAGATAGGCAGATATAATTTCAAATAAATTAGAAAAGGTATCAGGGGAATCAGAAGGAAAAAATATGAAAAATTCAGATTAAATAAATCAGTTCTTGCAGAAGTGTATTGCATTCTCAACGTCTAGTAGATGAGATTTTATAAAAGAAAAACTTCAGCCCAATTATAGTTAAAAAAGGTCAAACAAGCTGTAACTAATTCACCTATACTGCTTGGGCCTCAAAAATAAATAAATAAAAAATAAAAAATTTACCTTCACCACATACATCACAAATCGCTCCAGATCAAGACATCTGAGCAGAAAGTGTGCCCCCACAACAACCATTACAGGACGACCTTCACTGTCTACTCCGCCACGGTATCTGTAACAAATATGAGCATTAAATGCAATAACATAGATGTTTTATTTTCTACCTTAGAGCATGAAACCATCACATTGATTTGGTTGAGGCAAATAACATTTTTCAGAGAATCAATTTATGAAAAAGCCATAAAGGACTGGAGGATTTTGACACGCGCAAATTTCAATTAATTTCTTGTTGCCCAGAAAGACTGCACCTAAAATTCTTCAGAAATCCCAATCCTCCCCTCCTGGGGGTATATTGATTCACAGCTATGTATCTATGAAGCAGGCTATATTTCATGCAACTTGCTTTTCTCAAAAAAATAAAATAAAACAAAACTGGCCACTACTTTTCTCCTTGCTCGTCTTAAATGTAAGTGTTTTATCAGTATCTTTTTTGTTGGCACAATACACTGAATTTACAGCTTGGTATCGTTTTTGTTGGGCTGGACTGGTTACAAAAAGTCCTATTAGAATAATGCATTAATTCCAACACACATTTGGATCTACCGATCAAAACTGGAGCAGAGAGTATGCATGAAGATGAGTTAGATCAAAACTTACACAATTTTCATCTCTGCAATTTCAGAGAGATTTGCAGAATTTGCTTTAGAAAGGTATCTAGAGTGAAGAGAATATTCTTCAGCAGCGGACAATGGAGGCCCACCAAGGTCACCAAATCCAAGCATTCTGGCACAATTCCACCCTCTTTGTGCTCGAGCAGTTTTTTCCCACTGCTCTTGACGTCTCTGATCAGGATCTTTAATTAAGGACATGAAGGCAGGATCCAGAAATGAATCTAAATATGATGAAGTCCTATTAAAGACACCCAGATAAGGAAAATTTATTCACCAGATTTTGAAAGATGGGTAGTTCAATGTTCTAGGAACAAGCATAACATGAACATGTAAAATTTAAAATTTGTAAAGCTCTGTTGACTCATTTTATTTTGAAAAAAAGAATAGAACATGACAAAAAATAGTTGATTTTAGGCATATGCCAACCGGCCTTGGAAATTGAGGAAAATATGGAAATAATACATACTGACGCGAGCATGATACATAGAAATAAGAAAGGCAAAAACATAAGTAGACTGAGATTAACAACCCCATGTTATAAAAGCATTGGACAATTGGGAAATGGAAGGGTCCTCACGAGATTCCAATAATATATACGGCAGATGAATCTATTAAGATAGGAAAACAAAATACCAATCAACTAGTGACTTTTAACGTCTGAATGCTTGTTTGACTAGCAGTTTTCACCCCAAAATGATTATTTGGGACAAGAGAAAGGATAGGAGGATCTAGAAACTGCTGACAAAACACTACAAGATACAGGTAAACATCTTAAAGCAGAAATTACTCTAGTCAATCTAGCATGAAGACAAGACATGGTCATGAACCACCAGGACACAAGATTCACAAAAATTCATCAGGAACATTCAACAATCACAGAGAAACAAAAGAAACGGGGGGGAAAAAACACAAGACTGGCTTTCAAGAGGCTAGATCATTCCAGTTCCCTCCAGAATTCTTCTGTCTTTACTCCCACCAGTTTCTTCCTTTAAATATACCTTTGCAATAGCTCCTATCATGTATTCATGTCATGTAATCCCTCTTGTTACTCTCGCCTTTCTATGTTTCTTGCATGTAAGGCTCCATATTTCCTAGGGGAGAAGCAGTCCCACTTTCCCATACCTTTCTCTCCCCCCATCATAACATCAATTTGCCTTGTCATGGACAGATAATAGTTCAGGGAATACTGAAGCAGTATCCAAAATAGTACTAAGATTTACAAAGTAGGCATCAAACAATCCTGAACAACTTCCAGCAAACAAAACATGAGTAGCACATGCAATCTCTGTGACACCCAAGCAAATTGATAATTAACCCAACATTATTCAGGGCCTCAAAACATACTTGTCAAGTGGCAATAAGAAATGAAAGACTAAATCATAAGGTCCAAACTGACCAGGAAAAAAAAAATAAACTTAGGAAAAATATCATATGCAGTAAATCATTCAAGTGTTAAAAATAGAGACCTGTGGGCTAAGCCAACATCACTAACAGGAAGATCAGCTGGAGCTTCTACAGGTTCTGACACATTCTTTTTGGGCAAAGGCTTTATTCTGATTTTACGTTCATCTATGACAGTCTCTCCATTCTCATCCCCCACATCTGCAGGAAGCTTTGACAAGGCCACTTCCTCTTCATGTTTGTCCCGAGGAAAGTAAAGTGGAAGCAGCCTAGATGGAAATGAGATAAAAAAGTAAAGATAGGCAGCACAAATTCTGAACACAATTTTAGACAACAAAACCAAAATTTTGTCACTCAAAATAGGTTCAGGCTTTTTCGAAAAGAAAAGGTTCAGGATATTCAAGACAGCACAGGTATCAGCAACAGAGTGAAACATCAGCAATAAAAAAATACCTTTTATATATTTCTGTATCAGTTGTGTTGGTAGTGCAAAAGACAACAGCAATTATGTTGTGTTTCTGCTTCTCAAGAAACCGCCTGACAGTTCCTGAATAAATGACGTAAAAAGAAAGGGAAAATAGAAGAAAAAAAGTTTAGAAATGGAACTTTATAAACTATTAGACAGCTATAATCGTCACTATTGCAACAAAGAAAGCACAAACTATACTCCCTCTGGTCCTTTACATAAGATACCTAGAAGAGTTTAATGGTAAAAAAACGTAAGACACTTTACAAGAGTTTGTGGAGCATTAATTGCTTGAAAACATGCCCTTACATTTATTAAACAGAAAATTTCATTTTAAAATTTATGGTATTTATTAGACAATTTTATTGATGTAATTATCTTTTTTTATCTGATGAGGTAGCTAAAGTGACATATCAACAAAAAATAATTGACAATTTGAACTAAGAATTCTTGTCTATTCTATCTTCCTCTACCCTTCCCTCAGTAGCAAAACTTCCTATCCAAAGTAAAAGGTTAGCACATTCTTTTTTCTGATCTTTGGAATTAATGGATGACATTTCCTACATGGATGGAACTTGAAAAACAAATTAGAAGATCCCCAAAAAAATAAATAGGCAGTTCAATGGTCATAAAGTATGAACTTAAAACATATTATAGAGGGGAAATCTTACTTATAGCTACATGGGCAGCTGGTTCACGGGGATAATTCTTTGCCTCAGTATAAATACAACCCATAGCAATGCTGCATAAATATATGCCAAAGAAAATTAAGCAACAGATATTATAAGGTAAAATAGGCAACATTGCAAAAACATTTTTGACATAATTGAAACAAAAACCTCTGAAGCCCACTTTCAATTAGAAGCTCCAGACAAGCGCGATAGCAATGACTTAAAGCATTCTCTGCAGCAGTGTGATACTTCACAGCATACTTTGGACCAACAGTATGAATAATTCTCCTGCCAGATATATTTCAAAGCCATAAAATATGGCAGCACAATGTCTTAGTCAAAGGGCTAGAATGCATCAGCATAATATGTAGCACAGAATAAATGTCATCAAATCCAAACCAAAGGGCAAGAAAAAACCTTGCAGGAAGGTTGTATGCACCAGTAATTTTAGCCATCCCTGTTCGGCATCCACCCTGAGAGAAACAAAATTGACTTAGACATATTATTTAGAAAGCCGTTTCTCTAGTCCCTTCCATGGCACTAGATTTTGGAATAATGAACCACTGTACTTTTATGAAATGCTAATATCTTAATTGAAACTGCCCAACAAAATCCTTTAGCTCACAGAAGAAACCCAAACTGTATCACATTGCATTGTTTAAAGAAAAATCAATAACTATAACCGTATCCCAAGCTCATATGTTCCTTCATAAAGAACATTATATCTTAGTCGAAGAAATTGATACATCATATAGTTAACTATACCAGTGATGCACACTCTTCTTCAAGGCCAGGTCCAGCTGCATCAAACAACCCTGGACTACTGTGTGCTTCATCCAAGTTCTGTCGACCAGAGAAATGAAAACCAGGTCAGAAATGTTATTTCTATTACCCAGTTATATTTATTAGGTAGCCATATCTAAAATGATATACAGTGTTCTTATACTGCATAATCATGCTAATCAGAGGTGCCAGGTTAATGTTTTTGAACTTTTAGATTGTCTTTGAAAACAGAATAACAAGCGGATACAGGGTACTGGAACCAAGTAAATTGTGGTTAAGAGGAAATAGAAAATTGGTCTAGTAAAATCTTCTGAGAGTTAAAAGATGCTGTTTTAGTAACTACTAAGAAAACAGATACACAAGATTACTATCATAAGGGTTCGAAACTATTTTCCTTAAATGAGTGTAATAGTCTACATGAAGCTCAAAATTTCATTGCATTCAGGCACCAAATAACACACTAGGAATTATTTGGTAAACTAGAATCGTATGTTCCTGACTACTTTGGTATAGGATACCAAGCTAAGAGACACTATGTCATTCAATATTCCATATTTAATTTAGCAATTAAAATTTATCAAAGAAAGAACACAATTTGCATTTTGCAGAAGTTGGTACAGCTAAAAATTCAAGGATGTCAAATCTTCATGACTTATGGGTTGTATGTGTCAACAACAGTGTGATTGGTGTCATCATATACATCTAGATGCCTTGGGTACCAGCAAACATCCTGAATATATACTAACACCAGCTTCTTGGATACCCTGAGATACTAGGATGATGATGAGGGAGCACCAAATGATTACTTGATGCAACAAAAGAGGTCCGCGATTCGTGAAACAATAACATGAAATCTTAAGCTTTAACTTCATTCTTTCTTCTTTATGTGCGTGTTATCTTTCTTTCTTTCTTTACTTTGCTTTTCTTTTTCCTTCCTTTCTTTCATTTTTGATAAAGATTGAGCTCTAACTTTCAACCAGTGGAAAAATAATGAAAATGAAATTTTTCACAGAAACTTCACAATCGGTTGCCTACTTGAGAAAAACCATATAAGCAAATATGTGTGCATTATGTGATCCAGTTGTCTTGTTATCTACCAGTGGCAACACATGAATGAAAATAAAAGAAAATGAGATAATAACGACTACAAATTCACAAGTATCGGCTTTTAAACTTCTCACATAACTTTTAGCAAAGAAAACTCATATAGTGCGCAAAACTTACGAAGCACTGACCTCATTTGTTGAATTTACCACAGCATCCACTTCTAGATTCCAGGGATCCCCTCTCCATAAATATATCTTCGAATTGATTTCATGGTCAACGGGAAATTTTGACACTGACTCAGTGCCACCACCCTCTGTTCCTGACTGTGTCGTTAAGGGATCAGGAAAGTATAAGCTAGAAAAAGATTGATCACCTATATCATGATCCAATGAAGACTTGTGCTCAGCATCACCCCATCGTGGAATTTGATCCAAAGTCACAACAGAGTCCCCACTATCCGTAGGCAATCCACCCCGGGGCGTGGCTGAAGTAGCCACAGGCCTATACATTTCTCTAACTCCAATCTACAACACCACTTCCCTTGTTGAGATTTCCAATTCCCCGGCCACAGTCACTACGACACACTGATATTGATCACCCAGCTGTTAAATGGTCCTATTTTGGCAGCCCAGGAACAAAAAAGGTAGCAGAAAAACGTGCTCAAGTTAAATATAAAATTCCATTGAGTGATTATATATCACCAAAAGAAAACAGCAATTTCATGCATAGCATACTTCAATCATCCTGCAACTGCACACCCAACGGTTGAATGTTCCTATTTTGGCAGCCCAGGAAAAAAAAAAAGCAGAAAAGCGTGCTAAGTTAAATATAAAATTGAAATTAGTAATTATACATCAGCAAAAGAAAACAGCAATTTCATGCATAGCATACTTCAATTATACTGCAATTGCACTTTCTGTGGGCAATCAGAAAAACACACCAAAAAAAAAAAAAAAACGGAGACGCAGCTCAGGCAATTGGATTCGTGCCATTGGTATGGATAATTAGAGTTCGAATTCGAAATCTAAACAGAGACTATCCAAATTAAACGAAGAACGAAAAATCTTGATTTTGAAAAAAAAAAAAATATAAAGACGGAGCCCTAATCAACATGAAAGCAAGAATACCTGAAACTGAGATATGAATGTCCCAAAAAAATTCGCTTGTATGCCTCTAAATATGCTTTTTTTCAGAGATTATTAGGTAGGAAGAAAGAACAATTATGCTGCGACAAAATGGTGAAAATGGTTGCTAGCTCATATTGCCCGGACTGAAATCACAAAAGGGAATGAAAAAGGAACCATTTTGCTTTTGTCATTTTCTGGGTTCTCCAGGCTTTGGTTGGGACTTCAATTATTCCATGATTAGGCAGGTATTATGTATGGTTCATGTATAATGAACTGTCTAATTGGTAATTTCCCGTTATAAGCTTTTATTTAAGGGCACTAATTTTTAAAATTTTCATCTGGTTGAATTCAACGTCATATTTCTCCATTTTATCGCTTGTTAACTCTTGATAAAATTAGTTCAGAAATAAATAGATGGTTATTTTAATAAAAGTATTTGAATTTTTTAATATTTTATTATGAATGGCATATTGTAAACTATTTTAACTTCTATTTTGAATATATAAACCCGTGGTAAGTATAGAAATTCAACATTTTCTTAACTAAAACAGTTCCACTTAGCTGTGTATCAAAGGCAAAGCTTAGAAGAAGCCAAGAAGGTAGTGTCTTATTAACTAAATTAGTTTCACTTGGCAGTGTTTGAAAGCTTAGAAGGAGCCAAGGAGGTAGTGTTGCATGTTGTTTGTAAATGATAACATGTGATCTATAAGACCCCAGTATTTATTTTAATTTCTTTTTTGTTAAAAAAACTTTGAAGCACTTTGTAGTCTTGTTGCTTTTTCTTATTAACTAGATTTTTCTCCCCGTGCGATGCACGGAAGCTAAAAATAAAAATGAAATAAATTAAAGAATATAATTTTTTTGAGTAACTATTTTATGATTAAAAATGTTATTTGAAAATAACAAAAGTTGATTACATATAGATATAAATAATATTGATAATGTAATAATGATTTAAATCAGAAATAAATATGATTCAACAACTAATAGAGTATGTATTACATTGCAAAAGGAAAAAAAGTGATTTCTTTTGCTTGAAAAAAGAAAAAGTGATAGTTGACAAATGTGATATTAATTTTTTAACATTTTAGAGTTTTATTTTACGATTATTTTTTAATAAAAAATCTAATTTACAAAAGTCCCCTAAGAAATTGTACCTAGATGTAAGTGTAATATATATATATGTATGGCCGTATGTATGTACGTGTATATATTTATATGATTTGAACTTTATAGATTTGGTTAAATAAGAAACTATAAATTAGTTTTAAAAGGCATGCTTTTAGATTTGTGTGAGTTACTAAAATGAATTTATTGATCTTTCCTTCACTCTTTATTATCTTCATTTGATTGAACTCAACTTGAAATATATATATATATATATGTTTCGATTGTTGCCTAAACTAATGACTTATTTGAATATAGTTATCAATTCGTAAATTTCAAAAGTTAAATATTGTAGATTAAAAAACAAAATTTATATGGTGTATTTTTATAAAAAAAACAATAGTAAATTAAGATACATGTACATGAGAACTGATTTTCATCGGTGTAACTTTTTAGCAACCAATTTATTTTTAACAATGGAAATGAAAATTCAAAAGAAAAACTTTCCAAATAGAAAAATAATTAATACCTTGTTGTCTAATTTACTGACATATTTAAACACATTAATTATTTTGTAAATTTCATAAGAAAAATTAATAGTGTTGATTTTAAATCATATTTATATATATATATATAAATATACTATATGTTTTAATTGTTGCCTAAAATAGTGACTTATTTGAAGATAATAATTAATTTGTATATCTGAAAAGTCAAATATTGCAGATTCAAAATAAATATGTATAGATAGATTTTTCTATAAACAATATTACACTGAGAGGTATACATGTGATAAAAAATA
The DNA here is from genome assembly GCA_037074515.1 of Mimosa bimucronata. Classification (NCBI taxonomy): domain Eukaryota; kingdom Viridiplantae; phylum Streptophyta; class Magnoliopsida; order Fabales; family Fabaceae; genus Mimosa; species Mimosa bimucronata. Next base: position 29,612,614 of record CM073445.1, on the reverse strand, counting down.
GAATTAATATTGAATACCTTCATCTTAAAAGTAGATATATATGTATTTAATCACTGCTCAATATTAAATAACTTCCATACATTTATGTATTTAATCATTATTGCTTTGCTCAATTTTAAATAACTTTCAAAATTGAAAAAGTACCTTCCCATAAGTAGAAATATATGATGCGTAATGATTAATTATTGGCAATGAAATTTGAAATTAAGAATAAAACTTCCATTATGACTTTGATTATGTGAACATGTGGACCAATAATTGAGTTAAGTGAAGATGATGTTATTAGACATATGGACCAATAGGATTATTGTTAGGAGGTTTTAAGAAATATATAGATATAGATATAGATGTTTTAAATGCACAGAAATTGTATTCTGATTATTACCTTTGAACTTGCTAATCCTCACATGATGTACCAGTGCAACAATTGGAACCTTTATATCATCTCTATTTTGTTTTGCCATGTTTTTTGCACACTCACCAAATAGTGTGACATTAACTGACTGACCACTGTAAGTTAAAAAAAATACATAAAATATCAAATGAGCGTGAACATGTGTGGATAACAACGTGCTTATATTTGTAAAATAAATAGTCTAATGTCAACATTACTTTGCATCAGAAATGCTGAAGACTAATTTTTTGGTTACTCCAGAATCACGTTTATGGTCCTCAAGAGTACCAAATGCTTGAAGGAAACCTATGACATCTTATTATCAAAAAAATTGGAGTTAGTTTTTTGGATATACGGAATTCCTCAAAAAAATTATCATTATTGTAGTGTAATTTTACTCTCCAATTATTTCTGCATTAGTTGCTGAGTAATCTGCAATCTCATTGAGAGGAACAAAGTTGAAAGCATGAATAGGGGTGAATAAAGGAGCTTCATCAAAAATAGTCATGGAATGGAAGCTAAGTCTTCCTGGATGGTTAGTAATCTTGTACTGGTCACTGTTTGGTAATACTTCAAAATTCTCAACATGATATACTTTTCCCTCTGTTGGTTCTGATTGATAAGTGCGTAGCAACGACTTCTGAGTGACATACCCCTCAATCCTAGTTCCTTGAAAGTGATGAAAACATTATATTTAGATCGTGAATAGATGGATGAATATTTTTTCGCACAACCCACTTCCGGTGCAGCAATTTGCCATGTGTCTTTACTTTCGTCGAGCATCCTTATTGGAACTCTATCATCACCTATCTTAGACTAAAATGCAAACGAAGGGACCTCAGAGGAAGAACACGATGTGGAGGAAACCTTCAGAGTTATACGTATACAGCCAAAGGGAGCATGAAAGGCAAATTGCTTATTGATTTTATTTATTCCTTTTTCATTTGATGTATTTGTATAATATAATATTGTCTATTGAGTTAACATTTGGAATTAAAATTTCATTGTTGATTGATTTGTCGGAATTAATGCTATTTCATGTATTTATATAATATAATATTGTTTATTGACTTCACATTCCAATCACAACCATTCACATCACATATTAAAACGTTCTGCTTCTAATTTCAGTATTTTTCAGTTTTAATCAAAAGTTATTTTTAATAACCAAACACCCGAGTATCCTTCAAACAAAAATTAAATCCAAAACAAAAAAAAAACAAATTCAGTTAGGTTGTTTTTTGTGTAATTAGTTTTAATCAATGCGTTGCAATAAATAGTTTTGAAAGCAAATAACTGATTGATTTTATTTATTCCTTTTCCATTTCATGAATTTATATAATATAATATTGTCTGTTGAGTTCACATTTGGAATTAAAATTTCATCATTGATTGATTTGTAGTAATTGATGCTATTTCATGTATTTATATAATATAATATTGTTTATTGACTTCACATGTGTAACATCCCAATCACAAGTTCACAACCATTCCACTGTGTGCTCTAATTTTTAAAAATTATGTCTAAAAATTTTTACCACGACTAATCAATTGTTAGTAAATCACAAGGGTGAATTCGTAAGTTAAAATTTTTAGACATAAATTTCATCAAATAAAAATGTTTTCAAATGCTTAATGAAATATATATATATATATATATATATTTATATATATATTTGGATAAGTTGGTAAAAAGAGAAAAGCAAACCATTAAAAGCGTGAGTCTACCATTTTCAGGTTGTTCAGCCATAATTAGTGATTTTGTGTTTGAACTTTAGATATATAGTCAAAATAATTATTTAGAGGAGTGAGATCCCAGATTAAAAATCTATGTTACCACGACTAATCAATTGTTAGTAATAGTATATCATCATCATTATATTTCTTAAAAACTCTTAGCAGAAACTTCATTGGTCCACGTGTGCGTTGATTCATCTTATCTAGACTCCGCAATTGGTCCACATATACGACAATGATTGAATGAGCATTATGCCTCATAAATTGACAGCCCCAACATTATTATGCATGAAATGGAAAATGAATAAATAAAATCAACCGTATATTTGCTTTCAAAACAAATTATTGCGACCCATTGATCAAAACTAAATTAGGCAAAAAAACATGTTTTTCCAAGGGAAAATTCCAGAAAAAGACCATCGAATTACCAAAAGGACACTTTGATACAGCGAATTTCAGAAATGACTAGTCAGTACAAATCCGTACAGTGACTGAATTGTCCTTTTACAAATTTAAAGGAAAAGTCCAAAATGTCCTTGGTTCAATTATAGGATTCCCAACTTTCCTTAAGGAATTCCCAACTTCCCTCAAGGGATTCCCAACTTCCCTTAAGGAATTCCCAACTTCTCTTAAGGGATTCTCAAGTTAGTTGTGCAAAGGGTATTTTGGACATTTCCTTTAAATTTGGATTTGGACAGTTCAGTCATTGTACTGAACTGTCATTTTCGAAATTCGTTGTACTGAACTGTCTTTTATGTAATTCAAGGGTCTTTTTTTGGAATTTTCCCAACAATTTTACTCTTTACTTAACGGTCAATGTTACTCATCCCCGTTAGGCAATTTTATAATGATTAATACTAGGGGTGTCCAACTTGTCCTGGTCCCGGAAAGTTTAGGCCGGGAATTTCCCGTCCCGGAAAGTCCCGAGACCGGGACCAGGAAACTTCCCGGGACTGGGACGGGGATGGGAACCGGGATTAAGGCCGGGAATCCAGGTCCCGGATTTTTTTTAATGTTGATATTTATTTTATTTTTTTGAATGAAATGTTGATATTTATTTAATCCCAAAGAAGGACTTCTTTATATTTTAAGATCCAAAAACAATTAGCCCAATGCCCAGATCTTTTTTTTCCTGAGTCCTAAGTAGCTTTTTTTTAATTATCACATCTTACTTGGCAGCCTTCTTTGATCTTTCATAGTTAGACCAAAAATGTTGAGTTTAGGAGTAACCATTTGCACACACTGAACCCATTCACATTTGCACACATATTTGATTTCCCTTTCTTTTTGCACTGCATCATTTGCACACATCTTTTAATCATTTGCACATACTGAAATCATTTCTTTTTGCGCTGCACGTCTGCACCATTTGCAGTTTTGCACACATCTTTTGATCATTTGCACACATTGATAATTCTTAAATTGTAAAATCATTTCTTTTTTTTTTCATTCAGTTATCTAAGAATACCACATTGCTAAATTATTAATATGAGTTAGTGAGGGCTTGTTTTTCTAATTTTCTTCCTCCCTTCCTCAATCCTCTCTCTCTCTCTCTCTCTCTCTTTTATCCCTAAAAACCGGGAAATCCCGGTCCTGGTCCCGATATTTCCCAATCCTGGTGTTACCGGGAAATCCCGAGACCGGGATCCAATCTTGATCCCGGCCACCTTCCGGGATCAGGATCCGGGAATGGGGGTTCCCGGTTCCGGTCCCGGGTTTGGACACCCCTAATTAATACTTCAAACACAACACTATTTACCCATAACACTAATTTTATAATGAGACAGGGTAACTTTATTACGCAATTTTGGATCTGAAGCTCAAGAATAAAATACTAGTGTTTAAGGGAAGACTTCCCGACAAATTTGTACTATAACTTTTATTTTTAAATAACTCTGATAAGATCGACGTGCGCATTTTTAATTGAACTCAAGCTACACGCTAGCGCTTAGCATTAATGATCATCAATGAATAATACATAGGAAAAGCAAGACTTTTTGAATAAAAACCCATATTAAATTGCACAAACGCAGCCCCATTAGACTTTTACATTCAATCTAAATCAAACTTTCTCTTGTCCAATAGAAATCAATTCAACCCAAGAAAAAAAGCCATTGACTCTAAACTCTAACCTGAACTGTTCATCTTCTTCCACTCCCCAATCACTCTCTCAACACCATCAACCTTCTTCCTCGCCGCCACTTTGATCTCCCCTCCTCTAACCTTCAAACCTTCATTCTTCATCATCTCATCAATGGCCTCTCCAATCTCTTCTCCTGTCACAATTTTCTCTCCTGACCAACCCCATGTTTTCTTCCACATGCCCCATCCACTCTTTTCCACCACCTCTGCATTAATCTTCTGATCTCCGATCTGTGGCCACCCAAGAATTGGAACACCATTCCATGCCGCTTCCACCACTGAGTTCCATCCACAGTGACTCACAAATCCTCCCACTGAATCATGACTCAGTATTTCATCTTGATCAACCCATTGTTTCAAAACTAAACCTTTTGACATTAATTTATTCATTAGCTCTACTCCAATCACTTCTTCTAAGGTTTCTTCTTCTTCTTTGTCTACCTTCTTATCTTTCACTACCCAGATAAATTTATACCCTGTTAAGAGTAATCCCTTTCCGATCTCTCTCACTTGTTCTCTTGCCAGGCTTAGTCTGCTTCCGAAGCTTACGTACACGACGGATCCAAAGGATTGATCTTTTAGCCACTTCATTGGTGAAGAATCCCTCTGTTCTTCTCCTTCATTCTTCTCGAACTCACATGGAACTAAAGGACCAATTGGGAAAACATGGGGCAACTCTTTTACCACTTTTCCTGCATTAAGAGACTCAAGCGTGTTCGATTCTAATGATTCAAATGAATTCACTAAAATCCCACATGAATTTGTAAGCTTGGGACCGTCTTCTAATAAAATGTTAGCGAAGACATTGTTGGGGAGAAGAAGCAGGGGAGGGATTGAAGACCTGGGTATGGTTGAAACACCTGGGATTTCAAGAGAATCAAGCACAGAAATTCCTGGAATGAATCTGGGTGTGTATGAGAAGAAGGACAACATCATAGCTGAAGAAGTAAAAAGGATGAAAATTGGAAGACGAAGGCTCTCTGTAATTGGAAGAACAGGGGAAATCAGAGTCATATCACAGACAAAAGCAGAGAGAGGAGGAGAAACAGAAGAGAGAAGAGAAGGAAGAAGATGACAAGATCGACGAATTCCTCCGAACTGAAGGAAAAAAGGGTCGTCGGTATTTGCAGTGGAAGGATCCAAAGGGATGACATGGAAGGGAAGAACAGTGACCTGAGGAAAAACAGACTGAAAGCGAGAGAGAAGATTTGATTCGGCCATAGAAACTGTGGGTTGAGGAGTTATGAGAGTGACTTGACAATGGTGGTTTACGAGTAATGAAGCGAGTCTGAGAAATGGAGTGAGGTGACCCATGCCGGCGTTAGGGAAGAGAGCCACATGTACAACCTTGTCGGACATGTTTTCCGGTGACATCTACTAAGGTCAGACTGTGTGATGGAAATGGTTTTGAGAGATGAAGTCTGAGGTTGTTACTATAGTGAGTGGAAAGCCTGCAATTTATGTATCAATTATATTCATTATAAAATTCACAAGGTGTTGAATTGAATTGAGAAAGAGACAAATTGTTGAGCATCGGAGAAGGTGGATCAAGCATGAGAGTAAAATACTAGTAAGCTTTGAGCTGATCTACAAGCTGCATGTGCAATGTTTATATTTATACAAATATATATATATATATACATATTCTTTTACTAAATACAGGATTTAATTAACTTTTTTGAAAAATCTTAAGAAATCTAAATAAGTTAATTATAAATTGATTTGTCTAAATTTTTCTCTAAAATAGTTTATTTGATTTATAAAGTAGCATATAATCTAACTATACACAAAATATATTATGATTAAGTTGTTCATTTAACTTCCTTAATTTTTTTAAAAAATAAACTGGATCTTATATTTAAGAACTAATGAAGTAATTAAAAAATTATGGCCTAACGTCCATGCCGTTGAGTTTTTCTTTTATTTTGCATTGACAAAATACAAGGAGACAATGCTTCATATATATATATATATGGGTTAAATATCATTTTGGCCAATGAACAATGATGCAAGTATCACTTTAGCCAATAATTAATAAAAAGTAGGGTAAGGGTAAAAAATGACTATGTACTTATGTCCAAGGTGCATCTGACACCTTGTACTTTTTTTTTGTGCTCAAAATTGTCTATCAACTTTCAAATTCGGGTCAATAATGACTTTTCCACCAAACTGATCCAACGGACGCTTCAAATTCAGGTTAATAATGACTCCTCCGTCAAACTGACCTAACGGACGTTTCAAATTTGGGCCAATAATGGCTCATCTGTCAAACTGGCCCAATTTCTGTTACTTTTTTATGGGTAGGTCCTACACAGAAATTTCACAGGAATCTAATTTTTGTCGGGTCAGTTTGACAGAGGAGTCATTATTGACCCAAATTTGAAACATCCGTTGGCTCAATTTGACGGATGAGTCATTATTGGCCCAAATTTGAAACGTCCGTTGGGCCAGTTTGACGAAAAAGTCATTATTGACCCAGATTTGAAAGTTGATAGACAATTTTGAGCCAAAAAAAAAGTACATGATGCCAGGTGTACCTTAGAGGGTCATTTTTGACCCTTCATCCTAAAAAGTACCATGTATGCTTATAACCATTTAAAAGGTATCATTTTGGCCAACAATGTCAAAAATGCCTAATGACCGTTCACTTGGCCAATAACTTATCTACACTTGGCTAAAATCTAATGGCCGTTAGGCATTTTTTTACGATATTGGTCAAAATAATACCTTTTAAATGGTTATAGGCATACATGATATTTTTTATTGATTATTGGCCAAAGTGATACTTGCGCCATTTGTCATTGGCCAAAGTGATATTTAACCCTATATAAATATGAGCAAAGGTGTAATGAGTCGAGACAGTAATACGAGCCGGAGCCCGTGGGCCAACCCGAAGCCCGTAAAAAAAATATGGTTAAGGACTTAGAAAAATATGGCCCATATTAAAATGGGGTCTTTGGGCCTGAACCCGTCAAACCCGAGCCCGTAACGGGCTAACCAGTTAAACCAGTGGGCTAACCCGAACCCGTTTTCCCTTTTTTTGTTTTTTTTAAAAAACTAATCTTCCCTTTCTAATGAGTCTCATTTCATCTTCGAATTAGTAATTGCAAAAATAAATTATTACATCAAAATGCCTATTACTCAATAAATTCAACGATAACGACAGCTCATAAGCACTTAAATCCTTCTTTTTCTCCATCTCTCCCATACTTATGACTTCATTTTTTTTACTTAATTTCCTTCCTTAATTACCATGTTTCCATTTTAACTCTTACCCCTTACACTCCACATAATTCAAAATAACTGTGTACTATTAGTAATTTATAAATGTTTTTGAATGGAGGCCTTTAAGATTAAAAATGTGAACAAATGTGGAAACTCCTAGTTAAGATCACTTTAGTTAACCTTTATAATATACCAAGAGATTAAATCTTTTAATAACATTTTTGGCACCAAAAAAAATGTAAAACATATCCCCTTGAAATATGTACATCTTTGTTGGTTCTGATGGAGTTTTGTTCACCAGCATATTTATTTGATTGCATTTGCTGTTATCCTGCAAGAGTCACTAGACAATGTTAAAATGTTTGTGGGTTTTAGATGACAATGCATTGTACATTTTTTGTTGCTTGTTATCCTGATCTAATCACTTTATATGATGGCTGGCATTCTGCTTCATTTGCTAATAGTAGTTTATTTAGGAATAGGAAATTGATAATGATACAATTGATTTTATATTGGAAATTTGGAATCTTGGCATTTTGAATTTTATATTTAGTTCAAGGATTTGTTGTATTTTGGAATATTTGAAGTTGAACATTGTATTCTATGTTTTATTATCATTTTTGTTATTTGAAATGTGTTAAAAACTTGAACTTGAATTTATAATCATGTGTTGTATATTTGTATTATAATTAGATTATAAAACGGGGGGACTCATTCGAAAAAGGGAAAAATTGATAAAGATTGGCTTAAAACGGGCTTTTTTTAGGCCGACCCGAAACCCGAATAATATGGTTCGGGCTGAAAAATTAAGCCCATATTTCAAACGGTTTTTTGGACCTGACCCGTTTTTTACGGGCTTTTTTGTGCCTGGGCCGAACCCGTCTGGCCCGCCTGTATTATCAACTCTAGTAATGAGGACCTTAAAATAATTTTTCAGATATAATTAGCATCCTAAAATATTTTTGGTGTAGGTAATTTTGCTGTCGGTCACTTTTCTTACAAGACAAAAACAAGTCAACAACATATATTTAAAAAAGGGTAAAGCTACAATTATAACAATAATGTTTTGCTTAAGGAGCATGTGACACCATTAAGTTTGTAAAGGTGTAAAAATAGCAATAAACTTAATAAAGCGGGACAATTTCAACAATGACGTTATTTTTTGTTGAACAACCGTCAATTTGAAAACTATTATGCCTTAAATTCCTCAAATAAGATGTCTTTTGGCCTTTTGGGCTAAAAAGTTTCTTTTCACTTTAAAAAAATTACCTATAATATTCTCTAATTATTTTTCCCATAATAACATCTTTTGAATCTAAAAGTAATTTTTCATTGGATTATTGTCTCTAAAATTAGGGAGAAACTAAGCCTTTAAAGTCCCCAAAATATAGCTCCAATTCCTTAATTATCCCCATGATTCATCATTTTCTATTAATTAATTCCTAATTACACCCTCTAATCCTCAATAAATTTCTAGGATGTTACAAGAGGAATGCGTCATATTATCATATTAATAGAAATGTAACACCCTAGAAATTTATTGAGGATTACACAATGTAATTTTAAATTAATTAATAGAAAATGATGAATTATGGGGATAATTGAGGAATTGGAGGTATATTTTGAAGACTTTAAAGGCTAAGTTTCCCCCTTATTTTAAGGACAATAATCTGGGGAAAAATTACTTTTAAGCTCAAAAGAGGTTATTATAGGAAAATATAATTAGAGAATATTATAGGTAAATTTTTTAAAGAGAAAAGAAAATTTTTAGCCCAAAAGAGATATCTTATTTGAGGAATTTATGGACTAAGAGTTTTCAAACTAACCGACGTTCAGCCAAAATTAACGTCATTGTTGAAATTACCCCCGCTTTATCAAGTTTATTTCTATTTTTTACCTTTGTAAACTTAATGGTGCCATATGCTCCTGGAGCAAAACATTATTGCTATAATTGCTCTTTTACCCATTTAAAAAAATAGCAAACCGACGTTTGTGATCATGTTTGTGAAGTTAGAATTAAGGTGGCGCTTGCACCCAAAAATATAGTTTGAAGTCCTCCTACTACACTCCAAAATATTTTATGGGCGCTTATGACACTGAAAATTGGGTTTGGGTGCTGATTATCCATTAACCCTATATATATTCAATACATTAAAAACTTAACTTCTCCCTCACTGCTCCAAAAAAGCAAGGAAAATTATAACAAGATTTAATGGAAGAGAACTAATCAATCATTTGAAATCATAAAATTATATTGAAATCATAAGGATTTGAGTGAAAGTAAATCGAATTACATCAATAGTTATTAGAGCACGATATCCATAACATCCATACACGTTTCATGTTCGTTTTTCTTTCTTTCTTCTATTTTTTAAAGTCTGAGCAAAATAGCCCATTGTGTTCACAAGTTTTCACTGCAATTCACAAGTTTCCATTTGCAATTCAGAGCTTTAGCAAAAAGAAAAGTTCTTGTACCTGAAGCAAAATACAACCTTAGAAATTTACATATTAAATTTTACAATTCACAAGTTTTCATCCACAAAATTCAGGGCTTTTGCAACAAAGGTCTAGTAACTACAGTATTATACAAAATTAGAAACCAACAAATTAATAACTTTTGTAATTTTTTTTGCCTGAAATAAATTTTGTAATTCACAGGTTACCATTCCAATTCAAAGCTTTTGTAACTGTCTTCAATTTATTTATCCGCTAATAGCTCGTCAAGAGTATATATAGAGGTGAATTGACAATATTTTACTATCTCAATTTGGATCATATAACCAGATTATGGATTTGAAAAGTTTGGTAACCCCGTTCCAGTAAAAAATTGGGTGTTTTAGATTACTTTTGAAGGGATTTTCCCTACTTTATAATAACTTAATACAAATTCAAGGATTAAAATGCAAAAAATACACATAAACTTTCATTTAGTTAGGGTGAGTCTAGCACCTTATGCTTTTTGGATGTGAAAACAACCATGATTTCATAAAAGCAAAGCAAAAAATAACAAAACCTATAACTTTGATTATATTGACTGTTAGAGAGAGAAAGACTTTGATTAAAAAAAGCTGACTTGAAAGTTGATCTGTAAATAGTAGTAGTAGTAGTAATCATCATCACCATCTGCATATTTTCACTAAAAAAACAGTAAGAGCTTTTACATGGATCGGAGGAAATGGATTCCGAGGAATGAGGACTGAGGTAGATGAGCATCCGGAAACTAATATGGGTTGCTACAGTTTTGCAGGTAATGATTTTTTTTTTCTACATGTCGTTTTCTAAGTCAGGCAGTCAGCTTCTTTAGTCAAAATCTCTAACAGTCAATAAATCAAAGTTAACGGTTTCCTAATCTTCATAAGGATGGTCACATGCATAATGATTTGTCTTTTGCATACCTGATGGAGAAAATAAAAACAAACTCTGCATCACCATGATAAAGAAGGAAATCCACACACAACGATTAGGGAGATGGGGCAATATGTCAACTTTCACAACTTAGCAATTTTGGTTATTCAGAACAAGGAAATGTTACCAGATTAAAGCTTTCTATGGCTTCTTGCTTGATTTTGCAGAATGGAAGATTAGACATTATTATTTACAAATATGAGAAGTTAGTAACGCATTTTTGTCATGGATTTATATCTGTTATAATGGTTTCCCCTTCAAAGAATTTGTATGGCTAAATAAAGCAATACTAGGGACTACATTTCTCTCCAAACGACACCGTACCACACTTTCTAGATCCATGACACATTGACCTTCTTCAATAAGAGTTTCCATAATCTTCTTTAAGTACTCAAGGTGTGGCCGTTGAGGTCTCTCTCTCTCTCTCTCTCTCTCTCTCTCTCCCTCCCTCCTTGGAGACTCTTCTTTCTTTGTCAGTGAGAGATTTCCGGCACCTCTCTCTCTCTCCGGCTCTTACCGGAGGGAAGGAAGGTTGTCTAGCTTGGGGATGTAATTATTGGGAGTTTATAATTTCTGTTTTTTGAGTCCGTTAGATGCCACTTTGATCTGTAGAGTTTGGTTTAAGGAAAGAGAAGTTAGATAAAAGGAGGAGATTGGATCTTCGGCGAAGAGGCGGACAGGATGCCAATGGTTTAGTGGTTATAAAGCTAATGTATTTTTCTAGAGACACCTGAGAACTTTAAATGATTCCTTATTGCCTTTTTCTTAAATTTGGGAATTATACACATTTATTGGTAATTTAAAATTTAGGATGTTACATTGAGATTCGATAGTGGTAAATTAAAAGTTTGAATTTGAAAATTGGAAGTAATATAATGAAAGCGGGATTTGAATAGGTTCTATTAATTTGGAATTTTCAATATGATATATTTTTTCTTTAAATAGGATTCTTTCGTTAGGTAATATTACATATTGTAAATAAAAAATATGTATTGATTCTTGCATAAAATATAGCGATATATTTGAATACAATAATTAATTCCTAAACTTCAAAACTGAATATTGGAGATTAAAAACAAATATATATGATTTGAATTTTTCATAAACAATAATAAATTAATAAGTATGTAAATGATCAAATATTGAAATAAGTGTAGTTTTTTTTAGAGTTATGGCATATTACAAATGAAATATATATGTTTGGATTGTTGACTAAACTAATGACTTATTTGAATACAGTTATCAATTTGTAAATTTCAAAAACAAAATATTGTAGATTAAAAAACAAAATTTATATGGTGTATTTTTTTTAAACATTAGTAAATTAAGATATATGTACATGAGAACTGATTTTCATCGGTATAGCATTTTAGCAACCAATTCTTTTTAACAATGGTAATGAAAATTCAAAAGAAAAATTAATATTGTTGATTTTAAATAATATATATATGTGTGTGTGTTTTAATTGTTGCCTAAAATAGTGACTTATTTGAAGATAATAATTAATTTGTATAAGTCAAATATTATAGATTAAAAATAAATACATATAGATATATTTTTCTATAAAAAATATGAGACTAAGAGGTACGTACATGATAAAAAAAAGAATTAATATAGAATACTTTCTTAAAAGTGTGTGTATATCTATGTATGTATTTAATTATTGCTCAATATTAAATAACTTCCATATATTTATGTATTTAATCATTGCTTTGCTCAATTTTAAATAACTTTCAAAATTAAAAAAATATCTTCCCATAAGTAGAAATATATAATGAGTAATGATTAATTATTGGCAATGAAATTTGAAATTAAGAATAAAACCTTCCATTATGATTTTGATTATGTGAACATGTGGACCAATAATTGAGTTAAGTGTATATGGTGTCATTGGACATGTGGACCAATGGGATTGTTATTAGGAACTTTAAAGAAATATATAGATAGATACTCTACCTCTCATCTTAATTTCACATCTCTCCCCTCTTTTTTAAAAACATACAAACTAGTCTAAGAACTAATGCCATTAAAAAATATTCTAAAAAATTCTAGAACTAGAAGTATATTTGTTTAATTCAAAAATCAAAATTATATTAAAATGAATATTCATTGGGAAAACCCCACAAAATGTCCTTGAAAATGAAAAAAAGACAAATTAGTCTCTTAAATTTGAAAAATATCAAATCAAACTCCAAGGGCGGGGAGGAGCATGTGATTTTCAATTTTACATGATATTTCATCTGTTTCTAAATATAAGATCTAGTTGCCTATTTTTGTAGAGATTAAGCAAGTGAGACAAGCCACTTAACCAAAATGTATTTTATGTATTATTAGATTATATGTCACCTTATAAGTCAAAGAAACTAATTTAGAGAAAAATTAGACAAATCAATTTATAAGTGACTTATTTAGTTTTCTTATGATTTTCAAAAAAAAAATCAACTAGATCATATAATTAGGAATGGAGATTTCAAATTCTAATTTGATAAAAACCACATAATTTTATAGCATCGAATCTTTAAAAAATATATAAAATTGGAAAAAAACCATCTTTTGCCATTAAGATATTAAAATGCTACTCAATTTATGTACAATCTAAAAAACATTGCCATAGATAAATTCACACGTTTAGGTAAGGCAAAAATTTGTGGAAAATAAAATTCTGAAATAGGTTGAGACCAGCCACAAATATGTGACTGATGGATAAATAAGTAAATAAGAGGGAAACAAGAATGAATGTCATTTTCTGCAAAAAGTTTCCTATTACTCCAAAAATGCTATTTAATTAAGGTAGTTAAAATCATATGATATTACTAAAATATTATAACTACATTCCTTTATTCCCACCCCTTTCTTGTTTATTTATTATTAAGGAGTATTGATGGGAATAATTTGAGGAAAATGTGAAAAAAGAATAGAAATGGGTCTTATAGTTAGGAACAGACTTACCTTTTTTAAATATGTCTTATATTTAAGAATAGAGAGAGAATATCATTTATCTCCAAGTTCGTCCACTATAAGCCACAGAAAAAAAGAACATGATTTACAAATACGTTGAAAAGGGTTGCCGCTTGAAAGTAAATTAAAAGCAAGTCTAGAACATAATAAATAAATAAATATTGGGAGAAGAAAAGTGGGGGAGGAAAAGGCCCCAATAAAAAAGATCAATCCTTGATGGGAGGAGAGAAAATGTTGTTGCTTCCTTTATGGCAAAATATTTCAACGAATCATTAACCATTTAATCTAAGGTTAAAGTGCATTTTGGTCAATAAAGTATTGGCACAGAAGAGTCTGGCACAATTATATTTTGAAGGGTTCTTATATGTTAAGAAAGATTTAAAATGGAGCATAATGGCCAACGCCATTAAGAAGAACTTAACGGCCTCCGTTTGTGCTGACGTGGCGTGATACATGTCATCACAACAACTGACACGTGACTCGCCATATCAGTACAAACGAAGGCCGTTAAATGCTTTCTAACGGTGATGGCCAATATACTCAATTTTAAAACTGTATTAGCATATAAGAATTCTTCAAAACATAATTATGTCAAAGGTTCTTAGGCCAATACTTTATTGATTAAAATGCACCTTAACCCTTTAATGTATTAGTAAAACGGCTTTTGAACGAAAACTTTCAAGATAAAAATAGTATATATCCCTATATATTTTTTTAATCCTTCCAATTAACACTATGAGTCTCATTTAAAGGAAATCATATGGAGTATATTTCTTTAATATAACAGAGGCCTAAGAGAGCAACAAGGAAAACAGAAAAAGAAAAAGATTGATATACGTGCTTTAATATCGTCTCTAATCCCTTAGTTAAATACTCCCTCCGTCCCTTATTATAAGAGCCAAAGAGGTAAAATCACACATATTAAGGAAGTGGTTGGGAGAGATAAATATGTCTGAAATAATTTTGTTTTCTCAAATTTGCCCTTATTTATTATTAAATATATAAGAGAGAGAAATGTGATAATAGTGTTATAAATGAGTATGAAAGAGAATGTAAATAGAGAAATAATGATGGGTAAAGTAGGAAAAGGCTCATTAAATACTTTGACAAATTTGGTCAGGCTCTTATAAAAAGGGACAAAACCATTCAAATTTTTGGCTCTTATGTACTGAGCCCCCTATTTTTCGTCAATTAATGGTTTACAATGGCAAAAATGGTATTTACCCCTATACTCTTTTATCCTTCTAATTAACTTATATCTTCGTGGATAATATATAATGTATCCAAATCCAAAGTTTTATAATAACTAATATTTCTCCAACAATGTTGGGAAAAATATTTTGTAATTTTCATATATTGTAAAAAAATTTTAAGGACCACATGATGTAATACTCACTATTTGATTTTTGCTAGATGATAATGAGATCAAGGAAAAGAACTGTTACATGCAGCAGCAACTTCCTGTCCCCAGTTCATTAAGGGCCCGTTGGGTTCACAGAAAGTATTTCAATGGAAAGGAAAGGAAATGAATGGAAAGGAATGCTGACATGTTTGGTACGCACATGATGGAAAGGAAAGGAATGGAAAATTTTATGTTTGGTTGGTTGAAAGTTGTAGTAAGGAAAGTAACAAATATATGCAAATGACCATTTTGCCCTTAATGATTATTTATTAATAAAATTCATATTAAATTAAAAAATTCAATAATTCAATAATTAATATAATTAAATAATTAAAAAATACATTATAATACTTTAAAAATATAATAAAATATTTAAAATTTTCAAGAAAATTAAAAATTATACTATAATTTCATCAAAAACCGTAGGTAATAAATTATTGAAAAATAAAAATAGCAATAAATGATAAAACATATAAAAAGATGAAACTTGTGTCTTGTTAGTTGTTAGGATATGAAATCAAATATGTTCTATTTTAAAACTCATGACCTTATGTAATTATGATAATAAATAGTAATAATAAAAAATGAAATAAACAACAAAATTAAATGATAACTATCTAATTGGATATTTGATAGTGCCGATAGTCATAGGATAATAAATGATATAGGGAGTTAAGGAAATATTATGACTACATATTTATTTAGATTAGTTGAAATATTTTCTATTTTATTGGGAACAAAAGTAAAGATATTAGAATTTTGATACACAAATTCGAATTTGTACAAGAAATCAAAGTTGAATTTGGAGCAAAGAAATTCGAACTTGATGCAACTTTGAATCTAACTTCGGCTAAAAATTCGAATTTGCAAAAGAAATCAAATTTAAACTTGAATTTATAGCAACAAATTCAAATTTGCATCAATCAAATGTTACTGGTTTATGAACATGAAACTCTGTTTTGCCCTGTTATTTAAGCGTTGAAACAGAACAATAATTAAAACAAAACCCATAACTTCATTTAAAAAAAAACCCCATAACAGCCTCAAATAGGTGCAGTGAACGTTGCATACCTTTAACTATGAGGGTGCCATTGTGATAGCCTACAACCCAACCCATGTGAGAGATATGCCATCAAAGTTGAAGGAAGAGTGGTGGGCAGCAATTACAGAAAGGGAGAAATAGAAGAGATAAGATAGAGAAGAAGGAGAACTTAAAAAGCGTACGTCAGGTTGGTCTGAATCATAAGAAAAGGACAAGGAAGATTGAGAACCAATGAGTATGGTGTCAAGTGAAGCTGACTGCTGAGGCCGGCGACGTTGTGTGTGCTCATTCACGTTCATTCAACTCACGACATCTGTCATGACAATCTGCAGTTGGGTGGTCTCTCCCTCTCTCTCACACACACAGCGACCCACCTTCACCATTATCGCACTGTGTCGTGTCGTCACCAACCTGCGTCTCGAGCGTCTCTTGTTTTATTAAAAGACAAGGGTGTTTTGGTCTTGCTCCATTTCCTTCAAGCGCCGGAAATTGGGTTCCCACCATTTTTGGTGGGAACCTAATTTTAGTCCTTTAAAGGAATTTTAGGGCAGGCGGGAAACCAGTTTGACGGGAAATTTGCCCACCAAACACGTTTTCAGCTATGGAACTTCTTATTTTCCATTTCCCTCCCTCATTTTCAGTCAACCAAACAGAGCCTAATATATTACAACATTCACAAGATCTTCACTAATTGCGCGACTTTTCCCTTCTCTGTTATGATTTTATATCGAATCAATATATGCTCGACAAACATAATTCTCACGCATCTCAAGAGTATATATAAATGTTATATATAACAACAAACCAAACGCTATACGGTAGTAACACCAATCTTACAATGTAAGAACTGGTTTGAGTTAATTTCTAATTTTAAATATAAAATTATTTTTTATTTTATCTCTTATACTTATTATTTTTTCTCTAAACTAATTTGCCTTACTTATAAATTGAATATTCATAAAATTTTCAGAAATATCATATAACATATACTATAATAAATAAAATTATTTATCTTCTATTAGGTCTTATCCAGGTTAGCAAACATGCCTCATAATGCAACTTATGATTCAAGTATCTGCCTTCTCTTTTGGAAGGAATTTCTGTAATGATTTCCCACAGCAATGACAGAACAAGAGGAAATTGCAAAATTAATTATAAAATTCAACGCAAACCATTATTCAACAGTAACGTAACAACCTGTTTGCCTCTGCCTCTAGGCATATTTTCCTCCTATTCCTCGTAATTTTTGTTTTGGAAGTAAATGTGCATAAGTTTATACAGATCAAAATGTGCACTGAGGCAGATTATATTGAATAAATTCATAAAATTGTTGATATAAATGTGAATGCTGGGGTTAAATTAGACCATATACATTTCTCCTTTAAGCAAAAGGAAGGGGACAAAGTTTTATAAGCTTTACAGAAGATAGGTGAAGAATAGACAAGCTGGAAGGAAGCATTGAAGAAGACACAAACAATGAAGACCCTGAAGGAAGAGCGGAGAGAAAGGTAGAAAGAAAAAGAAAACTCATTTATAACTCCATTTGTCTCACACTGCAACTTGTGATCCAGGAATCTGCCTTCCACTTTGCAAATGTCTCTCCAAAAACGTTTTGCACCAGGAGAGCAAATTTCTGGAGAAGAACAGAAGGCATTGAAATAGCATGAGGAGCAAAGGATAGGTGAGAAACAACTTATCCTCAAAAGATATCTTAGCATTTTCACCAATGGCCTCTATGTATTTAAGCTGCATAAATTCAGGGGTCAGCCTCAACCTATTTGCTTCTGCCTCTTTGGTTGCTCTATATAAATTGAAATTGAAAAAAGGAAAAAAAGACAATATCATTATTAATCATTTAATTCCTAGTTCTAGGAGTATGATAAATTACTATATATAGTATAACATAATTCACCTATAGAAAGCAGCATCTGCCTTGCTCTTTTCACGTTCTAAGAACATTTGATTCTCAATTTCTTGCTGGCACCTACAACTCTCCTTTTCCGACAACTTCCTTTCCATAAGTATCTTTCTCACATTGGCATTTTTCTCAGCCTCACTGATAGCTATCCTCTTGGAAGTCTCTGCCTCCTTCTCAGCTACTTTGTGCCTTTCATCAGTAATCAACACCTATCCAACACAAAACCACAAATACTGTGTGCTCAACATCAAGTTTAGAAATTTGGCCCCAAAAAAAAAAACTGGCCAGATTCCTTATGCAAAACCTACGTTAATGCGTTCCTCCTCTTGTTGCTCAAAGCTACGTCTGATGCTATCAGGAATAGTCGGTTTTGTGACACGGACATTGATAATTTCAAGGCCTGGGGCATAATGTGCACAATCATCTTGAAGAGCATCTCTCATCTTTTCATCAATCTGATTGAACCAATAAATGTTACTATGTCATCATCATAAGAAATACAAAAGTATACTGTTGAATCCCTAAACTGTTTACAAGATCAGAATGTCATATTGCTTGACAATTTTAGTGTTCAGGTTATATAATTTTCCCATTCCCCACTTTATCACCCATAAATGAAAGTTCCTATTGTAATCATCCATAGCAATTGAAAAAAAAAAAAAAACAACAACAACACTTATGAAGCATTAACTTTTTTCCATATCAGACTAACACACATGCGCGCAGAGAGAGAGGGGCTTTTACGGTTTACCTGATCAAAAACATCAATGTAGACCTGTTGAAGACTGTGAGCATTGCAGAACTGAGTAATCTGGTGATGAATCTTGTCATCTATCCAAGTCTTGGCATAATGCACCCCATAATCGCGCAATGTCTCGTGCACGTATTCCTTATGAAGTCGGTTTACAACCTTCAAAGAACAAAAATTGCAACAGTTTAAATCGATGCATTTAAACATATAGAAGCAACAAAATAAGTTTAGCCGTGAGTGAATGAATTATGCTGTTAAAGAAAATTATAGTTGATAGAGTATATACTTGTATCTTCTCAAAATTGATCATGACGCCTCCTTTAGTACCGCATGGTACATCTGTCACCTGCAAATTGTTACAATAATATAACTAACTGTGCCAATTATTATCAGGTGAAACCACAAAGTTTAGAAACTAGTCCAAACAAGAAATTACCATATATGTCAGAGGAACAACCCGTACAGGCTCGTACAGTGTTATGAAAGGCATCTTCAAATGGAAACCTGTCAAATTGAAAAACAAGAACATGAAGCAAACATTAAGCCGGGGGGTGCTGCAGAAGAAAAACATGATCAACAACAGAAATGGCAGACTATACAACCTGGTTCAGTGATTGTTTTCAGGAGAGCACCTCCTCTCCAATATACACCAACATGCCCTTCTGGGACTTGGTGCACAATAGACAAGCTACTCTTAAAGGATGGTGATGGTGATGGTGATGAAATAACTAAAAACTGTATACAATTTGTTGTTATTAACAGAGAAGAGAAACTTTCAACCCAGACAAAGATTAACAAATAAACATAGATGATTTAAAAATGTGAAACACATGACATGCTTATTTGGACAGATCTCTTCCGCAGAACAAAGTAAAGGGGAAAAAAACAAGAGGAACAACAGCAGGGTATTTCTTACTCCACTTACAACGAGAGGTCGCGTATAATAATTACAGTAATCAATAAAGGCACAAGAATTTATGTACGGTTCCACAATTACTATTATGAGCAGTAAGTATCATATACATCTGCCCGACTTGTGGCCTTGTGGGGCTATGGCAACTCTAAGAAAGGGGGGTAAAACTATTTTTACCCAAAATCAAAATCAGCTGGATCAATATGAACTCAAGTAACGAAAACACCCAGTTGAGCTCAAAGAACAAAAACAGAACATCCATACATTACAGTTCAGGAAACGCAACATTAATAAGAGAGAAGGTCGAGTACCATGAAAGCGATGGAGATGAATGAGAGAAAAACAGTGAGAATGGTAGGTGATGAATCGGAGCTTTTCGCCGGAGGACATAGCTCCTGAGCTTCAGCGCTACGTTCATCCAGATCCATGGCGATTCACAGAGACACAAATCCTTCAGAAAGAATAAACTAAAGTGGAGCAGATGAGAGGGAATTGAGTGGAAAGCTGGTACTTATAAGTGTACGAGGGTGGATGATACGTGCCGTGGAAGTTTTTTCGAGGCTGAATGAATGTGGTGGAAGTGTTAAAATCTACAAACGTTGACAGTCAATCAATCTGGTTGGCTTTTACAATGACAGGTGGCAGCAATAGGTGGCTTGTTGAGATGATGTGGCTGTTACCGGAGGAACACGCGAAACACCGTCATCCCCGTAGCGATGGATCCAAATTTTATGTGGTTTCTCAGTAGTGACGGATCTGAATCAAAACACCAGAATATATACAATTTCACCGGAGTTCGCATCCTCAACCCATTTCTTTTGCAACGGAGCTTCTTCATCTTCAACCTTAAAGAAGAGGCGCTAATGAACATCTGGGAGTGGTGAGATTTTTGGTTGAAGGGGCGTTGGGGAGGGAGGGAAGAGGAAGAAGATGATGATTGCGGCTTCACTGTACAAAAGAAAAGGTGACGTGGATTGAAGAAGCTAACTAACCCTATCAGTATTGGTTTAACCCACGTGCCCAATGACTCTCTACCACGTGCAAATTAAGCTTATCATGTGTCCAACAGTGGTTGGGACTCCGTCAAAAAATGTGCACATTGAAATGATTTTAATACTCTTTAAAGGCACATTCTTCGGGGTAAATATGACCCTTTATAAGAAGATGAGAACATGAACCTAATGGATTTCTAATAATATCCTCCAAATGATCTTTCTTATTCAATCCAAATCTCTTTTTAGGGTCCTGCAAATCTTATGTAAATCCATATGGCTTTGAATCTAAGTGATACTGGAGTATTCCAAGTTTCCAACTGTATTCCAAGCAAGCATCTAGATTCTTCCAGAACTCTTCTAGAAACATTACAATGATCCAAATATTTCTCGGACATGTTTTCATATTATGGATTTGTCAATACACAAGCATCTGAGGCCTTAAACTCTAGTCACTATGTCACATCACATGCACATAATGGCTCCATAATGGATACATCTTGAAATATTTTATGATTTATGATTGCTTCAATTTGACTGGGTAAGCAAGGAGAAAACACCTTCTTTCCAGTGTCATTACACAAAAACTTTTTCTTTGCCAGAAGAACTAATTTCGAAACAGAAGAGAAAGAACATATTACTAGTATACCTCGTCAAAAAATATTTATCACCGTATTGCTTTAATTAATAATTAACTTTTGGACTGAGCCTTAATCAATACTCCTCCGGTCCTAATTATAAGATCACTTTGATTTTTTTGACTTTTTTCAGGCCAAAAAAAGTAGTTTCAGTAAAAAAAAAAATCTTTTTTTCCTCAAAATTAGTTTATTCTACTTATAAACTAACATATAATCTAATTTCGTATAATATATGTCATAATTTAGTAGTCTAATTTGCTTCCTTAACTTTCACAAAAAAAAAGTCAATATGATCTTATATTAAGGATCGAGGAAGTAATTACTAAAAATAGGCTCGGCTGAAGTTTTTCATTTTCTAGTGAGGAAGTACACATGAAGGGTGAGTTAGGTGCCACTAAAGAAGGATAATATTATTATTGATCATTGTAATTTGATTGGATTTCACTGTAATCCCCACCTGCCTATGAAATACCACCCAGGTTCATTGAACTTTGTAAGATTCCCATATGATGATGATTCAGAGCCAGCAGTGCCGTAATATACTACACCCTGTATTTACAAGCCAAATTTCAATGCAATGCAGTTTTTTTTTATTATTTATACTCTAAATTAATTATATGTTTCTTTCATTTTTTTTCTGACTTATTCTACCTCATTTTTTATTGATCTCTCTTACAATCATAATCGATCTTCATAAATAATGGTATAATTAATAAAATTACATTGCCGAGTTTTCGGGAGAAAACAACAAAATAATTACATTAAAGTATTTGTGTAGTGACATTGAAATTGAATCCCTCAAATAAGTATTTGGGGTCAATTTAAATAACTAGTTAAAAGCCGACGATGTCAAACTAAATGTATCAAAACTACAATTTAATCATACCTTGAGAACCAATAATAGTATAGATAAAATACAATTCAATGGAACACGATTGACTTCAATAAAAGGATGCAGGCGTCTCAAAAAAAAAAAAAAGTTCTAACCCAATAATAAATAATTATTATATAAACCCACTTTGGTATTCTCACTTATTGAGGACATTGAAAACTAATCTTTATGAAGATACAGTGTCGGTTTGGATTGACAATAACAACAGTAGTTTTTTTTCCCGATTTGGTTTTTACATACGCAAAATTGGATATAAGTTAAATTATATGAAATAAGTTATGTTTTCTCACTTATTGCAGACATTGAAAACTAATCTTTATGAAGATACAATGTCGGTTTGGATTGACAATAACAACAGTAGTTTTTTTTCCCGATTTGGTTTTTACAGACGCAAAATTGGATATAAGTTAGATTATATGAAAGAAGTTATGTTTGGACACAGAAAGTTATTTTCTAAAGCTCAAACTTATTTAGATTGTTATTTTAAAAAGTAAATTCACATAAAATGAAACTAAAAAGACATTTAATTTGTCTTATTAAATAACAATACTTGTTATATGTATGTATTGGAATAATTTTAAGAGAGATATTAATATTATTAAAAAGTAAAATTTAATATTCTTCAAATTTTGTACATCACTTCAGTATTGATACTTTGCAAATTTTCATGAATCTCTTTAAATTACTTATGAAACAAAATGACATAAACCCTTTCGGTGAGGTTTGTTCCATTTATAAGAGTTGAAAATCAAACTTCCAAGTTCCAACTGACCCTTTTTTTTTGGTAATAAATTCCAACTGACTTTTTAAGAAACAAAATTCTCTATAACTCACGTCAACCTGTGGTTTGTTTGACTTTTTTGTCCCGCACGTGAGTCAGATAAACTCCAATAGTCTTTTAGTTTTATACTTTTATATAAACAATATAGCACGAGTCTGGAATCTATTTTGACATTAAAATAAAGTGTGATAAAAGAGGAAAGATATAGAAAAAACTGAAATAAAATATATCATGCACTCTCTTTTTTTACCTGAAAAAACATCATAAATTATCAAGGATATATGTAATAATGTTTATGAAACTGATGATTTAAGACACTGTGCTTATTTTGCCTTTTATCTTTAATTTAAGGCCTCTAGTCTTTCTGGAACTTATTTGTTCCACTCATTTTTTAATTCTTACTTTGTTTCTCTCAGCAAAATATTTTTAAATATTTTGTTGTATTTCATAACACCACAACAAAAAGAAGTAATAATTATTTTACTTATTACAATTAAGTTATGATTGATGCGTCTTCCTGAGTGTTCAGACACTCCGATTCATATTCAAGAATCAAGGTGAACAACGGCAATGACAAAACTGAAGGCAGAAAAGTAGAAGAAGGAAGTGTACACAGTCAAATGTGGAATTATATTTAGAGTTGAAGAAAATTCTCAGGTAGATCATCAAGCAAATGTTATGTATCCATCCTAGGCACAACTTGTCCATCACACACGCATGTATATAAGTTCATTTATGATTTGTTTTATAAGATGACTAATTATCCATAAATGGCTAAAATGTATAATTTTTATGAGTAAAATACTCTACCTCCCATCTTAATTTCACATATCTCCTCTCTTTTTTAAAAACAAACAAACTAGTCTAAGAACTAATGCCATTAAAAAATATTCTGAAAAATTCTAGAAGTATATTTGTTTGATTCAAAAATATATTAAAATGAATATTCATTGGTAAAATCCCACATAATGTCCTTGAAAATGGAAAAAGACAAATTAATCTCTTAGATTTGGGAAATATCAAATCGAACTCCAAGGCCAAGGAGGAAAATGTGATTTTCATATCTTATGAAAGCTGGAAATGATTACCTTGTATTACTTAATTTTACAAATCCCAAATATATTTTTTATTAATTAATTTTAAATTATTATTATGGACAAAATATAATTCAATTTTCAATTTTACATTATACTTCCTCGTTTCTAAATATAAGACATAATTGACTATTTTTGTAGAGATTAAACAAGTGAGATAAGCCACTTAACCAAAATGTATTTTGTATATTATTATATTATATGTCACCTTATAAGTCAAAGAAACCAGTTTAGAAAAAAATTAGATAAATCAATTTATAAATGACTTATTTAGTTTTCTTAGGATTTTTCAAAAAAAAAATCAATTAAATCATATAATTAGGAATGGAGGGAGTATTTCAAAGAATTAATATTCTAATTTGATAAAAAAAACAGAGAATTTTATAGCATCAATTTTTTTAAGAAAATCATATTAAATTGAAAACCAAACTATCTTTTGCCATTAAGATATTAAAATGACACTCAATTTATGTACAATCTAATGATAAAAACAAAAAAAAAACATTCCCATAGATGAATTCACACGTTTAGGTAAAGCAAAAATTTGTGGAAAATAAAATTCCAAAATAGGTTGAGACTAGCTACCAATATCAATATGAGACCGGTAGATAAATAAGCAAATAAGGGGGAAACAAGAATGAATGTCATTTTCTGCAAAAAGTTTCCTATTACTTCCACAACAGTCTAAGGTATAAGACATATTTAATTAATTTGACTAGACTAAAGATGCTATTTAAATTTGTTAAAATCACATGATATTACTAAAATATTATGACTACATTCCTTTATTCTCACCACTTTCTTGCTTCTTTATAATTGAGAAGCATTAATAAGAATAATTTAAAAAAAATATTGGAAAAAATAGAAAAAGGTTTTTAGTCAAGAACAAGTACACCTCTTCAAATATAATTTATATTTAGGAACGGATGGATAGAGAATCATTTATCTCCAAGTTCGTCCATTATAAGCCACAGAATCAAAGGACATGATTTACCAATACGTTGAAAAGAGGTTGCCACTTGAAAGTAAAAGCAAGTCTAGAACATAATAAATAAATAAAAATTAATGGGAGAGGAAAAGGAGGTAAATATCTCCCACAAGCAGGAGATTTTGAGAGAAAAACATGTTACCAGCATGGACAATATTTTTTTTTTTATGATTAGTTAAAAATACTCACATTTTTACCTTAACAACAGCATTCTTTTTTAGTTGTTTTGGTTTAAAAAATAATTTTATTATTTTAAATTATTTGATGGTGTTGATATTTGAATGATTATGTCATTGTAGTATATTATTAAATTTAATCTTGGGTTAAGAGTCTATTTTGCTTTGGAAGTTTTTGCATCTGTCCCATAAGTTTTCTTTAGTTCAAAATTGCCTCAGATGTTTTGAAAGATAACAAAATTATCTTATTCAGTTGAAAAAGCATGTTGATGGTTAAAAAGGGGACGTTTACCTTAAATATTGTAAAGTTAAAGGATACAATTGCTCTATTTTGATACTCTCGGACAAAAATTGGACTAAAAAATACTTCTGAGGAAAAATTACACCTGAATTAAAACTTTCGGGGCAAAATTATAAAGCTTAACCCTTTAATTTTTTATTTGAATTCAAGGATATGGATGATCTAGTCATTGCATATTTTTGCTTATTTTCTTTTCTCACAATTTTCTCTCAATCATCTAAACATAGACATTAAAAAGGTAATACTCCCTCCATTTAAAAAAAAAATATATTTACTTGGTTTGATTAGATTAAGAAGTATGTTAATTATGTTAGTTAAAATTAAATGGTATTACCAAAACACCCTAACTATATTCCTATATTCCTATCTCCACTCTCTTATTAATTATTGAGGAGTATTAATAAGGATAATTTAGAGAAAATATATATAAGAAAAATAGAAAGATATCTTATATTTAAAAATAAGTTAACATCTCTAAATATGTCATATATTTAAGAACAAAAGATTAACATTTACTGGCAGATGTTTCTCCCCTACTCATTTTCTCTCATCCCAACTTTTCATCCCATCAAGTCGGGGTAAATATGTGCCTAATATTTCTCACCATGAAGCATCTCCTCGATGGAGCCACATTCCAGTGCTTTGATCTTTTCAAGCTAGAAGAAAAAGTAGTAAAAATATAACATATAAATCTACCGCTACTTTTGTGTTAATTTGAGGTGGCCATCGCCTGATTGAAGATGTCAGGCATTCTTTTAATTTGATAATATTGTTTCAGGAGAACTTATCAAGAATCGTGTTTGTATATGGATTCTTAAAGAAACAAATTTGACAACTGATTGAGTTGTTAAAAGCTCTTTGGTTGGGTCTTAACCCTGTAATTGGTTTTGGCTACCAACGCAGCTGAAGTCACTTGGAAGCTGATTTGGGGAGTACCATCATTGATTCTGGATGAAGTTTTCTAAGTTCTTTTGCTTTATATTTCTGTGTTTCTTGTCATTTCAGGTTGTTTTCGTTCTTTTTTTTTTTTTTTATAACAAATAAAACAATAAAAAGAACAACTATTCTACTGGAAGATCTAATGGGAGATTGAACTCCTCTGGTGGAACAAAATGGAGGCGTGGTGGGCATGAAAGAACTCTCTTAGCAAGACAATCCGCAAGATCGTTCTCCCCTCTTCTACATGCTTCCAATTCTACCAACCATTCTCGGCTCTTCATAATTTGAATTTCCTCAATAACGATCCAGTGCTCATGTAGAGCCTTCTTCAATCAGATTAGAAACTTTAGAATAGTCACTAAGCAACAAGATCTTACGACGACCTCCTTCCCATGAACGCTTTAAACCAATAAGACATGCCCAAATCCCAGCCAGGGGAGCGTTTTCTATCCCCTTGATTGGGCATAAAAGCTTCCCGAACAACGATACCATCTTTTAATATTATTCCTCCACAACCAGCCTTGCGTCTATTGAAAGAAGCCGCACCATCAACTCCAACTATAATCCATCCCTCTCTACATGTGCGATTCTGGTTCTTCACTGTCATCCCAGAACCTACAATGTTTGATTGTTTCATATGCATTCTCGCCTCGGCCAAGCTTCCAAGAATATCGTTTGTCTTACCAGGTCAATAATCACAACGCGATCTTCAAAACTCATTGCTATGTTTCCATAGAAGCCATCAAACAATACTAAAGCATTCCTTCCAATAATCCTCAACATAGCCCAACTTATGCCGCATGTTCAGATCACACTAGTTTAAAACTGGGGCAGGGGCCTCGGCTGCCCACTCTCGGCTGCCTTGTCAGCTGCACCAAATCCGATCCATTCATTTCATCCAACGGCCAGAAACATATCACTTATCAAAACGACGCCGTTTTGATTAAACATATCATGGCCGCTCATTCTCAAACTCGATCGCAGCCGTCCCTCCTATTTCTACTACCTTGGAGAGCCTTCTTCCTCTTGCAATCGCAGAAACAGGGTCTGTGATAAGGATTAAAAAAAGCAATCAGCTTGGTGGTGTTTGCAGTCAAGAGAATATTGTGTTAATGCAGAGGACGTTGGACTTATGGTGATTACTAAACACCACCAATCTAGGTAAATGTGATTGGTGTATGAAAGCTTGGTTGGGTGTTTGTAATTTTAATAATTCGTTTGTTCTAAAATATTGATGACCCTTTTATATTTTGTTATAGTCATCTTCGATAAAATTAATTTATTTGCTTGAAGGGTGTTTCTAAACAAGTCTGACTGTCTGACCAAATTTAGAAGCCATAGGTTGTCCTTCAACATGTTTCTTCTACTGTCATCTACATGCTCATATGGTGTTTGAGAAAATGCCTAATAGAAATGTGCTAATAAATTTTACCCAACTAGCTTTATTTTCAACTTTCAACTAGCTTTAATTGGCTTTGTATAATTTTCATGAGATAAATTTCAACTTTCAACTTTCAACTATCATTTTAATGATGAATACAATAGAAGTAATTGTAACATTTACTCCCAACAACTGTAACATTTACCTCCAATTCTCAATTTTAACCACTAACAATAATATATTAAAACGTTTATAGTGCTAACTATGTTAGGAAAAAGAATCAACTTACTAAAATAACTAACATAGTTAGAAAAGATCTTTCCATAATATTTTTATATATTTCAACCTCAATTCCAATCTCTGTCATCACAATATAACTTCCTTCCCAGTACAATAACAGAGAATTTCATTATGCATGATTAAACTCCACACATCATTCTTAAAATACCATACCATAATAGGTATTATACAATAATTTTCCCCCAGAATAGGAACAAGGTTCAGCGGAAGCATCATACAAAATATGATCCTAAATGTGGCAATACCTCCTGTCCTTCTGGTCCAGAATATCTCACGATATTAGTGAGAAGTTTCCGAATCCTTCCCTTGACCTCCTACTTCACTTCTAGGACCTGCAAAAGTGAGATCAACGGGGGTAGCCCCAAAACGCAACCACTGACTACTCATCTACGTGTGGTGTGTGCTAGCAAGGTGTCCAGTAGAATACATACATATATATATATCAATTCAGAAGCATGCTCAGGTATTCACATATAATGCATATCCTATTCCCAAAATCTCTTTTCATCATTTATAATTGTGGAATAACCCATCACAATTCATCCTCAAGAATAATATATATCATTGATAATTACAATCAACCCAAACGAATCTTACTAGAAACGTTGGGAAAACATGTGGGACCAGTCAGGACCTTCCACCCACCCCTGGTCACCACGGTACAGTTCACGAGGGACTCTCTCTACCCTCCCTGAATAGTACCACAGATTAGAAGGATCTCTGTCCTTTCTGAATCCGTAAGGGGCGATATCCCCTCTTTCGTCTTTCTCTCCTTTATTTCTCATAATATATCAATTAGTCCCTGTGGCGCAACAGGGTACCTCATCACGTGATGGCACAATTTTCAATTCACCGGTGTCACATACCCAAATAATTTCTCACATACAACACATAGATATGCAACACCACAATCAGGCACCAGGCCTTCCAGTATTTTCATAATATACATATATTAAATAATTTCCAAAACCACATATATTTCCGTTTCAAATATTTCACATCACAAATTTATGCCATTTCAAAATAATACTCCACAGGACATTTATTATAAAAATATTAATATTTCAAGATCTCATTTCCATATCTCATCAATCATCAATTGATAATCAAATCTCAATTTGTGATTCAAAATCTCATCTCCATATAACATCATAATTTTCAAATAATAATATTTCAAATTTCTTACTAACACTACACACACACATAAACAAGCAGAAAGCAGTTACCTGATAGCTGGCACCAATCTCACAATAGTGCAGCTCCCCCGTGCTAATTTAGTGCAATTCAAGCACTACACAACCATATATACAACCACAATTAATTATTTATCCAACAATTTCACATGTTGGAAAATAAATTATTTACTACCCTTTTTTTGCCCTTACTTATTTTAAATTTCTATTTAACATTTATTCTCCCTTTTTATCTCTAAAATTTATCTCTACTCCATTTATACATATATCCAAAATTATTTATCCTTCCAATAACGATTTATAAAAATTCAAGCCTAAATAAAATTAAACCTTACATCCCTAAATTATTTCTCAACCTCAAAAATCCATTATTTAATCCACAATTTATTTTCCAAACCTTAATAAATATCTAAAAATTATTAATTTAACTATAGACCCATCAGATCATCAAAAGTCCTAATTTTCAATATTTCTAAAAATCCAATAAATTCCAATAATTAAGAAAAACCTCCCACAATGAAAAATATACTTAGAAAAACTCATAATCGAAGTCTAAGCTTCAATTTATTAATTATAGGACTCCCAAAAATTACCAATTTAGACAATGTCTAATTTTTCAAGTATAACAAATCGAAAAACTAATGACATAGAAAGGTAGAGGAGACTTACAGGATTCCAAAAATGTGCTTAGTTGGCCGAAAAGCTTACTATTCCTATACTAACAGACTCTAATAAGTCTAGCAATATGAATATATATGGTGGAAAGAGAGAGTAAGAGAGAGAAACGAAGAGAGAGAGAGAGAGTACGTGAATGAAGAAGGAACGGTGGGTGTATATATATATTTGATGCACAGTAACTCAATAGTAATGAATAGTAACTCAATAGTAATAATAATATAATAATAATATAATAATATATATGCGTGAATAGTAATTTGAGGGAGACAAGGCGCAGAGAAAGTTACGGAAATTGAGGAGGGAATCGTGGAATGTTTCACGGAAAGATGTAGTGAATAGGAAAAAGAAATAATGCACTACTCGGTCCTAAAATCCTCAAATAAGATATTTCTTTTGAACCAAAAATTTTCTTTTTACTTTCAAAATTTCCCTATAATATCTTTTATTTATTTACTCCCAAAATAACCTCTTTTGAGTCTAAAAATAATTTCCCCAAAAATTATTATCTTCCAAATAAGGGAAAAACTAGGCCTTTAAAATCCTCAAAAATACCTCAAAATCCTTCAAATATTCTCATAATCCTTCATTTCTCATTAATCAATTCCTATTTACCCCCATAAATCCTTAATTAATTTTTAGGATGTTACAGTAATGCTGCACGAGACAAATTTCAACTACCACTTTCAAACTAAGCTAGATCCTATCACTAAGCATATATTGGATTTTTCTTTTACAGAATAATGTACTGATTCATGTGGAGTTGATAATGGTATCTTGGCACCTCCAATGTCTTGCTGAGTTTCAAAAGATACAGCTTAAAATACAATGATTCAAGAAGAAAAATGGCTTAATGGACTTGAATGCCATGCTGAACTGATAATGCTTGTTGCACCAGACTGAACCTGAAAGAGGAGGATGAGCTGCAAAAACCATGAGAGATAACCATATTGATGGCTCATGATGCTGGATTTTGAACCTGTGATAGAGGTTAAATAGTCAAAGTCTACTTATTGTAAAAAAATTGAAATGAAATTTCATGTATATATTGATTGCATGTATACATGTTTATAAATTCAAATGTACCTATTTTAATGTTCCTATTGATCCAAGAGATTTGATCTTTCTTTTCTTTTTCTGTTTTTGTGTGGCTGAGTTGGATGCATCTTGTACCATTTGAGCATCCTATGATAAAAATGTTTATAATATGACCAAACTTAAAAGGACAATAAGAATATAATGAACTAAAATTGTCTTTACATCATATTTTTTTGTAGACTTAATATTTTGTCTTCTCTTGCTTTGCTTCTCAATAACAGAGTTGGATTTTCTGGATAACACTTTAACACCCTACAATAAAGAAAACAATCAATATTGATTAAAGTCAAGATGATAAGGACAAAATAAAGATTATATTTTTACCTTATGTGTATATTTAGAATGAACTTTTTTCTTTTTGTTAGGTTGATTATCAACCCAACTCATATATCGTCTTTTATGCTTCTTCCCCTCTTTCTTCTTCAAGACAGCAGTTATAACACACTTGGTACACACTTTGGACGATTTTTCATCTTCTGAAGGTTCACACATGGCAAGAATGTCACCAACCTTCTTGTTGAGTTCTATGATTGTTTGTTGCACAATATCAAAAGTCTCTTGACATTTTGAAGCTTCAGACACCAATCTTACAAACATGGGACATAATTGCTTGTAACGCACTGAACTTTCCATCTTTGGATCAACTTTAATATCACTACCTAGGATATCTTGAACAACTTCGCATCTGGCTTCCCTTGTCCACCTTTTTATGATATATTTTTCTGGAAGTTCATCAACTTTTAAGTGTGTAAAGATCCTCAATGCATGGCAACATATCATTCCATATTGCTCAAACTTCATGTAACTACAATTGGTGGAACCATTACTAGTTTGAAAGTGGTAGTTGAAATTTGTCTCTTGCAGCATTACTTCTATTGTATTCATCATTAAAATGATAGTTGAAAGTTGAAAGTTGAAATTTATCTCATGCAAATTATACAAAGCCAATTAAAGCTAGTTGAAAGTTGAAAATAAAGCTAGTTGGGTAAAATTTATTAGCACATTTCTATTAGGCATTTTCTCAAACACCATATGAGCATGTAGATGACTGTAGAAGAAACATGTTGAAGGACAACCTATGGCTTCTAAATTTGGTCAGACAATCAGACTTGTTTAGAAACACCCTTCAAGCAAATAAATTAATTTTATCGAAGATGACTATAACAAAATCTAAAAGGGTCATCAATATTTTAGAAAAAACGAATTATTAAAATTACAAACACCCAACCAAGCTTTCATACACCAATCACATTTACCTAGATTGGTGGTGTTTAGTAATCACCATAAGTCCAACGTCCTCTGCATTAACACAATATTCTCTTGACTGCAAACACCACCAAGCTGATTGCTTTTTTTAATCCTCATCACAGACCCTGTTTCTACGATTGCAAGAGGAAGAAGGCTCTCCAAGGTAGTAGAAATAGGAGGGACGGCTGCGATCGAGTTTGAGAATGAGCGGCCATGATATGTTTAATCAAAACGGCGTCGTTTTGATAAGTGATATGTTTCTGGCCGTTGGATGAAATGAATGGACCGGATTTGGTGCAGCTGACAAGGCAGCCGAGAGTGGGCAGCCGAGGCCCCTGTCCCGAAGGTTGTCTGGCTTGGGAATGTAATTATTGGGAGTTTATAATTTATGTTTTTTGAGTCCGTTAGATGCCGCTTTGATCTGTAGATGGTTTGAGGAAAGAGAAGCTAGATAAAAGGAGGAGATTGGATCGTCGGCTAAGAGGCGGACAGGATGCCAATGGCCTGATGGTGATTTGCTTTTGCTTATGCATCTTCGTCCTTTATTGTTTATTGTAGATCTTGTATGGATCTTTTCTCCCTAATCTGGTT
The DNA here is from genome assembly GCA_037074515.1 of Mimosa bimucronata. Taxonomy (NCBI): domain Eukaryota; kingdom Viridiplantae; phylum Streptophyta; class Magnoliopsida; order Fabales; family Fabaceae; genus Mimosa; species Mimosa bimucronata. The sequence goes on along the minus strand of CM073445.1, from coordinate 29,579,440 downwards.
TGGGAAAATGATAGAAAAAGACCATCGAATTAGCAAAAGGACAATTCAGTACAACAAATTTCGGAAATGACGAGTCAGTACAAATCCGTACAGTAACTGAATTGTCCTTTTTCAAATTTAAAGGAAAAGTCCAAAATGCCCCTGGTTCAATTATTGTTTATTTTTTATTTTTACCCACCAGCCACCGCCGGCTGTGGGGCCCGCCACCGCCGGCCGCCGGAGGTCCGGTGGCCGCCGGCGGGGGGCCACCCCACCACGTGGCAGCCCCACACCATGCCACGTGGCGCTCTGTGGGGCTGCCACGTGACGTGTGTCCCTTTAAAAAAAGGGACACAAAATGTGAGGGGGTGGGAATCGAACCCACCCCCTCAGCTTGGTGGCTTGGTGGTCTTACCACCAGGCCACCAAGCACCCTCATGATATATATTACAAAAGTAATATATATACTATATTTCATTCTGTTTCAATATTTTCCCAGAAACGTTCAAGGGATTCCCAACTTCGCATAAGGGAATCCCAACTTCTGTTAAGGGATTCCCAACATGTACATTACCATTTACCAACTTCCAAAATACTTCACCAACTCTTCCTCCTTGTTCCCAGAAACGTTCAAGGAATTCCCAACTTCGCATAAGGGAATCCCAACTTCTGTTAAGGGATTCCCAACATGTACATTACCATTTACCAACTTCCAAAATACTTCACCAACTCTTCCTCCTTGTTCCCAGAAACATTTAAGGGATTCCCAACTTCCCATAAGGGAATCCCAACTTTTGTTAAGGGATTCCCAACATGTACATTACCATTTACCAACTTCTAAAATACTTCACCAACTCTTCCTCCTTGTTCCCAGAAACGTTCAAGGGATTCCCAACTTCGCATAAGGGAATCCCAACTTCTGTTAAGGGATTCCCAACATGTACATTACCATTTACCAACTTCCAAAATACTTCACCAACTCTTCCTCCTTGTTCCCAGAAACGTTTAAGGGATTCCCAACTTCGCATAAGGGAATCCCAACTTCTGTTAAGGGATTCCCAACATGTACATTACCATTTACTAACTTCCAAAATACTTCACCAACTCTTCCTCCTTGTTCCCAGAAACGTTTAAGGGATTCCCAACTTCGCATAAGGGAATCCCAACTTCTGTTAAGGGATTCCCAACATGTACATTACCATTTACCAACTTCCAAAATACTTCACCAACTCTTCCTCCTTGTTCCCAGGAAACGTTCAAGGGATTCCCAACTTCGCATAAGGGAATCCCAACTTCTGTTAAGGAATTCCCAACATGTACATTACCATTTACCAACTTCCAAAATACTTCACCAACTCTTCCTTCTTGTTCCCAGGAAACGTTCAAGGGATTCCCAACTTCGCATAAGGGAATCCCAACTTCTGTTAAGGGATTCCCAACATGTACATTACCATTTACCAACTTCCAAAATACTTCACCAACTCTTCCTCCTTGTTCCCAGAAACGTTCAAGGGATTCCCAACTTCGCATAAGGGAATCCCAACTTCTGTTAATCGCTAGCCCAACATGTACATTACCATTTACCAACTTCCAAAATACTTCACCAACTCTTCCTCCTTGTTCCCAGAAACGTTTAAGGGATTCCCAACTTCGCATAAGGGAATCCCAACTTTTGTTAAGGGATTCCCAACATGTACATTACCATTTACCAACTTCCAAAATACTTCACCAACTCTTCCTCCTTGTTACCAGAAGTTGGGATTCCCTTATGCGAAGTTGGGAATCCCTTAAACGTTTCTGGGAACAAGGAGGAAGAGTTGGTGAAGTATTTTGGAAGTTGGTAAATGGTAATGTACATGTTGGGAATCCCTTAAGAGAAGTTGGGATTCCCTTATACGAAGTTGGGAATCCCTTGAACGTTTCTGGGAACAAGGAGGAAGAGTTGGTGAAGTATTTTGGAAGTTGATAAATGGTAATGTACATGTTGGGATTCCCTTAACAAAAGTTGGGATTCCCTTATGCGAAGTTGGGAATCCCTTGAATGTTTCTGGGAACAAGGAGGAAGAGTTGGTGAAGTATTTTGGAAGTTGATAAATAATAATGTACATGTTGGGAATCCCTTAACAGAAGTTGGGATTCCCTTATGCGAAGTTGGGAATCCCTTGAACGTTTCTGGGAAAATATTGAAACAGAATGAAATATAGTATATATATTACTTTTGTAATATATATCATGAGGGTGCTTGGTGGCCTGGTGGTAAGACCACCAAGCCACCAAGCTGAGGGGGTGGGTTCGATTCCCACCCCCTCACATTTTGTGTCCCTTTTTTTTAAAGGGACACACGCCACGTGGCAGCCCCACAGAGCGCCACGTGGCGTGGTGTGGGGCTGCCACGTGGCACGTGGTGGGCCCCGCCACCACGTGGTGGGGTGGCCCCCCTCCGGCGGCCACTGGACCTCCGGCGGCCGGTGTTGGCGGGCCCCACCGCCGGCGGTGGCTGGTGGGTAAAAAAAAAAAAAAATAATTGAACCAGGGGCATTTTGGACTTTTCCTTTAAATTTGAAAAAGGACAATTCAGTCACTGTACGGATTTGTACTGACTCGTCATTTCCGAAATTCGTTGTACTGAATTGTCCTTTTGCTAATTCGAGGGTCTTTTTCTGTCATTTTCCCATCTGGTTTTGGTGGGTTTTGGTTTATGGATTGCCTTCACATATGTCTGTGGCTCATATAACATCCTAAAAATTAATTAGAGGTTTAATAATTTTTATTTAGGATTTAATAATAAATTTAGAAAATTATGGCTATCTTATGGTAAAATGAGGTTTGTTGGGAATTCCTAAGGGCTTATTATTTTCTTTATTTTAAGAAAGATAGTTAATTATTTAATTTGAATTGGAGGATGTAATTTGAATTTGAGAATTTAATTTGGATTTGAGGTTTAATTTGGATTGGAGGATTATTTGAGGGTTTAATTTGAATTTGAGGATTTTATGGAGATTAGTTGGAGAGATTTATGGTCAAAGGAGAAATTTCTACTAAGATTTATGATAAGGATTAATTTCACAGAATAAGTAGGTTGAAACCAATTAGGAGATTATCTTAATAATTTAAGGGGGAAATCTGAAAATAGAAAACGATATCCTTGCTCTTATGAAATAAATAAATAAATAAATATCTGGATATGATCCAAAACTTAGATGATTATCTAAATTTTAGGGAGAGTTACTAAATAAATGTTAAGATTTACTTTTTTTTAAAATATATATATATATAACAAATTGAAAAAATGTGGAAAAAGATTGATCACCTATATCATGATCCAATGAAGACTTGTGCTCAGCATCACCCCATCGTGGAATTTGATCCAAAGTCACAACAGAGTCCCCAGTATCGGTAGGCAATCCACCCCGGGGCGTGGCTGAAGTAGCCACAGGCCTATACATTCCTCTAACTCCAATCTACAACACCACTTCCCTTGTTGAGATTTCCAATTCCCCGGCCACAGTCACTATGACACACTGATATTGATCACCCAGCTGTTAAATGGTCCTATTTTGGCAGCCCAGGGACAAAAAAGGTAGCAGAAAAAAGTGCAACGTTAAATATCAAATGCCAATCAGTAATTACATATCACCAAAAGAAAACAGCAGTTCCATGCATAGCATACTTCAATCATCCTGCAATAGCACACCCAACCGTTGAATGTCCTATTTTGCCAGCCAAGGAACAAAAATAGCAGAAAAAAGTGCAAAGTTAAATAAAAAATTGAAATTAGTAATTATATATCGCCAAAAGAAAACAGCAATTTCATGCATAGCATACTTCAATCATCCTGCAATTGCACTTTCTGTGGGTAATCAGAAAAACACATCCAAAAAAATAAAAAAGGGAGACGCAACTCAGGCAATTGGATTCATGCTATTTTGTATGGATGATTATAGCTCAAATTAGTAACCTAAAGAGAGACTAATTCGTTGAATTAAGAACGAAAAATGCTTATTTTAAAAAAAAATATAAACGGGAATCCCTAATCAACATGAAAGCAAGAATACCTGAAACTGAGAACATGGAGGTCCCCAAACAAATTCGCTTGTATCCCTCTATATATGCTTTTTTCAGCGGTTATTAGGTGGAAGAAAGAAAAATGTTTGCTAGCTCATATTGACCGGAATGAGATCACGAGAGGCAATGAAAAAGGAAGAAGGAACCATTTTGCTTTTGTCATTTTCTGGGTTTTCCGGACTTCGGTTGAGACTTCACTACAAAAAAAGCGTGCATTAGTAGCGGTTATAAATGACGATTAGTAGCGGTTCTAACCGCTACTAACATGTTTCCAGCGGTTCTTGTTTCCGCCACTAAATCGTCCGTGACAAACATGTACTAGCGGTTATCGAAACCGCGTGTAACAAAGTCAAAAACGCTACTAATTAGTAGCGGTTTGTAAAACCGCTACTAAATAAAAAAGAACCGCCTCTAATGTAAAAATTAGCATAATCGTGGAAAAATTCAATTCTCAATTTAGTGGCGGTTTGAACCGCCACTAATTAAAAAAAAAAATTGGCCCATTTATTAGTGGCGGTTTGAGCAGCGGTTCGCAAACCGCTACTAATTAAAAAGAATAAAAAAAATGTCCAACTTATTAGTGGCGGTTCAAAACCGCTACTAATTAAAAAGAATAAAAAAATGTCCAATTTATTAGTGGCGGTTCAAAACCGCTACTAAAGTTTAAGGATTTTAAAAAACGACCAGATTAGATATTAAATAATCAAAGTCATATGATCAAATGTAATCAAAAAACAATGATAATAAATTAGTGTATTACAAAATGTTCTTATTGTTAAAATAAAAAAAATTTCTCAACTATATTAACAACCATATATATAAAAAAACAATATATCAAACACATAAAAAAGAAATAGTTAAAAATAAACAAGTAATTATATTTGTTATAAGAATAATATGAATAATAAATTAAAACATTTTTATCACTAAAAATGGGAAATAATTCGATATTGTTACCTGAAAAAAAAAAGTAGCAAACAAATTAGCAAATTAATTCAGAATAGAAAATAAAACACATTAAATAATAAGAAATATAAGATAAATTGTTTTCAGAACAAAAAATAAAGGCATTAACGGTCAGACTGAGGATAAATTGAATGGAAAGGGAGAAGGAATTGAATGAATGTGTGAAGAAAAATGAGGGGAGGGGGTGGATATTTATAGTGATTTGTGCGCGATTTAGTAGCGGTTTGGGCAGCGGTTCTAGAACCGCCACTAATATTTGGCCGCAGAATTAGTAGCGGTTCTGAAACCGCTACTAAATGTCTTTAATTAAAAAAAAACCTCAACCTACATTAAAAAAAATATGATATATGAACGTTTGATACACATTTTTATGAAAATTTTATAAAATGAAAAAATAATTATGGTTGGCTGCTTCAATCATCTTCTTCTTGCTCCTGCCTAAAAAGAACATAAACAAATATATAGATTTCTATTGCTAAAGGTGTTGAAATTTGTTTAAATTATTTGTAGTGAAAATGCTCACCTAACTACTTGTAAATGACCGTCTTCTTCAGAAATGAGGTTGTCGAAGTTTTCAGGTTCGAAATGTTGGCTGCCTAGTTCCAGATCATCTTCGTCACCCATGTCGTAGAGGTCACGCGGCTTCATATGAATCACCATGTGCCAATCTTTATGTGTCCGATCTTCCACATAGTAAACTTGCTGCGCCTGTGAGGCAAGAATATACGGCTCATCATCTGCCATTTCCCCTGTGTGAATGAGCCTCAAGAAATTTACGGACGTGATGCCCAAGATGTCCAATGTAATGCCTCGAGAAGTTCTGGTGTCTGCCCACATGCAGTTGAAGAGAGGCACGGTGAAATGACCTTGATAGTTAAGCTCGATGATGTCCACGAGCTTTCCATAGTATGATACGCCTCCAAATCGCATGTCTGTATCCCGTGAGCTGGCATAACTCCTTGTTCCGAATGTGCCAAAGACTCCGGAATTCTGGGTGAGAGAACCTTCATCCCTTGCAATGGTGCAGAACTTGAAGCCGTTGACGTTGTATGCCGTATATCTCCTGACATGGTCGAGTGGACCGGTTGCTAGATTTATCATATCAGGCGCATGGGGGTTGTTGTCATTGAGTATCCTCTGTGCAAACCAATCCGGAAACTCTCGATGGACCTTTTTGTCCACCTCGGCAGATGACCTTGTGCGGCTTCGTAGTTGGCGTTTAACATAGCGGCGGAAATCCCTAAATTCCAATGGAACATATCAGAGGGTTATGTGGTTTGGAAATAAAAAAAATAACATGATACGTGTATATAGTGTTAAAATTCTTACTGAATGTAGGGCTCCACTTGAGGGCAATTTGTCAAGACATGTCTGTGTGCTTGCAACCTCTCAGTGGGAGTGAGCCTGTAATACTGACTTCCTCCAACTGGCTTTCCGACTGGCGGGAATAATGTGTTGGAAGGTGACTGGACATTGGATGGGCTGTCATCGACACGAGGAGGGCGGTTGAATGAAGTCTCGATGTCATCATCAAAATAGCGCGAACAATATGTTAACACCTCGTCACCAGAATAACCCTCTGCTATAGAACCCTCTGGAGATGCTTTGTTCCTCACATACGACTTCAATTTCCCCAAGTATCTGTAATTACAAGTACAATCAGGTAACTGAAACAAAATCATGAAACCACTGGAAAAATGAATCAACGGACCTCTCTATGGGATACATCCAGCGGTATTGAACCGGGCCGCCTATCTTTGCGTCTTGAACGAGGTGTACAGTGAGATGGACCATGACCGTGAAGAAAGACGGGGGAAATATCATCTCCATATGACAGAGCGTTAGAACAATTTTTTCCTGCAATTGATCCAACTTTGCTTTGTCCAAAACTTTTGCACACAACCGTCGGTAGAAAGAACTGAGTTGAACCAAAACATTAGACACCTCCGGGGGCAATGTGCTTTTAATTGCCAGAGGTAGGAATTGCTGGAGCAAAAAGTGTGGCAGTCATGGGTTTTCAACCCAACAATCTTCTTAGAGTGCATGTCCACACATCTTGAGATGTTGCTTGAATAACCATCAGGGACCTTGATGTCCTTAAGTGTGGAGAGGAAGACTTCCTTGTTGGCTCTTGTCAGTGTGAATGAGGCTGGGGCAAACTTGTCATTCTCATCCGGCCATGCGTCTTCACGTATTCCCATCGCCATCAGATCTTTCCTTGCTTGGAGATGGTCCTTGGACTTTCCAGACTCGTTGAGTAAAGTGTACAAAATATTGTCACACACATTTTTTTCGATGTGCATGACATCAAGACAGTGGCGAAGTAGATTAGATTTCCAGTAGGGGAGCTCGAAGAAAATGCTCTTCTTTCGCCATTGCTGCACGTTTTCCCCCTGGGACTGGCCGCGTCCCCTTCTTCCCCCAGGATGAACGCCGTCTGTCTTCCCGAACTCTACATGAACATCTTCAAGCTGTTGAAGAATATCTGCGCCAGACAAAAACGTAGGAGGATCCCTCATTTCCTGCGATCCGTTAAATCTAATCTTCTGCAGCCGGAACCTATGACCGCCAGGAAGGAACCGCCGATGACCCATGAAGCACCACTTGCTACTGTGAGGAAGGCGGACCGAGTCTTGGTCAAAGTTGCAGTTGGGGCAAGCTCTGCCTGTATGCACGTTCCAACTAGACAATGTGCTAAGTCCGGGAAAATCGCTCACTGTCCACATCAACGATGCACGGAGTGTGAAGAGCGTCTTACTGTAAGCGTCATACGTCTCAACTCCGTTGGTCCAAAGTTCCTTCAACTCCTGTATCAACGGTTGAAGGTAGACATCTATATCGTTTCCAGGAGCTTTCTTCCCCGGAATAATCATCGAAAGAATGAATGAGCTCTGTTTCATACACATCCAAGGGGGTAAGTTGTACGGTATCAATACCACAGGCCATATACTGTACGTAGTGCTAAGATTCCCGAACGGATTGAACCCATCTGATGCGAGAGCGAGGCGTACATTTCTCGGGTCACTGGTGAATTCCGGGAATCGAGCATCAAACGCTTTCCAAGCCTCAGCATCCCTAGGATGTCTCAACTTCCCATCGACGTTGGGCTCTGATGAATGCCACCGCATGTGATCCGCCGTTTTGGATGACACATACAACCTCTGAAGTCGTGGAGTCAGGGGGAAATATCTTAGAATCTTTGCAGGCTTCTTGGTTGCTATTCGACCCCTCTTTGTCTGTTTGTACCGAGACGCATTACACCGCTTACATCTGTCCAACTCGGCGTCTTCTCCCCAGTACAACATACAATCATTCGGGCAGGCATGGATTTTAGTGTAGTTCAATCCCAACTTGTTAATAGTCTTCTTTGCTTCGTAGAATGATGGTGCGATTTCTGCCTGAGAGAATGCATCTCCCAATAATTCTAACACCATCGACATCCCCTTATCGCTGAAGCCACACAAGCACTTAATATGATAGAGCTTGACAAGAAATGATAGTTTTGAATATTTACTGCACCCTGAATAAACATTATTCTTATTCTAAAATGAACGTTTATGTGACAAAACTAGAAACGAAATGAGAGGCAGTTTTTAGTAGAACCTGGAAACAATGGCTTATCTGAATCCGTCATAAGGTCGAAAAAATTCTTTGCAGCTTCATTTCGAAAAAACTCCGGGAGTGGTCCTTCAACCCCTTCCTGACTCCCGATGCCGTCACCTTGCACCCCGAAAGCATCACGCACAACATCGTTAAATGGATCCACATGATTGTCGTCATCATCGTCATCGTCGATCTGCATTCCAACCTGAGATGTTCGAGCAACTACCTCACCACCATCATCATCGTTCTCGCCATGAATACCCCAGAATGTGTAATTTGATGGGAATTGTTTCAGTATAAGATGCTCACGCACAACATTTCTGGGATGCCACTTCTTAAATTTACATTTCGGACAAGGACACAATATCTGATTGTTAACACCGGTGCGGTTGAAAGCAAAATCTAAAAAGTGGTCAACACCAACCAAATAGCGGGGAGACGTCCGTGGCAAACTTATCCAAGATTTATCCATCATATGACTGAAGATATTATCAAAGAAGGAAAGAGCTTAATAGTTTGAATGAAATGTGAAAATGAATTGGAAAGAATCAAGGGCTTATAAAATGAAATTTAGACATTAGTAGCGGTTCTTTAACCGCTACTAAAACCGCAACTAACTCAATCAGACCGTTGGAAAGTTAACAGGTGGCAGATGTGTCTGAGTATACATTAGTAGCGGTTCTAGAACCGCTACTAATATTAAATTATTTTTATAATTAGTAACTTAGTGGCGGTTTAAAACCGCCACTAAGTTTAATTTTTTTAATATTTCTTCAGTTAGTGTGCTATTTTGTATTTTTAATGTTATTTATATCTTGTTTTTTTCAAATACTATATAAGAAAATAAACAAATAATAACGGTTTATTTAGTAAGTCAGGGAGAAACTTTTTTGTTGAACTGTTAAAACAAATTATCGCCATTTGTAAAGTAAAAAATAAAATCAGATATTAACAACTAACAAAATTATGCAACATTAAAGATATGAAATGTTTAAACAACTAATATTCAAATTAGCAAACATTTAAATATAAAAATGTTCAACTTAAATCCTAAAATAAACATTCTAATAAAAAAAAGACCCTAGAGCTACGCCGCAGGAGGCTGATCGTCGTCTTGATGCTCCGGAGAACGGTTGCGAGGATGCTTCGGTGGACGAGGAGGTAGTGGTACTCGCAAAGGAGATCTATCCGGGTCGAACATCCGCTGTATCCGTTCCAACGTGCTATTGGCGTCGTGCACCCAGGAGTCCAGTCGGTCATACACCTGATCAGTCACCCGTTCCGTAATCTCATGAGTGAGTCTCTCCCTCATTTGAGCCTCAAATTCTGCGCCTCCCCTAATCGGGCCACTTGTTGATGGTTGGCTCGAAGCTGTAGACTGGGCGCTGCCTGGGTCGCCTGACCTGCCGTACACCACCGTAGGTCGGGCTCCGAATCCCATCCCGCGAACCCGGTCAGGGTGCTCTTGAGGCCCTAGGGCAGCCCTTAGCGAGGCAGTGGGGTCTACATTGTCCCCCTGCGACTCGGCAATCTCTCTCTCCGCAGCCTCAATCCTAGCCTGCACACACAAACATATTAACAATTTTATTTTGATGTCGTTGTTATTAAAAATATAATAATATAAAAATAAATAAATAAATAAAAATTTTACAATTTGCTCCTCAGCCTCCCTGGATGTTGGGCTCCCGTCGGCGTGTCTGTGCTTTATTTGGTAGAAACGACCGTAGGTAGCCTTCTGCCCTTTCTTCGCAGCCTCTTCCTCCTGAAAATTAAGATACAAACAGTTATTAATATATAAAGATAAATTATTTTTAAATCAAACAATGAAACTTCATTCCTTCATACCATCTCTTTGTACCCAACCGAAAACGGCTTCGTCCCAGCCGTATGATGAACCTTCTGATGGGCCTTCGCGGCAAGACCTTGTTGCGACCTCTTCTGTTAACATAAAATAAAATTAAATAATAATCAGTAATTCAAAAATAATTTTTCAATATGATATTTCAATATCAATTCAATAATATTATTCATTATACCTTCCCAATGTCTCCCCTCCTCCAACCCACATATCTCTCCCACGCATCCGCAGGGACGCCACCAGGGACATCATCGACCAACTCCTGAATCGGCCTACTCCCACCCCGATTTCTTTCTTTGAACATATCCAACCGCTTGTTCTTCCAACCGTCCCCCATCTTTGATTCTGTCCAATTCTTGCGGCTGTCCCTCACATCAAACTTCCTCTGTAAAATATTAAATTTAAGTATGTTTAATTAGAAATTAATAAATAATAACAAATTCCAATAATAACATAAAACAAATAAGAAATAATAAATACATTTCCTACAATATTTATTAAAATCAAATTCAAATAATAACATAAAAGAAATAAGAAATAATAAATATATTTCCTATAATATTTATTAAAATCAAATTCAAATAATAACAGAAAAGAAATAAAAAATAATAAATAATAAACAATACATAATAACAAGAATATTTCTTATAGTATTAATTAAAATCACATTCTAATAATAATAAATAATAAACAATAAATAAGGTCAAAGTTAATTCAACAAACCTTAACAATTTCGTCAAACGCGAACTTTTTAGAGTTCGCGTCAATCTTCCTCCAGTCCAAAGCGTCAATCGGAAATCGCTGATAATTCTGGCCTACACCCCCGACGAACCTCGAGTACAGTTGCCCCCCTTGTCCAACCGGTAATTTGGTCAAGTCATCCCACTCAACTATAACTCTGTGCCTGCTCGGAAGGTTCATCGCATCTTGCACCGTCAACCTCTTCTCACTTATGCTACCAGAAGGGTCTGTAAAAATTAGAGAACAATTTCAATTTAATGAGCGATAAAAAATTATAATTATCTCATAAAAACAATAAAAATTGAATTTCCTTACCCTGAACTTGTACTTCGTAACCGGTGGACCTTCCGGAGGATCGTTTAGGGTGCCCCGCCTCGTCAAATTCCTCACCGTCCAACCAACGTTCCATATCCTCAAAATCCGCTCCTCCTCCAGTCTCGTCGAACGCCTCTCCCCCACTCCAGAATGCGTTGATTACATCTTCTGGAATCGGATCGTTCTGTACACGGATGCGCTCTTGTTCTATACGATCCCTCTCGGCCTGCTCAGCCAGTTCCTTACGTAGCCGCTCCTCAGCTTCCATTTGTTCATCGGTCAAATGCCTCTTATTGCGATCGCCCTTTTTCACCATGATTTTGATCTCTTTTTTCTAGTCGAAGTCACGTCAGGTCACTTTCTTTCTCAAAAAGCTCGTGCCTTTTCTCTGAAAAGGCACGAGCCTTTTTAAACTGTTCACTTTTAGTAGCGGTTTTGCAAGAACCGCTACTATTAGTCGCAGTTTCAGCTAAAACCGCCGCTGAAACCGCGACTAAATCAACCAGTAATAAATGCAGTTGCATTTATTTCGCTGAATTAGTGGCGGTTTTGGGGGAAACCGCTACTAATGTACTAAAACCGCCACTAATTCAGTGGCCATTCATTTTCTAGCGGTTTTTCCCTCCAGAACCGCGACTAAATTTACGCCACTACTTTTCCCGCCAAAACGCGCCAAATTTGTTGCGGTTATAACCCCGAAACCGCTAGTAATATCCGCTACTAACTACTTCTGTGGTCAAACCGTTGGATTTACTTGCGGTTTGTGCTTATAACCTCTATTAATGTAAAATTACTAGCGGTTTTAGTGTTCCGCGACTAAGTTAACCGCTACTAAAAGCCCTTTTTTTGTAGTGCTTCAACCAATCCAATGACCTTTTTAAAAAAAAAAATTAAAAAAAAGTAAAATAAACCCTTAAATTTTAATATATATTATATGTAATTAGATTATACATGAATTTATAAGTTAAATAATTTAGTTTTACAAAAAAGAGAGATAAATATAAACAATTTAAAGTGTTATATTTTGTAACCTTAATGTTTCTAAAAAAGTCAATTGACTCTTGTAATTAGGACCAAAGGAGTATCATGTATAATTCATGTATAATGAACTGTCTAATTAGTAATTTTCCGTTATAAGCTTTTATTTAAGGGAACTTATTTTTAAAATTTCATCCCTTTGAATTCAACGTCATATTTCTCCATTTTATGGCTTTTTAACTCTTGATAAAATTAGTTCAGAAATTAATACATGGTTATTTTAATAAAGTATTGAATTTTTTCAATATTTTATTATGAATGGCATATTGTAAAGTATTTTAAATTTTATTTTAAACAAATAAATTAGTAGCAAGTATATAGAAATTCAACATTTTCTTAACTAAAACAGTTCCACTTATAGCAGTGTATGAAAGCTTAGAAGGAGCCAAGGAGGTAGTGTCTTCTAAACAAGTTTCACTTGGCAGTTCTTGAAAGCTTAGAAGGAGCCAAGGGAGGTAGTGTTGCATGTTGTTTGTAAATTGTAACATGTGATCTATAAACTCCAGTATTTGTTTTTATTTTTATTTTTTGTAAAAAAAATACTTAGAAGCACTTTGTAGTCTTGCTGCTTTTTCTTATTAATCTACCTTTGTCCACCTTACTAACAATTGATTAGTTTAATTAGAGGGAATATAGATTTTAAACAGGGATTTCGCTGCTCTAAATAATTATTTTGGATGTATATTTAAAGCTCCCAAAGATAGTTGATCCACCCGTTTAATTGTTTTATTCTTTTTTTTTTTAAATTTCTTTCTAACTTATCCCAAAAAAATATATTTCGTTTAACATTCTAAAACATTTTTGTTTAATGAAATTTACGTTTAAAAATTTTAATTTACGAACTCACCCTTATGATTTAATTAATTTAGTCATTTAATATTTCTCGCCCTTTTAAATAATTGAATTGGTATAGTAATAAATAAGAAAATGTGTTGAATTTAAAGTTACAATGACAATTATAAGAAAAAAAAAGTTACAATGACAAGGTGTCAAGAAAAAAATGACACAATTTTTACACTCCTTAATTATCATTGAGAAATTTAGTAATTATGTCACTTCCTTAAAACATCTTTTTGTAGTTCCCCCTCACAGAAGATTAGCATGTATGATTTAGTATATACTTCACTACTATAATTTTTATGTTTTATTTTAATGGTTAAGGTGTGAGTATGCCTCGAAAACTTTTGCTCAGATGAATATTGTTTTAAAGGCTTTTTTTAAAGGGCAGTGTTGTCTTAAGAGTATTGAATGAAGCAATTTTGCTATTTACTTATTTACTAACAGTCGATGTTAATATTTAAACAATAAGGTCTAACTAGTAGGGCTGAATCTCTTCTCTCCCCTTCCTCCCTAATTTTGGGGGTGGTGGGAGTTCTTCTATCGTCATTGTACTATTTTTTCCACGGTGTCTGCCTCCCTGGTTCGGGCTAGGGAATGAGACGTCCATATTTTGCATCGGTCTGTTTTTATTTTCATTTTTTTTTTGTTTCTTATGGTGGTGTTGCTTGTTTCTGCGAAAAATAAATTGGTTTGAGGGTTTAAACGACAATGAGAATTTCTTCTACCCAATTTTAATCTTTCGTGTTAGTGTTTGTGGGTTCTTTTTTTTTTTCTGTAAGATCTATTCATGGACATTCTTTAAAAACCAATTTAGTTGGTTTATTGCTAATAAAAGATGTGGACCCTTTGGAATAGTATTTCGAATAACCACTACTCACAATGGTTTTTTTTGCCAATGACGGCATATTTCTACTCACGTATTCTGATGAATGAATGGTGAAGACAGTAGGGTTCTTAGCGGCGATGGCTCCTCCTACTAATGTTAAGGATATGTTATGTTTAGAGTTTTTATCCATTGTTATTTAAGCTTTATTTTGGCATATCTTTTTATTTTATGTTTTGTATAGCGTTTTTTCTCAGGTTAATAAAATAATATATATTATTTGACAAAAAAAGTTAATATTTAAACCGCCAACACTAATTTTATAATGGGATAGTGTAATATTGCTACATTTAAAACTTCTCAAACAATTTTAAACCTAAAAAAAACTTCAAAAGTAAAATAGCAGTTAAACAGAAACTTCTCAACAAATTTTGACGATAACTCTTATTTTAATAACGATAAGATCAACGTGCCCATTTTCATTACATAGAAAAAGCTTGAATAAAAAGCCATATTAAATTCCATAAACGCAGACCCATCAGACTTTTACATTCAATCTAAATCCAATAAAAATCAATTCAACCCAAGAAAAAAGCCATTGACTCTAAACGCTAACCTGAACTGTTCATCTTCTTCCACTCACCAATCACTCTCTCAACACCATCAACCTTCTTCCTCGCCGCCACTTTGATCTCCCCTGCTCTAACCTTCAAACCTTCATTCTTCATCATCTCATCAATGGCCTCTCCAATCTCTTCTCCTGTCACAATTTTCTCTCCTGACCAACCCCATGTTTTCTTCCACATGCCCCACCCACTCTTCTCCACCACCTCTGCATTAATCTTCTGATCTCCGATCTGTGGCCACCCAAGAATTGGAACACCATTCCATGCCGCTTCCACCACTGAGTTCCATCCACAGTGACTTACAAATCCTCCCACTGAATCATGACTCAGTATTTCACCTTGATCAACCCATTGTTTCAAAACTAAACCTTTTGACATTAATCTATTCATCAGCTCTGCTCCAATCACTTCTTCTAAGGTTTCTTCTTCTTCTTTGTCTACCTTCTTATCTTTCACTACCCAGATAAATTTATACCCTGTTAAGAGTAATCCCTTTCCGATCTCTCTCACTTGTTCTCTTGCCAGGCTTAGTCTGCTTCCGAAGCTTACGTACACGACGGATCCAAAGGATTGATCTTTTAGCCACTTCATTGGTGAAGAATCCCTCTGTTCTTCTCCTTCATTCTTCTCGAACTCACATGGAACTAAAGGACCAATTGGGAAAACATGGGGCAACTCTTTTACCACTTTTCCTGCATTAAGAGACTCAAGCGTGTTCGATTCTAATGATTCAAATGAATTCACTAAAATCCCACATGAATTTGTAAGCTTGGGACCGTCTTCTAATAAAATGTTAGCGAAGACATTGTTGGGGAGAAGAAGCAGGGGAGGGATTGAAGACCTGGGTATGGTTGAAACACCTGGGATTTCAAGAGAATCAAGCACAGAAATTCCTGGAATGAATCTGGGTGTGTATGAGAAGAAGGACAACATCATAGCTGAAGAAGTAAAAAGGATGAAAATTGGAAGACGAAGGCTCTCTGTAATTGGAAGAACAGGGGAAATCAGAGTCATATCACAGACAAAAGCAGAGAGAGGAGGAGAAACAGAAGAGAGAAGAGAAGGAAGAAGATGACAAGATCGACGAATTCCTCCGAACTGAAGGAAAAACGGGTCGTCGGTATTTGCAGTGGAAGGATCCAAAGGGATGACATGGAAGGGAAGAACAGTGACCTGAGGAAAAACAAACTGAAAGCGAGAGAGAAGATTTGATTCGGCCATAGAAACTGTGGGTTGAGGAGTTATGAGAGTGACTTGACAATGGTGGTTTACGAGTAATGAAGCGAGTCTGAGAAATGGAGTGAGGTGACCCATGCCGGCGTTAGGGAAGAGAGCCACATGTACAACCTTGTCGGACATGTTTTCCGGTGACATCTACTAAGGTCAGACTGTGTGATGGAAATGGTTTTGAGAGATGAAGTCTGAGGTTGTTACTATAGTGAGTGGAAAGCCTGCAATTTATGTATCAATTATATTCATTATAAAATTCACAAGGTGTTGAATTGAATTGAGAAAGAGACAAATTGTTGAGCATCGGAGAAGGTGGATCAAGCATGAGAGTAAAATACTAGCAAGCTTTGAGCTGATCTACAAGCTGCATGTGCAATGTTTATATTTATACAAATATATATATACATATTCTTTTACTAAATACAGGATTTAATTAACTTTTTTGAAAAATTTTAAGAAATCTAAATAAGTTAATTATAAATTGATTTGTCTAAATTTTTCTCTAAAATAGTTTATTTGATTTATAAAGTAGCATATAATCTAACTATACACAAAATATATTATGATTAAGTTGTTCATTTAACTTCCTTAATTTTTTTAAAAAATAAACTGGATCTTATATTTAAGAACTAATGAAGTAATTAAAAAATTATGGCCTAACGTCCATGCCGTTGAGTTTTTCTTTTATTTTGCATTGACAAAATACAAGGAGACAATGCTTCATATATATATATGGGTTAAATATCATTTTGGCCAATGAACAATGATGCAAGTATCACTTTAGCCAATAATTAATAAAAAGTAGGGTAAGGGTAAAAAATGACTATGCACTTATGTCCAAGGTGCATCTGACACCTTGTACTTTTTTTTTTGCTCAAAATTGTCTATCAACTTTCAAATTCGGGTCAATAATGACTTTTCCACCAAACTGATCCAACGGACGCTTCAAATTCAGGTTAATAATGACTCCTCCGTCAAACTGACCTAACGGACGTTTCAAATTTGGGCCAATAATGGCTCATCTGTCAAACTGGCCCAATTTCTGTTACTTTTTTATGGATAGGTCCTACACTGAAATTTCACAGGAATCTAATTTTTGTCGGGTCAGTTTGACAGAGGAGTCATTATTGACCCAAATTTGAAACATCCGTTGGCCCAATTTGACGGATGAGTCATTATTGGCCCAAATTTGAAACGTCCGTTGGGCTAGTTTGACGAAAAAGTCATTATTGACCCAGATTTGAAAGTTGATAGACAATTTTGAGCAAAAAAAAAGTACATGATGCCAGGTGTACCTTAGAGGGTCATTTTTGACCCTTCATCCTAAAAAGTACCATGTATGCTTATAACCATTTAAAAGGTATCATTTTGGCCAACAATGTCAAAAAATGCCTAATGACCGTTGACTTGGCCAATAACTTATCTACACTTGGCTAAAATCTAATGGCCGTTAGGCATTTTTTTACGATATTGGTCAAAATAATACCTTTTAAATGGTTATAGGCATACATGATACTTTTTATTGATTATTGGCCAAAGTGATACTTGCGCCATTTGTCATTGGCCAAAGTGATATTTAACCCTATATAAATATGAGCAAAGGTGTAATGAGTAGAGACAGTAATACGAGCCGGAGCCCGTGGGCCAACCCGAAGGCCGTAAAAAAAATATGGTTAAGGACTTAGAAAAATATGGCCCATATTAAAATGGGGTCTTTGGGCCTGAACCCGTCAAACCCGAGCCCGTAACGGGCTAACCAGTTAAACCAGTGGGCTAACCCGAACCCGTTTTCCCTTTTTTTGTTTTTTTTTAAAAAACTAATCTTCCCTTTCTAATGAGTCTCATTTCATCTTCGAATTAGTAATTGCAAAAATAAATTATTACATCAAAATGCCTATTACTCAATAAATTCAACGATAACGACAGCTCATAAGCACTTAAATCCTTCTTTTTCTCCATCTCTCCCATACTTATGACTTCATTTTTTTTACTTAATTTCCTTCCTTAATTACCATGTTTCCATTTTAACTCTTACCCCTTACACTCCACATAATTCAAAATAACTGTGTACTATTAGTAATTTATAAATGTTTTTGAATGGAGGCCTTTAAGATTAAAAATGTGAACAAATGTGGAAACTCCTAGTTAAGATCACTTTGGTTAACCTTTATAATATACCAAGAGATTAAATCTTTTAATAACATTTTTGGCACCAAAAAAAATGTAAAACATATCCCCTTGAAATATGTACATCTTTGTTGGTTCTGATGGAGTTTTGTTCACCAGCATATTTATTTGATTGCATTTGCTGTTATCCTGCAGGAGTCACTAGACAATGTTAAAATGTTTGTGGGTTTTAGATGACAATGCATTGTACATTTTTTGTTGCTTGTTATCCTGATCTAATCACTTTATATGATGGCTGGCATTCTGCTTCATTTGCTAATAGTAGTTTATTTAGGAATAGGAAATTGATAATGATACAATTGATTTTATATTGGAAATTTGGAATCTTGGCATTTTGAATTTTATATTTAGTTCAAGGATTTGTTGTATTTTGGAATATTTGAAGTTGAACATTGTATTCTATGTTTTATTATCATTTTTGTTATTTGAAATGTGTTAAAAACTTGAACTTGAATTTATAATCATGTGTTGTATATTTGTATTATAATTAGATTATAAAACGGGGGGACTCATTCGAA
The DNA here is from genome assembly GCA_037074515.1 of Mimosa bimucronata. Classification (NCBI taxonomy): domain Eukaryota; kingdom Viridiplantae; phylum Streptophyta; class Magnoliopsida; order Fabales; family Fabaceae; genus Mimosa; species Mimosa bimucronata. The sequence goes on along the minus strand of CM073445.1, from coordinate 29,560,651 downwards.
AAAGGGAAAAATTGATAAAGATTGGCTTAAAACGGGCTTTTTTTAGGCCGACCCGAAACCCGAATAATATGGTTCGGGCTGAAAAATTAAGCCCATATTTCAAACGGTTTTTTGGACCTGGCCCGTTTTTTACGGGCTTTTTTGTGCCTGGGCCGAACCCGTCTGGCCCGCCTGTATTATCAACTCTAGTAATGAGGACCTTAAAATAATTTTTCAGATATAATTAGCATCCTAAAATATTTTTGGTGTAGGTAATTTTGCTGTCGGTCACTTTTCTTACAAGACAAAAACAAGTCAACAACATATATTTAAAAAAGGGTAAAGCTACAATTATAACAATAATGTTTTGCTTAAGGAGCATGTGACACCATTAAGTTTGTAAAGGTGTAAAAATAGCAATAAACTTAATAAAGCGGGACAATTTCAACAATGACGTTATTTTTTGTTGAACAACCGTCAATTTGAAAACTATTATGCCTTAAATTCCTCAAATAAGATGTCTTTTGGCCTTTTGGGCTAAAAAGTTTCTTTTCACTTTAAAAAAATTACCTATAATATTCTCTAATTATTTTTCCCATAATAACATCTTTTGAATCTAAAAGTAATTTTTCATTGGATTATTGTCTCTAAAATTAGGGAGAAACTAAGCCTTTAAAGTCCCCAAAATATAGCTCCAATTCCTCAATTATCCCCATGATTCATCATTTTCTATTAATTAATTCCTAATTACACCCTCTAATCCTCAATAAATTTTTAGGATGTTACAAGAGGAATGCGTCGTATTATCATATTAATAGAAATGTAACACCCTAGAAATTTATTGAGGATTACACAATGTAATTTTAAATTAATTAATAGAAAATGATGAATTATGGGGATAATTGAGGAATTGGAGGTATATTTTGAAGACTTTAAAGGCTAAGTTTCCCCCTTATTTTAAGGACAATAATCTGGGGAAAAATTACTTTTAAGCTCAAAAGAGGTTATTATAGGAAAATATAATTAGAGAATATTATAGGTAAATTTTTTAAAGAGAAAAGAAAATTTTTAGCCCAAAAGAGATATCTTATTTGAGGAATTTATGGACTAAGAGTTTTCAAACTAACCGACGTTCAGCCAAAATTAACGTCATTGTTGAAATTACCCCCGCTTTATCAAGTTTATTTCTATTTTTTACCTTTGTAAACTTAATGGTGCCATACGCTCCTGGAGCAAAACATTATTGCTATAATTGCTCTTTTACCCATTTAAAAAAATAGCAAACCGACGTTTGTGATCATGTTTGTGAAGTTAGAATTAAGGTGGCGCTTGCACCCAAAAATATAGTTTGAAGTCCTCCTACTACACTCCAAAATATTTTATGGGCGCTTATGACACTGAAAATTGGGTTTGGGTGCTGATTATCCATTAACCCTATATATATTCAATACATTAAAAACTTAACTTCTCCCTCACTGCTCCAAAAAAGCAAGGAAAATTATAACAAGATTTAATGGAAGAGAACTAATCAATCATTTGAAATCATAAAATTATATTGAAATCATAAGGATTTGAGTGAAAGTAAATCGAATTACATCAATAGTTATTAGAGCACGATATCCATAACATCCATACACGTTTCATGTTCGTTTTTCTTTCTTTCTTCTATTTTTTAAAGTCTGAGCAAAATAGCCCATTGTGTTCACAAGTTTTCACTGCAATTCACAAGTTTCCATTTGCAATTCAGAGCTTTAGCAAAAAGAAAAGTTCTTGTACCTGAAGCAAAATACAACCTTAGAAATTTACATATTAAATTTTACAATTCACAAGTTTTCATCCACAAAATTCAGGGCTTTTGCAACAAAGGTCTAGTAACTACAGTATTATACAAAATTAGAAACCAACAAATTAATAACTTTTGTAATTTTTTTTGCCTGAAATAAATTTTGTAATTCACAGGTTACCATTCCAATTCAAAGCTTTTGTAACTGTCTTCAATTTATTTATCCGCTAATAGCTCGTCAAGAGTATATATAGAGGTGAATTGACAATATTTTACTATCTCAATTTGGATCATATAACCAGATTATGGATTTGAAAAGTTTGGTAACCCCGTTCCAGTAAAAATTTGGGTGTTTTAGATTACTTTTGAAGGGATTTTCCCTACTTTATAATAACTTAATACAAATTCAAGGATTAAAATGCAAAAAATACACATAAACTTTCATTTAGTTAGGGTGAGTCTAGCACCTTATGCTTTTTGGATGTGAAAACAACCATGATTTCATAAAAGCAAAGCAAAAAATAACAAAACCTATAACTTTGATTATATTGACTGTTAGAGAGAGAAAGACTTTGATTAAAAAAAGCTGACTTGAAAGTTGATCTGTAAATAGTAGTAGTAGTAGTAATCATCATCACCATCTGCATATTTTCACTAAAAAAACAGTAAGAGCTTTTACATGGATCGGAGGAAATGGATTCCGAGGAATGAGGACTGAGGTAGATGAGCATCCGGAAACTAATATGGGTTGCTACAGTTTTGCAGGTAATGATTTTTTTTTTCTACATGTCGTTTTCTAAGTCAGGCAGTCAGCTTCTTTAGTCAAAATCTCTAACAGTCAATAAATCAAAGTTAACGGTTTCCTAATCTTCATAAGGATGGTCACATGCATAATGATTTGTCTTTTGCATACCTGATGGAGAAAATAAAAACAAACTCTGCATCACCATGATAAAGAAGGAAATCCACACACAATGATTAGGGAGATGGGGCAATATGTCAACTTTCACGACTTAGCAATTCTGGTTATTCAGAACAAGGAAATGTTACCAAATTAAAGCTTTCTATGGCTGCTTGCTTGATTTTGCAGAATGGAAGATTAGACATTATTATTTACAAATATGAGAAGTTAGTAACGCATTTTTGTCATGGATTTATATCTGTTATAATGGTTTCCCCTTCAAAGAATTTGTATGGCTAAATAAAGCAATACTAGGGACTACATTTCTCTCCAAACGACACCGTACCACACTTTCTAGATCCATGACACATTGACCTTCTTCAATAAGAGTTTCCATCTTCTTTAAGTACTCAAGGTGTGGCCGTTGAGGTTTCTCTCTCTCTCTCTCTCTCTCTCTCTCTCCCCCCTCCTTGGAGACTCTTCTTTCTTTGTCAGTGAGAGATTTCCGGCACCTCTCTCTCTCTCTCCGGCTCTTACCGGAGGGAAGGAAGGTTGTCTGGCTTGGGGAATATGTAATTATTGGGAGTTTATAATTTCTGTTTTTTGAGTCCGTTAGATGCCGCTTTGATCTGTAGAGTTTGGTTTGAGGAAAGAGAAGTTAGATAAAAAAAGGAGATTGGATCGTCGGCGAAGAGGCGGACAGGATGCCAATAGCCTAGTGGTGATTTGCTTTTGCTTATGCATCTTCGTCCTTTATTGTTTATTGTAGATCTGGTATGGAACTTTTCTCCCTAATTTGGTTTTGGTGGGTTTTGGTTTATGGATTGCCTTCACATATGTCTTTGACTCGTGTAACATTCTGAAAAATTAATTTGAGGTTTAATAATTTTCATTTAGGATTTTAATAATAAATTTAGAAAATTATGACTATCTTATGAAAAAATGAGGTTTGTTGGGAATTCCTACGGGCTTAGTATTTTCTTTATTTAATTTGGATTTGCCAGCCAAGGAACAAAAATAGCAGAAAAAAGTGCAAAGTTAAATAAAAAATTGAAATTAGTAATTATATATCGCCAAAAGAAAACAGAAATTTCATGCATAGCATACTTCAATCATCCTGCAATTGCACTTTCTGTGGGTAATCAGAAAAACACATCCAAAAAATAAAAAAGGGAGACGCAACTCAGGCAATTGGATTCATGCTATTTTGTATGGATGATTATAGCTCAAATTAGTAACCTAAAGAGAGACTAATTCGTTGAATTAAGAACGAAAAATACTTATTTTTTAAAAAAATATAAACGGGAATCCCTAATCAACATGAAAGCAAGAATACCTGAAACTGAGAACATGGAGGTCCCAAACAAAATCGCTTGTATCCCTCTATATATGCTTTTTTCAGCGGTTATTAGGTGGAAGAAAGAAAAATGTTTGCTAGCTCATATTGACCGGAATGAGATCACGAGAGGCAATGAAAAAGGAACCATTTTGCTTTTGTCATTTTCTGGCTTTTTAACTCTTGATAAAAGTAGTTCAGAAATAAATACATGGTTATTTTAATAAAGTATTGAATTTTTTTCAATATTTTATTATGAATGGCATATTGTAAAGTATTTTAAATTTTATTTTAAACAAATAAGTTAGCAGCAAGTATATAGAAATTCAACATTTTCTTAACTAAAACAGTTCCACTTAGCAGTGTATAAAAGCTTAGAAGGAGCCAAGGAGGTAGTGTCTTCTAAACAAGTTTCACTTGGCAGTTCTTGAAAGCTTAGAAGGAGCCAAGGAGGTAGTGTTGCATGTTGTTTGTAAATTGTAACATGTGATCTATAAGACTCCAGTATTTGGTTTTGTTTTTATTTTTTGTAAAAAAAAAAAAAACATACTTAGAAGCACTTTGTAGTCTTGCTGCTTTTTCTTATTAATCTACCTTTGTCCAAATTACTAACAATTGATTAGTTTAATTAGAGGGAATATAGATTTTAAACAGGGATTTTGCTGCTCTAAATAATTATTTTGGATGTATATCTAAAGCTCAAATATAAAATCACCAATTAAGGCTGAACGACCCAAAGATAGCTGACCCGCCCGTTTAATTACTGCTCTAAATAAGAAAATGTGTTAAATTTAAAGTTAAAATGACAATTATAAAAAAAAAAAAAAGTTACAATGACAAGGTGTCAAGAAAAAAATAACACAATTTTTACACTCCTTAATTATCATTGAGAAATTTAGTAATTATGTCACTTCCTTAAAACCTCTTTTTGTGGTTCCCCTCACAGAAGATTAGCATGTATGATTTAGTATATACTTCACTACTACTATAATTTTTATGTTTTATTTTAACGGTTAAGGTGTGAGTATGCCTCGAAAACTTTTGCTCAGATAAATATTGTTTCAAAGGCTTTTTTTAAGGGCAGTGTTGTCTTAGGAGTATTAGAATGAAACTATTTTGCTATTTACTAACAGCCAATATTAATATTTAAACAATAAGGTCTAACTAGTAGGGCCGAATCTCTTCTCTCCCCTTCCTCCATAATTTTGGGGGTGGTGGGAGTTCTTCTCTCATCATTGTACGAGTTTTTTTACGGTGTCTCCCTCCCTGGTTCGGGTCGGGGAATGAGACATCCATATTTTGCATCAGTCTACTTTTATTTTCATTTTTTTTTTGTTTCTTATGGCGATGTTGCTTGTCTCTGCAAAAATAAATTGGTTTGAGGGTTTAGACGACAATGCGAATTTCTTCTACCCAATTTTAATCTTTCGTGTTAGTATTTGTGGGTTCTTTTTTTTCTGTAAGATCTACTCATGGACATTCTTCAAAAACCAATTTAATTGGTTTATTGCTGATAAAAGATATGGACCCTTTGGAATGGTATTTCGAATAACCACTACTCACAATGGCTTTTTTTGCCGATGACGTCATATTTCTACTCATGTATTCTGATGAAGGAATGGTAAAGACAGTAGGGTTCTTAGCGGCGATGGCTCCTCCTACTAATGTTAAGGATATGTTATGTTTAGAGTTTTAATTCATTGTTATTTGAGCTTTATTTTGGCATACCTTTTATTTTGTGTTTTGTATCGCGTTTTTCCTCAGTATAATGAAATAATATATATTATTTGACAAAAAAAGTTAATATTTAAATCGCCAACACTAATTTTATAATGGGATAGCTTAGTATTACTACATTTAAAACTTCTCAAACAATTTTAAACCTAAAAAAAAAGCTTCAAAAGTAAAATAGCAGTTAAACAAAAACTTCTCAACAAATTTTCACGATAACTCTTATTTTAATAACGATAAGATTAACGTGCCCATTTTCATTACATAGAAAAAACTTGAATAAAAACCCATATTAAATTCCATAAACGCAGACCCATCAGACTTTTACATTCAATCTAAATCCAATAAAAATCAATTCAACCCAAGAAAAAAGCCATTGACTCTAAACGCTAACCTGAACTGTTCATCTTCTTCCACTCCCCAATCACTCTCTCAACACCATCAACCTTCTTCCTCGCCGCCACTTTGATCTCCCCTCCTCTAACCTTCAAACCTTCATTCTTCATCATCTCATCAATGGCCTCTCCAATCTCTTCTCCTGTCACAATTTTCTCTCCCGACCAACCCCATGTTTTCTTCCACATGCCCCACCCACTCTTTTCCACCACCTCTGCATTAATCTTCTGATCTCCGATCTGTGGCCACCCAAGAATTGGAACACCATTCCATGCCGCTTCCACCACCGAGTTCCATCCACAGTGACTCACAAATCCTCCTACTGAATCATGACTCAGTATTTCACCTTGATCGACCCATTGTTTCAAAACCAAACCTTTTGACATTAATTTATTCATCAGATCTGCTCCAATCACTTCTTCTAAGGTTTCTTCTTCTTCTTTGTCTACCTTCTTATCTTTCACCACCCAGATAAATTTATACCCTGTTAAGAGTAATCCCTTTCCGATCTCTCTCACTTGTTCTCTTGCCAGGCTTAGTCTGCTTCCGAAGCTTACGTACACGACGGATCCAAAGGATTGATCTTTTAGCCACTTCATTGGTGAAGAATCCCTCTGTTCTTCTCCTTCATTCTTCTCGAACTCACATGGAACTAAAGGACCAATTGGGAAAACATGGGGCAATTCTTTTACCACTTTTCCTGCATTAAGAGACTCGAGCGTGTTCGATTCCAATGATTCAAATGAATTCACCAAAATCCCGCATGAATTTGTAAGCTTGGGGCCGTCTTCTAATAAAGTGTTAGCGAAGACATTGTTGGGGAGAAGAAGCAGGGGAGGGATTGAAGATCTGGGTATGGTTGAAACACCTGGAATTTCTAGAGAATCAAGCCCAGAAATTCCTGGAATGAACCTGGGTATGTATGAGAAGAAGGACAACATCATAGCTGAAGAAGTAAAAAGGATGAAAATTGGAATACGAAGGCTCTCTGTAATAGGAAGAACAGGGGAAATCAGAGTCATATCACAGACAAAAGCAGAGAGAGGAGGAGAAACAGAAGAGAGAAGAGAAGGAAGAAGATGACAGGATCGACGAATTGCTCCGGCCTGAAGAAAAAAAGGGTCCTTGGAATTTGTGGTGGAAGGATCCAAAGGGATGACATGGAAGGGAAGTACATTGATCTGAGGAAAGACAGAGTGGAAGCGAGAGAGAAGGTTAGATTCGGCCATGGAAACTGTGGGTTGAGGAGATATGAGAGTAACTTGACAATGGTGGTTCACGAGTAATGAGGCGAGTCTCAGTAATGGAGTGAGGTGACCCATGCCGGCGTTAGGGAAGAGAGCCACATGTACAACCTTGTCGGACATTGTTTCCGGTGACATCTACGGAGGTCAGACCGTGTGATGGAAATGGTTTAGAGAGACGAAATCTGGGGTTGTTAATATAGTGAGTGGAAATATAAATATATCAATTATTCATTATAAAATTTACAGGATGTTGAATTGAACTAAGAGCCAAATTGTTGAGCATCGGATACCAAGTAGGTGGAGAGTGCCAGATAAATGAGAAGTGAGGCTGAAATAAATGTTACTCCATTCGGTCTTAATTATAAGATTACTTTAGTTTTTTTAACTTTTTTTCAATAAAAAAAGTAATTTTAGTCTTAAAAACAATCTTTTTTCCTCAAAACTAATTTATTCTACTTATAAACTAACCTATAATCTAATTTCATTTGACATATATTATAATTTAGTGGTCTAATTTGTTTCCTTCAAGGTTCAAAAAACCGGACCGGACGTCGAACCGGATGAGGCACTGGTTTAAGGGTTAATGGTCGGATCGGGGTCGGACCAGTTATATTAAAATAATAAAATTTTATTGATATTAACATTAATAATCACTAATATCAAAATGTAAACATAGATAAGTATGCATAATTTATCAAACATGAATATTTTGATGTTTCTATAGAGGGAAAAATATAAAATATTAGTTGAGTACAAGTGAAAATAAATATTATTCTACAATCTACAAACTAAAATACAAATACTAAGAGCAATAACAATTGAATACTAAACATATGCAAGTATAATAGCATTTAAAATATTATAATTTCCTTGTTTCTAAAATTAAGTGAAGTGAAAGTTGGTAATTGGTGAATTATAACAAAATAAAAAAATCAAATTTTTTTTAAAAAGGAGAGAACCGGTTCAAATCCCGGTTATGGCCGGGTTGCCCGGTTTTGGGCGGGTTGAACCGGTTCTCAAGCGTTTTAACGTCTCTCCCGAGCTAAATTATCACCCGAACCGGGTTCGTGGCCGGTTCGCCGTTGAACCGGTCCGACCGTCCTCCATGTTTGAGAAAGGTTCCTCTTCACCACCAACATTTTTAATGAAGAAATAGAAGAACATTGGGAAAAATACAGATTTCTAAACATTTTGTTATAAATCTCCCCTATATGATATCAGCACCGTCTGGTTCCATAGTAATGTAAAGAGAAAATATTAGTCAAGATTCATCAACCAAGTTGAATGTTAAGACCTTAATACATTATAATACTTGAACTTAGCCACCGGATTGATTGAGTGGTTGATATTCTAAACAGCATTCATGCATGTGAGGTTCTACCGAAATCTGGACTTACTACCCTGTTCATCGGGAATTATAGCCATAACCTAATAACTTCATGAATGTTCAATAGAAACCAATCCACATACTCACTCAAAGAGTGATACGTACTATCAGACCAAGCATTGTTAAAGTATTAGGATGTTATCATAAAACTTGATAAGATAAATGTTGGCTTATACTTTATCTACACATCCCTACTACCTGTAAGTGTCTTCAATTTATTTATTCTCAAATAGCTCATCAAGAGTATAGAGGTGAATTGATGACAATATTTCAGTATCTCAATTTGGATCATATAGCCAGATTATGGATTTGAAAAGTTTGGCAACCTCTATAAATAAAAAAAAAGTCAACTTGATCTTATAATTAAGACCGAAGGAGTACATGTAATTAGATTATGCGTTATTTTATAAGTAAAATAAATGAATTTTAAGGAAAATAGATAAATATAAACAATTTAAAATGATTTATTTTGCATCCTTATTAATTTCTTCAGAAGAAGTCAACTTGATCTTATACTTGGAAGATTATTTTTCTAGGATTTTCTCTTTATGTTACTGATGTTAAGGTCAAAGACTAAAAGGCACTTTATAGAATTAAATTAAAATACCAAAATATAATCTTATTTAAAATCAAAACACTTCGAATATAAAACACTAAACTAATCAACCAAACACACACATACATATAATAATATCATAAACATAGATAGTGAGAAAAAGAAGTAGAACCTTCTTACTGTTGCATGCATGCATGCATGCATAATTATTCCTCTGCATTCAAAACACGAAACACACATAACATCGATCAATGCTTCATCTCCACCTTCTTCCTCTTCCACTCATCGATCAATCCCCGAATGGAAGTCTCCGTGGTCCCGCCGGCGGCGACCGCCCTCCTGGCCTCGGCCTTCATCTCCGCCGCCTTAACCCTCATACCCTCATCATTCATCATCTCATTAACAGCCTCCCCAAACTCTTCCCCACTCACCACAAACTCCCCCGGCCACCCCCACTCCTTCTTCCACCTCACCCACCCACTCTTATCCACCGCCTCCGCGTTCATCCTCTGGTCCCCTATCTGTGGCCACAACAACATTGGCTTCCCATGCCACCCTGACTCCAACACTGAGTTCCACCCACAGTGACTCACAAACCCTCCCACTGACTCATGACTCAGTATCTCAAACTGATCCACCCAATCCTTCACTATCAAACCCTTAGATTTCAACTTCCCCATCAACTCCACACCCACCACTTCATCCAACCCATCTTGATCTTCCCTATCTACCTTCTTATCCTTCAATGCCCATAAAAATTTGAACCGTGTTTTCAACAACCCGTTTCCTATCTCCTTTATCTGTTCCCTCGCCGTGCTTGTTCTGCTACCGAAGCAGATGTACACGACGGACCCCGGGGACTGTTGGTCGAGCCATTTCATCGGAGAGGGAGAGTTGTTTTGCTCTCTCTTATCGTCGCTTTTCTCGAAGTCCCCGGCCGGCATTAAGGGGCCGACTGGGAAAGCTGGGGGGAGGTTTTTGGCGACCTTTCCGGTGCGGAGAGCCCGGAGGGTGACGGGTTCGATGGCGTCGAATGAGTTGAACAGAATACCAGTTGCTCTTGGGAATTTGGGGCCGTCTTCTTTCAAGATGTTGGCGAAGACATGGTTTTGGAGAAGCAAGGGAGGTGGGATTGAGGATTTGGGCACGGAAACAACTCCTGGGATATCAACAACGTCAAGTTGTGAGATTTTATCGATGAAGGTTTGTAGGGAGGCGACGAGGGAGAACATGATGCATGAAGAAGGTTGGAAGATGTAAGTGGGAAGGTGGAGGGTTTCAGTGACAGGAAGGACAGCGGAAATGAGGGGGATGTCAGAGATGAAAGAAGAGAGGGGAGGGGAGAGAGAGGTGATGATGGAAGTGAGGAGATGGGAAGATCGGCGGAGGGATTCGAAGCGGAGGAAAAAAGGGTCGTCGGAGTTGACAGAGGAAGGGTCTAAGGGGAGAAGATGGAAGGGGAGGATGGTGACATTGGGGAAGGAAGAGTGGAAACGAGAGAGGAGGTTGGTTTCAGCTAAGGAGACTGTGGGTTGAGCTGTGATGATGGTGACTTTGCAATGGTGGTTGTAGAGAAGTGCGGCCAATCGGAGGTTTGGGATCAGGTGGCCGGGGCCGGCTGAGGGGAAGATCGCCACGTGGACGGTGTCGTCGGACGTTTTTTCTGGTGACATAGTGTGGTGGTGGAAGTCTCCTCTCTCACTGTAAGAGGAGGGTTTTAGGCTATACCTATAATAGGAAGGCAGAGATTCATGATTTCATTAATTTCGTTCGTACATAGGATTTCCATTATCCACATTGTACGAAACTGGTTGGTTGGATAGAAAAGGAAAGGGGCTTGGCAAAAAAAAAAAAAAAAAAAAGAAAAACAAAGAAAGTTAGAAGAGAAAAGGGGAGGGTTGGTTCTTTTTACAGCAAGAGGAGGGTAGTAGAATTAACTGTATGTTTGGATAGAAAGAAAATGGATGAGGAAAGAAAAGTATGGTGAGGGGGGGGGAGAACATTTTTCTCTGCTTAGATATAGAGAAAATGATAGAGGAAGGAAAAGGCGAAAAGCATGAAGGAAAATGGTGTGAGTCATATGGCCCATTTTTCTCCTAAAAAGAATGATATTATTTTCTTCAAACTTCTTCTCCCCATTTTCTTTCCTCACAATTTTAATTTTGCCAAGTAGTGGGATTTCCCTGTCTTAAACTTACATTCCGTAAATTAAACTAGTTGATTGTAAGTAGCTATATATACCCATAGATAAATATATAAAAAGATACATATCTGAAAAAAAAATACAGAATGAATAAGATCAGATAGCATCAGCAATAAGGTTTTTTTTTTTTTTTCAGGTTTTCATGAACATAGGTTCAGAGAAGGCAATTCAATTGCTGATCATCTTATAAAGTTAGGTCACACCATCAGATGGAACTTCTGCATCTTTGATAACTTCATTATCTTCCCTACATGGAGGTGAACGATGATGAGAGAGGGTATTTTACTTGTTTTCTATAATTTTTTTTTTGTACCCACCACCTTTATGTGATATGTAAACCAGTTTTCTACTTTGGTCCAACATATAACAGCTCGTTTTGAAATCTGTCATCATTTAATATCATTTTTCCTATTTTACCCCTACTTATTAACACTCTCTTTTATAGTATTCATTAATACTCATACTTACATTTCTCTCTCTAGTCTCATAATAAATAAGGGTAATATTGGAAAAACAGTTATTTTTCATACATATTTATAGCTCCTAACTAACTTTTACATGTTTTCTTAAGAAGCATTATTTGACCGTTGAACTCTTATAAATAGGACATGAGGAGTATTAAAAATCAAGAAAATCAATTTTTTATGGTGTTGACAACATCAGACAGTTAGATACGTACATAATTTAAAAACATGAATAAAAGAGAGAGGATTTGACTTTGACTTTGAAGATTAGATTATTATAGGCGGCTACTTTTAATTACTTTATTGAAGTGAGAGACAGTAAAATTGTTAAAATAAGTTTAAAATAAAATACCAACTTTTTAACTTTTCTTCTATGTTAAAGCATTAATTGATTTATTTCGTTGCAAATAATTTTTTTTTAAAAAATCATTATAAAAGCTAGTTTGGGCTAACTTTTAGACCCAAATATAAGGTCCTTTTCTTATTTTATCTCATATATATATATATCATTATTTTTTTGTCGAACAAATTTGTCTAACTTAAATATTGATATATAAATATAATAATATACTTAAATTTTTCCAGAAACATCCTATAATGTATGCTACAATGAAGCAGCTTATTTAATTTCTTTAATCTCTCTAAATTAATTAAATAATGAAGATTGGAAGTAACCATTTAATTGGCTTCTTTGATCTCCTCAAACTAATCAGCTAAACATTGAATTAAAAACACGTAGACGAGAAAGGATAATATGGTATCATTCCATTCCTTATTATAAGTTTAACTACCACAAATTTTTTGTTCCAAAATATAAGTCCACTTTGGGATCAATTAATGCTATTAAGACTAATTTACCCATGTGTTAAAAATAGGGAAGATGAGAGAGAAATGTTATAATGTATAAAATATTATTTTAACACCTATTCTTAAATAAGGGTAAAGTTGAAAAAATATGATATATTTAATGCTATAACTTCTACTCCTTTGTATGTGAGAAATAGTTAGGGTGGACTTATAATAAGCAACGGAGAGAGGTAGAGTGATTAGGTTTGAAGGTTAGGTCAATATAGATACTAGTGCATCCTCTCACGTGCTCTCATGGGGTGGTTGGTTCAGAAGGAAAGACCATACTTTTAATTTTCGTTGGTTGGAAGCATACGACTTAAAAAAGGGAAAGAATGTAGGTTGGCTTGACGAACAGTTCGGTCTCATATATTTAAATTATTTTGCGTTGAATAATATATATATATATAATAAGTTTTATATCATTAAAACAATAAAGATAAGAGATTTCTTTTTATTTTGGGTTAAATAGGATCTTTGATGCTTTAAATTTGTCTGAAATTTGTAAAAACTAAAATCTTTGTTTGAAATTTGAAAGACCAAAATAAAAATTGAGACAAATTTGAGAGACTAAATACTATATTATGCCAATTTGTTTTTGTAAGTGTAAGCATTAGGATTTGATTCAGCTTAAAATATCGGATCATTAGTGCCAATCTTATAAATATGAAAGAAAAAGCATCTAAGGTAATAATAATATTCTCTCTTACTATTTTGTGAGTTCAATTTGATAAGCAAGTTGGCTGAAAAAATGTGAAAGGTAATGAAGGCATCATTGAATCTCTGAACCACTCATCTTCGTTGCATAAATACATTGGGCCTATTGTTTTTAAAACTTCAACCTCCCAACGGTCCTCCTTTTCTTTTATGTTCCCTATATTAATAATTATAAGCTTTAAATAACTAATTTATGTTTATCAAGAAAATTATGTAAGTTAGTTAAAAGTAATAATTATGTAAGAAATATAATTTATTTTCAACTTTGCCCTTATTATGAAAGATGAAAGAGAATGACAAATAAGAGATAATAAAGATGAAAGAGAATGTATAGAAGAAAAGATAAACAATAGGTAAAATTGAAAAAAAAATGCAATAAATGCTTATACAACCCTAAAATGGAGCTTATATTTTGGGATAAGACCATTTACAAATATAAAGCTTATAATTAGGGATGGAGGGAGTACTTAATTTTAGAATAGGCATTGGGTTCAATCACAATCCAAGAATAGCACTCCTAACTCAAGATCCAGTAAGGCCTTTCTCTATGGATTTTGGAAGTATGACAAATAAGCCATTTTTTCTGAGCATACATGTAGGTTACTTCCAATTTCACTTAGCTACGGAGATGTATTTCCGAACGCTGTGATTAGAACCACAATTATGTTAAAACTGGCCTCATGAATAAAACACTCATGAAGATATTCGATATCCAACCCTTTTGTTAGTTGAGCCCATAGACGAGGCCCGGGTGGTCCTCTTTGTATATAAGTTAAATAAGCGAAATATTTAATTTTTTTTCTGTGAGAGAGAAATGTTGAATTATATGGTCATGGTGGCGTCATTGTACCGTGATCGAATTTAAGTGAGAGAGCCAAAAGAAAGAAACTTATGATTGAATTCGGTCGGGTCTAACTCAAAAAAAGGGCATTTTCCTATGCATTTCTATGACTCACCCAACTTTATATGTTAATATTTCAATGAATTCGTTTGAAATGTTGATTGAAACTTTAAAAACAGTTTTTCAATGGTGATTTATAGGGTAAAAGAAAAATATTGAGTGAGCTTTGTTTTTGACGTAAAAACAGATTTATGACATGCAACTCTTAACAAGCACATTATTAACATCATTAGAATCAAGGTGGGGACGTTATTCAAATATGATGGCAGGAATACCACTAAACATATTTCTGTTAACATTGTTAGACATGAAAAATACATCAGAGGGAGGTGGATTGAGTGTTTTATAAAAATCTTTTCAAAATTACACTACTACAGAAAATGTTTATAGCAGCACTTATTTTGGCCTTATAGCAGCGCTTATAAGCGCTGCAATAGCTAGTGTTGCTATAGGCTATTAAGCCTAACGCAGAGTTTGTTAAGCGCTGCGATAGGTGATTTATTTTTTAAAAAAATAATACCTATAGCAGCGCTTATCTGAATAAGCGCTGCTATAGGTATTATTTTTTTAAAAAAAATTAATTTTTATCCCTGCATCAATTTAGAAATTACAGACATTTTCCCTTTCTCGGCCCAGAAAACTCGCAGGAACAGGGGAGACAAGAATTAAATCCCAAAAATTCCCTAACCTCAAGAACACACATTCAATCCATTCCATAGTCTTAGAATTGCTAGAAATCACAAGCAATTAAACTTCAAAACAACAAACATCCGAAAATCCCAATTTTGCTTCGGATGAACAGTTTCAGAGGAGGAATTTTGTGCAAAAATCGGTCCTATTCAACTTCCCTTCCCAAAATCGACACCAAAAACATCAAGAACAAGCCTCAAGCACCGTTTCTATAATTTCATAAGCTTCAAAAATATCTCAGAAATTCGAATCATTTCCCCCATTCCACTCAAAAATCGTGGCGGAAAAGAGAAGAAACAAGAGAAGAAGGCTTACCTAAACTTGTTTCAAGCTTCTCCGAACATTTTCCGCCGTCAAACGCCGTCGATGGGGCCGATTCCGCGGCTGGAAGACGAAGAACAGAGAAGAGAGAATGAGAGTGTGTGTGCGTCGATGAGAGAGGGAGTTCGTGTGTGTGTGTTGAGAGATAGAGAAAGGGAAATAAAAGAAGAGTTCGTGTGTGTGTGTCATTGAGGAGGGAGGGTGGATGAAATTAGGGAGGGAAATAGAGGAAAATGGCGCGGGTGTATAAAATTGGTATTTTTAAATTTGCTTTTAGATATTTTTTAAATAAAATTTAAATCACAGGGGCCTATAGCAGCGCTTAAGCGCTGCTATAGGCCCACTGTGATTTAAATTTTATTTAAATAATATCAAAAACCAATTTTAAAAATACTAATTCATTTTAAAAAAAGGAAAGAAAATTTAAAAATACCTATTTAGGCCTATATAGGCCGCTGTCATTTAAATTTTATTTAAAAAATATCTAAAAACAATTATAAAAATACTAATTCATTTTAAAAAAGGAAACAAAATTTTAAAATACATATTTAGGCCTATAGCAGCGCTTAAGCGCTGCTATAGGCCCCTGTGATTTAAATTTTATTTAAAAATATCTAAAACCAATTTTTAAAATACTAATTCATTTTAAAAAAAGAAAGAAAATTTAAAAATACCTATTTAGGCCTATATATGCCCCATGTCATTTAAATTTTATTTAAAAAATATCTAAAACCAATTTTAAAAATACTAATTCATTTTAAAAAAGGAAAAAAAATTTAAAAATATATATTTAGGCCTATAGCAGCGCTTAAGCGCTGCTATAGGTCCCCTGGGATTTAAATTTTATTTAAAAAATATCTAAAACCAATTTTAAAAATACTAATTCATTTTAAAAAAGGAAAGAAAATTTAAAAATATATATTTAGGCTTATAACAGCGTTTAAGCGCTGCTATAGGCTCACTGGGATTTAATTTTTCTTTAAAAAAAATGTAAAACAATTTGCCAATTTTTTTAAAATTGTTTTACATATTTTTTAATATAAAAAAATAAACCCCATGGGCCTATACCAACGCTTAAGCGCTGCTATAGTCCCATGGGATTTAATTTTTATTTTAAAAAAATGTAAAATAATTTGCCAATTTTTTTTAAATTGTTTTACATATTTTTTATTATAAAAATTAAACCCAGGGGCCTATAGCAGCGCTATAGGCCCCTGGGATTTAATTTTTATTTTAAAAAAAATGTAAAACAATGTGCCAATTTTTTTTAAAATTGTTTTACATATTTTTTAATATAAAAAATAAACCCCAGGGGCCTATACCAGCGCTGGGGTTTATTTTTTATATTAAAAAATATGTAAAAACAATTTGCCAATTTTTTTTAAATTGTTTTACATATTTTTTAATATAAAAAATAAACCCCAGGGGCCTATACCAGCGCTTAAGCGCTGCTATAGGCCCTTGGGATTTAATTTTTATTTAAAAAAATGTAAAACAATTTGCCAATTTTTTTAAATTGTTTTACATATTTTTTAATATAAAAAATAAACCCCAGGGGCCTATACCAGCGCTTAAGCGCTGCTATAGGTCCCTGGGTTTTAATTTTTATTTTTAAAAAAATGTAAAACAATTTGCCAATTTTTTTTTAATTGTTTTACATATTTTTTAATATAAAAAATAAACTCCAGGGGCCTATACCAGCACTTAAGCGCTGCTATAGGCCCCTGGGATTTAATTTGTATTTAAAAAAATGTAAAATAATTTGCCAAATTTTTTTTAAATTGTTTTACATATTTTTTAATATAAAAAATAAACCTCAGGGGCCTATACCAGCGCTTAAGCGCTGCTATAGGCCCCTTGGGATTTAATTTTTATATGTAACCCAATTTAATAAAAACAATTTAAATGCTTTTGTTTCTTTTTAATTGTTTCAGATTTTTAAAATTGTATCAAATTGTTTTTATCTAATTTTTAAATTCCCGGGGGCTAAATAAGTATTTTTTTAATATATTTTTCATTTCTTAATTTTCCAATGATTTTATTAAATTTTTTTACTTATTTTTCAAAATAAAATTAAATCCCAGGGGGTCTATAGCATCGCTTAAGCGCTACTATATGCTTGTACCTATACCATCACTTTTATTTATAAGCGCTGGTATAGGTCATATTATACCTATCCCATCACTTGCATTTTATAAACGCTGCTATTGTTGCGCTGCAATAGGGTATTTCTGTAGTAGTGTTAGAGAACTCAAATAATGTTCAAAAACAGAGATATAAAGTTTTGAGTTGGAAGTATATCATTGGATTCTAGGAGTAGACAATTTACACTGATTCGGTCCAAATGATTTTGACTTACGTCCAGTTCTCTGGCTGCATTAGGTTGCTTTATTCCCTAAAGTTGTGAATTGGGTTCTTCGTGCCATAGTACAAGTGAATGAATCTTTCCACTCATTCACTTCCCCTTACAACATGTAAATCAATATCCCCTAAGAATTCCCTTAATCCTAAAGTCATTCTAATCACAAAAGTATAAGTATTAATAAACTCTCTCACAGAGTAAATACTAAACACTTAAGCTCAAGAAATCTGGAAAATAGAGTATACAAATTTGAAGGCTTAGACAAATGCTTGAAGGTAGAAATCGCTCTTAGTTTTCTTGCTTAAAATTTCTTCATCATTGGATATTTATAGGTCTTTGAAATTGCAAATGAACGTTGCAAAATGCTCGTTGTGAATCTAGCCATGTGATACTATGTTCTTATCTCTTGACGCTCTATTCGAAAATATGTTTCTTCAATTTGAAAATTCAAACTTGGCTCATACACTACAACATATGTTCATGTGTTAGTATGCTCTGTGCAAAATTTTAGATTTAAATTCGAAGAAATTTGACAAACACTAGAGTGTTTATTGTGACACTCAGGTTTTCTTGGTTATGAACACTAGAGTGTTCTTGAACACTAGAATGTTTTCCCGAAGAACTCTTGAGTGTTTAAAAAGTATCAAGTGTTTTCTCAGAACACTCGATACTTCAATGAGTGTTTACAACACTTGGGTGTTTCTGAAAGTATCGATATGTCAGCTTTGAAAAATAAGTCCAATAACTATGGAGTGTTTCTAAACAGTGAAGTGTTCTTGAACACAACACTTGAGTATTTTTAGAACACTCGAGTGGTCTCAACACTTTCAATAATATTGATGCTCTAACGAGTGTTTTGTATAAATAGTTTTCCTAAAACACTTGAGTGTTTTACAACACTTGATACTTTGAGAACACCTTCAGGGGTATTGATATTTCTAGACAATGCTTTATAAAAAAAATATCTTAAAGATACTATGGTGTTTTTGTGACACTCAAGTGTTTTCTCCGAAAACACTTGGGTGTCCTTCAAAAATTTTCAGAACACTTTCACAAAGACGTGCTATTTCAGCGAGTGTTTGGAGAACATTCAAAACTTCACCTATTATTCAGCGAGTGTTTTCTTTCTTTCTTTTTAGAAAACAAGGGTGTCTTCTGACGCGCAAGTGTTCTGAGTTAAAATACTTTTTAACTTTCCTTAAATCACATTTTATACATTGTCTTACTTGAATTATGTTTTAACTATCATCAAAATATTGGGATTCAACAATCATGACTCCACTCACTATATATTTATATTTACCTTTTTTCTTGTCAATATTTATATGATGAACATATACTTAAAAAACATGTACATAAAACTGACATCAATATGAATTTGATTGAATAGCTCATTTAGCTCCTTGATATTGCAGATCAAGGCTATTTCTTGGGGGGGGGGGGGGAAGAATTAAGGCTATTATTCTTCCTTAGGGAAAAGACAATAAGGTCAAACAATTCTCAATTATGATAAGTTTTAACAGATAAAAACATTAATATAATATAAAAAAGAAACTGTAAATATTTGATAAAAGTATGGTTATATTCATGCACATATATCATGTGTACGTGAATCTCGATAAATTATAATACAAGCTTTATTAGTGAGCACATAAAACGCAGAACTTAAAGTAAACAAGGATAATAACAACAACAAAGCCTCCTATTAGGTGGGGTTGACTATATGGATTGTACAATACCATTATGCTCTATAAGTAATAAAATCTTTAAACATATTATTAATCAAAAGATTTCGCTCTACAACTTCAATGAGTGTTTGCTTCGTTCTCCCTCTACCTCTTTTAACAGGATTTTAGGCTGTTTGATCCACTCTCCTCATTGGCATATCCAATGGCCTTTTTTGGACGTGTCTAAACCACCTCAAATGATTTTTTATCATTTTCTCACTAATAGGTGCCACTCTAACTCGTTCGCATATATGATCATTCAACGAATCTTATCTTTACTTATATGATCACACATCTATAACAACATCTTCATCTCAACTATCCTATTTTATTTGCATGTTGTCCCTTCAAAACCCAACATTTACTACCATATAGCAATGGTCTTATAGCAGTGTGATACTTCCCTTTTATCTTATGGGGTACTTTCCTGTTGCAAAGAACTCCAGTAGCATTTATCCACTTATACCATCCAACTTGAATTTTGTGATTGGTATCGCCATCAATCTCACTGTTTTGTTGTATAATTGATCCCAAATATTTAAAGTAAATAAATTTAAGAGAGAAAATTAAGATAAGGCGTATGCTGAAGGAGAGCAAATAATCAAAAAGATATAAAAATGTATATAGAACTTACAGAAAATTTTATTCAGACAAGAACTTATGAGGGACGATAATTCATGGAAACAGAGTGGCCCAAAAGGGTGACCTGAGAACACATAGTGAATTCGCAGCGAAGTTAATTAATAAGATAACATATGAAGCCAATTCACAGTTAATCAATAAGATAACATATGAAGCCAATTCACTATGTATTCTCAGGTTCATCCTCTGAGCTTAACTTCTGTTATATGAAAAACTTATGACACCATCTCCTTTATTACGTGCCATATCCCCACCTACTTCCCTCTCTCCCTATATGCGTGTGTACATGCTCTCACTCTATTTAGCTCATTATGTTGTCATTCTTTGTTGTTCTTTTTTTGCCAGCATTATGTTGTCATTCTTTGTTGTTCTTTTTTTGCCCGCATTATGTTGTCATTCTATTGACACCCTATATCAAATGCCGTCATTGTATATTAGGTAAATTATACTCTCGTAGATCCAAATAATTTTAAGTCTGATAAAATTATTTAAGAGCAATAACTATGTAAGTAATGCTTTATTTTTTTTTTTTTTGTTCTATATGCCATTATTTAAAAGATGGCAAATGGGAAAGACAAATAGTGTCAACAAATATGAAAAAGATCAATGTATAGAAAAATATAATCAGAGGACATATAATTAATTGAGATAGAATTGGTAAAAACACAATCAATGCTCAGATAACTTGAAATTGGATCTTATAAAAGTGAGCTCACATATCCAAAAATTTGGATCTAACAAAAAACAATTGAGGGAGCATAAATTAGAATATAATGTGGGTCCCATGTTTTATATGTGGCGTGAGTGTTGCAATCAACCAGATTATATACATATTGCAAGGAGATGGTTATGAGAATAATAGGTTTTTTTTTTTTAATTTTCATGTTGATAATATTTTATTTCATCATTCTATTTTGTGAAACCCTCTCTTTTGAAGCCTTTTGGAAGACATAGCAACGTAGGCATTTAAAAGGGCTTCATTTGAAAGCCATAATAAGTAGGTCTTTAGCCATCTAAAGTCAACGTAAATAAACATTTATATATCAACAAAAGCCTAAACTATTTAAGCAAGGAGAGCTCTAAAGCCTAAACAAGTTTTTGGCCTGACCTCTTAATTAAAAAAGCTAAAGCTTTACAAAGCCTACAACAGGTTTATGGACTTAACCTATTTTCACCCTTAAATATAGTGTAATATTAGTGAACAGTATTATGTGTGTATGAATGGATCAATTTTATGGATTAATTAAATAACTTCTTTTCGCTTCTATGTTGCAAATGTTAGAGTATAGCTCATCAATTACGTTTATTATTGTGATTTTTATCAATGGGATACTTTTTAAGGTTGAAGGGTTAAAATGCCTTGGCAGTATTCACGAATGGACATCAGGTACTGTGAAGTTTTAAAGGGACAATTCAGCCTTAGAAGTTTAAAAAATGGGGCAACTTCACCCTTACTCTAATAGACTCGAACGGTCAACGTTGTTGACCAATTATGATGACTGGTGAGCGAGCAGTATCTATCGTTCACAGCTACCCCTAGTTGTACGTTCCGCGCTTCATCTTGCCGCCGCCATATGGCACGTCACGTGGCATCCATTTCATGTTTTTCCAGCTTATTTTATAAGTTGGAAAAAAATCTTTTCCCTTTTTTTCAAAGTTAAATCGGAATTGAGCAACTAATCGCCATGAGAGACAATGAAAGATGAACCACATGTTTCTCCGGTCAAGATTGTGGTTTCGAACGAATTACCTTCGGCACCGTAGGCCAAGACGTCGACGCCGACAAGGTTGAACCTGTCTATGGCTTTGAGCTTGTTCCTAAATTGGGTAAGGGCGAAATTGCCCCCTAAAAAAACTTCTTAATGTACGATGCCCATTCGTGAATACTTTCGGGGTGTTTTACCCCTTTAACCCTAATTTTAATACAAATGTCTAAATAGGGTATGTTAGAAAAGCATAAAATTTCCTTAATAAATAATTAATTAATTTAATTTTTTAATTCCTATGAATTAGTTATATAACTCTTATATTTTAAATCAAATCAGTATTTTCCTTTCAACTCAAGGTTTTTTATATTAAAATCGGAATTGAATATGTTGTAAGAACAATATCATACTTACCATTATTTTTAAGATTGTTTTAATAAGTTAACCATTCTTTCTTGGATTCATGAGACAGCTGAAAGCCTGAACAAAAGGCAGCATATTTTTTGAAATTTGTGGCAAACAACTAGCACATAGTCATGTACAAATCATGACAACAATAATGTAATGGATGGATTTTTTCTTTTTTAAATCAGGACACCAATAATGTAGTGTAATTAATTTGATTAATTTTTTTTCCATCCCTATAAATTAGTAATATACTCCTATATGCTTCATGATTCCCAAGTTATACTGCAAGTTGGTTTCACCTAAGTATTTAATGATATGATATTCGTTTTGTTTTAAAATGATCATCGTTTGGTATTGAAGTTTTTTTACCGTGGTTTCGTATTGAAGTTTTATTTACACACGTATGCAGAAAATCGTTAATTAACTGACGATACTGATAACACAATCAAATGATACTTTCCTACAACAAATTTATAGTATTATATTTTTTTATTTATATTTCCCCGCCTAATTATTTTTATTAATTTAATACCAGAAAACTGCTAATATTTTGTTGAAATTATAAGATTTTACAATCACAACAACAGATTGGACCAAAATTCTGTTGGGCTGAGCCTAATTATCTATGAGTAATCATCTAGACAGAGATTCAGAGCTTGTAAGCCCATAGATTACCGGTAAAAGATAATTGGGCTCCGCCCAATATAAACACTCACAGATCCACAGTTTATTGTATTTATTTGTTTGTTTGAAATAGAATAGCAAGTTCATAACTAAAAGAAACAACAGTTAACAGCTATTACACTCAGATGATGAGCCGTCTTGCAAGATTAATTAGTTTTCCATTTTTACGAGCTTTTTAAGTCTAACATTTGCATGCATGTTTCTACACTGTAATTGTACTCCGAGTGACTTTTAAGAGAAATTTTATTGTTTAAAATGTAAGTCATTTTGTAAAAATAAAAAGTTGTGATGTATTAATTATTTTATGTTAAAAATGTTTCTTGTTGTCCATCTCCGATCATGGGATAAACCGATAAAGAGAGTACATGTGCTTCCTTAAAATTATGGTGTTTATCAGAGATTAAATAAAAATTAATTATATAATGTTTTTTTTAGATGTGGGATTTACAAAATGATTTATATTGAGAAGTGGATGAAATTTGGCAAAGCTCTACTATCTCCAAAATTATATCCATAAATACTTTTTTTTGTGGAACTTCCGATAGATATCTTCGACTTGCTTCATCAGAAGATTTATTTGTGGTTAAAACTAATTCGAATTTATCTGTGGTTAAGACTAATTCGAATTTTCCACCAAATATTATAATTAACACTGTTGCATACTCTCAAAAGTTGATTAAACTCAAAACTTCTTGTTAAGTAGATGCAACTTTAAATCAGTTGATCTAGATATTTGATGGTGGATTGTTGATAATAATCTCATTAGTCATTCCAATTTGCATTTATTTTTCCAATTACCATCATTTCGTTAAGTGTATATATTGGAGAAAACTGTGACAAAAGAGTAAAAACAGTTTATGTTATTTGAAGTCAAATTTCGTATCAATTAATGCATGATTGATTGATATTTAGTTATTCACCATGGATATCGTGTGACTTGGGCAGCTCCAACATTTATAAAAATCAGGAAAACTCGTGATGATATCTTCTTGAAGCAGACGCAGAGTCCTCCTTCTAACTTTAAAAACTCAACAAACTTAAAGAAAATATGGATAATTACACATAGGTTCCAAATAAAAGAATTAATTTTAGAGAAATCCTAAGGAGTTATTAATGACAACTATTAACAACTGCAATAGCTTTGATTAACAAATGAATAAGTTGTCAATGGACTTATCTGAAATTAATTTTCTTACTTAGGATCTATGTACAATTCTCCAAAAAAAAATATTCATCCAAGAAAAAAAGAAAAGAAAAGAAAGAGGACAATATATATAGAAAAAGACGCGTGGCCGACATAGAAGGGACCTACTTAGCCAAACAAATCTCATCAAGCCATAAACAAAAATATCGACCAAAAGCAAGGAGAGCCAGGAAACGATTAGTGATCTTTTGGTAAAGATATGATAATAAATCAGTTTTCAAAAAATTAATATTAACGTTAATATCCTTTTCACGAAGGATCTATCGATATCTCTAAAGCACTATCTGAATCCAAAAATATGGCAAAGAACCAAAAAAAAAACTTGGTTTAATTGATAATGAGTTGACTCATAACTTAACTTATAAAGTGGTTAATAAAATCCCATTATTGATGTAGACTTTTTTTCCTTGTTGAGCACATATATTCTTATATTGGAAATAATTATGTTTGAGACACTATTAAATACTAAATGTGTTTTAACAGAATTCAAACATTGATTCGTCATGTTATGAGGGACTAATCTCATCCACCAAACCAACTCCTGTTGGTACTGTAAAGATGTTTTTGATAGGCAATCTATAAGTATATTTATAAATATCTATTGAGCTTAGAATATAATCATATGCCAGGATCTACCAGACCAAACTCAACTCATCTAAAATTTTTTAAAGTAAAAAAGCAAGGTGTTGGCGGCCCAGACGCTGCCCATTTAGGTTCCAATTAATTTCCCACTATTTAAATAAAATCACGTCAACCATATAGATAATCATTTTACATCTAAAATAAAAATATTAATTTCAGAAAAATCCGTTGGATTATGTTTTTTTTTTTTTTTGAATAAAACAACATGGCAGTTTTTATCCAACAGAGAGAGAGAGAGAGAGAATGTAAAAGTTGCAAGCAGAGTGTCGGTCAGTAGGTCCCAAAATGAGTGTCCCCGCAAAACACGCAGAGCATCTCATCTTCCACCACCTCAGCCTCTCATCCATCACACTTATTCACACATGTGGATTCCCCACATCCACAATTACACGTCATATCTTCATGTGTATATAACTATATATATAGATTTGTATGTTTATATATAATACCCTCACTTCCTTAACTGTTATGAATTATGATCCACTCATAATAAGTTCACGGTATTCATTTCAAGCTGGAAGACAAGGGTGGCATTGGGCAGTATGTTGAGAAGGCTGAGAATAACCTTCACAACTGCGGCGTAGGTGGTGGAGGTCAGTCGGAGAAGCCGCCGGAGTTGAAGCCGGAGGGCCACTCTTAAGGGGAGGCGGAGGAGGGGTTGGGGACTACATCAAGATGGCTCAAGTTAATTAATTACGAGACTCCGTAACAACTTTTGACTAAAGTATGAGTAACAACTTTTAACATGCGATAACAACTGTTTGACCTGAACCATATTCTATGTTCATCATAAATATGAGTAAAATGTTTCTCATCTTAATTTGGGCCATTTAGATTTATTTGAACAGCCCATATTCATTTTAATTTATTTTAATGTTTTTAACAAATTTTTATTTTAATGGACACAAAATCAAAAATAAAGTTTATCTTATAGCTGTCATTTATTAAAAATCTAAATTTATCCTTGAAAAAGCGGGCATTTAAGAAACATAAATCTGGACCATTCATATTGAATTTTGGATGGTTCAGATTTCGTTTCAATGATGAGAAATGATTTCTTATCATTGCAATAAGCACTAAATGGGAACCCTGTATAGCTTACCGATAACAACTAACAATTTCTTCCTGATAGGGACATAATATATATTTCGTCATTTTGAGGGACTTCATTTAATTAAATTCCTCAGAAGAATCTGTAATTAATTTTCCTTAAAATATGTGAGGTGAGCTTTGTTTTCACTTATTTGAGCGTGTTCATGATAAGTAGTTAAACATACACATTAACTTCGACCCAATGCTTTTTATTGTATCCATTGATTCCCTTTTAACTCAATTCTTTTATTTTTTGTTTTGGGAAAATTCCAAATAAATACCCCTTGAATATCAAAAGGACAAAAAGGTACCTCCAATATACAAAAGGACATAAAAGGGATCGTTCCCAATTTGGGATAAACAATTTTAAGGTAAAAAGACCAAAATGCCCCTGTGTCCATTAACTTTCAAAGTGAAGTGGTTAATGGCTATACTAGAGTGGTTGATCGCTATACTGAAGTGGTTAATTGCTATACCAGAGTGGTTAACGACTTTCACAAATATAAGAGTATTTGAGCCCAACTAATGAATCAGTGAAGTAGTTAATGGCTATACTGGAGTGGTTAATCGCTATACTGAAGTGGTTAATTGCTATACTAGAGTAGTTAACAACTTTCACAAAAACAAGTATAGCTAATGAATCAACGAAGTGGTTAATGGCTATACTAGAGTGGTTAATGGCTATACTATAGTGGTTAATCGCTATACATGAGTGGTTAATGGCCATACCTGAGAAGTTAATGGAGACATGGGCATTTTGGTCTTTTTGCCTTAAAATTATTTATCCCAAATTGGGAACAATCCCTTTTATGTCATTTTGTATATTGGAGGTACCTTTTTGTCCTTTTGATATTCGAATTATTTGGAATTTTCCCTTTTGTTTTTGTCCAGAAGAGTTTGAAATGATTTAAAAGATTTATTCAAAAATAATTTAAAATTATAATTTATCACACGCAGATATAATGCTTATTTAAAATATTTTGTGTGTTATGTGAGATGGATATCCAATTTATCACTAGCAATTTTTGTAGAATTATTTAGCTGAAGCCTTTTTATATGTTCTTTGCTTTGCCTTTATAATATTTTTGTCCTTTAATAAAAAAGTTGTCAAAAAAATATTATTTTTCATTTAATTATTATGTTATTACCAGCCTGACGGGCCAACCGTTTCGACCATTTGGGCTATGACCTGTTTGCCTTTTCGTTTCGACTTTTGGTCTGACTTGTAAAACATTGACACTGGTTATAACCATATAGATATCATGTGTATGTAAATCTATATCAAATATAAAACAAGCTTTATTGACAAAAAAAAAAAAGCTTTATCAGTGAGCACATGAAATGAAGAACTTTTTTTTTTTATTATTTGAGGAACGTTTCGTCTGTTTTTGTTTTGTTTTTTTTTTTTTTTTGATAAAAAGACAAAATGATATTAATTATAAGAGGATTACATAGTTCTAACAACATTCAAAAAAAGAAATAAATGAGCAACAATATTGTACTGACTAACAAAAATATATCCTATATTTATTGAGCGATAAATTAGGGGTAACACATTTATTGCGAAGTAGGAGAACAGATAATAAAAAAGATATACGAATGTATATAGAACTTACAGAAAATATTATTCAGATAAGAACTTCTGAGGGACGATATTTCATGATAACAGAGTGGCCCAAAGGGGTGACCTGGGAACACAAAGTGAACCGAAATTATAATGAGATAATATATGGAACCAATTCACTATGTGTTCTCAGGCTCACTCCTCCGAGCTTAACTTCTGTTGTATGAAAACTTGATTATTACTGCCGTATACTCACCTTCTTCCCTCTTCCCCAATATATATAGAACATATAAGCTCTCACTATACTTAGCTCATTATGTTGTCATCCTTTGTTTTTGTTGACCAGCATTATGTTGTCATTCTATTGACATTTGACAGCCTATATTAAACGCTTTGATTGTAACAGTCTATTCTTTATTTTATTATAAATCCATCATAACTACTCTTCACATATTAAACAATGGAACTTATAGGATTATATATATTATATTTTAAAATAATTTTCGAATTTTACCCTTATTAAGAATAGGTGTTAAAATAATATTTTATATATTATAAACATTCTCTTTCATATTTCCTATTTCCAACATAGGGTAAAGTAGTCACAACAGCATTAATTGATCCCAAACTAGACTTATATTTAGGAACAAATTTTTTTTATAGTTAGACTTAGAATGAGGAAAAGAGTGGTATGTTATAACTTATAGTAAGTAATACTCTCTCATCGTACCACTCTGTTCCTATTTACTACTCTATTCTTTATTATAAGTTTAACTAATACAAATTTTTTGTTCCTAAATATAAGTTCAGTTTGGGATCAATGCTATTGTGACTATTTTACCCATATGTTGGAAGTAAGGAAGAAGAGAGAACGTTTATAATGCATACAATATTATTTTAACACATATTCTTTAATAAGGGCAAAGTTGGAAGTTTTCCTTAAAATAGGGACATATTTAATGCTTCCACTACTTGGTATGTAGTTAGAGTGGATTTATATAATAAGGAACAGAGTGGTATAAGTCAAATTTGCGGAAAAATTTTGTTCATTATTATAAGTCTACTTTAGGGGCAATTAATGTAAGTGATACAATTTTACCCCTTATTAATTTCAGAGAAAATGTTGATAAATGTAGAAAGAGAATGTAATATTCATTCTTAAATGGGTGTAGAATTGGAATGATTGAACAATTGTGAACATTTCCAATGACTTAACTGCATTTCTTTGGTATGTATGAATTAGATAGGGGGTGGACTTATAAATAGGAACAGAGTGGTAGATCCAAATAATCAATCAAATTATGATGTTTAAGAAACCTCTTAAGAGAAATAAATATGTGAGCAATATAATTTTTTGGTTAAATATGCCACTATATACAAGAAGGGAAATGGGAAAGATATTAAGCAGCAAAAAAACGATGAGAATAATTGAGAAAAAGTTAATGAGAAGACATATAATTAATTTAGGTAGAGTTGATAAAAGGGGTAATTAATTACAGGTCCCATGTGAGAAACTTAATTAAGATGAGGTCCCACGATATCGTGTAATTAATTTCAGGTCCCTGATACAAAGTTGTTATCGCATGTTTATTAAGTTGTTATTGTAGGCCAAACAGTTGTTATCATTTAGTCAAAAGTTGTTACCGAATTCTCAATCACTAACAACTGAATGAGTAGGCGATAACAATTTTTTGACCTACGATAACAACTTAGCAAGCATGTATAACAACTTGTGGTTAACCATAAAACTAAATGAGTATGTGTAATAACCCTTGTTCACTAACAACTTTTGAGCCGCCGATAACAACTGAATGAGCATACGAGAACAATTTTGTGAAACCTGAGATTAATTATACGATTTTGTATGGGACCTGAAATTAATTACTCTATTTCGTGAGACCTCATGATAATTAAGTTCCTCATAAGAGACTTATAATTTATTTTCCCTTGATAAAATCACACGAAATGTTCAGATAACGTGAAACTGAATATTGTAAAAGGGAGCTCACAGATCCAAAAACTGAAATTATAAGATTTTAGGATTACGGCCACATTTTGGACCAAAATTTTATTTTGCTGAGCCTAATTACCTATGAATAATTATATAAACAGGGATTGGGAGCTTGTAGCCTTGCAAGCACATTAGATGATCGTCAAAAGATAATTGGTCTCAGCCCAATATAAACGCTCACAGTTCCACTTTTTTTTTGGAGGAAAGTTCCACTTCCACAGTTTATTTATTCGTTTCAAATAGAACACCAAGTTCATAACTTCACAAAAAAAAAAAAAACAAAACAAACAAAAAACAAAAAGAAAAAGAAAAACAAAACAAAGCAAACAACAGTTAACAGCTATTCCATTATGTTTACACTCAGATGATGAGCCGTCTAGGCAAGATTAATTAGTCTTCCATTGTGTAATTGTACCACGTAAGTCGCTTTTGAGAGAGATTTCATGGTTGAAAATGTGAGTCATTTTGCAAAAGAAAAAATTGTGATGTATTAATTACTTTATGTTAAAAAGTGTTTTTTTTTTGTGTCAACCTCTGATCAAGGGATAAAGAGAGTACATGTTTTTCCTTAAATTTATGGTGTTTATCAGAGATAAAATGAAAATCAAATCAAATTTTAAACAATTATAATGATACGATCATAATAGAATTTAAGCTAGGTGGTATACGTGGAGAAAAACTACTGTCTGCAACCGGAAAGCATCCCATAAGGTAAAAGGAAAATTTTATCGCATTGCTATAAAACCAGTAGTTTTATAGGGTAGTAAATGTTGGTCTTTGAGGGGACAACATGAACATAAAATAAGAGTAACTGAAATGAGGATGTTGAAATGGATGTACGGTCATACAAGAAATGATAGGATTAGGAATAACCATATACGTGATCGAGTTGGAGTAGCACCTATCAGTGAGAAAATGGTAGAAAATTGTTTGAGATAGTTTGGACATATCCAAATAAGGCCATTAGATGCGCCAGTGAGGAGGGTAGATAAAACAATATGGAGTCTAATTACGAGAGGAAGATGGAGACCCAGGCGTACACTCGGTGAAGTTGTAGAGAGAAATCTTTTAGTGAATAATATATTTAAATATTTGGTTACTGATAGAGTATAATGGCATCTTGCGATTCATGTCTTCTCATCAATTGGAGTCTAATAAGGAAGTCCAATTTGGGTTTCTTGGCCAATCTGAATCCATTGTTGCAATTGTTTGACAGTTTAGCATCTTGGAAGTGCTACTTGTCTTTTAAAGCCAAGGATATATCCCTTGTTTGGTCTTATGTTTATTTAGCTGTATTAAGGCTTTTCATGGTGGTTGGTGGGTTCTTTATTTTAAATAACGGTATAGGACTGAAAGAAGTCCATGCTCAATGACATATCATTTTCTTTTACTATGATGGTATAAAGATGAGTTCTAATATCCCTTTTTCATCAAGCCAGGCTCTATGCTGTTAGTCACCGTATGAAGGATCGGCGTCAAGGCATTGTTATTCTCATGAATTTAATGTCAGTTTGGGCATTATGGAGGAATCATCGTGAGGAAGATATGTTATGTTTGGGAGTGATCTCTTTTGTCCTTTGTCTGTGGTCTAGTGGATCTTGTCAAAGTCTACGGTCCGTGTGTCATCACAACAACCAAGATGGTCTCGTTAAGTGCTTGGATTGGGTAAGAAGAGGATGTTGCCCGTGGTTTTTTTATTAGTATGTGGTTATCTACAGAGCTTCTATTCAATCAAACCGAATTTGTTGTTCGGAAGATTCTGATCTTTGCCCCTGCATTATTGCTATGCTCTCAGGCATCCAGTTGAAAATCACCGTTGATATCCTTTTATTTCCAAGTGTTGTTGATATTTTACTTTGGTTGTTAATTATGTTAGCTATTTTAGTTTTAGTATTTATGTCTTGTGAAGTCCACTTTCTTTTAAGTTTCTGTATGGTACGTGTTGATGCTTTTTGTATGGTTATTAACATGTACTTACCTTTATTTACATAATATAATTTGACCATTTAATAAAAAAAAATAGTGATTCCTATTGAGAATATGATGAAATTTGTACTACCACCAGAATTATATTCATAAGGGCATCCATATAGGCTTGTTTCACTTTAATTTGAAAGATTTATTGGGGGTTTAAGGCTAATCTGAATCTACCAACAAATATTTAATATGGTTGAATTTTCAAAACTAAAACTCAAACCTTTTGTTAAGTACTTATGTGATATGTCAGTTTCTTTTTTTGTTCCAACAAGTACGGGTGTGTTTGGATTAACGATTGGAAAAGTGACTTATTTTTAATCTGACTTATGTATAAGTCAGATTGTGTAATGAGATTTATGTTTAGATTAACTGTACAAAAATGACTTTTCGATGAATTTAACTTTTGAAACATGTTTGGAGGATTATCTTAAAAAGTAAGTTGAAGATGAAAATGACAAAAAATGACATGAATTTTATTGAATAATAGAACTAAACTGAATCTTTGAATTATGATGATTTTGAGTGAAAAATTAAAATCATTTGGGGAAAATTAAATAGAGGTCCTATAAAAGAAACATAATTAAGATAAGGTCCCAGAGTTGTTATCACCAGGCCAAAAGTTGTTATTGTCAGGCCAGAAGTTGTTTACAACTCCGTAGGACGTCATCTTAATTATGTTTCTTCTATGGGACTTCTAATTAATTTTCCCAATTTTCTTAAAAAAAATAAAATAAAATGGAAATTTAAAAAAATATATAATAAAATGGAAATTTAAAAAAATATATTTAATGGATAAAAAGTTTTTTAACTAAATAATAAAACATATAAGCTATAAACACTTAACAATAAGTTATAAGTTTTTTTTTCTCCTTTTACTTATTTTGACTTATAAACTACAAGTCCAACTAACAATAAGCTAAAACAAACACACACACACAATGTATTTCCCATTTTAAGTGTTTTTAAAGAAAATAAGCACTTATTTTATAGATTTAAGTCAATCCAAACACACTTTATGTCAATTTTTTACCCATGCGCTCCAAATGTTTGATAGAACATCCATAAGCTATTTACTCATTCCAATTTGCATTGCTTTTTTAAAACGATCATTTAATCTATGGAGAATTTTAATATAGGATCACTATAGACAATTAATTAAAAAGTAGGACCAAAAGATTATGAAATATCACTTTATATTTAGGGTCCTTAAGTGAAATTAAATTAATGTGGAAAAAGACAAAAAAGGGCCCACCCCCACATGGCATATATGACACACTCTCTCTTCTCTCTCTCTCACACAGACCCCACTCATTTTCACATGAACAAGGAAAATCTCATATGAACAAGGAAAAACTCATATGCACAAGGAAAATCTCATATGCACAAGTCTCAATAAAAAACAAAATATTCCTCTTACCTTCTTTCTCTCCTCTGACACCCTCTCTCTTCTGACACCCTCTCACCCTCTCTCTCTCTCTCTCTCTCTGAGACACGCTTCTCTCTCTCTCTCTCTCTCTCTCTCTCACACACACACACCTCACTCATTTTCACACGAATAAGGAAAAACTCATATGAACAAGGAAAAGCTCATATGCACAAGCCTTAATAAAAAACAAAATATTCCTCTCACCCTCTCTCTCCTCTGATACCCTCTCTCTCTCTCACACACACACGCATCCCATTCATTTTCACACGAATAAGGAAAATCTCATATGAATAAGGAAAATCTCATATGAATAAGGAAAATCTCATATGCACAAGCCTCAATAAAAAACAAAATATTCCTCGCACCCTTTCTCCTTTGACACCCTTTCTCTCTGTGACACGCTTCTCTCTCTCTCTCTCTCACACCCCACTCATTTTCACACGAACAAGGAAAAACTCATATGCACAAGCTTCAATAAAAAATAAAATATTCCTCTCACCCTCTCTCTCCTCTGACACCCTCTCTCCTCTGATACGTGGGGTCAATTATGTCTTTTCTCCTCTCAATTTAATTTCAGTTTGCCCCTACAAGACTCAAGTGATATTTCATAATCTTTTAATTCCATTTTGAAATTAATTGGCTACAACAATCCTATATTAAAATTTTCCCAAAATTTAGTGCACATTTGGAGAAAACAGTGACAATAGGCTAAAAACATTTGATATTGTTTGAAGTCAATTGTCATTTCATTTAACGCATGATTGATTGATATTTATCTATTCAACGTGGACATCGTGTGACTTGGGCAGCTCCAAAATCCAAATTTATAAAAATCAGGAAAACTCATGATGATATATCTTCTTGAAGCAGACGCAGAGTCCTCCTTTAATTTTTAAAAATCCAACAAAGTTGAGAAAATATTCATCCAAAAAGAAAAGAATCGAAAGAGAACAATATAACCAAAGACGCGTGGCCGACATGGAAGGGACCTACTTAGCCGAACAAATCTCATCAAGCCATAAACAAAAATATCGAAACGAAGGCAAGGAGAGCCAATAAAGGATTTATGATCTTTTTGGTAAATATTTATGGCAACACATACTTCAAATTTTACGGTCAACGTTGATATCCTTTTCATGAATGAAGTATCGCTATATCTAAGTTTTCTTTCTTTTTTATTATAAAAGATAAAATGATATTAATAACCATAAAAATTTTACAACAATAAAAATGAAAGCGAACTAAAATATAATAAATCAAGTCAACTTAGATAGGTTGAAGAAATAATAACTACATTAAAAATAAAAAAAAAATCCAAAAAGATGACAAAGAACAAACACAACAACGTGTAACCGGCCATGTTAGTCTAATTTGTAATAAATTGGCTCATAATTTATAAAATCCAATTATTGATGTAGGCTTTTTTTTAGTTAGGAAGATGTATTATTTTATCGGAAACAATCATATTTGAGGCAGTATTAAACACTAAATTTCTTTCGTTAGAAATTCAAACATTGACTAAACCCAACTCTAGATGGTGATATAAAGATGTCAGGTGGATAATTTATGAATACCTTGCTAAACACTCTTTGAACTTAGAGCTCACTCAAAACGAGCCAAGCTCATCTAAATAACCGAAAAAAGCAACGTGTCGGCCAATATATCCAAAATGAGTATCCCCGTGAAGCACGCAAAATATCTCATCGTCCACCACCTCAACATCCTATCCATCACTCATATTCACACATGTGGATTCTCCACATCCACATGTAAACATCATATCTCGTCCATTCTCATTTCTCGACAACCACATCCGTATCTTTATTTAAGGGAAAATTACATTTTTCTGTACCAAATAACATAAATTTGAACTGCAAACTCCATTGAAATTTAAAATTATTAACAGGTCCCAAGAAACATGTCTTAATATAATACAATTATGAAATCACCGACTAATCCTCATCAGCTAGTTGTTACAATTGTTAACATACTTTTGTTTAGTTGATAATGTTAATATTATTTTATGATAACAAATATATTTTGTCAGTCAAGATAATTTCACCTCTTAATAAAGACACATCTACTTGTCATTTTCTTTGTATATTAGCAAGAGTAATGTGATAATTTCACAATTGTATTATATTATCCGGTGGACCTTTGGGAACTATTATAATTTTAAGATTTTAAGGGATTTTATATTATTAGTTTTTTATTTGGGAGCTTAGCGCGATTTTCACTTATTTATGCACGCACATGAGTTTGTGTATATATAGCACCCTTCCATTGCCTAAACTGTCATGAACCATTTATAAGTTCACTGTTTTCAGTTGAATTTATCGTCGATCGTTAGTGTTGATTAACTAACTTTTGTGTATTGCAAATAATGGATTCCGATCGTGGACGTCAGCAGGAGGAGCACGGCGGCGGTGGTGGTGGGGGCCACCAGCACCAGCAGTACTCAACCAGTGAGCTTATGTCAAGTGCCAAGGTGGTGGCGTCGGCGGCGCAGTCGGGCTTCGGCAAGGAATCCGGCTGCGGCATGGACAAGGCCAAGGTGGCGGATGCCGCCGGCGACCTCGTCGGCGGAGCACGTCAGTACGGCAAGCTGGACGACAAGGGCATGGGGCAGTATGCTGAGAAGGCTGAGAATTACCTTCACAACTACGGTGGCGGTGGCCAGTCGGAGAAGCCGCCGGAGTCGAAGCCGGAGGGCCACTCTGAAGGCGGCGGAGGTGGCGGCGTTGGGGACTACATGAAGATGGCTCAAGGCTTCATGAACAAGTGATAGATCGATACATATCAATGAATGAATGATTGAGTTAATTAAATAAAGTTAGTTATGTTGATTAATGTGTGATAATAGGTTTGATGTGTGTGCGAGTGTGCTGTGTTAGTAATTGAGTGTCATATAGGCATGTATAGATTTAGCTGCTGTAAGCTTGTGTGATGCTGGAGGATATAAGAGGGACAAATCTAGATGTTACCATCTCATCATGTGGGACTTGTATGTGGAAGTCCGATGATGAAATGTGTATTGTTTGTGTTACTAATGTTACCCAACTAATGTGATGGTATTTCGATTACTATATATACTAGTATATATCCGTTACTGAACTATTTATATGTGTCTGTATGATATGGTGACATTTGGATTACTATTAAAGTTTTGTTATTGAGATTTTTGAGTGAGAGAGAAGAAGAAGCTTTGTTTTGAGGTATAGGACGGGTTTGGATAATGGATAGCGAAAGAAGTGGTGTGGGGACCACAGATAAGAACGGTCAATAACGGGAGTCAAACGCGTGGCAAGCACTCCACTACGAAAAGCGCGTGGCTGACGTGCTTGAAGAAGCGCCACCGACACCTTCTACGCTTCAAGCCTTCAACCATATTTTAACTTGTACAAAACAAAATCTAATTATGAGACTTTTTTATGATCAATTTTTTTTTTCAAAATAATTTTACAAATTGAGAGAAAAAGACCATGTGTGGTGGAGGAGGAAAATCTAAAAAATAAATGTGTGTTGGAAACTTCACCATCGTTGATCCTCACACATACATCCGGTAAAATCTAGATAACACGCACAAACCGAGAAATGTAGCCTCCACATTGAATTCCCGCGTATCCAAGTTTTTTTTTAATTATATATTTATGCACATATACTATTTATTTACACGCACAAATCTATTTATGTATGTACTCTCCCATATGTTGTGTTATAAAAAGTATTCAACGTTTTTATATTTTTATACATACTAATAAAATATGTTAGAATCTTTTATTATGGGTAGATTTAATAGAGTTTTTCATTTCTAACGTTACTCATATACACTTTCTTCCCCTCCTAATCCTAATGTTTACTATTCGACAAAGACAAAAATAGAAGTATACATTTATTATTTTGATTTTTTTCATATTATCTTTTATATTTAAAAAAAGAAAAAAGAAAAAAAAGAAAATTGACCTTTCTCGTGTACGCGGAAACGAGTGAAGAAGGCCTGTGTGGCTGACCGAGTCACCGTAACCGTATAGAAGAAGAAGAACCAATCCCTAGATCGCTTCAATTCTCTCCCTCTCTCTCCCTCCTGCAGAATCCTACTATTTTCGTCCAACCATGGATTCCCATTCCGATGCCAACAACAAGAACCGCCATGGCCATTCGCACCAGAAACATTCCTCCAGCGAGCTTCTTTCAAGCGCCAAGCTCGTCGCTGAAGCCGCCCAATCCACCTTCCGCCATGATTCCACCACCAACAAGGTCGACAAGGCTAAGGTTGCCAACGCCGCCGGCGATCTCCTCGAAGCCGCTTGTCACTACGGCAAATTGGAGGACAAGTCCTTCGCCAAGTACCTCGACAAGGCCGAGGATTACCTCCACAACTACGGCGCCGCCGCCGGACCCGGAAACATGAACCATCCGACCGGCGCCGGTTCTCACTCTGCGAAACCGGATGATAAACAGTCGCATGGACCGGATTACTTGAAGATGGCTCAAGGTTTCATGGGATCATCGGGCTCTAAGGCTGATTCTCACTCCTCAAAAACTGATCATTCTGGAAATGATGGCGCCGCCGGTGGCTATGGGGATTATTTCAAGTTGGCTCAGGGCTTCTTGAAGAAGTGATCATCGGTATTAATTAAGCTAAGAAAATAAAAGTCTCATGTTTTAGAGATTGAAAAATGAATTAAATGTATATAAGGTTGAGTTGGTTCTCCACACACATTGGCTTATGTTTTTGTGATGGGAGGACATATCTAATGCATATATATATATATACAATTAATTCATATTTCAATGATGAGTTTGTCAGTTTTATCATAGACATATGTTTCTGTAGGTATTTATATGTATGCCGTTGTTGTTCTGATTTATCTGGTCTGGTTAGGAACTCCAGATTCTTGCTTTGTAACTTTATTTCATCACATGTGATGCGTTGTTCTTTTAATTTGGTTTGAATATCATTTGTTCCAAATTTTAGGTGTTATGTCAAGCAACAAAAGCAGTATTTGAATCTAATGGACAAGAATCTTGGAGATGTCTGTATATTGAGATGAATAAATGGATGGATATTTCTCTCTTTTTTTAGTAACAGTAAAGAAAAAGAGAATTCCCTTTATTTGATTCCATGAGTGACTTCAATGGTTAAGAAAGTATAGATTCTTGCACCCTATTCTCTAATTAAATGTGCCTTTAACAGAGTAAAAAATTACAATTTTCATATAACAATTCTGATTTAAGTGAAAGACAAATACCATATAATGATGAGCTAATAATAAAATAACGCAGAGAAAAGTGATCAAGATGCATTTAAATATCCTATTGATGCTTCACAGAAACATATGCTGTTTTGTTGAATCCGTATCTTGTGTCTCTATAAATCCTCCAAAGTCACAAAGTAATCTAACTTAATTTTTCCCTACACCATCTTTACGCATTAGATTAATAAAAGGTTTCGAGAAGCAAGTAACGCTATCTCAAAAATTTAACTCAAATTCTTATCTGGCAATTACTTGGACACCACCCACACACAAACAACTAAAACAAGCAAAGTAACTCATCAGCTTTTTGTGATGTACCAGAGAAACGCTGTGGTTCGCCATGTAAAATCATATATTACAATTTCTGTTATTTGTTTCACTTGCTCTTCTTTCCATGTATAGAACCAATATAAATCATCCGAAGACTTGTTTCATTACAGATGTTAGTTAAGGATTTGTAAATTAAATAATCAGAGAAATATTTACAGGCTGCCTCTTGTTACTCAAACCCAGTGATGTTACATATAATTGGTGATCTTAGAAGCAGTGGCATGTCCCCGGAAGCTTGCCAGTTGTTCTGATTACTTGTGCTTTTTCTCTAACTTTAGTCTCTTCATTCTTTCGTCTTTCTTCTGCTTCAGCACTTGCAGCCCTTACAATCCCATTATAATATTCCATTTCATGCTGGAATTTCTCGTAAGCTTTTCGCCTTTCCTTCTCAGAACTGCTCATCTGTTTCAAAAAAGCCTCTTGAGCACACAAATGCATTAAGCCTCTAATTTTAATCAAGCACAATAAAGAATGGGTGAAGGAAAGAACCTCTCTCTTCTCCAACTTGCGTCTGACTTTTGCCTTCTTCTTGTTTTCCCAAGAACGTATTGTCTCATCCAACTTCTCATACCTGACATTGCATTTTTCATTAGCAAATTAAGAAGTGCATGCGGTGTGTGAATCAAGAGCTTGCCAATCAATAATAAGTGAATGCAAAGTAACACTACAGCCATTTATGTACTTTTTTCTTATCGCTTCAAGCTGTTCCCTCTCCCAAGCAGCTGCTTTTTTTTCATTGGTGTTCATTCTTGTTGGTGGAGTGGGTGGTCTTGGAGGGCGAGGCTTTGTGGGATCAGTCCTTACTTGTGATGGTTGTGGCCGTGGCGGCGGCGGAGGTGGAGGCGGAAGAATCATTGCCTCCCTTGGTAGAGAAAGTTTTGATTCTGGGATCACAGGTTTTGTTTCTCCTGTTTTCTTCAAGTTCGGATCACGAAAAGATGGAGTTTTTCTTGGTGGCGGGACCTCGGGTTTTGTATCATCCCTGTTGAAGTGGTCACTAGAAGTTGAAGTTTTCTTCATTGATGATACAGGGGTAAGAGTCTTTTCTGGTTTCTTTTCATCCGTGACTGGAAATATTGGCACCTTGTTCAATGAACCTGCATGTGTAAGTATAAAAAGTTCGTTATCATTTTGAATATCTTCTGTAAGGACAAAAATTGTAACTCTAGTTTTATGAAGATGATTTTACCTGACAGTTTCCTAGATAAACCACCAACTTTGCTTTTGGTCTTGGTGAGTAAGCTCTCAGTCTCAGGGCCTTCATTAGGCTTCTCTTCGGATAAATATTGTGAGGCTATGGCGAATGTGGCAGCTGCAATTGCAGTAGCATGTTCCATCTCTAAAGAATCAAAGTCATCACTCATTTTTCTCACAAACTGCCTTGGGAACCAATTCTGGATCTTCTTCTCTGAAAAAATTGACAAGCATACTTGGTTAATGCATATGAATCTTAGGAAAAGAAAAACAATCTTATTATGTGTTTCACTCTCCGTTCATGATCATCGTCATCGTCATCAAGAAACCATTGTGATGTGACAAGGAATGTCTGATTTTTCTCCTGTGATATGGGAGAGTCGGTTGCTGAAAAAGAAAACCTATTTCTTCTTGTATGTTCATTGGCAACCTTTCTTGTTTAATACATGTAATTGAAACTACAGAGAGAATAAAGTGCCTCACCTTTCTGTGAGGGTATTTTCTGATCCCTGATGCCACTCAGATCAGCTCTGTTCTCTTCTGCACCAGTAAATACCGACCTAAGCAAAGGGATCAAGATTAACTTGACTATAGTTACCAACACTTATCATCAGCAAATTTTCCATTTATTCACATCAGATTTGAAAATTATGAACTCTTATTTCCTCGAGAAAAAGTCATTTCAAATCATTATCAGATCAGACACCAAGGCTCTTCTAGTGTTTGATCACATAACTGCAAACTAATCTTGATAACATAGTAAAATTCTGCAACCTTATGGATATTGTTATAATAACAAAAAACGTACGCATGCAGAGCCTCCGTCCATTTGAAGATGTATATATATTTATATATATATGGCACTAACAAGGCTGCTAGAACATCATATGATATTTCCTAGGTAAAAAGTCATATTGACATACCTGATCTGATTCATCAAATTTTCCATGAGATGTCTGTTTTGAGGTGTTTCCTTTTTGTGAGCAATATCTTATCTACCCCACATGATGGTGCTTATTTGAAGGAGAAGAAAACTGGGGCAAGCGAGGTTGGATATACCTTGCATGAACTGTCTGGTTTGGAACTCTAGTTGCTTTATGGATGAAGACAGGTATTATATCCTCTCTAGAAACTTTCCTTTCACTGCAGAGGATCGTATTATTTGACCTTCTTAACCTCATTTTGCACTCCAGATTTTTCAGTTCAAATTCTGAAGAATCTTACATAGTGTCTTCTTATGAAAAGAAGTCAGATTTTCGTTCAAGTTACCCTAGGAATATTCTCAAACACCCTGAATTAAAAATACAACAAACCATTGGTTTCCATGATTTTTTAAGCTGCAATTTATCCAAAAGGGTCACAGATCTGTTCAGAGTTCAGACAGAAAGGAGGAGACATAAAAAAGCACCTTTCCCACTTTATTCATTGAATAAGCTTGTGCATCAGACATACAAATCAGTATATGTATGTTGTCGCCATATGCATACCATGAGAGGTGAGAAGAACCAATATTACTGACAGCTATAAGATCAAGATGAACATTTAAATACTTAAATCTATTGATGGAAATCAGATTATACAAAATTGAATGATCAAGATGAACGGTTAAATATTAAAATTATTGATGAAAATCAGATTATACAAAATTGAATGACCTATTTGGCTAATTCTTTGAGATTATTAAGACGAGCTATTGTTTCAGCATAAGCAAGCAAACTCCATGGGGGAAAAGATAAGAGTATAATGAGCTGGTTAAGCAAGGATGTCTGGATCAGAAACTTCAAGGACTTTATGAACACCAATAGGGCTGACATCAGCTCGAAATGCGTTTCCTTCAATGTACCTGCAGAGGGAAAGAGCACATGGTTACTCAGTTCAGTGAGAAAGATGACAATGAGTGGTTCCCTATTTGTGAAGGTTTATAAAGCTCACATTTCTTTCAAGAACGGATGCTTATAAAAGGCATCAGGAATTATGCCTGAAAACTGGTTATGATCCAAGTACCTGAAATCAAGATTAAAAAAAAAAAAGCCTTGAATTTCCAGGAATCTGCTCAAGGAAGAATATATGAACCCATGTATGGAGGCTCATAGTAGCACATTAAGACTGAATTATTAATTTTTTTTTTCCTTTTCCAAAATGAACAAAATTCACTGCGAGAGATAAGATTCTTGTATAAAATACATAAATATGTCAAGACAAAACAAAGTTGTTTTTCATAAAAGGCATAATCATCGACAGGCAACTTTGCTACTCTACACTGAAAGTATCCTTGAACAAGCAGTCCGGTAGAACTATAAATAGGTCAAGTCGGAAGAGAAACTTACAAGTATGTCAACTTAGGAATACTAGCGAGGCTAGAAGGTACAACTCCAAACATTTTGTTATTGGACAAGAACCTGTCTCCGACAAAAAAATTTATGCAAAAATTCTTAATTCCAAGAAAAACTACTGGCTGAATAATCAGAGTACAACATTGAGTTCACTATATGTTACGGGGCAAACGGACATTGACATGAATTTGTCATCACAAAACAGTACCACCTAGTGTCACCTCCTGCCTGATATGAGAGTTTGGCATGTGTTAGACATAAGCACAATTCCCCTTTCCCAGTGTCCATGCTTCACAGTTTTTGAGCATCAAACTATTACTGGATATTTCTCCTAAACTATTGGAATCTTCCTCTATAGTATTAGGATTTGTGCATGTATTCAGTATTCTTAGGAGTATTTGAATTGAATATATTTGTAGTTGTGTGATTTCCTATTTTAGCTGAACTCTGTCTAACAGCTCTATAAACCACCCATGAGCATATTTTTAGATTGGGTTAATACAACTTTTTGGTCCTTGAACTTTCATTCAATTTCGATTTTGGCCCCTGAACTTTAAAATCGGTAGTGTTGGTCCTTGAGCTTTTGGTTAATTTTGGTCTTGGTTCTTGAACTTTAAAATCGATGGTTTTAGTCCTTAAACTTTCAGTCAATATTGGTCTTGGTTCTTGAACTTTCAGTGAATTTTAGTTTTTATTCTTGAACTTTGAAAAATACTTGAAAAATCAAAGACCAATAGTTATAAATGGCACAAATTTGAAAGACCAAAACCACCAATCTAAAATTTAGGGATTAAGATCAAAATTCACCGAAAGTTCAAGGACCAAAACCACCAATTTTAAAGTTCAAGGACCAAAAACAAAATTGAGCGAAAATTCAAAGACCAAAAGTTGTATTAACCGTTTTAGATTTCTTCCATAATAAATAGTAATCCACATGGTATCAGAAGCAAAACTTTCGTTAGAGAGAAAAAGATAGAAGGAGGAAGGGAGAAATACAGAGGGGAAAAATGAAAGACAATACTCACAAGATTTCAAGACTGGACAAGTTTGCAAGGTTTGCTGGTATACCTCCAGTAATATAATTATTATTTAGATATCTGAATTTGGAAACAACAAAAAGGAGGAGGGGGTTATTCAGAGAACTGAGAGAAGAAATACTTTTGCGTGTGTAAATTCAGCATAAGTGGGTTTATCATATGTTCACCAGCATTAAATAACTTACAGGTTGCGAAGTGCTGGAAAGCAGCCTTCAATGCGAATGAGTTCTGTTATGGTACCAACCAAATGATTGTTACCAACATCCCTACAAACATAATTTAGTGTGAGACAACACAGAGTTTACTTCAAAATAACATGTGCTTAAATAAGTTCCATGTTTACAGGTGTCTCAGGTTTGCAAGGGATCCCAATTCTGGTGGAATTCTTCCACTAAAACGGTTTTCATGAAGATAAAGGTAGCGAAGCTCAGGAAGATTGGCAAGCTCCTTAGGAATTTCTCCCTTGAAATTATTGAAGCTCAGGTATCTGCATAAGTATATACAATATCTTGATTCTTGATTATAAATATAAATGAAAAAGGAAAGTTAAAAAGCATAGAGCTATAGATTGCAGAGTAGGTTAAGGTTATTTACAGATGTGTTAAACTCTTAAGCTGACCAATTTCTGGAGGAATCGCATCCTGTAGTTTGTTCCACCTCAAATTTCTGGAAGGAAACTAAGGTTGGTCGTCATTAACCAAAGTCATTGGAAGATCAACATTTTCTTTAACAAGAAATTCTTTTCATGAATTTACAAAAAGTTATTGAATTAAAGGTCTTCACTCGATTGCTAAACTATGTCACTTCACAGTGACTGTTAATATAAGGTAGTGCAACACTTTAATGCATGGTCTATAAAATTAACTGTTAACCATTAGATCAAAATGAAGAGAGGAACCAGATTCAATTAGGGATCAGATGAATTTACAGTATTTTAAGACGCTTCAACCGTTCAATTTGAGGAGGAATAGGCCCTGTCAACTTGTTGTTGTGTAGATCCCTGCCACAGCACAATTCATAACATACCAAAAGGGGAGTAGAAAAATGGAGGTACTTTAATAATGCATGGGAACACTAAAATTCATCATCTTAACATGTGAATCTCAATTCCATTTGCAGGATTTGTGAAAGAAGCACGATACATCATGAAAAGGGACCTGGTATCAATTATGTACGCGGCATGATCCATTTTGCGTACTCTAATAAATATTTCAAAACATATCCACATATTTTAAATTGCTCCTTGTTTCGAAATAACTCATCCATATATTTATAGGAAGCAATTTTACTCATATGTTACAAACAGTACAATTTTTCTCAAATATTATTTGTTCTAT
The DNA here is from genome assembly GCA_037074515.1 of Mimosa bimucronata. Lineage (NCBI taxonomy): Eukaryota > Viridiplantae > Streptophyta > Magnoliopsida > Fabales > Fabaceae > Mimosa > Mimosa bimucronata. The sequence goes on along the minus strand of CM073445.1, from coordinate 29,516,259 downwards.
GAATTCATATAATCCGGATGTATTCAGTTCAAAAGAAATATAATCCAGATATAAGATCTTTGTGACATAAAATAGAGATTAAGATGGACATTTAATTTTAAATTAAAATTTTAGATCAACTTGTTTTGTACTCTTACTGTTGGTTCTGAATATCTTATTGTACATTTGAAATGCTTGCTTATGATTCAACTTTTTATCATTTTTTCAATGCACTACTTTATTTTATCTTCACACATGGTCATTGTCACTCATCCCTCAATTTTTAAAATTTATAGTACTCCACATCCTGTTTATATCATAATGCAAAAGGAAATCACAATTACTTTCCCTGATTATATACAGTTAACAGGATATTTAACTGCTTTAATACGTAAAGCTTTTAAATAAACGACATATCATGAAGATTAAAGCTTCAAGTTTTTCTTTAATTTTTTTAAAAAAGAATTTTACAGCTTTGTAAGATCCAACAAGCTGGTTACTGCAGTAGGGAAAGATCCCACAATCGAAACCGCATAAAGCTCTCTGCAGATACAACAAGAAGAAATCAATCAAAATCCATCCACATACATATAACTCCAATCTCCATCTTGAACATCAAAAATCTCAATCTTCAATATTAAAAATCGATGCTGCAACAGGGATAGAGGAATGAACGTGTATAAAATACTAGAGTAGAGTAAGATTCCTTTACTTAAGAATTGAAATTATCAATACATAAAGATAAGTAGGTCCCACGTTCAAAGATTGAACGATCAAGACGTGTCATATGACATTAGTTTAAATTTATGTGATGGAAAGACAAATATAACACATAAAACTTAGATATAAGGATGCTCACAGCTCGGTAACAACTTGGTAGTCACCAAAAGTGGAGCAGGTGACGCCGGACCACGGCGGCAACCCGCCGTCACCGCAGGGATCATCTCCGACCCATGCATACACAACCCTCCATCCAAGAGACGATTTGATTTCGTTCAAAGCTTTCACTGCAAATCGAAAAAAGAAAAAGAAAAAAAGAACCAAAAACAAAATACGTTCAATTATCATCTAAAAACAATAATGCCAATACATAAATCGAAAGATACATGTGATATTATACCGTCTCGCTTGAGGGTTTTACAAAGCGCGAGATTGAAATTTGACGAAATAGAAGACACGGTTATAAGAAATAGTAATTCAGTTAAGGAAATCCGGGCCATTTTGGAATTCGCATTCCCTCGATGGCTCATCATTCAAGTGATGGGATCAATGGGATTGTGTCTATCTGAATGTGTTTGGATTGCAGGCAATTGAATGTGAGATTCAGGTTTGTTGATTTTGACGATTGAGAAAGAAAAGTACGTAGTGTGGGTTCATTCATAATTGAAGTTGAGCTTCAGGTGCATGGAACGCATGATCAAGTTGGAAATCTCAACATGTTAATATAGAAAGCTTTAATATGTTGTTTAATTAACGTTTTTGTTTGGGACAGTGTATGAAGATAAATTTCTTTTTGGTGATTAAAAAAGGTTATTAAGCATATAAGATATGTCACATATTACTGTATTAGTTATAGGGAAAAAAGACAAATAAATACCCCACAAATTTTAAAAGTCCATAAAGACACCTCCAATATGAGAAATGACATAAGAGGGGTTGTCCCCAATTTGGATAAGTAAATTAGGGGTATTAACGACTCCAATAACGGTATTAACTATTCGAGTAATAGCATTAACCATTTCACACAATCAAAATTTAACATCAAATTCACTTGCAATGTTGTTAACCATTCGAGCAACGGTATTAACCACTCCAATAAGGATAATAACCAACCGAAAGTGAAAATCTTTTTGCCCCAAATTTACTTATCCCAAATTGGATACAATCTCTCTTATACCCTTTCTCATATTGGAGTTAACTTTCTTGACTTTTGAAATTTGAAGGATATTTATTTATCTTTTTCCTTGTTTGTAGCCTAAGTTAAAATTCACTACTTAAAAATAATTACATATGTATTGATATTGAAATGGCTTGTCCCATGGAAGTACACGTACTTATACATCTATAATAATAAATGGGGGATTTCAAAAAAAAAATATCACTTGATTTTCAAAATTTTATGTAGGAGATATTGACTTTGACTAAATTAAATGAGTAATCACATTGACAGTTTTACATTACATATATGGAATTTAAGAATTCAAGTGGTATTTTTATTTTGGATTTTTCCTTAAAAAACCAACTTTTTAAAACTAGAAGGCTAATCAACTAATTTTAATTTGTGTTGAATAAAAATCATTCTTTTCACCGTTCAAGGAAACATTCTCTTGACTGCTTTCTCTCATCTCTAGGGCGAACTTTTTGCTATCCCTCTCCAGACCTTTCTTGAACTGTGAGAGTGCATTCTATCGCTTGTGTGCGAGCCTTTATCACGATGTCTCCCTTCCCGGTGGTTTCCGGCGATGGAGGGGACCTTTGTTTTTTGTTCTTTCATTCGTGTAGTTGGGTTTTTACGAGTAGTGTTCTTTGTTTTTCTAACAATAAAGACATCTTTTCCTTTTATGGTAATTGGATAGTCTCGGTGGCTTGGATTTGCGTTTATGTGAGAAGGGTTTCGACAAAGACGATCTTTATTGCTATATGTTCTATCTATCAGAGGACCACTGTTAAGTTTGTTCGGTGGGCAAATCCGAGGCGCTATTGGCCATATGATTCATCAAGCGTTGGTGCTTAGTGTGTGGCAGGCGGTGACATGTTTTCTTGCTGTGATGCTATTTATCTGGTTGGTGTCTATGGGTACTCAGCTTGTATGAGTTCTCTCATACCTTTGACAATTATTCTTGGTTGTTTTTTCCTTCAAGAGGGGTGTATCCTTTGGGGTTGGTTCTTTCGAACCCCCACCCCTTACATTGGCATTAGTTCAGTGATGACGATTTCCTTCCTACAGATTCTGGTGAAGAAATGGTGGTCTTTCTAGTGCTTTTGTGGGTGGCCGCTTCTTTAGTTCAACTATTAGGGTTAATTTGGCTTTTAAAGTTAGGGTTTTTATGTTGAGCTATTAGTTTGTTGGCCTTTTTAATATTTATTGTTGTGTTTTGTATTTTCTTATCTTTATACTAATGCAATTAAATATCATTATATTTGGTCAAAAAATTTTGTATTAATATAATGTTTTTTGGCCCTAGTGTCAATATAGTGTTTGATTTTTATAATTTACATTTACTTTAGTTTTTTGGTCAATGTAATTTTAAATTATAATAAGTTTGCTTCTCACAGAAAAAAAATTAGCACTGTTTTTATTAAACAACTCGACGAACCAAACTAAAATAAAGACAACTGATAAGGTTCTTTTTTTTTTTTTTTGCCATCTACTGTAACATTACCTCCAAAATCCCACTATTAACCACTTACAATTAAACATTAAACCGTTTATAGTACTAACTATGTTAGGAAAAAGAATTAAATTAATAAAATAACTAACATAGTTAGAAAAAGAGCTTTCCATGATATTTATATATAATTCAAATTTCAAACCTCAATTCCAAACTCCGTCATCACAATATAATTTTCTCCCCAGTACAATCAGAGAAAATTTCATTATCCATGATTAATCTCCACAGATCATCCACAAAATACCATACCATAATAGGTATTATTTAATAATTTTTCCCCAGAATAATAGCAAGGTTCAGCGGAAGCATTATACAAAATATGATCCTAAATGTGGCAATACCTCCTGTCCCTCTGGTCCAGAATATCTCACGATATCAGTGAGAAGTTCCCGGATCCTTCCCTTGACTGTCTATACCGTACCGCTCCTAGGACCTGCAAAAGTGAGATCAACGGGGGGTAGCCCCAAAACGCAACCACTGACTACTCATCTACGTGTGGTGTGTGCTAGCAAGGTGTCCAGTGGAATACATACATATATATATATCAATTCAGAAGCATGCTCAGGTATTCACATATAATGCACGTCTTATTCCCAAAATCTCTTTTCATCGTTTTATAATTGTGGAATAACCCATCACAATTCATCCTCAAGAATAGTATATATATCATTGATAATTACAGATAACCCAAACAAATCTTACTAGAAATGTTGGGAAAACATGTGGGACCAGTCGGGACCTTCCACCCGCCCCTGATCACCACGGTACAGTTCACGAGGGACTCTCTACCCTCCCTGAATAGTACCACAGATTAGAAGGATCTCTGTCCTTTCTGAATCCGTAAGGGGCGATATCCCCTCTTTCGTCTTTCTCTCCTTTATTTCTCATAATATATCAATTAGTCCCTGTGGCGCAAGAGGGTACCTCATCACGTGATGGCACAATTTCCAATTCACCGGTGTCACATACCCAAATAATTTCTCACATACAACACATAGATATGCAACACCACAATCAGGCACCAGGCCTTCCAGTATTTTCATGATATACATATATTAAATAATTTCCAAAACCACATATATTTCTATTTCAAATATTTCACATCACAAATTTATGCCATTTCAAAATAATACTCCACAGGACATTTATTATAAAAATATTAATATTCCAAGATCTCATTTTCATATCCCATCAATCATCAATTGATAATCATATCTCAACTGTGATTCAAAATCTCATCTCCATATAATATCATAATTGTCAAATAATAATATTTCAAATTACTTACTAACACTACACACACACATAAACAAGCAGAAAGCAGTTACCTGATAGCTGGCACCAATCTCACAATAGTGCAGCTCCCCCGTGCTAACTTAGTGCAATTCAAGCACTACACAACCATACATACAACCACAATTAATTATTTATCCAACAATTTTACATGTTGGAAAATAAATTACTTACTACCCTTTCTTTGCCCTTACTTATTTTAAATTTCTATTTAACATTTATTCTCCCTTTCTATCTCTAAAATTTATCTCTACTCCATTTATACATATATCCAAAATTATTTATCTTTCCAATAATTATTTATAAAAATTCAAGCCTAAATAAAATTAAACCTTACATCCCTAAATTATTTCTCAACCTCAAAAATCCATTCTTTAAATCACAATTTATTTTCCAAACCTTAATAAATATCTAAAAATTATTAATTTAACTATAGACACCTCAGATCATCAAAAGCCCTATTTTTAATATATCCAAAAATCCAAAAATTCCCAATAATTAAGAAAACCTCCAATAATGAAAAATCTACTCAGAGAAACTCATAATCAAAGTCCAATGTTCAATTTATTAATCTTAGAACTCCCAGAAATACCAATTTAGACAAGGCCTTAATTTTTCAAGTATAGCAAAACGAAAAACTAAAGACATAGGGATGTAGAGGAGACTTACGAGATTCCAAAAATGTACTTAGTTGACCGGAAAAACCACTATTCCGGCGCCGGAGAGCTCCGATAGGTCCGGCAAAGGACTATTTTTATCTCCTTATTTAGGCACGGATCGGAACAAAAACAAGTAGAGGAAGGAAGTAGGAAGAGAGAGAGAAAGAATGGTGGTGTTGGATGGTGGTTCCGACGACGGTGGTGGTTTGGGCAGTGGAAAGAGAGCGAGAAAGAGAGAGCGAGAACTTGCAGAAGGAGAGAGAGAAGGAAGGAGGAAGAAAGACGATGGAGGGTCTGAATGATTGAGGGGAGGGGAAATTAAATAAAGGAGAAGGGGAAAATTACACTATTGGACCCAAAATTTTCAAAATTTATTTTGAGCCACAAAAATTCCTTTTATTTTCAAAAATTTACCTACCAAACCTCTTAATTATTCTCTCCCACAATAACCTCCTTTGAACCTAAGAATAATTTTTCCCAAATTTATTTTCCTTAAAATAAGGGAGAAATAAAGTCTTTCAGATCATCAAAATACCTCAAAAATTCCTCAAAAATTCTCATAATTCCATAATTTCTTATAAATCAATTCCTACTTAACCCACTAATCTTCAATTAGATTTTTAGGATGTTACATCTACTCATAAGGTCCTTGTATTAATCGATAATGTAAATATTATTCGGGTGAAATATTTTTAGCAAAGTTATCAGAAGACAAAAAAGCACTTTTTAGTTAGATATATGTATATATATATAAATATATATAATTGTAAGGTTTAGGTATGATTCTTTATCTTATTGTCATTCCACCAGTTAATCTCCATATTCCTAGTCACTTAGCAATCAAAGGAACAAATCAAAGTTTCACTCCTTTATGTTTGTAAATATATAGAAGAAAACTAGACATCTACTGTGAAAATTATACTAATAGTGTAATAGGGCTGGAAGGTCTATGTCACATCACAATTAGTTGCAGAATATATATTTTATTTGAATAAAAAAAGAATATAATATATATTTCAAGGTGGAGATTGCAAATGCACATAACTGAAATATACACAACACATTGCCAACCAACCACCTCAAGAGAATGGTGATGTACACATTTTTCTTTTAATTTTTCAAACAAATCATTAATTAACATGCATTTGATCATCATATTATAATGGTAAAGGAAATTCATCACCAACCAACCACCTCAAGAGAATAAATAAATAAATAAATAAAAGGAGGGAATGATGGGAAATATACTAAGTCGTCACACGTTCATTAATTGAAATAAGAAGCTATACATGAAGAATATAAAAAATTATAACAAAATATTAAAAAAAATGTAAAAATGTGGGTGATCCACACATGACCCCATCAAGGAGGAAGAAGGAGGATGAGTAAGTAAGCACACATAAATACATATAGTAAAGTCATAGTCACAAGGCGGCTCCCCTAATATTAATGCAACTCATGAGATCCTCTTGATTCCAATTCATCTTGCTCATCCTTAACCATAGCAACACTTTCTCCCATTTCCATGCTTGTTTTCAGATTCATCTCTTTAAAAATTTCTTCTACAAAACTTCCTATACCTTAACACTATATCTCTATCTCTTCATCTGCATATATGACTGCTCAAAAACAAGCATGGAAATGGCAGCTAAATTGCCTATATAATATCTGAAGGAACAAGGAAAAGAAAAGATCAGAAAAGAACCTTAATACAATCAAACTCATCACCCAGAACAGAAGCAACCTAGCTCTATCCCTCTCTGTCTATATATATATATATATATAAGGAGCCACCCCTGCTGCCAAAGATTGTGTCTTTCTCTGCCATAAGCCATTGATGATGATGATGCAGAAATCTGTGTCGTCTCTGTCTCGTCAATGGATGATTCAAGAACTTGAACAAAGGTTAGGTTTTCAGTTATATCTATATATATATATATATATAAGAAAAGAAACCCAGAAAAGATAACAAGAAAGAGAACACTTATGAACTAGCTGCAAGATGATGATAAAGAAAAGAAAGAAAGAAGCAAAATGGGGATTTGCCAAAGAGATGATCTTTAAATTATGATGATGATGAATTGATGATCAATTGTGAAGAGGGTTTGGTCCGGTGGGGACTAATCTCTTATCAACGCCATATCTGGGATCAATCTCATTGCTGTGGGAAGAAGCAGGAAGGGGGTGACGTGTATTAGTACTAGTCTTGGGGATTCTTTGAAGCTGGAAGCAGAGAGAACGTGGGGTTTCATTGGAAAAAGATTCACAGTGATTGTGATGGTGGAAGGTGGTAGTAGAAGATGGGATATTTCTGCAATTCACAGAGAAGACAAAGAAAAGAAGGAGGAGAAGGAGAAGGAGAAGCCTGGCATGGAGAAAAGAAGAAGAAGGTGGGGTTGATGATGATGAAGATGAAGATGAAGACAGAGAGCTCTTCATGATAAGAAACTGAGGAAAACAGAGTTCTGTTGCAGAGAAAGTGAATGAAAAGATCGGTGATGATGATGGTGAAGAAGAAGAAGAAGGGGGAAGAGAGTATTAATGCGAAGCGAGAGACACATGACAATGAGTGGATAGAAATGTTGACAAATTTAAAGAAAGAGGATATTAAAAAGGGAGGAAGACAATTAATGAGGTTTTATATTGTCAGCCATATGCACCATCTCTCATCAAATGCGTCACGAAGTTTATATGCATTTCTCAGGTTTACTTTTTAATTGGGTTTAATATCCATGCCATGCCTTCCCCCACTTTTCTTAATCACTTATTGTTGACTTTTCTCGTTCTCTCACCTAATTTCATATTTGATATTTCTAGTCTACCTCCTTGTTTGATATTGGTGTAATTAATTACGGATCCGGTGTAAAGAATCTAATTAATATGAAGTCCTAAAAAATCACGAAATTAATCTTAGATCCTTGCCAGGAAGTTGTTATCGCATGCCCATTTAGTTGTCATCGACATACCAAACAGTTGTTATGGTCTCGTCAAAAGTTGTTACTAAATTCTCAATTATTAACAACTTTCGATCAGATGATAACAACTTTTTGGCCTGACAATAACAACTTTTAGCCAAACGATAACAACTTGGGGTCTGATGATCACAACTTTTCAACTATTGTTCAGTACAAACTTTTGAGCTGCCGATAACAACTTAATAAGCATGCAATAACAATTTAGTGGGACCTAAGATTAATTACGTGATTTCGTGGGACTTCATCTTAATTAAGTTCCTTACTCGGGACTTGTAATTAATTTTCCCTTTGAAATTCAATGTTTCAATTTTCAAATGAATATTGCTAAAATTTTTGCTAATTCAAAAATCATTTGTTTTTATAAAATTGCAAAATGACATTTAAAAAAAAAACAATTTACAAGGTGTAACAGTTAGTGGGGAGGAGGAGTTTGACACCTTATGAAACATATATGGAGCAATAAGTTTACAAGAAACAGGACTGAAATGCTTTAATAAAGAACAAATATCATCATATAACAACTCTAAGATGATTCCCTAAATCTTGTAAGGTCAATCAACATTGTTTTGACATGAACGACCTCTAAGCCCCTCTCCTCATTAGCACTACTAATATAGAGCTACAAAGCCAGCTTAAAAGGTTTAGGAGGATCAAATTATGAAAGATGAACCATTATTTAAAAGTACTTGAAGTTAGATACAAATCAAGTGTCACTTTTACTTACCTAAGTGCAAATTACACATGCTGTGGAAGGGTTGCATTTGTTGCTCGATGCTTTTAGGTGATAAATTTTCGATGGTGTTTTTTAAGTGAATTTTCCCAAGTTCTAAACATGACGATGTTAAATAAGAATTTCTAAAAATTAAAATAATTGATTCCATGTTATATTTAATATCAATTTTTTTATACAACTACTAGCTATCGAAGAAGTACGAAGAATTGTGTAATAAAAAAAAAAAAAAAGAAGTACGAAGAATTGAACTCAGAGTTAGGTTTGATACAGGAATAATTTGAAATTAAAAATAGGAATTCTAGTAAGTTTGAGCCATGAATTTTTCATACAACTACTTGCTATCCAAGAAGTGACTCTTACATCTTAATTTTTTCCTCTTTTAGTAGGTTTGAGCCATTAGCTTTATTCAAGAGGAAGTTTCTTTTTAAATTAATCCAAACATAACTAGATATATAATATCAAATTTTAACCCAACGGAAAAGCTAGTGAGTTTCGGAGGTGAATTATGCATTTTTTTTTAAAAGAACCTATTTATGTGGAGCTTTTGATGTTTGGAAAAATATTAGTATATGTATGTGTATTTGCATTTTATTAATTTGTTTACATCTAGGCATTACTTTTAAGTTGATTTCTATTTTTCTACCTCAAACTGTCGTACATGAATAATAAATAATGTGAATCTAATTATTTTAAGCATGATGTTGAAGAGAATCCAACAATCACAGAAGCAACATTTTAAAAAGATATTATTTATATTTTTTGACGTTTGAATTATTATTCATATCAACTTTCTTTATTTTTAAGAAAAACAAGGAGTAGGCCTCATCAACAATATAGCTTATACTCCTTCGTTCCTTATTATAAGAGTGAAAGAGGTAAAATCTAATTATTTTAAGCATGATGTTGAAGAGAATCCAACAATCACAGAAGCAACATTTTAAAAAGATATTATTTATATTTTTTGACGTTTGAATTATTATTCATATCAACTTTCTTTATTTTTTAAAAAAACAAGGAGTAGGCCTCATCAACAATATAGCTTATACTCCCTCCCTCCCTTATTATAAGAGTCAAAGAGGTAAAATCACATAAATTAAGGAAGTGATTGAGAGAAATAAATATGTCTGAAATAATTTTGTTTTCTCAAGTTTGCCTTTATTCATGTAAGAGAGAGAAATGTGATAATAGTGTTATAATAAATGAGTATGAAAGAGAATGTGAATAGAGAAAATAATGATAGGTAAAATGAAAAAAAACCCATTAAATGCTTTGACAAATTGTGTTAGACTTTTATAAAAAGGGACAAAACCATTCAAATTTTTTGCTCTTATATATAGGGACGGAGGGAGTATTTTTTTAAGGCACTTGAGGGCAAAAATTTATAGTACCTCTTCAAATTCTCCAATCATATATTCCCTCCGTCCCACTATATAAGGTCTTTTTAACCGAATTATGAGTTCCTAAAAATTAGTTAAAATTAGTTAAAAACAATAAATGTGTAGAAAATATACCATTTTTTCCAAATGTAGCCTTATTTATGAATGAGTAAGAGAGAATGTAATTATGAAAAGAAGATGAAAGAGAATGCGTGGAAAAATTAAAATGGGAAAAACGCATTTATTACCCCAACAAAGTCAAATAGGACCTTATATTGTGGGACAAGGTCATTCAAAAAATGGACTTTATATTATGAGACGGAGGGAGTAGTTAAATAAGTAATGAGAGTCTCTACTACTCATGCAAACTTAAATTGATAATTATCTTTATTATTTAAATGCCAACAAATTGTACTCTTTACTTAGCCGATGACTGCTCTCCATTTTTTTTCCCATGAGAAAGAGTGTCAAGTGTTCACCCACCGCAGCAAGTGCACGGGTCGCGCCAAGTAATAAAGTGATAAGTAAAGTATCGTTCCCAAGAGGATTTGGTCCAAAACCCGGTCAAACAATGATTGTCACACTCTCACCCAATTTGAGTGACACAAATGTTGAGATTGAAAATTAACTAAGAAAATAACGTATGCTAAATGAAAATAAAATTATAAACAAGTAATTCTCCAACTTCAAGGATAAAATGGGTCCTAAGATTATGTATCCCCCATGTACTTCTTAAAACTCAATTAACCTCCCCTCAAAGAAGCTCTCAACGAAACCACGTGCTAATCTAGGGTTTATAGAGTACTTGTAAACGCTCTCTCAAGTCAAGAACAAGTGTTTAGTCTTATTAATTGCACAATATCTTGCTACAATTTAATAAAACCCAATTATCAAGCTCCAACCCTAATGTGACTATGCAAGACTAGCAAGTATATCTCTATCTTACCAACAAAACCATCCATCCATGCAAACTTCAGGTTCTTGCACTATTTTACCCAAGTTCTACACTCAATCTAGCCCTCTCAAGCATCAATCAAGTGAACCCAACATCTAAGTGGTGATCAAGCACTTAGAAGCATTAGGAACAGAGTAAAATAAGCACATAGATATCATTAATCACAACATAAGAGGAGGAATCAAGAATCAATCCATACAAGGGTTCAAAATAATCCTAGAATACAAGTATTTAGCTACACATGTTCAACAACTCCATGGGAGTATATATATACAACATTACAAAACAGAACAAGAGAAGAGAATGAAGATGGAAGAGATAAACTAAGAGAGGAAGCGCAAATCTCTTCAAAGCTCCAAGCCCTAGCTAAATCCCCACCAAGCTCCAAGCCCTAGCAGAGCAAAACACTCCCAAAATGTCCCAAAAGTCGAAGAATGAATGCTGAACTCGAAACCCTTCCTTTTATTTCAGTTCAGTCTGTCAAAATGCGCAGCATCAGCGACCGCTCGCCGTGGCTTTCGCCGCGGCGAGCTAACCAAAAACAGGGCAGGGGCAGATGCTGTTCACTGTGGCGAGGCCACGGCGAAGTCTCTTTTATTCTGGTACTTTGCTCTGGTTTCCTCTTTGTTTTGTTCACGTGGGAGCTTGGTGGAGGGGCTATAATATCTTGTTTATTGCATCAAAATGTTCCTACAAGAATTACATAGAATAACATAAGAAACTAACTATAAATATGATCAAAATCTACACTAATAAACAATGATATGCAACCGAAAATCAAATGAGCATTTTCCTATCTTGAGTATCCAAAATTTATCAATGATTGCATAAAACTCAAGGAAAATATGCTAAAACTATATGAATTCCCAGGAGTTATCATCAAGTGAGTGAAAATATTTAATAATGATATGTGCATATATATACTCCCTCTGACCTAATGTATAAGGTCTTTTTAACCGAATTACGGGTTTCTAAAAAATTAGTTAAAAACAATAAATGGGTATGAAATATACTTTTTTTCTTCTAAAAATATCCTTATTTATGAATGAGTAAGATAGAGGGTAATTGTGAAAAGAAGATGAAAGAGAATGTGTGAGAAAATTAATGTATGAATAAAATGGGGAAAGACGTATTTATTACTCAAATAAAGTCAAATAGATAGGATTAAATAAAAGTTTCTTTCTCTACTATATAATATATAATAGGACCAGAGGAGTTTGACATAACATTGGGATAAACAATTGAGTACATTTAAGCTACCTCGTCCATTTCTGTTAATTAATGCAGCTGATGGTCCTAATAGCAAAGAAATAATTACAAGGCCCATGATGATGTTTCTTAGTCAAACTTTACAGAGAAATATGGTTAAATACCATTACTTCCTTCCATCGTCATTAATTCTCTATTTTTATATATAAGAAATTATGTAATTAGTATTATATGCTTAAAATATTTGTGCCCAACAATGTCACTTGGAAGGTTAAAAAAAAAAGTCGTGTGAATTTTTTATACAGTATTCATTACACACAATTTCGTATTATTTATATCACTAACATTTTACAAAAGCTATAGAAATCATATTGAAATCAAGTAAACCTATGAAGACATGATAAAAATATATGAATTTTGGACTAGTTACATATAATCCCATATTTCAAAATTTAATTTTTGAGAAGATTCATATTATATTATAATATGTTTGCATTACGACAATTAGCTTATCAAATATAATCGCGGATGCAGTAGCCAAATTTGCTATATTACTATGGGCACAATTGTTGATATTTGAATACTTGCCTGAATATTTGCACAAGATGCTGAACATGTATTTTAGTAATTAGCTTGCTGTTTTATGTCTTTTTAATATAAAAACATTAAATTTAATCTTTTTATATTAAACCACTTGCCATTAATTTCTGCGTTGATGGAAACTGAGATGTTAGATCAATGGGATGATGTGATGCGCTATAGTAAAAAGGAATTTAAATTTTACCATTAAAAAGAATTTAAGTTTTAAAATTCCAAAGGGATATATTCAATCATTTTTAAATTGAGAAGTTTTGTATGTTAAAGCCTAAATATTTTAATCTGTGTTAGATTTCATATTATTCTCATTATTAATTTCACGTGACACTTTAACTTAAACTTAATGGAAAAGTTAATAACAGAACTTTAATATTAAAAATTGAAACGTGAAAAAAACTAGATTTTGAACTCTGAAACATGACCAGTTATGTGCAATTCATCAGGATTTTATAGATTCTAAACAAAATTTTCTTTAGAAATTTGATTCATAATCATACTTCCTCTCTTCCTAAAGTATCTATCTTTATTCCAAAACACTATAAAATCACATAATTTTATCAAAACACTCTAAGTATCTATCTTTATTCTCACATTCATTCTCTTACTTATTTATTTTTGAAGAGCATCAATAAGGATGATTTAGAGAAAATTGAGAAAAAATATAAAAATGTCTTATATTTAGGAACAAGCTTCCTCCTAAAATAGGCCCTATATTTAGAAATGGAGGGAGTATGAAATATTGGGAAAGTAAACAACAAGGTTTTTGTCCACTTTTGGGATCAAATGGCTTCCTTAGAATCTAAAACATGAAGTAGGGAGGAGCTTCACGAAGAAGATTAATTTGCCCATAGATACATTTGTTGGGATGTAAGAGTCTTTTTAAGGGAGAACCTGATAGAGGGCACAAAGGATTAATTGACAGCTTTCTTAGAGCTAGCTGGGATAAGGAATGGATATCCTTATGCAAGTTCTATGCAACCCCATTTGGAGGCCAAGGAAGAACTCAAACAACTCGACCGGAGTTTAGAGATTGATAGCTCCGTCTTAACCTCTAAGGAGAGTGGTTGTGGAGGGCTTATTTGAGAGTCATCATGAGGCTGGATATGGAGGCTTTACATCGAAGTTAACAAATGTAAAATGCTCAATCAACTATTGACGAACTCTTGGAAATAGTATAAGGTCTTCAATTCTGTTGAAGTATACTCTATAAACTACAAAAATATTGAGGTTGTCACGGAATCAATAGAAGCAGCGGAGTTGCTTATGAAAGGCTGCAGAAATCTTGCTAACCAGAGATTGGCGGCCCAAGGTGGTTCATATACCTCAAGAGAATAATCATTGTAGTGACCAGATGGTGAAGAGGGCATACAATATTGCTGAAAATATCTACTATTATGATCACCCTAGACTTGTTGTATGATAGTGGTACTGGTTTAGAAGTAGTTTTTGTTGTATTTTGTTATTTGGTGTGTGTAAGCTCACATAAACCATGGTGTCCAGATTATATTGAAAAAGAAGATTTCAAAGGGAGAGGGTTATGTACGCTTTTAATCATTTATATTTTAATTAAATTTTTATTTTAATCCTTTAAATTTAAAAAGTATATTTTTAGATATTTTTAACTAACATTGTTAGTTTCTTTTAACAAAAACGATGCTTAATCAAATCTAATGGATGACTTTATAATTAAATAAGAAAAAAATGACTAATTTTTAAAATATAGAAATGATCATATTAAAAAATTTAAATTCAAGTATATTTTGTCAATATTTAATTAAAGAATTATCTTTTAGATTTGACGAATCATCATTTTTTGTTAAATGAAATTAATGGTATTAGTAAAAAAAGGATTAAAAGTATACTTTTCAGATCATTAATTAATTGTTGCCTTTTAATTCAATTGCGCCACGTGGCAACATCTGGTCCCTCCGTTTATACGCGAGACCACAAGTAGTTGCTAGCAGCAACTGACAGTTTTGAAGTTTAATCTTCCTTCCACCTCAAAATTCCTTTTAGACGATGCTCCTTCTTCACCTACCATTACATTATCACCATATAATGTTGCTGGAGATCGATCGATGAGCATATATTGTTGCTGCTTATGCTCATCGATCCACAATCATGATCCCCCTCACTATCTTTGTCTTCTTCATCATCATCTTCCTCTCCATAAACCCCTCAATCGAATCCAAAGTTTCAATCTTTATCACCCCAACAGTTCTCTCCAAATCCGGCGATTCCGTCCAAATCAAATGGTCCAACATCGATTCACCTTCAGATCTCGACTGGGTCGGCATTTATTCCCCTCCTAATTCTCACAACGACCATTTCATCGGCTACATTTTTCTCAACAAATCACCCACATGGCAATCCGGGTCGGGTTCAATTTCCCTCCCATTAATCAATCTCAGATCCAATTACTCCTTCCGGATCTTCCATTGGTCACGCTCAGAAATAAACCCAAATCGTCATGACCATGATCACAATCCTTTGCCTAGTACAAAGCACTTGCTGGCTTCATCAAAGGAGGTTGCTTTTGAATCGGGTCGGGGCCCCGAACAGATCCATTTGGGGTTTACGGATAGTGATGATGAGATGAGGGTTGTGTTTGTTACTGGGGATGTGAAGGAGACGAATGTGAGGTATGGGGAGAGTGAGGATGGGTTGGATTGTGTGGTGGTGGCACGTGTGAGGAGGTATGAGAGGGAACATATGTGTGATTCTCCGGCTAATGAGACGATTGGGTGGAGGGACCCTGGGTTTATTCATGATGGGGTTATGAAGAATTTGAAGAAAGGAGTGAGGTATTATTATCAGGTATTGTGGATATATTGAACTGGGTGTTTTTAATCTTGAGGGAATTTGTTTTATACAAGCATTTGTAATATGTAATGTTCAAACGGAATTTGAACTGTTTTGAATCTGATGCAGGTGTCCGATACGTGTTGAACATGATAAGATTGTGTTTGCTCTTTTCACCTCCCTGTATTCCTGATTTTCAAAATTTCTTTGTTAAGCCTTATGCTGATTATATTTAGGAAAATTCAGTTGGCTTGATGTCTTGCTCCGTTTTTACTGCTTAACTATGGTTGACTTATAGCGATTATTCTATATACGCCCTCCTCTCCTAAATATAGGACCTGTTTAGGGAGGTGAGTTTGGTCCTAAATATGGGACCTAGTTGGGCAGGTGACTTGCTCCCTAATGATGCTCCTTGAAAATAAACAAGCAAGAGATGGAAGGTGGGAGTAAAGGTAAATGGTTAGGGTGTTTTGGTAATATTATATGACAACTAACTTAACTAACATCCTTAATCTAATTAAATTAGGAAAATAGGTCTTATATTTAGGACCAGAGGGAGTACTATATAGTGTGAGAAGTAGTTTAAGTAACATAATCAAATCATATGGTCACAATTCAGTGTAGCTAGAAGCCTATCTGATTACTCTTGTATTTGTATTCTTTTCTGGATTAGGTTGGAAGTGACAGTGGAGGTTGGAGCACAATACATAGCTTTGTGTCGAGGAATAATGACTCTGATGAGACAATAGCTTTCCTCTTTGGTGACATGGGAACTGCTACGCCGTACACGACATTTGTGCGAACACAAGATGAAAGCATATCAACCATGAAGTGGATCCTAAGAGATGTTGAAGCTCTTGGTGACAAGCCTGCCTTTGTTTCACACATTGGAGACATAAGCTATGCAAGAGGTTATGAGTGGCTGTGGGACAATTTTTTTGCTCAAATTGAACCTGTTGCTTCCAAAGTGGCCTATCATGTTTGCATCGGTAATCATGAGTATGACTGGCCTTTGCAGCCATGGAAACCTGACTGGGCAGCTTATGCAAAAGATGGGGGTGGTGAGTGTGGGGTGCCCTACAGTTTAAGGTTCAACATGCCTGGAAACTCTTCAGAACCCACAGGAACCAAAGCACCAGCAACTCGAAATCTTTACTACTCATTTGATATGGGAGTGGTACATTTTGTGTACATCTCAACAGAGACTAATTTCCTTCGTGGGAGCAGCCAATATAACTTCCTGAAGCATGATTTGGAATCAGTCAATAGGAGAAAAACTCCTTTTGTTGTTGTCCAAGGGCACCGTCCCATGTACACAACAAGCTATGAAAATAGAGATGCGCCATTGAGGAGACAGATGCTTGAGCACTTGGAGCATTTGTTGGTGAATAACAATGTCACCCTTGCTCTCTGGGGACATGTTCATAGATATGAAAGGTTTTGTGCACTGAATAATTCCACTTGTATCAGCACTGGTCATAAAGGGGGAAATGGTACTGTCCATGTTGTAATTGGCATGGCAGGAGAGGACTGGCAATCAATCTGGCAACCTAGAGAAAACCACCCAGACATGCCAGTCTTTCCACAGCCGAAGCATTCTCTGTACCGAGGAGGCGAGTTCGGGTACACCAGACTGGTTGCGACAAGGGAGAAGCTTGTGCTTTCTTATGTAGGAAACCACGATGGCAATGTGCATGATATGGTGGAAATCTTGGCACCTAGAGAAGGTGTCAATGACGCTAGTGGTGTCAGTGGTGGAAAAGATGGTAATCAGGTTGTGAAATCCAATTTGTCTTGGTATCTGGAGGGAGTAAGTGTGATGATGATAGGGACTATCACAGGCTACACTATTGGTTACTTTACTCGTGGTAGAAAGAAGTCTGAGACAAAAAATGATTGGACTCTCGTGAAGACTGAGGAAAGGTGAAGATTGCCTTGCTATTTTGTGCAGTCCCCCCCCCCCCCCCCCCAACCCCAAAACAAAAACACACACACACACACACACACACAAAAATGTATACATGTTCACAAAGTTCAGAGGTTGAGACTGTACTGTACTGTTATTTAATTGATTTTGGCCCTGAGCTGCAATATTGGTGAGGACTTTTCTTAGTATGTAGCCAATTTTTCTCACAATTTGGGATTTCCATAATCCTCTTGGGGTTTGTATTAATATGTAATTCTGGGTCGTTTTTTCTTTTTGTTATGTAACTGAGATTCCAATTTCCATGTATATATGAGATGAGTCATGCTGGAATAAGCAAAATGTGTGTTAAGACATCTCTTCCTCTCACCCCCCCCCCCCCTCCTCTGTGCGGATAGGAATTTGTTACGTTCTCAGAGTTTTGCATTCCAGAAGTTAAGTATTCGTAGTATTGATGTTGTGGTTTGCTGAAAATTAAATAGATCTGCAAAACCCATTTGAAGGACATTACACATATTACAAATTCTGAAGTTATTTAGGAACTTTTATTATATCCATCAAATTTCACATTACATTTGATTACACGTATAATCATACTTTTTCAAAATTTGAAAGTAAATTAAAATTGATAGTTGCACTTTCAGCTTATTAATTTCCTTGCACGCTGGTTGGCACCTTTTACTCGTGAGTTCATTTCATCCACATCCAAATTGAGATGATCCATGGCTTTGTTTTGCCTGCATATTATCAAATAGCGAATAAACCTTTAAGAACAGTTTTTAAAAAGATAATGGGAAGTAAGATGACTATTTCATTTTTTTCCTATTAAATATGTATGTAATATATCTGTAAGAATACAGTGATAATGAATTCAAATAAAGAACTCGAATAACCATTTTATTTTGTGATATTATAATTATTTTTTCATCTTCACTCAAGGCTTCCTCACAAGAATAATAATAGCAAGTTTCACCTGTCTATTTCAGTTCCAATGTCAACTGCCATACTCTTCAAATCCACCAAAATATTGCTCAGATCTGAAAGTGCCTCATCTTGTTTTGCCTTCTCAACCTGAATTGAATAACTTTATGAATCACTAATGCCAACAATATGATTCTTCATGGACATTTCATAGAAATAACCAAAAGAAAAATCTCATAAACACATACATCAACTTTCTGATATGCAATTGGTGCATCAGCAGGAAGTGTCTTTGAAGCTGATTTTCCAGCTAAGCCTAACCTTTCCCTCTTGCCCATATTCTCCTCACTTTTTTTGGATGAATTATCTGTATAGACATCAGATTCCACAATATATTCTATATTCTTTGGAAAAACCAATTAAATGAACTATCTGAATATTGAGATAAACTAAAAGAAGTTAGGCATGAAAAAGCTTAGAAAGAAAACCTGGTGTTATAATGACAGGGCCTTGAATACTTCTAGTCTTCTTCGGCTTCCATGACTTAGAGAACATCCCCCCAAGACTGTTCAATAGTTTCTCACCCTAATTGACCATGATGATGTAAATTTATATTTAGAAGAACCAGGAAACAAAAAGGAGCAAGGTAAAAGTAAAACCAAAGTTTACTCTAACCTTGATAGTAATTAAACATTGGAAAGTTTAACTAGTTGTATGTAATTTGTTCGTTACTATTTAAAACTTCTTTGCAGTTTCCATCAAATAGTCCTGTCATAATAATTTTTTATTTACCTTTCCACATCAAGATTTTCCATCTAATTGCACAAAAAGCTAAAAGAAGGAATAAAAGGAATTAGATAGGGTCAATTCACCTTAGTCAAATCCTTCTCTGTATCAACTATCATGTTGTGAGTCCTTGTTATTTGTTCACCCTGTTGGTGCAATATCTCAAGGGTCTTTGTGGCTTCTTCTCTAATATCCCCAGCTAT
The DNA here is from genome assembly GCA_037074515.1 of Mimosa bimucronata. Taxonomy (NCBI): domain Eukaryota; kingdom Viridiplantae; phylum Streptophyta; class Magnoliopsida; order Fabales; family Fabaceae; genus Mimosa; species Mimosa bimucronata. The sequence continues at coordinate 29,496,455 of CM073445.1, read as the reverse complement.
CTTGATGCAATTTCTCACTCCTTTTGTTGTCTCCTCTGCCTTGTTCACAACATAATTCTCCAACTCCTCAACACTCTGTTTCTCTAGGCCTCCAAGGTCACCAGACTTACTTTTGTATCTGTCATGGACCAGTTCAACTCAAAGTCATTAAGTAGAATGTCAGAAAGAGGTTTATTTGTAATCATTAAAACGTTTTCTAAAGAAAAAAAAAAAAAAGATGCCCCCTTCAATCTTTAATATAAGAGCTAGTCGGGAGTTGAATTTTGTCTAAAATTCAAGACCTCAATCTACTTTGTCCCCAGTATTTATCATGCTTTTTTTTTTTTTATCTAAACTATCTGTATAGATTGGCCATGTTAAGGGCTTTTGCATCAAGGGGAAATTTCAATGCAAATGATTAAATATGACATTCTAAACAATCACAATTTTTTTTTTTTTACAAACCACTAATTTAACTAATTTCTGTAATCTATCTGAAACTAGCTAAGTAGATCTTATATCAAGAAAATGAGGTGTTAACTGCTTTTTGAAGTGTGGGAAGATTGTTGATCATAGTAATTTCAGATATTGACTATAAATGGGATGTAATTTCCCAGATCACCTGTCTTTTGCAGCAGATGAGGAGTGTGATGATGAAGAAGTGGAGGAAGCCCCTCTTCTGCAATCATCATCCTCTTCATCATCATCATCAAAAGGGTTTCCTTTATACTTAAGTACTTTGAGGGCAGATTCAGATGCAGTTCGTTTTGATGGCTTTTGGGTTGATTTATTATCTGATTCTGTATCTGAATCAAAAGGGTTAGTAGAACTGGGAGAAGCTTGAAATCTTGGGCGAACTGGATCCTGTGTAGCAGCAACCTTAAGAGGTGTTCTTCTAAGCCCAAACATTGTCACTTCCAAAATTGAATCTGTCTTCCTCTCTATATAACTTTTTGAAGGACACACAAACTGGTTTCAGATTATGTCAAACCTGGAAATCAATCAAATAAATCAGCATACGGAGAAAAGATCACAAAACTCAAAGGGATTTCAAACGATTGAAAAAATTTTCCCAAAAAAATAAAAGAAACCCAGCAACATGAACAGGGGCAAAGAACATCGAAATTCAGGAAACACAAATCAACTATAACAAAAAAAAAATCTTGATTTGGTTCATGGTAACAAAACGAAAATGCTTACATTATATAAAGATAGAACAGAGAAATGGAATGGACCCACAATGCCAAAATGAAGTAAAACAAAAAGGATCTGAAGATGAAGAAGGAAGATCGGTGTACCTGAAATCTGAAGTAAATGAAGAAGAAAGACACAAAAATGGATTTAGTTATATGGCACACAAACCCATCAACAAAGGGATGGATTTGTTGTGCGCGACAACTATGTGGCAACTAGAGGATAATAAAAAGATGAAAATGAAAGAGACTAAGAATTGTGTCAGTCTCTGTTAATTTAAAGTTTGCAAAAGATGGAGGAGCCTCGGAAAATCAGATGGACATGTGTCATGTTCTGTTGTTCTAGGCATCTGAAAAATTCGACCGTTAGGTTCATCATGGAATTGTGCCTTTTTGTTGGGCCTGTTAAATTGGAGGCTCTATGAGCCCAGTCAAGCCCAATTTCTATGGATCCTTGCAAATTGCCCTGGCAGATTCTTGCATTTTTTTTTAATAACAACATTCTAACAAACATTAAATTATTATTATTTATTATTATTTCTTAAAGTTTTATTCAATCCTAATTCTAATACACGTGTGCTATATCCTAATTAAATCATTAATTTTACTTGATTACTGGTATTAACTCTAAACTCTTATAACTTTGCTCTATTAGTATTGCCAACTTTTGTATAAGAGTTAACTGTGCTAACAAAATAAAAGTGAAGCACTTAACTAGGATTAAAAATACACATATATCAAAATCAAAATTGAAGAAATGTATAACTATCAATAAATGTATTTTAGATATGCCTTAATCATTAAAAAAAGGTATGTACTCTTTTTTGGGATTTATTCATCGGTATCTGTCACTACTAGCAACCGACTAATCCGATTCATAGGAATATAGGCCCACAATGAGAGAACCTCGCTACTTCCAAGTAATTATCGCGACTGCGTATCCAAGGTTCGAACTCTAGACTATTGGTTAACTTGGAACAACCCACAGTAAGTTGGTCCAAACGTTTGGTGGTAAAATATATATACTCTTAACTATTGACTTTTTAGTAAATCCTTTTCTTGAACAGCACTTTTAGTAGATTCCAATAAAGGTCAGTCCAAGGAAAAAAAACTGCAATAAAGGCTCTTACATTGTAAAAAAAGTTTGATAATTTTAACGAAAGATGTGGTCCTAAGTTATACAAAAGTCTTTTGATCTTTGGGTCAATTTTTTTATATTTTTTATCATGTACATCTGGTGGTTATTGTATTTTGTTTAACAGAAATTGTCTATAAGACGTGATATTTTAAGTAAGTTAGGGATTTCATAAAAGATATCTTCTGAGGTGTATCTAACATCTTAAAACATTTTGCAATGTATCCGACACTAAGAAGTACTTTTTTATATTCGTCTAACACCGTAAAATATTTTTTATGCCTTGCTAATTTAAGTTGATGGATGCACCAAAAAATGTTTTGGGGGTACTTGGCACATCTAAATAATGTTTTAGAATGTTAAATGCATAAAAATATTTTGAAGTGTTTGATGGATCTGAAAATAATACCTTATGGTTGAGGATGTACCCATGAAAATATTTCAAGGTGTTTGATGCACCTTAACTTTTTTTAAACCCTAAACTTTAGGTTAGCAGTATATAACCCACATTTAAATTTATATTTAGGAAGAATTGCATACATGGAAAAAAAAAAAGCACGACCTTTGAAAAACGTGAAGTCTCATGGGATCTATACTAGATTAAGTCAAATTGAGAAAAGAATTTTATACCTTTGTAAATTTGAAATAAAATTTTGGTTGGAATTAACAAGGGTAAGATGATATTTTAATTCAAAGTAACAAGACAAATTGGTATTTTCTCTGTTGGAATTAATATAACATCGGCCTTTGTTAATTTAATCATATTAGTGTCAAATTGTTTAAAGATCTTCAGTAATCTATTGGAATTTTGAAAAATTTTGTCCTAAATTGGAATTAAATTCTTGGTCTAACTGTTGTTTTCCCTTATATTTTATAATATTTACCCACAAGTGGACAAAATTATTTGTGTTCCAACACTTGACTTTTCATCCTCTATCTTTTTTTTTTTTTCACATGAAAGCTCCTGGTGGCCGGCCTTTTTGAAAACCGACTAGTTCGAAGTCGTCCCTACCCTAAAATTAAGGGACTTCCCAAGGAACTAACTCAACTCAAGCCCTTTTAAGTTTTAACAAATGGGGGAAGGTACTTACCAACCCACCCACCTCAGACCATCTATTTTTTTGGCAGCTAACAATTCCCAGAAGAGAGGTGTCCACATTGGACAACGTGCTTTGTGTATGGACAAATCCCGAATGGGCAAGTGTGGGGTACACAAAACCTATAAATATCTAATTCAAGTTTCCTTTGGAGGTAGACCAGAGGCGCAATAATATATGGTAAAAGCGATGAAGACAAGCGATAATATTAATTATTGGCTTGTGTTCAATATGACAATTCACCGAGGCAAAGAAAAAAATGAAGATAAGAGCACAAATAGACACTCACTCTTTCACTCATTTTTCCCACTTCTGTTCTTCAGGGACTTGGCCTTTTACAAATTTCTTGGCTTTTTCCCTGCAAAATTTGTAGCAATGGCTGCTCTCATGTTCTCTGCAACCTGCGGGCAGTCAAACTCTGCGCTTAATCCTAAACACAGTCCAACCTTCACTCCAAGATACAATTTTTACAAGCTGTTTGCCATCACAACTTCAGCCCCCAGAAGGGTAAGAGGAAGAAGAAGGCTCTGCGTTAAGAATGTCGCTAGCGATAAAAAACAGGAGCTAGAAGAATCAGTCACTGAAGGTTCCATTCTTCCACTTATCCTTTTATCACTGAAGTATAATTCTTAGTTATGATTTAGCTTAAATTGAGCTATAACGTCAATGCATCATAGTGGTTGGTTGATTTAAGGGGTAATTTTCTTCTTGGTGTACTAGAGGATTACAAGTTGTAACTAACTGGCGTGTTGATCAAATCCCTTTTAGAAAGATCATATCTTTCTTCTGAATTTAGATAGATGATGAGTTTGATAAGGGAATTAGAGTAGCACAAAAATGGAGGAACTTGAGAAAGCAATTTCTGAGTTTATATCACATTTCTTGGAAATGTGGTAACTTGGCAAGTTCCAGTTATACTCAATAAATGAATGCTCCTGATTTTCTCTTTACATCTCTATGTTTCTGTTAAATTAAAATGCATATGATATTTGTTGGATATTGTGATCTTGGTTTTTCTATTTCTGCCAATAAATTTGGTCCTAGATAATGAACTAGTTTGCTTGACACTTGCAGGCACATTGAATTCCTTTGTGCCGGATTCTGCTTCGGTTGCTTCGAGTATCAAGTATCATGCCGAGTTCACCCCTTCGTTTTCTCCAGAGAAGTTTGAACTCAGCAAAGCATACTTTGCAACTGCAGAGAGTGTGCGTGATACTCTGATCATCAATTGGAATACAACCTGTGCCTATTATGAGAAGATAAATGTCAAGCAAGCATACTATATGTCTATGGAGTATCTACAGGTTCACAGTGGGTTTTCTTTTTTCAGCCACAAGTCATTCTCAATTGCAAAGAGCTATTATGTTTCTTATTTACACTTTTTATTTTTAAATTTTCAAATTTTACAGGGTAGGGCATTGCTGAATGCAATTGGAAACTTACAGCTTACAGGCCCTTATGCCGAGGCACTCACTACGCTGGGGCACAATTTAGAGGCGGTGGCTAACCAGGTCTAATGATGCTATAACTTCGTGTCTTGTAGTACCTTTTTTATTTAACAAATGAGTAAAAAATTGATTACCTTTTGTTAATCCTCTGGTAGCATATAAGCAAAATTTGAGCAGGACTTTGACTATTCTGTACCCATCTAACTATCTCAATGCCTGTCATCTTAAGTGATTTCATAGATGACCAGTTAATCATCATCCAATATTATCTTTGATGATACTAGTATGCTTAAATTTCATTTACAATTCACAGGAGCCAGATGCTGCACTTGGGAATGGGGGGTTAGGTCGTCTTGCTTCTTGCTTTCTGGACTCCTTGGCAACACTGAACTACCCTGCATGGGGATATGGACTGAGATACAAGTATGGTTTATTCAAGCAGTACATAACAAAGGATGGCCAGGAGGAAGTTGCTGAAAGTTGGCTTGAGGTATAAATTTGTAACCTTTTAGGCATCTATTTGTATCAGATGGTTGGAGCGAAATTTCATATCAGCATAAGCTTCAATAGAGGTTAAAGTTTTTTCATTACTTTTAGTGGGGAAGGTATTTGTAGTATATGAGTGGTTTATGGGTATATTGTGGATTCATTGACTAGATTATCTGTTTACAGATGGGAAATCCCTGGGAGATTGTAAGGAATGATGTTTCTTACCCCGTGAAATTCTATGGAGAAGTCATTTCTGATGATAATGGAAGTAAACAATGGGTTGGAGGAGAGAGTATAATGGCTGTTGCATATGATGTTCCAATACCTGGGTACAAAACCAGGACCACAATAAATCTGCGCTTGTGGTCTACTAAAGTATCACCGGAAGAATTTGATTTGGGAGCTTTCAATGCTGGAGATCATGCCAAAGCTTATGCTAGTATGAAGAACGCTGAAAAGGTTTGCAAAAGCTCTTATCATTTCAGAATCTTAGTATTGTGATGGAGTATTTCTTAACCGAAGCTCTATATTCTCCCATGAATTAGTAAAGAGGCATTATGATAGATTTCAAAAGATTCATCGACAAATCATCAGAAATTCTCCTTTGCATTTATTGGTAGTAAATTAAGCTGACTAATAGCAGTATTCACTTATGATATTACTTTTGTTTTGTGCATCAGATCTGTTATGTATTGTACCCTGGGGATGAATCAATTGAAGGAAAGACACTACGGTTGAAGCAACAATACACACTTTGTTCTGCCTCTCTCCAGGATATTATTGCACGTTTTGAGAAAAGATCAGGGAATTTATTGAATTGGGACACTTTACCAGACAAAGTAGTGGTCCAAATGAATGATACTCACCCAACACTATGCATTCCAGAGCTTATCAGGATACTTATTGATGTTAAAGGTTTGAGCTGGGAGAAAGCCTGGGATATAACTAAAAGGTTTCTTTTCTTAATGAGATATATATATATATATATTTCAGTTTATATGATTTCCTTGAGAATATTTTTCTGTAGTAATATATGTAGTTTTCAAGTAAAGATATCATTTCCAATGATACTTTGTAGCATCATTTTTTTCAGATAACTACTACTTTCATCTTTGTTTAAAAGATAGTAAAGACTGATTTTTCACTTTTGAATGGTGCTTCTGTTAGAACTGTTGCATACACAAACCACACAGTTCTGCCTGAAGCGCTAGAGAAATGGAGTTTACAACTTCTGCAGGATTTGCTTCCTCGGCATGTAGAGATAATTAAAAAGATAGATGAAGAGGTAAAATTGTAGAAAAGTCATTGATTTAAAGTTCAAATTCTCATGCCATATATATATATATATATTATTTTATGTTCATGACTGAAATCTTTTTGTTATCCTAATGTCGCGTGTTCATTTTGTTGTCTAGTTCATTCATGAAATCATCAACGAGTATGGCTCAGATGATCTTGACTTGTTGCAAGAAAAGTTTAAGAAAATGAGAGTACTAGAAAACATTGAGTTGCCTAACTCGGTGGTAGAGCTGCTCAATCTCTCAGAAGAGGTTTCTCACACTGATACTATTAACGATGCTGACATTAATGATGGAAAGATAAAGGCTGCAGAAACAGAAGAGAAAGAAGAAGAAGAAGAAGAAGAAGAAGAAGAAGAAGATAATGTTGATGATGAAGAGAAAAAAGAAGATGATGAGGATGAAGAGGAACAAGAAGATGATGGTGATGACCTATCAAGTGAGGAGGATGGTAAAAAGAAAACAAGGGTCCTATTTAAAGTTGATCCTAAACAACCAATGATGGTTCGCATGGCTAATCTATGTGTCGTTGGTGGGATTTCTGTTAATGGAGTGGCTGAGATTCATAGTGAGATTGTTAAAGAGACGGTTTTTAATGAATTTTACCAGGTTAATATGACAGTAAACTCTTTTCTCTGTCGCTTTTCTTCTCTTTCTCTATTTTGTGAGAAAACTAAATCCGTAAAAAAATTCGTTTTTGTGTGGAAATATCTCTACATCTACAATAAAAAAGAAACCTCATCAGAGTTATGCTTATATATTTATTTAATTTTTGGCAGCTGTGGCCTCAAAAGTTCCAAAATAAGACAAATGGGGTAACACCCAGAAGATGGATCCGTTTCTGCAATCCTAATCTCAGCAATATCATAACCAAGTGGATTGGAACAGAGGACTGGGTAACAGATCTTGAGAAACTGGCAATACTTCGAAAGGTAAATTGATCTAATCTAGCATAATGTATAACTTTTTAACTCAGAATGATACTTAGTGTTTTACAACTTTTTATTTATTGCAACCTTTTGTTTCCTTCTATTTTTGATTCACTAGTAGCATGCCCTGAACGAGGTTTACGATAGTGAAATGCCCCTGCACAAGGTTTTCAGTAGTGAAGTGCCCCTGCAAAAGTTTTTCATGCATAATTTGAGTTATTTCTTAGTTATTCATATTATGCTAGTAATTGTAAGTCTGAAATTATCCTTACTGATTGAAAAAGTTACAACAATTACTTCACAGTTTGCTGATAATGAGGATCTACAATTAGAGTGGAGAGAAGCAAAAAGAAGAAACAAGGTCAAGGTTGCAGCATTTATCAAAGAGAAAACTGGTTATGTTGTCAGTCCAGATGCAATGTTTGATGTACAGGTTGACTTTCTTTCGCCAAGCCCTTCATTTATACAAAAATCAAGCATATTATAGTATCTTATTCCTTGTACTCACCAGAAACTTTGATAAAGAAATTAATGTATCCGAATGCAGGTGAAGCGCATTCATGAATACAAACGGCAGTTGTTGAATGCATTGGGGATTGTTTATCGTTACAAAAAGATGAAAGACATGAGTCCCAAGGAAAGAAAACGAATGTTTGTTCCACGAGTTTGTATTTTTGGTGGAAAAGCATTTGCTACATATGTTCAAGCCAAGAGGATTGTGAAATTCATCACAGACTTAGGAGCCACAATAAATCATGATCCAGATATTGGAGATCTTTTGAAGGTATGATTTTAGTTGGGCCAAGAGATAAACAGACATGAATAAATGAATAGATAAAGGAAAACTTAATGATATCAATATAATGGGAGTGAAATTTCATTTTCTCCTACCTTGAAAGATCGCTTGACAAGGATCCTCATGAACAAAATATCACCATTAGATAGAATATAAAATTTAATATCTTCAGGAATTTAAGTGCAAAGGAATGAAGGAATAGCATTTAATTAGAATGTTTTAAACTAATCTGCCTATCATAAGCTGAACATTGGTCTGTGCGAATTGTAGGTTGTATTTGTTCCTGATTACAATGTCAGTGTTGCTGAAATACTGATTCCAGGCAGTGAGTTATCCCAGCATATCAGGTATTCCCTCTAGATATAAGAATTCAATAACTTAAAGCATACATATTATTATCACTGGCCATAGTATTGTTATCATAATTCCTAATTTGAATTCAAAGGTTGATATTAAATTTGAGTACAAGGTAAGCAGAAGCTCTTAACATGTTCTTTCTTGTTTAGCACGGCTGGAATGGAGGCCAGTGGAACTAGCAACATGAAGTTTTCAATGAATGGATGCGTTCTTATAGGAACTCTAGATGGGGCTAATGTTGAAATAAGAGAAGAGGTTGGAGAAGATAACTTCTTCCTCTTTGGTGCACGAGCAGATGAAATTGCCAGCCTACGTAAAGAAAGAGCCGAGGGAAAGGTAAGTGAAGAAGAAAACACGGTCTAATGGATTGAGTATTCCGAATAGCTTTTATTGAGAGTTTAGGTTGATATATATACAGCAAAGTGGCCTAACAATTTTCCTTACTGCCATAAACTAACTGGCAGAGTATTCTGGCCTTACAAAACTAACAACTTACACAAAATAATAAATCTGAATATCTCTACAGAAATATTAAATGATACTCTAATTAGTTGTAAACTAATTCCTAATTTTTCGGATCTAACAACACTCCCCCTCAAGTTGGCATGTAAACATTGAACATAGCCAACTTGCTGATAAGATACTCGAATTGTCCTCTTGCAAGTCCTTTAGTTAGCACATCTGCAACTTGTTCCTTTGATGGGATGTATCTCAAATCAATGACTCCTTCATCAATTTTGTCACGAATAAAATGGCGATCAATTTCCACATGTTTCATCCTATCATGTTGAATAGGATTAAATGCGATATTAATGGCAGCTTTATTATCACATAACAATTTAACTGGCAAACACATAATTAACTTCAGGTCTTCTAAAACCCATTTGATCCATATTCCTTCACAAATTCCAAGGGCAATTGCCCTCAATTCAGCTTCTGCACTGCTACGTGAAACAACACCTTGTTTTTTACTTCTCCAGGTGACCAAATTTCCCCAAACGAATGTATAATATCCAGAGGTAGATTTTCTATCCTCTTGATCGCCTGCCCAATCTGCATCAGTGTATATCACAGTGTTTCTTTGATCAGATTTTTTAAATAATAATCCACGTCCAGGGGATCCTTTCAAATAACGTAGAATCCGGTAAACTTCATTTAAATGCCTTTGCTTTGGATCATGTGAATGTTGGCTCACTACTCCAACAGCATAGGCTATATCTGGGCGAGTGTGTGACAAGTATAGCAGTCTTCCAACCATTCTTTGATATCTGCCCTTATCCACTGCCTTTCCAAGGTCACCTTCATCTCCCAGTTTATCTACCCTGATAGGTGTATCACTGGGTCTGCATCCCAACATCCCGGTTTCCTTCAAGAGGTCCATGATATATTTTCTCTGGGAAATAACAATCCCTTTCTTAGATCTAGCCACCTCCATGCCCAGAAAATATTTCATCTCTCCTAAGTCTTTAACTTGGAATCGTCTATTTAAGGCTTCTTTAATTCTACTGATCTCATCTGAATCATCCCCTGTAAGTATAATATCATCAACATACATAGATAAAACTGTCAACTTACCATTAGAGCGTGATAGGAATTCCCCCCTCTTAGTTTATTCTAGAAGGAAGAAGACTCAAGAGGCGTAATTTATGGTGTATAAATTAATTTACTGTTGTTGTATGTATACAGTTTCTGTCAGTTCTTAGTTGGTTATTTTATTATAATATGTAACAAGTGTCATGTCCTTTAGGTAACACGTGTCATGTAAATTATTTGTTGTTACCATTTAACAGTGCCATGTGTCATGTAAGTTATTTGTTGTTATCATTTAACAGTTCCAGGTGTCTAGTCAGTTATTTATTATTATCATTAGGCAGTCTATATATATGTATTGTCGATGTAACTTGTGGGACATGAATGAAATGTATTGTGTACTTCCTCGTCTTCCCTCATTCTGGAACTAGATACTGGTTCTGGTTTTTTCTCTCTTTCTTACACCAATTTTCTTATTCTACTTCCTTCTCCTAATTTACTCTTAAGTCTTATCAATTTGGTATCAGAGCATAAAAATCTGGGCTTGCTGGGTAACCATGGTGAACACACGTGCTTCCAGTTCTCAACACGAACCCCTACTACCTAACCCTCACACTGAAACTTCTCAAGCCATTCATGATAACCTGACCACACCCCTTGTTGAACAAATGAACCAACAATTTGGTTTGTTATTCAATAAATTAAACCTGATTGATGCTGATTTGGTTGATCTCAAGAAAAACAAGTTCCCTACTCATTCTCCTCCCAATCAGCAAACTCATAACAGAAACCATGAAGAAGATTATGAAGAAGTGGGACAAGATGATGCTGCATGGAATCGAAATCCACCAAAGTTACCCCAATCTAAGATTGAGTTCCCAAAATTTGAAGGAGGAGATCCTCGAGGATGGGTCATGAAGGCAGAAAAGTTTTTCAAATACTATCAAATTGCAGAGAATATGAAAGTTGACATTGCTTCCATGCATTTGGAGGGTGATGCTTTGGACACTTACACATGGATATCTTCAGGAAAAACTATTCTGTATTGGGATGAATTAGTTCAAATTCTTCAAGAGCAATTTGGGCCAGCGGAATTCCAGAATCCTGACGCGCATCTTTGTGATATCAAACAAGTAGGAACTGTGGCTGAATATAAACAAGAATTTGTACGAAGATCTGCTAGAGTATATGGATGGCCTGAACATTGTTTATTGGGAGTGTTTCTTCACGGGTTGAAGGAAGAACTACAAGCTGACGTCAAAATTCACAAACCCAGAACGGTGTTTAAGGCAGTAAGTTTGGCATATGAAATAGAGGCAAAAATCCAATCACAACAAACGGTGAAGCCAGGTCAGCGAAATTATGGGAACCGTGGGTCAGATTCAAATTACTTTAGGGCTTCATCTTCTTATAAGCCCAATTCGAATTCGGGTCCAGCTTCAGGTTATGGGTCAAATCCAACTGGAAATCCTAATTTCTCTTTCCAGAAAACGGTTACTTCCACAATTTCTGGGGCACCTACTTCGAATAATCAAATCCCTCAAAATTCGGACCAAGAGCGCCAATATCGTCGAGATAAGGGATTGTGTTTTCGATGTGGAGAGAAATTCTCACCGGGTCATCGATGCTCACCCACGCTAAGGCTCATGGACATTACCGAAGAACCCGAAGAAACCATAATGGAAGAAGACAATCTGAAAGTCGCAGAAGCAGAAGAATTTGCAGAAATCTCTTTTCATGCCATCTTAGGTCACTCTTCGGCTACAACTATGAAGGTGAAAGGTACAATGGGACCCAAGGAAATTATAATTTTAATAGACAGTGGATCTACTCACAACTTCGTCTCAGATAAAATAGTTGCTGAACTCAATATTCCTGTGGAGAAAATACCCTCTTTTGGTGTACAGATTGGTAATGGAAGTTTCATCACTTGCAATTCAATTTGCAAGCAATTACAAGTCAAAGTTCAAAGCCTTACCATCAAGGATGACTTTTTCCCTTTTTCAATTGGAGGGGTTGACATGGTTTTGGGGATTAAATGGTTAGCATCTCTTAATACAGTTGAAGCAAATTGGCAGAAAATGTATATGATATTCTCAATTCATGGGAAGAAATACAAATTGCAAGGTACTCCTCAACCTCAATCTGCAATAACTTTGCATTGCTTGTACGCTAATTTCACAGATTCCCGTTTAGTCTCTCCTCTACAAAAGGTTCTTGACTCTTTTGCTGATGTTTTCGAAGAACCTCAAACACTGCCTCCACACAGATTTCATTCCCATGCTATTCCCTTATACCCAAATTCGACACCACCAAATATTAGACCCTACAGATATCCTCATTCTCATAAGGATGAAATTGAAAAGCAAGTTGCTGATCTTCTAGCCAAGGGATTCATTAGACCAAGTATAAGTCCTTTTGCTAGTCCTGTATTACTGGTTCCAAAAAAAGATTCTACTTGGAGGTTTTGTATTGATTATCGGGAATTAAACAAGATTACTGTACCTGACAAATATCCAATCCCTAATATTGATGAATTGATTGATGAGCTTCATGGGGCTGCTTACTTCTCAAAGATTGATCTCCGTTCCGGTTATCATCAAATCCGTGTGTTACCAGAAGACATCCACAAAACTGCATTCAGGACACATTCAGGCCACTATGAATTTGTGGTCATGCCTTTTGGTCTCACAAATGCCCCATCCACATTTCAAGCTGCAATGAATGACTTGCTCCGGCCCTTCCTCAGAAAATTCATTCTTGTGTTCTTTGATGACATCCTAATTTATAGCAAGACCTTCTTTGATCATCTGGAACATTTGAAAATTGTTTTGCAGATTCTGCAACGGTATGAATTCTTTGCCAATCCCAAAAAATGTCAATTTGTACAAGAGGAAATTGCGTTTTTGGGACATGTCATATCAAAACATGGAGTTGCAGTGGATCAGGATAAAATTGCAGCAGTGATCAATTGGCCCCTTCCCAGAAACTTATCAGAGTTAAGAGGATTTCTTGGTCTTACCGGATACTATCGTCGTTTTGTTCGTAATTACGGTGAAATTGCTAAGCCCCTTACTGATATGACCAAGCACAATGCGTTTTCGTGGACTCCTACATCAAAGGCTGCTTTTTCAGAATTAAAGTCAGCATTGACTCAGGTACCGGTGCTTAAATTACCAAATTTCCATGAACGTTTCATTGTCGAATGTGATGCTTCATCAACTGGAGTCGGTGCGATCCTTCAACAAGGTGGCCATCCCATCGCCTTTTTCAGTAAAGGATTATCTTCATCAAACAAATCAAAATCAGTGTACAACAGGGAGCTACTTGCTTTAGTGATGTCTTTACAAAAATGGCGTCATTATTTGCTTGGCCGACAATTTGATGTGTATACTGATCATCATAGCCTCAAATTCCTTCTTGATCAACGGATTGTTACACCTGAACAGCAAAGGCTTTTGTTGAAATTACTACCTTTTGAGTTCACAATCAAATACAAATCTGGTTCAAGTAATCAAGGTGCAGATGCACTCTCCAGAATTCAACACTCGGCTGACCTATTTGCATTTTCAATTCCGGAGCCACATATTTTTGATGATCTGCCAAAAGAATTGCTGCAAAATTCTTTTACTGCAGATATAATCAAAAAGCTGCAAAAAGATCCCAGATTAGTGCTAAATTTTACACTATCTTCAGGACGGCTGTTTTACAAAGAAAGGCTGGTTATTCCTGCGCCCACTTATTTGACATCTGTCCTCATGGTTGAGGCTCATTCTTCCCCAGTTGGCGGTCATGGTGGGGTCTTGAAAACCTTGAAAAGGTTGCAGCAATATTACTTTTGGAATAAAATGAAGGAAGATATTACCAAGTTTATTGCTGAATGTCCAACCTGTCAGAAAAATAAATACACCACTCAAGCTCCTGCAGGTTTATTGCACCCCTTGGCTATTCCTGAACGAATCTGGGAAAGTATTTCAATAGACTTCATAACAGGACTACCCAAATCACATGGTATTGATACTATTTTAGTGGTGGTTGATAGACTTAGTAAGTATGCTCACTTCTTGGGATTACATCGACCTCTAAATGCTAAAACAGTTGCAACAATTTTCTGCAAAGAAATTGTGAGATTGCATGGCTTTCCAAGTTCAATTGTATCTGACCGTGATCCCATCTTCCTGAGTGCTTTTTGGAAAGAATTGTTTACTTCAAGTGGCACTCAATTAAGAATGAGTACGGCTTACCATCCACAAACTGATGGTCAAACAGAAGTGGTCAATCGTTGTTTAGAAACATACTTACGCTGTTTTACTCAAGACCATCCCAAAGCTTGGAGCACAGTCTTACATTGGGCTGAACTTTCATACAACACCAGCTTCCATTCATCTTCTGGAATGACACCATTTCTTGCTGTTTATGGTCGTGAAGCACCGATGATTCATCCATATATGCCTGGAGATACCCGTTTAATCGAATTGGCTGATTACTTAGAAGATCGTGAGGCAATCTTCAATACTCTTCATGACAACTTAGCAATTGCTCAGGCACGCATGAAGGAACAAGCTGACCATCATAGACGTGAAGTTGAGTTTTCTGTAGGTGATATGGTATTTCTTCGTATCCAGCCGTACAAACAGCGCTCTTTGGCAAAGTACAGATATGAAAAACTTGCACCAAGGTTTTTCGGCCCTTATCCAGTGAAGAAAAAAATAGGACCAGTGGCATATGAGTTACAGCTACCTCCTTCTGCACGGGTTCACCCTGTTTTCCACGTTTCTTTGCTCAAACCAGCGAAAGGTTATCTTGAAAATTCTGAACTTCCACCTCTTCCCATCACAGACGATTGGGAGTTACAATTGGAACCTGAAGTTGTCCAAGATGTTCGCATTTCAAAGAATAGTGGAGCTGATCAAGTTGAGCTACTTATCAAATGGAAAAACAGATCTTCAGAAGAAACAAGTTGGGAGAACTATGATGTTATTGCTGAACAATTTCCTTCCTTCAGCCTTGAGGACAAGGCTGTTCTTCTGGCGGGGAGTAATGATAGGAATTCCCCCCTCTTAGTTTATTCTAGAAGGAAGAAGACTCAAGAGGCGTAATTTATGGTGTATAAATTAATTTACTGTTGTTGTATGTATACAGTTTCTGTCAGTTCTTAATTGGTTATTTTATTATAATATGTAACAAGTGTCATGTCCTTTAGGTAACACGTGTCATGTAAATTATTTGTTGTTACCATTTAACAGTGCCATGTGTCATGTAAGTTATTTGTTGTTATCATTTAACAGTTCCAGGTGTCTAGTCAGTTATTTATTATTATCATTAGGCAGTCTATATATATGTATTGTCGATGTAACTTGTGGGACATGAATGAAATGTATTGTGTACTTCCTCGTCTTCCCTCATTCTGGAACTAGATACTGGTTCTGGTTTTTTCTCTCTTTCTTACACCAATTTTCTTATTCTACTTCCTTCTCCTAATTTACTCTTAAGTCTTATCAGAGCGCTTAAAAAACAATGTATGATCGCTCTGTCCCTGAGTATAACCTTCAAACTTAAGGACTTTAGTAAACTTTTGAAACCACGCTCTGGGAGATTGTTTCAAACCATACAGGGACTTCCTCAGTCTACACAAGCTGTCCTCTTGTTTCCCTGGAAAACCTGGAGGCATCTTCATATATACCTCCTCCTTCAAATCACCATTCAAGAATGCATTTTTCACATCCATCTGATGCAACGGCCAATCAAGGTTGGCTGCTATAGAAAGGATGACCCTGATAGTGTTTAACTTTGCAACAGGAGCAAAAGTTTCATTATAGTCCATCCCATATCTTTGGGAGAAACCTTTAGCTACAAGTCTCGCCTTATACTTCTCAAGGGACCCATCTGCATTATACTTCAGGTTGAACACCCACTTACACCCCACTGCTTTCTTTCCTTTAGGTAGTGGCACAATATCCCATGTATCATTCCCTTTTAGAGCATTCATTTCTTCCAAGACTGCCTTCCTCCATTCTGGAATTTCCAGCGCCTCATGAATATTCCTTGGTACTGGGATACTATCAAGATGAGAAATAAACGCCTGGTATCTTGGATTCAGTGCATGGTATGAAACAAATCTCTCAATAGGATGTTTAGTACACGCCCTCTGTTCCTTGCGTCTTGCAATTGGCACATCCAGGTCACTGCTTTCAGTCTTGCTGTCCTCCTGAATTTTAGAACTTTCTGTTGGTTCAGAATCATGGGGTGTTTCAGGTGCTTGATGGGTCATACCTGTCTTGTTTTTCCGTGTATAAGTTATTTTAATTCGATTTAAAATATCTCTCCTATTACTAGCCTCTTTTTCAGCATTTTGTTGCACTAAATCTGATTCCTTTCCTAAGTTATTTTCTGTTTGCACTAAATCTGATTCTGTTTGACACGTGTTAATTGGTGCAATTATTAACTCAGGAATTTCCAGATTATTGACTTGGCTCCCTATAGTTGTGGGTTGTTCTACTTCTATGGGTTGAGAATCCAAATCTAACCAATTCTCCCCCTGATTCGAATTACCCTTATAGTAGGAGAGATTTTCATGGAATGTAACATCTTTTGACACATGTAGGCGCCTAGTACTAGGGTTGAAACATTTATACCCTTTTTGAGTTCCTGAGGGACCCAAATATACACACCTAACTGCCCTTGGATCAAGTTTAGAACCATCATTAATATGAACATAACACACACACCCAAACACTCTTAATGGTAATGTATTCTCTAAATAAGGTTGACTAAAGTGATTACTAAGAACCTGCAGAGGTGTCCTATAGGATAAGGGCTTACTAGGCATCCTATTGATTAAGAAGGTGGCTGTAAGGACTGCATCATCCCAATGGTGCTTTGGCACATCTCTTCCAAACATGATTGCCCTAGCTGTTTCCAAAATATGTCTATTTTTTCTCTCAGCAATCCCATTCTGTTGGGGTGTGTTAGGGCATGAACTCTTATAGAGAATTCCATGATCACTAAGGAATGCTCTAAAACTTTGATTGAAGTATTCTGTCCCGTTGTCGGTGTGTAGGACTTGAATTTTACTGCTAAATTGAGTCTCAATCATATGATAAAAATTCACAAACGTCTTGAATGCCTCATTTTTATTTTTTAACAAGTAAATCCAAGTCACTCTTGTATGATCATCTATGAAACTTATAAACCATCTTGAGTGAGTACGATTTGACTCATGACTAGGTCCCCAAAGGTCACTATGCACAATTGTAAATGGACGAGTTTCTCTATAGGGTACTATAGGATAAGTATTACGTTGATGTTTGGCACGAGAACACGAATCACACTTAAAATCAAATAACTTTTTATTTAAGCAAAGTGAAGGGAACAACTTTGACAAGTACTCAATGTTAGGATGGCCTAACCTTTGGTGCCATAATTCTAACTCACTATCCCTAGGAAAAGACACCTTATTACAATGATTAAAAACACGAAATTGACAATCATTCAGATAATAAAGCCCATCAAACTCCTTAGCAACCCCAATCTTCATCCCCGTCAGTAGGTCCTGAAAATTGCAGTGAGTAGCAAAGAAATCAGCGTGACATCTTGAATCTTGTGTCAATTTGCTTACAGATAATAGGCTACACTTTAATTTAAGGACATATAAAACACCAGAAATAGTAAGTGTAGAAGATATTTTAGCAGAGCCAACCCCAAGAACAGGGCAGTTAGATGCATCTGCTATCTTAACAAAGAGGTTAGTTTTAATGGGTACATAATCTGATAACACAGAGAAGTTGTCCGTCATATGGTCAGATGTACCTGAGTCAATCACCCAACAATTTCCTGGATTCATGCTTTTAATAGTAGCAAAAACTCTATGAAAGTTACCTCTTTGAACCACCGTGGCAGTGGGTTTTTCTCTCCCACTTCTAAAGCCGCAAGACTTTAAGGATCCTTTGAAGGTTCTCCTTACTTTGATCTGAATTTTTGAATTCAGATTCATCACCCTTAGAGGTTTCTGCTGCATATCCTTTCCCTGACTTCTTCTTAGGTTTCCAGTCAGCCGGCTTACCATGGATTTCCCAGCATGTATCCTTGGTATGCCCCTGTTTCTTGCAATGTTCACAAGTGGGCCTCCCATGATTACGTTGGTCCTGTGAGCGTGCAACCAATGCAGAGGAGTTTTCAACAGGGTTTGACCGGTTCAAGGATTCATCCTTCATCATTACTTTCTTCCTGGAATCTTCTCCACGCAGCAAAGCATATGCTGCACGCACAGTAGGAAGAGGATCTTGGCTAAGAATTCTCCCTCGGACATCATCAAAAGAGGAGTTAAGGCCTGCTAGCAACTCGTATAGTCTCTCTTTCTCCATCCTCTTCTTCAAACCAGCAGCATGAGCGGCACAGCAGGGGCTTTCATCATTAAGCAAGTCAAGTTCTTGCCACAATGTAGCCTTGGCAATATAGTAATCACCTAAGGATAGAGTTGTTTGCTTCAAGTCCCACAGCTTGGATTTGATTTCAAACACAACAGAAGCATTCTCCCCCTCTCCAAAAGCTTCCTTCACGGCAAGCCACATCTCGCTGGCCGGAGATAGGAACATAAAACAACGTTTGAGAGAAGGAGACATGGCATTAATGAGCCAACTACACACCATTGCATCCTCCGCTTTCCACCCCTGAAGGGCTTTGGGATCATTGGAAGGTGCAGGTGTTTCTCCAGTAACATGGCCAAGTTTATTTCGGCCTTGAAGAGCAAGTCTCATAGATTGAGACCATTCTAGATAATTGTCTCCTAACAATTTTTCAGAGACAATTAAGACTCCAGAGCTCTCGTACCCAGTGCTCACAGAACGCTGTATCTCTGTGTTCATGAGGTTCCCTGTTTCGTTTGGGTTTTGTGGTGTTTTGGGACTTATAGATTGCGTTTCGGAAGAGGCCATTAGAGACAATTTCTTCAATTTTGCTCTGATACCATTAAGAAGAAAACACGGTCTAATGGATTGAGTATTCCGAATAGCTTTTATTGAGAGTTTAGGTTGATATATATACAGCAAAGTGGCCTAACAATTTTCCCTACTGCCATAAACTAACTGGCCGAGTATTCTGGCCTTACAAAACTAACAACTTACACAAAATAATAAATCTGAATATCTCTACAGAAATATTAAATGATACTCTAATTAGTTGTAAACTAATTCCTAATTTTTCGGATCTAACAACAGTAAGTTCTTGGGCAAAACTAAGATCAAATCAAATTATGAATAAATATTTAAGCATGTAAAGCATACTTTTCAATAGAATACACCCCTAATAATGTGATATGTTGTGTTGAATGTCATGTGCAGTTTGTAGCAGACCCACGGTTCGAAGAGGTAAAGGCATATGTCAGAAGTGGTATTTTTGGAACATACAACTATGATGAATTGATGGGATCCTTGGAAGGAAATGAAGGATATGGGCGTGCTGATTACTTCCTTGTTGGCAAAGACTTCCCTAGCTATATAGAGTGCCAAGAGAAGGTTGATGAGGCTTATAGAGACCAGAAAGTAAGTAACAGCTCATCTCCACATAGGCTCACAGAAAATGAATTTCAATCTAAATAATGAAGCATGTACCATAGTAGCATATAGAGTATCACTTTACGTTTTTGTCCTTGTTTTTTAGGCCAGCATGTTTTTGTCCATGTTTAAATGACAACTTTGGGGTATAGATTCAGCTCAGAATAACCACATTTGTTCATTGCATTCGTACGGTCAGAGTCGCACAAGAAAACCAATAGGTGTTGATCCTAGTGGAAGGGGCTTTGATTGATTAACCACGAGTCCTCAAGTCTGTGTTAGAAAAAGTTTTTTGAGAGTCACCTCCAATTAGGTTTGAGAATGATAGAATCTGACCTAGTCAAATGGATTGTGATCCTATTTGAGACCCATTCTTAATCATTGCACTCTCAATCTATTTTCTCTTTATCTTTGTGAATGCATTACCGGTATCCTTAGACTAGCCAGGCCCATGAATAGCTCTGTTTATAAAATAGATTAGATATTCCTCAATACACAAGCGTTTATGCAAATAATTACTGAACTAATTGATTAAACATGCCATGCTGATTATATATGTGATATCTTGTGACTCCTTTTTTTGAGATGTTTTTATGTTTTATTTTGGGGCAGAGATGGACAGAAATGTCAATTCTGAACACAGCTGGTTCATACAAGTTCAGCAGTGACCGGACTATTCATGACTATGCAAGAGACATTTGGGGCATTAAACCTGCCAAATTAGTTTGAAAGGCTCTGCAGATATGATAGTGGGAAAGTTTTGGAAGGCTATTCAACACCAGATGTCAAAAATTTTGATGGGAAAATTACCGTAAAAGAATAATATTGTCAATCAAAATGGAGTATAGTTCCAAGCTGAGCTTTCTAATAGTATATGTTTCCGCTGCAGAATTCTTTTTGTTCTCTTCTTCATTGTTTGGTCGTCTTAACACATATCATACTAAAAGCTAATTCCCTTCAAGAATTATATTATGATATGATTTTTACTATTAGAATTTAAGTGAGAAGAGCTTCAAAGAATAGGGACTTTAATGAAAGAAAAATTTATTACTCACTGAAGACAATAATTTAAACAAATGTTGCTTCGACTTTTCAACATTCCACTCCCTCTCTCTTAAAACCGCATAAGATTATGGTAGATGGCTGGAACAATTTAAGGTATGAACAGAAAATAAACCTATTAGCCGTCTATGAGCAAGAATCTCACTCTAAAACTAACAAATAGCCAAGAAAAATCTCTTGGAAAATGATGAAATCCTGATTATAACTCAGGATGCTTTCTTTGGATTTTTTCATTAAAAGGCATGGACTGACTAACTGTTTGAGGTTATAACTGGGATCAAACTCACAATTTCTCATTTATCAGAAAGATATTATACCAATAGGTTATAAGACATTTGATATACTTTCTACATGCTGACATGTGAGTTACTAGCAAAAGAATAATCCATTATCCTTAAAATATTATCCCTAAAATATCTGGACCACTAAGAATAAGAAGGTAACTCTTGGAATTGCATAAGAGAACTGAACATGATTAATTAAAATATTAATATCTAAAAATAAGATACTGATTTTTTTTTTATTTTGGTCTGAAAAATAAGATACTGATTGACTACCACGTTTCTAACCGTATGTGGCGCACACACAACTGCTAAAAAATTTTAACATTAAAAGAAATCAGAATGCCAAACAGCCACTCATTTGTTGCCACGTGCTTTTCTACGTGAGTAACCAAGAGGAGGCTTATTTATTGAAAGCAATTATGTCAAAGTTCAAAAAAACTTTTTCAAGGTCAAAGGTGATAACGTAGGCCGTTACTTGCAGCTATTATCACATAAGAAGCCATTCTGCATTATCAAAGCTGTTAAAACTCATATCTTTGGTAAGCAGTTGCGTCAAACTTATTATGCTTACCTATAAATAGAGGGAAACCCATGCAATTTAGAACCTTACAGCTTAAACAACATCACTCAACAACCGGTTAACACATAATTGAGCATGGCGAACAAGAACATTAATTCTGTGGAGGAAGTGAAGAACAAGCAGGTTATATTAAGGGACTATGTCACTGGTCAACCTAAAGAATCTGACTTTTACATAACTACAAGTACCATCAAGCTCCAGATTCCTCCTGGATCTAATGCAATTCTGGTCAAGAATCTGTTCCTTTCTGCTGATCCTACATTGCATTTCCGAATGAGGACAGTGCAACACCAACACCTTGCCGGTTATCAATATACCCCTGAATCTGTAAGTTTTATCACTTCAACCATTTTTTGATAGTTTGGTTCCCAAGAAAATTATAAAGACTAGTATAATATGTAGATAAAAATAGGGGAGAGGAACCCCTCCTTTTCCCTTATATTTTTTTCCCTCCTTTTCTTTCTTAATAACCACCAGATCTCCTTTCAATGGTTCGGATTTGGTGTTTATAATATTATTATTGAAAATCAATTAAAATGTATTTTATATAGATCCAAATCTGAACCATTGATAGAAGATCTGGTGGTTATTAAAGAAGAAAATGAGGAAAAATGATATAAAAAAAAGGAGGCATTCCTGTCCCATAAAAATAGGGACTTTATTACTGGGTATTTATTAGTTTCATAACCTTTTCACTGCTTTCGAATTTTTTTCCCTACTGTCCTCATTCGAATTGCTAGTTGTTTCAAATTTAATATATTGCAGCCTATAAACGGGTTTGGAGTGGCTAAAGTTGTAAATTCAGGGCATCCAAACTTCAGTGTGGGTGATTTGGTTTGGGGAACAACTGGTTGGGAAAATTATAGTCTCATTCTAGAACCGCAAAAACTTTTTAAAATCCAGCATACTGATGTGCCTCTTTCCTTCTACACTGGAATTCTTGGTAAATGTTTTCTTATACTTCATTTCTTTTTACCCATACTCATACCGTGAACAATGACTATTTGAACTTACAAAATTTAAGATTCATTAATATTACAAGGGTGAAGATGATTGAACTATGAGACTTTTCTGCAATAGGTATGGCTGGTATTACTGCTTATTCTTTAGTCTATGAACTTTTCACTCCAAAGAAAGGAGACAGAATCTTTGTCACAGCAGCATCAGGAGCAGTTGGTCAGTTGATAGGACAATATTGTAAGTTGATGGATTGTTATGTGGTGGGAAGTGCTGGCAGTCAAGAAAAGGTACATTAAGTGTTCTAATCATTATTTTGATCATTTAAATGGGTCAATTCATTTTCATGTGTATAATTCATTCATGGTTTTTGTAGGTTGATCTGCTGAAGAACACACTTGGTTTTGATGATGCTTTCAATTACAAGCAAGAGCATGACTTTAATGCAGCCTTAAAAAGGTATATTACAATTTAATCTCATCTAGAATACAGTTTTAGTTTTCAGGACTCAAACCCATGTTAGAGTCAAAATAATGATAACTTTCTTCTTCGGTTCCCCTAAATCCGCTGAAGTAAAACAAGTTGGGAAACACTCACACACTTGGAATATATGCTGAATAGATTTGGTTTAAAGTGAAAGGATTTGAAAATAGAGGAAGTATTATGAGAAAGAGATGCAGAAGTGCAGAAGAGGGTGAGAACTTATCAGAAACAGGGGGAAGAGAGAAAAAGAACAGAGAAGGGGGATATAGAAATGAGGGGGGGAAATCTAAATGGAGGGGGAGAGGAGAAACTGAACAAAGGGGGGAAGGGAAAACTCATGTAGCTTTCATAATTTCATTCATCAAGTCTATCTTACAAAAGGGAAATACATACATATATATATATATATAGTTGAGGTTTCCTTATAAAGAAGGAAACACCTACTTGCTTATACCACTTGCTTCTGTTAGGAAATTACTCCACCTATTAAATAAACTAATAATAACAACATCCCAGTTGTAGCCCATTTAATACTTGTAGTAATGAAATAACAACTTACTAAAGTAAAAACATTAAGTATTAAACTACATAAGGCTAGATAGTTTTTATCTTATAGGATTCTTCAAAATGTCATTCTCATATTCCATTGATTAGTTGATAATAAATATGGGATAACATACTAAAGAAGAAACTGATGTGTAACTCTTTTTGGCTAGTAGATAAGTAAGTGGCAATATTTTGTATTATTTTTGCAAGTTGTCTCTTTCAAGTTGTTCTAGCAGGAGTTTTATATTGTTTTTGCTAGTTGCTGTTGTCAAGTGGTATTTTATGTTTTGGTAAATTGTTCTTGCAAGTTGTAAGAGTATTTCCTAGTATTTTATTCTTAAAGTTGCTTTCATTTACTCTATAAATGGGACATCATAGCCAATGTACTGACACACTTGGAATGAATGAGGATATAGTGATTTAAGCTTCTCTCTTTCCTCTCCCTTATGCTCCCCCCCCCCCCCAAAAAAAAATTTGGTTCAATATCTTATCTCCCTTCCTTTCCTCTGCTCTGTTTTCATCTCCTTACTCTGTTTTTGCCTTTTTCCTCCGCATATCAAATCTGTTTGGTGTGAGCTCGAGTGTTTTAAGCGAGTTTTACATCATTTACGCTTAAAGGCAAAACAAATCTAACCTTAAACCAACAAAAGCGAGTCCAATTGATATGGAGTTGGCTTATAACTCACAAGTCGTGAGTTCAAATCCCATTGTCAATATATAGATTTTGTTGGTGGACGATCTATTCCTTTTGGATGTATGCCTAACCTGCCTAAACTCAAGTTTGTTCCATTGCTAGTTAATCATGTTTTGGGATTTGACTTTCAAGTTTATCGAAGCTCTAATTAACAATTAATGATAAATGCTTTTCCATCAATAATTAGGTATTTCCCAGAAGGAATAGACATCTGCTATGAGCAAGTTGGCGGCAAAATGCTTGATGCAGTGTTGGGGAACATGAAAGTGCATGGTTGTATTGCTTCGTGTGGGATGATTTCACAGTACAACATTGAAGAGCCTGAAACCCTAAAGAATGTGATGCAGATTGTTGTAAGAAGGCTAACTGTGAAAGGATTTACACACAGAGATCACCACCATCTCTATCCAAAGCTCTTGGACACTATGCTTCCTTACATCAGAGAGAAGAAAGTTGTGTATGTTGAAGACATTGTTGAAGGACTTGAGAATGGCCCACAAGCTTTTGTTGGCCTCTTCACTGGAAGAAACTTTGGGAAACAAGTAGTTGCAGTAGCTCATGAATGATCTTTCAGATATCTAATTCATTCTCTTTTGGCCATGTTTCAAAGAATTTTAGTGTCATTGTATCTTGTGATATGCTCATGATTATGGGTGTGAACTATGATAAATCAATTGGTGAAAATTTTGTGATTTGGATCACTTCAATCTGCCATGATCTCTATTTTTATTTTCAATTTGGGTCTAAGCAAGACACATCCTTACTTGTCAACTAAAAATGGTGCATAAGTACAATAAAGAGAAATTTAATGGTTTGAGTTGACACTTAATTCTCACAATAATTGAGTAAAGATTAAAGAATTAACAGGCAAAATATATATATACACACACATATTTAAGTTGAAGCCATTTATTTAATTGTTTATATCAATTTACCTAATGGTATGGGCTTGATTCAATTCCAAAAAAGGCCATTGAAAAGTTGCTTATAGTTTATTTTGTTTTATTCCCTTATTTGGGATCGCGATGGCAATAATGCGCTTATGCCTCGGAAGTATGGTCCCAATAGGCCACATCTTCTTACTTCTACTCCACCGTTTGACCCAATAAAAGAGAGGGTTTGTGTAAACGGCATGGGTCCCACAGCTTTCAATACGTTAATTCCTGTTAACCCACCCATGCCTTTTTCTCTTCTACTTCTTTTTTTTTTTTAAATATAATATCTGCTTATTTTTTTAGAGATTAAAGAAGTAAAATAAATTAATTAATTATAACATATGTGATATATTTAAGATAAAAGGGAGCAATAAATGAGTGGTAAAGTTATACAATATATAAAAATTTTAATGATATAACTTATAATTATGATCAAAACATTTTCCGCTCTGACTAAAAGACTATTTAATACTCCCTTTGTCACTAATTATAAGCTTCAAATAACTAACTTATGTTTATAAAAAAACTACTAAAATTAGTCAAAAGCAATAATGGTGTCAGAAATATGATTTAATTTCCAATTATGTCCTTTTTAATAAATATTAAAGAGAATGTATGAGAAAAATATGAACAATGGGTAAGAACAACGAAATAAATGTTTAGACAAACCCAAAATGAGGTTTATATTTTGGGAAACACACATTCACCAAAGTGAAACTTATAATTACGGATGGAGAAAGTAATATCCGTGTCCTTTTTACCATTTTTCATGTAAATTACTTTTCAAAATAATCACCCAAACACGTTTTAATTTGAGAATAGGAAAGTATCATTTAACCCCCTATAGCAGAAAAAAAAAACTTTAGATTTCCCCAACACAAATCTGAAACTTCACTTTGTCCTTAGGAAGGCAAAGTTAAATTAAATGTCTCACCTAAAATACAAAATGTCCTTATTGATTCTATGATTTTTTAGACTTGAAAATACTCACATTCATGTTGGAAAGAAGCACAAATATCTAAGAAATTTCTCATATGAGTCTTGAAAATTTAGTTGTGAAATTTGGGATGCTTTAGTGTTGGATTCTATAATTTTTTAGACTTAAAAATGCTCACGTTGATGTTGAAAAGAAGTACAAACGTCTTGAAAATTCCCTATAAATGTGTTGAAAATTCAGTTGTTAAATGTTTGATGCTTTAATATTCGATTCCATGATTTTTTTTTATATTTGAAAATACCCACATTGATGTTGGAAAAAAGCACAAACATCTTAGAAATTTCCATATGTGTCTTGTATTCTGGATACAAATTTCAATAAAGACATTTTAATCTTTTATATGAGACATTTAATTTCACTTTGCCCTCCTTGTGGCAAAGTGAAGTGTCAGATTTTTGTGGGGGATTCTGAAGTTTTCTTTTTCTACATAAGGGTTAATTGATATTTTCCTTTTGAGAAAAGTCCCTAGTGGCATTGCAAATTCAAATATAAATCATATCATCCAATATGACTTTTATCCAATCCTAAGCTTGCAAAAGTCAAATTAAAAAATCCACTTCTGTCACCACTAATCCAAACACACCTATAGGAAATTTAATTCCGCCAAAAAAATAACAAGAAACCTCAAGTCTAAATTTAGATTTGTTTAATTTAATATCACTGTGTTCCTATTTATAAATCCAATTTAACTAATTCTCACATACCAAAAAGTGAGAGTTATAACATTAAATATGTCTATTTTTGATAAATCTTTCCAATCCCACCCTTATTTAACAATGGGTATGAAAATGATATTTACTGTTACTATCTTTTTTAAAAAAAATTTAATAGGGGTAAAATAGTCATACTCACATTAATTAATTACAAAACTAAACTTACAATACGAAACAAAAAATTTTGGGAAAGTGATTTTTATTTGAATATATAAATAGATAGTACAAGTAGAAGTGATTTTTAATTGAATTTATTTTTGCACATTGAAAATGAGATAATAATCAGGTAGTAATTAATAAATGATTGATGTTTGGATAGTATTTTAAAAAAGTTAGTTGAGTTCTTAGTTACGTATTTGGATATGGCTTCTCTCCTCTATTATTTCGGTCCTCTTCCATTTTTTACCCTGAAATTACATGGTTTTGAGGTCATATTTTTTGTGTTTGATTTTATCATTAGATTCTATATAAAATTAGTGACATTTTGATATCTTATGGACTAAAAGTGGTTCAGTTTTCAATTTTATATGATTTTTCAAAGATTGAATACTAAAAATTCTGTATTTTTTTCAAGATAAAGCATTGAATCTTTAAAAATCATATAAAATTGAGAATGAACCATTTTTGCCCATAGGATATCAAAATATTACTAATTTTATGTAGAATCTAATGATAAAATCAAACAAAAAAGAAATTTGACCCCAAAACCATATCATTTTAGGGTAGAGGAGAGAATATACTCCCTAGGTATTTTTGAGTAATTTTAGTTTTTGTAAACAGAATCCTTCAACCTTTTCTCTTCTGCGTTTCCCTTCCCTTCTCTCTAAAATGTGGAAACCTAGGATTTTTAAGATTAAAAAAATTACTGTTAACATATTACCCTATCCAATTATTTTGTTGAAAAAATATATTTTTTAAAATGTCTATTTTATTTAGGAAGTTTTTCTCAAAAAAAAAATTCCGAAATTTTTTTGGTTCAAAATTGCTTAAAAATTTTAAAAAACGTAGAAATATTACCTTATTCCGTTAAAAAAAAGAGAGAATTTCATTGAAATCTCAAGAAAGAGAATTATATCAGACAAATCCCATGGAGTTGCCAGTGACACTTTTTCACTTGTTAACAATGGCAATTTCAGTTGTCATTGATAACTCATAGGACTTGTCTGATATTAACTCTCTTCCTTCTAACCTGAAAACAATTCCCTCTTATAAAATTTACATAGACATTTAAAAAGCTTACATTTACTGTTAATAGACCTTTAACCCCTTAAAAATATGTTTTTCCCCAAAAGTTACTTTTACCATCTTCAATGCACTTAAGGCTCCCCTTATACTATTGTCTAATTCAAACATAATTATGCAATGACTATTAGTTATAGTTTAAAGACATATATTTTCTTATTTAACGTACAATAATTACGGAGAGATATTAAGGGTATTATTAGGAAAAGAATTTTGTCATCCCATATATTTTAAAGGGTGAAGGTCCAAGGTGCACCTAATACCGTGAAGTTTTTTTTTTACCCAAAAATACCCATATAGTTACCAAAATTGGTAAAAAGTACCCATGCCATCAATATTCACTAACAGTGTTAAGTTTTTCAAAGTTAAAGAAAATAAAATGTGCAAAAATACCCATAAAGTTTGGTCTGAAGTGCACCGAACACCGCACTTTTTTGCCTAAAAGTGCTGACATAGTTACCAAAATGGTTTCCTCAATACCTATGCTGTTACTTTACACATGGTAGGCAAGAAAAATACACAAGATCGGGGTGAATTTGGTATTTTAATAAAAAAAATCAAAACTTTAAGTTCAAAATCAATTTTCAAAAATAGATAAGAACGAAACAGAGTATTGAAATCTTACGCAGATACTAGCAGATCAAACAAAGTATATGATAAATATTTAAGCTCACAGAAATTTAGAGAAACAGAGCATGAAAATTTGAAGTCCTAGGCAAATATTTTTAGCGCAAAATTTTCTTTGTAGTTTCATGCTTCAATCTTCCTTCATCAGTGGATATATATAGGTCTTTGAGAATGCAAACAAACGCTGTGCAAAATTTTCCTAAGATTTCAATATTGTTTCTTTCTTATCAGTTTTTTAAAATTGCTTTTGAACTTACAGTTTTGAAAAACATTTTATTGAAATACAAAATTCACACCCCTCTTATATATTTCTCCTGCCTAATATGTGTAAAGTAACGGCATAGGCACTGAATGAACCATTTTGGTAACTACGTGGGCACTTTTGGGGAAAAAAACTTCACGGTGTTAGGTGCACTTGGGACCAAACTTCATGGGTATATTTTACCTTTTATTTCCCCTAATTTTGAAAAAATTAACGTCGTTAGTGTATATTGACGGCATAGCCATTTTTGACCTATTTTAGTTACTATGTGGGCACTTTTGCTCCAAAAAAAAACCTCACGGTATTGGGTGCACCTTAAACCAAACTACATGAACATTTTTGCACATTCGTCCTATTTTAAAAATAACTTACAGGTCTTACGGAATGAACTTAATTAAGATGAGATTCAATAAAATTTCCTAGTTAAACTGAAATCCCATGAAATCCCCTAATTAAACTTAAGTCCCTAGTTCTAACTAAAAAGTTGTCCGTTTAAATAAAAGTTGTTAGTGACCAAGAGTTTTTGCGGGTAAAAGGACCCTTGTTCCCTTGCTATTTTTTCAGCCTAATTTACAACTACAATTAGCAAATTTACAACAACACATAAAAAATAATTAACAACTCTAATTTCCCATGTTCTCAACAAGTGTACCTCCCATGATTCAAACCGGTATGCTTCTCCCCTTACATGTGTAATTTTTAAATTTGAGTGATGTTTAAGTTTTATGAAGGCTATGTTTGGTTTGGCTTTTTTGAGGGGAAGTCTGGGTAGGAGAAGTCATTGATTGCTTTTTTTTTTTATATTTGGTTTGATTGTAGATGAGAAGGACTTATGGGCCAAAAGTCCGTTGGGGCAGCCACAAAGCATAAGCTAAAAATTTTGACTTCTGGCTTCTGATAGGTCCCACGCCTTTTATTATGTACTATTTAATAAAGTTGGTAGGAAAATTAAATTATTAAACCCCTAAAATTCTCAAATAAAATATTTTCTTTTAATATAAAATTTCCTTTTTATCTCCAAAAATTTACCATAATAATCTCTAATTATTTTCTCCCACAATATCCTTCTTTTGAGCTAAAAATATAATCTTTTAAAATTATTTTCCTTAAAATAAGGGAGAAACTAAGCCTTTAAAATCCTCAAAAAGCCCCAAATTTCACTTTTTCTTTCTAAAGTATAAAAATATATGCATATTATATATGTATTATTTAATAACAATAATGTCTTTTTTATTAATTTTTCATCTAAACTTACTTTTCAAAATAATCATCCAAACATGTTTTAAAAGTCAGATTGAAAAAAAGCCACTTCTATCATCACAAGTCCAAACATAAATCACTTCTTACAATCTGACTTTTTTCCAATCTTACTTCTGAAAAAGTCCTTATGAAAAAAAGCCAATTCAAACACACCCAAACAAAAAGCTCTTAGACGTAATTACTGACACAATACGAAACAGATTTTTTTCTTTGACCTTTCAATATTGTTAACACCAGATGCTAGATTTTACTTTTAAGTGTAATGCTACTAGTCATAAGTACCATGTTTTGGAAATTTAGTGTCTTTTTGGGTCAAATAGATAGGTATGATTCATTGTTATGGAAATTTCTAAAGAGATAGACAAATCAAATTACACAACAAAATAACTTCCTCATTCCTAAACACGTCCAATTATCATTCATTGGACTTAGAGTTATCAGTACCATTTTTCATCATTAAATCTATCAAAACTTGTATATTTCGTAAGCAGTTGCGTCAAACTCCTTATGATAAACTATAAATAGAGGAAAACCCATGTAATTTAATACCATACAGCTTAAACAATATCACTCAATAACAGATTCACACATAATCAAGCATGGCAAATCAGAACATCAATTCTGTGGAGGAAATGAGGAACAAGCAGGTGATATTAAGGGACTATGTTACTGGTCAACCTAAAGAATCTGACTTTTACATAACCACCAGTACCATCAACCTCCAGATTCCTCCTGGATCTAATGCAGTTCTGGTCAAGAATCTGTTCCTTTCTGTTGATCCTGTCTTGCAGTTCCAAATAAGGAAACTGCAGCACCAACACCTTGATGGATATCAATATTCTACCCCTAGCTCTGTAAGTTTCACCTCTTCAACCATATTAAGTACTAGCTTAATAAAAATAGAGACTTTCTTTTGGTAAATAAAAGTTCAAGGAGTTTGGTGTGAGGATTTATCAGCGTTAGGATATCCCTTCGGATTTAAAAAACGCTTACAAAAGTATTTAAAGGTCGTCTACCAGCACCGTTCTCACATCAGCAACAAGATTTGAACTCACAACCTAATGTAATGTGTTATGAGTCAACTCCTTACCGATTGAAATGACCTATTTTGGCGCCGGGGGGGGGGGGGGAGAGTTTGTTATTTTGTGTTTTGATTAGTTTCACTTTCTCACAAGTTTTTTTTCCCAACTGTCTTCATTGTAACTACTAATTGTTTCAAATTCAATTTGTCGCAGCCTTTATATGGGTTTGGAGTTGGTAAAGTCGTGGATTCAGGGGATTCAAACTTTAGTGTAGGTGATTTGGTTTGGGGAACAACTGGTTGGGAAGAATATAGTCTCATTCAACAACCACAAAAACTCTTCAAAATCCAGCACAATGATGTGCCTCTTTCCTTCTACACGGGAATTCTTGGTAAATGATTTCTTATACTTCATTTCCTTTTGTTCATATTCATACTATGTTCAATGAATATTTGAACTTACAAAACTTAAGATTTATTTATATTAGAAGGTAAAGATGATTAAATTTGTGAGACATTTTTGCAATAGGTATGGCTGGTATTACTGCTTATTCTGCAGTCTATGAAGTTTGTACTCCAAAGAAAGGAAACAGAATATTTGTCACAGCAGCATCAGGAGCAGTTGGTCAGTTGATTGGACAATATTGTAAGTTGATGGGCTGTTATGTGGTTGGAAGTGCTGGCAGCCAAGAAAAGGTATATTTTTTTTTTTTTTATCAAGGGGGCCAAGAAAAGTAAGTTACATGTACTAATCATTATGTTTTCCATATAAGTGGCCCAATTCATTTTCACGAATATATAAAGCTCCTTTGGGATAGCATTGGAGTCATTCTAACTTATAAGCATGAAAAACACTTCATATCCAAGTTGGATGAACAAATGATGTTTGGCATGGCTTATTGGATAACTGACTCTCTTTTTTTCCTCAAAAATCACTTTAAAGCTAAAACAACTTATTTCTCGCTTATCAATTTTTTGTTTTAAAATTTGAATTTTATAAAATTGACTACTCAATATTTCACATAAACAGATTTTTGTCAAAATGATATATTTTATAAAAGTCTATACAAACATAAATCACATCATTAACTTTTATCTCAACTTTAGTTTGCAAATAATAGTTAGTTTTATTTAACATTAATCCAAACAATCCTATAATCCGTTCATGGTTTTTGCAGGTTGATCTGCTGAAGAACAAGCTTGGGTTTGATAATGCTTTTAATTACAAGCAAGAGCCAGACTTGGATGCAGCCTTGAAAAGGTATGTTACTCATTGCTTGTCAATGACATGTTCATATTATATTTTTAAGTCAATTAAAGCTCAAATTAACGATTTAAGTATTTATATTTTTCCATTAATACTTAGGTATTTTCCAGAAGGGATAGACATCTGCTATGAGCAAGTTGGTGGCAAAATGCTTGATGCAGTGTTAGGGAATATGAAAGTGCATGGTTGTATCACTTCGTGTGGGATGATTTCACAGTACAACATTGGAGAGCCTGAAACCCTAAAGAATGTGATGCAGATTGTTGTGAGAAGGCTAACTGTGAAAGGATTTACACACAGAGATCATCACCATCTCTATCCAAATCTCTTAGACACTGTGCTTCCTTACATCACAGAGAAGAAAGTTGTGTATTTTGAAGACATTGTTGAAGGACTTGAGAATGGCCCAGCAGCTTTTGTGGGCCTCTTTAGTGGAAGAAACTTTGGGAAACAAGTGCTTCTAGTTTCTCATGAGTGATTATTCAATTACACCAAAATACATCTTTTGGGTTAGCTATTATATGTATTTTCAATAGTTTACAATAAATAAGGTTAGATTCTTTGCTTGGTTTCATACTACTCTATCCCTTCCTAAATATAGGACCTATTTGGATATGTGAGTTTATTTCTAAATATAATATCTTTTTCTAATTTTTCTCACATTTTCTACAAATTATCCCTATCGATACTCTTGAATGATGATAAACAAGTAAGAGAGGGAGGGTAGACATAACAGTAAATTAATTAGAATGCTTTAGTAATATCATGTAATTTTAACTAAGTTAATTAACTTCCTTAACCTAATCAAATTAGGCAATTAGGTCAAATATTTAGGAATGGAGGGAGTATAAAATTACTAAGAAAATGAAATAAGAATTTGGGTCCCATAGAAGAAGGGTCTAATGCCTATTTCCTTCTCTTAATGACTGTAATAACTAATAAGCACTAATTCAAAGAATTGGATAATCCAATGTTGATGGCTTATTTACAATGATTATAAAGTATAAAATTTGGTCCTTCAAATTTACATTAAGTTCCAATTTAGTTCCTTGAGTTTATAAAATGTATTTTTCATCTCTCAATCTTTCTAGCTACTGTTAATTTCATTGGTGGAAAATACAAATTCAAACCCTAACGCATTATGTACATATATAGAGTTCGAATTCACAACTTTACCTTGAAAAAAATTTCAAAGGATGATGTTGGTGTCATTACACTACACTAGATGCCATCCTAAATATAGGAGTTTGACTTATGAATATTAAATTCTTTGAGATATATTAGTATTAAATAAAAATTGACAGATATATTTATATTTAAATTCTTTAAAATATATTAGTATTAAATAAAATTGACAGATAGCTTGAGAAAAATATTATCAACCAATACCCAGCCCATGAATGGAATTTTCCTTCATGACCCAACAAAATATTTATCTTTCACATAACAAGGCTTCTTCTTCCTCCTGCTCTTTTTTGGAAGCACATGACCAGCCTTTTTATATGCAAGCAATTGTGTAAAATAAGACACCTGTATATTTTCACAAATTCACATAAAATTTTGTAGATTTTTTTTATAATAAGGTAAAATGTTATAATAAAAGTGAAAGAGAGTAGAGAAAAAAAAATAGGACAAGAATTTAATTTAGTATGCCCAAAAAATAGGGGGGAGTGGGGACTAGTATAATGGGAACTCCCTACTAAACACAAAGTTTAGTAGAGATAACTGGTCAAATCTGGACCTTCTAAATTAGATCCGGACAAACTAAATTTGATTATTTTAAAAAGAGATCTCCAGCCAAACAACATCCCTGGTTAGATCAAAATTTGTTTTCTATAATTGGCGTGTTCGTTAATATAATATTCCCTCCGGTCCTAATTATAAGACCCAGTTGACTTTTTTGAAAAAATTAAAGATACAAAATACACCACTATGAATTATTTATATTCGTCTTTTTTCCTCAAAACTAAGTTATTTTACTTATAAACTATCATATAATCTAATTACATTTCGTATATATTAAGATTTAGGAGTCTAATTTGCTTCCTTAATCTCCCAAAAAAAAAGTCAACTGGCTCTTATAATTAGGATCGGAGGTAGTACCTATTGGAAGAGATACTTTTGTTGATGTATTTCTAATTTTTTTTCAGTGTTTTCCTAAATTACCCTCACTTATATAAACTAATTTAATTAACAATTTTAATTTTATTGAATTAGATAAATAATTCTTATATGTAGGAATAGGAATAGTGGTATTTCGCACCAAAACAGTATTAGAAAAAAATTCGACATTACCAATGTTTGCAGGGAAATGGTCTCAATGGCAAGAAAAAAAGGGTAAGAAAATGGTCCCTCAAATTTTGTAATTTTTAGACGAATAATATGCGTTTTCAGTCTTCATATATATGAAAACTTCAACAAAATTGGGTCCGACGAATTAATTTATATAATTCATGATGAATTTTAATAGTCAAACCACAAAAAAAGGGAAAATTAGGCACAGCTGCAACCATAGAAATAAATGATTAAGCGCACTATAATTGGAAAATACGTGAATTCCTCCTCCAAATACAAGCTAAATTGAATAATTAAATACAATTAACAACATATGATAAGATCAAGTGATGTATTAGTATGAGTACTCAACCTGAACTCCTTCCCTAATAATTAAATAATGAAGTTATCATTCTATCTGTGTGTTGATTTCTTCTTCGCTTCTTTTTTCCCTTTTTGAGAATGTTTTAAGTTTTTTTAAAATGCAGTATACACTTGATGACATATTCACCTGTACAAATTATTGTTGAAAAAAATATTTATCATATAATTGGGAAATTTGAGCGCAAACCTTTGCTCAATAAATTAATTAGAAAATAGGATCTCTAACCCTCACACATAACGCTCAAGGAATCCGAGCTTAACATATTATATGTCTCATTTCTTAATTAATTTGTTAAAATGAGAATTTATCCCTGATTTTTCCAAAATTTTATTTGGTTGAAAGCTATTTTTATTTGGAAAGCAGATGGTAAATTCCATAAAAGTCCTCCTTTTCCAATTTATCCATGATTAGCGTTATCCTTTTGTTTACGAGGTCAAAGGTGCGTCACACACGGCAAATGACTAAGCTGCAACTTCAAAATTCCAAAGACACTAATCTCTCCACAAAGGTGATATAGAAAATGGAAGCATGCTGGAAAGTCGCTGGTCAAAGCAAAAGTAATAAATGCTTAATGCTCTCATAATTAATTTTAGTCCCTGTTTGGAAGCACTTTGAAAAATTAATCGTCGTCCAAACACTCATGTTTTGATCAAATAAAAAATGAGATTTTTAACTAAACACTCTCTAAGTGCATTTGGGTTTGCGATGGGTAAAATAAATCTTATTAAACTTATTTATAAGCATAGTTAACTCATGACTCATTTAGTGAGTGTTTAGGGTGGCTTGTTTTAAACTCTTTTGCACTTTATAAAACAAAACCCCTATTACATATGTATCTCACACAACGCAAAGTTATTAAAAGTAAGTTAATTTAAAAACACCCTTAAAAAATTCAGTATTTTGACCTTCATTTTTAAATAAAATTAATCTCATTACTTCAGAATTCAGATCGAGGTGAATAGCAAAAAAAATATCAGAAGTAATTAGAGGTTGAAATTTCAACCCTATCACACACACACACAAAACAACCTAGTTAAGAGGGGTGTGATCTTTGTCTTTAGTACCTGAGAGGCTGAGATAAAATTATCTCTACGGTAAAAGAAGTATACCCTTCATGATTCATTAGAAAAAGTTAAAAAGAAAAAGGAAAATGGCCATTTAAGAAATTTGGAGAAACTAGAATACCCCCCAACAAAGTCACTTTTTATAATCATATCAACACCCAAAATGTGCCAACATGTCAAAACAAAATAAAATCCCACAAACTAAGAGGCTCCTTATTATTGTTGTTGCAAGTCAAAGTCACTGTGTGATTGCCGTCTGAAAATGGCCGGCCACAGCAAAACTCAACAATCACTCACAAATCCACAATGCTCTGTTCATTCTTTTGTCTCACCAACAAAAAAATTTGCCTTCTTAACCATTTCTCACTTTATGAATGAACCTCAAATAACAATTCACACTTGTCCCTCCACAAAGCAAACTAGCAAAGCATCCCACCCAACTATCCCAGTCATCACCGACTTGACACATCTCAATAGTCTCAACACTGTGCATTTCCAAATACGACAAGCTTACTTATCACAAACCAATATACAGAGAGAGTTAGGGGTTATTTTTTTCTTCGAAATATGTGCGAATGGATATCCAGGAGGTTTTTCCCCCCCTTTTTTCCCTTAATGTCTCTTTGGAAGTGTTAAAAAAACATAACAATGTTACTCTACCCTAAGAAAGCGTATGAATACCCATTATTCCTTTACAAATATTTCTAAGGCGAAATTTTCTTTTAACCATGGGTAATTATGTAGAGTTCTCTTCCATATACTAGCTCTTTTAAAGAGCTTGCAATTATTTAGCGCCCATATGAGTTTATAATTATGTCATATACGGTTTTGATTCTCCTTGAGTGTCTCTTGATTCTGTTCCCAACTCTGCTTGATACAAGTTCATCTGAACCATGTACAAGAGAAGTGGTCCTCTCTCTTAAGTACTCTAAATGGGAAGAGAAAAAGACCCAGTAGGCCACAAAAGATGAGAAGAATATGAAGAAAATGGCATGAAAGATGAAAAAGGCCAAAAAAAGGCATCCACATTTTCATGCTTGTGAAAGTGGACTAAGACTATGTGTTTTGAACTTTTGACAGATACACATGAAGCAATTATGTGCTTTTGCTACCTTAAGTGGTAGGCGACCTTACAACCACCTTAATCCTCAAATTTTTATCTCAGAAAACTAATTATCTTTCCCCCTAATATATATCTTCATCCTCAAGAATATTCCAACCACTCCCCCCCTTTTACAATCCCAAAAGATATATTTATACCAGCAAAACATAGTAACTTCTGGTGCAAGGACAGTCAGATCAAATGCCTTATCACTAATTATGATTGTGAGTAAAAATGCCCCTTCTTGTTCAAATATCAAATATTAGGGCCAATTAATTAAGTAAAGACCAATGAGTTCCAAGCTTAGAAATATCTCTCCAACTCTCTCTTTCACAGAATTCTTTATAGAAGGGTGGTCCCATGATTTTCTATAGTGAAAGACACGGAATCGGCAAGGTTGGGTCAGGTTATATTACCTGAGTACATGGGACACTTCTTTTCTGCGGTTTAAAGTCAAAAAAATTGGAAGCAAAGGCATGGGTGGAGAAAACTAGAATCTTTTTGTTGTCAATCATCATCTTGCCTCCTAAAGTACCTGAATCACCAAGATTGCTAAGAGCAAATGAAATCTCAAAGTTCAGGCCTAAAACATTTAACAACTGACCAAAAGGCATTCGCTATGGATTACAAGAAACTGGAATCAAGAATTTGCATAAAAAAAAATAGAGTCTCGGGACAAGAAACAAAAATTCCAACTAACAACTTGTCTATATATTTCATTAACATAAGAAAGAAACAGCTACACTTACCAAATAATGGACAAGGGTCTTGAGATTTCACAACCAAAAAAAAAAAAAGAGGATTTTACCCATTTTTCTGAACGTTTCCATTGCTTCTTCCATCATATGGGATAATGATATGACCAAAAACATTCTAAGATTTCCAGCTACCGATTTTTTAGAAAAAAAGAAGGGTGCAAACCCAGATGCTAATTTCACCTAATCATCAACAGGAGCAGGTAGATTGAGATCAAACAGGAAAGGAACCACAGGAGGGACTTGTTTGATCACCACTGTGTTGTTCTCTTCAGAACCTCCAACAAAATGAGACCTTTTGTGACCTCCCAATGCTTGTCCTGACTTGAAATTTTTGTAGCAGATTGGGCATTCATGGTCCCTACTTTTCTTTGACTTCAATTTCTTCTTGAACTTGCCATCCTTCTTTGCATTGACGACCTTGATGCTTTCATCAGTCTCGTATGCTGAATCTTGAGAGCCTTTGATAATTTTTTCACTGTTTAAGCTCTCTGGCTTCTTCAATGGCCGCTCATTGTGACAACCATTTGGTGTCCTCTTGCAAGAAACACCGACTGAATTGTTTTGGCAAAGAGAATCATATCTTGGTCTCTTTGTCCACTTGATGAAATCCTCCCTTGCCAATCCATCTGTTGTCTTGGAGTTCAAATCCTCCAAAATTAGCTTTCTGGGTCCAGTAGTGCCTCTGGTGTTTCCCCTGTTCTTGAGTAACATCTTCCTCCTCAATTCAGCGTCATAGCTCTGATCAAACTCACACCCAGACATGACTTCCACTTTTGGTGTCTTGAATTCCCCATTCCTATGATACCCATTAATTGAAAAACCCAACTTCTTGGGACCATTTCTGAAATACCCAGAATCTGAATTATCATAATCGACAATCTCAGCAGACTTCAACTTCATGCTGCTACTATCATTATTATACAGCTCCACCTTCTTCTCCTTCACCATCTCAAAACCATTAGACACACAGCTTTTCTTACAATTTTTTACAGTAATAATCTTGTCCACAGACGGTGATTTTGCCTCAACCACAGCAGAATTGTTGTCTGAAAACTCACTGGGCAAAACAAAACGACCCCTCCTATGGCTAGAGTCTTTGGATAACAACATCAAACACCTAGCGATCTCTTCTTGTTCCTGCTCAACCTCAGACACAGATGAAGAACCATTGCCAAAAGAAGAAACAAAACAAGGTCGATTGTTTTTATTATCACTATTCACTGTCTTGAACCTCATTCTTCTGGATCTTCTAGGATGATGATTCGGAGCAGATGATGTCTCACCATCAGTGTCCAATTGGCTATCACCCACCACCAATTTCTGCTTCATGCTAAACCCAGAACTGTTCTCAAACTTGTTGTTCTTCTTCTTCATCATCCCTTTATCTTTCTCAGAATGACAGGCCATGTGGCCGCATAGAGCTTTCAGAGACAGAAAGCCTTTCCCACATTCTTTGCAAAACCTCTCTTGTTGTTGTTGTTGTTGTTGTTGTTGTTGTTTCACAACAACGTTGGAATTATTATGTACAAACCTCGTTGTTTTCTTGGGATTCTCACGAAGACCATAAAAAATGGGGTTTCCTCCTGAAGCTTCAGCTTCCTCAGACCCAAAATCTCTCTTCCTTTTCTTCCTTCCACCATCGAACTTGACAACACTATCATCGGCATTACTATTGATTCTACCTTGCTTGGATTGAAGCGATGATGAAAAATGTTCAGTGGTCATCATATGAGTCTTGATGTGTCCACCCAGAGACTTCCCACATGGGTACTCCTTGTTGCAATACTTGCATATGAACTTCCTCTCCTCCATATGAAAAAGCTTGATCTGAAATATCCTATCCAAAGTACATATACCCAGAAAAAACTATGAGTCAACCAGCGAGTTACCTCGAAAATCTTCAACGTGTTCCACGATGATCATCATCATGGCCCAAAGTGTGTTGTGAAGGAAAAGGACGGAGCAGCCGAGGAGCAAAAGGGACAAAATTGTGGATCAAAGTTCAGAATGAGAAAATAGAGAAGAAACAGATCAGGAAGTTTCTTGCTTTTTCACCAGAGACTATCAAAATATGTGAAAGCTCTATAAGTACAAGATCCGACCCACAAAAAGGGCGAGACCCCTTGATTTCCGTTTCCCCTAGTAGTCCAAAAACAAAAACACCCCCAAACAAAAAATGCTGAAAATTTGATCTTAATCCCCTTTCAGCAATGAACTAAAAATCAAAACTTGAAGAAATTGGGTTGGTGACAGATGTGATGGGGTTTAAGAGGAGGAGGAGGAGAATCGGAGAAAGCAGCTAGTTTGGCAGGAGTGTTGTTTTTCATTGCTGGTTTGTGTGTGTGTTTGGAGTGAGGAGAATTCCATGCATGAAAGGAATTAATAAAATAAAGAGGCCAAAAAGGGAAGAGAGGAAAGGGTAATAAAAGGAGGGACGTGGAGTGTGGGGAGAAGGAAAAGGCAAAAAGATGAATGGCTGAGATTAGGAATTTTGTTGTGAGGATAGCTCCAGACGAGGGGAAGCACAACATATGGCACGCCTGAAACCTGATGCCATAAAAGAGTACTCTAGTAATATTGAATATCCTTAACCAAGTGTTACTCTTAAGTCTTAAACTTGACAAGGTAGTGGTTTACTAATTAAATTTAGTAACTGCATTCAAATATTAGTGAAGGCGATTTAATAATGTGAGGTCCTTGAAATCTCAAACTTACTAACAAACTTTAATAACGATTGTGATTAATTGTTAAATTACCAAGTTATTTTTACTAATTAGTTGTTAATATATATCTGGTGTGTTGTGACTTGTGACAATTGTTAATGTAGTTTAATTTGTAAAAAACAAACGTATTGTAAATGTTGATATTATTGATTGATAAGGTCATTGCAATTTTCAATTAAGACATCTTTACTTGTTAATCAAGGCACATTTGCTTATTAATGTTCTTCTTTTTTTATTAGTAAATGTGAGAATATAATTTTACAATTGTATTATATTACCTTTAAATCCCTCAAAATCTATTAATAATTTTAAGATTTCAGTGCACCTTATTGTATTACTTAGCTATTCTTAACGTGAGTGCAATTTCCCCTTGAATTCATCTTAAATCAGGGGGAATTTACTTTAGTTTTGTTATCAATTTTTTGATTACGTGAATAAATATGACTCACCGATAATATTTGTAAATTAAAGAATCCTTCCAAAAGATTACTTATATCTTATATTTGCGAGGAAGGAGGTGTACAGTGTGACCCTCGTTACTACTATGACCATTAAAGAATTGGAGCATAACATTTTAGAACCCTTTAAGATTATTAATGATGTTTTATAGTTTTAAAATTTCAAAATACAACTATGTCTTTTTAATTAAAATTTTGCTTAATTAATTATTTTCAACAATCACATTCCACAGTTCCAATGTTCATTTTGTATATTTTCACTACCTGTCAATAGAAATATTTTAATGACCAAATTTTCGATATTTTCAGTAGTAATGTTAGATGTTTCCAATACCCTATCTTTTCGACACCCATTTTTCATTTTTTGGTACTAAATATATCTAACATTTTTATTTACCAAAAAATATATCTAAGATGACTATTGAAAAAGTTGAAAAACTAAGCAATGAAAATATGAAAGATGATTTCTAAAAATATAAAAGAGAGGCCGGAAAAAAGTAACTCAAGAGAATGAAAGCTTTCGAAATTAAAATTACTTTTTGTTTGTTTTGCTAGTCTTCCAAAACTAATTGTATGTTCATACCTCATTATGAATATTTTCGTAAATATGCTAAACCAAACCGCAAGTTACATTATTTCATAATTTATAGATAATATAGTTTCTTTTATATTGGAGGACTTAAAAATTTTAAACCCTTAAATTGCATATTCTAAACTACCATAAAAATTTGAACTTTTCTTTCATTTTCAGGCTTCGCGGTGAACAATTAGATTGGAATAGGATGAATAAATTTTCCCAATTACTCTTTTATCTCAAACAACTAAAGTATTCTTATGCTTGTTTGTATATGCTTATAATAATTAATAAATAAGTTTATATAAGTTAAGTCAAATATATTGTGTGTGTTTGGATGGACTTCTGGAAATGTGACTTATATATAAGTCAAACTGAAAATAAGTCAGATTGTATAATGAGATTTATGTTTGGATGAGCTGTTAAAAATATGACTTATAAATCAGTCATATTTTGTAATGAGATGTATGTTTGGATGGATTTTTGAAAAAGTGATTTATGTTTGGGTTAGTTGTGATTGGATGTGTAAAATAAGTCAGAATTGTGGGGTCCATTTCCGTAAATGACTTATAAGTCATAAGTTGAAAAAAAGAACTTATACTTATTTTGACTTATAAACTATAAATTACTTATTTTTATAAATCCAGCCAGACATGCTTAATTTAACTTTTCTGAAAATAAATCATTTTTTGTGAAAATAAGGACTTATTTAGCTGATATAAGTCCAGCCAAACACCCCATTATATACTTACCTCATAAATTGTAAAATCACGATTGAAAACCTAAATCAGAGTTTCAAAATACCAATCCAAACAAGTATGCTATCGATTCTTATCAATTTAGTGATGTTTAGATTTTTTTTTTTCTGTCTCCCTAATTATACCTCTAGTTTTATCACATCATGTAGTTTTTTGTGTTGCTTATAAGTTTACTACCCTTGTACCTTTCAGTCATCATTACATAGGCGTTCAGGATTAAAAAAAAAAAATCATTACATAGGGAATCATTACACCTCAAATCTTCTGAGGGAAATGCCGCCCAAATGGCAAAGGCGAGTGAAAGAAAAGAAAGCAGTTGCTTGGATTTTGTTTAAGATCAAGAGATGTCAGTTAAATTAAACATTAAAAATTGTGCGAATGCACGCAAATTGTTTGAAGAATTTAAACTAATCACGTGTTCAAAAAAGCTTTTTTAATACTTCCTTTCCTCTTCTTATAAAAGCCAAATAATCAAATAATGTATATTAAGAAAATTGTCAAAATAATTTAAAATTATAAATATGTTTGAAATAGAAT
This sequence comes from Mimosa bimucronata, assembly GCA_037074515.1. Lineage (NCBI taxonomy): Eukaryota > Viridiplantae > Streptophyta > Magnoliopsida > Fabales > Fabaceae > Mimosa > Mimosa bimucronata. Next base: position 29,453,090 of record CM073445.1, on the reverse strand, counting down.
TTTTTTTAATATTACCTTTATTAAAAGAAAGAAATATAAATATTAATAAGTATGAAAGAAAGTATAAAGAGAGATAATAAATATAAACACCAACACATCATTTCTTTTTCTTTTTTTGCAATATTTTAAAGTAATTAAGGATAAAATTGAAAAAAAAATCCAATAATTGAATAGACAACCCTATTCAGAAATCAGCCTCTTATATTAAGAAGAGGGAGTGATAAACTGGATGTCACTGCTCAGACTAAATACAACCATAAAGTCAAAAGGCTAGTTTCCTTCGTCAAACTTCTCCTCTTAATTAATAGGTGACTGTTTATTAATGATATAAAAGTTGCTTCCCCATCATATGACATGACTTAGTTAAATAGTCAGTGTGATTGAATTCTTCTCTGTATTAACATCTTTGTGTCAGTATGACACTACAAGGAATATTGATATCACATAACCCAGCAACCATATTAATAACTTCAATTCATTCGGAATAATTTTATTTTGATAAACTATTAAAAAACTAAAAATATTTTTTTCAACAATACTTTCATGATTAGATTAATGTTCTATCAACAAAGTAAGTGCTGAATTCAGTTATGATCATTCTTTTCTGGCAAAAAAAAAAAAAAAGTTATAATCATTCTTTTATTTAATTTTAAAAAAGAAGCTAGTGAATCGGTGATGCTCTTTATTGGAAAAGGGAGAAAAACTGATTGGACAAAAGAGCCCCCTTTTCCCTCCATACAGTTGTAAGTTGGCGACACAATTTTCAGGGGCCTTTTTAATATACTCCCTCCTCTTGTTCTAATTATAAGAGTCAGTTAATTTTTTTAAAAAAAATTAAGGATGTAAAATACACAAGGGTTAAGGTGCATTTTAGCCAATGATTTGTTATAAAAAGCGCACCTAACACAATTATTTTTAAAATGTCCATATAAGCCAACCATCTTTTAAAATGGGGGCAATTTGACCAATACCGTACAGAATTATGTTGTGCTAAACGCTCCTTTTTTAAATAAATTATTGGCCAACTTGTCCCATTTTAAAAGATAGTTTGGCTTATATGGACATTTTAAAAATAATTGTGCCAAACGCGCTTTTTATAACAAATCATTGGCCAAAATACACCTTAACCCAATACACAACTATGAATTGTTTATATTTGTATTTTCTCCTAGAAACTAAGTTATTTTACTTATAAACTATCATATAATCTAATTACATTTCGCATATATTATGATTTAGAGGTCTAATTTGCTTCCTTAATCTCCCAAAAAAGTCAACCGGCTCTTATAATTAGGATCGGAGATAGTACAAGTAAGCATCATCCTTACTGACAGACGGGTAATTCGGGCGACCATGTAAGCTAAATAAAGTAGGTTGACATTTTATCAGTCCGAGCCCGCCTCTTTTTGACAGGTTGGCCCATAAACCACAGCCCGTTTTACCATCTCTACTTGCAGATAACTTTTTGTTATCAACGATATAATTTTTTAAAAATGAGATTTCAACACTTTTGCCTTAACTTTGTGAATATAATAAGATCAAACTCTTTGTGGCATTTATAAATTTCTTATTTTAAAAAAAACTTGCCTTGAATTTCATTTCATTTTGTAGGCCCCCAAAATTTCATTCCTGACTCCAAGAGTTGCGTCATTCCACTTGGGCCGAAGAGGTAAGCCCACGAAGAGCTAACACATGAAGCGAAGCGACATGTTCGCCTTGGGCCTAATAGCAAGGTTTCCATCCTGGACCAAACGGCTCCCCGCAATAAGAGGCTTGTTTCGCCAACGGGTGAACTCATATCCAGAAACAACATTGTTAGAGAAGAGGACACGTGGCTGCAAGCAGAAAGAGTCATTTGGAGAGCCCATATGTGGTGCAAGAATTTCGGAAGACCTGTTCCCAGGAAACCTACAACGAGAGGAAACTGTCAGATCATGGAGGAAGAATCGGAACCACCCTCTTACTATTCCAAGAGCACAATTTTGAACCAAGAGGAAGATAAAAGAAGCATGACCTAACGGAGGGAGACACCAAAACATTTTGAATTAGACTCTCACTACCGAAAGCATTACTGTGACCTTGTTTACAGAATTCCTTGTTATTCTCATTGATTATTGTATCTCATATTCAATTTCATTGTACTCGTCTTGTTATATTCATTCCCTGTAAACCATTGCACCGTCTCAACACTCGTTCTCCAATTGTTGGTGACCCGTTTTACTTCTTGTTCTATAATCACTCTAAAAATTCATATAAAAATATCCGTAATTTCACATTTACTGTTTTTTGACCATCACAATATCCTTACTTTCAATGGAAACTCTTGATCTTTTTGCAGCAACTGTAATTTTTTTCAGCTAACGAATTGAGGCTTTCTTCCTTAAATGGATTGTGAATTTGAGAATGTTAATTGTAAATTTCTTTTATAACACCAGTAAATTATTTTTTTCCCTCTAACATTGGTGTAGAATTTCATCCCCTATAAATAGATTTGGGAATCTTATAGTTGTGAAATTTTTCTAACATTCCCCCTTTTTCTTTGGTCAATTAACGTCCCCCCTTTTTAAATGAAATACTTGTATGAAGTTCCAGCCTCTATATCTTTAAATATACTTTGTAAATTAAAAAAGATTGTTGTGAACCGTTTTGTACAACTTGTATACTTTTTATAAAAAAATAGGGTTAAGGTGCAAAAATACCCATCAACCTTAATTAAAAGTGCATCTAACACCATATACTTTTTTGAGGTGCAAAAATGCCTATTAACATTTAAAATGAGAGAAAAAATGCTAAGACTGTTAAATATAACTTGTCAGCGTTAGTTTTTGCAATGGGACCTACATTTTTTAAATGAAAGTACTAAAATGCCCCTACTAAAAAAACCCTCCCCTAAAGCAATGAAGAAGACAGAGTTTAAGAATGGTGTTCCTCCCCTCAACTCGCCTCTATTTTGGATGAAGAGGATGCTTAATAGTGGAGCAGAAACGACCTCTCTCTCTCTCTCTTCCTCTCTCCTGCTTTCGTTCTGTATCATTGCTATCCTAGTTCAGACGGTATTGAAGAAGAGAAGAAACATAGCAGTGAAGATAAAAATTATATGGCTGTTCTCTCTACCCTCTGAAATCACAAATTGCTTCCTCACCTTCTTTCTCTGGTTTGATGAAAAGGTTGGGAGGGGTTGTTGGAGTGGGTGAGGAAGTAATTGCCACTAAAGACTGAAACATTGGGGGGAAGAACATGGGTAATATGCCTCTACCATTCCCAAATATAAGCTTTTTGTTATCTAATCCAAATGAATTAGTGACTTTCAATTGGAAGAAATACTTGAAGGGTTAGAGCTGTTAGTCAAAATTTGACCAAGTAATAAAACTTATCACTGGGCCTTAAAAGAGAAGTTGAAACTATCATATACACATATTCAATCAAAATCCACAGTGGATATAAGAAAAATTGCAGAAGAAAAAAGCTGAGTCTAAAACTATCAATTTTATTTTATAACGTTTTCCCCCATGAAAAATCAAAATTTGAGAAAAGGAAGTATGAAATATTAAGTGTTTGAGTTATCAATGAAAATATGAGTTTGAATGGAAGAACAGTGGCGATAACGGCAAGTTATCTCACAGCTTTCTTTGTGGCTGCTCCCTCTCCGTAATCTCAAAGTCGGCGTTCTCACCTTCTCCCCCTGGTTTGATTCCAGAGGTGGGGATTGATGGCTTTTGGTTTTTCTGAGTTAGGGGCATTTTAGATGGCTTTTGGTTTTTCTGAGTTAGGGGCATTTTAGTGCTTTCATGAAAATAATGTGGGCCACACTTTAAAAAGTAACGGAGTTAAGTTGCACATAACGATTTTGGTATTTTTGCCCCCATTTTAAATTTTTATGGGTATATTTACACCTTCAAAATGTATATGGTGTTGGATGCACTTTTAGGCCAAGTTTATGGGTATTTTTGCACTTTAACCCTAAAAAATATTATATTTTAGCTGTTAAATGAGCTTGTGAATATAAGCGAATACATAGTTGTGAGTTTCTTTTTCTTCCTTTCTTTTTTGTTTTTGGTCCGAAGTTGTGAGTTTCTTTATATCAGTGAAAAATTGTGTTGAAAGAAACTTTGGCCATTAAAGTTTGATTTATATTTAAACGTTATTAGTTCGGTAATTATATAAAAGATTGGATATAATTGTCACACTTATAGTTGAAAAAAAAATAGGATGGAACTCTAAAAGAAAGGGAGAAATTGTTAAGTGAATTTGGTTTCCCACATCATTTGTAATCATAAACAAACACATTAGAAATACTTTAATTTGATATGGTATCATTCTATTTCTTATTATAAATTTAACTACTACAAATTTTTTGTTCCAAAATATAAGTCTAATTTGGAATCAATTAATGCTACTTTGACTATTTTACCTCTACGTTGGAAATATGGAAGATGAGAGATAATGTCTATAATGTATAAAATATCTATATCTATATCTATATCTATATCTATATCTATATCTATATAACATAAATTACTCTTCCACCAAAACACTATTCATAAGGAATTAACGGCCCAGATGATTAGATCTATTCAGATCAATGGGTCAAATTATCACTAATTTTATAATCTACTAATTATATCACTAATTATATTTGATTTGTCACCTATGAAATTATGTTCATATGCGACAAATCAAATATAATCATTATTTTTCAATTAATATATTTAAGATAAGCCTGAAAATTATGTTTATAAGAAGCTTCTGATTGGTTATAATCATTTGAAATTAGGTTCATTAAAAGCCCAAAATATACATCACTAATTATATCTACTAATTATATTAAAAAAATATAATATTTATTTTTCAATTAATATATTTAAGATAAGCTTTAAAATTATGTTTATAAGAAGCTTCTGATTGGTTATAATCATTTAAAATTATGTTCATAAGAAGCCCGAAATATGTATCACTAATTATATCTACTAATTATATTTAAGAAAAATATAATCATTATTTTTCAATTAATATATTTAAGATAAGCCCTAAACAATTTTAATAAGAAGCTTCTAATTGGTTATAATCATTTAAAATTATGTTCATAAGAAGCTCAAGATATATATCACTAATTATATTTAAGAAAAATGTAATCATTATTTTTGAATTATTATATTTAAGATAAACCCTAAAATTATGTTCATAAGAAGCTTCTGATTGGTTATAATCATTATTTTTGAATTATTATATTTAAGATAAGCCCTAAAATTATGTTCATCCCAATATGTATATATCACTAATTATATCTACTAATTATATTTAAGAAAAATATAATCATAATATATATATATCATTATTATACGTTTGTTTTTTTAAAAAAATAATCATTATTTTTGAATTATTATATTTTAGTATAATTATTTTCATTTTTCATTTTAAACATACCTATACTTATATCATAAGACATCCACAACTTCTTATTGGTCAATTTTAAAATATATATGTCATTAATTATATTTACTAATTATCTTTAAGAAAAATATAATCATTTTTTTTGAATTATTATGTTTAAGTATAATTATTTTCTTTTTTCATTTTAAAAATGTATAATATTTTAAATATAATTAAATATATAAATGATCCGTATGATAAGCCATAAAATTAATTATATAAATGAAGTTGAAATATATTATGAAGGATGATAGTGGAATAGTTTTAGTTACCTTTTGGGACGACCTTGTAAAACATGTGGTTAACAAGACTGCTCTATAATTAAGGTTTGAATCACTTAAGGTAGTAAATTTGAATGTGTATACCCACAACTGTTACACAAGGGTATCAATATAATGAACTTGTTTTTTTTTAACATCTGTTTCTGCCCATAGAAGAAGAAAAATGAAGGCTTTCCTGAGGACCTAAAGAAATTAGTTCGGAAAAAGTTACTATATATTAAAGCTGAAACTTAACTAATACAACAAGAACAACCTAAGTTCAATCATCAATGTTTGGGAGCTTATGGTGTGTGATAACCTCCTTGCTGAATTCAACACCTCCTCATCCGAGATAATCTGCTCCATTCAATAGTAACTTAATCAAAGTCATTATAATAACTCACATATATCCTAAGAGGAATGGACCAAAATTGTGGACTTTTAGGAACTATGGGACCAATTGTTTCTGTCTATTTCTTTACAACTGACACACATTCTGAGTTTTAAGCCTCTATATTTAACAAATTCTAATAAAATCAATTTGTATAAAAGTTTGCTTGTTCTTATAATTTCATTCATTACCTTGAGCAGGGATCTAAAGCTGCAAGTGTATCTAAAAACACTTCTGATGTTTACCTCACAATAGACTTGTCCTCTGAAGACACAACTACTCCCAACCTCTCTAATCATCTTACCCATAATGCAGATTCTAAGGGGGAAAAAGGGGCTCTACATCCACTAGCTGTGCAGATGAGTGAGTGTTGAAGATAGTTAAACAAGAGAAATAATGTTGCCTCTTATTAGTGATTTTTTCTAACATGTGGACGAATGTAACGTCTACTTTGCAATTTCCATCTATATGCCTGTAGGGATGGGATACAAGTTGACTATCTGAACTCTATAATATTTAATGAATGTACTAGGTTAAGGAGAATGCATCTTATCTTTGTTTCTTAAGTAAACTTAGTTTTCAGAAAGTAAGTTTAATGCTATTATATTGATGCCAATTCAGCTTATAAACATGAATTTTGAATTGCATGCCATTCAAAAGAAAATAAGTTTAAAGAAAAAACTTTCAAATTCAAATTAACGTAAATCATATGGTAATTTTGAGAAACTTTTATGTTAATTTGTATTTTCAAATTCCAAAATACATATTTACATCCGAAAAATCAATTTTATAATTATATTTCGATTTAATAATATATGTTGAGATTGAGTCATATCCTTACATTTAATGAAATACCACATACAAATTCAAACTATTCAAACAAATTAAAAACATATGTCTGTTATAACTCCAAAACCTTCATTAATATCTTGATATTCGGTGCGTTATACTTAAATGAGCTCATTCATTTACCTTATTGTTTTAAATGTTAGCCTACATCTCCAACATGTATTTCTAATTGTAAATTGGTTGAATGGCATTTCCTATATTCTAACACCTCAATAACAAAATATTTTTAATTGTCCAAGGCATTATAGCTTTAGATGCGTTTTTGATGAAGGGATGCAATAGTTCGGTTAAATGATTTACATAAGTATTCTGCCATTATCTATATTTGTATAATGATTTAGATTAATATTTCCCATGACCTCATGCAAACAAATTTATGATTTCTTTTTTTGAATTGAAAAACCAGATTTATGATTTCAAGTCGAATCACATGAAAAATATCACATGTGTAACACACGAGAGGCCTAACTCGTTATATTAACACCTATTCTTAAATAAGGGTAAAGTTAGAATTTTTTTTTAAAAATATGTCATATTTGGTGCTATAACTTTTACTCATTGGTATGTGAGAAGTAGTTAGTATAAATTTATAATGAGGGTGGTACTCTGCAATCTTATCCTCAAAAAAAAAAAAGTAACTAGTCTTAACGTTTTTTGGGAAAAAGACAAATAAATACCCTCCAATTTACAAAATCCCATTAACAATTTCATTATAGGTATTAACAACTTCATGATAGATTGTTATGTTGTTAATACCTATCATAAAGTTGTTAATAAGATTTTACAAATTAGATGGTATTTATTTATCTATTTCCGGTGTTTTTTTCATCACACAAAGTGCTATAACTTCACCAAGCATTCTTACGGCCACTGCAACTTGCAAGCAATTAGCGAGTGCAATTTTGTCCAATTAGTTCATCATACGATTCCGTACAAAGAAAGCCGATGGATTCTACAGCACGTTTTGGTTAATGTCGAAAAAACCACAACGACAACCCCAAAAAATGCCCAGAGGTAAAGCAAGCAGGAGGGCAATTTCGTCCAACAAATTCATCTACACCCATTTCATTTTTAAATCAACTCCACGAAGAACATTCCACAGAGAAAGCAAATTCCTCACAAATTGCCCGGAATCACTGTTCATGTTGTTCCCACTTCGCCATTGATAATAACTCCCCACTGTAAAAAAAAATGGACCTTGATATATTCCCATGGGTACTCGAGTTTCTCCTCAGAAATTCAGTTCCAGATTCACTCCTCAGAAAAATCCTTGATTCTCTACCTCTCTCTCGAATCGATTCACGGCTATGGAAAACACTATCCCTCAGATCTATCCAATCAGAGATGGACACGTCATCATTCACAGAAACCTCATTGCAATCCCTCGAGGTCATCGAAGAAATCGACAGGCTTGATGGCATTGCAACCACACAAGCCATGAAGGAGGCATATTGTGCGGTGGCTGTTGAATGCTGTGTGAGGTACATTGATGCATGCCCAGAGAAAAATACTCGTGGGTTGTTTGATGATTCCATGAATAGAATATGGAAAGGCCGAATTAGGCATATGGTGGAGGCAATGGGGTTAGGGAAGACCAGTAATTTATTTTCTGCTGAGTTGGTTAGGTGGAAGGATGTGTTAGAGTCTGCACGTTGGGATGTAGAGGTGTGTGGGAGGTTGATGAACATGAATACTAGAGAAAATGCAGTGGAAAAGGTTAGGGTTTATCTGAAAGAAAGTTGGGATTTTTTGGGACCGTCTTTTCTTGAGTTAGTAGATGTGTTGTCTTCAGGCAAGGGTTTGGAGAATTCAAAGGGGGATACCAAGGTGGGTGACAAGGGTGTTTCTGAATCTGTCTTGGTTTTTGATAAGGTGAATATGTGTAGAGGAAGGTCACATTGTTTGAGTAATATGACTGAGGAGGGTTTAGTTGTGTCTGATGGAAGTGCATTGTGTAATGCTGCAATATGCAAGGAGAAGGCGCCAGTGGCAGGTGGGAATCAAGATAGGGAGAAGTTGGGAAAGAGAGTCTTGCCTCAAAGGATGAATGAAGGTATGTTTTTCTTCCCTGCTTGTTCTTTATTTATCTCTGTTCTTGCTTTTGATTTGTAACTTTTTACACCTTCTGGATTATAATTTTTTTTTATAAAAAAATTATGACATCAGTCTGTTAAAAGTCATGTTCACAATGGGGTATTAGGAAAATATTATATGAGAATGTGATTTAAGTTTTAATTGGAAGCATTGGTGGTGCAAGTAGAATTGCTTAATTTTCTTCCAAAAAATGGCATTGCTTGTTGTCTTGCATTATTTGATGGATCGTTTTGTTTTTATTCATGGTTTCCTTGTTTCTCCTTACAATGATGTGTATATTAGTGTAAGTTACTCCGTCCGTCCCATAATATAAGGTCCATTTTTTTGAATGATCTTGTCCCACAATATAAGGTCATATTTGACTTTGTTTGAGTAATAAATGTTTTTTTTCCCATTTTACCCATGCATTAATTTTCCCACACATTCTCTTTCATCTTCTTTTCATAATTACCCCCTCTCTTACTCATTCATAAATAAGGGTAATATGGTATATTTTCTACACATTTATTATTTTTAACTAACTGTAACTAATTTTTTAGGAACCCGCAATTTGGTTAAAAAAACTTTATATTATGGGATGGAGGGAGTATATTTTATTTGAATCATTCTCCGAGGAGGAAAAGTTTCTCTGATATGCTTGCTTGCTTGACCATGAATAGGCAAAATCTTTAGTTTCTGTTTCTTCTATGTTATATCATACAGCAAGTTTGGCAATACGATATCAATTATATGTATGGCCTCTATTTTTATGATTAACATTTTCTTGATCACAATGCGTCTTGATATATTCTTGCTTCTCACGTAGCTATTCAAAAGGGCAAGCTGCCACTTGAACATAATCGTGCTGCTCCCTCTACACGTAGAGGAGTTAAAATTGTTGATGCTGAGGAAGTAGGGCCAGTGAAAGTGCGTGGGAAAGATCACAGTCAATCTAATATTCAAGTTGAAAAACTCCGGAGGTCTCTCATGTCAAGTTCTTTGGAGTTGCGTGCATTGGTGAAGGATCCTCTTCCTGATGCATTACATAAATCTGACATTGTTAGATCTGAATTAGCAATGAAGGGTGTGAATCATGAGCCTCCTTCTGCAAACCATAGTACATTTGTAAATGTACCAGAACAAAATACATGCAGGAGCATGGTGCTTTATCAACCTTTCAATGATACTTTAAAGAAACAGTCTTCTGCTAGTTGCAGTAATGTTCAGCGTCCTAGCTTGATGGAACGAAATAGTACTGCCCATACTTATGAGGTAACTGTGTTATTCAATTTCAATTTTATTGTGGTAGCAGGTAGTTTTAAGGTTATGAGAATCAGGATGGGTAGGTATTAATCTAAAGGGTGGCATCTTATTTAAGATATGTCCTTTGTGGTCTCTTTATTCAGAAAAAATGTGCGTGTGTGTGTGTGTGCTTGAATATTCCTAAAGCATTTTATCTATTATTTCTATTTTCAGTGGGATGATCCATTTAATGACTGGCCTGGGGGAAGCCCTAAGAAAAGGAGGAAAAAAGGAAGATGGAGTTCTGAAGAAGAGGATGCTTTAAGAGATGGTGTAAAGAAGTGAGTTTTTATTTTGTAAAACAACCTGTCCATTGTTAAATATGCTGGGATTTAATTCTGTTGTGTTTTTAGTTATTCTTGGAAACTTTTTCATCTTGGTAGTAATCCTAGTAGGAAAGAGGAGTTATTGTCTTTGATCAAGAATCTACGAGACATTGTGTTCTCGAAACTTAGAAGCCAACAATGTCACAACAATATTCAACTACTGAAAGTGTGTTGGGCTTCTAAGTTCTTTTCTGCTTGGATGGAGAATACGGATTAATTTTTTGAAGTTTCAGATAATATGATTATATGTTCTCATTCTCTTTATTTCCTTATACAGGTTTGGCAAAGGAAACTGGAAAGCAATCCTTAGATTTCACAGTGAGATATTTGCAAAGGCAGGAAGAACAGAAGTAAGCTACTAACAATGTTGTTGAACTCATTATTTTAAATACATGTGGCTGAAATCAGAATATATGACAACAATGTTACATTTTTTTTTCAGGTTGATTTGAAGGATAAATGGAGAAATTTGACACGGTAGTCATAGGAGGAGGAATTATTCTGCATGTGTATACTTCATATATCTCAGGTCTTCAGGAAGTATTTTGACTTGAAGAATTAGTGAAGAAACATGACACCAGTGACATAGAGGAATTTTTTTGCATGTACATACCCCTTGGATATCTCAGGCTTTGAATGTGCAGTTTCACTTTTTGCCTGATTTTCTTACTGACTGGGGTTTATCACTAAGCCTTATTCTTATTCTCATGAAAATATGTTACGTGAACTGAACTAGTACTACAATCATATGAGGCTGCTAATATGTAGTCAAGTGTTATTTTTTATTAACAAAAAGGAAATTTATCAAGCTGATAGCCTGAAGAGTTCTGCATGAATGCCAATTAAGTGCCAAATTTGTGTGGACAGTGATTTTTGAAGAAAAGTCAACATCTATAAAATGGAAATGTTTGATTTGCTGAAACTGCGGTATGAATTAAAAAAATGGTACTATAGTCCGTTGCCAGTTTGTGTAGTAGGTATAGATACTTGAATATGTCCAATTTTGGAATCAACAACATTCTTGATATATTTTTCTGGTTTTCCATATGATGTGCTGATCACACATTGTAGGCAACACAAAAAGCAGAGATAAATATGAGCTAGGGTTGTGTGTAAAGAAACTGAAACAGAGTTTATCAAAGACTGTATAAGAGAAACTGACCGAGCTTTGGGTCAGAAGATGAATGAATAAAAAACAGGTCTGTATGTGTCTAAGAATGTTAACTATAGTATAGCTTTGGAGCTGAGCCAGATCCTCATATCAAATTCACAGGGAATCTACTTAGGTACTCCCTTCTTCATGAGAGAGCAACTGTGCTGTCTATGCTTCAATTCTCGACAAGTTGCAGAGGAGACTTCTTCTTGGCAAGGTAAATTTTTAACTCTCGTTGGGAGGACTGTTTTAATAAAATCTGTTATTTTTATCTTATATTGTTATTATGTGCAGGTTATGCTTATCTCAAGTAAAGTTCAGCAAGAAACTGCATCTTTTGTTCTCGAGATATGGTGACAGAAGATGACAAGGAGCATGGGAGCTTGGGTTTGAAAGATCCTAAAAGCTCTTAACCAAGACTTCATTACGGAACTATATTGGGTTGTTTTCACGAATATGCAAGCTTTTTGGGTGAAGATTCTCAGAATAAGTACCAAAAGCAGGTTATGTTTTGGTTCCTACTATAATCAACAAGCGAATCAGCCCCTCTTGGAGAAAAGTGTCATTGAAGCATGGGAGATGTTTATGGAAGGGATAAATTAGAAAGTCAGAAACGGCCACCAGGTCTAGTTCTAGACTGATTTATGAGCCTTGTCCTTATGGAGTGTGTTTTGTCTGCTATTCATGTTCATCAACCTCCCCAGACACCTTTCCATCCTGACAAGCAGACTCTATGACGTCCCTCCACCCTATCAACTCAGTCGTAAATTAGCGACCCCTCCTCCCTAATGCCATTGTCTCCATTTTCTGAACTCGGCCCCTCCAAATTTTATTGATGGCATCTTTAAACAAATCATGGGTGTTCTTATATGGGCATGCATCAAGGTACTTGACACTTCGCTCCACGTCAACAGCACCTTCATGGCTCATGTGATTGCAATGGCATCAAGGCTGTTGATTTCTTCAATGACCTCCAGATGTCCCAATAAGCTATGTCTAAATGATGCCATAGCCACCTCCTTTTGGATAGACCTGAAAGCCTATGTTTTTCCACATCCTTGAATTGACAAGAGTGAGGCAAAACATTAAGAACATAGTTGACAGTTGAATTTAGAACAGAACTCCTGAGAAACTCTTGTATCCATTGACATGTATGGAGGTCCATTACACTGGGAAAGCTATGATCACCGGGGGAGCCGGAAAAAAGGTCTGGGCTCAATGTTTCAGAGTAGTTTCTGGGAAATTTGCTTTACAGAAAAAGTTCTTCGGAGAGTGAATTAATATGGGTTCCAGGATCCACTGGCTCTCTTTGTACGGAATCTGAATCCAGAGCAAACATGAAGTGGTGTGGAATTAAATAATATCTGAATAAGCAAAGATCAAACAGCAACTCAAATTTCAATTTAGAACAGAAGGTTGCACAATCTAGTCAGCATTTGGGATTTAATTAAATCCCTGCACACCTACCATCTGCATGTTTGGATCAAAGTCATTGCAGAAGTGTTTTGAGTATTAACCATCACTGCCGCTGTTGTATGGCACCGTGGCGCATATGCACCAACTTCTGCTCACCTTCCTCCGAAGGATTCTGTTTGTTTGCCTTGCATGGAGGAGATGATGAGTAATGGGGTTAACGGTCAGGATCAGAGAATATTGTTCAACAGATTAGAGCTGGCTCAAAACTACCATAAATGGTGCGTTTCATATTGGATGCAGAGGGGTGGCACCCGCCAATTTCCGCTTGTAGGTTATGGCAGGAGGTTCAGACAATCGTCTTGTTTGTTGTTGTTTTTTTTTTTTTTTGGGGAGTACAAAAGGCAAGCCATGCTTGAAATGGTCTTGTTTGTTTTTTAGGAAAATTATACCGGTCATGTAAATATAATGTATTTCATTTAATTTATAAGTAAAGTAATTATACTTATTATATATGTAACTTATTTATATTTAATTATTTTCCCATCTAAGACAAACCATTGTGCTTGTTTGTTTAATTGAATAAATATCTCCTTTTCTTATTTGGGGAAAAATGGGTTCAGGGATGAACTTGGCAGTTGGGACTTGGGAGAGATATGAAAACTAAGGGACGAGTTTATCACTGTAGAAAGATTTTTATGGAATCAATTTTTTTTTTTAGTACAAGAGCTATTTAGTTTATAGGTAGTTCAAGAAAACTAGATGAGTCATTTAAATTATAATAAATATGATTTGATCTTTATTTAATACCTTTGTCTAATATTAGATTGTACATACTTTCATAATTTTAAAAGTTGATAAATCTTAAAGATAAGATGGATAGAGGTCTGGTAGAATATATTATAGAAATTTTGGATAGAATTGTATTACCAATTGGGATGCTCAATGGGCATCCCACTGGTGAAAGTGGACAAATCCTTCTTATGTTTGAAACATACAACTACTTAAGAGGTAGCTTCGCAAGTAATACTTAAGTTATTTCCTTCCACTAGACCACTAGAACTGGAGAGCCTCCGATGTTGTGGAGAAAAATCAGACGGAAGATTCCTAAAAGATTTTTCTGCCTTTTGTAGTTGGTGATGCATGGAAGAGTCCCAAATTCCTATCTAATGTGTTAAGAGTAGCAACATATGAAACTATTAGGCAACCAGACATTGGTCCTATTGGAATGACTTTTGATCATTATTTAAACACAAGTTTTAAGTCCGAGTTCGTGAAAATACTTTTAGTGAGCTGCTCTTTATTTGGTTGATAATATTCAATCTGGCTTAATCAGATAGTTATATAAAAAAGAGAAAAAAAAATGTATTACAGTTATGATAGATGCCCCACTGATTGCAGATGTAATGAAGAAAATTTTGCTTGTTCTATGTGAATAGGGAAAGGGTAATCAGGGAAAAAAGCATTATAAAACCTGACTTTTGGTTAGTTTTCTGTTCTCCTATCGCTATTCACTCACCCTTGTCATGAAAAATGCTCTCTAGTGCAGCTTTTTCTTAAAAAAAAAGAAGAATAAGAAAAAGAAAAAAGAAAAAAAAAATTCTCGTGTACTATGTTGAAAGGCGAGAGTTGACTTCGTGTGATTATACAGATAAATAGAACTGCTATGAGGCTTACCAAGGCTTCAGACAAGCTCTATTTTGTACTGAAACCTTCAAAACCCCTGAAAAGGACTGGGTTTATAGCAGACACTGATAGTTATGTGAAAATGAATGGAGTTGCATAAGAAGGGGCTACAAGATCAGAGGAAGGTGTATACAGAGAAACCAAAATGAGATTTCATTTTTATCCAAGTCAATCTTTTTTAAAGTAAACTCAATTTTTCCTCTTACATATACTTAATACTTAAAGTTCGAGCTCAAGCTTTACTTAGTGCGATCCAATAGAAGTATTATTTTGCATCGCATAAAATACAGGAACATGTTGATCATGCAACAAGAGAGTACACTGGAGAATAATTGACCTTGATTCTTAAAACTTTCCATTATAATACAAAGACGGGCCTTGCCCCAAAAAATAAAAATTTGGAGTAATGTAAATAAAAAATAAATAACAGAGGGGTGAAAACTGAGATTTTTGGGAATGGTGTGTCCAATCGGATATGTACAGTTATAGCCAAATGTGTTTTCATTCCCTCCTCACGCCCTCTAAGAAGAACGAAAATAACCGAGAAAACTATTTCAGAACCTGCCCTCGTGAGATTCAGTATTCTTCTCTGCTATTGTTCTGAAATTGAGGCACCTGAGATCTGGAGCCTCAACTGACACAAGACAGAAATTTTCTCAAGGGAAAGAGAGAAATAAAAAACACTATTTTACAAATAAACCACCACCCCAGCTGCCACTGGCAAGGAATTCTTGCTTGTGCAAATCACCGACCATTGTCTCCATTCAAGCAACTTAGGCCTGTGGTGCCCTAAGAACCACCGGAGCTAACAAGTCAGTCATTTTTGGGCTTTTGATCTGGAGTAACTTGACATAGAAACTCTTCAATTAACTTGGATGTGGCTGAGAAATCGATATCGGAGGCTGGACCTGTGGGGTATCCCAGGGACCAATCTTTAGCATCACAACTGTCGGAAAAATAAATACGCTCCATAGTATCACTGGAGAAATCATGTATGCCCGGTATAAGTGGGCTCTGATCACATCTAAAGCCACAAGCTTGTAAAGCAGGACTAGCATCACAGTGACCACAAGGGGGGCAGGGCTCATTCATATTGATTTGACACTCGAAGGAAGTGCAGGAATCATCCTGAACACCTGAACCAATTGAAATCCCCACAGTCTCATTAACTTGTTGAACAGGCTCAGACAAGCTCTCAATCTGAGAGTTAGACTCAGCGCTGTTTCCCTTGTCATCAGTTCCATTGTCACCAATATCAATGCAATTGCCATCAGTTCCATTGTCACTGTTGCCATCTTCACCATCATCATCAGAATAATTATTATCTTGGTTTCCCACATGAACATCTTGATCATCAGTAGACTCAATGGCAGAGTCATCTTCTTCTGAAGCTTCAAAACCATAGAAGCCCACATTATTGCTTGTGGGACACTCATCATCATCACTGTCAATATTGAGAAATCTGGATCTGTTCTGAGCAGCCCTTCTCCGAAGCATAAAGACATTGTAGTAATAGCTGACAATTTCCTTCTTTGTTCGAGAGGGAAATGCAGCTGACAGCTGCTTCCAAAAGTTTCTACCCAATCTCGCAGGATATGTGTAGACAATCTCATGATATAAATCTTCTTCTTCTTCGGTCCACTTGAGGGAAACCTCCTCTCCCATGTTGCCAAACCCCAAGTTCATAAATGTTTCGTTTCCAAGAGTCTTCATCAAGTGTGCCCGCTCTTCTCGAACATGTTGTCGAACACACCTGATGGAGTTTTGATCAAGGCAGATACATTCTATCCTGCCTTCACCCTTAAGACTCTTACAAGAATGGATGCTCAGGTCAGGCATTGCGATCACAGGAATCCCCATCATCCTCTCTTCATTGCCATCAACATCATAGGTACCTGTCAACTCTAATACCTCAGTCCCTCTTCCTTTCCAGACTGGAATGGTGGCTTGATGATTTGGTCCAACAGAAACTTGTTTTCTTTGGAAGCTATCAGGAACTGAATAGGCATCATCCATTGGAACACTTGCTTTCAGTGGAAAATCATATTCCAAGGAATCAAAAGCATGCAATGATGTTGCCCCAGAACCAGATCCATCCTCACTGTAACTGCTGCTGAAGTGGCCGCTAGTCTCAATATCCTTCTCACCAGCATGTGCATCTCCAGTGACAATCTCTGGTTCAATCGCATCAAACCATTGAATATTGTAAAAGACATCCTCATCTTTCCCTGAGTACCAGATGAAGAATATACATTATCCATAAAATTTCAATCGGGGAAGTAGCTAACTAGATTAACTTCAAGGAAAAAGTTTGTTTTAGAGAGCAAAAGAACACCATTCACCTGAAGCAATAGGCTTCAATGGTGCTATGTTGGGAGTATCAGAACCAGCGAATGAAACCAACTTATCATTGCATTCCATCCGTTTTGCCTTACTGAAAGGAAGATCCTCAAATTCATTGGCCTCAAAACACCGTTTATATCCCATTCTGATTCTGCAAATAAAAAAATTTAAGATTACGCTTTAAGAGTTTATAAATATACAAAAGGCTAACCAGTAACTCAACATGCTACTGCTGAGAAAGTTCAAGTCACTAAAGGCTAATCTTGTCAAATATAAAGAACCTGTTTGTTACAGCTCATGAAGCCATGGTTTCATGAGCTGTAACAAACAGGCACCAAGCCTGGTTACATATCTCCCTCAGAAGACATTTACATTTACAGTAACCAATCTTGCCTATTACTTCAACATGTTAACTTTATAACATTAGCCAGCATAGAATCCAACATTGAAATTAAACCTTTTACTTTCATGTATATTTCAATTTCAACTTACAAGTGATAATGTTGCAGAGTAATAACATGCTTATCAATCATCATAATATTAATCATAATAAACTTTATATTTAATGCTTATATCACCTTACATGTGAAAATGCTGCAGAGTAATTACATGCTTATTAATCACCATAATAATTATCATAATAAACTTTTTATTTAATAAAGGACACATAAATTCTCATCATCAATTAATTCTCAGTCACATCAATAATAAGAATGGTATCATTGACAGTGATGGCAAAGTATTTCTCACCTAGTCAAGTCCTTCAAATTTGATGATTACAAATTGTCAACGCAGCACTTGGGAGGGCAGATTAAGGTCAAAGGGATAACCTAAAACCTAATTAAAGAGAAATTGATAAAGAATTGCTGGCTAAAGGTAGTTTCTCCACGTCAAGGACCAGAACCCCTAAATTAATTTCACCAAATAGAAAACCCCCAATTTTTTTTTGAAACCCTAACCCTAGGTAATCAACAAACTGTGATAAGTGCGAAATTAGAACCCAGACGAGGGCGAAAGCGTCGTGGATTAACAAAAGGAGTCAAACCCCTCAAACAATTTAAAGAATCCCTAAACAAATTTACAGAAAGCGAAACCCTAAAACGTCGAACGCTTCGAAACCCTAAATTCGGAAGCGATAGGGAAAATTACGTGAAATCCGAACGAGAACTAAGGTGAAAGCAAATCGAAACAAAAGATTATGTACCGAACATTGAAGGAATTGGAGTATTAAGGAGTCTGAGTTCCTAATCGAAACCCTAAACCTAGAATATGGTAAAGATCACAAAAGGAGTCGTGTTTGGGATCAAACGAAAGAGGAGAAGGAGAATCGAACGAAATCGTGGGCTGATTCAAGGATTAGAACCACTAATTAGGAGGAAATCAGAAATCGACGAGAATTAGATCGAACGAGGTAGGCGATGAAGGTCGAGATACGGTTCGTGCTTTTTGTACACGAGATGGCAGAGTTTTCAAACCGGGTCGTGGGTCGGGGATGACCAGCCCAAATCAGAATTGGGTTTTGATGATTAAATCGGCCCAGTTTTTTTGTAATATAGCCCAGTTTTATTGATATGGAATCGATACATTTAAAATATACGCTCACAAGACAACTTTAAAATAAAATAAGATATCATCAAGGAACCTCTCAGCTCTCACCAAGCAAGTTCTATCACAATACTCCTAAACTGAGATCAATGTACTATACATATGAGTGATTCGTCAAGTTATATGAAGATTTTATTAACTATATATGTCTTGGTATACATATAAAATTTTCTATTCTTAAACATTTTAATCATATCTAAATTTTTATGGTTATCTATTGTCGAAATTCAATATTTACTCTAAATTTTAAATCCAAAAAATATATTCTTTTCCTTAAAGTAATCCTACCCGAAAGATTTAATTTGATGGAATAATTTTTATGAAAGAAGTTTTGTAAATAGAATTGATTTTATGATAAAAAAATAGAATTGATTTTACTCACCTATATGCTAAATGATCTGCAAAAAGTCAAAAACTGAAACTAACAGAAATCAACACAGCGGCTTTCTTCTTTTTCCTTGGGCGCCGTCCTCTTTCTCTCTATCTCTTGTTTTTTCTCTTCTAAATAAAAGAAGACTTGTACGTGCAATATGTCAAAGGGCGGCTTCATATTATATATAGATACACTCCTATTTTGTTTTGATTATCTTCTCTTCGTAAATATATATAGATATAATTATCTTCAATTTAAACCTTGAAATTGAAAAATATCTAAATCTATCACGATTCTCAATGATTCTTCTATATAGGTAACATCTCTCGTGTATTTTATTCATTTTGTAAATAATCATGATCTCGTAGTGAAAATATCTAAAACAAATTAAATATAGTAAATTGACAAGTTATAAGAAGAGTTTATTAAACCTTTTAATCATCTCCAAATTATGGATATCTATGGTCGAAATTCAATATCTAATTTTATTCTATAAAATATCCTATCATTAGAAAGATTTAATTTAAGGGAACAACTTTTATGAAAGAAGTTTTATGAGTGATTCACTTACCTGAATGATAGTAAAGATTGAAACTGAAAAATATCTAAATTTGCCACAATTCTCTAAGAATCTAAATAATTAACATCAATTGACTGTTTTATTCATTTTTTATAATATTAAATAATTATAATCTTTTAGCGAAAATATATTTTAGATATTCCTATTTAATCCACCAAATCTTAATAAATTAACCCTTTCTTTTGTTCTCTCACATATAATTTGAGATTTCACCCTTATAATTTAAGTTGTTTCAAATTAATTCTTGACATTCACCCATTGTGGATAAATCACTTTATTATGAAATAACTATTCCACGATTTTCTTAAATTTTAGGAGTGAAAATAAGATGTTACACATAATACAAGGGTTCTATTGGCTATTGCACAATACCATACATGATGTGTGCAATTGACATAAGGCCTGTCATATACTAAACTCTCTAAATTACAAGGTCTCGAAGTATTTAGTCTAGTGCTACTCACCCTGAAGATATTAGTTCTCATATTTTGCTTCATTTTCTTTATAGTAAAAATACTGTTCTCACCTAGGAAAAATTAGTTTATTGGGTGAAAAAAAAGAACATTTCTTGCCAACATGTTGGCTGTCATTCGCATGAATAGCATGAGAGTCAGTAAGTTAGTGAGAGAACAAGAACAAAAATTATTTGCTAGGTAAGAAGGCAGAAGAACAAACTATAAAGATTTTCCCAATGAGCTCATTTATTAAATGAAACCAAATCAACAAATAAATAGGCGCTGCTATCATGCCCCAAAACCAAAACCTGATCAAATCAAAATAATGACAAGAGACAACAGCAACTGAAATCTTACTGATAAAAGAATTGCTTAATATATCAGACTGTAACAATCAATCGCCCTCAAAAAACCAAGAATTTCAACCTAAGAGCCTCTGCAGATTTTGATTGCAACCCCAATTTTATGCTACAACTGCAGGCATGTCCTTGAGCCATGAATCTAGAGGCTTACCAATGGAATAGACTATGAACCCAATTTTCCTCAGCTTATCAACATCCACAATGTTCCTACCATCAAATATAAAAGCAGGCTTCTGCATATTGTCATAAATTTTTTGGTAATCAAGCTTCCTGAACTCATCCCACTCTGTCAGAATGCAAACAGCATGGGCATCTTTTGTTGCCTCATAGGCATCCCAAACCACGGAAACTGTCTTAATGGAATTGGGGCTTGTTGGCTGAAGATGAGCAGGATGGTCCCAATCAAATTTATTCATTGAGAGATCCCTTGTGATTTGCTCTTCAGTGACCTGTGGATCATATATGCTCAAACGAGCCTTGTCTCCTATAAGCCCCTTGCACACATCAATGGCTGGTGTCTCCCTTGTATCACCAGTATCCTTCTTGAAGGCAAAGCCAAGAATAGCAACTTTCTTACCTGATACAGTGTTAAACATAGAGGAAACCACTCGGTTCACGAACCGAGTTTTCTGGTAGTCATTCACCTTAATTACCTGTTTCCAGTAATTTGCAACCTCAGGAAGGCCATTGCATTCACAGATATAGACCAAGTTCAGAATGTCCTTCTGAAAGCAAGATCCCCCAAAACCAACGCTTGAGTTCAAGAACTTTGGTCCAATTCTTGAATCTGTTCCAATCGCATGTGACACCTGGGAGACATCAGCTCCAGTAGCCTCACAGAGTGCTGACATGGCATTCACAGAAGAGATCCTTTGTGCCAGAAAAGCATTGGCAGCAAGCTTTGAGAGTTCAGCAGACCACAAGTTGGTGCAAAGGATTTTGTCCATAGGAACCCAATGGGCATAAACATCTCTCAAAGTTTGTATAGCCTTAGCACCTTCTGGGGTCTCCCTACCTCCAATAAGGACTCTATCAGGATTGAACAAGTCCTTAATTGCTGTACCCTCAGCAAGAAATTCTGGGTTTGACAGAATTGTGAAATTGATTCCTTTCTTATTGTGGGTCAGGATCTTCTCAATTGCCTCAGCTGTTTTCACAGGAACAGTTGATTTCTCAACCACAATTTTGTTAGATTTGGAAACATCAGCAATCATCCTTGCAGCACTCTCCCAATAGGTGAGATCAGCTGCTTTTCCAGCTCCAAGTCCTCTAGTTTTTGTTGGAGTGTTCACGGATACAAAGACTATGTCAGCCTCTGCAACATGCTTCTCCACATCTGTGCTGAAGAAAAGATTCCTTCCCCTGCACTCCTTCACCACTTCATCCAAGCCTGGCTCGTAGATTGGGAGCTGGTCACTGTTCCAGGCATTGATTCTTGCGGTGGCGATATCCACAACGACTACTTCAATCTCAGGACACTTCAGGGCAATCACAGCCATTGTGGGCCCACCCACATATCCAGCTCCAATACAACAAATCTTCACCATTTCTGTTTCTTCTCAGAAAAGCCTGGAAGAGTGAATGGTCAGTTTCAATAAACCCAAATTTCCTGATACTATGTGATTGTATTATCAGTATCCAAGTATAACAATTCAAATACTCCCTCCCCGGTTCTAAATATAAGACCTATTTAGAGAGATGAGTTTGGTAACCTCTTTGTAATTATTCCCAACTTTTCCTCAAATTATCCCTATTAATGGTCCTCAATTATAAACAAGTAAGGGGAGGGGGTGGGGGATAATGATAGGTGGTTAGGGCGTATTAGTAATACTATGTGATTTTAATAAAATTAATTAACATCCTTAATATAATCAAATTAGTTAAATAGGTCTTGTATTTTAGACTAGGGAGTACTACAAAATGGGGACAAATCTTCCTTTGAGTTTGTGTCGAATAGGGGAAAAATGAGGACATTGTTCCGATATGCTTAACAATGCAACAAATATCTCATAATTTCAACTTGAAGAAATTGTAAGAAGAGGCTTTTGTCCAGTTCTTCAGAAGTTACATTCTCTATGTTTAAGCTAATCCGTATTCTGTTTACATGCAATCATGCAAGAGAAGACATTAAACAAGAGACAGATTCACAGAGCGCAAATTCCCATAATGAAATCATTTAGCTAGCAGATCCACTGTCATTTACGCAAAATCACCAGCGAATTTCTCCGCAAACAAACAATCTCACCATAAAAAAAAGAAAATCAAAAGCCATTTCAAATTGACGCAACAATGCAAAGATCAAATGAGGAAAAAAGTAATCATGAAAGGTATCGGGAAGCATTTCAAGCGAAACCCAGTTCAACTGAGAGGCCAAACAATAACAGTGGAATAATCAAAGCAAAAAAAAAAAAAAAGTGTTATAGTGAATCAAATATAAGCAAAGCAAATGAAATACCTTCAAATGTAGATCTGATATAGAAGGAGGAGGAGGAGAAGAATATGAAGGAGGTGAAGAAGAAGAAGGAGAAGAAGAAAAGTTGTCCTGTGCCGAGAAAGAAGGAAGACCAGGCTATGTATGTATGTGTATATATATGTATGTGTATGTATGTGTGTGTGTGTGTGTATATATATATATAAAGAGGCATTGAAATGGAACCCGCGAAAAAAGCATTGCTACCAATGTGCACTTCACGTTTTCGTTGTCATTGCGACCCTCCATGATCGTACACTACTAACTACCACAAACTATATTTTGCTTAACAAATAATTAATTCATTTTTAATTAATTACTTAATGATTTCACATTTCTGTACGCTCATGTTTATTAAATATTTTCACGTGTTTTTTAAGAATTTTGTTTTCATGCTTTCATTTATCGGTGGGATAATACCACAAAAAGATGTTCAAAATCTATAAAACAAGCACCCTTAGACTGAAATGAAATGATGCATAGGTGAAATGGGCTAATTTGTCCTTTGTGAAGTTTAAAGAAAAAGATCAAAATACATCCAATAGAAAGAAAATTGGTAAGTGACGGTATGAAATTGAATAACACAAGTAGAACCCTTAAATAGAGTTTGTAATCACAAATAAGAAGCTGGTAAAGCCAAGTAAAAATTGAGTTGATAAGTGTATATGTGAAGTTGGTAAATATAAATAGAAAACCAGCTCCTCACACAGAGAGTTGGTAAACAAAAATGTGAGGTTGGTAAAGTCCATCAAATAATTAACAGAGTTGGTCAGTGCTTTGGTGAAATTGTTTAACATTTATCAAAGTTGGTAAATTTTTTAAACTTAATGGAGGGTGTATTAGTCATTTCCTTTGAATTTATGAAAGAACATATCAGTCCATCTCATATCTATTCTTTCAAAAATTAGTGTGTCTAAGAGTCTTTTATATATTTTGAGTGTCTTTCATATTTTTTTGAATTTGTTGCGATTAAAAAATTAGAGAATTTTATCATTCAAGTTGTTCAATGTAATAACAATGTTGAAGGGCAATCATAAAAAAAAAAAAAAAAAAACAATGTTGAAGGGTTGTTATTTGATTCAAAGATTAAACAATCTGAAGGAGGTTGAAAAAGAGAAAATGAGGCTTTAAAGTACAGGAGAAAAAAGTAATGAAATCAGTGATGAAAAAGCTTTAGAAAAGAACAGATTTAAATGTTTTTAGTATGATTTATTTTATTTCTTTTTTGACCTGGAAGTAGGATTTACTTTTTTTATGCTCTATACGAATTTCATAGATGGAGATACTAGATTGTTTCCTTTTAATATTTTGGAGATCTCAATTTTCAATTTTACTCATCAAATCTAACCATTGTTGGTCTAGACGATTTTTTATTTTTTAATTATCTTACGGGTTAAAATGCATAAACACTTATTGTATCTTTTTATTTCAGCAAACAATGCCTATTTTAATTTTTTTTTCAGTTTTCCCTTAAATTATTTTTCATCAACAATGAGCACTCAAAATTAAAGTTACTTAACGCTGGTGAAAAAATATTTTAAGATATTAGATATGTAAAATATCACTAAAAAATACTTTAAAAAAACTTATTGTGATAAAAAATACAAGTTAAAATATGAAAGAACCACATATAATTTTGTATACTAAATGCAACTGCAAAATACTTCGTGCTGATCTCACATAACTCTGAAATTATTTGGGGGGATCTGCCTTCAAGGAAAATTTGAGTATAATGGAAGAAATATTAAATTAAAACTGTTATTATTTGTTTGTTTGTTTCTGCCTTCGGTTTCATTATTGCCATCGAAGGCAACACGCCATCACTTCACCATCGTCACCTTTTCATTGCATTTCATTGGACCGACACGTTTTTTTCCTCAATTAGCGTATACATCTTAATTGGAAAAAAGGTTAAAAATAATCTTTCAATTCTCAATATAAAAGCTAGTTACGTAAGTAACTCAAGAAGATCAAATAAACTAAATAAATTACTTAATTATATTATATATTACATGATCTCTGAAATATCTATGTGTATCATTATAATATGCATCAATTTATAAGTTAAACAAATTAATTTAAAAAAAATGATAAATATTAAAGATAAATGAAGATATGATCTCATGTTTACAAACAAAATTATTTCTAGATTAACTCTTATGTCTAGGACCAATGGTATTACATCTTTACAAGTTTTACTAATAGAGACCTAAATTTGATTTGGTGTATATGTAACGTGTATTTAACTATAGGGGTAATTAATTACAGGTCCTGTGTAAGGGACTTAATTAAGGTGAGATCCCATGAAATCACCTAATTAATCTGAGGTCCCTACCAGAAATTTGTTATGGCAGGCCAAAAAGTTGTTATTGCAGGCCGAAAAGTTGTTATTGTAGGCCAAAAAGTTGTTAGTGACTAAGCCTTCACTAACAACTTTTTGGCCTGCACTAACAATTTTTTAGCCTACAATAACAACTTTTTGGCCTGTCATAACAACTTGTGACCTGAAAATCACTCTTGGTCTGTAACAACTTGTGACCTTGCGATAACAACTTTTTGACCTGCAATAACAACTTCGTAGGACCTCATATTAATTAGGTGATTTTGTGGGACCTCATCTTAATTAAGTCCCTTACACGGAACCTGTGATTAATTACCCCTTAACTATATACAGATATCTTTCATTGTTAACAACTCTTGCACATAGAGGAAGATGAATTGCACCAAATCATTTAACTGATAAAATTTTAGGGAATAACACTAAGGTCCTAAGGGGTAGAAAAACTCATTAAAATGTCTCATAAGGAGTTTTAGTACTTAATATGTCCCAAGGGGCATGCCTGATTGAGATTCAGAAAATACAATAATCTTTTCCCTAAATAAATTTTATTTAACACAACAATATGTGTACATGGCCATAGTAAGAGGTGTCAATATAATGGCCAGGGAAAGATTCGTCAATAACCATATCAAGACTTATCATTGATAAACTTATAGCTCTTAGCTACCTATTCTTTATTAAAAACTCCAATTAAACATAACATGATTAAATGTTATTCAACACAGTAAGAGTTGTCAACGTACACAGCAAAATTTGTCATTAGCAACAACACTTGTCATTGTGCGGTTTAATCTTTACACCTTTTGATTTTATATCAAACAAATCCTTTGAGACTTTATAATTAGAAAATAATATAGTGAGACTTTTTAATAATATTTTCTTGTGTTTGAGATCTTACTATCATTCTCCCTAAAATTTTAATACACGTAGTTTAACCAAATCTCCCAACTGGTTTTGTGCTGTTATGTGATGGACTGATGGTTGAGTCTTGAGGTTGAGGACATAACGTTCATAACAAAAGAAAGAAGACAAGGAAATGACAAAATGTTGAAAATGTTTTGGCCCCATAAGCCAACCGATTTTATATGTGCCTTTAAAGGCCAATGGTAATGATTGATAGTTAGGTTAATCAAATTATAACTCAACTAATCTCAATTAATTAATTAATTAATCATTAACTGATAATTATATGTTTGGACCACAACATGGTGGTTAGAACCAATTTCAGTTCATGATGAGTTTGCAGAACTTACTACATGATGCCCTCTACTTTGACTCTTTATTGCCACATGCTTTAATTTAAAGGCAATGCTTTTACCCACATGCAAAAAAAAGAAGAAAAAAAAGAAATTTAGGTCAGTCAAATTTTAAAATGTTACTATCAGAATAAAGATAGAATTTTAATGCTTTTTTTAATCATTCTTTTTTTTTTTGGGGGGGGGGGGGGGTTTTGGTTGGATGATGCACTCATCTTATACATAGAATTATAAAAGGTTGAACGGTGTAGTGGCTATCTCACTTAACCGCTTAATCAATGATTGGAAGTTCGACCCCTTGCCCTGGGTATGTAGCCTACCCCTTGGCCAACAGTTTGCCTTTAATTAGAGACCCCGGTGCGATGGGATTAGTCATTACTTCCGGCGGTGGATACCCATACTTCATGCAAAATAATTATAAAAGGTTCAACTTACATTCTTACATTTAAAGAACTTAAAGGATATGTTTAGAACTAAAGGGCGAGAAGGGCTTGAAGGATCAAATTTTAAGAGAGTAATTTATTTTAGACCTTTTATTCATTAAGATAATTTTTCTAAGAACATTTAATATAAAAAAAAGCATAAATCTAGTTGGTGTACCAAAACTCAATCCATTTATGGGTTGGGTTTATCTCATTTTCTCTTAGAATCTATTATTCACTGTTAAATCTAAAAAGAATGAATGGTTTAGATTTTATATTTTTGTAAAAATCATTACTATAAGTATAAACAAAAAGATTAAAATTGTTAAAATTATATCTATACAATACATAATTGTAATAAAGATAAAATAAATAAATTTTAATTTATAAAATGTTATAATAATATATTTATAAAATATTAAATCTATACCATCCATTTCTTGATCTAATGATGGATATAAGATTCTAAGGGCCTGTTTGGGTAACCAAAACCTAGGTTCTGGAGAATAGCTTCTGAAAAAAAAGCTGATTTTGAAAAAGCTGAAAAAATAGCTTTTGATGAATGAGAGTGTTTGGATGGTTGTTGTGAGAATAGCTTTTTTTATGTGTAAATTACTAAAAAGGATATAAGTTTAATGTGTTGGGAAAGAGAGAGAATAAGGGCATTTTAGGTATTTCAATATGACATATGTAATGATAGTGTTTTCTGTCTCGTAATTCGCGTAAAAGCTGAAAAAAGTAGTTGCCTGTTTGGATTAGCTTTTAGAGAATAGCTTCTGGGAAAAAAGCTGATGTTTAGAAAAAGTAGCTTTTGTAAAAATGAGAGTGTTTGGATGGTTGTTGTGAGAATAGCTTTTTCTGTGTAAATTACTAAAAAGGACATAAGTTTAATGTGTTGAGAAAGAGAGAGAATAAGGGCATTTTAGGTATTTCAATATGACATGTGTAATGATGGCTTTTTTTTACCTCGTACTTTGTGCAGAAGGAGAAAATTGTAGCTTATTCAAAACCTAGGTTTTGGTAGACAAAACCTAGGTTTCCAATCCAAAATGGCTTTTCACATTTTTTCAAGTGTTTGGCTTACCTTTTTTAAAACCTAGGTTTTGAGTCCAAACCTAGGTTTTAAAACCTAGGTTTGGACTCCAAACATAGGTTTATCAGAAAAAAGTATTTGGCTACCATTTCAAACCTAGGTTTTAAAACCTAGGTTTTGTTGAATACCAAACAGGCCCTAAGAAGAAAATGAGAAAAAAGAAGAGGAGAGTATCATCTCCCATGAATACATGAGCATGATAACAACAATGCAACAACATGTGTTTAATATACACGGAATAACGATTTCTATATTAACATTCCGACAATTCCATAATAGGATGATCATCATGATATAGTGTGCATTTGGTTATTAATTTGCATGTATTTCAATACTTACAAAAAGAGAAGCATGTATTCTGTTTCAGTAGAGAAAATAGATATTTGAACTGAGAAAATGCAAACCATATCATTATTCTTTTGTGTCCATCAATGTTTTTTTGAATTGGATTTCCACTAAAAAATATTTATCACCAAATATGGTTTTTCAATGTCATATAATCCATATAACTGATCTCATTTGTTAGTGGGATAATGCTTTATTGTTGTTGTATAAATAATCAATCAACCTCATGGTTTTATTATTGTTTCATATCGACCAGGTAGCTTAAGATAGAGAAGTTGAGCAAAATTCTGAATCACCATAGGTGAGTTAACAGTATAACAATTCAAACTGTTCTTTTAACATATGACTCTGAAATCTTCTACTGAAAAATGATAATTGAAAGAACATCATCCACACTATATATTTATAAACATCAATAACTGTAGAATTGACGTCTAATTTTAAATAATGACAAGTTTATATTCTGCCTAACGTCATCATCCCCGTAATTGAAATTAAATTTAAATGTTGTAATTTGCAAACTATAATAAATCTTCACTGTGTCTGTCTATGTATAAATCCCTTCTGTTCCTCCTCACAACAACACTTGCAATCCATGTTTCTCAATATTAGTCACTCTCCTGCATCAAAAGGGGAAAAGACATTCAATGTCCATATATATATATATATATATATACATATAACAAATCTGTACAAAGCTACACTGTTCATTAAGCCATAAAGTGCAAACATAGCAAGCTAGATGTTTTGGTGTATAATATGTAAGCATCCAAGTTATTTAATGTATACACATGAGTTTTAAAATGTTCATATTGTCATATATTCAAATATCTTTTACATAGGTCCCCAAATATTTGAGAAATCAAGGTGGGTCACAAGAAGAATTCCAAATTCCATAGAATAATTAATATAACTAGACTAATTTAAATGTAAAATCAAAGTTTTCAAATATGCACGTTGTATAATATGATGGAATGATAATGAGAAGTAATGACAATGAAATTGTGATATGATAAAATTCATTATTTCACCAATTGGGGTTGATCCTGGTGGAAGAAGTTTTTACCCTTTAAACATAAGGTCTCAAGTTCGAGTCCATATGAATAGAGATATCGTCTTTGGGAAAAATTCTCCCAATTAGATTTAATAATACTTGAATATGATCCAGCCATATAAAAAAGTCATTATTTCGAGTAAATGACAAGTTCTAGGCCTATCACTTACCTATATATTAGCTGTAACCTAACATTAGGCGGCTGATTTCAAGAAGTTCTTGAACCATTGTACAGATTGCTTGGGGTATCTCTTCTGATTGTCTTTATAATCAACAAAATAGAGACCAAATCTGGAAGAGTATCCAGCTGCCCACTCCCAGTTATCCAGTAGTGACCATGCAAAGTACCCTTTCACATTGCATCCATCTTCACTGATCTCACCATGCAAGTCAGAAAATAAAACTCCTTCAGATATTCATTTCTTTAAATAAATATATAGCCACACACAAATCAATGAAGTAAATGACAGATTTTTTTGTACGTACGCTATAGATGCTTGTAGGTTAGACAAATAGCCTGTGTGGTATCTAATCCTTTTCTCATCCTTCAGAGCATCCTTGATGGACTTAAATGGGCTGTTTGGATCATCCATCCCTATGACAACCATAAGAAAGAGAGGGAGATTTAGCTCACAGTTATTATGCAATTGTTATACCCTGAAGGTATACAACAGTTTCTGCAACTAATTAAATAATATTAGGAGGTTACCATTTTCAGTGATGAACACAGGTGGGTTCCCATACTTTTGTTTGATATAATTCATTAAGCTTCTCATTCCTTGTGGCACTATATACAACCATATAGAATTCGCCTGCATGTCAAAATGCACAAGTTACTATCATCATGACTATAAAGGGATTCGAATTCGAGCACAATTCGACCATGTTTTCATTATGTACTAGAGGATAGTGATGAGTGCCTAAGTGGGATGAGAAACCTCACCCCAAGAGCTAACTCTTGAGGTGGGAGAGCCAACCCACTTAAATACCCAATTGAACATCTGTTCTATTCAATATAGGACTTGGTATCTAATAGATTCATACCACCAAGTCATATATATTAATGAAGGAAAATTGTGAAGAAGAAGGGACATGACTCCTCACTATACAGGACTTACCCTTTCTCCAATAGGCCTGGTTCCATTGAATGCTGAAAACAAAGAGAATACAGAGAAGCAACTTAGTGGATGTAGAAAGAAAAAAGAAAAAGAAGAAACTGTCTGACAGAGTAATATGGTCTCTTATATTATAAAGGTTCAGCCTTAGACTTACGTAAGGTGATGGCTCCAGAATCAGCAATGGAGTCATTGAGCAGGAATCCAATTAAATTAGTAGCATTGTTTCTTGCAAGAAAGGTAGTGTAATGGTTGATTCCCACAAAATCCAATGAACCCTTAAGAAGAGCAGCCTCAGATTGAGTAAACTTTGGCAGCCTGCTTCCTACTCTACTTCTCATTGAGCTTGGATAATCTCCAAACATCAGAGGATCAAGGAACCTGTGCGCGAAGGATTTCCCAAAAAAAGAAAAAAAAATTCAGACACTCACTTGTTTCCTTCATTTCCAAGAATATGGAACATACAAACTGTAAGGTTTTATCATGTCTATCACTCACCAGCCAAGTTGAAAATCTTGAGCTCTTTGTGTTGCTTCAATGTCTTCTTTAGAGTTTGTTGCTGGCTCATACCAAATGACATCAAATGCTATCCCAAGTGATCCACCTTGTGTACTCTATACAATCAAACCACTGATTATTATATATATGGCTTTTCAATAAGCAAAACTCTTTATAAGGATAGTGATGAAAAGAATAAGCTTCTGAATATTCATGAATTTACCTTGTATTTTTTCCTATAAATATCTGCTACTGTCGCGTGAGCGCGAAGGACGTTGTGAGCAACAATGTACGGTTCAGTTGCTGAGTTTCCAGCCCTACAAAACAGGTGAAGGAGAATAGAGCAGCGTCCAGGAGCTTGGAGGCCAACATCAAATCCTTGTGTAGTAAATGTATGGGGCTCATTGAATGTGATCCAATGCTTTACCCTGTCCCCAAATTTCTCAAAACATGTCTCAGCATAAGTTGCAAAGTCCTTTCTGCAATGTACACAAAATGTCCGTGAGTTCGTATATTATTACTGTTATTTTCCAGAGAATGAAATAAAAAGGTAAAAGCCCAAGTTTAAGTTGAGAAGATAATATAAATAATAAGCTCTACATGATTTCAGGGCTGAGCCATCCGTTGTACTTGTCTTGTAAGGCTTGTGGAAGATCCCAGTGATAGATGGTCACATATGGTTCAATTCCTGCAATTGTACAATCAGCCATGCACACAATAAGAAGCGTTAAAAAGATATATCCCATCATAAGGGTAGTTTACGAATGCCTAAGTGGGATAGGAAACCATGCCCCGAAAGCTAGATGTTGAGGTAGAATAACCGAATAACCAATATACTTAAAAATATCCCATTGAGCATCCTTTTATACTTAAAGTGGAACTTGATATCTCATTCTACCAAGTCTCCCTCAGAAATAATTAGTGAAGATGGAATATATTTATTTTGTAATAAACTGCTAAATTCTACCAATTGCAGAGGCATAATGGAGGATCACCTTTGGCTAGTAGAGCATTGATGAGCTTATTGTAATGATCAACTCCTGCCTGATTGATTTGCCCAGTTCCATCTAAACAATAGAAACTCCATTATTTCAGCACGTTAAGTAAACAATTCTACTTAATAAAGATTTGGTTGAGTTATCTTGTATGTCTCAGCCTGTGATTGTCAGTTCATCCCAATTAGAATTATTAGATAAAGGAAACTTACTAGGAAAAATTCGAGTCCAAGAAATAGAAAACCTATAGGCGTCCATTCCCAAATCCTTCATGAGCTGTACATCTTCCTGCTCCCAGAGGAAGCTAAGATTATCAGTAAAATGCTTAATTAAGATAATGATAATTAATCTGTGTATTTAAGCTGTTAAAAAATGATATTTTTTTTAGAAAAATTGGCTCTAACATAACAAGTGCATTTTGACAAAGCACCTTATAGCATCCTTTTCAAGTGAACAGAACAAAGAGTAGAATAGAGAAAAAGGGATGGACCAATTAATGACTTACTTCATAACGGTGGTATTGATCAGTAGCAACATCAGCATTGCTGAAATCTAGTACCTTCCCTGCACATACAATGCAAAGCAAGAGTTACTCTTTACCATTTCAATATCTCAAGAATTGTTTATCTTCCTCCTACATTTGAAAAATGACATGATAAATTTTTATACAAAAGAACAGAAAGTGCTAATACTCTTTGCAAATATTTTTTTATACAAAATACTCCCTCCGGTCTTAAATATAAGACCACTTTGACTTTTTTTTGTAAAAGTTAAGGAAGCAAATTAGACCACTAAATTATAACATATGTCATATGAAATTAGATTATAGGTTAATTTATAAGTAGAATAAATTAGTTTTGAGGAAAAAAGATTTTTTTTTTGGGACTGAAACTATTTTTTTTACTGGAAAAAAAAGTCGAAAAAGTCAAAGTGATCTTATAATTAAGACCGGAGAAGGGAAGGGTGTGCCATAACTCTGATTTAGCTCATTCTTAGCAATATAATTTTGAATGGCAGATCCCCCCCCCCCCCCTAATTTTTCTCTAAAAATAATCTGGCGATCTATGAAAACTCTCGTTTGGCTTACTTGGGCGGATAGCATTTTAATATGATTGAAGTTGGTAAAAATGTAAAATTAAGAAAGGCATAAATTCACAAATTCATAATTAATATTAATACTATATGCAAATTGATCTTTTTAATATCTCTGGTACAACTGATTATTTTCCATATCTTATGAGTTTATATTTATTAATTGTTAAAAAATAAAGGTATACAAGTGTAATAATTTAACCACCGAATTGTTGGCAAAAAAAAAAAAAAAATCAACCACCAAATTAAACCCAACAAAATATAAGATTTTGGTTAGCAATTTTCTTACCAAATGTATGTGAAAAAGTATCCCATATTGATGGGCCCCTACCATCTTCTTTCACAGCTCCTTCATACTGCAACCAACAAGTCAAAGGATATTATTCAATTCATTCCTTTTAACAAACCATAATGTTGCTATCAAAGATAATATAAATAAATCAAATCATAGTTACAAAACATGAAATAGGTAAGCTTCCTATCATCAATCAAATATATAAGTCTAAAAGTTTTAGAAAATCACACTAACGTCGCTTGCACAACACCCATTCTAATTCCTATATATATATATGTATATATATAGTTAAAGAACATAGTAAAATATTACATTCTTCTGTTCTAATTATAAGGCAAAATAGCTTAATTTAAAATATAAAACAGTTGGAGAATTTATATTTTTTTCCCCATTTATATCCCTGCTTCGTTGTTTCTTTCTTAGAAAATGCTAGAAAAATACCTTTTAAATTTTAAAATTTCATATAGGAAATTTTAACTAATTGAGTAATGATATTAATAACAGCAAATTACCTATCTATATTTTGAAATTCATAAAGTATTTTTTTTGTTATTTTTCTTTATTTCTTATGGACCCCTTCCTAATTTGCTTATCAGACATGTTTCTTATGGACCCCTTCCTAATTTTCCTTTTCCCCATATATATCTTATAGTAGGGCAACTAACCCTTGATCCCACTATTAAGTGGAGGAATTCTTGTGTGAACCTGTGCACCACATCATTTGTGGTCTAACAAATCATAAGTAAACATATAAGGTCTGATGTAGAATTTTCAATATGAATTGCCATCCTAAAAAGATTAACTAATGCATAAAAAATTTAAATATCATATTTTCAATGTTTTTTATTTTACAAGTTGAAAAAAATATTTTTTATCAGTTAATTAATTTTCTTAGGTGCCATATCATATTACAAATTACATGTCTAATTTGATGTGTTTAATTGCCATTGATCATTGATAAAAAAAATTGTGATTGATCAAATCACAAATGATGTGGTAAACTATGTTCACGCAAGAATTTCTATCAAGTGCCGTGGCACTTCTACCCCCAATTCATTCATCGAGTTTTGAAGATGCCTGCCTAAACTTCTTCATGAGGAAGTGTCCAAGACTTTTAATTGTTTGAACCCATAATACGATGGTGTGCGGACATTTATTTTAACGGAGAGTAAATCTCAAATTAACATATAATTTTATAAATTTAATAATTAATAATAGACCTTATCAATGCTTAAAAATTGCATTAAATAAAAAAACACCTACCCTTTATGTATAATAAAATATTACTGTATTTTTAAAAGAAATATTTGTGTTCATCCGAGAAATATCTTTTTCTTTTTTCTTACTTTGTTTTCTTTCTCTTTTTCTTTTTTCATTAGAACTTTTTCTCTGTTTTTGTCAATACATCCGAGAAGCTTCTCAGATCCAAAACATTTGGACAGAAGAGATCCAGCTCAATGCTCATCACCAAATGCACTTTTTGTTTTCGGCCAACAACCACCCAATATGGCAAACCTGATTTTAGCTAATAGATGTGCATAATTATGAAAAAAGCAAAATTTAAAAAATGAAATGATTTTTAAAAATATGAATATTTGAAAAGATAATACACGCTGGCCGCCTGTGTCGGATCCAGCGGAGTGAATGTCGTATACCCACACTCCCACTCCCACATCCGTCACGACGTAATGCTATACATACGCTCTGACGGAAATACCCTTCAGAAGAAGTTAGGAGTATTTCGGAAACGCCATATTCCGATTCCTACTTCCATCACATCAATCCTCGTCACGACACGTGTCATGACATTCTGGCTTTAGAAAATAAAAGTTAACGACATTCTGACTCCTCACACATCATATCTGATAACCCTCAACTAGAAAAACGCATAGCATTAAATGTAAGTGCATTAATTAGGCTAATCAAATTACTTAGTGTCGTTTTGCTCTCTCTCTCTCTCTCTCTTCTATTTCGATTCTTCATCTCCATTTTTCACAAACCTCAAACCAAACCCACCCCAATACATAAAAATGTTTTACTTATATTTGTAAAAGAAAGAATATTAGTTAATTAGTGGGTTTTGAATGTTAATGGAATAATTGAAGGAAGTGGAGGGAATTAAAGGGAAGAACCTGGAAAGCAGAAGAGGCAGTGCCAAAAACAAAGCCCTTTGGGAAGCTTCCTCTGTTGATTGTGGTGTTTGAATCTGACATGCACTTGTCAATCTGAAATGCTGCCACCACCACTATGGCTATTTTCAACCCTATAATAATGCCCTTCCTCATCACAACCATGCCTTCTTCTTCCTCACAGAGAGAGAGAGAGAGAGAGAGAGAGAGAGAGAGAGAGAGATTTATGTGAATTGTTAGTTTTGAAGATTGTGGGATTCTCAAGAGCTTTTTGTGTGTGTATATATAAAGAAGATTTGTAGGGAGAGAGAAAGGCAATGTGAAATGGGATATATATGGAAAAAGATGGCAATATAATGTCAAAGGGAATATATATGTGATATTGTGATAATGTATATATATATATTCTGGTAACGTATGAGTGAGGCAGTGGTGGTGGTGGGGTGGTGGCTCAAACTCTCAATATGTGTGTGCGTGTCTATATTTGTTCATATTTGGCCCCAACCATACACGCTCTTGATTGTTTTTTAATTTTGGAAATTTAATTAATCCATTTTGATTTTGACTTTGTTGTAGTTTTATTCTTAAATTTTGATCCTGTGTACCTTCAGGCTTCATCGTTATATTTTTAAAAGGGTGAAACTTGATCCTATAATATTAAGCATTAAAAACTTTCTTAATTACGCTTAAAATAATTCATGAAATATATAATTTTATTAATCGGGGTGTGTAGTTGAGTAGTGAGGACTCATTCACAATTAACCAACTGTTGAGTGTTTGATCCTTGGCGTTGGTTATGGAGAAGCATTAAATCTCTTGGACACCCTTGAGGTCTACAAATCAACTGAGGATTAGTCTCCCACCCGTCGGGTGGGGGATACATTGATCTTTGATAAAAAAGAAATATATAATTTTATTTTTCTGCCAAATTACTTATTTAGTCATTTAACCTTAATCAATTTTTTATTTTAGTCCTTTAACTTTATAAAATATCTATTTAATTCTTTAATAGTTAGATTTTTAGTTTAAATGATAATTTCTTATAACGATAATTGATATTTAAAGATTAAACTTAATATATTAGAATTTGAAAAAGTTTTCCTGCATTTTGATATGTCATCATTTTTGTTAACGACATAAAGATTAAATGACTAAAAACACTTTATAAAATTATGTACTAAAGTGAAATTAAACCTTACTTTAAGTTAAATGACTAAATGTATATTTTAGACTGTTTTGTTAAAATTATTCGGGCTTAATAGCTTTAATGTTTAAATTATAGGAAGATGTATGGGGTCATATTATATTGGCAAAAAATTATTTTCCCTTTAATTTTCAAGCATGGGTTTGGTAAAAAAAAGGGAATTAAATCATTCTCAAGTATGGGCGTGGAACACAGAAATTCATTCTTAATTCAGTCCTCCTTTTAAACGTTATAACTATGAAAACTAAGTTAATATACAATCCAATATACCCAAGACCCAGATATAATACTTAAATGAAGAAACCTTTGTTGCTTTTGCTTTTCCTTTTATCTATCCTACTTCATCTTCTAAGTCAATCTTGGTATCTTGTAAGAAATTTCCTTCCTCCCCCTATACGTATTTATATTATTATCTGCATCTTGTTCTTATTTATTTGGCTCTTACCAATAGTGTCTATCCTCATTAGATATACACAACAGAGTCCTTTTGAACTACTCATTACGTGTAGCTCAACAAATTCAAACTTGTAAACTTGGCAACAAGGAACTGGACAATTCCTCAAATAGTAAAATATTTAATGCAGAAAGAGATTTTAGAAAACAACTATATTACTAATATCACATACATTTTGCTGATAGAATCATATAATTTTTAAAAGTCAATTGTGGATATAATACTATTCTGAATACGCAGGTTTTAAGATTAGAATAATGGAGTCATTTAATTACGCGCAAGGAATCCTTATCATTGATTACATTCCTCTCCCTTTTGTTATTCTGTTCTTCATTAATCATTTCTGTGAACCAACATCACATGTTGCCAAGTCAAATGCTATGAACCAATCACATGTTGCCATACACACACACACACACACATCAATAAAGAAACTAGCTAGGGTGATGAATATGATAACCAAGATCAAAAGAATGAATGATACCATTTCAGAATTTTAAAGGAGCTTTCTAGTGTTCTTAGTGATTAGTGGTCCCTATTCTTATTAATTATACATTAACATCAATTTAAAGGACCTTTGGCTTACATTGTTGCCATATTACATATATTGGTTCCTTATAAGATTGATGTAAAAATGTTATCTAATTCGGTTCATCAGACTAGTGAATCGGTTCCCTGACCAATTTGAATAAGAGTTTTGACTTTTGAATAAGTTGACCGGGTTATCGTTGGATTTTTTTTTTTTGGCCTCATCAAACAACATAATTTTGAGTTAAAAAAAAATCAGCTTGTCATATTTGTGCTTTAGTGATTTGTTTTGTTGAATTATATTAATACTTGTTATATTTAAATATTAATCTTTTCAGAGTTATGTATGAATATTTTGGTATATCTAAAGTAAATACATTATTTTAATCATGACCAGTCTGATGATGTTGGGTTGATCTTGATTTGAATTATCAAACCCTTGAACCACTATTCTCACAGCCTCAGGTCTAGTTTTCAATACCTTATTTCTTACATTCATCATTGATTCTCTCAAGCATCAAAGATGTCAAAATCAATACTATACTGTCATGATCTGTTTATGTCTTCCCTTGATCATCAAGCAGGCCAGGTGGCTGCTCCTGTTATTAGAATCTTAACAAATGTAGATTGATACCACCCATTAAATTAAATCTCTATCACCAAACCACCAATAGAAACCTTCATTCTGAATCTGAAACTAAAGATAGAACTGTTTGCTTTATATATATACCAACCCACAATAATAAGACTTTTGCTTTTGCATATCTAAAACACATACTCTCATAAACCAAAGAGGATTTCTTGTTAAAAACATTACTACATTCTTATAATCCAATATGCTGTGTCATTCTACTGAGTTGATCTCAAGAAGTTCTTGAACCATAGGACTGAGTTTTTAGGGTATCTCTTCAAGTTGTCATTGTAATCAACAAAATACAGACCAAATCTAGAGGTGTATCCAGCTGCCCACTCCCAGTTATCCAAAAGTGACCAAACAAAATACCCTTTTACATTGCATCCATCTTCACTGCATCATCAGGCATTAGCCATTATAAATCAGAAAAGTTTCATTAGCTTTATGTAACAGATTATATATTATAGGCCTCAACTAGATATAATTTACGCAGTTAAAGTTACAGATGATTATTACTTACTTGATGGAAGCTAGCAAGTTAGATAAATAATCATTATGATATTTGATCCTTTTTTCATCCTTCAGAGCCTCCTTTTTTGGTATAAGTGGATCATTTGGATCATCCATCCCTATATATAAAAAACCATGAGAGTGAAATTTTTTTCCATGTGGATTGAATCTGAAAGTGATGATGGGCTAAGTGAACAAAAGTCGTGTAATGACGATATGTTTAGAGTTATTTAGAGTTAGATATAATTTAGTGACCTAGAAAAATTTTGTCAGCTGCAAGATTTACCATTTTCAGTGATAATGACCAGAGGATTTCCATACTTTTCTTTGATGTAATTCATCACACTTCTCATTCCATGTGGCACTATGTACAGCCATATAGAATTTGCCTGCAAGTCAAAATTTGAATAACAAAACCATGATTGATTGAAAAAGACAATAAAGATGCTGAGAGTTAAGTAAAAAACACTCTTCTTTACTTCTATGCTTAATGATTTATCTATATTTAGAAGAAAAGTTTGTCAATTCTTCGTAATTACTCTCTCCGCTCTCTTTTATTAGTCATTTTCTATAATGAATTTTTGTCCTTTTAATAAGATGTGATAGTCTAAATGAGTACTCCCTCCGGTCCTAATTATAAGAGTCAGTTGACTTTTTTGGAAAAATTAAGAATGCAAAATACACCACTATAAATTGTTTATATTTTTCTTTTTTTCCCTCAAAACTAAGTTATTTTACTTATAAACTATCATATAATCTAATTACATTTCGCATATATTAAGATTTAGGGGTCTAATTTGCTTCCTTAATCTCCTCAAAAAAAGTCAACTGGCTCTTATAATTAGGACCGGAGGTAGTATTAAATGTTTTTCATATATGCTCATATTTAATATGAGAAGTGAAAGAGAATAGAAGTTAATGTGATATTATAATTTAATGTTGTTACTGTAAAGGTGATGTTGAAAATTACTTAAATTTTATGACAAATTTAATATTTTTAATGAACTATTGTTATTTTTGTAAGTATGAATTAATTAGAAATGTCTTATAATAAAAACCTGAGGCAGTATTACACAGTTATTGAAGTGTATATATATAGGGGGGGGGGGGGGGATGGTTTACTTTTCAAGGACTTACCCTGTCTCCAATAACTGTGTTATTTCTGAGATTGAATGCTGAAATGGAATAAATACACAAACAAAAACCTTCAATTAGAAGATCAAAATTGTATTGTACTGTAAGAATTCATCAATGAAGGTTTGGTGAGTTAACTTACGAAGGGTGAGAGCATCAGAGTCTGAAATGTAGTCATGAAAAAAATTGGTAACATTGGGACTGTACATTGCATAATAAGTAGTATAATGATTGATGCCTACAAAATCTAATGAACCCTTAAGAAGATTGGCCTGATATTTTGAAAATTTTGGCAGCCTGCTTCCTACTATACTTCTCATTGAACCAGGATAATCTCCAAAGAACAAAGGATCCATAAACCTGTAACAGAAAACTGAACAACTTATCATATCATTTTTTTTATTTGATTACATAACAATGATACTACAAGTTCATTACCAGCCAAACTGAAAATCTAGGCCTCTCTGAGTTGCTGCAATGTCCTCTTTAGAGTTTGTTGCTGCCTCAAGCCAAATCACATCCAAAGATATCCCTATTGATCCTCCTACTATATGCTGTGGAAGAAACAAATTACTCAATATATTACATAAAACGATCCTGTTTCATTTCATATTTTAAGGCACTAACTTAGTGTACTTTCTGTAAATCTCATCATACCCAAAAGTTCAAACTCATATGAAAATAATTCATCAAGTCAAACAAACATACCTTGTACTTTTTCCTGTAAATATCAGCAACTAGAGCATGGGAAAGAAGCATATTGTGAGCAACAATATAAGGCTCAGTAGAAGAGTTGCCCTCCTTGCAAAAAAGGTGAAAGCCAATGGAACATCTTCCAGGCGCATCAACACCTAAATCATATCCCATTATGGCAACATTATGAGGCTCATTAAAAGTGATCCAGTGCTTCACCCTATCTCCAAATTTCTGAAAACATATCTCAGCATAACTTGCAAAGTCCTTTCTGCAACACAACAAAGTACCATGAGACACATGCTAGTTCTGTTGGATATTTTATTATATATTGTGTTGGTTATTTAATTAAAATGTGCAAAGTGTGACCCTCTAGTCAGTTTACGTCCAGTCCAGGTTAGGATTTTCACTTAATCACATTTCAGTTATTAATTACTAGTTAATTAATAATCTTGGTGAGAGATTATATATTAATATGATGACAGACTAAACGAAAGCGATATAAGAAATTTGACCCCCAAAAAAAAAAAGCGATATAAGAAAACCTAATTCACAGTCCTGGAGGGTTCCCTAACTAATGACAGCTCTTTTTCTAGTTGCCATCAATGTGCTCACACACAAACCCCATACAAAAGAAGCACTAACATTCTTTCCCATTTATAGAGTGATGTGATTTAGGTTATCCTTGTTTCAAATTGCAAATTTTGGGAACTATCACTTCGAAAACACCTAACATGACGAGTGGTATTCAATTAAGTCTTCCGCTGCTATTATGTATCGTAGGAATCCTAATGTTCATTTTGTTAGTCTTCATATGGTTTGACTTACAATTCCAGTTGTAATATACTTTGAAAAATAATG
This sequence comes from Mimosa bimucronata, assembly GCA_037074515.1. Taxonomy (NCBI): domain Eukaryota; kingdom Viridiplantae; phylum Streptophyta; class Magnoliopsida; order Fabales; family Fabaceae; genus Mimosa; species Mimosa bimucronata. The sequence continues at coordinate 29,411,366 of CM073445.1, read as the reverse complement.
AAGTTAAAAGGATGAAAGCAATTTGGTACATGATTGCTGAGCTAAGCCATCCTTTATACTTGTCTTCTAAAGCCTGAGGTAAGTCCCAGTGGTAAAGGGTGACATAAGGTTCAACTCCTGCATGGTGTAAAATCGGAGGCAATGAAGATGGTGGAAATTCTGATCAATCACATAATGTAAGTAATAAGAATTACCTTGGGCTAGTAAAGCATTGATGAGTTTATTGTAATGATCAATCCCAGCCGGATTAATTTCCCCAGATCCATCTGCCACATGAAACTGCATGATCAGAACATTTCATCAATTACTTTTATCAAGTCTCTATATGTTTGATCTTCATCATATGTATAAGCCTAAATGATGATCACTTCTACCTCAATTTTCTGGCATTTGGCTACTGCTTAGCATGTTCAAAGTAAAAAAAATAATAATAATAAAATAAATAAATAAATAAATTCTGAGAGAAAAAAAGCTTACTTGGAAAAATCCTTGACCAAGAAATGGAAAATCTATAAGCATCCAATCCCATGTCCTTCATGAGTTGTATGTCTTCCTGCTTGCAAAACAGTTTTCACCATTCATTTGTTGAACTACCTTAATTACACCAAGGCTTAAGAGCAATGTTAAAAAGGAAAAAAAAGAAAAATGGTATTTTAGATTATGTAGAACAAGTCACTACAGTATAAGACTAATGAACCATAACTGTTTGCTTTACATAACATAAACAAATATCAAAACACAGGAGATTTTCCAGTTATTAGTTGAACATATAACACATTGGTCTGTGTTTTCTTCTAAATAATCTGTTTTACCTCCGAGCTCTCTCTCTGTTTTTTTTTTTTTTTGGTTGTGTTTTGCTTTATGGGTCGATACCTCTTTGTCTTGCTCATTGAAACTCTGCTTGAGAATAAACTCATTTTTGCTGCTCATAACAGATTTTGTTTTGTTATATTTAAAATGTATTTTTAATAGATTTTGTTAAGTGAAATGGTTTGAGAATGGAGAAAGTGATTTTGGAAATGGCAAGTTTGCAGCAAGATTATTACTTACTTCATATCGGTGATATTCATCCACTGCCACGTCAGCATTGCTGCCGTCCACTATCTTTCCTACAATGGAATTACAGTGCCCAAAAGTGAAGAAGGAATTTCTAAAACCATTGACCGATTGATGTCATAATTGATCTAGGAAATGTTGCTTTCAATTTTAAAAATATATATATAAGTGAAATAAAATTTGTTGTAAACCTTATATTTTGAAAGTGATGGAGTAACATAATATGCGCAATAAGTCAAGCACAAACTTAGCGGGCAAATGATGCCACAAACTGAAGCTGATGTCAATATAACGTGATTGAGAAATATCAGACGATGGGCAAAGAGATATAATAGTGGTCATAAAAATACATTGATAATAGTAATACCGCTTCAGTTCCTAAATATATGACCTATTTAAGAATGTCGGTTTGTTCCTAAATATAATATTCTTTTATATGTTTAGTCATATTTTTCTTAAATTATCCCTATTAATACTTCCCAATAATAAACAAGCAAGAGAGGAATGAAAGGAATAAAGGAATGTGATTAAGGTGTTTTACTGATATCATGTGATTTTAACTAACTTAATCAACATCTTTAATATAATAAAATTAGATAAATAGGTCTTATATTTACAGAAAGAGGGATTAGTAGCAGTAGTAATAATAATAATAAGGATTACCAGGCACACGTGAGAAAGTATCCCACACTGATGGTCCCCTTCTGTCCTCTGTCACTGCTCCTTCATACTACAACGTAACCATTTAATATATTTTTATTCAATTGAGTAAATTGCTAAAAAAATTTGTTTTAATTTGATATTAAATGTAATACTTCAATTTATTTGTTCTCCTAAATTTATATTACATTCATTCCATTGTTTATTATAAGAGTTAGTTGATGATTTGTCCAGAAAGTATAATATATTTCAACCTATTTTATCTGGCATATGAATTATTTTTTTAAACTAATATACCAAACTTATAAATTAATACTCCCTCCGTTCCTAAATATAGGACATATTTAGATATGTGAACTTATTTATCAATATAATACATTTTTCTATTTTTTTTCCCACCACTTTTCCCCATATTATCCTTACTGATACTTCTCAATAATAAACAAGTATGAGAAGGAGGATGTGAATAAGGGTAGATGATTAGGGTGTTTTGGTAATATCATATGATTTTAACTAACTTAACTAACATCCTTAATATAATTAAATTAGATAAATAGACCTTATATTTAGGAAGAGGGAGTATATAATATAATGTTATGAATCAATATTTTAATATTTAAAGAAGATCATGTCACATTTTATAAATTAGTAATTTATTTTATTTTATTAGTATAGCCAAATTAGTTACATAACTTATACTAAGAATGTGAGAAAGTGCTTTTTTTTATTTCTAAAATTCTCCCTATTAATTGTACAAATTAAGAGAATTGTCCATCAAGGAAATAATTTCCATTATAAATGATTAAAAGGTGTAGTTTAATTAAAAAAATACACTATTTTCATCATTAACTAACTTAATTAAATTTTTTATTCTTTGTAAAATAATTATATAATTCTTACATGTAACATGAAAGAGAGTATAATATGATTAAGCTCATAGATGGATGAATTTAGAAAAAATCGATAAAAAATTTATCAGTAAGAAGTACAAGAGGAACACAAACTTTTTATCAATTTTTCGTAGCTTTAGTAGCGTAATTTGTGTCGTATACACACAGTTTTATCAAAGTTGGAGTATAAAATCTGATTCACTCTTTATATGTATATATACATATATAAGAAATCCGATTCACTCTACTCAGCCATTTATGTATTTGTAACATTCATTTTATAAAACATAAAAAACTATTTTCTGACCTGAAAAGCAGAAGAGGCAGTGCCAAAAACAAAACCCTTTGGGAAGCTTGTTCTATTTATCTGCGATGACACACATATCCGAATCTCAAGGAACACAATGACTTGTAATATTGTCACACCAATCACTCCTCTTAATACCATTATTAATATCTCTTTATTTGCATGACCTAAATGGGAGCTGATTTGAATTTCCCCTATTTATATAAATTGTCTGGCTGTGTTTGGCATCCTCTTATTCTGTGAAAGCACTAACCAACATGTGTGATACTCCAAAATGATCGACATGTTTCCTCGTTTGTATCAGTTCATTGTTATAAACCACAATCGGAATATACTTTAACTAGTATCATCCATTTGTTGGCATTTGATAATCCATAGCTTTGTCTTTTTTATTTGTTTTGGTGTGTGCATACGCTCCTCTAAGTCATTTTTGTACCGATATATATAAAAGATTTTATTTGGTCATATTAAATTTTCCATGTGAATCTACTATAATTTTATCTTTCATTTATTATGTGTTGATTTATTATTATGCGCCATTGTTAATACTTAAATATGTTAAAATCATATGATATTATCAAACTATCCTATACACCTACCTTTATTCCACACCCCATCTTTTTTTATATTATTAAGGGATATCAATAGGGATAATGGAGAAAATTTGAGAGTCTTAGATTTAGGACCAAACTTTCCTAAATAGGTTCTATATATTTTTAACTCATTATGGTAAAAGACCAATCCTCCGAAATAAAATTATATAAGGGGTAATTAATTATGGGTCCTATGTAAGGAACTTAATTAAGATGAGGTCCCACGAAATCGCGTAATTAATTCCAGGTCCCTGAAATGAAGTTGTTACTGCATGCTCATTAAGTTGTTATCGTAGGCCAAACAGTTGTTATAGTCTGGTCAAAAGTTGTTACGGAATTCTCAGTCACTAACAACTAAATGAGCAGGCTATAACAACTTTTCGGCCTATGATAACAACTTATTGAGCATGTGTAACAACTTGTGACTTACCATAACAACTAAATGAGCATGTGTAACAACTCTTGTTCGATAATAACTTTTGAGCTGCCGATAATAACTAAATGAGCAGGTTATAACAATTTCGTGAGACCTAAGATTAATTACGTGATTTCGTGTGGGATCTGAGATTAATTAAGCAATTTTGTGGGACCTCATGATAATTAAGTTCCTTACAAGGGACTTGTAATTAATTTTCCCATTTTATAACTTGCCCATGTTAGAGATTCTAAGTGGCGACATGATTTTTTCCTTAAAAGTAATATTCCTTCCAACTTTAATATAAGACCTAATTGATTTTTTTTAAAAGATAAAATGAAGTAAGTTACTTAATCATAACATATGTTGTATATAACTATACTATATGTTAGGTTATAAGTCAACTAAATAAGTGTGAAAAAAAATTATGAAATCAATTTACACATAGCTATTTATAGTTTTCTTAAGATTTTCCAAAAAAATCAATTATATCTCATATTAATAAACGTAGCGAATAAAAAGATTAAGAGGAGGGGGCTAAAATCGTGTGATGGCCATGGGAAAAGCCTTCCTCTGAGGCACGCAAAGCCCATCCATCGCCAATGTTCTTCCGAGGTATAACATGGCCTCTCTATGTACAATATTGGGGTGATGATGTTCTCTTTGGAAGTTCCAACGCCAAGTTTGTACACTCGACTGATAAGTGACAATGGTGTGATGACTCATATACTGGGTATCTGAGTTCTATATTAGTTATGCGGTAAAAGATGGAACTGGACTGAAAGAGCATGCTCTTGGCAGAGAGGCAAGATGTAAAAATAAAATGGATTCTTAATACAATATTGTATGATTAATTTTTCATTAAAAAAAAAATCAATGTTCGAAATTTTATTTTATATACATAATATATAATTCATTTGAAAAATCAACTTTCCTGTTGTAGTTTTTTAAAGAACTAAAACCAAAGATGATAACTCATCATATACTCCGGGAAGTCTGGGTAGTCCATGGCAAATCATACATACATGCTTACAAAGGAAAGTAATCATCAAGTTATTTTGTTATGGAATAATTTGCCTTGACACCGCTCTGTGATCTACACTCTACAGGTTCATTTGACATAAAAATTCGGTGGATCCATATATGATTTCTATTTATTTTGTTTGAGAAGGGCTTTATCTTGTATTTATATATCTCAATCTGGCTTAGATTTTGAGAATTTGGATATCATCTGTACTCTAAAGCAATTCATGCCTTCACAGACTCATGGTCCTTCTCAAGCTATTAAAATTTGAAGAGATCTTGATCTGTTGCTCTTCCTTCCTAAAGTTGTCATTTCCTCTAAGCAATCTGTTTTCTTTCACAATATCTGTAACTTTTCTTGTTATCCTTGTTCCTATGTAATACTTTAATCATTGTATACTATATCATTTTGACCATTTATTTAAAAAATAGTGCCTTAAACTTTCTTTTTATTTCACATGGAAAACAAACAAACAAAAACTACGTTTTTGTTTTTTTAACACATTTCTCCTGTATGTTGACAGACAAGCAAGTAGAAACACCAGCTCCCTTCCCTTGTAATAGTTGGAAGATACTATTTATATATCTTAATGTCAATATTATATTAAAAAGTATATGCTTTGGCAGGTTTGTTATTCCTAGTTTTCAGCTTTCAGATGCGAATGTCAAATTTATAATTTTATATATGGCACATATATTCTGATGCATTACTACATTAGGCTGTACACAGGGGTCTACATGCATGCATTTGGTTTATGTTTTTCCTGTTATAAATAAAATTTGCTGCAGTCGTCTTCTTTTTTGCTTCTTATTTTGGCATTTGAATTGAGTTATGAAATGTTTTACTATACATTTATACTATTTCAGAAATATCATGTAATCTGTGTTAAATAATTTATGTAAATTCTTTGATCTCCTTAAATTAGTTTATTAGCTTTTATATTAAGGGTTGAGGTGTAATCATATGCTAAACTTACCGACACAATTAGTATTCGTTCACATAATTTTTTTTTCAAAACTAAATTGCTTATCTCATAAAGTATAATATATATATATATAGGGTAAAAATACACAGTTGACTCTTTAACTTCATGTGATGTTTCATTTTGGTCATTAATTTTGAAAATCATGTTTTCAATCCTTTAATCCCAATAATATAGTTGGCTTTAAATGATGATTTCTTACCAATTTACAAACTAACAAATATATATCTTATCGAAATCATATTTAAAATCTCAATATCATTATTTTTTTATTCACAACATTAGGGTAAAATGATTAAAAAGATGTTTGTTCGAATGAAGTGACTAAAATGAAATTAAATCTTACGTAAAGTTAAAAGATCAAATACAAGATTTGACGTGTGTGTATACAATTCAGTGATACACATAAGTGATTCAACCATTTCATAAAATATGCACTATAATTTAATAAGTTTCTTCGATTTTCCAGTACAACTTATATTCCCTCCGTCCCTATATATAAGAGCAAAAAATTTGAATGATTTTATCCCTTTTTTAAAAACCTGACACAATTTTTTAAAGCATTTAATGAGTTTTTTTCCCCCATTTTATACATAATTATTCTCTCTATTCACGTTCTCTTTCATACTCATTTATAATACTATTATCACATTTCTCTGTCTTATATAAATAAGGGTAAACCTAAAAAAAATAAAATTATTTTAAACATATTTATTTCTCTCAATCATTTCCTTAATCTGTGCGATTTTACTTCTTTAACTATAAGAAGAGACTGAGGAGTATTAATTACTCATATACAGTGGATACCAGGTGGGGACGATCATACAACCTGAAGGAGAGGTGACATGAATTTCAACATGCACTGTACCCATGTGATCTCTCCTTTGAAATTGGCTCTGCCATCTCAATCATTCCCAGTCAAAAACGCCTTCACCATTGAAAATGGCTTTCCCTCCCCTCAATTCAATTTAGTTATTTAATAATCTTTTTAAACAAATCTGATCAAAAAAATTTATTTAAAAAAATCTATTGAACATAAGGGACCTTAATCCAAGCACTTGTGCTTTTTTAAATATGGTATTTTATAAAAATTGTTACTCTGTATACATAAAAATATCTTAAGTCTTTTTGGCCAGATAAATTGTTAAATAAGACATTTTGTCGTTATCACCTTTTTTCTAGTCTGACCATTATCAATTTAATATAATTTAATTTTTCTAATTATCATATATAATCATAACATAAATAATATTTAAATAAAGGGATAATGTGCAAATTTATTCAAGAAGTTTTTGCTGAAGAGCTATTTTGCCTAAGAAGTTTTTGTGTATTGAAAATTGCCTTGAAAGTTTTAGAATGTAGTAATTTTGCCATATGCAGTTAATATGTTAAGGGGCAATGTCATTTTTTAACGGTCAACATTGGAATAATGGAAAAGGGTAAAATTGTTACATTTTAAAACTTACAGGGCAATTTTGAATTCAAACCAATTTCTGAAGAAAAATAGTTCATGAGCAACAACTTTTAAGGGCAAATTTGCACCTTAATTCTTAAATAAAAAATCTATTGATTTATAAGTAAATACAGCATTTAATGTACAAATTATACATAACTAAGCAAAAATAAAGTTTTCAAAGCATGGATTAGGGTTACTTCGTTTAACTCAAGATGATTTCACTCCATGCTAGATGAAAATCAATATAAAATATAAACAATTCACGTGTAAAAGTTTATGATAAAACAGGAATGAATTGTGAATAATAATTAATTCACTTTCCTTAATGGTAAACACATTTGGAAATTGAATGGATGGAGGAACACTTTAATCATTAATAAAAGGAATACATTAAGAGATTAAAAATGATTGGGCACACCGCACAACTCATGACAAGGCAATGAGGCGCTGGAAATGCCTGAAAAAGCTTATCTCTTCAACCTCCATTCCCACATGATAGATAGAATAATAAATCATTAAATAATGCGCACACACACTTTAAAAAAATTAAATAATTTATTTAAAAATTGATTAGCGTAAATTTTTTTAAACTACTTTATTTGACCAATATAAACTAACATATAATATAATAATACACAAAATATGTTACGACTAAAGGGCTTATTTGGTTTCATTAATATTTTAAAAAAGCCAATTTAATCTTATATTTAGTAACAGATGAAGTAGTATACATCAACCAAAAAAATTAAAAAATACTTTTGTGCTCTGGACGAAAGAATTGAATATAAAAAGGTCTTCGATCATAAATTCATCTTTCAATAATTTAGCTTATAAACGAGGTGATTCGAATTATAAATAAAATTTTGATTAATAAACATCAGTATCAAATTTAACATACCTTTTTTTTTGTTCAACTCAAATTTAACTTGTAAGTATAAGGGTTTAGACCCCTCTAGAGTTTTCAATATCCACCGAAAAACACCTGGCTCGCTGGTTAGATTCAATCATACATATCACAACATATAATAAATCATGGTCCTTCTCTTCCTGTTTTTCCTTTCCTTATTTTATCCGCACCTTTTGGTATAAAGATTATTTATATAATTATTAAAATGTTACATAAAATTTTTTTTTACCGAACATAAAATAGTTTAAGTTCTTCAAATTTTACTGGTGCAATAAAAAAATATAAAAGATAAATTTATAACATATTTTAACAATTATCAAAGATATACAATGTGCAATCAAATTTTAACAGTGTAAATTTATTTATTATCATGTGATAGTATAATAATGATGTTATCACATCTTAAATATTAATTAAATTTTTTTCTATTTAAGGGTGTGGTGGGAGCAAATGGGGAAAAAAGGAGATGAATTATGAGAAGATTTAGATCTCCTTCTTCCTTGTCCAGTCCTCCTCATTTTTTAATGAGTTTGGTATGGTTTATGCCTTTATGGTTTAGGGTTTAATATGGTTAGCACGGATACCATCTCACTAGTAGACAAGTTTCGTTTACCAGCTCACTACTAGACAAGTTTCGTTTAATTGCTAATTCAAGTATTTCATATATTTCTGTTGAGATGAACTTTTATTTAGTTCAGTGCCCTAAACTTTGTATGCATCTGTAAATGTTCTTTTATTAACGTCATTTGGTTCATTTTCAAAAAAAAAAAAATGAGTTTGGTATGGTTAGAAAATTCACATTTTTACCTTACACATTTTTCATCATTGATATTTGTAATCATATCATGATAAATAATAAATCATTTATATATATAATTAAGGTCACTCGGAAGTTACAGACCTTATTATTACAAACTTTGTGTGATGTATGAATTTATTTTATTAAAAGTGACAATTAAAGTATTATTTTCGTTTATTAAGTATGTTTTGAAATGAAAAGTAGTAAAAATGTATAAATAAAATAAAATAACATCTATATCGTCCAATTTCAATCTATATGGATAACCTCCCATGCTAATCTCTTATAATCGTCCCAAAAATACATTTTTACGCACAAGTTAATATCAATGTAATTAATTTGTTAGTCTTTTTAGTTTTGTAAATTTGTGTATAATTCTTTACTTGGAATGTAAGATAAATTGCCTTTTTCAAAAATTGCAATTAAAGAAAAATACTGGAGAATAAGAGTACATGTTAGTTACACCAAACTCTAAGCATATAGAGGATAATTATGAAATGAAATGGCATGTTTTCTCAAATGAGAAGCACAAATATTTTGATGGCCCTACTTAACCACTTCTCCGCATTCTTTTTTTCTTTTTTTGTTCAACTACTTCTCCACATTCGGTACTTGCCAATTCATAAATTTTCTCTCTTCATACCTTTTATTTGCTACTTTTTATGAAGTGATAAATAAGAAACCTCTTTAATTAATATAACTTACTGTATACTTATCTTTAATCACTTTTGTTTTGAAAAGTGCTTTAATTAACTGCTCCCCCTATTCCTAAATATAGAACTTATTTGGGGAAGTAGGCTTCTTCTAAAATATAAGACCTCTTTATATTATTTATCACATTTTCCTTAAATTATTCCAATTGATGCTCCTCAATAATAAACAACCAAGATTGGGAAGATAAGAATAAAGGTAGGTGATGAGGGTGTTTTAGTATGTCAAAAAAAGTTAGGGTGTCTTGGGGCCTGTTTGGGGTGGCTTTTAGAACCATGGTTTGGAAAAAAAAGTTGGAAAAGTGCTTTTTTCAGCTTTTTTGAGAAAAGCTGAAAAAATGGTTTTTGATGAAATGAGAGTGTTTGGATGATTATTGTGAGAATAGCTTTTTCTACGTGTAATTACTAAAAAGGACATAAGTTTAATGTAGTGGGAAAGAGAGAGGATAAGGGCATTTTCGGTAGATCAATATGAAATGTGTAATGATGGTATATTTCTACCTCGTACTTCGTGTAAAAGTGAAAAAAAAAAAGAGCTTTTTCCCAAACCATGGTTTTAAGCCCAAAACCATGGTTTGGGAAAAAGTTCATTTGTTTGGGTGTCATCTTTCAAAACCATGGTTTGGAGCCCAAACCATGGTTTGAAAAGCTCACCCAAACAGGCTCTTGGTAAATATCATGTAATTTTAACTTAACTAATATCCTTAATCTAATCAAATTATGTAAATATGTCTTATATTTAGAAACGACAGATGGAATTTTGACTTATCATTACTCCCTCTGGTATTAAATATAGGACCTATTTGGGAGATGAGCTTGGTCCTAAATATAAGACCACTTTTTTATTGTTCTTAGCTTTTCCCCAAATTATATCCTTATTAATGGTCATCAATAATAAATAAGAAAGATAGGGAGGTGGGGATAAATGTAGATAGTTATGGTGAATTGATAATATTATATGATTTTAACTAATTTTAACAATATCTTTAATTTAATAAATTAGATAAATATGTTATATGGAGTGTGCTGAATAGTCACTGTTAGTGTGAAAAAGCTATATTTTCTATGAAAAACGTGTGAAGTTATAATTTGCAAACAGAATAACTGAAAATTCAGAGAATATCAGCAGAAGTACAATATACTCATTTTGAGTTGAACAAGGACCGTAATAAAAGGCTTTCGATTTTAGGGCTGCTGGTACAAATACATTTATTCAAGAAATGATGGGCCTCTGCGATGGTCTTGAACCATGCTAGCTTGTTGGAAAACCCTTTAAAATTGGAATATCAGAGGCATGCCTCATGCAAATTGTTTAAAATAAGGTTTAATTATCATCTAATATTTAGATCAACTGACTGTGAATTGCTCTATTTTAACTAGTAGTATCGAATTCGAGTTCTGAATATGCAGTCGCGATAATTACTTGCTAATTACGAGGTTCCCTGGTTGTATGTCTATATTCTTGCAAAACAGATTAATCGATTGCTAGTAATGTCGGACACCCGTGGATAATAATTTTTTTTTAATCTAATCAAGATAGAAAGCTATAAAAGATCATCTCATACCTTAAAAAAACATACCATCCTTGTACAAATACACTCTTCAGCTCTATTTATTTAACATTGAAAACAAAAAATAAATCCGTATATTAATTATATTTTAAAATTTAATAACTTTCCATAATTTCCCATTTATCATTTAACAAATACTTTCTCCTCATGTAAATATGACTTGTCCGCCTAGAGGAGTATTTATGTATGGTTTTTTAAATTTTGTTTCATACTAGGGAAATTGAGTTGAGGGGAGGGAAAATTTTGATGAGTTTAATTTAAAAGAAATGAACAGGTAACGTTGTAAAACTTTAATGACAAGAGATAAAAGAGTAAGAATATTATTAATTAGAAGCTTTTAAACACATGCGTCCAATTTTTTAAATCAAACTATTAAAATCTTCCTCCTAGTCCCTTTCCTCCATTTTCCTCATGCCAAACAAACCTTTAATCAAACCACAAGAATTAATTATTTTGGTAATTTAGTTGGTTATGTTTAATTTGTCAGCCATTGTTCCCCCCTAGATTTATGTACTCTTAGGGTCTGTTTGGTACGGGGGATTTGGAGGGGATAGGAGGGGAAGGAAAATTTTTGTAAGTGGAATTTTTTAAATTTGAAAAGGTGGGATTATAATATTTTAAGAAAGATAAGATGAAAAATAAAAGAGTAATAAATATAAATTAAGAACTATTAACCCCACTTCTCAATTTTTTATAAATTTAAGTCACAAAAATTTTCCCTCCGCCCATTTTCCCTCCCCTCCCCTCATACCAAATAGGCCCTTAAAATTTATTGGCAATTGGTCCCAATAATTAGTCGGTTAACTTTGATTTTCAAACTTGATTTAAATTAGTCGGTTGTTCAAATATATTATATTTAGTAGAATAATTAAAAATAGTGATGAATGCATACTGAACAATCTAAAAAGTTATAAAAAGTTTATTGCGAACACACTGTCTCATTCTATTTTCACTCGATTAATTAATTTTTTTTTTTGTTTAAGTAATGACTTTGTATGAGAAGATGCCAATGAATCAAGAGCATGTAAAAACAGAATTACTCCCTTCCTCCCAAATTTAGATATTAGTTGACTTTTTTTTAAGAATACTAAGAAAGCTAAATAAGTTACTTATAAATTGATTTTTCTAAATTTCTCTCTTAATTAGTTTGTTTGACTTATAAGCTACTCCCTCTGGTTCTTATTATAAGAGCTCGAAATTTGAATTGATTTAGTCCAAAATATAAAAGCTTACCTTGTATTCTCTTATCATTTAATGCGTTTTTTTCTATTTTACCCATAATTTTCTTTCATATTTATTAATGCTCATATATTTCTCTCTCTTGATAGACTCATCATAAATAAGGGTAATATTGGAAAAATATGTATATTTCAGGCACATTTAATTACTTTTACATGTTTTCTTAAAAAACGTGTTTTGGCGGCCAGGCTCTTATAAATAGATTGGAAGGAGTAACATATAATCTTATAATACACAACAGACGATATGATTAAGGAGTTCATTTTGTTTCTTTAACTTTTCCAAAAAGAGTAAATTGCTTCTTATATTTAGGGGAAGTATTACATTGTATAATTTGATATGGTATGTCGCAAAGGAAAATGGCATGTTTATGCAAGGGCTGAAGATAAGAAAACGATTGGTTTACCTAGTTTACTCCTGGCTTAGAGGAACACTACAGTTGGCAACAGCTTAATTAATTAGTTAGTTAGTTAATTAATTACCATATTTATGCATTAAAGTGTGTTTGTTTGATCGTTTCTGACCAAAGAGTGTGTATGGATTAGCCAAAAGCCCAAAACACAAAAATGCTAACTATTCATTTATTAGCCGCAACGCAAGACAGTTAAATCACAGCCGTTAATTCCACTGACAGCAATATCCCATTGCACCAAAATCGAGACTTACACGACTTACCTAGAATTCTCAACTTTGCTTGCAATTTCAATTCCAAAAGTTAGTTAAAGTGAAAAAAGAGATCATTTATAGCAATTATTCTTTGGTTCTTTTCCGGCAATTCATACATTTGTGTTGTTTTCTCAATTTTTTTCTTGCCTTTTGTTTTAGCCCTTGCATTCTCGAGTTTTTAAATGAATCTTGATCACGCCATTTGAGACTCATTGATAACAAACAAACATGTAATTTTGCATGTGGGGATCTCTAAAAAAATTTGCTCACCGATAAATTTATGTTGCCATTCAAGAAAACATTAATTGTATGGTGAACTAATTCACCTAAAAATTTCTCTTTTATATACTCCTTATAGTTCTAAATATATGAGTTGATCTTAGCCCTTGATAAAATATTTAATTCTAATTTTTATCAACTTCTTTTTAAATTATCTCTATTAATACTCCTCCAATAATAATAAAATAAAAGATGTGTAGGAAATAAAGGAAAATAATTGGAATCTTTTAGAAAAATATACTATATTAACTAATATAATTAACATTTTTAAATTACTTAAATATGTATTGTATTTAATGCGGGAGGGAACACATAGGTACAGACACAGTCCTATATTTTTGTATTTTTGTATTTAAATATTTTTGGATCTGATTAATCCACCGTATATAAATGGCAAATGAAAAACCCAGCTGTTAGGATCCAAAATAAATTTGGACACAACCGGAATTATCGCTCTTGCCAATTTGGTTTCTGAATCTCATTGTTTAACGACCTCAACTGGTAAGAACAAAAACCCTAATTCAAAACTGTTTTTGGTTCAGTTTTTTTTTTTCTCTCACTGAATTCAAGTTTTTTGTTTTGTTTTCAGGTTGAAAATCACGTTTGTTTTCGTGCAATCGTTGAGGTGTGGCTTTCGTCGGATCTTGTTTTGTTCTTTTGCTTTCTGAGATTTGATTTTGATCTTTTCTAAAAATGGAAAGTTCGCTCTTTGTTTGTTGGGAATCGTAGAGAACCTAGAAATTATCAATGGTTTCAGTTTTTGTGAAAAGGAATTATTTCCAAGTAAATGTTTTCTGCTATCATAAGCGGATCTCTTTGAATTTGTGTTGCAGGTGATCTGGTTAACTACTCTTCGGAGATCGGTCTTACCAGAATTGGCAGTTGCTTAATCATTTCAACCGAATGTTTGCATACATCTTCGAAAAATTTGGGATTTGCTGTTAGTTTAAGCGATTGCAGTGCTTGTTAAATCGTTGATTCAGAATTTTGGTAATTCGGCGAGCATCTTTCTGGAGATGCGTGTTTCTTTGATCTCATGATGGGTGTTCGATGAATTTACGCTTCATGTTCTTTTCATTATATGAGTGAGAAGGTACGGCCACGTGGCTAAAGACAAGCACGTTACTGTCGAATAAGTATGAGCTGTTGTTAGTTCAATGCTTGTGGTGGTATTGTTGATAAATGACAACATATACATAAGCCTATATGTTAAGATAGATGACCGTTTTTGCTGCTATTGGAAATCTAGGTTGATCCAATTTATAGCTTAGTGGTTTTGAATATATTTGCAATAACAGCTTCAAGATTTGGACATGAGAAGCTCCTGGTTTAATAAATCGTCCAACATTTTTGGTCCTAGACCGCCAGTGAGCTGGTTGATGTTGTGCCTGATCAGTCTGCTTGCACTAATTGCTGTGTTGGGTTCATCTTCTTCTAATAACATTGATTCAACACCGTTTACTCGGGCATCTCTCATTTATTCAAACTACAGAAGGATAAAAGAGCAGGCGGCAATTGATTATTTGGAGTTAAAATCTGTATCATTGGGTGCTAGTGGACAAAAAGAACTTGACCTCTGTGGCAAAGAAAGAGAAAATTTTGTGCCCTGCTACAATGTTTCAGCAAATTTGTTAGCAGGGTTTAAGGAAGGTGAGGAGTTTGATCGGCACTGTGAAGTGTCAAGAGAAACTGAAAGGTGTTTGGTTCGCCCTCCTAAAGACTATAAGATTCCCCTGAGATGGCCAACTGGCAGGGACGTAATATGGAGTGGAAATGTGAAGCTAACCAAAGACCAATTTCTTTCGTCTGGAAGTATGACCAAAAGGTACTGTTTGTTATTTTTAATTCTTAGAGTGAGATAATGCCTTTGGTTTTAGCAATAAACCACTGCATTTACCTTCTACAAGGTTTTTCTGCTTTCAGTATAATATGAAAATTATGAATTCCTAAAATTTCTTCAATTAATTATGTAGGTTGATGCTGCTAGAAGAGAATCAAATTGCATTTCACTCAGAGGATGGATTGATCTTTGATGGTGTGAAAGATTACTCTCGTCAGCTTGCAGAGATGATAGGATTAGGAAGTGACACTGAATTTCCCCAAGCTGGTGTAAGTTTCCCTTAAATGATCTTTGTATAATTCTTTTTTCAATCTCGTCAAGAGCCGTGTCAGTTTGTTTGCACAACCATATAATGTGACTTATTTATAATGATGATGTTATGACAGATACGCACTATACTAGACATCAATTGTGGATTTGGAAGTTTCGGAGCTCATCTAGCATCACTAAAATTAATGGCAGTTTGTATTGCGGCGTATGAAGCAACGGGCAGCCAGGTTCAATTGGCCCTTGAGAGAGGCCTTCCTGCAATGATTGGCAATTTTATTTCAAGACAGCTTCCATATCCGTCTTTGTCATATGACATGGTTCACTGTGCTCAGTGTGGCATCATTTGGGAAGAAAAGGGTAATTATTGAATTCATTGGCCTTAAATTATCATGTTTGCTAAACGATTTCTTTTGGTACTTCATATCAAGATTTGATTTCTCTTCTTTTTTATATTGTGCTTCTTTTCTGCGCTTCAATTTGTGATTTTGACTGCTCATTGCTTTCTTTATACTGACTATTGGATTTAAGGTATATTATCTATTATCTTTTTTAGATTGAAGTTATAGTTGCCAAAAGTGGCATGAGAGAGAAGACAGATCAAGATGCACCTTTTTTTTGTTGTACACTCCAAGGTCAAGACTCAAGATATATGTTATAAAGTTGTCTATATGGACGTCAAATTGTTATTAGTTTCCCCAACTCCCAAAATGACTTAGTTAGGGTCTACAAGGGATGAACATTTAATATGCACGTTGTAGATGGATGATTAAAAATGGAGCAACTGTGTCCCTGATGACAAATGTGAAGCATAATTGCTTAACCTCACAAACATGCAACAATAGTGAGGAACTTGTGTATGTGCCTTTAGTTGGAACCAAGAGATTAATAAGCAAAGAAGAGATTAAAGTCTTATAATTTCATCTGGGTTTTCTGGAAGACTGAGAACTTGCTAGTACCAGTATTGATAATTGTCAACTGATTCCACCGTTAGCGCTGTAAATTGTGGTTCTGAAAGCTAGCGAGTAAGGAATTTGGATATTTAAGGTGCATGCTGTACAGGGTAAAAATACTTGTTAAAGAGGGAATTCAATTTGACTTATTTATGAAAAAGAGGAAACTGGCAAAAAAGTGCGAACAGATAATGGATTCTGAAATTCCATATATTAATTGCTTTTTAGCTTGTACCTTTATAACTTCTCCGTTGTTCATTATGCATGATTATGCTTCTTTATGTTAACTATCCATGTGTGGCAATCTTATTACCTTCTGACAGCTTTTGTCAAGCAGTCTCTATGTATTTTGTCTAGCAATCGTATTTATTTATGTTCTAGTGCCAAATTTATGTCTATGTTTTGGCATATGAAATTACTTAAATTGACTAGCCTGTTTTTATACAGTCTTGAAATGTTTGTATCATAAAGTGACGCCATTTATTTCTTGTTATTCCTTCCTTTTTCATTGCCATTTTTAGAAATTTTTTGCCTTGCTTTGACTCATTTTATATCATGTGAATATAGTAATTTAACTACACTTTCACTTTTGGTATTTAAAAATGACTGCAGATGGAATGTTCCTCTTTGAAGTTGATCGTGTTCTTAAACCTGGGGGATATTTTATCTTAACCTTACCCTCAAGCAGGCTTCAGGGAAGTTCATCATGGGTGAAAAAGAATACCATCTTGACCCCAGTGGAAGAGCTGACCCAAAAAATCTGCTGGACCCTTCTAGCTCAGCAAGATGAGACTTTCATTTGGCAGAAGACTGCAGATATTGATTGTTACTCATCTCGGTAAGGATTTTTGTGAAACTTCTGGCTTCATTAATGATTAGACTGTATATTTAAGATGATTGATATCAACGACTGTTACTTGTGCTGCTGCAACTGGTTTCCTGCTTCATTGAACACTCAAATAAATTTTACTAATAACATATTTTTATACATTGAGAATGACGTCTGCTAATGACATCTGCTATCTTTGATTGCAGCAAGCAGCATGGCATACCTCTGTGTAAAGAGCATGATGATAGTCAATCATATTATCAGCCTCTTGTACCATGTATAAGTGGGACATCTAGCAAGCGCTGGATTCCCATACAGAACAGATCCATCGGAGCTGAACTAAGTCCGGCTGAGCTTAAAATTCATGGTAAGTTTCACTTAAACAGTTCTGTCCTGAACTCCTCACCACTGCTAATAATCTGTCCCATTTTTATTGATTTTCTTTCTCATATTTCTATCTTTATTACACAGGAGTTCAGCCTGAAGACTTTTATGAAGATTTACAATACTGGAGATCCGCTCTCAAGAATTACTGGTCCTTGCTTACCCCATTAATTTTTTCAGACCATCCAAAGAGACCTGGAGATGAAGACCCTTTGCCTCCATTTAACATGATACGCAATGTGATGGACATGAATGCTAAGTATGGTAGTTTTAATGCAGCACTTCTGGAGGAAAAAAAATCAGCTTGGGTTATGAATGTGGTTCCTGCTAGTGCTTCAAATGTACTTCCTCTTATACTAGATAGAGGTTTTGCTGGCGTTATTCATGATTGGTGAGTGATTTTTTATTCTTCATTTTAGGTCTAGGTGAGTTGCTGAATATGAAATAGTTTTTAAAAATGTTGTATGCAAGCTATGACTGGTAAAATATTGTAATTATACAGTTACAGTTTTCAACTTCATATTTCATAACCTGCACCTCTTGATTCCTCCTTGTCGAACAACTGCGGTTATCTTTGCTCTATCTGAGAAGAAACAATTTCTTTTTATTAGTTAATTTTGTGTGTGTGTGTGTGTAATTCATGGTATCTAACTTAGCTTTCTTGATTTGGTTTCCTTTTGAGACAAATCTAAAGTTAGAATGTGGCATGCATGCATGCACTTGATATATTTTCCTGAAAATACTTACTCATCTTGTGAATTTCCTTAAAAGATGAAGTCAGCACTTGAAAGCTTCTGGATAACTAAATGCCTGACCTTGCTATTGATTTTCAGGTGTGAGCCCTTCCCCACCTATCCTCGGACATATGACTTGCTTCATGCTAATGGACTTCTTTCGTATCTCGCTTCAGAGAGGTGCAGCACGGTTGACTTGTTCTTGGAGATGGATAGAATACTTCGTCCTGAGGTAACCATGTCCCGGCTCTCTTGGTCATGATTGCTTTTCAGAAAGTTTGTTTCCTTAATATATGAACTCTGTATTATGCCAAAGAATAAAGCCGGAAACTAGTTTGACCCCTTCCTCTCTCACACATTTCCATATCTTCTCCTCAAATCCTTCAGAAAGAAATTTCTTCTCAAACCCCTTGTCGTTGATGAGCTGTGCTAACTTGTTCTTGTAATGCCACAATGCAATGTCAAGATAGTTTGTTGGATATTCTTTTGTTTGAATGCATAATCGAATGTCCTAGTTAAGCCTAATATGTTGTGATGTTGGTATTATTGATTGGTAGGGATGGGTAATTCTTTCCGATAAGATGGGAGCTATAGAGATGGCCCGGAGATTCGCAACACAAGTACGTTGGGAAGCAAGGGTAATTGACCTTCAAAATGGAAGTGACCAGCGGCTACTTGTTTGCCAAAAACCATTTGTGAAAAAGTAATTGAGCAACAGTATGTTTCACCAAAGGCTGAATGACACATTCTTTTTGGCTCGGGTAATTTCTCTGACCATGTATATTGGATATCATATAGTTAGCAGTTTGAAATTAGAGATGCATTAAGCCTTGTGTAGAAGATTTACGTTCTTTTAACGGGTGCACCAAAATGGACACAGGATCACTATGAATCTTTTCTGTGGATTTTCGAAGGAACTATTTTCATGCACCATCTTTTGAATTGTCACGACAAATCTTTCACTATTATACACAAGTGGGTTAACTTGGGTGGTCAGTGACAACGTCATCTTTCTTAGCTTGAATATGGTTTCATTGGATAGTATAGCCCTTTATTAAACACCTGAATCCTTCAAGTTGGCGTTACTGTGCACTGCAATTTGGCCACTGTTTGGAACGTTGTTGTGAAGAGCTGTCAATAATTCCTTCAATTTTTATATAATCAATTTGTTTAAAGCAGTACCAACTTATATCCATATGTACTAAGGAAAAAATTTTGGTCAATTTTCAGAGGATGGATTGTTTAGTTGGCAGTTGGCACAGCATGTATATAGTGCTCAGAGACTTGATATTTTGCCATCTTTTCCACGACCAGATTCAGAATATGATGAAGCTGTAGATTGTGAAGGTTCGTGATGAAGTTAGCAACAGTTGTTCATTTCTTTATTTCTTTCTTTTTTGGTGGTTAAAGGCTTTTGTAGTAATTCTTTCATCCAATATCTTTGTTAGTAATTTTTTCCTTTTTATTATTTCTTTATTGATCACCATTGGACTTGAAGCCTTTACTTGAACTATCTCTAGCTGTGGGGGAAAAAAAACAGAAATGTGAATGGCTACAGGATTAAAGAATGAAATTAAGAATTTTCACTCAGTCTTTGTGCTCCAATTCGGCCGGCTAAGAGTAAGACCTAAGAGATCAGATTTAGATAGAATCTTTAGTTGTTTGACGTGCACACATTAGAATATAATGAAATTAACTCTTTAAAAAGTAAAAGTGAATCTAAAGATGAAAAAAAATATATTGATGCACTTTTTTAAAACTATTCAAAAAATATGGTCTATTAATATTACAAAAAATAAAGAATTTATTGTACCAGATGCTCCATATGTTTTGAATAAAAAAAAGATACTCCATATGTAATCTATTTTTTTTTAATTACACAAGTAATCCTTTCTCTTACAGAAAGTAAATCCTGAATTAGGGCGTCAGTTCAAAACTTCAAAACAACACCACCAGTTAAAACGGCACAAAAAAGGACGAAAAAACACTCCTGTGTGTGAACAGGAAAATGATTAGAGCCTTGGAGGATTAAATGTGGCAAATCTGATTTTCAATAGAAACAGTGATGTGCTTGTAGATTGGCCTCAGGTTCCAGGTATAACCTTCGAATAAGGAAGCTTCTGCCAAAACAAAGCATCTAAAAATCCCCAACTTACGCCCAAAAGGTTATGTAAAATAAAAGCCCTTTCATAACTTTGCATGAATTATTGAATTGAAGGCAGACGAAAGTCAAAATAATAAACTTTGGAGATGCAGGGGATCGAACCCTGTACCTCTCGCATGCAAAGCGAGCGCTCTACCATTTGAGCTACATCCCCGAGATAATATGTTAAACTCATAGAATATATATAATTCTAGATATTGCCTTAAATTTTCGACTTTTATTTCTTTTATTTGGTTGTGACGAACTAACCATTATATTTTGAAGATATTCGGATGTTGGAAACTATTTTAACTACTACATTTCAAAACTAATTGCTTATAATTTTTAGCAAAAAAGAATTTCACCTTAATTCAAAAATTTGTTAAATGTCGAAAATTTTTAAGGAAATTAATTACAAGTTATATGAAATGAGCTAAATTAATATGAGATCCAACGAAATCCCCAATTAAACTGAGGTCTCACATAACACAATCCCTTAGTGAAAAGAAAATGTCCCAACTTCTAACTAAAAAATTGGTATCGTTTGACTAAAAGTTATTATCTTTTGGTCAAAAGTATACTTTGATCAGTTACATACATATCAAATTAAATGAATTTTTTTAAAAAACAAACTTAAAAAGCTTAAGTCTATGAGATTAAAAGATTACTTTAGACAAAACAGTATTCATTTTAACATCCATTGACCAAGGTAATTTGATCTATCAAAGTTGTTTGCTAGAAACATTTCCTTCACATAACTGCTGAGACCTCCTGCCGAATAGATGAATACCATTAATAAATGAATTAGACAAATTATTACATGAATCTTCTTTAACACGTAGTAGTAGTAATTATTATTATTATTATTATTATTATTATTATTATTATTATTATTATGACTAATCATAAATAAACAAAGAATATATTAACGAGACATGGAAAATTTTTATCTAATTTGCCAATACATATCCTTGATTTGTTCCCCTTATAAGAAATTTTTTTTATCTAATTTGCCAATACATATCATGATGTATTCAAAAAAAAAAATTATCTATCATATTAAAATATTCATGATGTGTTTGTTTAGGATAATTGGACCATAAGTGATGTGACATACAGATTTCATACAAGAATTTCTTAATAAATATACAAATATTAAATGATAGGAAACTAGTAAGTAAATTATTAAGGAAAATTTGTTCACATGCATAATATGACGATGAGAAAATGACGTGTAGATACTTTATGCATTTCAAAATCTGAGATAAGTGGTTTGTACTCCCTCCGTCCACTTTGACTTTTTTAACTTTTTTTTTCAGTAAAAAAAGAAGTAGTTTTAGTCCCAAAAAAAATCTTTTTTCCTCAAAACTAATTTATTCTATTTATAAACTAACCTATAATCTAATTTCATGTGACATATGTTATAATTTAGTGGTCTAATTTGCTTCCTTAACTTCCACAAAAAAAAGTTAAAATGGTATTATATTTAGGACCGGAGGGAGTAATTATTAATACAATCACTCAACTAATGAATACCATTACTCAATTAATTAAAATCTCTCATATAAAATTTTAAAATTCAAAAGATATTTATATGTCATTTCGTCAATAATGAATTAATACATATTTCATTTATCCAATTTAAAATCTATGAAACCTTTTGAGAAAAATGACAAAAAAATGCCTTCTAAATTTTAAAACCTCATATAAATGATTTGCAATATTTTAAAATCTATGAAATCTTTTGGGAAAAATGACAGAAAAATGCCTCCTGATTTGTAGTATTTAATATATATACTCAAGTAGTTAAAATCTCCTATATATAAGATTTTCAAATTGAGAAGGTATTTTTCTATCATTTTTTTCCAAACTTTTTGCCTTTTTTTTAAAAAATAATGAATCAAATAGTACAGTAAAAGTTAGAAGTATTACGGGAGTCGGGAAGACTCATCAGGAAATGAGAAGCAATGCCACGTCACAATTTGCGCGGTTTCTCTTTCAAAACCTCTCATCCAACGGTTCAGACTCTCTCTCTCTCTCTACTCTGCAACTTCATATAAAGCTCTTCCTCACATTCTTCTCTTCCATTTTCCGTTCGTCTTGGCTCTGAAGAAACTTCATTTCTTACAGTTTTCTGCTTTCCCCTCTCAGTCTTGCTCTCTTGCTTCTCCATTTTGTCTTCTCACCTCTCTCAAACAATGTCCACCGATAATACGAGGGAGGACAACGTTTACCTCGCCAAGCTCGCCGAGCAGGCTGAGCGTTATGAGGGTCCGTACTCCCTCTTCCTTCCTTTCTTCCTTCGCTTTTCATGTTTTTCGATTCCTGCATTTTTCTTTATCTGTCTTCTGTTCTTGTGTTGGATTTTGATAGTATACAGTGGTTTCGCTTTTTCCCGTTTCTTTTTGTTGATTACTTGGAATTGTGGCTTTAGATGCACCGCATTTTGTGTTTCGATTTAGATTTTTTCTTGTTTCTGTTTTTAGGTTTTCTTGACTGGTATGTGGCTGATGAATTGCTCGGTTACTCGTTTTCTGGTGATGGATTATGGCAAACTATTTTAATGTGATTAATGGCCTTTTCTTTTCTTTTTTTTACTTTCTTGAATTTTTTTTTTCCGTTTTCCTTTTCGTAAAATTGATTTTATGCAGCCAGAACAGCCTAACCTAACTTCTTAGGGCGGTTATCTCGAGAGCTGAAGCAGTGTAACGGTTTAACGCTATTTTCTTTTCAATTTTACGCTCTGAAAAGAAAGATTCTCTTCTTTCTTATCTGATTATTTTCTTTTATTTGATTTTTAAACTATGTACTTTGCTATAACGATTCGTGTAACCTATTGTTTATATCTGACGTTATGAAGAAGTTCTTGCATACCGTGGTGTCTTATTATCAGAATTTACACAGTATGAGATTAATTGTCACTGCATACCGCAGTGTTAGTGAGGTTGATGACGAGTTCTTGCATGTATATGGCAGTCCATGTTGGAGACTAATTGAAATTTTTAAGTACATTATAGATATTGAGACATTGAATATT
Organism: Mimosa bimucronata; assembly: GCA_037074515.1. Lineage (NCBI taxonomy): Eukaryota > Viridiplantae > Streptophyta > Magnoliopsida > Fabales > Fabaceae > Mimosa > Mimosa bimucronata. The sequence goes on along the minus strand of CM073445.1, from coordinate 29,387,625 downwards.
TTATCATACAGAAATGGTTGAGCACATGAAGGTAGTAGCAAGGCTTAACGTTGATCTAACTGTGGAAGAAAGGAACCTGCTCTCAGTAGGATATAAGAATATCATTGGTTCACGGAGAGCCTCATGGCGCATAATGTCTTCAATTGAACAGAAGGAAGAGTCTAAGGGAAACGAGAATACTGCTAAGCTGATCAAGGGTTATCGCCTAAAGATTGAGGGGGAATTATCCAATATTTGCAATGAAATTCTGTTAATCATTGAAAATAATCTGCTTCCCTTTGTCTCAGAAGGAGAAGCGACTGTTTTCTACCACAAGATGTGAGTGATGTTGCTCTGTATTATGCTCAAGTATAACTTAATTGATTTATTCAGGTCCTTCCCGTCAGATGCGACTGATTGCGTATGTTTTTTTTTTTTTTACCTGTTAGATACCACTTTAGTTTGCTTTTGTTTTCTCAAATTCATATAAGAAAATTGTCCAGAATATGGTTTGCTTTTTATTGCCAATCTCTCTTGTCCTCTCTGTCTATCACATGATGCGCTGAGCAATCATAGACTCTCAGCCTGATGACCTTGGTCCTCTATCTTGAATCTAAATGCAGTGTAGAGTCACGGACCAAACAGTTTGTCTTCTGTTCCTTTCATTCTGTGACACATTTGAGCCCTCTATCCCTGATCTCTTTCTGCATTTTCCCAGGAAGGGTGACTATCATCGCTATCTTGCTGAGTTCAAGGCTGACGAAGAAAAGACAAAGGCAACTGAGGATTCAAAAGCATCATATGAGGCATGCATTTTTCATCTCTTATAGCCGAATTGGTTCATAAAAAAAAATCCCATGTTTACTGATAATTCGATGCATTGTCACTTGATGAGCACACAACCATTTCTATTTTCAGGAGGCTTCAGCCCTTGCAAAAGAAAATCTTTCATCAACACACCCAATCCGTCTTGGACTTGCGCTCAACTTCTCTGTCTTCCATTATGAGATCTTGAATTCTCCTGAAAAGTATTCCACTGTATTTATCAATCTAAACTTGCGCCAAAAGTCCCTATATTGTTAGCGTTGCACTGATGTCACTACTTCAACTTACAGGGCCTGTCAGCTGGCCAGAAAAGCCTTCGATGATGCAATTATGGATTTGGACAGCCTGAATGAAGAGTCATACAAGGACAGCACATTGATCATGCAGTTGTTGAGAGACAACCTGACTCTTTGGACCTCTGATTTGCCTGATGAAGCAGGTATGATATCTGATTGAGACTTGATCTTATTTTATACATTCGAGTGTAGATGCCTGGGATATTCCATAATATAATAAATCTTGCCGAACAATGATGTCTCAAGACAAAATCAAGGGCATGTCTTGATCTATAAATCTTTCACATTCATTATGTGTCTGAAGCTGTTTCCCACATATAACCAAAAGCTTCCTATTTGTACGTTCATAAATTCCCTCTTAATTTCTCCTGACGATGAAATGCTCTCATGCAGGTGAAGATGGCAACAAAAGCTCTGATCCCGGTGTATGTGATGCTTTCTAGTGCTTAACGTGATTTTTCAATGGTTTCTGATTTTTTTTCTTTTTTGGACCAAAATGGTTTCTGATTGAGAACTTTATTTTTCTAATATAATCATTTGGTCCTTAATGTAGGACCTACTTGCGGATTAGTTACTGATATAGTGTTATTACGCAGAAGGAGCAAATGCAATAAGGGACCAGTGATATATACGTGTACAAGGCAGTCTTGGAAATGTGGACTGTGACTGACTAGACGACCACTTCGATATTGTGCTCTCTATCCATCGATTCAAAGTATGGAAATAGTTGTGTTTTGGGCTGTCTTGTCATTTTGAAACTTTTTGTTTCTCCTGCTTTGTCATATACTTTTCTCTCTTGTGCACTGGCTAGTTTAGTAACGGATTCTATACAAGCACTCCATTTACTTTTAAACCATCTTTTTCGTGCTCATTGGTTTTGAGGTGATCCAGTTCAACATCGATTTTATTTTGCAAGTAGAAAGTTGTTTCTTTTCTTGGTGTTAACTACTAAGATTTTGGTCCAATTTTTAATACTAATATGACAATAATATTTAAGAATAATAGAATCTTTGAGCGAGATTAACCACAATTTTAGGAATTAATTGTTTTACAACTGATTAGAACAATGTTCCCGTTTATTAATATATATATATATATATATATATATATATTTTGGTAGAATCAAGGCTTATTTACTATAGCTTGGTATTACAATATTATTCATACTACTAATTTTTAGTGAAACCAAGTTGAAAGGCACTTGCATGTAAGGATTAAATTGAAAGTATTTATATACGTATAGGACCAACATGAAAAATTTATCTGAGGGAAATTAGATAAAAATCTATTGTAAGAATTCATTGAAAAATATTAATATACCACACTGTTTACAGTTGATGGACCATGAACAATGACTTATTATAGATATATACTACTATTATTTATTGAATCATACTAAATCATATTATTTACAGATGCTAAACTATGCGTATGTTTCTTATATAAATGTGTGTGTGTGTGTGTGTGTGTACATTTCACGCCTCGTAAAAATAATCGTGTCCATGTGTAATGAAATTATAAATTTACAACAAGGCCACATCGGGAGTTATAATATCTTATTCTTTTAGATTAAAATATAGTGTTTTTCTGCTAATGATTAAAATATTGTTTTAGTGGAATAATTGTGCTATTATTATGTCTGACCTTAACATGTCAAATAGTTTTTAAAGTTGGTTCACAATTGAAGATCATATGTTATTGTGGGCCAAAAAAAAAAAAAAAAACAAGAAGAAGAAGAAAGAAGATCAAATGTTATAATCTTATTGATCATTAAAAATAAATAATTACTGAGTGAAGTTAGATATGGAGTAATTTATCGATAAAAGCAAGAAACGTGTGATTTATATCTTGCAAATAAGTTTATCTGAAACTGATTTTTTTTTAAAAAAAATAGCTAAACATAAATTACTTTATTTTATAAAAGTCAAATTAAATAAAAAGTACCATTACACTGAAGTCCTAAAAAAGTAGTTGCTTTTGGAAAGAGCCAAATAGTACTCCCTCCGGTCCTAAATATAAAATCACTTTAACTTTTTTGACTTTTTTTTTCAGTCCAAAAAAAAAAAATAGTTTCAGTCCCAAAAAAAATCTTTTTTCCTCAAAACTAATTTATTCTAATTATAAACTAACCTATAATCTAATTTCATGTGACATATGTTATAATTTAGATGTCTAATTTGCTTCCTTAACTTTCACAAAAAAAAGTCAAAGTGATCTTATATTTAGAACTGGAGGGAGTAATAATTAAGATTAAGACTGTTGGGAGCCAATAATGCATGTTAATAACTTCATCGACGACTATGAATCTCTCACAGTCACACACACAAACATTTCAATCTTCAATAATTGAAAACGTCATTCTTCATGCGTTTCCCTTGGCCACATACTATCTTTAGAAACTTGAAATTGAAAAAAAAAAAAACAATTTATTTTTGTAACATATTCCATAATCCATACAGTTGTGTATAGTCTATATACGATAGCGAGATTACAGGATGTATCTAATGCAATATTCGTTTCTCTATCAAAAAAGCAAACTGCTTTAATAAATTCAGAATCTGTCCCTCTCATCCATGCTTATGAATATGATCACATATGCCATCTCTCATTTAACGTATGAAATCTAAATATACATTCTCAAATTCTTAGGCTTTCGCCAAATTTAATAACATTTCTCGATTCTGTTCTGACCTTACCAAGTTTGCTCCTTCAAGAATCAGAGCAAACTTCTCACTGTTTGCCTTGGCCATTTCTTTTTCCCTTATAAAGATCATAAATTCCATTTTGGGTTTTAGCGTGTCTCTTCAAAAGTCATTTTCTTTTTCACAAATAATTAATCTTCAGATCCTTCCTTTGATATCTTTTTTATTCCCCACCATCAGGAATCTAAGTAGCGTTTTTTCTTTGAATTGTTTCATTTCGTGTGAGATGACAATGGCTTGTGCAAGTAACCCAGTTCAATTTTCGGTTCTTACACCTCGATTTTCATCCGTATATTTGCTCACTAGAAGAATTGCGAGCAACCATGGTTTGCTTGAAGCTCGTTCGCTTAAGCCCAAAGAGTCAAGTTTGGTGTTTTCGCCATTGTCGGAGAATGGGAAGCATCTGGGAATTGTGCATTCTGGGAAGCTGTTTGGTTGGAATCAGCAGCTGAGACGTCGTTTGGATGAATTTCCTGTTGTTGCTGCGGCAGCTGCAGATGCTGATGATGGGTTAGAGAATTTTTCACACTTCAAACTTGATCCAATATTGGTTAATCTTTTTTTTTTTTTTTTTAAAAAAAAAGGTTTCACTGGAGAAATTGAGTGTTCAGTTGAACAAAAAGAAAGAAATAGTGAAAAAGTAGTTGTTTTAAGATAAGATAGATAGTAAACATTTCTTAGAGGGAACCAAAGTATTCTTTGTTTTTTCATGTTCAGCTTCTATCGATAATTATTGTTGTTTTATATTGTTACCCAAGTACAGGACTGTTAAAGCTACAAAGAGTTTTGGTGAGAGATTTCCTGCGTTGGTTACTGGTTTCTTTTTCTTCATGTGGTAAGGATCTCCCTTTTCTCTAATTTTTCTTTAGCAATGACAAAAAAGCTTTGCCAAAAAGGGCATTTGGATATGTAAGTATTACCAACTTATTATATATATTTATATATTATATATTCCACCCTTCGTTAAGTCAGATCTGAGATTTCCACTTATAATGAATAAAAATATGGAGAACTAACCAAGTTGCCCTCCCTTTTTTAACATCAAGTAGTCTGTTAATTTATATGCTAACAGTGTCCTGTCTTTTATGCAGGTACTTCTTAAACGTGATTTTCAACATACTCAACAAGAAAGTTTACAATTACTTCCCGTATCCCTAGTATGTTTTCCTCCAGTTGCAACCCGATTCCTTATGAGTCTATGTGTTTGTGTTGTTTGTCTCATATGTACTTAAACTTCTCTAGTTTCCTAGTAAAATAGTGTTTTAGCTTTGTGAAACATCACCATTTGGGTGATTTACTAACTTCCTTTCATATTATTTGCAGCTTTGTTTCTGTTGTGCATCTCCTTGTTGGTGTGGTATATTGCCTTGTTTGCTGGGCTGTAGGTCTACCAAAACGTGCAGTAAGTAGTATTTCTTGCATATTAAAAGTTAAAACACATACAAACACATCTTTAGTCCTTATTATAAGTCATTTTCTAGGAGGAATTTGTGGTCATTAGTATAAGTCACTGAATGGGGTATTTATTACTTTTCTTCAAGATTGCCCCTATTTAAAGTTTGATGCAATTTTCCTTTTTCACTTCGCAAGATGTACTTCATAGTTTAAAATAAGCGTAGATTTGAAAAAAAAAAAAAAAGATTCCTTTCAAACAAATTTAATGACTTAACCACCTATCATGGCTGGCTCTGGTCAAGTGATTGGAGGTGACTTATAATAGGGACCAAAGTGATATATAGGTATGACATTCGTTATAACAGCTTTTTTTTCCCTTTGAACCAGCCAATTGATAAGGAGCTCTTGGCTTTATTGACTCCAGTTGCTTTCTGCCATGCCCTTGGTCATGTCATGTCCAATGTATCATTTGCTGCTGTTGCTGTGTCTTTTACCCACACCATAAAAGGTATAGGAGTTTGGGAGATGAAAAAAAAAATTAGAGATTTCTTAGGTTTATTTATGCTGAATAGTTCTGTTAAACAATTCTAATCCATCAACATTTTCTTTTTTCTGGGTGTGTGTTGATGATCAATTACATTGGAATTATGTTTAGTCTGATTTAACTACCCAAGTGGAATAAGACTTTGTTGTTGTTGATTTAACTACCCAAGTTTTGTCCTCTGTCATTTACTCACATTGGCTGATGTCCTTGCTGCATGGGATAAAGTTGTCACTACTCACTACCAATTATGTTTGACGATGAGAAGTGAATTATAGATTGAGTTGCCAAAGGAAGTTCCATTCAATGAGTTTCATTAAAATGTTTCAATATGCATGGTCTTGGACTATAAATAATGATCTTTCAGAATACTATTCACAATATCTCAGACAGTTTATTTATTGGATTTAACATCAGTTTCTTTCATTTATTTAGCTATTTCCAAGGGCACTAAATGCGCATCTATTTCTATTTATGAAGATTAAATAAGTACTCTGGTTAAGCATTCATTACCAGTTTCTTAATTCTCTCTATTTTTATTATTCCTTCAGCTCTGGAGCCCTTCTTCAACGCCGCAGCTTCCCAGTTTGTCTTGGGCCATCAGATTCCATTGTCTCTATGGTTATCTTTGGCCCCAGTTGTCATTGGTAATTCTCAAAAATAATAATGTACTCTATGCATATTTTGTTTTAGTCCTATGTAGTCCCCTGTGTGCTTAAACACAATGTCTGTTATTCTCAAATAATGGCTGCTTCTTTAAACTTTACCAGTATCATCTGTCAGCTGATGAGAGCTTTCACTTCAGGTGTATCAATGGCATCACTAACTGAACTGTCTTTCAACTGGACCGGGTTTATAAGTGCAATGATTTCAAATATAGCGTTCACTTACAGAAGTATATATTCAAAGAAAGCAATGGTAAGGCCTTATATAACACCTGCCTCCTCCTCTTCACCTGATTTGTATATTGCAGATCAATTTTATGTAGCCAGGGCATGTGCGTCTCTACAATTTCGAGTTCCTTATTTTTTTTGTTTAACTGCCCATAAATTGATCTTTGGAAGATTATAAGGTTGAAAGCATATAATTATAATAATAAAGTAGCTGATACCTGTTTTGCAACATTTAAGTATTTTCAGGTTGCTTTCAATAGCACCTGTAAGGTTACTGATGGATTAGATAAGAAAGTCAGAGTTTCTTATTTCCAAAATGATTCCAATACTTTGAAGAATTTATCATTGCAAAATGTACTAGATAATAATCCTCAAAATCTCAATCAAGTCCCTATAGTCTTTGTGGAGGAATAAAAGTGCGTTGGGTTTGTTGAGTTGAGATAACTGGATTGTGTTGACTCAGAATCACAGCCAGTTATTTCATCAGACAAAGATGTAACAAAAAATGTTCTGTCAGTAAGATTACGCAAACACTTTAATAGGCTTAATCCATGCAACATAAGGAGATATTTACACTATTGCTCATGAGTATCCATAACGTGCTAATAGTCAATCTATTTTGAGTTAACTTTATCAGGAACTTATTAAATGCGTTTTAAGAACAGAACCAAGTTAATATGATTTTATAACTAATTCTTTTGATTAGTAATTTTATTTAATTTTTTTTGTTTATTTATTTAAACAGACAGGAATGGACAGTACTAATGTATATGCCTATATCTCAATAATTGCCCTCTTCTTTTGCATCCCCCCAGCAATCTTTGTAAGTTTATCTAATACAAGAACTGATGGATGATTCAATTTTTTCCTATTCTCAATAAGTTTATTATTAATTTGGTTGTTGGCTGCTTCCAGATCGAGGGTCCACAACTTATGGAATTTGGTTTTGGAAATGCTATTGCAAAAGTAGGCCTGTTCAAGTTTTTGTCTGATCTGTTCTGGATTGGAATGTTTTACCATCTATACAATCAGGTGTATCCATCATGCTGGAGTTTAGAACTTTTAACATTAAAGTTTGATTGATAAAATTCCACTAACTCTGAAGATTACACCCTGCAGCTGGCTACTAATACTTTGGAACGTGTCGCACCACTGACACATGCCGTTGGAAATGTGTTGAAGCGAGTTTTTGTCATTGGGTTCTCTATCGTGGTTTTTGGTAATTACTCTCTGGTTTGCTGATAATGGGGAACTCCACATAGTGGATTTTTTACATTTTACTGTTCTGATAGTTGTAATTTTTGTGCAGGCAACAAGATATCCACCCAAACTGGCATTGGCACTGTGATAGCAATAGCAGGCGTTGCCATCTATTCTCTTATCAAGGCAAACATGGAAGAGGAAAAACGGGTTAGTTTTTGGTTTACTACTTACTATCTCACAGTTTTGTTTATCCCATCACACTATGCTAAGTTAATGAATTGAACTTCAGAAAACAAGAAGCCAGTTAAGCTCCTTGTTGAAAACTAGTTTGGGCTTATTTAACTTAACATTTGCAAAACTTGTTCTTTACTTCAACTAACTTTTTCAGACTGAAGTTGGAGTAAAAGTCAATTAGCACATTTATATTTGGATAGGATTTTATAAAAGGAAAATTAGTTTTACATAAACTTGTTTTTGGATGATATGTTGAAAATTTAATTTTGGAATGTTCATATTTGAAGAAAAGTCAAAAAAGAAAAACTAAGAAGTTGCTTCAATTTCAACTTGACTTTTGGCCCAAATATACTTCTTGGTTTTGAAAGTCACTTTTATTTTATTTTTTTCTTTGGTGAATTTTGAAAGTCACTTTTAAAGATACAGAACATGATCCTAAACATTCCCTTACACAATGGAATCCGTTACTTGAATTTCAAATCATTTTCAGCTGAACATTGCATGTTTTTGACTCCTAGAACCCTGAAAGAGATTCTTAGGTCATTTGGTCTACAAAATTTTATGGTATCACTTATTGGTTTACTGAATTCTACTGTGCTTTTATATAATTTCAGAAAGCTGCTGCAGCTGTTTCATCATAAGGTAAAGTCCTCTTCGATTGGTTAACCCAGACCATGTTACATCAATGCATTGGCAGACGTGAGTCATGTGGATTGTATTATTATATACAGAGGCGTATCAAATATTATGTATAGAATTGATTGATGATGCTTCTGACTAGTTAAGCTTTTGATGTTGCATTGTACCATGAAAATAAAATCCCTTGAGAAAAATATTGCACCATGGATGATATCCATTAAGAAATATGGGGTTGCATTTTACTTCTTCAAACTTTGTTTTTATGCATATATCTGCTGTTTCTAAACTTGACCCCTGAATTTAACTATATGCATGGTATGCTTTGGCACCTACGAGGCGGAAAAAAGCTACTCCCTGCTATCCTATTTATATGAAACAACTTAAAAGATTATTAAGACGTTGGATCAGGAGTGAGTTTGGAAAGCAAATTTATAGAGAGAAACTCCACCCCTCCATTTCTTGTAAGACTGTAAGCTGTATTTTATAAATAAATAGGCCGAGAGGTAGTAATAAATTATGGAGCTTCTAGAGACATAGAAACCGAAGGTAAAGCTTAAAAGTAAGGTAATGAAACCTGGACTGGCGATTGAACCGGTGAAGGTGATGGGTCAAGAGTCAGTGAGTCAGTTCATAGTCAATCTAAGGACCAGACTAGTGGGGAATAAAAAATTAAAAAATAATTTAGATTTTCATCATACCATTTAATATTAAATATTAATACTTTACCTTGAATTAATAACAAAATGATCATATATTTATCTAACATTTTTTACAATTTATTTGACATGTTGACATTATAGCCTCAATTCACTATCCAATGACATAAAAAACAATAATTACTAAATATTCTTCATAGAAAAATATCACGATAGATAAATGATTACAAAATATTTATATTGATAGTCATTTAATCGCTAAACTAATACGGGAGTAGCTTCCCTCTATCCCTTCCCATCCTCTTCCCTCTTCCACCCCAAATTTTTTTAATTCTGGGGTCAAATTTTTTTAATTTGTTTTCATCATAAGATTCTACATAAAATTAGTGACATTTTGATATCTTATGGACAAAAAATGGTTCAGTTTTCAATTTTATATGATTTTTTAAAGATTTAATACTTAAAAATCTGTATTTTTTTTAAGTTAAAGTGTTAAATCTTTAAAAAATCATATAAAATTGAAAACTGAATCATTTTTTGTCCATGAGATATCAAGATGTCACTAATTTTATGTAGAATCTAATGATGAAAACAAATAAAAAAAATTTGACCCCAAAATTAAAAATATTTGGGGTAGAGGAGGGAAGAGGATGGGAAGGGGTAGAGGAAATCCGATCCTAATTATAAGGAAACTAGCTACGTTGCTCGTCAAAAGGATGAATAGGGGGAGCTCTTTCACTCTCAACCATTCAGATCTAATATGAATGGTCCAGATTTAATGTTGTAAAATTTACAATTTCTAAATGAAAACTATATTTTTTGACAAAATGATAGTTAAGAGATTATCTTTATTTAAAATTTTCTACCCATTAAAATAATTGTTATTTAAAAATAATAAAATTTAAAATATTAGATATAGACCATCCAAATTAAATCTAGATAGTTGAGAGTGAAGGAGCTCCCCCTACTCATCATTTCGACGAGCACCGAAACTGTTTCCAATTATAAAATCAAGTTGACTTTTTGGGAGAAATTAAAGATGCAAAATAAATCATTGTAAATTGTTTATATTTTTCTTTTTTTCTCAACTAGTTTGTTTTACTTAAAAATTAACCTATAATCTAATTACATGTAGTATATGTTATAATTTAATAGTCTAATTTGCTTTCTTAACCTCCACAAAAAAGTCAACTTGATCTAATTAGAACCAGAGGAAGTAAATATTACCACTAGAATTATCATTAATTTCAACCAATATTGTCTAATACAGTTCATGCAAATAATATATATTTTTTATTAAAAAAGAGCAATTTAACAACCCACTGGGTTATCCCGTGTGAAGTTGGGTTACAACGGGTTAGCTGGGCTAAGCCCGAGTTACCTCAGGCTGTTGGGATCCTAGGTTAATAGCATGCCTGAACCAGTTGCATGGGTGGTTGCTAGGTTTCTGGTTGACGCCTAACCAAATCGAGCTAGTCCTCCAGATTACATTACCATGGTTAAAAGTGGTTTATAATGGTATGTAAAGTATGAAACGAGTAAAAATGAAACTTTACATTTGCATTAATCTTTAGGATATATGGAGAAATGATGAAATGCACAGATTGAATTACACGTGGGCCCACAAAAGCTCTTTCTTAGTTTCTTTGATCACAAAAAAAAAAAAAAAACACTCTAAGAAACCTTTTATTCGATATGATTCACCAAGCAAGAAGTGCCTTGCTGCAAAATTGGACTGTTGCTCTCTAGCATGTTATAAGAGAAACTAATTCATGCGTCCAACACAAAACAACCAAAGAGACTATTATTATTAAAATAAAATTATCTAGGATTTGCTTAGCGTCATTGCCAATGATACTAATAATACAAGTGTATATAATCCAAATTAAATTTTAACAGGTTAAAATTACTTATTTATACATTAAAAACAATGTAATAATATTTTGTAGGATATTATATAGGGGTAATTAATTACAGGTCCTGTGTAAGGAACTTAATTAAGATGAGGTCCCACGAAATCGCGTAATTAATTTCAGGTCCCTAACACGAAGTTGTTATCGCATGCTTATTAAGTTGTTATCGTATGCCAAACAGTTGTTATTGTCTGGTCAAAAGTTGTTACTGAATTCTCAGTCACTAACAACTGAATGAGCAGGCGATAACAATTTTTAACCTACGATAATAACTTAATGAGCATGTATAACAACTTGTGGCTAACCATAACAACTAAATGAGCATATGTAACAACTCTTGTTCAGTAACAACTTTTGAGCTGGCGATAACAACTGAATGAGCAGGCTATAACAACTTTATTAGACCTGAGAGTAATTACGCGATTTCGCGTGAAACCTGAGATTAATTACGCGAGACCTCATGATAATTAAGTTCCTTATAAGGGATTTGTAATTAATTTTTCCTATTATATATGACAATTCGTTTCCAAATCCAAAAGTGAAAAAGGGATCATGAGAAGAAAATAAGAAAGAAGATAGTGAAAGCATCATTTTCCAAAACTATTAATTGATTGTTAATTTTTAGGTCAGAAAAAATTGATTATTAATTTTGACTTTTAAACTTTTGTCTAGGTCAAAATACTTAGTACATAAACCTCTCTTTGTATTTGTGATTCCATTTTCATCCACCAAAACGGTTAATTGACTGTTAATTTTGACTTTAAATTTTTTATTAAAAAAAAAAGACCGTCTTTCAATATAAGAATTATCTAAACATTCATATTTACCCAAATGTAATTTATAAAATGTAAAAATATCTAATACGCATATTTTCAACATTCTAATATTATAAAATTTAAGGGGATTTAATTATAGGTTTCATAGAAAGAACTTAATTAAGATGAGATCCCACGAAATTCCCCAACTAAATTGAGGTCCCTATGGGCCTTAATTAGATTAAGTTCTAATAATTTACAACTGGTTAGATTCTTGGCCAATGACAATGTTTATCCAGACGATGACATTCTTGGACCTTTATAACAACATTATGAGTATCATTCTCATCTATTATAAATTCTTAGTAACTAACAATGTTTAGCTAGACGAATGCAACTTTTGGAACTATTGCAACAACATTATGAGTATCATTCGCAATTGTTTAAATTCTTGGTCACTAACAACTTTTGGTCGGACGGTGATAGTTTTTTGGTTAGAACTCATTATAATTAAGATCCCTAGGAGCCTCATTTTAATCAAGGGATTTTGTGGAACCTCATGTTTATTAAGTTTCTTCCATGCTACCTGTAATTATTCTCCCTAAAATTTATCAATTTTGATTATATTATAAAATTTTATAATTTAAATTTTTCATCGCCTTTATTAAAACTTATTCCCTCCAATTCTATTTGTAGAACATTTTTACCTAATTTAATTTGATTAATTATGTTAGTTAAGTTAGTTTATATGTCATGTTTTTACCAAAAACATCCTAATCATAATCCTTAATTCTCTCCCTCCTCTTGATTATTGTTGAGGGAGAATCAATGGCGGTAATTTTGAAAAAACAAATGGATAAAAATTAGAAATAGACTGTTCATTTAGGACTAAGATTAACCCACCACATAGGCATTATGTTAAGGACATGATGGAGTATTTATTTATGTTTCTTTTAAATGGTTAAAATACTTTTCAAATGGATATTTTTATTTATAGTATTGTATAAATGATACAAGTTTGAGAAAGTATCAATCATTTAAGTCTATAATTTAAAACTTATAACCATATTTTCCACTACAAACATTTATAAACATAATTAATTGAAAAGAAAATATAAGCTTTAAGAAAAGAAAAAAGAAAGAAAGAAAACCATCTGATTCTTTAAAACAAGTTTAGCCAACAATTATTATCATCAAATTTTGGTCAAAATAAGGAATTTAACAGGATCGCGGCTTTTTTGGATAGCTTTGTATCATATTAAAATCCATGATGACAGTATATAAGTCAATGAAATTTATTTAAATAATTTTGGCTAAATTCTAAAAGACCCCTTGAACTTTGGGGTAGTTGTATATAACTCCTTGACATTATAAAGTTTAGATTAAACCCCCCGAGCTTTCATTTTTTTATCCTTGACCCCCTACCGTTAATTTTCTGTTATCTTTTAATGGAATTCGCCACGTCACACTCGTATAAAACACCTCTTTAATCTTACATGGCATTTTTTTAAATTTACATCTTAATAAAACTCTTCTGAATTTTGTTCTAATTGCATTTAACCTCTGACATTTTAAAATTAAAATTTAACATATTTAAATTTTTATTTTTTTAAAATTAAACCGTTTCATTACTTTTTTTCTAATTTATATCAAAGCGAGCGAATTTTTTCTATGGTCTTCTTCAAACATTAAAATAAATTTTTTACAAGCATATCGTTTTATTTCATATTTTTTATAAATTTGTTGAGATTTTTATGTTTCTAGACAATATGATCCTTTAAATATGATTGTTCTAATTTTCTCTATGGAAAAAATTCTTTTTAAATTAATAAACTATTTAGCGAGCGAATTTTTTCTATGGTCTTCTTTAAACATCAAAATAAAATTTTTACAAGCATATCGTTTTATTTCACAATTTTTATAAATTTGTTGAGATTTTTATATTTCTAGACAATATGATCCTTTAAATATGATTGTTCTAATTTTCTCTATAGAAAAAATTCTTTTTAAATTAATAAACTATTTATATAGACATAAAAAATCTCAACAAATTTATAAAAATTATAAAATAAAATTATAAGTTTGTAAAAAACCTTATTTTGATGTTTGAAGAAGACCAAGGAAAATACCCTCGCTTTGATATAAAATAGAAAAAAAGTAATGACAGAGTCTATGGGAATATCATCTATTTATTGTAAATATTCTCTCTGTGATTGATTAGGCATTATTAGACTTTATTGGTAGTTATTAGCCTTAATTAATATTTATTAGCTTGTCTCTCCCTCTAACCTATAAATAGGCTCTCTTTGTACATCAATATATATGGAATGAGAAATACATTGTTTTTCTCTCAAACTAGTCCACAGAGTCTAATCTTAAAAAATAAAATTTTAAATGTTAAATTTAATTTTTAATATGTTAAGGGGTTATATGCAACTAAATTAGAGTTTAGGGGAGTTTTATACAAATATAAGCTTAATAGGATGCCATATAGGATTGATGAGATGTTTTATGAGCGTAATGTGACGAATTCTGTCAAAAGATAACGGCAAATTAACGATATGAGGGCATGAGGGTCCAAGATAAAAAAAGTGAAAGATCAGGGGTTTAATTTTAAACTTTAAAATGTCATGGGGGTTATGTGCAACTACTCCAAAGTTAGGGTGTTGTGTAATTAATGGTAATGATTCTGATCTTCAGAAGGAAGGTTGTGTAATTAAGATAGAATGTGAAGAGATCAGAATATCTCACCCTAATAAAACATTGTTCGTAACTCGTCATAGATTTTATATTAAATACTCAATCCGGTACTTACCATAAAATATTTCCAATATTTTTACACATTAATATGGATGATATTGAATTTGTCTAAAAATAAATCAAATATTCTACCCTTGTTACTGAATTGAACGTAAAACATCCACTCACAATTTGTGAGATCACTCGTTAAAATTTCAAGGGCAAATATAAGATCCACTAAATACTTTTACAGAATATCAACATAACAAGGTCCTCTAGAAGACAACTTATAATTATAATCAGATCAGGACCAAAGAGAGTTTATTGTAGTATCAAGACATTTGACTTGAAAATAATACTAGGCTTATATATTGAGCTCCATACATAGTGGGGAAAACGAAGCTAGTTGATTAGTGATTCCTACAAAGAGGTCGTGCATGATGAAGAGCTGAAAAAAACTAAGACTACACGGATTAAAAAAATTAGGAGCCACTGAGAAAAGAATAGTGGCCATGTTTAGCTTGACATTATCTTCTGTATTTGGATGTGCCTACAATTATTAGTGAACATTAAAATAACTGCCTACAAAATGCACATCTTTAGTTTTCTCCGAGAAACAACCCTATAGTAAACATCCCCTTCCAATTCAATAATACAATAACAAAAAATTGCAACAAATAAGCTATTCTTTCCTCATCCTGCCTCGGCTATCAATCTAACACCATCCAGTAATGTACATGCAGGGATTCTCTCGGACAGGATGCTGCAAAAGCATATGCCGGTATGCCTAGATAATTTAATAACAAGACCACCTGCAAACATGGGAAAAGCCTATCGATTGATATAAAATATAGCTAACGCATCACAGTGAGGTAAGAAAAAACCATTTATCTTACCCAAAAAGAAAGATGAAACCCAATAGAACATCAATGCTCATATGTTCCAGCCAGTGTGTGTGACTGTGGAGCAGCACGATTGGGGAGTATGAAGCAACATGAATGCATTACTACCCGAAAGTAAATGCCATCATAAAAAGCAAGCATAAAAATTCAAAATTTGGGTGAAGCAGCAGAATGTACCACAACTTACATTTTAAGCATAATCCATGCTGTAATCAAGATTAAATAGCATGCTCCGACGAGCTTCTGAACCCATTCGAATGTTCAGAGATTTGGCGAGGGATTGAACTCTATCATCACTGTCATAGTCCATTTCTCGCATACATCGCCTTCTAACCTTTTTTAGCATCTCTTTTGAAGGTTCAAATCCAGCAGCCACCTGCCAGCAAGTTTAATGCAGGTTATTAGTAACCTAAAAAACACCACATAAATAAATCAATAAATTGCACTTACCATATCATCTATTACAGTTACGGCATCTTTAACATTTCTGTTCATGAGGTGGGCATCCACGAGCAGAGAATATGACATTGCATTAGGCTTTACACCCAAGCTCACTAGGTGCTCAAACACTTTAGTTGCTTCATGTGTCTGCCACAAGAGAACAAAAAAATTAGTAGGTCTTCACAAGTTATTAGTGTTCACAATTACAGCCAGTGGAAACAAGGAAAAGAGGGCACCAAAAAGCCAAAATAAATTTTTCCTTCCATACATAAGTTCAAATTACAATGCAACGAATCAATATAATTGCTAATAAAGTTCTATCATTTTCCATCTTTCTTCCCTACCCCTCACCCTTCCACTAATCAAAATGATAAGAGGCTTAATTTGTAGGTTAGTAAACAATTAACAAGTGTATATAAAAAAAACCCTGCATGCGAAACCCAGGTAAAAATATTTCAAGGCATTTTTATTTTGGGATGGAAGAAAGGATGGGGCACCTTTTTGAGCTTCCCAAATGCATGCATCAGCGCATTATATGAATGAATATCAGGTGTTAATCCAAAAGAGGATCCGATTGCTTCAAAAGTTTGGTATGCGCGATCAAGGTCCCATATGTTTGCACAGCCTAGAATGATGCAGTTTAAAGCAGCAACAGATTTATAAGGAGTCTCCGCTCTGCTTAAACTTTCCAGTTGAAAATAAACCTGAATCATATGAAATTAATATGCTTTAGATGGCACTGCATATGCATGGGTCATTCTAATTTAATAAAAAGATCATATGCAGCAGCCAACTTAATCTAAGATGCGTGCAGACAAAGAGTTTCAAAAAGAATGACATACAGAATCCAAAGTTTCAAATCCCTTCTTGGAGCATGCCACAACCAATGGATGCAAAGAAGTAAAGGGAGAGAACATTTCTTCTGCTTCTTGACTGGAATCTCCATAAGCGACCTCAAAGTCATGTAGTGTACTAAAAGCCCTTTGTAAGTTCCCCATTGATGCAAGGGCACTTATCTTTCCGAGATAAGATTCAGGGTTAGGAGCCTTTTTTTGACGCAATGAGCGACGTAAAATAGTCCATGCTGCATCTAGCAGATTAGAACTGTAAGTACTACCTGCTGTGGCTAAAGCTGACACAATCAAACCTTCATCTACAGAAAGTGATGCGGGCGGTCTTGCCTGCTCACCCCTTGCAATCCACATAGCCATAAATTCGAGGGCATAATAAGCTAGCTTGCTGTTATCCTGATGCATTGCAGTTTCAGCTATTAAGTAGCACACATTCCACGGAGGGCACAGAGCTTTGTTCTGATCCATTGTCTGGAAGCAGCAACAAGAGCACCATTACACAGAAAACACAAACTTATTAATACATCTAAGTAAACAAATATATACACATCTTAGGCATTAAAAAAGGATTACTCACCTTGCACTTTTCAATTATTGCTGCCAAAGTATCTAGCCTACCCTTTTTGATACAACTATTTACACAACTTGTGAACACTTTCATTGACAACATATAACTTGATTTCAAAGCCAAATCTATATATTTCAATGCAGCATCAATTTGGCCAGTCAAAAACAGCATTCCAATGACCAAATCATATGATTCATTATCGGGGCGAGATTCATTTCCAGTCAGCAGCATCCTGACAGCAACAGAAAATTTTGATGCATTACAAAAAAAAAATCCAACATGTTTGTTCTGTATATGCACATAAAAGTAATAATTGCATCCATGATAAGGAGATAACATCAAAAAAAAAAATACATAAGTAAACATTTTACATTTGCACCATCATCAAACAGTGCATAAACTTTGGAAGACCCCGAGTATTGTAGATAAATAACTGGTATAAGGAATGGAAATAACAAGGAGAAATAACAACTCCTAAGTCGAATCTGACTATTAATGCTATGTCAGCCCTCTCCACTGAGTCACATTCATTTTGAGTATGCTCGTATGCATGTCAGCATATGCTAGAATCAATCACAGCTTAAATACGTTCTTTTAAAGGCGAAGAAATGTTTCCGCTGTCACAATTACACGCTGCTTCTTCTGCTTGCCCAACAGCAGCAAGAACTGAATGTTCAGTGATGCTGGAGAATATCTACACTCTTGCCGGTTATTGTATACATCACTTGTTTCTATTTCTAAATTTACAGACAACTATTTGTTTAAAATCCCCAATCCAAAACTACTACTCCCAGTAGTAGAAAACTAAGTTGGAGCAAGAGCAGCTGTAAAAGTAAAAAAAACCACATTTTCCATAACTTCTCATCTACATAAGCATCCCTAATGTTAGAAAAAAATATACTTGACAAATTCACATGCACCCGTCATCATTTCCAAAATTCAACAACAACAAGATTTATCAGCTAACCGTTCCAGCAACTTCTGGGCAGCTTCAGTCTCTTTGGCATGGTGCATTGCCTTAAGCACCAAATTGAAAGAAGCAGTATTAGGAGTGATACCAAAATCCTCCATTCCAGCTAAAAAATCAAGCAACTCCCCAGCAGAACAACCAATCATCAAATTGGCCCTCAAATAATGATTATACAAACTCACATCCGGCTTATTCGGCTTCCCATTCTTGTCCAAAGACTTAACCCAAGACTCAAACAATTCCTTAATAGCAGCCCATTCCTGAGATGCCATCCAATCAGCAAACTGATCCATCAAGCTCTTAGCATCAAAAGTCTGAGCCATGGTTTGAATGCGATGACCAGGTACAAGATTGAGAAACCCTAATGGGATTACTGACTGAGCTGCGGATGGTGGAATTGGATTTCGCCAATTCTCATTGTAGAGAGGGCTGCCGGAGGCTGGATTTGGAGGAAGTGGAGTTGGGGATGCTGGTGATTCGGCGAGTTGAGGCTCCTGAGAGAGAGAAGTGAAGGTGGTGATTGTCTTAATGGAGGTGTTGGCGACGTTGGAGTGGAGAGATTTGATCAGAGAACGCGTCCGTACAATGATCGCCATTTGGGACGCCATTGATTGAGCTTCGATGGTGGGTTTTAGGGTTTTCTCTGCTTCAGTTCATTTCAGCTCCGAATCTCGCAGGTGATGGTTATTTTTGAGATGGGAACAACGGGGGTGATATGGTAATTTCACTTGCTCAGGTTAAATATGGAAAAAATTTAAGGAAGGTGATTCATTAATTAATGGGAAAATTTACTACAGATCCCGCTAAATAAATTAATTAAGATGAGGTCCTATAAAATCACATAATTATTATCATGCCCCATAAAATTGTTATTGCTTGGTCATTAGTTGTTATTGTCAGATCAAAAGTTATTAGACCAAGAGTTTAAAAGTTGTGATGGTCAGGACTCAAGATGTTATCGTCACGACAAAAAGTATTATCGTCAGACCAAAAAATTGTTATCGTCTAGTCAAAAGTTGTTAATGACCAAGAATTTAAGCATGACGATAACAACTTTTAGCTTGTTGTTCAAGGACCTTAGATTAATTATGAGATTTAGTGAGAACCCATCTTAATTAAGTTCCTTATCTTAGAAGTGTAATTAATTTTTCCTTAATTAATTATATATGAATTTTTTTAACTGAAATTAATTATATATGATTTGGGCTTTTGGTAAAAAAATATATGATTTAGGCTGGAATGCTATAAAGGCCCATCTTGTAATGGGCTTCATGCTAAATGTACAATTGTAACTTTTTTTATTTTTTTTTATTTTTATTTCGCCCCCGGCATCCCAGGGCAGATGTCAAACCATCTTTCAGGCATATCAACAAACTAGATCAATCCGCATCGTTGTTTGTGGGCACATCAATAGGTAGAATAGCTGGACATGAGTTTTTGAAGTGCTCCATATGCAAGAAAGGATCGAACCCATACATTAGTTAAAATTATATGAGCCTACTGCTTGACCAAACGCTTCTAATTTGTACAATTGTAACTCTTAGCAACTTATGTTTTCGTAAAAAAATGTATTGGTAAAGAAAATGCTTCCAAAAAAAAAAGGAACAGTTGTTGTTTAAAAAATAAAAACAGTTCCATGTTATATAAGGACATATACGTGTATATAAAATATGATATTTAATCAAAAAATTCATTGAAAATATAAAGTCTGTCAAAATATCTTTTTATTATGTAAAGAATGCGCTCTAACTTTTGTATATAAACAAGCAAAAATTGTGCTCAGATACCAAGGTAAATTAATACAGTAAAATCAGTTGAAATATCAAAATTATTAATAAGTCATGTACAATACAAGAGACTCAAGGGTAATATAATGTAATTACAAAATTATCTCATTGCCCTTACTAAGGCTGAGCAAGCTGGCCCATACCCGTGTAATATGCCCGGCCTGCCCGCAAATTCCCTGTTTACGGCTCGCCCATTAAAAGCCCGTCACGGGTAAGGGCACGGGCAGACCCATAGGCATGCCAGTACCCGTTAAAAGCCCGTTTAGTTTAATCTTTTTTTTAATTTTTTTAACCTTCACTTACACTTATATGTTAGGCACTTTCTGGATGTGATGAAGGCAACGATGATGACATTGAAACAGATGGATGATTGAATGCTTTACAATGTTTTTGAATTTTGAATGTTAGAAGTTGAAACTTACAACTTTGGGATTATTATTATTCTATCATGTTACAAATAGTTTGACTTGGAACTTTAAAGTTTGATTAATGTTAGATTATGAATTTTTATGAATGTTGCATGTTTGATGTAGGAATTAAGTTGCAGATGGTAAATTATGTGTGTTATTTATTGTTTATGATGTAGGTCTTTTTTTTAAGGAAAAGATTAAACGGACCGCCCAAATGCCCGTTTAGCCCGCCCGCAAACAACGAGCCCGTTTAGGGCCCGCCCATTTAAGGCCCGCCCATACCCGTTTATGTTAAACGGGTACGGGTACGGGCAGACCCACGGGCCTCCTGTCCCCGCCCGTTGCTCAGCCCTAGCCCTTACTTATAGATAAAGAATAAATTTGACAGTTAGGAGTGCCTTCAATAACATGTTTTGATGCATTGATTGAAAACTGTGGGCTTGGTTTTTCTCTTCTTCTCCACTCCTCATCTTCTCTATTACAACCCTTAGATAATAATTTTAATGGTCCAGATTCATCTTCTTCTTCCTTCTCATCCACTTCCTCATCAACTCCCTCATTCACGCCTTCACAGTTGTTGTTTAAAAAATAAAAACAATTCCAAGTAATATAAGGACATATACATGTATATAAAATATGATATTTTATTTCAAAAAATTCATTGAAAATATAAAGCCTGTCAAAATATCTTTTTATTATGTAAAGAATGCGCTCTAACTTTTGTATATAAACAAGCAAAAATTGTGCTCAGATACCAAGGTAAATTAATACAGTAAAATCAATTGAAATATCAAAATTATTAATAAGTCATGTACAATACAAGAGACTCAAGGGTAATATAATGTAATTACAAAATTATCTCGTTGCCCTTACTCATAGATAAAGAATAAATTTGACAGTTAGGAGTGCCTTCAATAACAAGTTTCGATGCATTGATTGAAAACTGTGGGCTTGGTTTTTCTCCTCTTCTCCACTCCTCATCTTCTCTATTCCAACCCTTAGATTATAATTTCAATGACCCAGATTCATCTTCTCCTTCCTTCTTATCCACTCCCTCATTCACTCCTTCACAGTGTGCAAGCTCTAGTTTCTCCAGTTTCACAGTCACCACCGTATTCACAGTCACGACCAACGCCACAGCCGCCACCGCCACCTCCGTAGCTTCCACCACCACCGTTGTATCCACCTTCACGGCGGCCACCTCCGCTGCCACAGTTGTATACCCGCTATATCTGCCTCACCACTACCATATTCGCTGCCGCCGCCTTGGCCACAGTGGCACTCCACTGTCATTACCGTATTCATGGTCACAACCAATGCCACCGCCACCTCCACCTTCGTAGCCTCCGCCGCCACCACCTTCGCAGCCTCCACCACCATCGTTACAGTTGTATCCACCTTCACGGCGGCCACCACTGTATCCACTTCCGTCGCTGTCTCTACCGTATCCGCCGCCACTGCCGCCGCCACTACCATATCGGCCACCACTATCGCCGCCTCGGATGAAGACTGGTGAATGGTGGTGATGGTGCTTGGTGTGTGCGATGGTCTTCGATGGTGGCTAAACGTCGTCATTTTCTGAGTAGAGGAGGTACAACGAAGAGGAGGCTAGCCACTCCCGAAAACTGTATTTGTTATTAACAAGTAATATCTACATCTCAACACACTTCTTATTAACAGCTTAATAAGACAAATAAACAATTGATGCAACATGTATTAACAATTAACCAGTAAGGATAACTTGAAAATTTCACAATTGCATTATATTATACACAAGTTCCTTAGAATTCGTTAGTAATTTTTAGATACCTTCAGTATTAATTTGTCTTCTTTAAAACATCAATGCAAGTTTACCTGTAAACAATACCATTCCATTTAAAGATTGTTTCATCCATTATGAATAGGAGACCCCACTTCCATACAATCGTAATTTTCTTTTAATTATATTTTGTTTCCTTCTTATTTTCTTTTAATTAATAACCCTTTGAAATTTTTTTTGAAGGTACTTAGAGATTTCAGGTATAGGTGTGAAAAGGTTAATTGGATAACACCATGTTAAAGTTTAGAAAATTTCTTTGAATAATACGATTTTTACAAAAGTATTAAACATTAGTGAATGAAAATATAAATTAGCCTTTGATGCTACATGTAATAGATGTGGCCAATCTGAATTTACTCCTTTTGCCCTACTTCATACAAAAATGTTAATGTGAGGATTTGGAAGACATGGTTGGAATATAGGAATTAATCTCCCCCTCTACTTGATATAGGACTATTTGGAGAGTTAACCTTAATATTAAATATAACACTTTTTATATACTTATTAATATTTTTCAAAATAAAGTACCTTTATTAAAAAAAACCATGTCATTACACCAACTTAAATAACATTTTTAAACAAAGCAAATTAAGTCAATATGTTTTATATTTAGGATGAGATGGAGTATTTTTTATTCTTGGGTGAATTTTTCAAATTTGGGAAAAGTGGTTTATTTTCTTATAGTTATATAAAAGTTTGATAGACAGTATTTTTTTCATCCTAATTATAAAATTTAGTTAACAGATTTATGGAGATTAAAAAAATTAATTGAGTTATGAGAAAAAAAATTAAATATGAGGATAGAGAGTGAACAAAACTATGAAATTAATGAGGATAATCCTGAAAAAAAAAGTAATGAACGATGAGAAAATAAAAAATACATATTTTGGGCCAAGACAAGTTGTTTGATAAAATATTATATTTAAGATAAAAGGTAGTATGTGGTGTAAGGTGGACCAATTATTCTTTTTTAGGGTTCCATGGAAAATATAATTTCAAAAACCCCTCCAATTAAAAACATTTTGGAAGACCCACAGATAAAAAGTGATATAAAAGCTACCACAGAATATGATACACCCAGATTTAGCTTGCTTCTATGATCCCTCTTGTCTAAAAAGCCAAAAAAATTCGTTATTCCTTCAAAAGTGCTTTAAAAAGTTAATACATTGTGTTCATACTCAAAAATGATTTAAGAGTCTAGTTTCTCATCATTGCTCATAATCATCAATTCACGTTATAAAAGATAAAAGGAATTGATCAGACTAAGACTTTTATCAGCACTCACTAGGATAATTTAAGGTAGACAAAAGAGGTTAATAAACTAATAGGTCGCTTGACACGTATCAGTTTTTGTGGTATTAGGTATATATGTTGGATATTAGAATTTTTAAAACCTATATTTGCTTGAATGGTTATGTGAATGCTTGGTATGAACTTTTTTTCCCCAGTTTCTCCCCTTATGTTTATGGCTCATCATTTTGGTTCTTGATATAAAAAACAACATTACACACACACACACACACACATTTATAGTAATCTGACTATGACAACCAGCAATCAATATATTAAAGCTAATTTGACAGGTTAAAGGATACTATTGATGATATAAATGCCCTTAAGTAGGCATAAAAAGAGTATATTTAATTTCAAAAGTATTACTAAAATCATTTGTCTATGCGTAAATATTCAGGATTTTTGAGAAACAAAATGGATCAGTCGACTAACTTGACCAAGAATGGGCCTACAGTGTGGTTTGAACTTTTATCAGGATAGGGAGAACTGAACAAGTAAAAATCGGCTCAATTAAGTAGAAAATTGGGGGAAACTGTTTTTCTGGTTTTTTTTTAATACAAAAACTCAATAAGCCAAAACTATGTCATTTTATGTTTTTTTATTTGTCTTATGGCTACTTTTTCTTAGTGTTATATGTATATGTGTCGATTTATTGATATTTTTTATTACTGATAAGTTTGTATTAATTTAGTTGGATAGACACATATATTTGATGATTTTGGTCATTTGTAATAGATAATATATATAGCACTTAAATTTAAATACTCATAAAATTATGTTAAGATGATATGTATGAGATAATGAGAATTATGAACTAGTATTATAAAATAAGTTTGGGCATATACGATAATATATGAACAAATGTTATCAAGGTTCTTTTTAATATATATTATTTTAAAATATATTTTTAATTGAGATAAATCCGACTATATTTTAGTAAACCAATCTTCCCTAACCAATTATTTAGCACATGGTCCGACTATGTTTTAGTAGTAAATTAATCTCCTCATGGATTCGATGTCTGGTCTGATTTTGACAACATTGTAAACAAAGAGGGTTAAAACTTAGGAGGGAAATCCATGTATCGTCTATTAATTCATGGTTGTGAAAAGTGACATTTCATCAAACACGTAGAAATAGCAATGGACTTGTCTGTGTAGCTTCACCACTCCTTTGGATGACAAATTTCTATTTCTTATCATTTCCTCTTTAAACAACAACAACAATTATAATAATAATAACATTAATTTCGTGAAATTAAATAACTCTGGTTCCAGAAGGATCATTTGCATTTATTTTTCTGCTTCAAGAAAGCATCAATCTTATCATACACTTCATCAACATTGAGATTTCATAAGTTTCTACACCACATTGACCACAGCAAAATACCATATCCCCCGCTTTGTCTGTCTAACAAGAAGGAAAACGAAGAAGGAGTGAGAAGATTTTAATATGTCCGTTTAAAACATGGAGTAGTATTAAAAGCTTTCAATTAATTTTTTTACTCGTTATCATATTTTCTTTATTAAAATTATATAACCTTATTTATCCATTTTTTGAATCTGGCACGTGGATTTGAAGAGAGTAGGACAAAACAAAAAAGTTGAAAAGGCCTCCTATTTACATACTTAATTTCAATGTTTTAAAAAAATTATTACCACCCTAATTATAAAATCAAATTAATTTTTATGTAGAGAAAAATGAAGAAAAATAGATCAATTAATTTTAATAAATACTAAATGTAATAAAATTATACGTTAACTTATAAGTAAAATAAAACTTTTTTATGGCATGGACTGATCATGTTTATCTTTTCAGAAAATTAGTACACTTTAGTGTCCATTGTATACTTTTAGAGTTTTTTCTTCTTCTAAATTTCCCCCCTAATTTCAATGTTTATGGAAAAAATAACTTTAAAATATTTTAACAAAAGTTTTATATAGTATTACACATAAATTATTCATTTTTTAACTAATGGTATAAGGGAAAGATAAGGAGAAAATAAATTAAAAAATTACTACCTCCTGTTCTAATTGTAAGATTAAGTTGGTTTTGTTGAAAAAATTAAGAATGAAAAATAAATCACTTTAAATTGTTTATACTTATATTTTTTCTCAAAATTAATATATTTTATTTATAAGCTAATGTATAATCTTATTACTGTAGTATTTTTTAAAATTTATTGGTTTATTTTTCTTCATTTTTCTCTATATAAAAATTAATTTGATTTTATAATTAGGACTGAATGGAGTAATTTTTTTTTAAACATTAAGATTAAGTATGTAAACAGGAGGACTTTTTCAACTTTTTTGCTTTATCCCCCTCTCTTCAAATCCACTTGGCACGTTCAAATTGGAGAAGGGGAGCAGCGGATGGCATTG
The DNA here is from genome assembly GCA_037074515.1 of Mimosa bimucronata. Lineage (NCBI taxonomy): Eukaryota > Viridiplantae > Streptophyta > Magnoliopsida > Fabales > Fabaceae > Mimosa > Mimosa bimucronata. Next base: position 29,361,433 of record CM073445.1, on the reverse strand, counting down.
CCAATGGAGAGGACCCCCCCCCCCCCCCCCAAAAAAAAAAAAATTCAATAGTCATTTGCCAAACCAGCTTCGAGCACCGAAAAAGTTTGTGCTCTTTTGAAATTGACATTAACTATGTAATTAGAACCCACACATCCATCTATTTAAAAAAACAAAAACCCAAACAGTTAAACATAACAAATTAATGTTCAAATTTAGTTACAATCGTATAGCATTTAATGTTTGACAATGTTAATACTATACTTCTTTCTCCGTTCCTAAATATAAGACCTATTTAACTATTTTGAGAGATTAATGAAATTAAATGAGCCATTTAATCATAACATATTTGTGTAATATTAGATTATAGTCAAATAAACCAGTTTGGAGAAAAATTCAGGCAAATCAATTTATAATTAACTTATTTAAATTTCTAACGATTTTACACAAAAAAAAACAATTAAATCCTATATTTAAGATTGGAGGGAGTAATAAGTTAAAGTGCTGGTCAGTAATCACACGTTAAATACATCATGCATTTTAAATGTAAGATTACGTATTTGAACTTTTTTTCATAGAATGAGCAAATTATATTATATGAAGAAAGGTAAGTACATGACAATAACCATATACCACAAACATCAACATATACCATACACAAACTTAAAAGAAAGTTAAAAGCACCGGACATAAATCTTACAACTATAATAACTAGCAAAATTAACAATCAAAGTAAATCACCAGCAGCACTAGAAGATAAAGGGATGTTAACGGTGATTATCAACAAAGTGTATGTGTAAATTCTTCGGTTGGATGGGGGAAATAACTATGATTTCCACTCGTATCCATTCCCCTGAACAGGCGAATCAGCGAATCCTCTACGTTGTGCAGCAACACCAACACAGTGGGAGCTAATATATTAATGCCATTTGTGGTCTATATTTTTATTTATGAGTATTTGTGGTCCATATTTATTAATGTTAATACCTTGCCTGAGAGTGAAAGTATACATTATTATTTTTGTTATTATAACTCTAACTATTTAAAAAAAATTGATCCTAAATATGAGCCTATATTCAGAGATTATTAATAACTATTTTTTAACTTTATCCTTATTTAATTTATGTTGGGAAGAGAGAAAGAGGAGAGAGATGTAAGAATAATTTATAAATATCGAACTAGAGAAATATTAAATAAGAGTAGTCTTAAAAAATTCTATTAACTTAATACATATTTAAATATCTAACTAACAATTCTATATATATGAGAATTAGTTGAATTAGATTTATAATAAAGAATAGAGTGAAATATAAATAAAAAGGTTGGAAAAAACATCTATCTTCCAACCTTTTTTATTTCTTAGATTTATAATAAAGAATAGATGAAATAGAGTGAAATGTAAATAAAAAGGTTGGAAAAAACATCAATATTCTGATTTCTAACATTTTTTTATTTCTTTTAAACAATGCAAAAGGATCTAATGATTTGCATAAAATTGTATTGTCTGCTTTTTTTTGAACTGAATACGCTGTGTCTGTTTGACAAGAAGGAAAACGAAGGAGTGAGAAGATTTTAATATGTCCGTTTAAAAAATATGGAGTAGTGGGATTAAAAGCTTTCAATAAATTTTTTACTTGTTATCTTACATATTTTCTTTATTAAAATTATATATAACCCTGTTTATCCATTTTTTGAAACTGAATTTATTAAAATCTCTCCTCCCCTCCATTTTCATCTTACTAAATAGATCCTAAAATATCATAGTATCTCTTAAATTTATAAATTTTGTTCTCAAACTACCCATATTAATATGATATTACGCATATATGTAGTTCCTAATACAAATAAATAATTAAAATATCATAATTTATCTAATTTTCTTTATATATGTAAATTGGTTATATATAGTTAAAACAATTAGAATTAGGAGGGGAGGATATATTAAATTAAACAAAGACTTATAAAAAAACTCTAAAAAAATTTACTTCTATATTAGTAATATTACTATACGTAGTAATCTAATACGTTTTGTAACTCTTGAGGAGATGCATAATTCAGAAAAACAGTATAAAGAGAACGAGAAGACGTAGGGGACCTTCTATTCTAGAACACAAGGACCCCACACAGCCACTGATCCTTCCCTCCCATTCAATAGTCATTTGCCAAACCAGCTTCGAGCACCGAAAAAGTTTGTGCTCTTTTGAAATTGACATTAACCATGTAACTAGAACACACGCATCCATCTATTTAAAAACAACAAAAAACCCAAACAGTTAAACATAACAAATTAATGTTCAAATTTAGTTACAAACGTATAGCATTTAATGTTTGACAATGCTCATACTATACTTCTTCCTCCGTTCTTAAATATAAGACTTATTTAACCCTTTTAAGAGATTAATGAAAGTAAATGAGCCACTTAATCATAGTATATTTGTGTAATATTATATTATAGTTAAATAAATCAGTTTAGAGAAAAATTCTGGCAAATCAATTTATAATTAACTTATTTAAATTTCTTACGATTTTACAAAAAAAAAATCAATTAAATCCTTTATTTAAGATTGGAGGAAGTAATAAGTTAAAGTGCTGGTCAGTAACACAGGTTAAATACATCATGCATTTTAAATGTAAGATTACGTATTTGAACTTTTTTTCATAGAAGGAGCAAATTATATTATATGAAGAAAGGTAAGTATATGACAATAACCATACAATAGACATCAACATATACCATCTACAAACTTAAAAGAAAGTTAAAAGCACCGGACATAAATCTTACTACTATAATAACTAGCAAAATTAACAACCAAAGTAAATCATCAGTAACACTATAAGATAAAAGGATATCAATGGTGATTATCAACAAAGTGTATTTGTAAATTCTTTCGTTGGATGGGGGAAAAATCTATGATTTCCACTAGTATTCATTCACCTGAACAGGGGAATGAGCGAATCCTCTACCTTGTGCAGCAACACCAACACAGTGGGAGCTAATATAGTAATGCCATTTGTGGTCTATATTTTGTTTTATGAGTATTTGTGGTCCATATTTATTAATGTTAATACTGTGCCTGAGAGTTAAAATATGTACATCATTCTTTTTCTTATTATAACTCTAATCATCTAAAAAAATTTTGTTCCTAAATATGAGTATATCCAGAGGTTATTAATAATTGTTTTCTAACTTTAACCTTATTTAATTTATTTATGTTGGGAACAGAGAAAGAGCATAGAGATATAAGAATAATCTATAAATGTAGAGCTAGAGAAATACTGAATAAGGATAGTCTTAAAAAATTCCATTAACTTACACATGTGAGAATAAGTTGAACTAGATTAATAACAGAGAATAGAGTGAAATATACATAAAAGGTTGGAAAAAACGTCTATCTTCCAACCTTTTTCTATTCCTTTTAAACAATGCAAAAAGATTTAATGATTTGCATAAAAATGTACTCTTTCCTGTCGTAAAATACTTGAGCAGGAATTACAAAGCAGCATCAGATACCGACACCCCCACCACCAAAACTCGCCCTTCAATTCATTCCTTTTTCCTCCAGAAACCTCCATTCTCCATACCTTCTTCTCTTCCTTCCTTCCCTTCTCTCTCCATACCCAGTAAGCTCTGCAACACTCAGTGGTTAGAATCATCAATCATGGTTCTTTTGGTGTATTTTGTGCTCCTCCTCTTGGCTCTCACTGGCCACTCAAGTAAGCACCTTTTGATTCCCCCACTTGTGTGTTTCAGATTTCCCTACATTTGGTTTAATTGAGCTCTCTCCCTGAGATGGGTTCTTCAGATTTTTTTCCATTAAGCTTCAGCTGGTGAAATGGGTTTTCTTCACTGAGTCTCTTCTACTTCTTACTTCATTTTTACTGATGAAACACTTTAATTCAGGAAAATCTGATGATTCATACAGTATCTGGTGTGAACTAACTGGTTTTTTGGGTTCTTTTCAAACTTTGAAAAATAGGTGCTTTATACTGTGTGTGTAAGGATGGTTTGGGCGATCAGGCTCTCCAGAAAGCTCTGGATTATGCTTGTGGGGCTGGAGCTGACTGTACTCCAATACTTCAGAATGGTGCTTGTTATCAACCAAACACTGTGAAGGATCATTGCAGCTATGCTGTTAATAGCTACTTTCAGAAAAAAGGTCAAGCTCAGGGAAGTTGTGACTTTGCTGGCACTGCTATGACCTCTCAAACTGCTCCTGGTTAGCACTCACCTTCTTCTTCTAACCCCACCTTCATTTTTTAGAAATTTAAAAATTCATTTTTGGACTTTTATTGTTACTGATATGGATCTGTCTGTGATTTTTTTGTTGCTGATCCTAAGCTCCATCATCTTCATGTGTTTACCCTTCAAGTGCTAGGTACGTTTCTTGACTTTAGATCTTAATATATGTTTTTCACATCCATTGAATTGCTTGAATTCTCTGAGTTTGAGGGAATTTGGCTCAGTGTGTTTGAGGTGGGAGATCTTGTAGAAGGTTTGACTGCTCATTAATATGTGCTAGTCCTTTTGAGCCATTAACCAGATTTTTTCTGTTCAAGTCTCCTTTTCAAGCAGCCAGCCTTTTTTTCTTTTCCTTTTTGGTCATTTAGGTGCAGCTATTGTCAATCTACAACTTATTTCTGAACAAGACTTACTGATTATGTTCAGTATTTGCAACTAACTTTCACAATTAGCCAAGATTTTTGGTTGATGTCTCTAACCTCCCCTGAATCATAACTCTGTTTCTGCAACAACCAAAAAAAAAAAAAGAAAGAAAGAAAGAAAGAAAAAATCTTACCACAAGAATCTTATCCTCTTCCTGACCCCATAAGTTGATCTGAGATGTGCACTTAACCAAACCCATAGGTGTTTCATCCCAGACACTGCAAGAAGATGGAGGGCTCATATGGGGGATTTGAAAAGTATCATATCATCATATAACTTTCCAACAAGGATATAAATTTGAGTACTCATACTTTCTGCCTGTAAAATACAGTACTTTCTCTGTAAAAAAACATATCAAGTCCTTCTATCCGAAAAAAAGAATTTGCTAAATGATTTTCCCTCTTATTCCATTCAAGTGTCTATTAACATGATTTGATTTTACATAATGAAACAATTTGATTTATCTCTTGTTTTTGTTACAGCAGTAGTAGTAGCAGCACCACATCGACAACACCATCAACATCGCCGACAACCGGGATAACAGGCACAACACCAACCACTCCGACCTCAACCACACCCACATCCACAACTACAGGAACAACCACAGGGACAGGAACTGGAACATCATCAAATCCTACGTTTGGTATAAGTCCTACGGCCACCACAACTGGCACTGGATCAACTGGCTTCAATGACTCTAGCAAAGGAGTTTCTCTTCTGAAATCCACTAATGTGTTTACCTTACTATTATCCTATCTTATCTTCTGCTTAATGTACATTCTTAGGGTTTAATTCCAGAGTTATATGTATGTTTGTATGTATGTACGTACGTATGTAAACTTGGAACATCTGGTAGAGAGTGAGAGCAGATGGATGATGCGTGGATCAGTGGATGATATTTAGCCACGCTATGAGGGGCAATCATGTAAAATTATGTGAGGAATCATTGAGAAGAGAAACAAAGAATTCCACTTGGGTTTGTTTGTTGGTTTTTCCCCTTCATCTTCATATGGGGGAAAAAGGTGAGGGAATTAGGTTCTTGTTTCAGTGGTGATATGATACGCTTAGATCATGATATTTATTACTACGGCATCAGTTTCTTGACGCGAATATTTTTTTGTTTATGACTATATAAAAGATTCTCGACTGATATGCTCCTCTGTAGTAATAATGAGATGAAAAATGATATAGAGAATATTATTATCTATAAAAGTTTATTTTTTTATTTACATGTACATTTTTTGCCAGTTTATATGTAGTACTTTCTTATTATGTTTCTGAGTACATGCAAATATATTTGTGGCTCTTGAAAGAGTCAGAAAATCGACATTGTAAAAGAATAAAGCGGACCTCAGGGACTAAGGGCAGGGCATTACCATGCAATTCTGACCAAATACTACCTTTAAGGGTTGGTTTGATATGTGAGAAATGAAAATGAGGAAAATTTTTAAAGAGTTAGATTTAAAATTGTTGGATAAGTGGAATTAGAAGTATGATACAAATCATTTTCATTAAAATTTTATAACACCACCTATTCACTTCTTTGAGATTGCAAGTTCAAATAAACTATGAGGCTCCCTCCTCCTCCTCCTCCTCCTTTTTTTCACTAGAAGATTATACACTATAAACCAGATTTTATATTAAATAGTTTATAACTTATATTTTTACACGATCATGGATGAGAATCTTAAAAGAACAGAAAAATAAATCCATGAAATTGTATCTCAAAATAATTAAATAAAAAGTCATCACTCTCCTTCTCGGGGATGAGAATATGTCATGTCATGGATGGGAATCTTAAAAGAACAGAAAAATAAATCCATGAAATTGTATCTCAAAATAATTAAATAAAAAGTCATCACTCTCCTTCTCGGGGATGAGAATATGTCATGGATGGGAATCTTAAAAGAACAGAAAAATAAATCCATGAAATTGTATCTCAAAATAATTAAATAAAAAGTCATCACTCTCTTTCTCGGGGATGAGAATATGTCAAAAGAACATTGCTAACCTGTATAGCATGAATGCTTAAGAAGTTATCATGTCATAATGGCATAGCTAATTATTTTCACATTTTATTGTTAATCTTTTTATTTGTAATTATTTTCTGTGTATGATGTATCATGTCAAACCTAATACGTGTACTCGTATCTATATTTTATAACTTTGAACACATTTAAAAATTTAAATTTTTGCATTATTCAAAAGTAATTCTAAAATATAAAGAATGTATTATCAACATAAAAAACTTATCTAGCAACCATTAATCATAATTTTTCATATAAAAATATTCCTTTACGTACTTTATTTATTATAACTTACTTATGCCAAGTACTACCTCCGGTCCTAATTATAAGAGACAGTTGACTTTTTTTTGGGGAGATTAAGGAAGCAAATTAGAACTCTAAATCCTAATATATGCGAAATGTAATTAGATAATATGATAGTTTATAAGTAAAATAACTTAGTTTTGAGGAAAAAAGATAAATATAAACATTTCATAGTGGTGTATTTTGCATCCTTAATTTTTTCAAAAAAGTCAACTGGCTCTTATAATTAGGACCGGAGGGAGTATTATTTATTAATTGATTGAAACAAGGTGAGTAATTTTGCTATCCGAAGTCTTCTCGACCAGACAATTATACGGTCCTTTCTCTAGAAGCTCTGCGCGACTCCTCTATTATAAGGGGTGTTGTAATCTTTATTTGAAATACTTGATTGATTGATTTAACAAGTATTATATTATAAACTATTATAAATAAATATATTTATACAACGGCACATTTAAGTTATATTTTAATAGATTTATTTATTTATCGCCTAAAAATTATTAATTTATATATACCAGATACATTGGACTTGTAAAAAAATTCTTCTAAATTTCTAATGATGAAAAAATGTATATTCATGTTGTTTTATGATAAACCAATTAATCAGAAGCCGACAAGCCCAATCTGTAAATTTTGCTATCCGAACCTAATAATGGCAATGATATTGTTGAATTGTTGACACCACATCCAACATAATCTGTGAAGGATTGCTTTCAAGTGTCACTCTCCACAAGTTCATGATGAAACTAGAAATGGGGAAAAAAGATAATCGCTTGAAATCAATCACATTCAGATTCAGCAATTATATCTCTATCTTGGGCCGAGTGGAAGAATTCTATATCATATACAATATATTAACATTAAGAAACGTTCGATTCATGAACATAGGTAGGTTTTCTACAAACAACAATACTAACCCATAACTATAGCCCATTTTTAACTTCTATGATCACCTTCTATTGTTCCTATCTTTCAGACCCCAATAAATAAATAAATAGCTAGAGAGGAACCTCTAATTAGCTTCATACGTGTGAAACATAGTGATTTACCATGTTGGGTTCCCTTTGAACAAACTCAAGAATCAATTTGACAGTTAAACCAGGCCTTTCCAGATGAGGGAGATGACCACAGTTTGGTACTTGGCGTAATACTGCATCAGGTAACTCAGAATGCAGTCGCTGCAAGATCACATGGTTCGTTAGTCAACTTTGAATCTAATGATAGCACCAAGTGTTTTAGAGGACTTTGAACTTAAGTTATCTGAACCTAATAATGGCAATGATTTTCACAAGTTAATATATGGATTTTGAATAAATGATGACAGGAAGAAAGTTACTTATCAAAATTTGAGCAATTTGTTGTCAATATCTAAGTATCTAATTGTTACATATAGAACATCTTGCTGCATAGGGGTGTTTCAGATCTTTTACACCGAAACACATTTTCATTTCAGTCATATGGGCCTGCAGAAGATTTTCATAATCATATGGGTTCAAAAAGCCAATATCTTCCAAGTAGGGGTTGGGGTTCTCCATGACTTTCTCCCTATACTTAATTGAACTCGACAGTACTCAAATATAACATGAAATGAAAGCACCAGATACCATATAATTTTGCATGTATAAAAAGCTATATGGTAATTTACCACCGCAAGCTTATTGCTGATGATTCGATCATTCTCACCCCAGATAACGAGACTTTTTTGCTTTATCTGTTACAACAAAGTTACTGGCATCATACTAAGAAGCAGAAAGCAAATGAAGACATGCAGTGAAAGGTGAAATCTCATCTGCACATGCCTGCTAGTAAAGTGAACTTGTTCAATTCATGATGCAGCAGATGTACCTCTTTTATCAGAGAAGCAACATTATAACCGCCACTAGTCATGAAATCCACTGTAGCATCCTCCCACCAAGGCAGTAAGCAATGCAAGCGAGCCACCTATATTGGCAACATCAATTTAAAATGACCAAGTCTTCAAGAAGTTATTGCACTCCCAAGAGTTATTACACCATAAACAGGAAGTTCTCAACTAAGAACTGCTCCCTATCCTATTTCCTATGGATTTGGATATTCTGAAATGAGAAGTTTCTGAGGTGAGAAAGATAGAGATAAAAGAAGAGGGTAAAATACAAGAGGAGAATTCCTACGCACTCTCACTCATTTAAGTATCACTATCTCTTCTTCAAAAGTCACTTCATGAGTTTCACACATTGAAAAGATCCAAATCATATTTCCTATATTGAAAGTTTGGGGCCCTTAAGCATGTGAAGCTGGAGCACAATAGTGCATTAGCCTAATGATGAAATTCAAAATTCATAAATAAATTTATAACACTGCATCATCTAAAGGGCATGGTACCAAGAAACTCACATTAGCCAAGTCGAGACTGGTACTAAATGATACATTAGAGAAGGTCAAATAGGTTGCATATAAGCGCGAAGGGATGCTCTTCAATAGGTATACCTGAGTGAAAAGAATATTGATATATAAAAATCTCAGAATTAAGAGATAATTGAGATCTCAGAATATCTCTTCAATAGTTCCTATCAATTGAAATTAAGATTTTTAGTTGAACTGATCTAGTGTACAAGATCTCAGAATATTGATCTACCTTGAGAATGTTTGATATATGATAAATTATTGTTATTCTTTAAAAAAAATTGCGGGCTAGTGATGTGTGGTCAAGGCTTTAGAAAGATGCAGAGAAATACTAACCCCAGCATAAGCTGCCAGTCTAGGTAAGGTTGCTAGCAGTCCTGTTCCCTCTGCATATACACTGGAACCAATCAATACAAGCTTTTCCACCTGAAAACATGAACTCCAACTAATTGACCTGAGCTCACTTCAGTCATTGGATGAAGCTGTTTTGGAAGCTAAATTCTCAGCTATCTTAATTGATTTAATACAACAATTTATCATTAACACATACAGCTTCTGGATGATTGGCGGCAAAGTCAATGGCAACAGCAGAACCAAGGCTTGGTCCTACCAATATCATAGGCTTTCTGATGTAGGACTTCCAAAACTGTCATAAATAAATCAGTTTCAGCTTTAACACGGTATGACAGTGAGCACAGCCATTTCTTTAAATAGATAATAAACTACGATTTGGCTCATTGGAAGTTTCATGTCTCATTGATTTAGTCCTTTAAGATGGTTAGGGAGCTAAAATGTTTTGCAGTTCATCAATATGACCCTTCCCTCCAATTTAATTTTGATGGGATTTTGAAAGTCTCTGGAGTCAAGTGATGATAATTGCTAAGGACTAAATGATGCATAATCTATGCTAGTTTTCTCCATAACACCAAAAATAAGTTAAGTACCTGATAGAAATGATGCCGCTTGGATGCCACATCACATAATGGAAGATTTTCTGATGGATAACAAGAACAATAGACATAAAGCATCTCTAAAAATCTCTTGCAGAGAGGGAAATACGTGATGAGAGCAATTAGTAATAGAAAGTACAAAGCAAACCTAAATCTGAGAAACCCCAACCAAGAATGTCAATGGCCCAGGTCTCAAAACCAGCTTCTTCAATCAATGGATAAGCGTATCTCCATTCTAAACATGAGCTGCATTGATAGTATTGAGAAATTCAGAGGCGAATTGAGCATAAATATAGATAAATTAATTTTAACAGATGTTAGTAACCTGTAAAAAAAAAAACTAATCTAATTTTTAACGAATGTCAAGAACCTGTCAAAACTATGCAGAAGAACGATTGGATTTTCCTTTTTCTGCATCGCTGGCTTCACGCAACTACTCATGATGGGATTCTCTGAGAAGTTAACCTGATCAGCTCATAAGAAAATATAAATTTTTTTAGTTTTCAAGAAGCTGGAAAAAGATTTTCAAATGGGTTCAAGGCGCATAAAACTGTGGACTGACCATACAGGGAATAATCCTATACAAAATTGAACAATCATTGACAATTTTGGACCTTTAAGTCCACAAGCATACGACAAGTTTCAATAGAGGTAACTAATGATCGTAACAAAAAAACAACTGGCATACCTCTCCTTTTTTGAATGCAATGCATTATGAAATTGATGTAAAAATAGTGCCATCATAAGACTACCCTCTCAGCTATATAACCCGTCCTCCAAAGTAACAAGATTTTGCAACAAAGGAAAAATATATCATTATTTCAAGCATTTCTCCATTCTCTCCTCTTCAATCAATACAAATATTAGGAATGTAAAATACCACACCATTCACAAGTGAGTCGTGAATAGTATAGCCTGGCTATACCGGTTTCATGCAATACACAAGTCCCACTATCTAATTTAAATTTAAAATGAGAAATATATAGAAAAATGTACACACATATATAGATACCCTCTTCTTTTTTATCTCCATAAATTTTATTTAAAAAAACTACACAAAGACTCTGTTGTGAACCTTAGGAATATAGAATATAAAAATAGTCTAATTTTTTAATTTTTACAAATTGTAATTACAAGTATTATATGTTTATTTTAATTCTATGATCTGTTCCATCTTACGAAATTTTTTAATCGAAAGAAATAGTAATCAAATCTTGAGCATGGTCCTAGTTGACAGTGATTAGAAAAAGGGCCCTCCAATAAAAACGGGAGAAGGACATATCCTGTCGTCGTAAAGGTAGTAACTAGATCCAACGCCCATTTCAACACTAATGACTAAACAAACAAAAAACAATTAAGTCACATCCATACTATAATTATGGAAATCTACAAACATAATACTACGCACAAAAAAAAAAAAAAAAGAAAGTACTTTTGGAAGGCAAATAGGCCCCCCAAAATAAAACAAAAATACAAGCAAGCACTAACCCAAGGGATAAAATAAAGAAGAAGAAGAAGAATGGAACTCAAATAGTGCAGTTCATGACACTGAACAACAGTGAAGTGACTAAAACGAATGAAACCCTATTTGAGGAGAAAAGAAGAAGATAGTTACAGGAACAGGGAGACGCTGAATCCTGAGAGCGAAGTTAATAGCGAAAGGGTCTTTGATTTGGTGGACTTGCTTGGGGAGAAAGGGAGGGAAGCGGCCATGAGAGACAACAGCAAAGCGGGTCGTTGGAAGTGGCTGCCGTCTGGCCGTCGCAACGGAAGGGAGGGAAAGGGAAAGAGAAAGCATGGTTTTGGGGGGAAATGGAACAAGTGATAGAGAAGTGAGAAGGGAAACCAAAAATCAGGAAGCAAAATGTGCACACATAGATACATATGATACATAGATGTAAGGTGATGTCACGCCAACATTGCCACTCTGCACATTTTTCTTGTTTGGGTTATTACTGCTGCTGCTGCTGCTGTGATGTCCAATTTCTTTTTTGCTTTCTTCCACGACCTTACCACATGGTTCTCTGCACGGATCATTGACCTATATATCCAGACAAGTCATAACTAATAATAACCCTCTCTTCTAACTCCATTATTCATTTATTCATTCATACACCCCTTCTTGTCCTTATTCTTGCCCTTATTACTATGTGAGTGTGGCCCTCATAACAAGCTTCTTATGAAAATATCTTAAAATAATTAAATATGTCTGAAATATACATCTTTTTCTAATATTATCTTTATTTACGATTAGTCTATTAAGAGAGGGAAATATATGAGAATTAATAAATATGAAAGAGAATTAAAAGTGAAATAGGAAAAAATACATTAAATAATGAGAGAATGCAATGTGGGCTTTTATATTTAAGACCAAATCAATTCAAATTTTAAACTCTTATAATAAGGACAGGAGGGAGTATTGATTATACGAGTCCTCCATCAAGTTATGATTTTCAAGAAAACATGTAAAATGAGTTGAAAACCATCAATGTTTCTAAAATAGAATTTTTTTTTCCTAATATTATCCTTCTTTATAACAAGACTATATTAAGAGAGAGAGAAATATATGTATTAATGAATATAAAAGAGAGTTAGAGTAAAATAGGAAAAAAGTGCATTAACTGATGGGACAACTCAATGTGGGCTTATTCAAAATTTGGGTTCTTAAAATAAGGACATGAAGGAGTACTTAATAAAAAAAATTGTCATGTATATTTTTTTTAGTTGCCCAAGATATCTCCAAGCCTGACAAATTAAGGACTAATCTTCTGCATATTCGAACTCCATTTAAGGGTCTGTCACTATCCATTGGATTGCTGCATACACAAGTTGAGATTCGAACCCCTGAGACTTGTTTAAACGGACGAGTGAGCTGACCACTCAGCTCTCATCATATATTATACTGCCTCTTGTTTTAATTTGACTTTTTTAAAATTAAAGATATAAAATTAATTATTTTAAAATATCCATCTGTATTTATATTTTTCCCTCTCAAAAATAACTTCCCACGTGTTTGTCTGGTCAATGATCTATATCCAGAGTTCCAGACAAGTCATAATACTGCATGTTTGGGATGTCTTTTTTAGGGTCAGAAGGACTTTTCCGCCAGAGAAGCTAATTGAAAAAAAAATAATGTTTGGTTCATAAACAGATGAAAAGATCTTTTCCTCCAGAAGTCCGGTGGGGAAGCAAAAAGCCAGAAGTTAAAAATTTTGACTTCTAGCTTCTGGCTTTTGTCTTCTAATGGGCCACACACCTTTTATTGTTTGTTATTTAATAAAGTGGGTAGGAAAATTAGACTATTAGACCCTTAAAATTTTTAAATAAGATATTTTCTTGTAATATAAAATTTCTTATTTATCTCCAAAAATTTACCATAACAATCTCTAATTATTTTCTCCCACAATATCCTCCTTTGAGCTAAAAATATAATTTTTTTAAAATTATTTTCCTTAAAATAAGGGAGAAACTAAGCCTTTAAAATCCTTCAAAAACCCAAATTTCACTTTTTCTTTCTAAACTATAAGAATATATGCATATTATATATGTATTATTTAATAACAATAATGCATTTTTTAGTAATTTTTCATCTAAACTTACTTTTCAAAATAATCATCCAAACATGTTCTAAAAGTCAGATTAAAAAAAAGTCACTTCTAGCATTACTAATCCAAACATAAATCACTTCTATAATGTAATTTTTTTCTAAAAGACCTTCTGAAAAAGTCCTTTTGAAAAAAAGGCAATCTAAACACACAATGTTTGCATTCTTCTTCTTTGACTATTAATAATTTAATATAGTAGCGCTCCCTAGTCCTACTAGTCTAATACCTCCATTATTCATTCTTAATAAAAAAAAATTGTAATGTATTTAGAATGAAGATAAGCTCAGATCATACATTATACTCCCTGTTGGTTGTGTTAAGTTGACATTTTTTTTAAACAAAAAATAAAGGAGGTAAAACTAATTACTTTAAAATATCTATTTTTATATTTTTCCCCTAAAAAATAATTTACTTTACTTGTTAAGTATTGTATAACCCAATTATATACAAGATACATTAAAATTAAGTGGTATATTTGGGACTGATCTTATATTTAGGACTAGTATAGTACCACTCTGTTCCTTATTATAAGTCCAACTACCACAAATTTTTTGTTCCTAAATATAAGTCCACTTTGAGATCAAATAATGCTATTGTGACTAATTTACCCTGTGTTGGAAATAGGAAAGATGAGAGAGAATGATTATAATGTATAAAATATTATTTTAACACATTGTTAAATAAGGGCAAAGTTGGAAAAATATGATATATTTAATGCTATAACTTCCACTCATTCGTATGTAAGAAGTAGTTAGGGTGGACTTATAATAAAGAACAGAGTGGTATGTCCTGATTACTACTATGGTTCTATTTATAAGTCCAAGTTACCTAATTCACACATACCAACTCATTAAATATAACTTAAATTAATATATTTTTTCCAATTTTACCATCATTTAAGTACTGTGTTTCATCTCTATCTTCTCTCTCTACATTTTTTAACAATAGCAAAAATTGTAACATACACATTAATTGCTCTTGATGTCCACTTACAATAAGGACCAAAATATTTCCACAACATGGACTTATTGAAAGGAATAGAGTGGTAAAGTATAAGTATTAGTTGACTAATTTGAGGTGATTAAAGAAGGTGAAGAAATTTCTTAGTGTACATTACATCTCTCTAGAATACTTATAATCCTTCTGCTCTTTAGTATTGGATCTAGTTGATTTTTAAAAAAAAATTCTAACAAAGCTAGAAAAGCGGCTTATGAATTGATCTGCCTGAAGTTTTTTTTTTTCTCCTAATCAATTTATTTGATTTATCAGCTAACATATAATATAATAACACATGACATACGTTATGATTAACTAGTTTATTTAACTGAAAAGAAATTAACTAAATTTTGTTTTAAAGATAGTTGGGAGTGTCAGTTTATAAGTTGAAACGTTTAGAAAAAACTATAAACATAATAAATATAATGAAAAAATATATTTTATTCAAATGAAATGAAAAAAGCTCGTGGGGTAGGATTTTTTTTTTTTTTTACCAAGTTTATGGGGGTAGTTTGGTGTGAGGGATTTAGGGGTAATTTCGTGAGTTGAATCTAAACGATATTAAGAGAATCAGGGTTAAAAATCTGTAACTAATTTTTTTATACCTTTTATCTTATATATTCTCTTTAATAAAGTCTGTAACCCCTTCATAAAAAAATTGCAACCCTATTTCTTCAATTCTTTTAAATCCACTTCACAATAATTTTACTTTCCCTCCCCTCCCATGAGCAAACAGATCCAAATCCAATTTATACAAGTGAGAAAGCTCTCATCATTTTGGCAACTAATTAGAAATTCAAATCTTAATCTTATGTGAATCTACCCCATCACATTTTATAGGAAGAGATTTTATATTATCGGGTTATACTATGTGCAGATGGTATTGACTTTGTAAACACAACTTTAAAACTCTTGTGTAGGTCAGCAAGATGCAAAATTAATGAAGGTAGTGGCTACTCCATCACTCCATCGCTTCCTATATACAAGTGTTCAAAGATATTTTCACATATATTAAGAAAAATAGTTAAATATAATAAACATGTCCTAAATATTAGTATTTATTTTCCAAGTTCACTCTTATTTATGATGAGGAGTGTAAGAAAGAGAAATGGTAATAATAATATAAATGAGTTTAAAAGATAATATTAAGAAAAAGAATAATGATAACTAAAATGCAAAAAATTAAAACTCATTAAATGCTTTGATAATTTAGCAAACTGTTATAAAAAGGGACAAACTCATTCAAATATTGGGTTTTTATATATAGAGGAGAGAAAGTATATAACATCTCATGTTCTGGCCATAGCTTCGAGTTGTGTTTTAGCTTTGCCTAACATGAAAATAGCACAGATGACCAAGCACTTCGAAAATTGGTGTACCACTCTACCACTCTGTCCATTTTATTGAAAAAATGTGGTTCTTATTATAAGTCTATTTTAGGTACAATATAATTAATGTGAGTGTTACAATTTTGTCATTTGTTACTAAATGTAGGGGAGCGAATGAAAAGACTGAACACAATATATAAAATATTATTTAAAGACTCATTCATAAATAAAGATAAAATTAAAAATATCGTTTGAACACAATGTATAAAATAAGTTTAAACACACATGGATTATATTGAACCCTCTCACTAGGCCTAAAATTTCTTTTATTAGTGCACAATTGTTTCAAAAACTTACAATATCTAGGCATAGATATCACAAGTTGAAAGAAAGGCACATTAATATGCAATTTGCCAAATAAATCAAGCATCTCCTTTTAAGCTTAATCATCAAATTGTTTCCTACTCTTAATGAAAGCACATGGGAAAGGTCATACTAAAAAAAAAGCACATGGGAAAGGGAGTTTAAAAAGTGGTAACTCCCTAGCCGTAGACTTGGCTAGGTCATTACTTGAACTCGACTCTTCATACTCATGAATACTCAAGAGCTTTGACTTTTTAGAAGATATAAGTGCCTTACGAATTTGCTCAACAATGGGCTCCTTCATGGTGACTCCTCACCTCTCAATAAACTCTCTCTCCTTGGTACTCTCGAACGTGACTAGGCGCATATGGCTTAAGGGAGGACTCTCAACTACAATCTCTGAATCAAACGGCTTTTCTTCCTCCTCATCGGCCACAAATCGTACACTCTTCTTCAATTGAGAGGAATCAAGTGTTTTCCCACTCCTTAGATTTATAGCATTGAGGGACTTGGGATTTATGATTGTACTTGAAGGAATAGAGCCTCATAGTAGGGCTTGTTGGAGCACACTAAAAGAATTGGAATACTTGGTCACAAAACCTTCAAGATTCGAATTCTTGGTTTTCTATTGTTGCATTCTAGCATCACTCTTTTCAAAGTTTTCCTCAACTAAACTGTGGATACCTTGAAAACCTTGTTGGCAAGTCTTAGGTGTGTTTGGATTAACTTATGGAAAATTGACTTATTTATAAGTCAGATTGAAAATAAGTCAGATTGTGTAATGAGATTTTATGTTTGGATTAGCTGTGAAAAAAATGACTTATGAGTGACTTATTTTCCATAAGTCAGATTGTATAATGAGATTTATGCTTGGGTTACTTGTGATTGGATGTGTAAAATAAGTCAGAATCTGTGGGGTCCACCTCCATAAGTAACTTATAAGTTAAAAGTCATAAGTCATAAGCTAAAATTCTCTCCTTATACTTATTCCTATTTATAAGCTATAAATAACTTATTTTTATAAGTCAACCCAAACATCTTAAAATTTTATTTTCCCCATTTAAACTCTTTTGAGGGAAAATAAGGACTTATTTGTAGAAAATAAGTCCAATCAAACAAACACAGCCAACTCATCAATAGCATTTGAAGATCTCTCTCGCTTTATAGGAACCATCTATTGTGAAGATTCACCTTGCCTTTGGTGGTTGTTGAATGGCTTAGATGCATCACCATCTTATCTCCATGAAAATTTAGGATTGTGATGCCAACCCTCATTGTAGGTGTTAGAATAGGGCTTGCATTTTTTTTTTCCAGCAACTTTGACTTGTACTAATGTATTATCCTCGTCATCCTTAAAATGTTTTAAAAATTTTTAACATGTAAAAAACATGCGTGTGAGATCAAAATGCTTTTTTAATTTTTGCCAAAATGGTCGACTTTTTCTGTTACTTCTATGATGACTTTATCTTCACTCGCTTTCAAGTAAAGGAAAGAGAAGCAGAGAAAGATCCACGTTTCAGCATAGGAATCACAAGTCCACATCATGTTCATGTGAATTCTGAAAAAATGAATTTGAGTATGAAGGAAGAAGCAACAGTCATAACTTGATTTTAATTACCAAAATGTTTATAACCTGATTTTTGGCGGTGTGAAATACAACATAGATTAAAAATAAGATTTTGGAGCGAGAAGCCAGATAAAAATAAAAAATTTGTTAAGGAAATAATTTTAAAAAATAATATATTCAAAATAAGGGAAAATATAAGTAATAGAAAGCCCTTAAGCCTTAATTATAACATAATTCAGATAAACTCTCTCTCTCTGTCTCTCTCTCTCATCATACTCCATGCTTACTCATTCAATGAAGAAAATAGCTAAGTAAAAAGATCTAGGAACAATTGGAGGTCCCAATGAATTGTTAATGACAACAATTAACAATTGCAATAGCCTTGGTTAATAAGTGAAGAAATTGTCAATGGATCTGTCTGAAATTAATTCTCTTACTTGGGACTTATGTACAATTCTCCCGAAGATCTAATACATATCATAAAAAAAAAATTCTAATACAAGGCTATCAACCCGAAAAATAAGTAGCCTGAGTTGCATTATTGGTAGAATTCATTTAAGAGACAAGAAAAAGAATAATAACACCCCCTTATATCATTTCCTTAATTTATACCAAAGGAGTACATCATAATTGTTGAACATATACTCCATATTATTCTAAGTATAATTATATAGTAATTTATATGTAAAGTAAATTAGTGTTAAGAAAAATGATAAATATAATATTTTTAAATGATTTATTTTACATTCTTAATTTTTTTTAAATAAAGTCAACTTAATCTAATATTTAAGAATGAAAGAGGCTTGTAATGTATAATAATATCTTATTCTACTATGCATAAATATCCCAAACAACTGTAAAAACATGTGCAATTCTTGGAAATCAATGACCACACAAAAAATATCCGGGGACTTTGTAAGGCAAAGTGTCCAGAGAATATTACGAAGAAAGGTGGCCCAAGCTACAACTAAAGATGTTGTCCCATGAAAAGAAGCTTCAAGTACAATTCTATATGCATTAGCAGGGCCCCTGGTTGGCAAGCCACCAAATTCACACAAGTAAGTTATGCCCAGCTTCATTAAGCTGTGGAGATGCCTCCCCAAACGCCGCAACTGGAGCCACAACAAAGTGGCATTTCCCAAGGATCGAACCCTCACCAAGATTGTCGAAGTCCAACCCCCTTGCCAGCTGAACCAACAAACGATGAGTTATGGTCATACAAATTTTAATTAACCTGTTCCTAAATTTTTTTCTGGTCTTTTTCCCCCCAACAAAGATAGACTTCATTAATCATAATCCCAAATTAACATACAAATACAAACTAAACAAACACATAGAACCAAAGTCCAAACCCAACAAAACACACGAAACCAAAGTTCTCAAGTCCACCCAACAACACCCTCAACGTATCCTAACCCTAAAACATATAATTGAGCATGTTTGGATTGACTTATTTCCAAGAAATAAGCACTTATTTTGGGGCAAAAATAACTTATTTTGCATGTTTGTTTTGGCTTCTTGTTAATTTTATTTATAAGTATCGTATAATTTATAAGTTAAAATAAGCTATAAGCTGTTTAAAACAACTTATTTCTGACTTATAAGTCACTTATAAGGTGGGCCCACAAATTTTGACTTATTTTTCATATCTAATCACAACTAACCCAAATTGTTTGGTTGGACTTTTTTTGAGCAAATAAGTTCTTATTTTCCCCAAAAGAACTTAAAGTGGGAAAAGCAATTTTTGAAAAGTGGTTGAGCTTATGAAAATAAGGTCTTATGGAAGAAAATAAGAACTTATGGAGTTAATAAGTAAAAGTTGTTTAAACTGATTTATTTTTTTAAAAATAAGAACTTATGAAGACAAGTTCTGACTTGTTTTTCACCGCTAATAACAACTAACACAAACATTCATCTAATTACACAATCTCACTTATGGAAAATAAGTTACTTATAAGTCATTTTTTCACAACTAATCTAAATATAAATCTCATTACACAATTTAACTTATTTTCAATCTGACTTATATAAATCACTTTTCTGGAAGTCAATCCAAACACACCCAATGAAAGCCACAAGAGATGCAGCCGCCGCCTGAGAAGAAGAGAAACACCGGCAACAATGCCGGAAATAGGGATGTGGGTTCAAGGAACAACTTCATATGATTCATTCCTTTTGATTTCTTATCCGCTGCTACTAAGAGAGTAGATTCCCAAACTCCACACAGTCTCCATTGTATGGAAAGGAGGAGCAACTGCAGCAGCAACATCACTTCAGCCCCAAAAACTTTTGACGAGCACCACCACCATCTTCCCCAACCTAAGCCACCAAATATGTACAAACGAACCAAAACCATCCCCATCTAAGCTAGATCGAAAAAGAAGAGACCCATTTCAGAGTTACAACGAGAAAGAGAGGAGGAAAAGGCATAAAGAAATTTAAATCATCACTAGACCTTCGTTATTCCGTCTACATCGTCGTGGCTGTCGAATCTCTTCCTTCTTTTTAACTTCTTTTTATAAGCTCAGCCCTACAGATTAAAGAGGCTACAAACACACCCAAAAAAAAGGAGATACCTAAGCACCCAATATTTACATTCCCTAGCTAGACAGCAGAGGCGTCGGAATCCTACAAGCAGATGGATAGAAGCCTCACGGGAAGGAGAGAGAGGTGCTAGAATCCGACAAGCAGACGGGAAGGAGAAAGAAAACCTTCATTACGGAGAGAGAAAAAGGCTGACTTTTTCTTCGGTCTTTGGAACTAGCGTGGGTAATGAGTTTTTTTTTGTGGTAGGAATTTTGTCCTTGGTTTCCAACTTTCTCTTAAGAAATTCCGAACTCTCTCCAAAGCGCATGCCTAGTGTTGCATCTTTTGTCATTTTTAATTTCATTATTTCATTAGGATGGCAACAAAAAAAGGGGCAAAGGTGCAATTTCGCCCCGGAAGTAACAAATGGAGCTTATTTACCCCGGAACTAGCCCAAACGGTGCTTATTGGCCCACGACAGACAAAGTCCCAAACGGGCGTCTTACATGTGTGATTGAAGGCCACATATTTGTACACATCGGATTTGGTTATGCATAATTATTAATGTATTTTGAGTTTATATTTCAGAGGCATTAGGGTTGCATTTGTCGAATCTAACCACCCTCTTTGCGTGTTGCATTGTCGGCGAAGAAGAAAGGAGCTGTGGGAGAAGATGGGAATACGATGGGGGACTCGACGGCATCTTCAACGACAAGCACTAGAAGGACGCTTGCTCTAATTAGGAGAAGAGGTAGAGAGGTTGAATACGATGGCCCAGCTAGAAGATGCCGCTGTGGCGAAGTTGCTCCTCTGTGCACTTCTTGGACGGAGGCAAACCCTGGTCAAAGATTCTTTGGGTGCTGAAATTACCAACAGGTATGGTGAAATTTGGATGAACTTTGTGGCAAACGTTGAGCACGAAATTTCTGTCTCCTCTGTGTACTTGATAGAAGCTTATGTTTATGGTTTGGGAAATTTTTCAGGGGCGCGGTTGTGGTTATTTCAAATGGTATGATGATGAAATGGGTTTGAGGGCGATAGAGGTGATCAACGAGCTCTTGTTCATGTGGAAAGATTAGATGAGGACAATATTAGACAAAGAAGAGGAGACAGGAACAAGGAAACCAGTGATGTTGAATCAGAGATTGCCAAGCTATATGGTGAAATGAAGAAGACCCAAGGCAAAATGAAGATTGCATTTGGTGCTTTGTTGTTGACTTGGGTTTTCTTTGTGGTTGTAATTTGGATTTTAGTGGTAGGATAGTGTGAGAATGGAGGGGGAAGACAATATGTTGGCGACTTGTGAAGTGTTCTTTTTGTTTGGTAGCATAGCATAGGATTGAACATGGGGAAGATTAAATGTATTTGCTTTATAGTTTGAAGTTGTGGATGTAATCAGTAATATAGGGAAGTTTAAGTGTGTTTACGTTTAGACTGAATTGGTAGATGTATTCAGCATTTGTAATGGACACTTCACATTTGATACAAAAGTTGAATTAGTGGATGTATGTGCTGAAAAGTTGAATCAACACATGAGCATCACCAATAATCAGTTGGATAAATCTGTTCATCACCAATAATCACCACATGAGCAAATTCCATCTCCAAGGGCCCGTTTGGTTTAAAGATTATTTATTAATAAAATTTATATTTAAATTCAAAAATTCAATGATTAATACAATATAATTATTTTAAATATGATTAAATATATTTAAATTAATAAACATTAAAAATTTCCAGAAAAACGGTCATATATATTAAATAATTAAACAAATAAAAATAGGAAATAAATGAATAACTTAAACATAAGGCACACTAATGAGTCAACCCGGCACACTTAACTTGAGTTAGGAACTCAAGGCACCAACTCAAGGCACACTTAACTTCTTGAGTTGGAATTTAATGATTATTCATTAATAAAATTAATATATAAATTGAAAAGTTCAATAATTAGTACAATATAATTATTTAAAATATATTTAAATTAATAAAAATTAATATTTTTTAAAATTTTCCAAAAAAAGGTCATATATATTAAAATAAAAAAATAAAAATAGTAAATAAATAATAAAATAACTCCAAGCACAACTCTAGTTGACTTACCCAACCAACTCTAGTTGAGTTTGGTAGTGGAGTTGTGTTTGGAGTTGCAAAGTGACTGGAGTTATGACTGGAGTTGCAATCCAGGTAGAAGTAACCGGAATTATTATGACTGGAGTTGCAATCCAGGTAGAAGTAACCGGAGTTAAGCACCTTCCCATTTTCCAACATTTACAAAAAATTGTACAACAAAACATAGTAACCAAGATTCTCTGGATCAATCTCAAACAAGTGATTAGAAGCCAATGAACCCAATTCCACATTCCCATCAGGTTTTAAATTTCAAAGACATTTTGCTTACTAAGCTAAATGCCTTTTCAAGATACCCTACTTAAAATAAAGACTCAGTGGGGCAAAAAATTAATAAATGTGAAGCATAACTTATAACTTAATATAACATAACAAGTCTGGCATATGTTGTTCAAAATACAAGGGTGAATCATAGCCCCTTCAAAATACATGGAGAAGAACCGTAAGCCCTTCAAAATACAAGTTTGAACCAAAATAAGTCAGATCCTAAGGTCAGCTAGTTCAATACCAAAATAAAAAGTCTCCATGGTATGAGCTAAACAGTTCCCCTTCCTCTTCCCCTTCCAGTTCCATTTGCCCTTCCTACGCCCCTTCCACCACTGGTTCTTCCATGAATCAAGGCGTGTTTATATGCTTGAAGGCGTGATCCAGTGACTGCAGGTGAACCTCTCCCCGTGAGGCCTGGAGGATTGAATGGGAGATCTGTAGGTTCAGAAGTACTTTCTCCAGCACCTCTATATTGAATTATCCAAGAGCCAGGGAGCTACAACTACCAGACATGCTTCTTGTCCTTATTTGTCTCTCATTGGGGATAGGGAATCTCGTCTCTACATCTGCATGTTGATGCAAGTATTGTTCAGCAGTTTCCTCAGAGATGACAACTTGTGAATTCATTCCAGTCTACAAACAAAAAATTGGAACATTAATAACATGTTGCTGCAAGTTCTATTTCATAAATGATTAAAGGAAGACAAGTTAATTACATTATAAACCGTCCTTCCTATTTGTTCGTTGACCGAAATTCCCATGCCACTTGTCACCCTACTCCTATAGAATGCTCTTCCACTACGGGGTCTTGCAGGGGCCTGAGATTGCTGGGTACCGACTTGAGACTCTTGAAGACAATTTGTAGCAATTTGAGAGCTACTTGGGGTCCTTCTTTGTACGGCCTTCATTGACATTAAAAATAAGTTAACAAAATATTATTACAGTATAATAAAAAATATGGGATTAAATAGCAAATGTAACAAAATAAGTCACCTGTTTGCATCTAGATATGTTATGACCCTCTTGACGACAGATTGAGCACTTAATAGCAGCTCGTTTTCTGGACAATTTTTTAGGTGGGTCTGCAGGTAAATTTGATGATGGTGCACCACTCGTCTGTTGAATACCCTGTCTACCCTTCCTATACTTCTCCATGTAATCTAATCTGTCTCTCTTTTTACTGGGTCGTCCAGGCATTTTGATGACAGGTGGTGGTTCCATTGGCATGTAATCAGCGGTACCCTAAAATTTTTTACCTCTCACAGGTTCAAACTTAGTTCTATAACTAGATATATATGCATCCTTGTGAAAGTACCTAGATATTTGAGTGAGAGGATCCATTTTGGCATAATACAATGCACAAATTCCATGCTGACAGGGAATACTAGTCAAGTCCCAAATCCTACAAGTACAGCTTTTCCTAGTTATATATACCGTATGCTTATCTAAACCCTCAGTCACTTCATAACCATCGTCACCATTGAATTCTACCTGACAATCCATAGACTTCATTCTATGCTCCTCAAACATTGCTTGACACTTTGGACTGAAATTACCCTTCCACTTCCAAACATTTGTTTCACTACGTGCCCACTTTTGCATTAATTTTAGTCTTATACCATCTAGCATTCTAATAATAGGTAAAAACCTATATTCATCAATCCACGAATTAAAAACATTCACTAACATTGTTGTCAACCATCCATGATAAACACCTACCGCTAAAGTATGCTCTTACCCAACACTTTGGAGGATATGTAAGCACCATTTCTGCTGCTTCTTGGCTGGTATCTCCTAATGACTTAAGCTTGCCCTTGAACTGCTCTTCGAATGTACTCCATGAGAAAGCCCAAAACTTGCTCCTTAAAACTCCACCTGTCCATTTCTTGCCCCAGTTTGCATATGCCGAGCACACCATCTGTGCTCTGCCTCAGGAAACAACTCTCTTACTGCTGCAGTCAAGCCCTATGTAATAAGAGAACAAGAAGTATGAGACTTACTTATGTCACAGATCTACAAACCATCAAATCAAATACTTAATTTTCAACATAAACCTTTTGCATGTCGTTCATTATTGTGATTCGAGCTCCATCATCTAAATCTAAAGACGCCTTTAACCATTCTAAAAACCACCTCCAGTTCAAAGTATTCTCTTTCTGCTTCACAGCAATAGCTATTGGTTACAGAGATTCATCAGCATCAATCCCAGTTGCTGTTAGCATTATGCCTCGGGCATGTCCTTTAAAAAATGTACCATCTAAACCAATTAGAGGCCTACAACCTGCTTTCCATCCAATCTGAGCAAAAATATAATACATTATTCAGATTTATGACTAACAACAAATGTAAAGTAACATAACTTTGAACATTAACATGTAACATATAACTAAAAACAAGAAATATAACAAAACTTGTTACCTTTGCAGCATTGAAGCATAGGTACATACGACTGAACACTCTTTTGCCATTTTCTAGCGCCTCTTTGCTAAGCTGAACACACATATCTGAGCCAGGATTGGATCTCCTAAGCTCATTATAGGATGCCTCAAGATTGTTGAACTCATCCTTATAACTCCCTTCCATCTCTTGCACAATCAACCGCTTAGCTCTTTTGCACTTGTACTTGCTCACATGTAACTTCAACTTAGATTCAACATCCTTCTTCATATTTGCCACTTTATACTTCGGCCTTTCTTGAACCTTCCTCTTGAAGTACCCGGCCAGCCACTTCACTGATGCCTTGGGGTTCTTAAAAACCCTACTACATCTGTGCTCTAAGTGTAGAGTCTTTACTAATAGTCCCGGGTTGTGACCATCTTTGGATGCGTATATTACAAATGGCAGACCATGTAACATCCTAAAAATTAATTGAGGATTCGTGAGGGTAAATAGGAATTTATTAATGAGAAATGATGGATTATGAGAATATTTGAAGGATTTTGAGGTATTTTACAGGATTTTAAAGGCCTAGTTTCTTCCTTATTTGGACAATAATAATTTTGGGAGAGATTATTTTTAGGCTCAAAAGAGGTTAATATGGGAGGAAATAAATAAAGGATATTATGGGAAAATTTTGAGAGTGAAAAGAAAATTTTTTATTCAAAAGAAATATCTTATTTAAGAATTTTAGGGCCCAGTAGTATATTCTCCACTCTGCCGACACTCCTTTCCTCGCCAAAAACTTTTACTGTTTCAATTATTATTTCCTCAACCAATCACATTCAACTACTATTTATATATATATATATTATTATTATATTATTATTATATTATTATTATATTATATTATTATTTTATTATTTCACAATTATATAAACACACACACAGATGCCATCTGCATTCCTTCTTCATTTTCTCTCTCTCTCACACTCTCACGCCTCTATCTCTCTCTTGCTCTCTCTTTCCACCATATATATTCCTATTATTAGACTTATCAGAGCTCGTTGATATAGGAATAGTAAGTTTTTCGGCCAACCAAGCACATTTTTGGATTCCCGTAAATCTCCTCTACATTTCTATGTCATTAGTTTTTCAATTTGTTATACTTGAAAAATTAGACCTTGTCTAAGTTGATATTTTTGGGAGTCCTAAGATTAATAAATTGAAGCTTAGGCCTCGATTATGAGTTTTTCTGAGTAGATTTTTCATTGTTGGAAGTTTTCCTAATTATTAGGAATTTTTGGATTTATGGAAGTTTTAGAAATTGAGGCTTTTAAATTATTCGAGGTGCTTATGGGTAAATTGATGATTTTTAGATATTTATTAAGGTCATATGAGGGGATTTAATTAATTGATTTGATTGGGGTTTGCACCTAAAGAATTATTGAGGGATTATTGGATGTTAAGGAATTTTATAAATAGTTATTGGAAAGATTAATAATTTTGGATATATGTATAAATGGAGTAGAGATAAATTTTAGAGATAGAAAGGGAGAATAAATGTTAAATAGAAATTTAAAATAAGTAAGGGCAAAGAAAGGGTAGTAAGTAATTTATTTTCCAACATGTGAAATTGTTGGATAAATAATTAATTTTGGTTGTATGTATGGTTGTGTAGTGCTTGAATTGCACTAAGTTAGCACGGGGGAGCTGCACTATTGTGAGATTGGTGCCAGCTATCAGGTAACTGCTTTCTGCTTGTTTATGTGTGTGTGTAGTGTTAGTAAGTAATTTGAAATATTATTATTTGATAATTATGATGTTATATGGAGATGAGGTTTTGAATCACAATTGAGATATGATTATCAATTGATGATTGATGAGATATGGAAATCTTGAAATATTATTATTTTTCATAATATAATGTCCTGTGGAGTATTATTTTGAAATGGCATAAATTTGTGATTTGAAATATTTTGAACTGAAATATATATGATTTTGGAAACTATTTCATATATATGTATATTATGAAAATACTGGAAGGCCTGGTGCCTGATTGTGGTGTTGCATATCTATGTGTTGTTTGTGAGAAATTATTTGTGTATGTGACACCGGTGAATTGGAAATTGTGCCATCACGTGATGAGGTACCCTGTTGCGCCACAGGGACTAATTGATATATTATGGGAAATAAAGGAGAGAAAGACGAAAAGAGGGGAGATCGTCCCTCACGGATTCAGAAAGGACGGAGATCCTTCTAATCCGTGGTACAGTTCAGGGAGGGTAGAAAGTCCCTCGTGAATTGTACCGTGGTGATCAGGGGCGGGTGGAAGGTCCCGACTGGTCCCACATGTTTTCCCAACGCTTCTATTAGGATTCGTTTGGATTGTTGTGATTATCAATGATATATATTATTCTTGAAGATGATTTGGGATGGATTATTTTGTACTTATAAACTGTGAAAGATATTTGGGACCAAGTTATGCATTATATGTGAATACCTGAGCATGCTGTTTGAACTAATATATATACATATATGTATTCCACTGGACACCTTGCTAGCACACACCGCACTTAGATGAG
This sequence comes from Mimosa bimucronata, assembly GCA_037074515.1. NCBI lineage: Eukaryota > Viridiplantae > Streptophyta > Magnoliopsida > Fabales > Fabaceae > Mimosa > Mimosa bimucronata. The sequence continues at coordinate 29,333,386 of CM073445.1, read as the reverse complement.
TAGTCAGTGGTTACGTTTGGGGCTACCCCCGTTGATCTCACTTTTGCAGGTCCTAGGAGCGAAGTAGGAGGTCAAGGGAAGGATCCGGGAACTTCTCACTGATATTGTGAGATACTCTGGACCAGAAGGACAGGAGGTATTGCCACATTTAGGATCATATTTTGTATGATGCTTCCGCTGAACCTTGTTCTTATTCTGGGAGAAAATTATTGTATAATACCTATTATGGTATGGTATTTTAAGAAAGATGTGTGAAGTTTAATCATGCATAATGAAACTCTCTGTTATTGTACTGGGAAGGAAGTTATATTGTGATGACAGAGATTGGAATTGAGGTTTGAAATATATATAAATATTATGGAAAGATCTTTTTCTAACTATGTTAGTTATTTTATTAAGTTAATTCCTTTTTCTAACATAGTTAGCTATATAAACGTTTTAATGTTTAATTGTGAGTGGTTAATAGTGGGATTAGGGAGTGAATGTTACAGACCAACTCACATTTTGCCCTAACTCTACAAGATTTACTTCTAGTGAGCTTCACGTTCACTCCAACCTTTATTGCATAGGTGCTTATGTCATCCACCAACTCCCTCTTTGTTGCATATGTCTTGCCCAATTGGAAAAATTCATTCCCTTGTGACCGATTAGGCCCATCACCTTTATCATGGCCCAATTCATTCCCATCTTCCTCCTCTTCTGTCTCACTGCCTCCATCACCATCATCTACTCCCAGCTCTTCATCACTATCATCATCATCACTATTAACCTCATCTTCACTGAGCATAACCCCATCATTCTCTCCATTGTCATGTCCAACTCCAGCAAAAACCCCTTCTTCTGAACGTTGAGCACGCTCCTCACGCAACCTCTTCCTCGTTTCAACAATCTCATCGATAATAGTCTGTAAATAAGCCACTCGGGCATCCACATCCTCGCTATCACTCCAATCACTATCGCTTTTCCCACCTTTTTTGTCATTCATATATTCTTTTTCGATGTCCAACACTTCATGCACACCACCTTCGGGCCCACCAACTAGACCACCTTGCCGACCACACTCAGGACCACTACCAATACCCTTACTTCCTATTTCCCAAATAACCCTAGCCAAAAAGCGCAAAATTTCAAACACACACACACACAAGCAGACAAAGGGCGAATATGAGAAATCACTTCTAGAAATAAAGAAATTAAGGCATTGCAGACACTGGCGAGATTACATACCTGTACTTCGAGGACAAATCTCTGGTTTATCGTAGATCTACGAGTGTCAGAATCCACATGCAGCTCTTCGACTTTGCCCTAGCTTCTTGTCTCCTCTCAGAGCTTCATATCGCTTTTCCTCTTTGCTTTCTCGAAGGTCCCTTTGTTTGCCCTTTTTCCATTTTGAAAAATCAATTTAAGTCAGAGAACAGCAACGTTTGGGACTTTGGTTCCACGTTAGTGCCACCATTCGAACTCACTGCCACGTTTCATGCCACCATTCGAACTCACTGCTAGCGTGCCATTTTAACAGTCAACGTTTTGGGACTCCGTCTGTTGTGGGCCAATACGCACAATTTGGGCTAGTTCCGGGGTAAATAAGCTCCATTTGTTACTTCCAAGGCAAATCAGCTCCTACTGAGTTACTTCCGGGGCGAAATTTGACCTTTGCTAAAAAAAAAATCGTTAATTTAATTAGGTATCTATGAGTTTGAAAAGTTGGTCATGTGAAAACAAGAAGAGTTTTAAATATAATTTTATACCATTTAGTCTAAAAATATTAGTCACTCGAATACCGATTCACCAATGTTAATAAAAATAATTAAAATGTTAAATTTATCATAAAATTAAGTTATTTTGTATATTACTTTTATCAACTATTTTTTTTAAGAACCAACGACATATAAATTTTTTCACTCTTCAACTACTATTTGTGAAAAATATTTCATACACCTTAAAGCTTGCAAATAACACCTTATAAAAAGATCAAAAATACTTTTTAGAAAGGACCAGAATAAATATAGCTAAGGACGGAAGTTATGATCAATGATATCATTATTTAAATTTTAGTAACATAATTCATAAGTCTCATGTTAGAAAATTAAATACAATAATTTTTAAAATTTTATTCAATAGTTATATTTTTTTTTTGCCAGCAACTTATTTAATACTTATATGTTTTAAGGAATTTAACCTTTATAAGTTTGATTAATAAGTATGAAAAATTAACTTGTAAGTATTAATTTATAAATATAACTTTTAAATAAAGCAAATTAACTTGTAAATATTAAATATTAAATCTTTGAACTTTATTGATATTAAATAAAATTTGCGAACCGCTGGTAAAAAAATTGAGAAGCTGTTATATATGTGTGTGTATATTTAATTTCTTCTCCTTGGTCTATGGATAATTCCCCCCCCCCCCCCCCAATTTTTTTTTTTTTTTTTTTTTTTTTTTTTTTTTTGCATAACCTGACATTTATTCAATGAGATTGTTTATCATTATTCAAATTTTATAAATAACTAAAAATAACAAACAGATGATATGACTAATTAAATTTTTTCATATTTAATATAATATAATAAGTATTTGCAATATATTACAGATGTTATTAAATTAATATGTAATGCGTAATGTGTATTTCTAAAATATAAATTGATTGATTGTATGAACTATAAATTTGAGATTTTCTCCTCTTTTTTTCTTAATTTACATCATAGTTGTATACCACACCTGTCATGAAAATTGAAATTTCACTGGAATTTATGTCACAATTGGTATGAAAATTAGATTTGATAAATATATGCAATCTTCAACTTGTTTTTTGGCTGAACAATTTGAAGTGTAGCATCTTAAAAAATAATTTCCATAGTGCAGTGTTTTGCTTATTTTTACGGTTCATAGAATGCTGGTAAAAAATTCATCCAAGAAAAAAAAAACAAGAAGAATGCTGGTAAAAAAAAAAAAAAAGCTCTTGTATTTACACCAATAATTTAAATATCAAATTAGCTAAATTTTACTACCTCTGCTCCTAATTATAAGAGCCAGTTGACTTTTTTTTGGGAGATTAAGGAGGTAAATTAGACTCCTAAATCTTAATATATGCGAAATATAATTAGATTATATGATAGTGTATAAGTAAAATAACTTAATTTTGAAAAAAATGACAAATATAAACAATTCATAGTGGTGTATTTTGTATCATTAATTTTTTCAAAAAAATCAATTGACTCTTATAATTAGGAGCAGAGGGAGTATTAAGGATTGAAGAGAGTAATTTAGCCAACTTAGTCTACTGGTCATCTCTCATACGAAATCAGTTGAACCTCAAACGTGTGGCCCCTTCAATTCTTGGCATGTTCCAAAGGGGAAGTGTGTTTTTTTTTTTAGTATTAAGAAATTTAGAGGGTCTACATCTATGCCATGAACTAGGTGTATGGAATAAGATTTTGATTTGTCGGTATTATGAGAAGCATATTGCTAGACGAATGCCTGAGAATCCTTCCTCAATTCTGAACTCTTCTGATTCTCTCTTATGGAAGGACAAAAACATACAAGGTTGATTGACTAACTTTAGGAGATTAATGTACCTAAATAAAATACTGCCTTTGATAATAAATATATGATCTATTTAGGGGGTTGGTCTTATCATAAATATAGAACTTAATTATAATTTTTGTCACTCACTTCTTCCCAAATTATCCCCATTATTACTTTTCTAAAAATAATAATAATCAAGTAAGAGGTGAAAGAAGGAATATGAAAGATAATTGGGGTGTTCCAAAAAAAAATACAACATACTAGCTAATATAATTGATATCCTTAATTTAATCAAAGTAATTAAATACATCATAAATTTAGGACCAGATGGAGTATTTAATTAATTATAATGTATGTTACATGATATCTTTGAATCACTTATGTTTATGATTAGATTATATATTATTTTTAAAGTCAAACGAATTAGTTTGAGATGGATGGCCTTATGTTTTGAAACAAAAATCAACCTCATTAAGATCTTATAATTTCTTATGCACAATGGAAAAAATAAATTAAATGCTTCCTTTTCATTGTCTTTTTTTTTTTGGCCAAATAATATATTATTTCATTATAATAAGGAAAAGTAAGAACAAATCATAAAATAAAAGGTATGCAAAAGAAGGCCTAAATAATAATAGATAGAAACCCTAAAAATAACAAAATCCTAACATAGGTAGGAGGGAGCCGTCATTGCCAAGAACCATACCGTCTTCATCATTCCTTTATCAGAATTTGTAGGTAGAAAAAAGTTATCACTGGCAACAAAGCCATTATGAGTAATGGTTGTTTGAAAAACCATCCCAAAGGATTCACACCTCTTATCGGCAATAAACCAACTGATTTGACTGTCGTCTTATCGCCTTGGGGTCAAATACAAAATAACGTAAGGATTGTACTATAGGGCACAACCTCAGGTCGTTCTCTCTCTCGAGGAGCCTTTTATTGGTTCTTAAGTGATCTAAATGCCATGAAATGCAATATGACAAAGGAGAAACATTTTTGGTTTTCTTATATAAGAGTGTGAATGCAAGAATGAGAATAAAAATCCCAAAATACTTATTTTTGGTATTTTTATAAAGATAGGATGGTGAATGAAAAATGGATGAAGTAAATCTCTTGAAAATGGATTAGGCGCAATAATTGTTCTCTGAGGATAATGGGAGTTTCTTGGCTAATTACCAAATTGACCCTAGAAGGACCCCTCTTGGCTAGACTTGAATTGAAATTATTAATACCGGAACCAAACATATTAATCCTTCCAATTCAAGTTGATTAAGCACTTTTAGCCAATCAATGGACCTATTAATTGTATAAAGCTTTTAGTCCTACAATTGGGCCACCCCACATTGCTACTTAATTTCCTTTAGAATTCTAACACATTGTTAGCTACCCAAGCAACGAATTAGAACTACAGAGATGATGCCCAATGCTTTTATACAACTAATCAGTTCATTTGCAACCAATTACAACGAAGTCCCTCAATATGCCAAACCTCAAGGCTACCCCTTAAGTCCAATGTCTAATTAATGGCCACCCATATCATTTGACATTGTTAATCACCACTTAGTAAAATTGGGTTTTCTCTAAATTCTCTAATATACCAAACCTCACCAACTGGCAATTCTAATGTCTAAACTCATGGACCCATTCATTTAAACATTATTAAAACCTCTTAGAGTGTGATTATGGATTAGCAATATTTTAGGTCGAATTACAATCCCGCTTCAATCAAAATACATAGCAAACATGCTTAATAGAGAGAAATTAATAAAACCATAATGAAACATATATAATATCATTAATATTGAGGAGCACAAATCCTCATCACAAATCTAAACCACAAACTAGCATCCATCATTGATTACAAATACAATCAAATGAGTCCAATTACAAATTACAAAAACCTAAACCTAGGAATTTAAAAACCCATAGCTAGAACAAAGGATAAAATATAGAAAACTCCCCTTTGAAGCTTGGAACTCGTGCCTTTTCACCTATCTTCAAGAGTTGGAAACCTTAGCATTCCATGACATCAATAACAACCCCGAATGAAGGAGAAATTTCGGCCATATAGGTTGGGTATGAAAGAAAGTGGAATATATGAAAGTTAGATGGAAGAAGCGGAAGAAAATGGGGAGAAATTAACGTTGGGATGGAGAAAATGGAAGAGGAAGAAAGTGGGGATGGAAATGGAGTGACGGAAGTTGTCAAATTGAGGGTCTAAGTTGAAATTTATGTGAGGAAACCGGGTCTAGGTCGTTTTGGGTCAGGTTATATCAATGGGTACCCTAAAAGCCCGAAACAACCAGCAAAATATCGCATCTGTCAGCGCATTCTCGCTGCAACAAGCACTTTTGCTCGCTGTAGTGAGAAGCACAGAGGCTCGGCCCCAACTCTATGCCTTTCTCACTGTAGTGAGAACTTTTGCTCGTTGCAGTGAGCTAGACACAATTTTAAGGCTAAATTTTGTACTTTCGCTTGCTTCCTTCTCCTCAACTCGCTCATTAATTAGCCCAATTTCTTCATGTAAACTTTTTCTTTTGGTCCTTGGGAAACCCTACAAATAAAATTGCAATAAATAAATATTAAAAAGCCCTAAAAATCAATTAATACAAACTAATATCTAATTATGGCTAATTAACCTCATTTCCATGCTAATTCCTCTTAAAGGCCTATGATGTTCAATAAGCTCATATGGACCAAAATTGCATCTTAAATTTGTTAAAAGCCTCATTTTTAGCATAGCAAAATAATACAAATCTAAGGATTTGTCACCAACCAAATTGGTTTTTAATAAAATCTCTACGAGTAAATATTACAGAAACAAAAGAACCCACAAACATCAACACGAAATATGAAGATTGGGAAGAAGAAATTCTCATTGTCGACTCCACAATGAACAACATGGTTTTGATCCCAAAATGTGTTTCGCATTTGCCATTGCCAATAATCCGCAATAGTCCTACGGAAGATAGATTCAATAATATGTAAGACAACAGTCACCAAATTCTGACTCCTACAATCACGAATTGAAACTACTAAATGAAGTTTATTGTCGTCTGAACCACAAAGCCAATTTATTTTTGTAAAGAAATATGAAAATAAAAACAGACTGATACAAAATATGGACGTCTCAATCCCCGACCAGAGCGGGGAAGGGAGACACCGTAAAAAAGCTCGCACAATGACGAGAGAAGGGCTCCCATCACCCAAAAATTAGAGAGAAGGGGGAGAGAAGAGAGCTGGCCCTAGAGTTCTATTTCATTTTCATTGTCTGCATCACATGTGTGTGTAAGACTAAGGACTCCCTTAGATCAAAGAACTTAGTAGAATGGAATATAAAATTTTCCACATAAATGTTTGGTATATACGTGAATGACAAAATGGTTTGATATAAAAACTAATATTTTGTAGGATTAAAATTGTGGGAAGATAGATAAGGAAAAATATGTAAATGACAATATTGCTATTCTTAGAGGAAAAAAAAGAAGCACAAGCATTAAATTGTTTGTTTTTAAAAGAATAATGGTTTTCCCCTCCGATGGAAAAAAGCACTATGTTCGCCCCTATTTTTAGCTAATGTGATATCATGCAATTTACACGACATCAAAACAAAAACTAGCGAAGAGAAGATATGATAACACAATATTTATGAATTTTTTCTCTTCAACATGAGGTACTCATCACCTGTATCTCTGGTTAAAGCAAGGTAGATAATTATGCATGTTTAACCGGATACATCCGATGATGAGTGGCTCATGGTTATAAAACATTGAATTAATTTTTCTAGTAACTACGAATGCACCCATAACCTACATTTTGTCAAAGCCACTTACTTTCTAAATAATTTGACATGTTCACCAAATGCACCAAATGGGTACTCATGTTACACTCACACGAGATTTCAATAACTCATCGTCTAGTCAGAGCCGTTCAATCGTCATTGGACCAAGCATCAAAAAAATTAGCAGGAAAAAAATGAGTACTTGACATTAATCGCAAATTCACAACATTAACTAAATGGAATCTAAAAATCCCACATGTTAACTCTTGATTTCGAAAAACGCAATCTTCGCATGGTTCACAATTTTTATGAGGCATTTCACAATACGCAATTTAAATTTATGACTCGTATACTCACAACAGTCAAATACTAATATAGATAACTGAGTCTTTTGATCAGATTTTGAAATCCCACACCCATTCTCAAAGCTTATTTGAAATCCCACATCAATTTCAATAGTATTTTCCTCTCATTTTACAAGATTTTTTTTTATATAAATTATTTATTTATTTATTTTTTGCTTTTAAAAGAAAAACCTGCTTTCAGAGATGTTTCCCCCGGTGCTTCCTGGCAACTCGAAGCGGCCTTCACCTCCTTTTGCTTTTTACTTTGATAAATTCTTCTCAACTTTTCTTATTCTTGCACTGCAAGTGTAGAACAAATTTCTTCACTCATCTTCTCATCTTCAATTTCTTCTTCAACTACTATAAACGACGTCGATTCGTTGTTCTGTCACTGGTCACGTTAGCCCATAGAATCGCCATGGATCCAAATCAACAAAGGCCTGGTGCTCATCAGCCTCGTCCTCCAACGCAATCCTCCGATTCCTCCTCCATCTTCACCGTTTTCCTTCCGTTCATCGCCATCGCCGCCTTGGTAGGTATCCCTCCCCTCTCTCTTATTTTTGATTTTCCTCAACTACAATGCCGATTGTGTTCGTAAGTCTCTTCTGTGATGCGTATTCTCATTGATTCCTCTTATTCGGCCTATGTACAATACTGTTTGTTGATTTCGCTGAATTTGTTTTAGTAATATGGTTTTATCAGTGGTCTTCTCTTTTTTTTTTCCCTATAATATTTTAACCTGATCATTGACTTTTGAATCGGTGGCTGTAATGGATAACGATAGTTTATTTTTACTGCATGTATGTTCTGTGGAAAAGAAATTCAAGGTGATTATGAGTTCCGCTGTAACCTAAAATGGCTTGTTAGACACTAAAACTCTATCTCCCCGTTGTTTTGTAAATTTTCATTGGGATAGATTTCTGATGTGCCTCAGGTTCGAATTGCAAAGTGAATATATATTTCTTCTTGTTTCTTCTGCCTTTGCGAGGGGGACTTGGCAAAATAAAAACGTTTTTGCTGATATTGTTTCTCTTTACTTTGTTGTGAGGAAGGAGATCTGTTCAATAAATAATGTGATGGTTTTCACATTTTTAATTATCTCTGGCTTGTTTATCAATGTTGTCCGGTTTGAAAGTTTCACTGCTCTGGTACTAAAATTTGGAATCACATTCAAGTTGATTATTCTCGAGAGTTAAAGTCTGAAATTAAAAGCACCAGGAATTGTCTGCAGGTATTGATTCCTTCAGCACCATCATCCTTTAAAAATAGCTTTTCTATTCTGCACCAAGTCCCGGAAGGCCATGTTGGTGTATATTGGAGAGGAGGCGCTCTTCTGCAAACAATTACTGAACCAGGTTGTACTTTACTTCTCAATTTTTATTTTTGTTGCTGCTGCTGCTGCTGTTGTTCAGCATCCACTGACCCAAGGCTTGCTTCATGATCATATTGCTCAATTTTATAGGTTTTCATTTGAAGATGCCTTTCATAACACAGTATGAGCCTGTTCAAGTTGTCCTTCAGACAGATATGGTAATTTGTTTGGAGCAATTTCTAAAATTGTGGTTTCACTTGGCAATTGGTGCCGTAAATTAAGTTATTGTAAAACTTGCAGGTGACAGATATACCATGTGGCACTAAAGGAGGTGTCATGATCAATTTTGAGAAGATAGAAGTAAATATCAACAATGAGTTTTTTTAATAACCCCATTCATTCACAGCTGATATAATTTTTCTCTTCTTTCAATTTAAATGCAATGGTTTTTATTGTCTCTGTTATTGTTCATTTAAGGTTGTAAACCGGCTTCATAAGGAATATGTCTATGAGACATTGCTCAATTATGGGGTGCATTATGACAAGACATGGATATATGACAAGATTCATCACGAGATCAATCAGTTCTGCAGTTCTCATAGTCTTCAACAGGTCTACATTGATGTTTTTGATCAGGTAAAAGTCTTTTTATGTATAATCTGATAAGGAAAACTGGAAAAGGTGATGCTCCAAAAAGGCATTTGTTATCGCTATGATTAATTATTACAGTCACTTTCATTTACGGGGGATAAAGTGGGTAAAACCTTAACACTAAAATTTTCAGGAAATATGGCATGTTGATTGGGGATTGAATTCTAGTTTCTAGATTCTACTGACCTTCCTTCAAAGAGTTGAGATAGTCTTAAGTTTTGTTACTTGTGTAGAATTTATGATGACCTGTTCCGGTATTTTATAGCAGTGGCCATATTAAATACCATTTGTTTTCCAGTTTTTTGGTCTTTCTTATGATGATGACATGGTAACATTTAAGATAGCAACCTGACGTATTTTGGCTTATTCAGATTGATGAAAAGATGAAAGATGCTCTTCAAGTTGATTGCACCAGGTATGCTCCGGGCATTGAAGTCATTAGTGTCCGTGTCACAAAACCTTCTATTCCAGAGAGCATCAGACGCAACTTTGAACAAATGGAAGAGGAACGCACTAAGGTAACTTTTAGAGGAATCGTGCCAGTTTCTTGTGTTTTTTTGTGGAGCTGTGCATGTGCAATGTCGGGGCCCAATGTCTCCTTGCAAGTCACGGTTCATCTCATTCATGTGCACTGTATTTTTTCTTTCTTTCTTTTGTTGTTTTTTTTTTTTTGGCCTTTTGATCTTGATTGAGTGACTGATATCATATTTTCTGTTTTTTTAGATATATGTTCCCTGTATTTGGTCAAAAAGAAAAGATATATGTATCCTGCTGTTCCTGTGCTTCTGGCGTGATTGATTTCCTTTGTCCTTTCTTAAGAAACGTAGTTTTTGCTTTGGCCGAATTTCTAAAATTGTTGTTGAACTAACATGTTTCTGGTCTTGTTGGTTGGATAGGTCTTAATCGCTATTGAAAAACAAAAAGTAGCTGAGAAGGAGGCAGAGACTAAAAAAATGATGGCTATTAGTGAGGCTGAGAAAAATGCCAATGTTAGCAAGATACTAATGGAGCAGAGATTGTTGGAAAAGGATGGTTCTAAGCGCCAGGAAGAAATTGAGAACCAAATGTACCTGGCACGTGAGAAGAGCCTGGCAGATGCGGATTTCTACCGGTGAGTTTTGTTTTTGCCTTGAAAGAAAGTTTATTAATACAACACGGTAGTTTATTCTCTTAGAACAAAGAAATGACGGATGGCATTGGTTTTCCTTTTCTAAAATTTCAAGTGTAACAAAAGAGTCTGAAGCAAACAGGTTGAAGCTTACCCCTGAATTTCTTGAGCTGAAGTTCATAGAATCCATTGCTGCTAATACAAAGATATTCTTTGGAGATAAGGTAATTCTCTCCTTTCCTTGTCTCTACGGGCCATTTCAATGTCTGCTCTTGTGCATTTGCTTGACCTTGTAGGGTTTCTCTCCAGGTGCCAAATATGATTTTTGATCAGAGGCTACTTGGAAATTTCTTGAAAAACGTGACTAGAGGGACGCTTGCAGACGAGAAGGCAGATGCTTGAATCATTGGTTGGCATAAAAGGACAATACCTTACAGGATATTTTGTGATAAAATTTAGTGAGATACTGTATAATGTTTGGTTTGTTATTGTATTCCAGTTAGTTAATTAGTTTATGAATGAAATTAGTTAAAATAGTTATTCATGATAAGTGTGTGTTGGTTTCTCTCAGAGTTTTAACATACTTATAACTCAGTTTTTAAAAGATTTTTTTTTTTTTTGGACAAGTTTTAAAAGATTGATTTGGAATAGTTCAACCGCTAAACTTTTGATTTGTCTGTATTCTCTAGTCTTTCTATTATGTATAGTTTTGTTCTTGTGGAATATGGATCATAATTAATCATGTGTCAGTATTGAGCCAACTTATATGGCTTCCAACTCCACGTGGACATAAAATCAAGAAGAAAAAATCTTCACTGAAATTCCTTCACCAGAGTGGTACAAATAGATTTGAAAGAGAAACCACCCATTTTGCTGTAGTGTTACCTTGCTCTTTCTCTTCGCTCTTCATTTTTTTTTCCGCACGCAAGAGAGCCTCCCAAAAAAAAAAATTGTTGATTGATTAAATTAATTTAAATTCAAGGCACCGTTCTTGTTAAAAAAATTATGTAATCTCAGTTGGAGACATTGAATATTATACCTCTGAACAATACATTTTTATCTAAACGATTTGATTTTAATATATAAGGTCGAATTTTGTCCCAAGGTATTTCTCCCCTCTCCTTGTCTCCCTGATATTTTAATGTCTACATCTCTTGTCCAGACTTATTTTCCAATTGGAATTTGAATCAATCTTCTCCTTAATAGGAGAGTAACTTCTGAGCCATTTTATTGTTCATCAAATCCTACTCCAGACTCATTTCACTGTTCTTAGGAACAGTGTCGACTCATGGGCGGCCCCATAATTTTAAGTTGTCAGCATTGGGCTTTGTGCAAGATCAAACTATTACTTCTTTCCCTCCTTTTCATTTGACTTTTAAATTTTAAATTTCAAAATCTGGCTTCTTTTGAAAGCTTAAGTGATATAGAATAATTTCAAATTCTACAATCACCGTTTAAAATTTTCTCTCTCACACTTTCTTCTTCCTCTTTCCCATTCTTCATCTCTCCCCACTCTCTCAAACGTCCCGCTTTCCTCTCATCTCCCATATTCGAAACATGAACGCCTTCCGCTCTCCCTCTCTTCTCACTTTCCTCACATCTCTCATCTTTGATATATCGCAAGGGGTAGCTGATTCCGGCAAGAACCCATCTCTTTCTCAAATGGGTAATCCATCACTTTATTTATCTTATGCCCTTCCTCTCTCATCTCTTGCAGGTGTTTGTGAAATATATGCTAGGTTTGAGAAGCCCATTGCTACCATCATGTCAAGGAGGGACTTGGCTTCTCTACTTTGCTAGGTCCCTCTGCTTCCCTCCTCTTCCCAATCTGGACCATTGGATTTTGATCCAATGGTCCAGATTTAGTTTTTATAAAAATAAATATAATTATAAATATAATTTTAAATCACATAATAAATTTAATCTGTCAAAATTTGTTCTGAACAGTAAAAAACTGTAGATTATTGTTATACATTTATATTTTTATTTTTCATTTTTTATTACAGTTGTGAACTGTTTAGATCAAATAATGACAAATTATATTTATTTATGAGATTTAAATTATTTTTATAATTATATTTATTTTTATAAAATACTAAATCTGGACCATTGGATCAAAATCCAATGGTCCAGATTGGGAAGATGATACGTTCTACAGCAAATTAATTAATTATTTTGTTTATTAATGTTATTTAGTTTAATTATTTAAATTAGTTTAATTTCATTATTTGACTTATTCAAATTATTTGATTTATTCAAATTATTTGACTTGGTCAAATTAAGATATTTTAGGATAATTTGTTAGGATATTTTCTAATTTGAATTTGAATATTTGGATAGAGATATATTTGTATCTTTAGGAAGATACGATATGTTCCTATCTTATTTTCCTATTAGCTCTAGGAGTCTTTCTATTGTAATTTCTCTATATATACTAGTCCTATCATACTAGTATTTTTATCCAGTAAAATTATTGTTTAATTTATTGGACTCTTTGTATTGGCTTCTTGTTTACTTTTCTAGTAAGATCCTTGCTAGAGAATAAATAAGGAGAGATTGTTATTTGGCTTTTGATTTGTCTTCCTAGTGAGATTCTTGCTGGGAAAATAAATTAGAAGAGATCACTCTTATTTTAAATCAAGAACACAACACCGTATTTAACAATTTGGTATCAGAGCTGTTTGATCCAAAAATGGTAATCACTTCTTCCGCTGCCCATTTTCCTACTCCTTCCTCATTCCCTCCATACACTTCTACCGCTTTTTATAAGTCATTACAAGCTTCTTATATTATATCTCGTCTTGATATTATTTTTGCTAAACCTGATTTGAAAATCCAAGTTAGTAGTTCCCAATTCAAACCAATCAGCACGCTTCCCACCATCAAAAGCAAATCTACAAGTATTGGCTTAGGAGTTAGAAAAGAAGTCAGGATCCGCAAGCGCAGAACCAAAATACCCAAGTTCTTTCCAACCAAAGATACGTATGACATCACTGCATCAGAAAGTTCCAGCCTGCACATCAATGTATGTCTTCTTTTTCATTTGCAAAAGATGTCAAAATGAACCCCACTATAGAAGACAGCCATGTTGCAGAATTAGAGCCAGAGAAAGCCGAAATTTTATTTCATGATTTGCACCAAAATTATACATCATCAATGGAGCTTCCAGCCACCATTGCAGCCAGAGTTGCTGGGCTGAAGAAGGAAGTAAAATCAGATTTGGATCCTTGCTGCAAAACAATACCTGTGGAAAACAACAACGCAAGCAAATCCATATTTGACAAAACTCAGGGTGTAGGAGGCATAAGGTCTATACCCACCAAAACTCCTTTCACTACTACTCTTAGGAATAAGGAGATGAAAGCCACAATACAACTTCTGGATAATTTTCGCCTAATATCTGAAGTTTTTTTGTCTACTCCTACTTTTGGATCCTTAGTTGGAGTTGATGAAATATGTCCTTATAACATCATCCTATCAGCCCTTCCTAAACCTCCAGATATACCGCAGAAAGCTATCATCTATGGCACGCCTTGAGGACAAGTCGATTTTCGAAGGGAGGAGTAATGATACGTTCTACAGCAAATTAATTAATTATTTTGTTTATTAATGTTATTTAGTTTAATTATTTAAATTAGTTTAATTTCATTATTTGACTTATTCAAATTATTTGATTTATTCAAATTATTTGACTTGGTCAAATTAAGATATTTTAGGATAATTTGTTAGGATATTTTCTAATTTGAATTTGAATATTTGGATAGAGATATATTTGTATCTTTAGGAAGATACGATATGTTCCTATCTTATTTTCCTATTAACTCTAGGAGTCTTTCTATTGTAATTTCTCTATATATACTAGTCCTATCATACTAGTATTTTTATTCAGTAAAATTATTGTTTAATTTATTGGACTCTTTGTATTGGCTTCTTGTTTACTTTTCTAGTGAGATCCTTGCTAGAGAATAAATAAGGAGAGATTGTTATTTGGCTTTTGATTTGTCTTCCTAGTGAGATTCTTGCTGGGAAAATAAATTAGAAGAGATCACTCTTATTTTAAATCAAGAACACAACACCGTATTTAACAGAAGAGGTGGGAAGCAGAGGGACCTGGCAGTAGAGAGAGGCCAGGTCCGTCAAGGAGGCCGTTGTTATTTAGCTATCTGCTCGGATCATTGGTTTCCAGAGGCAGCACGGGCAAAGGTTCTTCAAGGTGCCAAGTTTTCTGGATTTCTTCTTACAGTAGTGTCAATTCCAAGTTTGGCATTAAACGGCTATATTGTTATATAAAATTAATCTTAAAGTTGTTATTTTTCATGTGAAATATTAAAGTGAAGTAATAGATAAAATATATACAATTATTTTTATCTGATTTTGATTTTAATACCTATGTGTCTATATAAATGCTAACAATGCTGATAGAATAAGAATGTGCATAAACTTCTTATCCGTTTTAATGTTCATTGAATCCGGCTCTAGACTCAATTCACTGTTCTTCGCAATAGTAACGACTCATGGTTGGCTTCGTAATTTTTTTTTACATTGCATATGGAATCGTGCCGTGTCATGAACGTGGAGCCGGTTGTCTCATATATTTATTGTGCAATATTCGAAGCATTGTAACCCTGGGTCCCTGCCTCTTCTTTTTCTCTCAAACATTCCCCCCTTTGGATCAGATGGTTTCCAAGCGTGTGCCTTTTGGATTCATCAGCTGTTTCCCCCGTTTGTTCTGCCTTCGGAACTTGCGCCGTTTAAGGTATCATTAATGCATCCTACTACACTTATCAACTTCCACATTTATTGTTGAAGCGTTTTGCAGCAGAACTTAAACTTCTGTCATTAATATCTTCAATGATTTCACTATAAATATTCTTCAGGATATGCAGGTTCTTCAGGATTTGATGATGGAGTCGAGTACAGCACGAAACGTCAATCTAATTTAGTAGAATGTCATTGTATGTTGCAGGACAAGGATTATTATGTAATTCCTAATCAGGATGGTGTTGTTTGTGCCAGAGATGATCCTGTTGTTGACATGGATTCTCAGGTTGATCATGAAGTGACTGGGTTGGATGATGTTCCTATTGCTTCTATAGTCTCTACAACATCTGTTAGAGGAAAGAGGAAGAGTAATGCCAAGAAGGTTGCTGTTTGGAAGGAGAAGGCTGGTCGAGGTCCCCTGTGAAGTCTTTCATCAAGCCACTAAAGTTCATCAAGCAGGAGAAGATGTAGGATGTTGTTGGGGTTCTTTGTCGTTTTGAAGAAGTTCTATATGAACTTTTTGATGCAGTGTACTTTTAGCACTTTGTTTTTTTTTGGCACTCCTTGCATCTGTGGATGTTATGCATTTGTGATTGTAACTTAAGTTGCTTGAAGCAACTTCTTGATGTTTTAATTGCTTTTGAAATCTTATGTTTGTTTCCATTCTAGTGGTTAGTTCGGTCATTTAATCATGTTATTATGGAAGGCATGTTTGGAGCATGGGTTATTAACTTATTTAATAGACTGTTTTAAATGGCTTGGTGTATAAAAGAAGTCCAATATCGTCTATATAATTTGTAATGGATAGATGAATGATCAATTAAAAATATTGAAACTATAGCACTCAGGTTTTCATTGCAGTCATGTTAGTTTTTGTTGCATAGGATCATGATATAGAAATTGTAAATCCCGGTCCAATTGTTATTTTCTTTTGCTGGTTGTAGCCCAGAAAAATACCAATCCAGAATAGTAGAGGTGTCAAAGGGGGTTTATCGGATTTGGATGTTATTTCAACTTGAATATTACTTGTGGACTCTTACTCATACGTTTTTTGCGGCACCACTGAAGAATTGGTCCCACTGAATTTGCCAAACTAACGGCGTCACAATATGTTGGAGTCTAGTTAAATCATTAGTTTAGTTAATGGGACCTTCTGTATGATTTTTTTGGTCGATTGTTTTACGTTTGGTTTTGGTTTCACTTTGAAGGAAATTGCCATACATTTTGCCATGCTCAGAGCCCAGCCCACCATTATTCCCATAGAAGGATGTAAGTTTAATTGTATTGCATGGTGATATATTAGCCCATTTCATTAGTTTATTTGTTCTAGCACAGTGAAATGTCCAATTCAGTTAATGGGTCGTTGGGCTCTGTTTTTTATTGGTTTGTTGGTTTACATATGTTTTACGGTGCACCCCTCAAGTTTTGGGCCAAGTTAACAATAGTGATATTTGTTCATAAGCCCAATGGTTAGTCCGAGGGACTGTTCACCGTTGGACCATGTCTCCATATCTGGATGATAAAATAATGCTGAAGATAAATTCCAACTTTTATTGTCAAGTGGAAATAATGGGAGACCGGTGGAGGGTTCAAATGTGGATTTTGTACTGGGTCCCGCAATTCCGCTTTATATCACAGGCCTTGCCGAGTCATTATTTAATACTACCTCCGGTCCTAATTATAAGAGCCAGTTGATTTTTTTTGGGGAGATTAAGGAAGTAAATTAGAAACATAAATCTTAATATATGTGACATGTAATTAGATTATATGATAGTTTATAAGTAAAATAACTTAGTTTTGAGGAAAAAAGACAAATATAAACAATTTAAAGTGGTGTATTTTGCATCCTTAATTTTTCCAAAAAAGTCAACTGGCTCTTATAATTAGGACCGGAGGGAATATTATTTTATCTGCACGAGCTGCCCTGTATCTGACTTCTAGAAACATGGGTATAATGCAGCTTATTGGGAGTTGCTCGCAGACTGTAAATGGAATTTCTAGCCATTTTCTATCTATCGCTGGGCATCATAGAATTTGATGAAGAACAAAGTGCGGTTGTTGCATCTGCGTAAATGAAGAGGAAAACAAACATTTGTCAAGATGACATTGGTGAGCTAGGTAATGTTATGAGGATGTTTAATCAACCTCCTTCTGCTTCTGTCATGAAATATATTAACAAGTACTATCTCTATATATTTGGACGTTGTGGTGATTTCTTGGTGGATTATTCTTTGTTTTACTGAATGGATATATATTTCGAAAACCATATAGGTGGTGTGATTTCCTCTCTGGAGGTTTTGTACGAAAATGATGTATCAACAGGGGAACGGACAGATGCTGACAGTGTTTTGCTTAGCTCCAAACGCAGAGGAAGGATTTCCGTGTTAGGGGACATAATGAATGTTGCTAAAAATTTGGATGTAGAGTTTTCAAATTATGGTTGTTGTGGTGAGTTAGTTCTACCCTCAAGAGAGAATTTTATATTTAATTAATACTCTATTTACTGTACTTTTCTTTTTATGTATATGTTAGGAGGTCCAAGTTTTAAGGATATATTGATCAGGCGGGGTAGTTCAAGGCTTCGCGTAATTGACAAGTACAATGAAATGCCTGACCATGCTGCTGTTTTAAACCAAAAGTCAAATAATAATGATCAAACTCAGTCATGCCATTTGCATGAATATTCTACCCGTGTTCAAGAGGATATGCATTGCAAGGATGCCTTTAATGACGATTGTTTAATTAGTTCATGTAATGACAATTGTGGTTAGTTGTAAGCCATTTTTGTTATGTTTTGCGCTTAAAATCATAAAACCATTGCAGCATGGGAGGTACATATATGGTTTTGTTGAAATGTATTTTTACTTTTTCTAAAGAGGGACAATAGTGATCAATCAGACACATATAATTTGCTCGACCCATTAAGCATGTACCAGTCGAAAGATGGTTAGTATGTATTGTTTGAAGTCGTACATTTAGTAATTTTGTATATTTGTTGAGTTGGTTGTGGTCTTATTCCCTACTTGCACAGTTCCCGCAGAAGTGAGGTACAAGGATATAACATTTTCATATCAACCAAATTATGATGATGAGGAAGGTTACTCCATTAGCGATTCAGATGATGACGAAGGTTTGTTTTTTTTCGTTACTAATTTTATGATGTTATTTTGCATTTAGATAATTTTATTTAACAAATTCTCTCTTATTTTAATGTAGGTTACGTTGAGAAGGAAAATGTAAAGCCTTGTGGTACTAAAAAGAAACATGTGCTTCACAAGCAATGCGAAGGTTGACACCTGAATTTTTTTTTTGAGTCTATGTGATCAGTATGTTTATTTTTTAACCTGACACTATAATGATGTAGGATATAAGGATGAAGGGGATGCAGACTATATATGTTGTTGGTGTGGTGCTCATATGTGGTTTAGTGAGAGTGTAGGCAAGACTGGTAGGAAGAGGCAGGCTAATTTTTCATTATGCTGTTCGCGAGGCAACATTCAGTTGCCTTTGATGGTACCCCCACCACAACTTTTGTGTAGCCTTTTTTGTTACAAGGATTTTCCTATGTACAAGAATGTCCATGGAAACATTCACACATATAACAACATGTTTTCATTTACGGGAGGCAAGATTGATTATTCGAAGAATTGTGGGACTGGGCCTTACACATTTGTGTTGTTTGTTGTAAATTACCATAAAATAGGAAGCTTGTTGCCTCCGGAGGGTTAGATGCCTATGTACTCCCAGCTATACATTTATGACACGGATAATGAAGTACAAGATCGAATATATGCTGTAATGTATGTTTTTTGTGTTCGTGAAGCATGCTTATACCTTTGTAGTTGTTCTTTATTTTCGGTTGTCTTTTGACTGTTTGGGAACTAATATTTTTTTTATATAATTTTTGTTAGCAAACATGTGAAGGATTCAAGCATTGATTCATGTTTAGTGAGGCAGATCAAGGATATGTTTGATGAAGTTAATCCATATTTGAGAGTATGTCTTCTGAGTAATAGGGTCAAAGATGGGAGAAATTATAACCTACCAACTGCATTAGAAGTTGCTGCTCTTATTGTGGGATATATTGATAGGAGTTTGATGAGCCTGGACCGTCATTTGCAGTTTACAAGCGTAGGCCCAATTAAGTGGGCCGGTTAAGTGGGCCTTGAATGAGCGGTTATTGGAATATGTTAGTTAGTAGAATAATAGAAGAGTATAAATAAGAAGAGAGGCAGTGAGAGATGGCATGCAGGTATTGAGTGTTGTTTAGGAGAGTGAGTGCCTCTCGAATTGCACCAGTTGTATTTCCTTTCCTTCTCTGTATTTCTCTACTAGATTCCTACTCTGTGGAGATATATCTTTGTTGATTGAATATATACATCGGTAATTCTTCATCAAAGGTATCAGAGCAGTCGGTCAGGGAATGGTTAATGCGAAGAAGATGGAAGCTCGATTAGATGGATGTGATTCACGACTAGTTCAGGCCGAATTGTTTATTGAGCAATTAGGTACAGACATGGACACGATGAAGAGCGATCTGGCAACTATGAAATCTTTGCTCACTGAATTCATAGCTGGATTGACAGCAGAGAAGAAGGTTGATGGAGGTGAATCCTCCGTAGTACAGTTAGAGAAGTCGACTGAAAAACAGACTGAGAAGTCATCGATGCAAGACGACAAAACTCAAGGAATTCCAGAGGAAGAGTCTCGCGATTTTTCGAGTTTCAGGAAGCTGGATATGCCTCTGTTTTCTGGCGACGATCCGATCGGATGGATTTTTCGCGTTGAACGATATTTTAAGGTGAATCGAGTCGCAGAGATTGACAAATTGGATGCAGCAGTGTTGTGTTTAGAGAACCGCGCTCTTAACTGGTTCCAATGGCGTGAAGTACGATCTCCGATCAAGGCTTGGACCGAATTGAAACAGAGTTTACTCTTGCGTTTTCATCCATCGCAAAATGGAAGTTCTTATGAAATGCTGATGTCATTGCGGCAAACAGCAGGAATTGCAGAATATATTGAGCGATTCGAGTTATTATCAGCTACTCTTGAATCCTGTGACGAAGAGATGTCGAAAGCAGCTTTTATGAACGGGTTACGTATGGACGTTAAGGCCGATTTGCGATTACTTAAGCTTCCAACGCTAGCTGAATTGATGGATATGGCTTTAAGGTTGGAAGAGCGTAATTGGATCAAGGCTCAAATGACAAGTAGCTACAGTGTTGGGCCTGCTCGACCTTGGACTGAAACAAGTGGATCGGGTAACCGGGTTTACCCCACCCGAACCCTATCTTACAATGATTCGACGAACCAGTTTTCACGAGTGAACCCTACTGTCCCTGCAGATCCGAAGAAGAGTGAGGAATCGAAGAGTGTGACCATTCCAGTGAATTATTCAAATCGATCATTGCCACGCAGGTATACAGATGCCGAGATTGAACGAAGAAGGGAACTCGGTCTTTGTTTCAAGTGTGACGAGAAGTATAGGCCTGGGCATCGATGCAAGAAGAAACAATTGCAGGTCCTAATCCTCTCGGAGGATGCCGGTGACGTGGAGGAGCCTTTAAAGGAGGATAGATCGGAAGAAATTGTACAACCTTCGTCCAGTGAGCAAGTTTTGAATGAAAGTCAATTAATGACACTTTCATTGAATGCCTTAGCTGGTTTTACTGGAGGGAAGACAATCAAATTGATAGGGAAAATGAATGGGGAAGAAGTTTTGGTACTTATTGATTGTGGAGCTACTCATAGCTTCATTCACCATGAGTTAGTGGAATCATTGCAGATTCCGACTGATAATCGCGTGGCCTTCACAGTGCAAGTTGGCGATTCCAGGAACATACAAGGTAGAGGGGTTTGTCACGATGTGACGTTACATCTGCAAGGCTTGAAGATTGTTCACACCCTTTATCCCTTCAGATTGGGAGGATCAGATGTGATTTTGGGAGCTGATTGGCTTGAATCATTAGATGAAGTGATGGTTAGCTGGAAACGCTCTACTCTGAAGATAGACATGGGTGGGGAATGGTTCTGTTTACAAGGTAATCCAGCATTACAGAAGTCACAGATGAGTTTTAATTCATTGCGACGTTCTATGCAGTGTGGGGATGCAGCTTATTTTGTTGAGTTTGCTGAGTTAAAAATGACTGAGCTGACCTATGCTCCTTTAGAGGAGGATGTGCAGAATCTGTTACAGGAATTTCCTGCAGTACAGAAGTCAGCGTCTGCTGTACCTCCTAGTAGGGCAGTGGATCATGTCATAAATTTGCATCCAGGGGTGTCACCCCCTAATATTCGGCCTTATAGGTATCCTCACTACCAAAAGGCCGAAATTGAGAAGATGGTGCAGGAAATGTTGCAAGCTGGCATAATTCAGCCAAGTAAGAGTCCGTATTCTAGTCCAGTGCTTCTTGTGAAAAAGAAAGATAACAATTGGAGATTTTGTGTGGACTACAGGGCATTGAATAACCTCACGGTGCAGGACAAATTTCCCATTCCAGCCATTGAAGAGTTATTGGATGAGTTAGGAGCAGCCCAAATTTTTTCTAAGTTGGACTTAAAATCTGGTTACCACCAGATTCGTATGAAGCAAGGTGAGGAGCATAAGACGGCATTTCGTACTCATGATGGCCACTATGAGTTCCTAGTTATGCCGTTTAGGTTGAAGAATGCTCCTTCGACTTTCCAATCATTGATGAATGATATTTTTCGCCAATATCTCCGGAAGTTTATCCTAGTATTCTTTGATGATATTTTGATATATAGTACTGACCGGGAACTACACTTTCAGCATCTGAGGTTGGCTTTCCAACTGTTGCAGCAACATCAATTGGTTATCAATCTTAAGAAGTGTGTGTTTGCTAAACCACAATTGGAGTATCTTGGCACATCATTTCTAAGGATGGAGTGCACGCTGACCCCAGTAAAATTGCCAGCATGGTGGACTGGCCAGTACCTAATAATTTGAAGAGTCTCCGGGGGTTCCTTGACTTAACCGGCTACTATCGTCGGTTCATACGACATTATGGCCTTATTGCCGCTCCATTGACAGCATTATTAAAGAAGAATGCCTTTATTTGGGGTTTAGAAGCGCATAATGCTTTTGATCAATTAAAGCAAGCCATGTCTTCTGCTCCAGTTCTGGCCTTGCCAGATTTTACACAACCCTTCATTGTTGAAACTGACGCATCAGGAACTGGTTTGGGTGCTGTATTGATGCAGTTTGGGCGTCCATTGGCTTATTACAGCCATTCTTTGTCCAATAGAAGGCGTATGTGTTCAGTGTATGAACGGGAATTGATGGCAATTGTGTTTGCTGTCTGGAAATGGAGGTATTACTTGTTGGGCAGACCCTTCATTATCAGAACTGATCAGAACGCCTTGAAATTTTTGTTGGAGCAGAGGGTGTTGGATGAGTCTCAACAAAATTGGGTCACGAAATTGATGGGATACTCCTTTCAGATCCAATATAAGCCAGGGTCTTCGAATTCGGCCGCTGATGCCTTGTCTCGAAAGGGTGAGGTAATTGAGCTCCATGCTATTTCTGTCTTACAGGTTGCCGATACTGCCGTTTTGGACTCTGAGTTGCAGCAGGACACACGTCTTTCTGCTATTCTCCAGGATCTCTTAATTGGAAAACAGGTGGCTCCCGGGTATACAACCAAGGGAGGAAATTTATTGTTCAAAGGAAGTCTGGTGCTTCTAAAATCTTCTTCTTTGATTCCCTTGCTGTTGCGTGAATTTCATGATTCTCCCATTGGAGGACATTCAGGGTACTTACGGACTTATAAGAGGTTGGCGTCTTTGTTCTATTGGGAAGGAATGCGCCGGGATATCAAGGAGTATGTGGCATCTTGTGACACTTGTCAAAGGAACAAGCATTCCGCTCTTAGTCCGGCCGGTTTGTTACAACCATTACCTATTCCTGACAGTGTGTGGTCCGATATTTCCATGGATTTTATTTCTGGTCTGCCAAAATCCAACCAGTTTGACACCATATTTGTGGTGGTAGACCGTTTTACTAAATTTAGTCATTTCCTTCCTTTGAGACACCCTTATACAGCGCTGACTGTTGCTGAATTGTTTGTTAAAGAAGTGGTGCGTCTTCATGGTTTCCCAAGGTCCATCGTGTCGGATAGAGACAAGATTTTCTTGAGTCATTTCTGGAAGGAATTGTTTCGCTTGGCAGGATCACAATTGTGTTACAGTTCTAACTACCATCCCCAAAGTGATGGACAAACAGAGGTGGTTAATAGGAGTTTGGAGGCCTATTTACGCTGCTTTTGTAGTACTAAACCGACCACATGGAGCAAATGGTTATGTTGGGCTGAATATTGGTTTAATACCAATTTTAATCGATCAACTGGTATGTCTCCTTTTAAGGCTCTGTATGGGAGGGATCCCCCAACTTTGTATCGGTTTCAGGAACCCCTTTCTGCTGTGGATGTTGTTGATACACAGATGCGGGCTCGTAATGCTATATTAGATGAATTAAAGTCCAATTTAGAACTGTCCCAGCAACACATGAAGCACTATGCTGATTCCAAGCGGCGCGATCTCCATTTTGTGGTGGGGGATAAGGTTTACTTGAAGTTGCAGCCTTATCGTCACAAGTTTTTGGCGGTCCGGCCCAACGAAAAATTACGACCCGCGTTTTATGGCCCTTTTGAGGTTATTGAATGAGTGGGGGCAGTTGCTTATCGGCTTCAACTTCCTCTTTCAGCTAAGATCCATTCAGTCTTTCACATTTCACAGTTGAAGAATTCGTTGTCCACACATGTTCCTGTCCACAATCTTCCACCGATGCTAACAGCAGATATGGAACTTCAGGTCACTCCTGAAGCAGTACTGCAGAGCCGCAGGTTGACTAATGGATGTGTTGAGGTGTTGATCAAGTGGCATCACCTCTCTGCTGAAGACAGTACATGGGAATCCTTTGAAGTTGTGCAACAACAATTCCCTGACTTTCACCTTGAGGACAAGGTGCATCTTGATGGGGAGGGAATTGATGAGCCTGGACCGTCATTTGCAGTTTACAAGCGTAGGCCCAATTAAGTGGGCCGGTTAAGTGGGCCTTGAATGAGCGGTTATTGGAATATGTTAGTTAGTAGAATAATAGAAGAGTATAAATAAGAAGAGAGGCAGTGAGAGATGGCATGCAGGTATTGAGTGTTGTTTAGGAGAGTGAGTGCCTCTCGAATTGCACCAATTGTATTTCCTTTCCTTCTCTGTATTTCTCTACTAGATTCCTACTCTGTGGAGATATATCTTTGTTGATTGAATATATACATCGGTAATTCTTCATCAGAGTTTCAGTAGAAGAGACGTTGTTTTCCATTCTGTAAGTAATGGTCCGCAACGGATTGATGAGTTGCATCCAGCTTATCTTTCTCTGCAGTATCCTTTATTGTTCCCTTTTGGTCAAGATGGGTATAGGGATGATATAAACATAGTGAGGTTTTGTTAGGTACATCTAAGAGGGAAAGAAGGGTTAGCATGAGAGAGTATTTTGCTTATAGGTTGATGTCAAGACACAATGAGTTGTCCACAATTTTGAAAGGTGGCAAGCTTTTGCTTCAATTTATTATAGACACATATGCCATGATTAAATCTCAAAAAATTTTGTGGGTAAGGACTCACCAGAAAGAGTTGCGGGCTGATTTGTATCAAGGTATATATGATGCATTTCTAAGTAGTGAACGGGATGCACATGTAACTGGGCAATGTATTATATTGCCTTTGTCTTTCACAGGTGGTGCACATTATATGCTGCGAAATTACAAGGATGCTATGACTTTATGTGCCTACTTTGGGTATCCTAGCATCTTTGTGACGTTTACCTGCAATCCAGCATGGCCAAAGGTTATGCGTGAGTGTGATAACACACAATCAGGTGTTGTCAAGGGTTTTTCATATGAAGCTGAAACGGTTGATGAAGACTATCAAGAACAAGTGTGTTTTTGGTAAAGTCATTGCAGGTGATTCTTTGAATTGGTCAGTCGTGCAAGCCATATTTATGATTTATGAATGATAAATGCAGTATACTTATCATGAAAAGTGTTAATGAATTAGTGTTCATTTGTTAGTAATAATGTATTGAATGCTGTTGCAGTTGTTTACACGGTGGAGTTCCAAAAACGTGGCTTGCCTCATGCAC
The DNA here is from genome assembly GCA_037074515.1 of Mimosa bimucronata. Lineage (NCBI taxonomy): Eukaryota > Viridiplantae > Streptophyta > Magnoliopsida > Fabales > Fabaceae > Mimosa > Mimosa bimucronata. Next base: position 29,307,744 of record CM073445.1, on the reverse strand, counting down.
ACATTCTACTTAAGATTGATGAGAGTGAACGTTTTAAGAATCTAGATGAGGCAAAAACCTCCATCCTCAACCACAACCTCTCTACTTCCTTCCCTTACCTCTGTTTCTGAAGCTTCCCACACTCAACCACGCTCTCATCCCCTCCTTCACACTCCACGTTGGGAGAATCCAATTCCAGCTTCCACTTCGTCCTCGTCAACGACATCATCAAGCTCACCTCAAAGCCGCTCGGCCTTTTGGAGTTATTTCTAGGATTTTTTTTTTGCCTAGAAAGAGTGATTTTGGATTGTTAAGAGAGAGATTGGGTGCTTCTAACAAAATTAATAAAAAATTTCAAGTGTAATATTTAAATTCCAAATGGCTGATGAGGTGGCTGGTTGAGTAATAGGTGGAGTGACACATGTCACTTAACAGCCAAATTAAACTTTGACTGACCTTTAGGGGCAAAAATGATCCATTTTGGTAACTTCCGGGGCAAAAACGATCCTAAAAAATTCCGGGTCACCAATGATCCTGGGTGGTTACTTCCGGGGTAAAAATGACCCTTATCCCATAATATTATTATCCTTCCTTAGCGGCACCTAACTCACCCTTCATGTGTACTTCCTCATTGGAAAATGAAACACTTCAGCTGAGCCTCTTGTCAGTAATTACTCCCTCCGGTCTTAAATATAAGATCACTTTAACTTTTTTGTGGAAGTTAAGGAAGCAAATTAGACCACTAAATTATAACATATATCACATGATACTGAAAAATCCACTAAATTATATATATTTTTTTACGAGGAATACTTGTAATCTGTTCTTTTTCTTCTGTTTTGAAGTTAGTTGGCGTAACAATTTTGTAACGTTAACAAAACTGATTTCTTTTAGCAAAGAAAAGGTTAGTATAATGATACTGAAAAGAAGGTGGGATTTTTCTCCTTGCTTATCCAGTCAAATTGAAGCAACTATGATTGTGGCCTTTTCTTTTCTGACCTTTAAATTATTGCCTTATTCGTAATAATGACTTATTAGTAGTATAGTTCAAGAAAGGGTTGTTGTTCCACTAGGACCACGTTAAAAGCGAGTTCATTAGGTTCATTATATTCCAAATTAGCAATGGGCAATATACAAATGATTAAATAAAGTTAAAATGACTAAATAAAAGGTAATTGTAAAATAGAACACTTGAAGTGAAATTTAACACAATGAGAAAAGCCTAGGCCTATTTATCCACTTGCATTTCATGACACCTAATTTCCCCTTCCCTAATGCCAATTTATGCCTATTATGTTATTGCTTGAAGTCTCTTGTGTTCAAATAGCTCTCTCAAGCCTATTCAAACCTTAATTGGTATTAACTTGCATAATCTCTTACTACATGCTATTACCAATTAGTCTCTTTAATCACCCAACCTCAATTTTCACAAAACTTGGTTAGTGAATATCTCTATCTCACTAACAACTTCCAATTAGTTAAAATTGCAAGACAAGCTTGGTTTTAGCCTAGTTCTTTCCCCAATTAATGCTCTCTCAAGCCACTAATTAAGCAACAATCCAAATGTTGGCCACCATTTAGAAAACCATAAGCTCAAGCTAAAACCATAACATAACATTCATTAATTTAGCAATAGGAAAGAAAATCATAGATGTCAATCCATACAAGCTTCAAAATAGACCTAGAATATGAGTTTAGCTACTCATAACACAAGAAGTATCAAGAATCATCATCAAATACATCACAATGCTCAGAAATAAGCAAGAGAAATGAAGAAGAGAAAAGAAATGAAGAGAAGCAAACACAAGAAATTTCTGCTTGAAGCTCAAAAATCTACTTCTCCCAAGCTTTCCAATCTTTCTCCAAGCTTTCTCTAGCTTCTCTTGGTGTTTCTCAGCCTCCAATCTCGTGCCCAAAGTGTTCCCTCTTCAAATTCGGCCAACCCTAGCTTTTATCCCCTTCTTTTTTTGTGTTTCAGACCCAAAACGCGCAGCAGAACTGACGCGTCTTCGCTGCAGCGAGAAAATGTTCTCGCTGCAGCCAAGCAAACAGAGAGGATGGCTCAATTGAAGGAGTTTCTCGCTGCAGCGAGAAGATGTTCTCGCTGCAGCCAGGTAGGCAGAGAGGATGACCCAATTTTTGCCAATGGTTCGCTGCAGCTAGCAAGTGTTGTCGCTGCAGCCAGCAGCTCAGTCATGCCTCCTTTAACTTTGCTTTGTTATCCTTGCTTCCCTTTTTCTTCACTCTTAATTTCTTCTTCTTTTTCCTACAAATTAGAGAGGGAAATTATCAATTCTTCACAATTTTATGGTGATAGAAGTTCACATATTTTCACATAATATTCTTCCTTACAATCATATTAGCAGGCATATATGAGCTTAAAACATGTGAAAAATGTGTGAGATGTGTGAAATTTCTAAAGGTTAACACCCCCAAACTTGAACTTTTGCTTGTCCTCAAGCAAAGCTGAACAACATAATTTATGCAATTGCATTTGAGTCCTCAGAATGTTCTTGTCAGTGCAAGTAGCAGAAATAAACAATTCACATGCAACTTATCATGCTTCACAATATTGAAATGCACTCTATTGAATTCCTTGAAATTGTGTCATTTAGAGTCCAAAATTGAGAATGATTTGAAAACTCTGATTTTCAGAAATTAGCAAGAATTTGAATCACATACACATATTCAATTAAACCCACTCATCTACATCTTCTCAGTTTCTCCCCTTAGCTTTCTCATCACAAAGACTCAGAAGTTACTTCTCCTTATTGCTCATTTGAGTTCTTTTCAATCTCCCCCAAACTTAGAGTTTGTACCATTCATAACTTCTTGGGGCATGAATACTTTTTTTTTTAGTTTATCATCATTCATTCATATATATATATTTTTATCTTGAGCCGTTGTAATTAACCTTTTTACGCGACCTTACACATGGGTGGTGCAACACCGGTTACTCAGTTATTCCAACAATTGCATCAATAGGCTTTTGCCCAACTCATAACCCTTCTTAACTTAACCGTTTGACGCGAGTGCCAACATTGGTAAATGAAGTGCCCCCGGTTACTAAGTTAAGTCTTTAGGCCAGCGGAGTTGTTACAATTTCTTCATTAGTACTTTGAAATCCCATGACAATCTACTAAGGTTTGAAACTTTACAAAGATGCCTTTGAATAGATGTAATTACAAACGTGTATGTAAAACAAATTGCCACTTATTCCTTACTAAAAAGAACTCTCAAATCTTTCTTGATTTTACCCATGCTTCCTTTTTTTGTTCAAAAAGTTCCCGAAATTCACGAAGTGCCAAACCAATATCAAGTTTCATTCTAAATTACTTGTGAACTAAATTTTTTGCCATTTTGAATGTTGAACAATTTAATTCTAATCATTGGACTCTATGCAATCATTAAGGTCAAGCTTCACACAATACAAATAAAATTTCAAGTTTGTGAAAATTTGCACATATCAAAGAGAAGTTTTCAAAAGTAAAATTTTTGCTCTTCTCCCCCAAACTTAAATGTGACAATGTCCTCATTGTCAATGGACCATCAGTAGCCCAACAATTCCCTATGCAAATCATGTGGCCCTAACACCCTTTTGAACCACTCAAGCAGCACACTTTTGAACCACTCAAACAACATACATGACTCTACATTCACCATAAAAACACATCAATTTCAGCCCAAAATCATTCAATAACATTCCAATAAATTCTAATAAACAATTCTCATGGTTCACACAAAATTTTCAACACAAAGAACAGAAAGCATGCTAAACATCAATTCATCAATCCACATCAGAGAGCATATCATCAGTAGCTTCAGTACTACTGCATTTGCAACAAATCATTCCATATATATGTCTGTGTAAGAAAAGTTCAAGTATACTCCCCTTTAGAGCTTCCATTTTTTTCAAGAAATTTTTCTTGGCTTGGGTTCATGGCATCTCTCAATCCTTAGCAATCTTCCATTATTAGAGCAAGTGTGGACTTTCTCTCCTACCAAAACAAAAGATCAAACATAACTCTAAAGACAAAAACAAATCAAAATAAAATGAAAAAGATGAGTTGAAGAGCTTGGGTTGCCTCCCAAGCAGCGCTTAGTTTTGAGTCCTCAGCCCGACTTTGCCGCTTTAAGGTTGATCATCAAGGTAAACAATCTCAGCCGAAAGCCATTTAAGGATTTCTTTCTTCACGACCCCCTTCATCACCTTAATATCGTCTATGGTCCACCCAATAGCTCCCTTATGCTCCTTCAACACCCTTAGCAATCTCTCCTCTTGCAAACTCGAGAGAGTAGAAGAGATGACTACCGGTAAAGTATTAGAATCATCCAAATAAGCATATTTGAGGTGTGAGGGGGGAGGCTTCATCTCAAGAGGAGGTGCAACTTTAATGGGTGGTTTCAAAGGAGATGGTAAAGCTTGAGACACATCCAAAGGCTCCAATGGCTTGAACCTAGTTGAAGGGAAGGCTTCCATACTAACAATCCCATTAAGCTTTTCTTGATTGGAGTCTGCATGATTCTTCTCACTAATTAGAAATGCCTCCAAAGGGTCTTTGCTCATAGGCCCATAAGATTTCTCTTAAACCATCGAATCTAACATATCCACCCTAAAGCACTTACTAGCTTCATCATCATGAAATTTCAAGGCATTGGACATGTTGAAAATCACCTTCTCATCATTAACTCTCAAAGTGATCTCCCCTTTTTCAACATCTATAAGGGTTCTAGCTGTAGCCATAAACGGTCTCCCCAAGATGATAGGGATATTCCAATCCACCTCACAGTCCAACACAACAAAATCAACAGGAAATATGAATTTATCAACTTTAACCAAGACATTTTCAACAACACATCTTGGGTGAGCAGTGCTACGATCGGCGAAAAGTAGAGTGACAGTAGTAGGCTGTGGTTCACCTAATCCCAATTGGTTGAAAACCGCAAGTGGCATAAGGTTAATGCTAGCTCCTAAATCACAAAGAGCTTTGCTATTGAAATTTGTGCCAATGTTGCACGGGATGTAGAAACTCCCCGGATATTTCAACTTGGTAGGTAGCTTTCTTTGGATGACTGCACTACATTCCTCGGTTAGAGCAACTGTTTCAAACTCATTGAAGCGCCTCTTTTTGGAAAGCACATCTTTCAAGAATTTGGCATACTTAGGCATGTTCTCCAATGCTTCGGCAAATGGAATGTTGACATGTAGTTGCTTGAACATCTCCACAAACTTCTTGAATTGGGTGTCTTCCTCCTTTTTCTTGAACATTTGAGGAAAAGGTAGAGGAGGTGTGATAGAAAAAGAACTAGTCTTTGGCTTCTTTTCTTCACCCTTAGCTTTGGTCTCCTTACGGTTTCGTACAACTTCGTCTAAGCTTTCATCAATTATCTTCCTCTTCTTAGTATCATCCGCTTCAACCACAATGTCCTCATCAACTTGATCATCCTCATTAACTTCAACTATCTTGGGCTCTTGAACCACTTGCCGTTTTTTGGTTGGCAAAGAGGAGTTATCTACAACCATACCACTCCTCAAAGTGATCGCATGACATTCTTCCTTACCTTCCCTTTTTGGATTGGGAATGGTATCACTTGGTAGCCCTTGTCTAATCAATGTATTGACTTGAGAAGCCAATTGACCCATATGCACTTCAAGGTTCTTGATAGCGGTGTCATGAAGAGAAGTCTTGGTATTGGTTGCCTCCTGGTTGGCAATTATTTGAGAGAGCAACTTCTCAATTTTTGACTCATCAAGCGGCTTTTGTTGAGGTGCCACATATCCGGGGGGGTACCAGTGGTTGGTATGAAGAAGAAGAAGAAGCTTGAGGTGGATTAAGACTTGGACCACTTTTCCATGACATGTTTGGATGGTTTCTCCACCCTTGGTTGTAAGTGTTGGAGTAGGGATTTCCTTGAGGGGCCCTATTAGAATTGTTCATGTAGTTGAGAGATTCCATCGTATAATGGCAATCTTGGGAAGGATGATCCTCTCCACAATTTTCACAGGATTGAATGGAGCTCTGAAGTGCATGCACACCTGTAGGTAAATGAGTTTCTATCTTCGATTGAAACTTTTTGAATTGCTTGGTCAGATCTTCAAGTTGAGCACTAATTGCGCTGTTATCACCAGAACTGCTTCTGTACTGCATTGTGTTAGCAGCCAAGTTCTCAAACAATTCTTGGAGTTCCGAAGTTCTCAACTTTGTGATTTCTCCCCTAGCTGCCGTGTTCAACATCATTTTTGTGGCTTCATTCAAGCCCTTTTGAAATGCAGCAAGTAGAACAAAGATATGTTGACCATGGCCAGGACAATTCCTCCACATGTCCTTGAAACGCTCCCATGCTTCATAGAATGTCTCTCCCGGCTCTTGCTGGAAGGTGAGGAGTTCACCTCTTTGAATAGCCCTCAAATCAGTAGGAAGAAACCGGGCCTTGAACTTAGTTGCCAAAGTATCCCAATTGGTGATGGAATTCGCCGGAAGGGAATTGAGCCAAGCAAGTGCCTTTCCCCCTAGAGACATGGGGAATAGGCGAAGACGCAATGCATCCGCAGAAACTCCTTGAGTCTTGAAATTGCCACACATCTGAACAAACTTGGTGAGGTGCTCGACCGGGTCTTCAATCTTAGTACCATTAAAGGTACCCATAAGTTGGAGCATCTGAATCATCACCGGTTTAACCTCAAAGTTCCTTGCAGTGATGTCCGGGAGTCTAATGCTAGAGGAATAAGTGATTTCCTCTCTCGCCAAGAACTCCTCCATAGAGATATCTTCATCTTCCGCAACTTGACCAGCCATTGCAGGTTGAATGGGCGGGTCTTGCACAGGTGGTTGAATTGGTTCCTCCGGTTGAATAGGTGGTTCCAACAGTAGTGGTTGGTGTAGATCTAGATCAAGAGCCACCTCCAAATCTCGTTGCATGCAGTTGGAGCGAATACCTACAAACACAAGAGGATCCCACAAGTATCAAACTTATCACAACACTTGAACAAAGTAACTTAAGCAATGTTATCTCTAACTAGACAAGTAGAAATAACACAGTTTCAGTTACCAAAAGACAAGAAAGAAAAAGCCCAAAGATAATCAAGCTCACAATGTACTCAATGAACTCTTGAGTGACTTAAAACACAGTCCCCGACGGCGGCGCCAAAAACTTGTTCGCCATAAATTGCTACCGCAAGTGCACGGGTCAAGTTTTAGTAGTATAGTTCAAGAAAGGGTTGTCGTTCCACTAGGACCACGTTAAAAGCGAGTTCATTAGGTTCATTATATTCCAAATTAGCAATGGGCAATATACAAATGATTAAATAAAGTTAAAATGACTAAATAAAAGGTAATTGTAAAATAGAACACTTGAAGTGAAATTTAACACAATGAGAAAAGCCTAGGCCTATTTATCCACTTGCATTTCATGACACCTAATTTCCCCTTCCCTAATGCCAATTTATGCCTATTATGTTATTGCTTGAAGTCTCTTGTGTTCAAATAGCTCTCTCAAGCCTATTCAAACCTTAATTGGTATTAACTTGCATAATCTCTTACTACATGCTATTACCAATTAGTCTCTTTAATCACCCAACCTCAATTTTCACAAAACTTGGTTAGTGAATATCTCTATCTCACTAACAACTTCCAATTAGTTAAAATTGCAAGACAAGCTTGGTTTTAGCCTAGTTCTTTCCCCAATTAATGCTCTCTCAAGCCACTAATTAAGCAACAATCCAAATGTTGGCCACCATTTAGAAAACCATAAGCTCAAGCTAAAACCATAACATAACATTCATTAATTTAGCAATAGGAAAGAAAATCATAGATGTCAATCCATACAAGCTTCAAAATAGACCTAGAATATGAGTTTAGCTACTCATAACACAAGAAGTATCAAGAATCATCATCAAATACATCACAATGCTCAGAAATAAGCAAGAGAAATGAAGAAGAGAAAAGAAATGAAGAGAAGCAAACACAAGAAATTTCTGCTTGAAGCTCAAAAATCTACTTCTCCCAAGCTTTCCAATCTTTCTCCAAGCTTTCTCTAGCTTCTCTTGGTGTTTCTCAGCCTCCAATCTCGTGCCCAAAGTGTTCCCTCTTCAAATTCGGCCAACCCTAGCTTTTATCCCCTTCTTTTTTTGTGTTTCAGACCCAAAACGCGCAGCAGAACTGACGCGTCTTCGCTGCAGCGAGAAAATGTTCTCGCTGCAGCCAAGCAAACAGAGAGGATGGCTCAATTGAAGGAGTTTCTCGCTGCAGCGAGAAGATGTTCTCGCTGCAGCCAGGTAGGCAGAGAGGATGACCCAATTTTTGCCAATGGTTCGCTGCAGCTAGCAAGTGTTGTCGCTGCAGCCAGCAGCTCAGTCATGCCTCCTTTAACTTTGCTTTGTTATCCTTGCTTCCCTTTTTCTTCACTCTTAATTTCTTCTTCTTTTTCCTACAAATTAGAGAGGGAAATTATCAATTCTTCACAATTTTATGGTGATAGAAGTTCACATATTTTCACATAATATTCTTCCTTACAATCATATTAGCAGGCATATATGAGCTTAAAACATGTGAAAAATGTGTGAGATGTGTGAAATTTCTAAAGGTTAACATATAATGATACTGAAAAGAAGGTGGGATTTTTCTCCTTGCTTATCCAGTCAAATTGAAGCAACTATGATTGTGGCCTTTTCTTTTCTGACCTTTAAATTATTGCCTTATTCGTAATAATGACTTAATTTAATAAAAAAATAAATTATCAAATGAATTTTATGTTAAGGTCAGGAAATAATAATGTCTTTCTTTTCTAATTACTAAATGGTAATGATAAATGTGGTACATAAAAATCATTGCTTGATGTATAGTGTGAGAAGCTGCTCTCTTGTTTTTTTTTTCTTCAATATGACAATGCTCTCTTGTTTTGTTGGGTGGTACTAGGGGTGTTCACGGGACGGGACGGGAAGGGGACCCCGTCCCGTCCCGTCCCGAAGAAAAGTGTTCGGGATGGGGTTCCCGTCCCATGTCCCGTCCCGTCCCGAACTTGTCCCGGTCTCGATCGGGACGGGACGGGCCTTGTCCCGAAATTTTTTCCCAATTAAAAAAAATTAACCCAAAAATATTTTTTTTTTGCAGAGCAACACACTTGGTAGGTGATTTTGTAGTATAATTAAATCTCCTCCAGTGCCATAAGCACTCCATATTAATACATAATAAACCAAAAACATAATATTTAGAGCAAAAAAAATAGCAACAACTACACATTTAAATAGAGTTTGAAAAAACTTCAAATGTGATGTGTTACACATAGAGCATAGTGGCGGTGGACAAGAAATTTGAGATCAATGAATGGTTGGAACTTAGTTTAGAAGTTAGAGTTATATATATTTTTTTTAAAAAAAGTCATATATACTCACACATGAGATAGATGACACATGTATTTTTTTTTTTTAAATATGAACATACATATATATATTCGGGACGGGACGGGATCGGGACGACCCCGTCCCGAGTCCCGTCCCATCCCGAAGCTGCACTCTGTCCCGTCCCGAAATGGCAGGGACAGGACGGGACGGACCGGGACGGGACAATGTTGAACAGCCCTAGGTGGTATTCCCTCTTTTGTATCAAGAATATAATTATATACCTAAAAACATATTAAATGATCTGACAATTCCAAAAAATATCTCACAAAAAGTGTCAAAATAATTCAAATTCTTGTAAAAAAAAAAATAGAACATATTAATAAACAGGGGAGTTAAACTTTATCGTAGAGTTAATGGAGTTTATGTTTTTAAGGTGAATGTGTAAATATATTCATTTATATTCTTTCTTTTTACCATAAATATTCATTTATATTCTTCAAAAGTGCATATGAAGCCATTTAAACATATTGTGCGCAAAAATGTTCATAGACAATCGACAATAGAACAAAAATACATACTCAGTTAAATAAGTCAACGTTGATAGTTAAGTTGATCGGTAATGCTGGAATGGCATAAAACTGTCAGACAGTCCATGGTTAATGTACAAAAATACAAATATACCATATATCTATTTATATATATTTTTAAGTGGAAAAGTATCCATAAACTCTTGAAAATTAATATGCCGCAGATTAATTTTAAATAATTAAAAAGCTATGTCCCACAATAATAAGAACGTTGCATGTGGAGAAATATGAAGTGCGCCTTAATAGAATATTAGAAGGGTTAAGGTGCATTCTGACAATGATTTGTTACAAAAAGCGTACCCAACACAATTATTTTAAAATGTCCATATAAGCCAACCATCTTTTAAAATGGGGGCAATTTGACCAATACAGTACATAATTCTGTTGTGCTAGGCGCTCCTTTTTGAAATAAATTATTGGCCAACTTGCGCCATTTTAAAAGATGGTTGGCTTATATGGACATTTTAAAAATAATTGTACCAGACGCGCTTTTTATAACAAATCATTGGCCAAAATACACCTTAACCCATATTAGAATTAATGTAGCAAAAGTCGGACGAAAATGTGAACTATAAAGGTTAATGGGTCACGGTTCATACGGTTGGATTGGTTGAATTGACGATTATATGGTTAATGTAATAACTAATTAAAATAATATTATATGTATATATAATATAGTCATATAAAATAAGTATAAAATTTTAATGTAACTAAAAAGTAATCATATTCAAAAGCTCTAATGCAACATTTTTCTCAAATACCAAGATAGAACATTTGAAATCATTAAAGAACGTGATTTTAATATCACATTTAGGGATTAAGGGTTATTTTTGTAAAAAGTTTGTTTTTTTGGTAGATATGTGTCTTTATTTTATTTAGCATTTTCTAGGTGGCGTTTAAAGATCACCACAATTCACATTGAACCCTAGCTTCCGGTCCAATAAGCGGTTAAAGCAATTCAACACGGCTCAGCCTTTAAAACACACAAACCATTTGGAATGAGTTGAATACTTATTGAGGTGACAATCGGACAGTTTCGGCCGTCTGATCTGACCATGATTTTGCAACACTCATTAAAAGGATCCAAAAAGCCAAAGCGGACCAAATTTTTTCCTATAATAAATATAGATAGAATATACTCTTTTAGTTCTATTTATAAGTTATTTATATCATGATTCATAATTCATATTTATCTTCACTATGAGTTTCTAGTTCTATTTATAAGTTATTTAATCATGTTTCATAGTTCATAATTATCAGTTAAATATTAAACCTCATTAAATTTGTCTTAAAACTTATCATATTTATAACCTTTCCCCCTACTTAATATACACAATGCCATTGACAAAAAAATCTATACAATAACAAATGAAGATTGAAACTTTAGGGCAGTTGACCAAAAAAAAACTTTAGGGAAAAAATTTGATGGGGATGACTTATAAATCAACCCTATAGGTAATTAGGATTGTTGGAGAATTCTAATTAGTTTAGTTAACCAGGTCTCATTGTCTCACGCAATCATAAGAGATTTCAAGCTGGGTCCATCATGTGCATGTGATGTGACATTGGGCCTCATATGCTTGGGTATTGACTATTGAGAAATCCATAATACAAAAGCAAATCTGAGCTGAAAAAAAAAAAAAAAAAAGAGCCTGTCCGAGAGTGAGAACCACATTTGGATTATTGTAGTTTTTCTAGAGGAGTTTTGGAAGAATCTAGAAGCTTTCCGGGATTAAGGAAAGCCATTGGATCATAAGATTTGGAGGACCCTTAGAAAAAAAAAAAAAAAACACCTCTGAAAGATGTCTCTAGAATCCCTATTGTCAACTCGTCTATAAATAGCTTCTTCGACAGCAAAAAAGTTACAAGTACAAACTCTCTACTCATTTCTCTCTGATCTGCTCTGCTAGTTATTCTTCTTGAAGGATTTTTTGGTTCTGTGAATCGCCATGGATTTGAATCAACATAGAGTTATAGCTCAGCAGCTGTGTCCTCCAGCGAGAACCTCCGATTCATCATCACTTACCATTCTCACTGTTTCTCTCTCATTCGTCTACATCGCTTTCATGGTAGGCGACCCTCTCTCTTAATGTTGTATTTCCTGAATAGTATTGTATGGATGTTCAGTTTTTGTTCTTTGAGCTCAACTGGGTCTTTTCTTTACTTGAGTTCATTTTTTAAATCAAAGTGTATAAATTCTCGTGTTGAATATTGATTTAGGATGATCCAAGAAAAACGCTTCAGGAATAGGACTGTTTTCCACATCTCGTAAAGCGCTTTACTACACATGATTTCTTAATATTTACTATAGTTATCATACGCGACCTCTCGTTGTAACTAGAGTAAGAAACACCCTGCCCTACTTCTTCTTCTTCTTCTTTCTATGCTGTGTTCTGAGGAAGAGATCTGTCCAAATAAGCATGTCATGTGTTTGACATTTTTTAATCATCTATGGCTTATTTGTTAATCTTTGTCTGGGTTGAAAGTTTCACTTCTCTGTTATTAACAACAAATCAACATTTGGGATCACAATTGTGTACAGTTATTAGTCATTTCATCACCATCATCATCATCCTTTAAGAATAGCTTGTCTATTGTGCACCAAGTCCCAGAAGGACATGTTGGTGTATATTGGAGAGGAGGTGCTCTCCTAGAAACAATTACTGAACCAGGTTATATAGTCTGCCATTTCTGTTGTTGTTGATCATGTTTTTCTTCTGCAGCACCCCCTGGCTTGATGTTTGCTTCATGTTCTTGGTTTTCAATTTGACAGGTTTCCATGTGATGATGCCTTTCATAACACTGTACGAACCTGTACGGGTTGTTCCTCAGACATATATGGTAATTTCTTGTTTAGACCAGTTTCTAAACTTTGTGGTTTCACCTGGCAATAATTGGCACAGTTAGTTATACTTTGGCAACAATTTTGCAGGTGACAGATGTACCATGCGGTACTAAAGGAGGCGTCATGATCAATTTTGAGAAGATACAAGTACATACTCTATCAACTATAAGTTTCTTTAACAGCATAATTTATTCACTCACAGCTGAACTTATTTGGTTGCTTCATTAAGTTTAAATGCCGTGATTTAAACTGTTGCCGTTATTGTTCATTGAAGGTTGTAAACCGGCTTCATAAGGAATATGTGTACGAGACATTGCGCCATTATGGGGTGCATTATGCCAAGACTTGGATAGATGACAAGATTCATCACCAGATTTCTCAGTTCTGCAATGCTCACAGTCTTCAACAGGTCTACATTGATGTTTTTGATCAGGTAAACCGTAAAGGCCCCCCCCCCCCCCCCCCCACCCAAAAAAAAAAAAAAAAAAAACTCTGCACGTGCGTGTTAGTCTGATACGGAAAAAGTTAATGCTTCTTAACTGTTGTTGTTTTTTTTTATTAATTGCTATGGATAATTATAATAGGAACTTTCATTTATGGCTGATTAAGTGGGGAATGGGGAAAATGCATAACAAGAATGGTAAAATTGTCAAGCAATATGACATTTTGATCTGATAAACAGTTTAGGGATTAAGCAGTATGTTTTTGTATTTCTTATGATGATGACACAGATTGATGAAAAGATGAAAGATGATCTTCAAGTTGATTGTGCACATTATGCTCCAGGCCTTGAAATTATCAGTGTCCGTGTCACAAAACCAACTATCCCTGATAGCATCAGACGCGGCTTTGAGCGACAGGAGGAGGAACGCATTAACGTAGGTTTTGTACAAGGAATCTGGCCAGTTTTTTTGGTGGAGCCAAATTTCTAAACTTGATGCTGAGCACACAGTATTTGTGGTTTTGTGTTGGATAGGTGTTGATTGCTGATGAAAGGCAGAAATTTGCTGAGAAGGAGGCAGAGACTTCCAAGAGGATAGCTATTAGTGAAGCTGAGAAAAATGCCAACGTGAGAAAGATACTTATGGAAAGGGAGTTGTTGGAAAAGGAAAGTTGTAGGTGCCAGCAAGAAATTGAGAATCAAATATTCTTAGAAAGTGAAAAGAGCAAGACAGATGCTGCTTTTTACAGGTATGTTCCGTTATATAGTAATGTGTCATCCTCCTAGAATTGGGAATTAAATGATTAATAATGATATTGTCTTTTTTTTCCCTTCTCTGATTTCAATTTATGTAGAGCAACCAAAGAGGCAGAAGCAAACAGGTTGATGCTGACTCCTGAATTTCTACGGCTTAAACACATAGAGGCCATTGGTGAAAATACTAAGATATCTTTTGAGGATAAGGTGCTTCTCTCCTCTCCTTTGCTCTTCATGCTATTTCAATGCCTTCAGTTCCTCTCCAGAAATTTGCTCTCCTGGTCCTGGTGCAAAACCTTTTTGGAGAGACATTTGCAAAGTGGAAGGCAGATTCCTGGATCACAAGTTGCAGTGTGAGGCAAATGGAGTTATAAATGAGTTTTCTTTTTCTTTTTACCTTTCTCTTCAGTGTCTTCATTGTTTGTATCTTCTTCAATGCTTCCTTCCAGCTTGTCTATTCTTCACGTCTTGTGAAAAACTTATAAAACTGTCTCCTTCCTTTTGTTTAAAGGACAAATGTATATGGTCTAATTTAACCACAACATTCACATTTATATTAACAATTTTATGAATTTATTCAATATAATATAATCTGCCTCAGTGCACATTTTGATTTGTATAAACTTATGCACATTTACTTCCAAAACAAAAATTACGAGGAATAGGGGGAAAATATGCCTAGACTAGAGGCAGAGGCAAACACGTTGTTACTGTTGAATAATGGTTTGCGGCGAATTTTATAATTTATTTTGCAATTTCCTCTTGTTCTGTCATTGTTGTGGGAAATCATTACATAAATTCCTTCCAAAGGAGAAGGCAGATACCTGAATCATAAGTTGCATTATGAGGCATGTTTGCTAACGAGGATAAGACCTAATAGATGATAAATAATTTTATTTATTATAGCATTTGTTTCATGATATTTCTGAAAATTTTATGAGTATTTAATTTATAAGTAAGGCAAATTAATCTAGAGAAAAATAATAAGTATATGAGATAGAATATATATTTAAAATTAGAAATTAACTCAAACCAGCTCTTAGATTGTAAGATTGGTGTTACTACCATATAGGGTTTGATTTGTTGTTATATGTAACATTTATATATGCTCTCGAGATGCATGAGAATTATGTTTGTCGAGCATATATTTATGCGATATAAAATAACAGAGGGGGAAAATGTCGCGCAGTAAATGAAGATCTTGTGAATGTTGTAATATATTAATGAACTGGCGACAGGAAGTTGCTGCTGGCTGCTGCGTGTAACAGTTCTTTTCCTTGATCTCACTATCATCTAGCAAAATCAAATAGTGAGTATTACATCATATGGTCCTTAAAATTTTTTGACAATATATGAAAATTACAAAATATTTTTCCCAACATTGTTGGAGAAATTTTAGTTATTACAAAACTTTGGATTTGGATACATTATACATTATCCCTGAAGATACAAGTTAATTAGAAGGATAAAAAAGTATAGGGATAAATACCATTTTTGCCACTGTAAACCATTAATTGACGGAAAATAGTGGGCTCAAGTATGTGGTTTTTTTTTTTTTTTGCCAGCAAGTATGTGGTATTTAACTAAGGGATTAGAGACGATATTAAAGCACATATATCAAACTTTTTCTTTTTCTGTTTTCCTTGTTGCTCTCTTAGGCCTCTGTTATATCAAAGAAATATACTCCATATGATTTCCTTTAAATGAGACTCATAGTATTTATTGGAAGGATTAAAAAAAAAAAGGGATATATACTATTTTTGTCTTAAAAGTTTTCGCTCAAAAGCGGTTTTACTAATAGATTAAAAGATTACGGTGCATTTTAACTAATAAAGTATTGGCCTACGAGCGTCTGGCACAATTATGTTTTGAATGGTTATTAAATACCAATAAAGTTTTAGAACTGAGTATATTAGCAAACGTCATTAGAAAGCACTTAACAGCCTCTGTTTGTGCTGACGTGATGTGTGTCATCACAACAGCTGCACGTGCCCCACCACGTCAGCACACCAATTGACACGTGTCTTACCACTTCATCATATAAGCCGACATGTGTCACGCTACGTCAGCACAAACGGAGGCCATTAAGTCATTTTTAATAGCATTGGCCAATATGCTCCATTTTAAAACCTTATTGGCATACAAGAATTCTTCAAAATTTAATTGTGCCAAACGCTCCTGAGCTAATACTTTATTGGCTAAAATGTACCTTAACCCTAGATTAAATGGTTAATGATTCATTGAAATATTTTTCCGAGAAAGGAGGCAACAACATTTTCTCTCCCCCCATCAAGGATTGATCTTTTTTATTGGGGCCTTTTCCAATGGAAATTGGTTGTATAGGGATTGATCTTTCTTATTTTAATTAGAATTTATTTTTTAAAAATATTAATTTACATATTTTAAATTAAATTTGATATGTTAGCATTTAAATGCTGAGTCAACATTTTAAAATCAATTAGCCAGCATTTTCCATTAGTAATCTTAATGGTATTAATTTTCAGCCACTAAAAATATACTCTTTAACTATAAGGGACTAAGTTAGAACTTAATATAAAATTAATCAACAAAACAATAAAGAGAAGTGTCTAAAAGAAAGAGAAAAGAAAAAAATATATCTGCTCTGATATGGTCTCTAATCCTTAGTTGAATGCCTCACTTAATTTTAAGGCCCATTTCTTCCCATTAAGCCCATGTATCTTTTTTTAAAGCTATCTAGTATATTAATACTAAACTGAGGAACAAGAACGAAAACAACCTGACATAACAATATATATATATATATATCAATGCTAATTAAAAAAAAAGTGCATAATACTAATGTATCTTGATATCTTCTTTACTGCCTGTAAGAAATCTTTTCCCAAAATTATTTTATATTCATTCCTAATATTTTCTCCAACCCATAATTTTATATCCATTATATCTCTTTTATTAAATCTTATAATAGTATTTGTTTTAATTTCTTCTCCTGTTATTTCTAAATTATTTTCTGTATAATCTTCTTCAATATAACTTTTATCTATCTCTTGGTCAATTAAAGTTATTATTTCTTCCCATATTACATCCTTTTTTATTTCTAATTTAATATAACTTTTTTCTTGATTTGTCAAGTCTACATGCTGAGTTTTTGGTCTAATTTGTGTTAAATTTGAATTAATTGGTATTTCTGCTAAAAACTTTCTTTCACAATCATCTCTTTCACTTCTTGATCTAATTAATCCTCTTCTTGTTTCAGGTCTTCCTATAATTCTACTTGGGGTTCTTGGAGTATTAATATCCCAATTAAATGTTGGTGTATTAATTCTCAACATTCTTTGTCCCATATTATTATTAGTCTGTATTCTTCTAGGGGTAGTCATTTGGTTAAGATTGACAGTCATATCCAATTCTATTTATAATTGTTCAGGTATTGTTATATTTGTAGGGTCTAAAGGAATTTCTTTTAATATTGGCATAAAATATTTATCTATAGTTATTCTTCCATGTGATATGATATATATTTTATGTTCATTTGTAAAAACTAATCCTACCATAGCAGTTATGCTTATTGTTCTAGCTCCTTCTAACATTTTTATTCCTCCTAATTTATGATAAATAATTATAGATTTATTCATGTGTTCATCTGATCTAGATATAGCAAAGTTTGTATTTACTGTAAATTTTAATTTTTGATATATTAAATTTCCTGTTAATATTCATAATACACTATCTTGTACACTACTGACAATCCTTCCATCTGTTATTAACAATTCTATAGGAGATTTAATTCCTTCTTTAAAATAAGCCTTTACCAGTAACTGTACTCCAGCTATATAAATTTCCGTAACTTCATCTTTAAATGGTAATTTAGATATTTCCTCTTCAATTAATGATTTACTTACTAAAGGTATTCTTAAAACTCCTTCTGTTAAAGTTGATTCTATAGGGTGCTTCTTTTCTAATACTAAACAAAACTACATAATGGAAACTAATAAAACTCCCCTAAAGTGGATTTAATGCTTGCTTCAAGTCATCCCGTCTTCCAAGAGAGCATCGGGCCGATTTAGTTCTTCATAGAGGAGGAGAAATCACCCGAAAGGATCTGTAACTCGAACTCCATGGTGAACCGGTGAAGGATTGTGGAATATAGGAGGGAATTGGTGGAAAAGATGAGAGAATTGGTGTGTTGTATGATGTAGTTTTCGTGCTCCCCCCATAGGCACACTAGGTAACATATATATAATCCAAATTGGCCTAAAATCTCATATTCTGACTAGGATTATCAATTAGGAAATGATTGGGGAAGACCCAATCACTCAAACTTCAAGAAACATAGTCAAGATAAGAAATAGTGAGTAGGATAATTAATTAGGAAACTTCCTAACCTCAATCAAGCATAGGGTTGCCTATTCTTATAGAAATACAAATATGAAATATTTTAAGCAAACACAATTAATCAATCAACCAATCCTAATTGAAATATGAAGTTTTCTATTCCTGTTGATTTTACCAATTAGGAAATATTATAGGCCAATCCATTAGGCTCAATCAATTAATCCAATTTCTTAATTAGTAATTTCTTGTTGCATAGAATTTTCTTTTTCTTGTAGAAGTTTCCTTTTTTGCATTGTTCTTGCTTTAACCTTTATTCTTTGCACCTACAATGGAAATTTTAAGCACATGTGAAGTGTTTCAAGTCTAGAAACAATAAATGCATGAGTTAAATGCCTAATATGTCCAAATTATAATGAAAATGCAAATAACTCTCAAATCTTGGACCATAAGTAGAAAAATGCGTAAATCCACATTTAATAGCTTAGAACAAATGCTAATTTCCTATAATTAGTGGATAAAAACATGTAATAATCAAGTGCAATCATATATGTTGACTTTATTTTAATGTGGTATAGTGTATATTAAATATGAGTAAAGTTGTAAATTTGTTAGATTTTAGTGGAAAGTTAATGAGTTTTAAGGCTTTCCTTGATCTGTGTGAAATGTGCTGGAAGTGCCTTATAAATAGGATCAGAGGAGTATGTTACTACCTCCGTCTTTATATATAAGCTTCAAATAACCACTTTGTTGTATTCCAAAAAACTGTAAAAGGTAGTTAAAACAATCAATATGTTTGAAATATATATTGTTTTCCTACTTTACCGGTTTACCCCTATTTATAAAGGGGATAAGTGAGATGGTGGGTAAATAAGAAAAAAGATGAGAGAGTGTGTATGGGAAAAATAAGATAAAAGTATGCAGTAAATAAGAGAGAGAACACCATTTGCCTTCTTCACATGTGAGAATTTTTTTTTCAGAACTTGTGCCTGTAAACACTGTGCCTCTCTCCTGAAAAAGAATCACCATCTCAAAAGTTTTAACTTAGGAGCCATTTTATCTTGGAAGTAATTTTTTGTTCAATTTTGCCTGGAAATATTAAAATAAAGCAATTTTGTCATTTACCTTTAAAATATTAAAGGTCAACAGCCCCCTTTTTAATCGTCAACGTGATTTTTCAATGGAATAGGGTAATATTGTTAACTTTCAAAACATCCGAGGCAATTTTAAACCTTAAAAAACTTTTGGGACAAATGCAAAAACTTCCAAAGAAAAATTGACTCTTAACCCAAGGTTAAATTTAATTATATATTACAATGACACAATCATTCAAATATTAACACCATCAAATAATTTAAAATAATAAATTATTTTTTAAACCAAAAAAATTAAAAAATGTTATTGTTAAGGTAACAATGTGAATATTTTTTAACTAATCATAAAAAAATTAATAAATCAATTATACATTATCCAAAGTTATTTATAACTAATTAAAATCTCATATTACGTGCCGGTAACATGTTTTTCTCTCAAAACCTCCTGTATGTGGGAGAAATTTCACCTCATTTTTCCCCTACTTTTCCTCTCCCATTTTTTATTTATGTTCTAGACTTGCTTTTACTTTCAAGTGGCCACCCTTTTCAACGTATTGGTAATTCATGCCCTTTGATTCAGTGGCTTACAATGGACGAACTTGGAGATAAATGATACCCTTTTTCCATTCTTAAATATAAGACATATTTAAAGATGTGCACTTGTTCCTAATTATAAGATCTTTTTCTATTTTTCCTCACATTTTCTCTAAATCATTCTTATTAATGCTCCTCAATAATAAAGAAGTAAGAAAGGGGGTGGGAATAAAGGAATGTAATTATAACTTAATTAGCATATTTAATCTAGTCAAATTAATTAAATATATCTTATATTTAGGAACAGTAACAATAATAAGAAACTTTTTGTAGAAAATGACATTCATTCTTGTTTCCTCATTATTTACTTATTTTTCTATCGGTGGCTAGTCTCAACCTATTTTGGAATTTTATTTTCTAAAAATTTTCGCCTTACCTAAACGTGTGAATTCATCTATGGGAATGATTTGTGTATGTTTTTATCGTTAGATTGTACACAAATTGAGTGGCATTTTAATATCTTAATGGCAAAAGATGGTTTGTTTTTCAATTTTATATGATTTTTTAAAGATTTGATGCTATAAAATTATGTGATTTTTATTAAATTTGAATATTAAATCTTTGAAATACTCCCTCCATTCCTAATTATATGATCTGGTTGATTTTTTTAGAAAATTCTAAGAAAACTAAATAAGTCACCTATAAATTGATTTGTCTAATTTTTTTTCTTCTGTAAACCAGTTTCTTTGACTTATAAGTGATATATAATATAATAATATACAAAATACGTTTTGGTTATGTGGCTTGTCTCACTTTCTTAATATCTACAAAAATAGTAAAATAAATCTTATATTCAGGAACGGAGGAAGTATCATGTAAAATTAAAAATTGAACTATATTTTGTCCATAATAACAATTTAAAATTAATTAATACAAAATATATTTGGGATTTGTAAAATTAATTAATACAAGATAATCATTTCCATCTTTTCATAAGATATGAAAATCACATGTTCCTCCCTACCCTTGGAGTTTGATTTGATATTACTCAAATTTAAAAGACTAATTTGTCTTTTTCCATTTTCAAGGATATTTTGTGGGATTTTCCTAATGAATATTCATTTTAATATAATTTTGAATTAAACAAATATACTTCTAGAATCTTTTAGAATATTTTTTAACGACATTAGTTCTTAGACTAGTTTGTATGTTTTTAAAAAAGAGAGGAGAGATGTGAAATTAAGAACGGAGGTAGAGTATTTTACTCATAAAATTTATACATTTTGACGATTTATGGATAATCAGTCATCTTATAAATCAGATCATAGATGAACTTATATACATGCGTGTGATAGACAAGTTGTGCCTAAGATGGATACATACAATTTGCTTGATCTACCTGAGAATTTTCTTCAACTCTAAATATAATTCCACATTTGACTGTGGACACTTCCTTCTTCTACTTCTTCTCTGCCTCCAATT
Source organism: Mimosa bimucronata (assembly GCA_037074515.1). Taxonomy (NCBI): domain Eukaryota; kingdom Viridiplantae; phylum Streptophyta; class Magnoliopsida; order Fabales; family Fabaceae; genus Mimosa; species Mimosa bimucronata. Next base: position 29,286,371 of record CM073445.1, on the reverse strand, counting down.
TTGTCATTGCCGGTGTCATCTTAATTCTTGAATATTAGTCCGGGGTAATTAATTACAGGTCCCGTGTAAGGGACTTAATTAAGATGAGGTCCTATGAAATCATCTAATTAATCTTAGGTCCTTACCAAAAAGTTGTTATGGCAGGTCGAAAAGTTGTTATTGCAGGCCAAAAAGTTGTTAGTGAAGGCTTAGTCACTAACAGCTTTTTGGCCTGCAATAACAACTTTTCGGCCTGCAATAACAACTTTTTGGCTTGTCGTAACAACTTGTGGCTTGAAAATCACTCTTGGTCTGTAACAACTTGTGACCTTGTGATAACAACTTTTTGACCTGCAATAACAACTTCGTGGGACCTCATATTAATTAGGTGATTTCGTGGGACCTTATCTTAATTAAGTCCCTTACACGGGACTTGTAATTAATTACCCCTATTAGTCCGGGTCCCTGAATACTACTCAGGAAGACGCAGCAATCATAACTTAATTTTAATAACTAAAATAACTATTACTTGCTTTTGTTGTGGTGTTATGAAATACAACAAAAAATTTAAAAACTTTTTGCTGAGAGAAACAAAGTAAGAATTAAAAAATGAGTGGAACAAATAAGTTCCAGAAAGACTAGAGGCCTTAAATTAAATATAAAAGGCAAAATAAGCACAGTGTCGTAAATCACCATCACCAGTTTCATAAACATTATCACATATATCCTTGAGAATTTATGATGTTTTTTCAGGTGAAAAAAGAGAATGTATGATATATTTTAGGGAAAAAGACAAATAAATACCCTCCAATTTGTAAAATCCCATTAACAACTTCATGATAGGTATTAACAACTTTATGATAGGTTGTTGTGTTGTTAATACCTATCATGAAGTTGTTAATGGGATTTTATAAATTGAAGGGTATTTATTTGTCTTTTTCCCTATATTTTATTTCAGTTTTTTTTTCTATATCTTTCCTTTTTTATCACACTTTATTTTAATGTCAAAATAGATTCCAGACTCTTGCTATATTGTTTATAGTATAAAACTAAAAGATCATTGGAGCTTATCTGACTCACGTGCAGGACAAAAAAAATCAAACATACCACAGGTGACGTGAGTTATAAAGAATTTTGTTTCTTAAAAGGTCAGTTGGAATTTATTGCCAAAAAAAAAAAAAAAAACGTCAGTTGGAACTTGAAAGTTTGATTTTCAACTCTTATAAATGGAATAAACCTAATGGAAGTTGGAAGTTTGATTATCAACACTTATAGATGGAATAAACCTAACCGAAAGGGTTAATGTCATTTTGTTTCTTGAGTAATTTGACGAGATACATGAAAATTTGCAAAATATCAATATTGAAGTGTTGTACAAAATTTGCAGAATATTAAATATTACTTTTTAATAATTTTAGTTTTAATATTTCTCTTAAAATCATCCCAATACATACATATAATATGTATTATTATTTATTAAGACTAATGTCTTTTTATTTTTTTAAAATGTGAACTTACTTTTTAAAATAACAATCTAAATAATTTTGAGCTTGAGAAAATAAATTTATGTAGATGTCAATCCAAACATAATTTCTTTTATACAATCTAACTTATATCTAATTTTTTGTTTGTAAACACCAAATAATAAAAAGCTACTTTTGTTATTGTCAATCCATACACATACATGGAGATTAGTTTCCATTGTCCGCAATGGGTGAGAGACATATAATAATTATTTTTTATTGGGTAGGTACTATTTTTTTTTTTAAAGGCGCATGTATCCTTTTATTGAAATCAATCATATATATTCAACTGAATTTTATTTTACCTATACTATTATTGGTTCTTAATGTATGATTAAATTTTAGTTTTGATTCATTTAGTTTGACATTGTTGGCTTTTGCCAAGTTATTTAAATTGACACCAAATGCTTATTGGAGGGATTCAATTTCAATGTCACAACACAAATATTTTAATGTAATTATTATGTTGTTTTCTCCCGAAAACTCGCGAATGTGTTTTTATAAGCGATGTAATTTTCTTAATTTATACCATTATTTATGAAGATTATGAGCATAAGAGAGAACAAATAAAAAATGAGGAAGAATAAGTCAGAAAAAAATGAAAAAACATATAATTAATTTAGAGTAGAAATAACAAAACTGCATTAAATTGAAGTTTGGCTTGTTAATACAGGTTCCTCCTTTTCTTTCTTAATAATTCCTATATCTTTTTTAAATATTATAAATTTGGATTTATACAAAATATATTTTAATTAATTTTTAATAATATTAATATAAACATTAAATATGAATTATTAAAGAAGATTTAATGGTTATTAAAAAAAATGATATAAAAAAGGACACGTTACTCTTCTCTTCGTTAGTATATGCTGGCTCTGAATCATCATACGGGAATCTTACGAAGTTCAATGAATCTGGATGTTATTTCATAGGCACTTGGGGGTTACAATGAAATCCAATCAAATTATAAGGATTTAATAATAATATTATCCTTCCTTAGTGACACCTATCTCACCCTCCTCATTGGAAAATGAAAAACTTCAGCCGGGCCTATTTTCAGTAATTACTTTACTCCCACCGTTTTTATATATATAAGAGTAAAAAATTTGAATGATTTTATCATTTTTTATAATAATTTGTCTAAATTTATTAAAGCATTTAATGAGTTTTTTCTCATTTTATCCATTATTATTCTTTCTATTTATATTCTCTTTTGTACTTATTTATTACACAATTATCACATTTCTTTCTCTTATATATTCAATCATAAATAAGGATAAACTTGATAAAACAAAATTATTTCAGACATATTTATCTCTATCAATCATTTCCTTAATATCTCTGATTTCACCTCTTTAACTCTTATAATAAAGTTAGAATGAGTATTAATTAAGGCAATACGGTGATAAATAATTTTTCACGAGGAATACTTGTAATATGTTCGTTTTCTTCTGTTTTGAAATTAGTTCTTTTGGCAAAGAAAAAGACTTTGTGTAATGATATGATACTGAAAAGAAGGTGGGATTTTTCCCCTTGCTTATCCACCCAGTCAAATTGAAGCAATCATAAATCATAAATCATAAATCATAAAATATTTCAAGATGTGTATGTGATGTGACATAGTGACTAGAGTTTAAGGCCTCAGATGCTTTGGGTATTGACAAATCCATCCATAACATGAAAACATGTCCGAGAACTATTTGGATCATTGTAATTCTTCTGGAGGAGTCCTGGAAGAATCTAGATGCTTCCTTGGATTATGAAAAACAGTCGGAATACCCCAGTACCACTTAGATTCAAAGCCATTTGGATAAACAACTTTTTTCGACCAAAAAAAAAAAAAAAAGCATCTTTGAAGGATATTCTCGCCGCCTGACATTTGTAAAAGCCAACCAGGTTATCAACGGTCAACGTTAGGGGCTCCGTTAAGAAAGGTGTAAGGTGAACATTGAGACGATGTTAACAGTTAACACTACCGACCACATTGAGGCAAAAAACTTCCACGTCATCCATCCACCTTGTACACTTCCTGCATCCTTAACCCCTTTGTATAAGTACAGCTTTCCACTCAAATTCAATTCTCTCCCATCTGTTCTGGGAATCGCCATGGGTCTGGATGAACAGACAGCTGAAGCTCAGAAGCTGTGTCCTCCGGCGAAAAACTCCGATTCATCACCTGTCATTCTCACTGTTTTTCTCTCATTCATCTTCATCGCTTTCATGGTAAGCGACCTTCTCTCTTAATGTTTCGTTTCCTCAACTGTAATGTATGGATGTTCTGTTTTTGTTCTTTGAGCTCAACTGGGTCTTTTCTTCAATTGAGTTCATATTGATCTAGCTGAATTTGATTTTGCGTAAACATAGTTTTACCCCCCTTTCTTAGAGTTGCCATAGCCCCACAAGGCCACAAGTCGGGCCGATGTATATGATACTTACTGCTCATAATCGCAATTGTGGGACCGTACATAAATTCTTGTGCTTTTACTGATTACTGTAATTATTATACGCTACCTCTCGTTGTAAGTGGAGTAAGAAACACTTTTTCCCCCTTTACTTTGTTCTGAGGAAGAGATCTGTCATGTGACGTGTTTCACATTTTTAAATCATCTATGGCTTTTTTGTTAATCTTTGTCTGGGCTGAAAGTTTCACTCCTCTGTTACTAACAACAAATCAACATTTGGAATCACATTTGTGTACAGTTATTGGTCATTTCATCACCATCACCATCTCCATCTCCATCCTTCAAGGACAGCTTGTCTATTGTGCACCAAGTCCCAGAAGGGCATGTTGGTGTATATTGGAGAGGAGGTGCTCTCCTGAAAACAATCACTGAACCAGGTTATATAGTCTGCCATTTCTGTTGTTGTTGATCATGTTTTTCTTCTGCAGCACCCCCTGGCTTGATGTTTGCTTCATGTTCTTGGTTTTCAATTTGACAGGTTTCCATTTGAAGATGCCTTTCATAACACTGTACGAGCCTGTACGGGTTGTTCCTCAGGCATATATGGTAATTTCTTGTTTGGACCAGTTTCTAAACTTTGTGGTTTCACCTGGTAATAATTGGCACAGTTAGTTATATTATTGTAACAATTTGCAGGTGACAGATGTACCATGCGGTACTAAAGGAGGCGTCATGATCAATTTTGAGAAGATACAAGTAAATACTCAATCAACTATAAGTTTCTTTAACACCATAATTCATTCACTCACAGCTGAACTTATTTTGTTGCTTCTTTAAGTGTTAATGCAGTGATTTAAACTGTTGCCATTATTGTTCTTTGAAGGTTGTAAACCGACTTCATAAGGAATATGTGTACGAGACATTGCGCCATTATGGGGTGCATTATGCCAAGACTTGGATAGATGACAAGATTCATCACCAGATTACTCAGTTCTGCAATGCTCACAGTCTTCAACAGGTCTACACTGATGTTTTTGATCAGGTAAACCGTAAAAGCCTCTCCCCCCAGCACGCGCGTGTGTTAGTCTGATATGGAAAAAATGTAATGCTTCATAAGTGTTGTTTTTCTTTTTCAATTGCTATGGATGATTACAATAGGAACTTTCATTTATGGGTGATAAAGTGGGGAATGGGAAAATTATATAACCTGAACACTAAAATTGTCAAGCAATATGACATTCTGATCTTGTAAACAGTTTCGGGATTCAACATTATGTTTTTGTATTTCTTATGATGATGACATAGTAACATTTATTGGCTCAATCAGATTGATGAAAAGATGAGAGATGCTCTTCAGGATGATTGTGCACATTATGCCCCAGGCCTTGAAATTATCAATGTCCGTGTCACAAAACCAACTATTCCTGATAGCATCAGACGCAGCTTTGAGCAACAAGAGGAGGAACGCATTAATGTAGGTTTTGCACAAGCAATCTAGCCAGCTTTTTTGGGGCCAAATTTCTAAACTTGTTGCTGAGCACACAGTATTTGTGGTTTTGTGTTGGATAGGTGTTGATTGCGGATGAAAGGCAGAAAGTAGCTGAGAAGGAGGCAGAGACTTCCAAGAGGATAGCTATTAGTGAGGCTGAGAAAAATGCCAATGTGAGAAAGATACTCATGGAAAGGAAGTTGTTGGAAAAGGAAAGTTGTCGTTGCCAGCAAGAAATTGAAAATCAAATATTCTTAGAAAGTGAAAAGAGCAAGACAGATGCTGCTTTCTACAGGTGAGTTCAGTTATATTATATAGTAATGTATCATCCTCCTAGAACTAGGAATTAAATTATTAATAATGATATTGTCTTTTTTTTTTTGCCCTTTTCTGATTTCAATTTATATAGAGCAACCAAAGAGGCAGAAGCAAATAGGTTGAGGCTGACTCCTGAATTTCTGCGGCTTAAACACATAGAGGCCCTTGGTGAAAATACGAAGATTTCTTTTGAGGAAAAGGTGCTTCTCTCCTCTCCTTTGCTCTTCATGCTATTTCAATGCCTTCTGTTCTCCTCCAGAAATTTGCTCTCCCGGTGCAAAACGTTTTTGGAGAGGCATTTGCAAAGTGGAAGGCAGATTCCTGGATCACAAGTTGCAGTGTGAGGCAAATGGAGTCATAATGAGTTTTCTTTTTCTTTTTACCTTTCTCTCCGCTCTTCCTCCAAGTTCTTCATTGTTTGTGTCTTCTTCAATGCTTCCTTCCAGCTTGTCTATTCTTCACATGTCTTCTGAAAAGCTTATAAAGCTTTGTCTCCTTCCTTTTGCTCAAAAGGAGAAATGTATATGGTCTAATTCAACCACAACATTCACATTTATATCAACAATTCTATGAATTTATTCAATATAATCTGCCTCAGTGCACATTCTGATTTGTATAAACTTATGCACATTTACTTCCAAAACAAATACGAGGAATAGGAGGAAAATATGCCTAGAGGTAGCGGCAAACAGGTTGTTACTGTTGAATAATGGTTTGCGTTGAATTTTATAATTTATATTGCAATTTCCTCTTGTTCTGTCATTGCTGTGGGAAGTCATTACAGAAATTCCTTCCAAAAGAGAAGGCAGATACTTGAATCATAAGTTGCATTATGAGGCATGTTTGCTAACCTGGATAAGACCTAATAGAAGACAAGTAATTTTATTAATTACAGCATATTACATGATGTTCCTGAAAAATTTTTGTGTGTTCAATTTATAAGTTAGACAAATTAATTTAGAGAAAAATAATAAGTATGAGAGATAAAATAAAAAAAATATTTTATATTTAAATTAGAAACTAACTAAAACCAGCTCTTACATTTAAGATTGGTGTTACTACCATATAGTGTCTGGTTTGTTGTTATAAATAACATGGATATATTCTCTTGAGATGCATGATAATTATGTTTGTCGAGCATTTATTGATTCAATATAAATTCATAACTGAGGGGGAAATGTGGCGCAATTAATGAAGATCTTGTGAATGTAGTAATATATTAATGAACTGGGGACAGGAAGTTGCAGCTGACTGTAACAGTTCTTTTCCTTGATCTGGTCCTTGAAATTTTTTTACAATACATGAAAATTACAAAATATTTTCCCCAACATTGTTGGAAAAATGTTATTATTATAAAACTTTGGATTTGGATACATTATATATATTATTCCTGAAGGTATAATTTAATTAGAAGGATAACAAAGTATAGGGAAAAATGCTATTTTTGCTGCAAACCATTAATTAAAGAAAAATAGGGGGCTCAAGTATGTGGTATTTAACTAAGGGATTAGAGACAATATTAAAGCACCTATATCAAACTTTTTCTTTTTCTGTTTTCCTTGTTGCTCTCTTTGGCCTCTGTTTCTGTTATATCAAAGAAATAGCACTCCATACGATTTCCTTTAAATGAGACTCATAGTGTTAATTGAAAGTTTCCGCTCAAAAGCGGTTTTACTAATAGATTAAATGGCTAATGGTTCGTCGACATATTTTGCCGATAAAGGAGGCAACAACATTTTCTCTCCTCCCATCAAGGATTGATCTTTTTTATTGGGGCTTTTTCCAATGGAAATTGGTTGTATAGGGATTGATGTTTCTTATTTTAATTAGAAGTTATTGTTTTTTAAAATATTAATATTCAATTTTTAAATTAAAATTAATATTTTAGCATTTAAATGCCGAGTCAACATTTTAAAATCAATTAATCAGCATTTTCCATTAGTAACTAGTGATTCCCCCCGTGCGATGCACGGATTGTGTTAACCCAAAATTGAATTATCAAAAAAGAGATTGTTTATCGTTTGCAACTAAACAAAACTATAATGTTTATCGTTTGCAACTAACAAAAATATAATGCTATCAAAAATTGATTGTAAAAGTTGTCAGAGTATGCGAAAACAACTTGGTGTCAATGAGAAAGGAAAAAAGTTCTCATCAAGTAAATACATGGAGAAACACATAAAAAATCATTATTTTTTTTTGCGAATGATCCTCGAGTTGAGTAGGGTGATGTCTCTCTGCATAAAATAATATCGAATGGTTATTTCATGTATTTAGTAGCCCAGATGCAGCATAATTACAGCCATTGTGAAGATATCAATAACAATTAAATATCTTTAATTGTCGGATTGTCATGGAATGACCATGATTTTTATTTGCAATTTAAAAAATAAATGACTTTATAAAAATGTCCTTAAATTTATGAGTGATATCCCATAAACTATTTTCTTCATTGAAAGCAAATAAATGGTTGATTGTTTTATTCCTTTTCCATTTCATGTATTTATATAATATAAAATTGTTTGTTGACTTCACATTTGTAATTCAAAATCCATAGTTGATTGATTTGTGTGAATTAATGCAATTAAACTATTTTCTTCATTGAAAGCAAATAAATGTTGATTGTTCTATTCTTTTTCCATTTCATGTATTTATATAATATAAAATTGTTTGTTGACTTCACATTTGTAATTCAAAATTCATAGTTGATTGATTTGTGTGAATTAATGCAATTGATGGTTATTGGTGGTTAATGTTTAAACTTTGATAGGAAAATAATGTCATTTTTGGCATGATAGGGGCATTTAATAAGATAATGCTAATTCAATCCTTGTGTCCACTGTGCAGTAATTAGGGGCACATTGTCCTTGACTTGTCTTAAACTATATTACTTTTTTGAGACCCGGTTTGAATGTGATTGAAATTTGAAACATTAAGATCTTGAAAAACATATTGTTGCAATATTGTAATTGACGAAATTTCAGACTGAGCAGACTAAAGATGTTGGAGGAGTTTTCATCTAAATTTATACCACCATGTTGTCGGCATTTAAACAGAAAAAGCATTCTAAAAAGGATAATGTTTAGTTATCATGATAATCATTCATAAATTCATAAAATAGTAATAATTCACGTTTTATGTACAAGAGACAATGCAAAAAAGTGGAATAGAAAACACTTAAAACGAATTGAAACCTGCTTAATTAGTTTGACTAATTAAGCACCGAAGATAATTTCTTGCATGCAATAATAATATAGGTGACAGTTTCTTGGCTTCAAGAAAGCAATGTGCGGAAACCTTGTATTAAACTTGGTTACAAGGCTTCTTCAAATTTGTAGTTGATTATATGATATGAAGGCAAGGCATACATAAGGTGTAGGCCCTTCCATCAATTAACGGGATATTAAGAACGATAAGAACCAAACAAAATACGAAGTCAACTAATCCAAAATGTTTATTAATCGTAAAACTTCTTGTTGAAGGCTACAATAAGAGTGAAAGCAAAAACATAAATAAAATATTATCATCCAGTATGTTCTTGATCGGATTGGTGGTACTGAAGCTTGGAGTACAAAACTCATCCAATCCCAATTCGTCTTCTTCTGAGTCAACCGTGTATATTCGGTTCTTCATCTTATTTTTTAAATCTTGAGGTTTGAACAGAATTGCAATTAGGATATCATCATCTCCGGTGTCGAGTGAGTCGGCTCCAACGTGGTTGGAAGAATGAGAATCAATAGACTGGACAACATATTCCTGAAACAAATCAAAATGGACGAGTTAATAATAAAGGGGAATATTGTTTTTGGGGATATCATAGTAACAGTAAATTTGGATAGTGTAGGGGAGTAAGAACGATTTTATTGACCTTATCTTTAGAGTATGTGAATTGACGTAAAATATTGTCTTCCATAGAAATCTAAGTTACATCCATACCAGAGTTACGATATTTGATGTTGTCCGGCTTAATCTTCAGCTTCAAAATCATATCTTTGCCAACACACTTATGAAGTTCTTTAGGAAAAGTTTTTGGCTTTTTCTCCTACATTTGAAAATGTGACACATCAGGCAAGGAAACTAATAAGTAGTATATGAAACTGTTAACCACCAAAAATCAGTACAGAAACTAACTTATTTGGCCTTTAATTCATTAGCAGTAAACCCCAAAATTTCATTTGCCTAACGGTTGAAAAATACAACAGAGCAGTTGCCGGTGGAGTCCTGTACCTTGTAATGGAATCAGATGAGAATGAACACGATCCACGAAGCAAAAGAGAAAAAATGAGGTAGAATAAAACACAGAACAGGTTGGGTTTCTGCTATATTAACAAATCTGTAGAATGAGAAAAATCTGACAGGCTGGAAAGGATCTGCGAAACAGAGGATGGTCAGAGAGATAGACTATCACATGTGTTTGGCGTTAGAGCATCACTTATCTTTATATGATGAAAACCAAGAAATGAACAAATAGGAAAAGATTTTTTTTTGTTAGGGTGTTTTTTGTGTAATTAGTGTTGAGCACTAAAGTTGCAATGAATAGTTTTGAAAGCAAATAAATGATTGATTTTATTTATTCCTTTTCCATTTCATTGATTGATTTTTGGTAATTAATGTTGTTTCATGTATTTATGTAATATAATTTTTTTATTGACTTTTAAAAATCTGACAGGTTGGAAAGGATCTGCGAAACAGAGGATGGTCAGAGAGATAGACTATCACATGTGTTTGGCGTTAGAGCATCACTTATCTTTATATGATGAAAACCAAGAAATGAACAAATAGGAAAAGATTTTTTTTTGTTAGGGTGTTTTTTGTGTAATTAGTGTTGAGCACTAAAGTTGCAATGAATAGTTTTGAAAGCAAATAAATGATTGATTTTATTTATTCCTTTTCCATTTCATTGATTGATTTTTGGTAATTAATGTTGTTTCATGTATTTATGTAATATAATTTTTTTATTGACTTTTAAAAATGTAACATCCCAATCACAACCATTCTCCTGTGCAGTTTAGTTTTTGAAATTCAAACTTCTTTCTATTTGTACTTCATACGGAATTAAATGTGTGCATAATGCTCATTGAAAGCAAATAATTGGTTGATGGGTAATGCTCATTCAATCCTTGTCGTACATGTGGACCAATTGTAGAGGCTAAGCAAGATGACGTCAGTGCACACGTGGACCAATGAGGTTTCTGCTAGGAGCTTTCAAGAAGTATATTGATCTTAATGGTATTAATTTTCAGCCACTAAAAATATACTCTTTAACTGTAAGGAACTAAATTAGAACCTAATATATAATTAATCAACAAAACAATAAAGAGAAGTAGAGGTGGGAAATCGGGCAGGCTGAGCTTAAGCCTGCGAACAAAAAAACCCCCTATTTGTGAAGCCCGGCCCTTGAGTCGTCGGGCCTCGGGCCGGCCCGCGGGCTTCGACTTTTTAAAATATTTTTTTCCCTAATTTTGAATGTGTATTGCTAATAAAAATAATGGACCTATAATAAAAAAATATAAATATATATGATCCAAATTATATTTAAATACAAACTTACCAAGCATTAGTGCATTACCATATACCAACTCAACAACTCATAAATTATATACTAAGTCTAGAACTAGAAGTTACACCATAATTACATAGAATGTTCTTAGTAATAAAGGATTAAAGTATAAAAGTGGGACGTATAGAATTTGAATATAACCTAATAAGCGTTTAAATTATTATCGTCCATATGCATATATACAAAAATAGCACACCCATTTAATTTTTTGAGCAAATAAAAATAAAAAATGTAAAAAATAATGGAGGGGCAATAAACGGGCCGGCCCGCGGGCTAGCCGGTCAAAGCCAGCGGCCCTATAGGTCAGACCCTTTAAGTCCGCTCCCCTTTTTTTTTGAAGAGAAAAGAAAAAATATGTGTTCTGATATGGTCTCTAATCCTTAGTTGAATACCTCATACTTGAACACACTTAATTAAACTTATGGCCCATTTCTTCCCATTAAGCCCATGTATTGTACTTCTTTTTCTTTCTTTCTTTTCCTAAGGAATAAGAACGAGAACAACCTGACATAACCAAAAAAAAAAAAAAAAAGGACATCAATACTAATGAAAAAATGTACATCAATATAAATGAAAACCTGAAGAAGAACGAAAACAACCTGGCAATAACAAGAAGTACAAAAATATAAAGCAAAAGGACTTAGAAAACATCATCCAGAATCAACGATAGTACTCCCTGATCAGCTTCCAAGACTGACTTCAACTGTGGTGGTGGTGAAAACCAATTATTCGGATAAGACCTAACTAAAGAAACTTTAAGGGAAGTCAGCGGCCTCCTCCCTTAGCCGGCTAAGTGTCTCTTAGCGTCCTAATTTTTAGCCATTAAAATTAATCTAAGAGCTCAAAGTAGGTCACATCATCATGTTTTTAAAAAATTAAAATAAATTTAATTTATACCCCCCATCCTATTTATAAGTACTTAACTACCAAATAACGCTTCTTAAGAAAACATATAAAAGTTAGTTAGGAGCTATAAATATATCTGAAAAATAACTGTTTTTCCAATATTACCCTTATTTATGATGAGACTAGAAAGAGAAATGTAAATAGGAGTATTAATGAATAATATAAAAGAGAGTGTTAATAAGTGGGGTAAAATAGGAAAAATGACATTAAATGATGACAGATTTTAACACGAGCTCTTATATTTTTTATCATAACAATTTAAATTTTGGGTTCTTATAATAAGGACTGGAGGGAGTACCATTTAGACATTGAGCGGCTTTAATCTAATTTTTTTTTTAATTTTTTTAGTTGAGTACCCAATTTTTTGGATTGCTGACTTTAACTGCAAAGTTTATTAAATGTCCATTCTGATATAAATTGAGCCTTACTAGACCATAAAAAACAGCAAAACTCTACTAAGAAATAATTTAATTAAAATTAAAAAGCTTGGTAGATTTTTGAAATTTTCCTCTTGAAGTGAGGTAAGTCCAAAAAATTGTGTATAAATATTTGGAGAAAGAGTTTTTTGTATGTTATAATTAAATGGATCAGTCTGTAAGAGATCATTTTGTTGAAATGAGTAGCTCTAGACGGTTCGAATTTTTCATGATACAAATATTTACAAATAGTTCAAAGTTTTTCATTAATCTAATACTATAATTAAGCTTTTTTAAAAAAAAAATTTAGTAGTATGATAATGTGTCACATTGTGAGCTTTTGGATTAAGCTTAATGTATACAAATTAGGATGGTGAGGGATGCTGAGGGAGAAGGCCGCAGAGACAATCTAAATCCAGCTTTAACAACTTAATCAGCTGCCAATTTTTTTTTTTTTAAAAAAATCCAAACACAAACACCATTCTCGATTAGTCCTTTTGAAACGGTATTATTAAAGAGAGCCTCACATTTCCATTGGCCTCCTCAACTTAACACAACGGTGGTAATTTTATTTGTTATATTTTTACTAATTTTCTTCTAGCTTGAAAAGACCAAAGCACAGGAATTGCACCATGGAAGAGATGCTTGATGGACATGGTGAGAGATGTGCCTAATGGAATGAAAAGTTGGGATGGGAGAAGATGAGAAGGGGAAAAACATCCGGATGCAATGTCTCTTCCTCCATTCTTAGATATAACTTATAAGATATAATTAATTTATTTTGAAGAAATTAAGAAAACAATACAAGCTACATAATCATTTTTTTTTTGTGTATTATTGAATTAAATGTTAGTTTATAAGCCAAATATACTAGTTCAGATAAAAAATTCAAGTCAGTGAATTTATGAGTAATTTATTTAATCTTTTTAGGAATTTTAAAAAAAAACTACATCTTATATCTAAGAAGGGAAGGAATAATAGGAAACTTGTGCAGATAATTAGATTCATTTTTGTTTCCCCCCATTTATTTATCTATCGGTCTTATATTTGTGACTGTCTCAACCTATTTTGGACTTTTACTTCGGCAAAGTTCTGCCTTACGCTATACGTGTGAATTCAACTATGATACCTTATTAACAAAAACCAAATTATTAATAACAACCATCATATCAGTTGATCATGTGATTTTAATTGGACTTCACTTCTCCCCTTACCTTTTTTTCATTCGTTCTAATCTTTTTTGCTCGAAAATTTGGTCTTGTTGAGGTAAAAGGTTTTGTGTATGATTTTATCATTAAATTCTATATAAAATGAGTAATATTTTAATATATCATGGCTAAAAATAGTCTAATTTTTAATTTTATATGATTTTTCAAAAACTTTATGCTATAAAATTATGGGGTTTTTTCAAATTAGAGTACTCGTATTAAATACTTGAAATATCATATAAAATTGAAAGTTGAACAATTTTTCATCCATAAGATGTCAAAATGCCATGTATTTTATGTAGAATTTAATGATAAAAATTAAGGGAAAACTGATTTGGAGATTCTTATAGTTTTCCTCAATTTTGAATTAATCCCTAAGCTTTTTTTTATTGGGTCCTTTAAATTTCTGCTGTCAGATCCGTTAGTCCCTACTGTTAAATAATACTTCCTACACTCCTAAATAAGACTCAGTTGACCTTTTTTGAAGAGATAAATGAAACTAAATGAGATGTTTAATCATAACGTATTTTGTGTATTATTAGATTATATGTTAGCTTATAAGTTAAATAAACAATTTAGAGAAAAAAAATAAGGAAAATCAATGTATAAGTATCTTATTTAACTTTCTTAGAATTTTCCAAAAAGGTTAACGAAATCTTATATTTAATAAGGGGCTAGCAAACACCATTAAACATTTCCCTTAGAAGCAGTGCAGAACATCAGAAAAACTCCTTTCTATCAGTATTTTATATCCATACATTTTTTGGTGTGTTTTTCAGGTATAGAGTAATGACTAAAGTGCTAGCATTATAAACAATGGATTTTTTTGGGTCAGTAATGAGACATTTCTGAACATTTTACTTGTTTGGCAGAGAGCTATGAAGAAGCATTAAACTCAGTTCGTGGCAGACAAGAATAACAACAAAAAACACTCCAATCCTAACATAACCTAAGCCTAAAACTAAAAAGTACAGTTCTTTAGTCCAACACAAAATGGCATTAAAATCATAAAACTATGAAGGAGCATTAAAACCAGCAAACTAATCAAAATAATATACAAGTGTTTATTACTAAAGTCCCGACCTTTTGCATTTCAGATATCAGGGTGATGCTCTCTCTCTGGCCTAGGTCTGGAGAGATCTTAAGCCATTCCAGAAACCAAGTCTATTGCAGTGTGTTCTCCTTTTCAATTAAACCAAAAGCCAAAGGGTACAATGAGTCATTACTAACCAATCCCATGGCTGTTAGAAGTATTTCTTGAGCTATTCCTTTTAGGAGTGTGCCATCCACTTCAATTAAAGGCCTACATCATTCTTTCCATCCAACCTACACAATTACATAAGGATTACATCACCAAATATAATAACATGGTTAAACACATAACATGAAACAGATTTAATTTTACCTTGGAGGCACTAAAACACAAGTACATTCTTTTGAAAACTCTTCTTCCTTGTTCTAATGCCTCGTTGCTCACCTCAACACTCACATCCGAACCAAGGTTTGAAACCCTTAATTCATTGCAATACTCCTCTAATTTTGCAAATTCATCTTTGAAACTACCTTCCATTTCCTGTATTATCTTCCCTTTAGCCCTCTTACATTTCTGTAAACTTACATTAACCTTCAATTCCCTCTCAACCTCTTCTTTCATGTCATTTGAACTAAACTTAGCCATCTCTTGCACTTTTTCCTTGAAATGTTTAGCCAACCAATTCATCGATGCTCTTAGGTTCTTATACATACGAGCACAATTATGCTCATAGAATAGACTCTTTACTTCGAACCCTATATCTATCCCATATGTGGAGGCATAAAGGGAAAACGGGTATCCTTCTTGACTTAATACTTTAAATGTTTTCTCATCACTACTCACTACCCTAATATCAACTCCACATGTAATGGCATATTTATCCATAGCTTCCTTCAACTTTTTCTTGTCTGCATAAGTCATAAAAAAGGTTTCGTAGCTTACTCTTCAGCCTCTTCAAGAGCTATCACTTCTCTTGGAGGCCCATCACCACATTTAGACCCTAACTCACCCTCTTCATGATCACCTCCATTCTCCACATCAATCTCCTCAACTTCAAAATCATCATCCAAGCTTTCTTGTGTATCAGCACTTGAACTATCACCCAAATAGCTCAAATCATCACTATCATCAACATCAGACCTACAAAGTTCATTATGACCATCACTTACACCTTCCTTACTAATCACCTTAATATCATCAAATTCAATGTCATTGTAACCATCTAAGCCAACAATTTCGTCAATTATATCTTACTCTTTGTTCTTTTCGTTTCCCCTATCATTACCTTCATCATTCACTGCCTCAGTTACCACTCTTCCTCCCTGATTTTCTACTTGATATAAGGTTCATCATAAGCTACAGCGTTGCCCGATATAGAGTCATCACCCCCAAACCCAGCCTTAGTGCGTTCCCAACTCTACTTTGCCAATTCAAACACTTCTATAGACCTTTTTACTAACCTTGCATGGTTGGCCTCAATTGTTTCTTCCTCTTCGATTAACATGTTGTCCTCGCCTTTAGATGACATTGCTTCACATTGCACAACGAAATACAACAAGTGAACAAAGGGCTTTCAAGGCATTTCACTGTAAGCATATGCCAAAAAACAAAATGACGGGGCTATCAATTTTGGAGGTAATCGATTTCTTTCAATAAACTAACTCAAGGGGCTTCCATAGCATTTCAGTGTACGTACACAACAAAAGTGTACTGACAACTAATCCATGCTCACTTGCGATTCCTTTTTGTCGCTTCTTGCCCGAAACCCTAGAAGAATCTCGTCACATGCGATTCCTTCTTCTCTTTCTCGCTTTCAATTATCGGCTTTCTCAATTCTCTCTCTGTATTCCCTTTCTCGTGACTTCCTCAATCGATTTTGCTACAATCCATTCCTCTAAGTTCGTCAATCAAATTGGCTCCTGCGTTTTTCCATGTCTGTGGTTCGTTCTTTCTCCATCCAAGAACCCTAGGTCGTGATTTGTTTTCTTCTCACAAACATTTTCAGTTCATTTTCATTTTTATATACTTAATAATCTGTTCCATTTTTTTTCTAATTGTTTTTATGTTAAGTTATTCTTATTTGAATAAATATATTCTGTTGCCTTTTTTCCTTTTTTTAATTATTCTGATGCCTTAATCTATCATTTTCCCACGTTGCACTTTTATATCTACCTCAGTTGCTATGTCATCCGTAAAATTCAAACATTTAATTTCACAGTCAACTTTCACTGCTTTAAACGGATTATGTGACTTTTGAACCCAATATAAAAGCTTAGAGTGACTTTTGGTTAAAAAAACATTTGGTGCTGGGTGATCTTTTAACAAAAACATATGTGTATTTTTAACCCTTAACCCTATATTTAAAATAAATTTTGGAGAGACACAAAATAAAAATAAAAAAATAAAATAAATAATTTCAAAACAAATAATGTAAAGAAAACAAAATCAATATACTGACAAAAAATTTAGAGTGAAAAATATGAAAAAAATAAAACAGAATAAACATTGCAAGGTGTATAGAATCATTAGTTTATACCAACACATAGTTGGTCTAGCGATGTAAGGCTCTACTAGATACACTTATACTGGGAGGGAAACCACGAATCTGGAAGCTTGAGTAGTTAGTTGCTTAGATACCTAGTAATAGGATCCTTAAAAGATGCTGATCGCTAGCTGATATGCATATAAAGAATTATTAGTTTACTGTTAAAATATTAGATATATAATGGACTTGGATCCTCTACTCTGCCCTTCTAGTTCTCTTCCATTCTCTACTCTCAAATTATATAATTTTGGAGTCAATTTTTTTGTCTCTGATATCATCATTAGATTATACATAAATTTACTGACATTTTGATATCTTATGGACAAAAAATGATACAGTTTTCAATTTCATATGATTTTCCAAAGTTGGAAAATCATATGAAATTGAAAACTGTATCATTTTTTGTCCATAAGATATCAAAATATCAGTAATTTTATGTAGAATCTAATGATGAAATCAAACACAAAAAATTTGATCCCAAAACGATATAATTTTATGGTAGAAGACCGGAAGAAAGCCAGAAGGACAGAGGAGAAGATCTAAGTCTATATATAATATGTTGCACTTAAAACCACGTGACAGTCTGAGTGAACTCATGAATGAAGCTCTAGACCTCTAGCATTAGCATTAAGGAATTACTCCGACAAGTGCACCTTAATTGATTGTGATTAGTAGCATTTATTGTCTCTTGTAACATTTACCTTCTCTTGTAACCTGGTATATTAACTAACCTTTATTAATTATGAACATACTTATTAAGCAGTGAAATTCATTTCCCACTCAAAATAATTAAGGAAGGGGTGAAAACTAATTATCTTTTTATGATATTTATATTAGAGCTACTATTTTCTAATTTCTTCCTATATAAATAAAATATTTTCTAACTTCTGAATATCAACACTTTACATTAAAAAAAATTATGAGAAAATTAAATGTAAGTCCCGGGGAGGCAAAATAATCAAGGTCCCACAAAATCTCTAAATTAAAATGAGGTCCATAAGGACTTAAATCTAATTATGTTTAAAATTGAAAATACTATTTTACCCCTTTTTTTTACTCATCCCTTTCTCTCTCCTCCTCCTCCTCCCTTCCCCACTCCCCAGCCAGCCCACCCACGTACCTCCCTCCCTCTTTCTTTCCTCCAATGCCATGGATCACATCTCAGACTCTCCACCCACTTCATCTTTGACGTGACCACCTCTCTGATCTCCGCCGGCCTCGACGGCGGTTTCTCCACCGTCGATGCCATATGCTCTGTCGTGAGATCGTACGGAGGAATGGTGTTGTTGCTGAGTGCGTCGTGCGTTATAAATATGATGGCTTATGTTGCGGCACAGACCATGGCCGGTGATGATGATAAGGATGATGAAGGTGAGGTGAAATCTCGACAGTTGCTTCCGATGGGGAATGTGTACATAAGGGCTTTGTTTGTGTTTGTTTGAGATGGTGGTACTTGTATATAAGTAGGGTGAAACCTTGGATGAAACTCTTGAAGACATCCGATATCGTCACACAAATCTCAAATGAGTGGAAGATGCTTCTCATGTGGCTCTCGTTGTGTCATGTGTAATTGTGTGCTGACTAATTAATAAACAATTACATGGCGGTGGTTTTGAAATTAATTGTTGTGTGTAATTGTGAGTGTTTCAGTTCTGATCATGGTGGCGGAGGGAAAAAATTGGGGGGAGGTCCTGGCCGGGGGAAGAAGAGGAGGAGAGAGAAAGAAAGTCACTGAAGGGCAGAAGGGGTAAAATGGTATTTTCAATTTCAAATAGAATCAGACTTAAGTCCTAATGACCTCACTTTAATTTAGAGATTTTGTGGGATCTTACCTTGATTATTTTGCATCCTCGGAATCTAAAGTTAATTTTCCCAATTTATATTCATTTGAAGTGATAGTTTTATGACACTGATAAATAAAGTCTTTTTTAAATGGTACTCAGTATGTTAAAATATTCTCAAATGTCCCATCAGTACATAAAAATATCATTCGAAATTGACCGACACTAACGGTGTGATAATAATATAATCAAAACGATTTTATAAAATAAGGAGACGAAATTAAAATTCAAGTACTTTTGCCCTTATTTGTTTTAGTATGAAAAATTGTAGAGAGAGACGCACGAAATAAAAAAAAATAAAAAATGAGCGATAAAAGTAATTCTAAAAAATTAATATAACGGAAATAAGAAAAAAAATATAATCAATATATTGGGCAACAATAAGAGTGAAAACTATCGAAAAGAGAAAAAAATAAGGACGGTGCTATCTCACCTATACATTTTTTTTGGGTCAAAAATCTCACCTATACATTAAATCCTATTTTTTGATATGCATTTTAAAGGACACGTTTATTAATTCAACGTATTATTTCATTAATTTTAATATTTTTTGAAATATTTTATCTCTTAGAGTCATGATAAAATTTTTAAATTGAGTTGAAGAAAGAGAAATGTATGCTGTATTTTTAGAGCAATTTTCATATGAACCTAGTATGTCATTTTTTGTTTAACCAATAATAAGTAAACACATTAGGTTTGACGTGGAATTTTTAATATGACAACTTTAAAAAATTCACTAGTTGATAAAAAATTTTAAATATAATGTTTTCAATTTTTTTATTTTACAAATTGTAAAAAAACATTTTTATCAGTTTTAAGAACATCAAATTAGATTAAAAATTCCAGATCAGTTTACTTATAATTGATTAAAAGACAGACTCCCAGTGCAACAGTTCGTCGAAGAATTCCTGTGTCTCCAATTGTGCGCGCGCGTCTGAGAATATGTGAATGTTTTTCTTATAGCTCTCACCAAACACTCAAACAGGATAAAACGGTTTAAAGGGCGGAGCACCACGAGAAAACGACCCTTTTTTGTCTTCGGTCTAGATTGTCCAACTGAATCCACTTCGATAATGGAGTACTGTCATTAATTATAGTAGATATAATTTTTATTTACGTTTTTCTAATCATTTTTTGTTGTCATACTCTATATTTCTCAAAATTAAAGGAAGTAGATGAGATATTAGAACTATTTTTTTCTTAAATAAATTATTTTCATCTCAACACTTATACATTTCAAAAACATTTCATGTTAATTTTAAGCCATAATTTTATTGATTTTAACGTGCTACCACATTAGTTTTAATTTTGATTAATATTATACAATTTATAAAAAAACATTTTTTCTTAAAAAAGTTAGCAACTGGGCAATCTGTCTAATTACTCAGGTTGCATAGTTTTACTACGAGCTGTTGGGATCCTGAGTTAAGGGCTTGCCTGGACTAGTCGCATGGCAGAGTTACAGACTGACTTCGGCCTGTCTGATTCGATCTAAGTTAGATTCCCATACAAAAATATTGTTATCTCCACACTTTTAGATCAAGAAATGGATGGTTCATTAATGTTTTATAAAAGTATTATTACAACATCTTACATAATTAAAATATATATACATTTACCTTATTACAATTATGAATTATGTTGATAAGATTTTAAAAGTTTAAATCTAGAGTAACAATTTTTTTTTATAAATAAGTAAACATATATTCAATACCTTGAATTACAACCAAATTTTTTTTTTTTTGCCAGATACAACCAAAATAATTATATCGTTATGCATTTTTTTTAAATTTTTATAAGATATACATTTTTTCTCGATGAACTTAAAAAAAAATCTGCACCCTTGCATCACTTAGCCTTCAACACTCCTCCATCCTCCCTCCTCCCACCAGGCGTGTATCATTCAAATTTTGCAATGATATATATATATATATATATATATATGTGTGTGTGTGTATTTTTAGGGGTAATTAATTACAGGTCCCGTGTAAGGGATTTAATTAAGATGAGGTCCCACGAAGGTGTTATTGTAGGTCAAAAAGTTGTTATCATAAGGTCACAAGTTGTTACAGATCAAGGGTGATTTTCAGGCCATAAATTGTTATTGCAGGCCGAAAAGTTGTTATTGCAGGCCAAAAAGTTGTTAGTGAAGGCTTAGTGCCTGTTTGGGTGAGGGAAAAAAAGCAATTTTTTCACCCAAACCTAGGTTTTAAAAAATGGCAGCCAAACAATTTTTTTAATAAACCTAGGTTTGGACTCAAAACCTAGGTTTTAAAAAAAGGTAACCCAAATACTTGAAAAAATGTGAAAAGCTATTTTGGATTGGAAACCTAAGTTTTGGCCACCAAAACCTAGGTTTTGAATAAGCTACAATTTTCCCCTTTTGCACAAAGTACGAGGTAAAAAAAAGGCCATCATTACACATGTCATATTGAAATATCTAAAATGCCCTTATTCTCTCTCTTTCCCAACACATTAAACTTATGCCCTTTTTAGTAATTTACACAGAAAAAGCTATTCTCACAACAACCATCCAAACACTATCATTTTTACAAAAGCTATTTTTTCTAAACATCAGCTTTTTTCAACTTTTTCCTCAGAAGCTATTCTCTAAAAGTTAATCCAAACATGCAACTACTTTTTTCAGCTTTTACGCGAAGTACGAGACAGAAAATACCATAATTACACATGTCATATTGAAATACCTAAAATGTCCTTATTCTCTCTCTTTCCCAACACATTAAACTTATGTCATTTTTAGTAATTTACACATAAAAAAAGCTATTCTCACAACAACCATTCAAACACTATCATTCATCAAAAGCTATTTTTTCAGCTTTTTCAAAATCAGTTTTTTTTCCAGAAGCTATTCTAAACTACCCAAACAGGCCCTTAGTCACTAACAACTTTTCGGCCTGCAATAACAACTTTTTAGCCCGCCAAGGGACCTCAGATTAATTAGGTGATTTCATTGGACTTCATCTTAATCAAGTTCCTTACACGGGACCTGTAATTAATTATCCATTTTTTTTTTAACTTTTTAAGTTAACAATAGTATCCTTTAAAGTGCATGGTGTAACATCCTAAAAATTAATTAAGGATTTATGGGGGTAAATAGGAATTGATTAATGAGAAATGATGGATTATGAGAATTTTTGAGGTATTTTGATGATCTGAAAGACTTTATTTCTCCCTTATTTTAAGGAAAATAAATTTGGAAAAAATTATTCTTAGGTTCAAAGGAGGTTATTGTGGGAGAGAATAATTAAGAGGTTTGGTAGGTAAATTTTTGAAAATAAAAGGAATTTTTATGGCTCAAAATAAATTTTAAAAATTTTGGGTTCAATAGTGTAATTTTCCCCTTCTCCTTTATTTAATCTCCCCCTCCCCAATCATTCAGACTCCCCCTCGTCTTCTTCCTAATTCATTTTCTCTCTCCTTCTGCAAGCTCTCTGTCTCTCGTCTCGCTCTCTCTTTCTCGCCTTCTTTCCACCGCTAAACCACCACCATCTAACACCACTATTAAACTCATCTCACTTCCTACTTCTTTTCTCTACTTGTTTTTGTTCCGATCCGTGCCTAAATAAGGAGATAAAAATAGCCCTTTGCCAGACCTATCGGAGCTCACCGATGCCGGAATAGTGGTTTTTCCGGTCAACTAAGTACATTTTTGGAATCCCGTAAGTCTGCTCTACATCCCTATGTCTTTAGTTTTTCGTTTTGATATACTTGAAAAATTAGGCATTGCCTAAATTGATATTTCTGGGAGTTCTAAGCTTAATAAATTGAACATTGGACCTTGATTATGAGTTTCTCTAAGTAGATTTTTCATTGTTGGAGGTTTTCCTAATTATTGGGAATTTTTGGATTTTTGGATATATTAAAAATAGGGCTTATGATGATCTGAGGTGTCTACAGCTAAATTAATAATTGTGAGATGTTTATTAAGTTTTGGAAAATAAATTGTGGATCAAAGAATGGATTTTTGAGGTTGAGAAATAATTTAGGGATGTAAGGTTTAATTTTATTTAGGCTTGAATTTTTATAAATAGTTATTGGAAAGATAAATAATTTTGGATATATGTATAAATGGAGTAGAGATAAATTTTAGAGATAGAAAGGGAGAATAAATGTTAAATAGAAATTTAAAATAAGTAAGGACAAAGAAAGGGTAGTAAGTAATTTATTTTCCAACATGTAAAATTGTTGGATAAATAATTAATTGTGGTTGTATGTATAGTTGTGTAGTGCTTGAATTGCACTAAGTTAGCACGGGGGAGCTGCACTATTGTGAGATTGGTGCCAGCTATCAGGTAACCGCTTTCTGCTTGTTTATGTGTGTGTGGTGTTAGTAAGTAATTTGAAATATTATTATTTGACAATTATGATGTTATATGGAGATGAGATTTTGAATCACAGTTGAGATATGATTATCAATTGATGATTGATGAGATACGGAAATGAGATATTGGAATATTAATATTTTTCATAATATAATGTCCTGTGGAATATTATTTTGAAATGGCATAAATTTGTGATTTGAAATATTTGGAACTGAAATATATATGATTTTGGAAACAATTTCATATATATGTATATTCTGAAAATACTGGAAGGCCTGGTGCCTGATTGTGGTGTTGCATATCTATGTGTTGTTTGTGAGAAATTATTTGGGTATGTGACACCGGTGAATTGGAAATTGTGCCATTACGTGATGAGGTACCCTGTTGCGCCACAGGGACTAATTGATATATTATGGGAAATAAAGGAGAGAAAGACGAAAGAGGGGATATCGCCCCTCACGGATTCAGAAAGGACTGGGATCCTTCTAATTCGTGGTGCGGTTCAGGGAGGGTAGAAAGTCCCTCGTGAACTGTACCGTGGTGATCAGGGGCGGGTGGAAGGTCCCGACTGGTCCCACGTGTTTTCCCAACGTTTCTAGTAAGATTCATTTGGGTTGATTGTAATTATCAATTATATATATACTATTCTTGAGGATGAATTGTGATGGGTTATTCCACAATTATAAACGATGAAAAGAGATTTTTGGAATAAGACGTGCATTATATGTGAATACCTGAGCATGTTTATGAATTGATATATATATATGTATTCCACTGGACACCTTGCTAGCACACACCACACGTAGATAAGTAGTCAGTGGTTGCGTTTTGGGGCTACCCCCCGTTGATCTCACTTTTGCAGGTCCTAGGAGTGAAGTAGGAGGTCAAGGGAAGGATCCGGGAACTTCTCACTGATATCGTGAGATATTCTGGACCAGAAGGAAAAGAGGTATTGCCACATTTAGGATCATATTTTGTATAATGCTTCCGCTGAACCTTGTTATTATTCTGGGGAAAAATTATTGAATAATACCTATTATGGTATGGTATTTTGTGGATGATGTGTGGAGATTAATCATGGATAATGAAATTTTCTGTGATTGTACTGGAGAGAAAATTATATTGTGATGACGGAGATTGGAGTTGAGGTTTGAATTAAAAAGATAATATCTAAATATTATGAAAATTCTTTTTCTAACTATGTTAATTATTTTACTGAGCTAATTCCTTTTCCTAACATAGTTAGCTATATAAACGTTTTAATGTTTAATTGTGAGTGGTTAATAGTGGGATTGGAGGAAATGTTACACATGGCCCAAGCCCATTTAATGTGACAACAAAATCCTAGCTTTTACTTCACATTCCCTCGTCCCTCTCACTCAGCTGGATGCTCAGAGAGTTGTTACTACCTTGTGATTGAGTTGTTACTACCCTCTCTCTTTAATCAATTTATTATTGAAAAGCATGAATATGAATAATTTAAAAAAATGTGAGAAAAGTAGGAAGACATCTGGTATTTAATTATTTATTAACAAGTTCACATCTCTAAATATGTCGTATATTTAGGAATAGAGGGGGTAACTTAGAGAAAAAAATTCAAACAAATCAATTTATAAATAACTTATTAAGTTTTTTTATATTTTTTAAAAAATAAATTAGATCTCATATTTAACAACATATAGTTTGACTAGCGGTGTAAAGCCCTGCTAGATCCCTTGGGGTCTCGAATTTGAGTCCTAGAGGATATGTTGTGTCAAGAGAGGAAGCCAAGAATGTTGAAATTAGGGCCCGTTTGGTTCGATCAAATTGAACACATTCAATGGTAATCTTTATTGCATTACCATGGGTGAAATGTTTGGTTGAATTTATTGATGGTAATATATATTACAATTGTAAAATAGATTGCACATTTTTTGGGAATATTTTTTCATGAAATCTCAATTTTAGCCCCATTCTACACGTTTTCATTATGCTTCCATGCTGGCAAAGTCTCTAGCAATCAATGCAACACCATGTCTAATTAAGATATTACTGTGTTTTCCTGTCTATTGGCATTGTAACTTTTTTCCTTTTGATTTACACAACCTTGTGTCACTCCATACACATCATTAAGTTTTGCCTTATATGCAGATCTTTGCTCTTATATTGTCTTATCATATTTAATGGAACTTATATTTCATTTCTTTTCTGTGATCCCCTCTGCATTGACGACACTTTCACTTTCATGTTGTAGGCTAAAATAAGTTTCATTCTGTTTCAACCTTACATCGATTTTTCCCATTCATTGCCAACCTAGCTAACCAATATCCCTTAGCTAAAGGCTTTGGGTCAACTTCGACATGACAACAATGGAAGTTGGCCAGTATTGATCTATACTTTATTTACATGGACTTCCTACATGCTTCTTCCATGAATCATTGACTTCCATAACCATACATGTGTGATTTTTCTATTTTCACCTTATTAATGGCCTTTCTTGACTTCAAAGTTATTCAACAATAAATCTTGAAATACTTATGATATAGTCGTTGCTTTGCCATACATATTGCCATATATACTGTACATGGACCTTTGGATTAATAGATTTTATCTATACTTATTATATTCTCTACTGCATTGTTCAGTTATTACTCTATGGCTTTCTCATATCCCACCATCGTTCAACAAGTGCCGATTTTTTTTTTTGTGACAATCACCATAAAAATCATTAGATGCCCATATCTTTTTTTTGAACCACATCCTTTGAGTTCACTGTTATGATTATGGGTTGCATGCTTTTATCTATTTAGACGTAAATATAACTCAATGGGTTGCATGCTATATATATATTTTGATATAAATGTTTTTTAATTCTTTTTTTGAAAGAATATAAAATCTGAAATAGAAATTATATCTAATATCCCTTGATATTGTCATAATAGTGGAATTAATTTTAATTGCTTCTAGGTGAAGAGCATGATGTATGGTGTATGGTTTGAAGGTTTATGTACCAAAGAGTGGCGATGGTTGAGTAAGTATAACAAAAAAAAAATGTAATGTAGAATGAGGCTTTTAAGATCATTAGTTCAAAGTAAGGCACACCATTTATGAATAAGTACTTCATTAATTCCTCAGGGTGTCAGTATTGATATACATTCTAAACATATGTATCAAGCCTTTTTATAATAATGCAATTAAAAAATCAAGATTGCATGCATAATTAAATTGAATGTTGCTTTATCAAGAGCTTGCAGCATGGATGTCTTGCAGATTCACTAAAAAAATTTCTCCACATGTTCGAACTAATAAAGTAAAACTTTTTTATCAGGTTTTCAGTGCAGACATTTTTTCAAGGTTATCAAAGGTTATTATCTCTTTGACATTGGGATTTCTTGGAGATGAAACTGATTATTGTGATGCCATTTCAATTGGTATTGGAGGTGACAAATAATTCTCATTACTGTTGACATACTCATCAATGATGAATACTGTTTTTTAAATGTTGTTGCCATATGTCTTACATTTGCCCCCAGATAATTTGTCACCCAGGTCAACCTTGTGCATTGCTTCGTGTTGTGTATGTTCCCATCAGTGTCATTATCTAGCAGTAACATGAGTTTATTTTTCATGGTTTATGTGATCTTCATGTTAGAGAAAATAACACTACCTGCGCAAAGCACGGGATCATAATGCTAGTTTTTTCAAAAGCCCTAACACATTGACTTTGGCTATGAATTTCAATTTGGTGCCATCATCATCATCATCATCATCATCATCATCATCATCATCTACCTATGTGATTTATTATTACATTGACTTTGGCTACAATTATTTTATGCTTTCATTAGTTTCTTGTTTTATTATTTTTTGTGATTTATGCGAACCAAAAAACATGATGCTGGAACCTTGAGGAAGGGATGTAGATTTAATTTTTCTTTATAAAGATTCTATGCACATTTCTTTTCAGCTTTCTCCAGCTATAATTGAAACAATGAATATTGCCGGCATCTTAGCAATTACTTTATCAATTATTGATGAATCTTCCCCTTTCTCTTAAGCATGTACTATTGTCTTTTGATATTTACCTCTCATCAGCTTCTAGTGATCTCCAACATGTATTTCTAGGCCTATGTAAATTATCTGTGCTTAGCGAAATAACTTTTTGCACAAAGATAGATTCAAACTGGGCTTACTTGTTAATTGGCTTGATGCAAGGAACATGCCATCCAAGAAGACAATTGACGCTGATTGTGGGTGTTTTGGATGAGGGAGAAGACAATAGTGATAGAGTTTTTTTTATTGAGGGATAATTTCGGCTTTTGATCATTCCAATTAAACATAAAAAATAATTACTCCACATTTGGTAAATAACAAACCAAACAAGACAGTGATAATAAGTATTGCATTGCACTTCATTGCATTGCACCCTATTGCATTACCAAGATGGTATGCAATTGATCCAAATGGGCTCTTAGAGTAATCAGTTGCTTCAGATTAAGAAGCTGATTGTTAGTTAATATATCAATATATATATTGAATTAAAAGGGAATTACTAACAACTTAAAGTTACAAGCGAGATCGACCCCGCAATCTCCAACCTAATAAGGAGATGCCATACCACTCGATTACAAGACATCCAATAGGTGTATATTTATTCGGAGCCAAGTATGGAACAATCGCCTATTCGTTCAAAACCACAGGACGGTCGAGTCAACTCATGAATGAAGCTCTAGTGTAAGGAATTGGAATTACCCCGACAAATGCTCCTTATGTGATTGTGATTAGCATTTATTGCATTTATTGTCTTTTGTAACCTTTATTAGTCATGTACATATTTTATTAAAATTGAAGGAAGTAGAGGGGATGTCTGTCTGGCTGGGAGTGTTTATAATTTTTATTTGTGTTTTCCTAATCATTTTTTGTTGTCATACACTCATACATTTCTCAAAATTGAAGGAAGTAGAGGGGATGTCGGTTTGGTTGAGGGCAGGAAGGGTAGAAGAAGGGGTGAAAAAAAAATTATATTTTCAAGATATTTATATTAGAGCAATTATTTTCTATTTTCTTCTTTTCTAAATAAATTATTTTCTAATTAATTTCGAATCTGAACACTTTTAAAGTAAAAAAATTTATATTCACTTTAACTGATAGTTTTATTTCACTTATAAATGAATTATTTTTTTAAAAATAGTACTTAGTATATTAAAATATTTTCAAATGCTTCATTTTTAAAGATAATATTGTAACTAGTACATAAAATTACCTTGAGTTTGACCGAGACTAATGATGTGAAAAAAAATATAATCAAAACGATTTTGTAAATTCTCTACAAATACATGCACTTTTACCCTTATTTGTTTTAGTATAAAATACAAAATATATTTAAAATGAGATTGTACAGAGAAGCACGAAATAAAAAAAAATAAAAAATGAGCTAAAAAAGTAATTCCAAATTAAAACAGTAATATAACGGAAATAAGTAAAAATATATAATCAATATATTGGGCAACAATAAGAGTAATAACTATAAAAAAGAAATAAAATAAGGACGGCACTATCTCACCTACATTAAAACCTATTTTCTTATATGCATTTTAAAGGACACTTTTATTAATTCAACATGTTATTTCATAAATTTTAATTTTTTTCAAAAAGTATTTTATTTCTTGAGAGACATGATAAAATATTTAAATTTAGTTGAAAAAAGAGAAATGTATGCTGTTTTTAATTGTGTCTGTCCGTCGAAGAATCTATGAATGTATTTTTATTTATTTTTTTGAAAAAACTTTGCTCTCACGAAACGCGCAAAAACATTAATAAGCGAAGTGGGAATTCAGAACACATAACGAGTCAACGATACTTTTTGTGTAAGCATTCAAACGGTCTAGATCGTTAAATAAGATCTGGGTGTTTAGAGAACTAATATAGTACTATTTAATTAAATTTGGGGATTTTGTGATGAAAAGATGTTGGTTGCGCCCCCATCACGATCTGACTCTTCAACCTGGAGACGGTGGAATGGAAAAGAGAGTGGCCATGAAGATTGAGAGAGAAAGAGCCCAGGACGAGAGGGACTTTATCAAACTTGTTTTCATGGGAAAGAGAGAAGAGAGAGAATATTGTATAAGCGCCTTTATTTATTTTTGTGAAAATATAGGGGCTAATTGTTAGTTGCTCCCATCATCCTAATATTTTTTTAATAGGCTAAAATATGTTTTTAGTCATTTATATTAATACCAATTTTCGTTTTAGTCTTTTATATTTAAAAAGTACACTTTTAATTATATTTTGTTAATACCGTCAGTTTCATTTAATGGAAAATGCTGACTCATCAAATTAAAAGGTGATTCTATAATTAAATGTGGATAAAAAATGACTACATTTTAAAATATAAAATGATTATACTAAAAAATTTAATTTAAAGCATTTTTTGTCCATATTTAATTTATAGAATCAACTTTTAGATTTGATGAATATACTTTTTTCGTTAAGTGAAACTAATAGTGTCAGTTAAAAAGGAGTAAAGTGTACTGTTCAAATATAAATGATTAAAATGAAATTTGACTCAAATATAAATGACTAAAATTATACTTTAACGTTTTTAATAACTTATAGTTAGGGCTTATTTCTCAATTAATTTGTAAAATGGGAATTTATCCTCGGTTTTCCCTTGTTTTTTCTCTCATTTTGGGTAAATGTCCAATTTTGCCCCAGAAGTAACCCAATTGGAGTTGATTTGCCCCGGAAGTAACAAATGGAGCTAATTTACCCCAGAAGTAACAAAAGCAGCTCAAAATTGGACTTTTGCCCAATAATAATGAAAGGAGCATTCAGTGTTATCTGGGGGGCTAATATGCGTCGTTTTTACTACTTTCGGGGCAAATAAGTTCCATTTGTTACTTCCGAAGCAAATTAGTTTCTACTGGGTTACTTCTGAGGCAAAATTGGACCTTTACCCTCTCATTTTTTATACTTTTATTTTTTGCGTCTCTTTCCACAATATTATTTTAAATTTATTCCAAAACAATTTATTTGATGGAAGCAATAACAAATATAGTCAATAGAGTGTATTGGAAAGGTCAAAAAAAAAAAAAAAATAGAGTGTATTGGGCAAACATTAGAGAATGAAAATTATCAAAAAGAAATAAAATAAGAACGGTCATTTAAACCCATTTTTATATGTATTTTAAATGATAATTTTATAAATTATAATATGTTATTTCATTAATTGTAAAAAAAATTTTAAACGTTTTATCTCTGATGATATGATAAATATTAAAAATTGAGTTGAAAAAAGAGAGATGTCAGATGTATGCGTTTTTAATTATATATATATTTCTGTATTTTTTTTTCGCCAAGGATAATATTATATATATAAATATAAATATAAGGCAGGAGATACAAAGACAACGACACTCTAGGCCCCCTTTCTAAACGTTTTGAATTTGAATGCATGTATGGTTTGAGGTTCAAAACTAGGTTTATGCCTAAACCTGTGGTTAACTCCAATTTTCTCTAAAATAGTTTTTTACTTTCAAAATCATTATTTTGGTTAAAACCCAACCAGGTTTTTCCATAATAGTTTTATTTATATACATTTTTTCATAATAGTTTTTAACTCTTAAAACCAATATTTGGGGTAGAAAACCTTTATTTTTTTTTCACAAACTTATTTTAGAAGTTATTCTCCAAAAACTAATCTAAACAAACCTTATAACTGAAATTGAAACCATATTTACAAACATTGTAAAACGGACTTCATGTTTGGTTCCACCTCTAAAACCTAACATAGGCTTCAAAATTAGAACAGAGAAACGCTTTCTATTTTTTTAGAATAATTTTTAATTATCAAAATCTTAGTTTTGGTTAAGCCAAACAAATACTCATAACTTTTTTTTTTTTTGGAATGTAAACTGGGCACTAACTATATTACATCTAGAAAACAAACAGTAAGTCTAAGTTACATCCAAAGAAGTCATCCCCCCTACAGTGAATGGAGGTTGCTCAAATAATTGTACAATTTCGTCTTGTTCATGAGATCTCTTAGCTAGGTAGTCTGCCATTTGAAGATGTTCTCTGCCGCAGTGAAACAGTGTAGTTTACCATTCTTTATGAATCCATCCCCGTGCATCTTCAATAACATCCCTGAAAGGGTGATTAGAAGTGCAACCACGTTGAATGAAGTTTATGGCTTCAACCGAATCAGTGTAAAGTTCAATCTTTCCAATCCCTCTCCTTTGACAAAGGTTTAGGCCTTGGATAATTGCTAACAATTCTGCAATAGTAGGAGGCACTCCTACCAATTTATAGCTGAATCCACATACCCATTCTTTGTTCACGTCTTTAAGGACCCCTCCACATCCGCTTTGACCATCCTGTAGAACTGAGCCATCCACTTCGAGTGTGTACCAATCTCCCCCTCTATTAGTTCCGGCCCTTTGTGTATCTGGGCTACCCGAATAGAGGGAGAAGCTCTCCAACAAGTCCTTATCTGCACATGCTCTGAAGAAGCTGTCCTTTCCATTGCTCACGTTGTCCTCATTTGTTGGTTCAAAAATCTGGGTGCATCTTGAACACCAAATGTCCCATGCTACATACCCAAAAAGGGTAGTCCAAGGTAACTTTTTGGTATACAATTTTCCAGCTGCATGTTGTAAGTTCCACTTTATCCAATCAGCTCCTTGCAAGATAAAGAAAGGTTCCCAAAAGGTTGGATTGATCACTTCCTTCCATCTCTCCTTTGCATTCTTGCAGTCTCTTATCATGTGCATCGCGGTCTCCCGTTCATCACAGCCTAGAGGACATTGATCTGAACTGTCAAGTCCCCTTTGCTTCCTTAGTTCCATGGTGTGAGTTTTTCCATGTGTAAACAGCCACAAGAAGGACTTGATTTTCTCCGGTCCCTTCCATTGCCATAGTAGTTTCCACACCGAGTCTCGTGTTTCGTTATTACTTGCAAAGAGAGAAACATATGCAGATTTTATAGAAAAACATCCATCATTAGAAGGTTTCCAATAAAATTTATCCTCTCCTCTCTCCTCACGGGGTGGGTGAGCACGAGTGATACGAGCAACTACTTGGGGGGGAAACCAACTGTGAAGTCTTGGAAAATCCCATTCCCCTGAAGGGGTAGCATAATCCAGCACTTTTTCGTCTCGATTAATGAGCCCCTCCAAGCCAGGGATTAGATCAATCAAAGGGACATTCATTTCCGACCAGTTGTCAAACCACATGTTTATATTTTGACCGTTGCCCACTTTTTTCCCGAGTCTGGTTTTGAAGTTTTTCCATACCGTACATATCCCTTTCCATGTTAGGGATTGAGATTTCCTCCCTTTGACATTCGGGACTGGGCTCTCTCCACATTGGTATTTGTCTCTGAGCACTTGGACCCAAAGAGCTTCTTGGTTTGTTACAAGGTTCCAACATAGCTTCATCATATAGGCTTCATTCTGAAATCTCAGATTTTTGATTCCCAAGCCTCCTTCTTTCTTTTCTGTAGTCACACTATTCCATGCCACCAGGTGAAGTTTCTTGTTGTTCTGTTTCTCCCCCCAAAGAAAACCTCTACTTGTTTTTTCTAGCTCTTTCACAAGTTTTTTGGGGAGAAGGATTGTCTGCATATAATAAGCTGGGAGAGTATCTAGGACCGATTTAATGAGGGTGGCTCTACCCGCCATTGTAAGGTACTTTCCTTGCCACCCCAAGAGACGGCCTCTAGCTTTTTCAAGGATTGGGGCTAATATTGGGTACGTCGCTCTTTTGTGGATAAGCGGGATACCCAAGTATTTTCCCAGATCGCCTGTGAGCCCCACGCCCATGCGTTGACTAAGTAGTAGTGATCTCGATATGTGGACATTCCTTGAGAAGCATATCTTAGTTTTTTCTTTGTTCATCTTCT
The DNA here is from genome assembly GCA_037074515.1 of Mimosa bimucronata. Taxonomy (NCBI): domain Eukaryota; kingdom Viridiplantae; phylum Streptophyta; class Magnoliopsida; order Fabales; family Fabaceae; genus Mimosa; species Mimosa bimucronata. Next base: position 29,252,928 of record CM073445.1, on the reverse strand, counting down.
GGCCTGATGCTCTACAGAATTTTTCCATACAAGCATTTATCACATCGACTTGACTAGACGAGGCCTCACCAAATAGGATAAGATCATCAGCAAAGAATAGGTGGGTAATTGGGGGACCCGTCCTAGTTAGTCTAATCGGAGTCCAGTCTCCATCCTCTACAGAGTCCTTAATAATGTGACTTAACCTCTCCATACATAAGGTGAAGATGTATGGGGAGATCGGGTCGCCTTGCCTAATTCCTCTTGATGCATTGAACTCCTCCGTCCTGTCGCCATTCCAGAGAATCCTAAATGAAGCACTTGTAATGCAAGCCATAATGGTATGGCACATACGCTCTTCAAGGCCAGTCCGGGTTAGAGTATTATAGATAAAAGGCCACTCCAATCTGTCGTAGGCTTTTTCTAGATCAACCTTTACAGCCAGCCAGCCATCACTCCCCGTCTTAGTCCTCATAGAATGAATAACTTCTTGGGCTATAATGATATTATCGCTACTTTGCCTCCCTGTTATGAAGCTGCATTGGTGTCTACCAACTATTTTCCCCATGATACTCCTAAGCCTTTTGCTTATGATCTTGGTTATCACCTTGTAACTGACATTACACAGAGATATTGGACGGAAGTCTCTAATGGTTTCTGGAGCTTCTTTTTTGGGAATAAGGACTAGGTTTGTGTGATTGAGTTGTTGAATCAAGCTCGGGTTCTCAAAGCTATCCTTAGTCATCTTGCACATATCATGGCCTATCACATTCCAGAACTCATGGTAGAAGAAAGCCTGAATGCCATCTGGCCCCGGAGCTTTAAAGGCGCCAAGGTCAAAAATTGCTTGCTTGATTTCCTCATTTTCAACCTCCATCGCCAATCTTTGCTTATCCATTTCCGTTATGTAAGGAAACGTATGGACTGTAGTGAATTGGTTTAGAGTATTGGGATCACCTCTGAATAATTCCCTGTAGTAATCAATAGCTAACTGTTTCAGCTCCTCTTGATCGAAGATCCATTGTTCATTCTCATCCTTTAAAGCTTCTACTCTGTTCTTTCTTCTTCTAGCCATTGTGGTTGAGTGAAAAAATCTGCTATTCTTGTCCCCCCACTTTAACCAATTGCATCGGGATTTCTGGAACCAAATGAATACTTCTTGAGCCAGAGTTTTATTGTACTCTTTCCACAAGTCTCTCTCTACTTGGACCAGGTATTGGTTATCCCTCCTCTTTCTAGCTTCCTCCACTCCAGCGATTCGCTTAAAGAGAAATCTCTTCTTTGAATTTATGTTCCCCACCTTGTTTTTGTTCCAGTCCAAGGCATTCGTAGTGAATCGATTGAACTTTTCCTCCCAAGATCCTTGTTGCCAACTGTCATTTACTAACTCCCTGAATCCCTCTTCAAATAACCAAGCAGCTTGGCATTTAAAGGTACTTTCACGTCTTCTTGCAAGATCACTTGGATGAGTTTTAAGTAGCAGAGGTCGGTGATCTGAGCCAAATTTCTGGAGGTGATGGACCTTCACAAGAGGGAATTTGTTCAAAAATTCCCCATTACATAGGGCCCAGTCAATTCTTTCCTTAACAAGATTTTTCTCCCATGTAAACCTGTCTCCTACCCAGTCAATTTGATTCAGACCAGAACGATAAACACATTCAGCAAATTGTTTTATAGCAATATGATTCGGTTGTGCCCCACCTGATTTATCCTCCCCTGATAAATAGGCATTGAAATCTCCTATTACCAGCCATGGACCCCTTATGAGGTTGCTGAGGTTCATGAGTTCTGCCCATAATTCTTGTCTTAGTAAGTAATATGGCTCTGCATACACACATGTTAGCCAGATTGAGTTGTTGGTATCTTTCCTGGTTACACAGACGTGTAGCAATTGGGTAGAGGACGTAACATATTCAACAGTAGTAAGGGATTCATTCCATAGGAGCCAAATTCCACCCGCGTACCCAGTGCTTACGACTCTAATCCAGTTGCTAAATCCCAATCTTCTAAGATTTTTATCTGCTTTCTTCCCATTTATTCTAGTCTCTACCAGAATTAAAACATCAATTTCTTTACTTCTGAGTAAGTCTCGAATTCTACCGGGAAATGTTTTAGAGGCTGCACCTCTACAATTCCAAGCAACACAATTCATGATAAACATTATTAATGGGGAATTAGGAATGTCTTACTGGCTTAAGTGCGTCTCATGCATATGAGAATCCTCTTGCATTTGGTCTTCTCCGACTTCATCTATCGTTTCATACCACTGATCGTTCGTCTCATTTCCTTCTCCCTCAAAGTTGAGTTGTCTGGCCAGATGATTCTCGTCTGGAGGTTTGTGCTTTGGGGATTTTAGAATTTGAGCTTCCACTCTGTGTGCTTGATTGCCGCAATTAATTCCTCTGGAGATAGATGCGTTTTTTCTGAGAAATTGGAAATATTAAATCCTTCTTCACCTTTTCCTGGGTCCACCGAATTCATTTGGTCCATTGAGCCCATAACAACATTGTGGATCCTGGTTGCTTGTTTCCGTTTTAAAAGGGGGGATGTGAGCTTGGGCCTCGTGATAAGCATTCTTTTTCGGCCCACTACCCCTTTGTTTTCCTTTGGGCTTTTTTCCTGCCCAATCTCTTTTCCTTTAGTCAACCCATTAGGTTTTACTTTTTCATTTGATTCCTTGTCTTCCCCTTTCTTTTCTTTTGCTGCCATTACCCCTGAAGGCTCAGCCTTGTTCTCGTCAATTTTCTTCCTTAACCCACTTTCTTTTCCTTTCTCGTTAGCCGTCGTTTTCGTGGTGGCTCTGATTGGAGCCGAGGCTGTTGTTTGTTTCTGCTCTTCATCAATTTTGTCCCTACGCCTCCACTGCTGCGTTGTTGCTTTTGATTTACTCGAGGTTTTCTGTTCTTGTGCTTGTGTCAGAATCTCCTCTTCTCTGATCACTTCAAATCTGGATTCTTTTTTACCCATTATGTCAAAGGAATTGACTTTCTTTCTGCCTGCTCCTTTGATTTGATCGTTGCTTTCTGCCTCCTTGCTGACTGTCCTTGGTTTGAAAGTACGTTTTGCCTTTACCCATTCTCCGTACTCCTCGTTAACGTTCACACCTGGAATGCTGCAAAGGGGTTGGGTTTCCGGTGGTTTTGTCGCCGGTGGGGTGGGGTTGGTGTGTTGGTCTGAGCTTCCCGTTTGTTCTGGTTCAGTGCTTACATTTCTTGCAAGGCAGACTTCTTGTGTGTGACCATATTTTCCACAGTAGAAACATAATGCATCTAGGCCCTCATATTCCACTGTGAAAACTCGCTTTCTCAAGACAAAACGTGACTGAAGTTTCTTGTTCAAGTCTATTTCAACGCTTATCCTGGCAAACTGACCTCGCTCTACCAGATTCTGATGTTCGTTTGAATGTGCTAAGGTATTTAAATCAACCTTTAAAGCCTTTCCAATCAGATTCCCCAGTTCAAACATGCATTCCTCCGAGTAAAGGTGGATTGGGAGAGTTGGTACTCGAACCCAAATAGCCACTTTTTTGACTTGGTTGCAATACGGGTTGAAGTTCGGGCTCCACCTCTGCACTGCCAAGTAGTGTCCTTGAATGTTCCATGGACCATCGTAAAGTAATCTTCTTCTCAGCTCTGCATCTTTTGTGCGAAAGATGAAATAATTGTTGGGGAGATCAATTAACTCGAAGTTTTTATCTTTCAACATCCAGTATACTCTGTCCTTCATTATCCTCAGGTTGACATTTTTCCCCAGAAGGGTGATTAACAACGCATCTTTCCAGGGAAAACAAAGTTTTTTCAATCGGTTATCATCAATACTCAGTTTCGGTAGTGATTGTAGCAGGTTCATTTGCTCTGGCGTTAAAACTGGTGCTGTTTCTTCTTCCTCTTTCAGCCATTCCTCCACCAGTTTATCAAAGTCCGGTTCTTCCATCTTCGATTCCTCCTCTCCCATGAGTTTCTCCTTATAGGAGATTGGTTTCCTAGAAGCCCACCCGTTTTTGGTCTGATTTTTAGCTTTATCCTCTTCACCCAAGTTAACTTTAGTTGTCTTGTCTTCCATATTTTTCCCCTCTGTTTCAGCATTATTGGTGTCCTCCATCACTGTGTCCTTGTTGGTTCCTGTAGCTTCGTTACTCATCTGCTTATCTTCTCCTGCGAGGTTCTTCTCAGGTGGAGGCCCCCCTTGGTTCCTCGTATCACTCTCACTTGCACCCTTTTTCTCGCTTGCAGTCTCTCTCTCACTAACTTTCTCGCTCATCGCTCTGGTTCGTTTTGTTGCGTGTTTTTCATAACTTTTTTTTGAATAGCTCTTTAACCTCAAAATCTAGGCCTTACAAGCTATTTTTTAATAATTTCAGAAGTTATTTCTGAGAATCTATCTTTTAAAAGAATTTTTTTAACTTTTTTCTTAAAAGATATCATGCAAAAACTAACCCAGAGAGGCTCTTCATCTTCATGGCTCCAGCTTCCCAACTCATTTACTATTTATATTCTTTATCTAGATTCCAAACAGAGAACACATTTCTCTGTTTAGTTCTCCTTTCCCTGCCACAAAGAAAGTAAAGGAAGAAGTCTAGTTAAAATAAAAAGGGAAGAAGAACGAGGAATAAGGAGATGAAAGAGAGAGGGAGCCACACTTTTTGCTTACGTGGTCCTGACAAAAATGTCAAATAAGGCAGTATCAAATGTTGGACTCGTATCAGACCAAAAAAAAATGTTGGACTCCGAAAGTTTACTTTGATTTTTTTTTTCTGATAAAAAAAAAAGAAATTTCAATCCCAAAAAAATATTTTTTTCTCAAAACTAATTTATTCTACTTATAAACTAACCTATAATCTAATTTCATATAATATATGTTATAATTTAGTAGTTTAATTTGCTTCCTTAACTTTCACAAAAAAAAGTCAAAATGATATTATATTTAGGACCGGAGGGACTATATAGTAAGAATTAGGAATCTATCTGGGACCAAAAATAGGCTGACTTTTTCTTGGCGAGGTGGTCTTTTTTTTTAGCTGATGGCGAGGTGATCTAGCTACATACATTGTTCATTTCATTGATAAAAAAGGCTATTAATTAAAAAATGTTTAAATTATTCTCAAATGTTGAATTGTTTAAAATAATAATGATTATAACAAAAAATCACCATTTGAGACCAATAACATTAGGGCTGTACAAAAATCAAACATAACGAAGCTAGGTATATGCCCTAAATCCTGTCTTAAAAATCATCGAGCTGGCTTTTTTGGCACGATGCTCGGCCTGGTCATGTATGGCCTGTGACCAAGACTGGGTAGGACATGTCTTTTGGGCCACAAGACATGTCCTGTTGGTCTTAGAGCCTTTGGATCCTAAAAAAGGTTAATCAAAAGAATTAAATAATAAAAGAAATTAGGAAAAAGAATTAATCAAATATTTTAATATGGTGTATTAAGTTTTAATTATTATATGGTGTATTTTTAAATTAGGAAAAGAAATTATTCTTTTATAAAAAAAAAATAATATTTCCAGGGCGGGCTTGGCCTGGCCACTGGTCTTAAAACTTATGCTATTGACCTGTCCTGCCTGGTGGTCGGGTTTCCTGATTGTTATGGCTGCGGGCCAATTTATCCTAAGACCATATTGGCTTGGGGGCGGGCCGGTGCCGAGCGGGCCACTGAGCCATCGGGTATTTGTGTAGCTTTAAATAACATTAGGGCAATAGAACCAAAAAGACATATTATAAAATTAAATGACCAAATTAAAATCCTATAAAAAAGCATGTATGTTTGCCCTTGATTTTTCGTATGAAAAACGAGATATATTTAAAATTAAACTTTGGAGGACACAAAATAAAAATAAAACAAAATAAATAATATTAAAAAAATTAATATAATCAAAACAAAATCAATATAATGGCCAAAAACAAGGAGAGTGAAAACTAAGAAAAATAAAATAGAATAAGCATGTATATTGTATATTTGTTCAAAACCATAGGACAGTCTCTGGTGTTTGGTACGGAGAAGCATTAAATCTCCTGAACCAACTGTCCTACTCTTAAAGTGTCTACAAATTAACAGAGGATTAATCTCACACCTGTGATACATTGAAGAAGAAGAAGAAGAAAAAGAACAGTCAAGTCAACTTATGAATGAAAGAAGAAGAAGAAGGAGAGATTATTAGGTACACTGGGAGTACCACCAAATTTGTGCACTGACCAATAGAATAGCATCATGTCAGATAGCTTTTTCCTATGTGGCAAGTGACGTGTCAGACTCTCACCCCTCTCTTATTTTAATAGCTTACCTAAAAACCTGCTCCTTTATTTTATTCTTATTTTCTCTCACATAGTCATCTCTTTCTTCAACAAAAACCTCGTGGACCCCACACCCCCTCAACTATCCCCTTCCCCTTCTCACGCCTCTCCCTCTCTCTTCTCCTTTCTCACCATATCAAAACTTCCATTTCATTTTCTTAAAAAAATTATAAAATATAAAAAGTAATTAATTAAAAGTTTTATTTTTTTTATTTTAAGCATAAACCTCAGGTAATGACATTGTAAGATGGAAAATAAAAACATGGTAATTACATATTTGTTTTCACTATATAAGGATTTTAAAGGTAAACATACAGAGGCAAGTTGGGCCCTAAATATAATACATCTTTTTAATTAATTTTCACTTTTTTTCAAAATATCCCTATTGATAGTCTTTAATAGTAAATAAGCAAAAGAGAGAATGTGGGAATAAGGTAGATATTTAGGTGCTTTTGTAATATCATGTGATTTTAACCAACTTAATTAATATCCTTAATCTAATCAAATTAGGTAAATATTTCTTATATATAAGACTCAAAGAGTACCTCAACCAATTTTTCTTTTTACTAGCATAAGTTAAAGGGTTATATGGAGAGGTTACTTATATATATATATATATATATATAATTAACAAGGGTTTTCAGTAAACACTCAACACATAATAATTTTAATTATAAGTTTTTATTAAATGTCAAAGGGTTAAGGGTCAATAATACAAAATCACATATGTATTTTTTTTCTGAAAAAAAAATACACATATGATTTCGTCAAAAGTTTATCCAGCACCAAATAGTTTTTTTTTGGAAAAAAATACACATGAACTTTCAAATTTGATCAAAACTACACATTTACAGTTAAATTAGGGTAAAAAAATATACATGTGATTTTGTAAAAAGATTCGTCCAGCACCAAACGCTTCCTTTTGGAATATAACTATAAATGTGACTTTTGATCCAATTTGAAAGTTCATGTGTATTTTTTGTCCAAAAAAACATTTGATGCTGGATGAACTTTTGACAAAATTACATGTGTATTTTTTACCCTTAACCCAATGTAAAAGGTAAATAAATTCTAGAAATGAAAAATAAATCAACTACAAATTTTTGTATATATTATTATATTTTATAATTTTTTTACCACATAAAATTGAAGTTTTGAAATGGTGAGAGAGGAATTAGTCCAAGAAAATGGTGAGGGAGGAGAAGAGAGATGGAGAGAGACACGTCAGTGGTGATAAGGGATGGTTGAGGGGGGTGTGGGGTCCATGGAGTTTTGTGTTGAAGGGAGAGACCATCATGTGAGCGAAAATAAGAATAAAATAAAGGCACAGATTTCTAAGTAAGTTATTAAAATAAGGGGGAGATAGAGTCTGACACGTCACTTGCCACATAGGAAAAAGCTATCTGACATGTTGCTATTCCATTGGTGTGCACAAATTTGGTGGTACTCCCAGTGTACCTAGGGGTGAGTATCGGTTTTTCGGTTCGGTTTTGGAACCAAAAACCGAAAATGGGAAAAAAATAGAAACCGAAACCAAATTGTTTTCGGTTTGGTTTTTCGGTTATTTCGGTTTTTGAGCTTTTTTTTTAGATTTGGCCCATACGAAAATTCAACAAAAAATGAAAAAAAATAGATTTAATGTATCTAAATAGTTATACAAATTCTACATCTTGCCCAAACAACTAAACTATTAATTCAACATGTCCAAAAACAAAGAAATGCTTAAAATTATACATTATATATCTTGTCCAAAGTAACTAAACTATTAATTCAACATGTCCAAAATAAAGAAAAGTTTAAAACATTCACATGTTTAAAAAGTTTTTTTTCTTAGAAATCATATTTTATTTGTTTGGATTTTGAGATATTTTTTTATACTTACTTGTTATCCTATTTTTAAATAAAAATTATATATTTTTTTTTTTGGTTTTTCGGTTTCAAATCGAAACCGAAAAAACCGATAACCGAAAATGGGGAAAAAATGAAACCGAAACCGAAAAACCGAAATGCATTCGGTTCAGTTCGGTTTTTCGGTTCGGTTAGGTTTTTACTCACCCCTAAGTGTACCTAAGAATCTCAAGAAGAAGAAGACGACACAAGACGTACAGTCGAGTCAACTTATGAATGAAGCTCTAGACCTCTAGCATTAAGGAATTACTCGGAAGGAGTTACTCTGACCAGTGCACCTTGTTTGATTGTGATTAGCATTTATTGTCTCTTGTAACATTTACCTTCTCCTTCAACTTTTATTAATCATGAACATATTTATTAAGTAGTGAGATTCATTTTCCACTCAAAATTCGGCCAAAAAAAAAAATTCCACTCAAAATAATTATCAGTTATATTTGAGAGTGTGTATAATTTTTATTTACGTTTTTTAATCATTTTTTGTTGTCATACATTTCTCAGAATTGAAGGAAGTAGAGGTGATGTCTGTTTGGTTATTGGGGAGGAGGGGGAGATTTCTTGTTTGTTTTAGGCAGGGGTGAAAACTACTTATCTTTTTATGATATTTATATTAGAGCTACTAATTTCTTCTTTTTTAGATAAACTATTTTCTAATTTCTGAATCTCAACACTTATACAATAAAAAAATTTATATTCATTTTAAGTGATAGTTTTATTGAACTTATAAATAAAGTATGTTTTGAATTGTGCTTAGCATGTTCAAGTATTCTCAAATTTTTTATTTTTTAAAATAATAATATAACTATCACTACATAAATTATCATTTGAGTTTGGCCGAGACTAATGGTGTGAAAATAATATAATAAAAAATGATTTTATAAAATCAGGAGACGAAATTAAAGTTCTCTATAAATACATGCACTTCTGCCCTTATTTGTTTTAGTATGAGATACAAAATATATTTGAAATAAAATGGCGGAGAGACGCCAAAGAGTAAATGGAAATGGGAAAAAATATATAATAAGGACTTGAAATAAAAAAAAAAAGGACGGTGCTATCTCATCCATATATTAAAACCTATGTTTTGATATGCATTTTAAATTAAAGGACACGTTTATTAATTCAACATATTATTTCATTAATTTTAATTTTTTTGAAATATTTTATCTCTGAGAATCATGATAAAAATTTTAAATTGAGTTGAAGAAAGATAAATGTGTGCTGTTTTTAGGAGGAATTCTTATGTGAACCCGGTGCAACACGTCAATTGTGGTTTAACAAATTACAAATAAACACATTAAATCTGTCGTGAAATTTTTAATCTAACTTGGCACCCCTAAAAAATTAACTTCCTAATAAAAAAGTTAAATTTCATGTTTTCAATGTTTTTTATTTCACAAGTTGAAAAAAAAAATTTATCAGCTACTTAATTTTTTAAGGATGTCAAATCAGATTAAAAATTTCATATCTGATCTAATGTACTCCATTGATTTCTAAATATAAAGCTCAGTTGACTTTTTTGGAGAATCCTAAGGAAGTTAAATAAATTACCTATAAATTGATTTACTTGAATTTTTTCTCTAAATTAGTTTATTTGACTTAGAAGCTAATATATGATCTAATAATAAACAAAATATATTATGATTAGGTGGCTTATTTAACTTCTTTAATTTCTAAAAAAAAAGTCATCTAGATCTTATATTTATAAATAATGAAGTATTTGCTTATAATTGGTTAGAAAACAAATGACACATTCATTCAAGAATTTCTTTGTTTTTAATTGTGTGTGTGCCCGTCTAAGAATCTATGAAGGGAAAATTCCAAATAAATACCTCTCCAATATCAAAAGGACACAAAGTGACCTCCAATCTCAAAGGAGACAATGAGTATTGTTCTCAATTTGTAATAACCAAGTTTAAAGTAAAAAGACTGAAAAGCCCTACACTTTTCTCCATACATTAAATACCATTTGAAACAAAAAGGATTTCATGCAGAAGTAGACCCCTGGAACGAAGAGGAAGATACGAAACCATTAGAGCCAAGGTGGAAGCTTGAAAATAAGGAAAAGGTAGGAACTTTGAGTAACATTTGGATAAAGATAGTGTTTTCCTTCTAGTATGAGGTAAAAGATGATATTGTGGTTGATTATTTTGTAGGTCTTTCATTTGAGTAAATGGATTTGAAGATTGATGATGAGTTAAGTTGGGTAGTTGATTTACTTAATGATAGAGAAGAAAAAGCTTAGATGTTGTATTCCTTTAAGTTTAGGCTGTGAGAAGAGTAAAATAATGATGTATATGATAATCGGGTGGTAGATGAAGTGATACTGGGTGAATATATATGGGAATAATGAAGAATGAGGTTGCTCTACGTCAGTTAATGAGTGTAATTCCAGCTAAAAAAATGTTCCTGTAGGTCAGGGTGAAATATGTAGTTAATACCTATACTGAAGTACTTAACGGCTATTCTTGAGTAGTTAACATGACATGCTATACTGAAACGGTTAACAACTATACTTGAGTAGTTAATACTTATACTGAAGTAGTTAACAGCTATACTTGAATAGTTAACGGGACGTGCTATACTGAAACGGTTAACGACTATCATTAAGTAGTTAACCGAGTATGCTATACTAAAAGCGGCTATACTTAAGTAGTTAATGCAGCATGCTATAATGAAACGGTTAACGGCTATACTGAAATGGTTAAAGTCTATACTTGAGTAGTTAACGAAACATGTGTATTTGTTGGGGGCATGTTGTAAAGTGATGAAAGATCATTGTTTAGCAACTATCATTTTAATTAAATTTTGATTGTTTTGGTGTAGGTTAGCATGCAGGATAACATCAAATATTCAGTCAACGAAATCATTTATGTGTTATTTTTATGTGGGGGGAATTTTGGAAAGTATGTTGAAGGTGAAAAGAAATTTTATAGTGGGAATACAAGGCTGAAAACAATACAGGAAGGGATGACAATTTAAGAATTGAGGGCTTTAATATGACAATGGTTCGGTATAGAAGGTGTGAGATGTGAGATGAAATATACAATGTAGTTTGATCAAAGAGTATTAGTAGATCTGATCGATGATGACGAAGTAGAAAATCTGTTTCAGTATAATGAGAGTTGTGCACATGTTTATGCAACATCCGAATGCATTGATAATGTTGTAGCAGAAATGAATGATACAGTAATGTAAGTAAGAATTTCTTTTTTTCTCCAAGTGGTTAATTGCTATACTGTTTTAGTTAATTGCTTTACTAAAATAGTGAATATGCATACATGGTGGATGGGCTATTGGGACGGTCAAAACAAATTTGTGACATTAAGGAGGCTTTATGTGACAAAGAAGATGCTGAAGGTGGAACCTATGGTGGCATCACAAGCCATATTCTAAGCCTACCATGTGGAGTACAAAGTGCGTTAACTCCGTTGCCAGAAATGAATAGTGCAAAATGGAAGGACGTGTTGTTAGGATTAAATCAAGCATTCCCTCATGCTGATGCTTTCAAGAAGGCAGTGCACGTTCAGTATTTCACATAAATTTGAATATAAGCATGTGAAAAATTCAAAGAACAAGATGTATATACATATGATAGATAGTGTTATATATATGTAGATATATTAGAATTATTATTATTATTATTTTTGGCTTCCCAATCACTATTAGTCAAGATTAAGTATCGAGGATCAAAATTGGTTATTTAATTGATTTATAATCACTTAAGATTTTATAACATTGTGAAGTATATAAATATTCTCAGAAAAGCCTATTTATTTATTTAAAGCATTAATTTTATTTAAGCTTTTTAAAAGTAAAAGTTTTAATTTATTTATATTTTTAGGCTTTTAAAATTTATAATTAATTTTAAATTGATTAAACAGCTTTAACATAATAGAAAAAGTAGATGTTATACTGATGACTCCAAGGAGCTCTCATCAACATATAGTCGTTTGGCACCGTGACACCGACACATCACATCTTAAGTTGAAGAAGGTCTTAAGGGTTGGGTTGTTCACCAATTCAAGAGGTACGTGAGTATGCCGTGAGACAATTTTGTTCCTATCCATTGTAGATTTTATAAGAATAAAAAAATATACACAATAATAAAAAAAATTAAATTATGAATACATTCACATGAAAATTTTAATATTGTGGCGTATATATATGACAATTTTAATATGCACCTTTTTTTTTTCAAAATAATAATAATAATAACAACCTACATGTTAACTCCAAGAAATTGGTATCATTTTGGGACATTTTCCTCCTATTCTTCGTTTTTTTTGGAACTAAATTGTGCATAACATCAGATGATACAAAGGAAATCAAAATGTGCATTGAGACAAATTATACTGAATAAATTCATGAAAATTCTTGATGTGAATGTGAATGTCGTGGTTAAATTCGAACGTATACATTTCTCCTTTCAGCAGAAGGAAGGAAACAAGGTTTTATAAGCTTTTAAGAAGACATTTGAAGAATAGAAAAGCTGGAAGGAAACATTAAAGAAGACACAAACAGAAGAACTTGAAGGAAGAGCGGAGACAATGGAAAAAAGAAAAAGAAACTCTAAATATCTCTTTGGCACATGGACTTGCTATAGCGAATTCACAACGAATAAGTCATTTAAAAGGAAGTCACCGTGTTCATTCGTTGTGGACTCACTACAAGCGAATGAACAGGGCGCCTATAGTGATGCAACCACAAGAGAACAAACACAAGTTTTATACAATAACAAACTAAACATTATAAGGAAGTGGAACTAAATCATATTAAATGATCCTGACAGGTAATCCAGCTCTGCAAAAATGCCTCACACTGCAACTTATTGTCCAGGAATCTGCCTTCCATTTTGCAAATGTCTCCTTAGAAACGTTTTGCACCAGGAGAATAAATATTTTGAGAATAACAGAAGGCAATTAAATAGCACAAGGAGCAAAGGATAGAATATTTTAGCATTTTTTCCAATGGCCTCTATGAATTTAAGCTTCAGAAATTCAGGAGTCAGCTTCAAATTGTTTGCTTCTGCCTCTTTGGTTGATCTACATAGAAACAATATCATTGCTAATCATTTAATTCATTGTTCTATGAGGATGATATACTACTACATATAACAGGATTCACCTGTAGAAATCAGCATCTGCCTTACTCTTTTCACGTTGTAAGAACATTTGGTTCTCTATTTTTTGCTGGCACCTACAACTTTCCTTTTCTAACAACTTCCTTTCCATAAGTATCTTTCTCACATTGACACTTTTCTCAGCCTCATTAATGGCCATCTTCTTGGAAGTCTCAGCCTCCTTCTCTGCTACTTTCTGCCGTTCATTAGCAATTAACACCTATCCAACATACAACCACAAAAACATGTGTGCTCAGCATCAATTATAGAAATTTGGCCCCAAAAAAAATTGGCAAGATTTCTTTTGCAAAACCTACCTTAATGCATGCCTCCTCCAGTTGCTCAAATCTGTGTCTGATGCTATCTGGAATAGTTGGTTTTGGCACAAGCACATTGATAATTTCAATGCCCGGAGCATAACGTGCGCAATCAACTTGAAGAGCATCTCTCATCTTTTCACCGATCTGAATGAGTCAAAAAATGTTAGTGTAGAAAGTGATCATCAACTTGTTTGAGGGAATGATAGCAGAATCAACAACTCAATCCCTAAACTGTACATCAGATGATGAGCATGTCATATTGCTTGACAATCACAGTGCTCATGTTATTCCCAACTCCCCACTTTATCGCCCATAAATGGAAATGTCTATGATAATCAGCTATGGGAATAAAGGAATACACTTTTGAAGCATCAAACTTTTTCCTAATCAGATTACTGCAACTAAGAAACAAGAAGACACTTACCTGATCAAAAACATCAATGTAGACCTGTTGAAGGCTATGAGAATTGCAGAAGCGAGTCATGTGGTGATGAATCCTGTCATGCATCCAAGTCTTGTCATAATGCACCCCATAATCGCGCAATGTCTCGCACACATATGCCTTATGAAGTCGGTTTACAACCTTCAATGAACAATAACGGCCACAGTTTAAATCATTGCATTTAAACTTACAGAAGCAACAAAATAAGTTCAGCTGTGAGTGAATGAATTATGTTGTTAAAGAAACTTATAGTTGATAGAGTATGTACTTGTATCTTTTCAAAATTGATCATGACGCCTCCTTTACTACCGCATGGTACATCTGTCACCTACAAATTGTTACAATAATATAACTAACAGTGCCAATTCTAACAACTTCCTAACAGTGCCAGGTGAAATGACAAAGTTTAGAAACTGGTCTAAACAACAAATTACCATATAAGTCTGAGAAACAACCCTAACATGCTTGTACTGTGTTATGAAAGGCATCTTGAAATGGAAACGTATAAAATTCAGAGCCAAGAACATGAAAGCGAACATTAAGCCAGGGGATACTGAAGGAGAAAAACATCAAGAACAAGAAGATAAGTGGAGAAGCAGGCTATATAACCTGGTTCAGTTATGGTTTGTAGAAGAGCACCTCCTGTCCAATATACGCCAACGTACCCTTCTGGGACTTGGTGCACAATAGAAAAACCATTCTCGAAGGATGGTGGTGATATAATGACCAATACCTGTAACTTTGACCCCAGACAACACTGACAAATGAGCCATGTATCATTTTTTTTTTAAAAAAAAGTGAAAAACAACCACATTATAACTTGAACTGATCGCCTTCGTAAAAAGGAAAAATTAACTGCAGCAGCCTCTGTATTAATTTCCATATTCTCACGCCGTCTTTAGAAGTGTGGTTGCCACTACCTACTTGAAGTAATCAGATCAGCTGATGCATCTAGTAATTCTCTTTACAACATTGGAAGAGCATCGCATCGCATCAAACGTGTTTTAAGAAACAATTGGTCGAACATGTTTTTTCTGGTTTTTTTTTTTTTAAAAAAAAAGAACCAAACTGCCCCTAAATGTGGTCATCCACTATAGCCCCCGAATCAGGTGAAAATATTACACATGAAGGGGAGATGAGATCGTAAAAATGGGAACTGAAGAAATTATAATAGTCATTGCAGCTAGAACATCAAAACAGAGCATAAAAAACGTTCAAGTTCAGGAAGGGGAACATGAAGAGAAAGGGTCACCTACCATGGCGGCGACGGCGATGAATGATAGGAAAATGGCGCGAATGAAGGCTTTTATCGGAGGAGCACCAACTGTGTGTTGATTGGGATCCATGGCCGTTCTCTGAGATACCCTGCCAAGTTACAGAACAAGGAATACACCACTCTACTTTGTTTGTGGAGAAGAAAAACTAGCAGGCTGCGGAGAGATGAGTAGAGAAATGTGTTTCAGTGTGTCTAAGAGATTCTGCACCAGAATTTGAAGAAGAAGAAGAAGAAGGAATGCAAAACAAAAAAGAAAAATGCAAATATGTGGGTGGGGTCACATAAGACGATTGCTATAAAAATGCAACTATGTGGGTGGGGTCACATAAAAATGCAAATATGTGGGTGGGGTCACATAAGACCATTGCTAGGCAATCGTCTTAGATGAAAAATGCAAATATGTGGGTGGGGTCAATGTGATAGATAATATATATTATCTATCACATTGACCCCACCCACATATTTGCATTTTTCATCTAAGACGATTGCCTAGCAATGGTCTTATGTGACCCCACCCACATATTTGCATTTTTATGTGACCCCACCCACATAGTTGCATTTTTATAGCAATCGTCTTATGTGACCCCACCCACATATTTGCATTTTTCTTTTTTGTTTTGCATTCCTTCTTCTTCTTCTTCTTCAAATTCTGGTGCAGAATCTCTTAGACACACTGAAACACATTTCTCTACTCATCTCTCCGCAGCCTGCTAGTTTTTCTTCTCCACAAACAAAGTAGAGTGGTGTATTCCTTGTTCTGTAACTTGGCAGGGTATCTCAGAGAACGGCCATGGATCCCAATCAACACACAGTTGGTGCTCCTCCGATAAAAGCCTTCATTCGCGCCATTTTCCTATCATTCATCGCCGTCGCCGCCATGGTAGGTGACCCTTTCTCTTCATGTTCCCCTTCCTGAACTTGAACGTTTTTTATGCTCTGTTTTGATGTTCTAGCTGCAATGACTATTATAATTTCTTCAGTTCCCATTTTTACGATCTCATCTCCCCTTCATGTGTAATATTTTCACCTGATTCGGGGGCTATAGTGGATGACCACATTTAGGGGCAGTTTGGTTCTTTTTTTTTAAAAAAAAAAAAACCAGAAAAAACATGTTCGACCAATTGTTTCTTAAAACACGTTTGATGCGATGCGATGCTCTTCCAATGTTGTAAAGAGAATTACTAGATGCATCAGCTGATCTGATTACTTCAAGTAGGTAGTGGCAACCACACTTCTAAAGACGGCGTGAGAATATGGAAATTAATACAGAGGCTGCTGCAGTTAATTTTTCCTTTTTACGAAGGCGATCAGTTCAAGTTATAATGTGGTTGTTTTTCACTTTTTTTTAAAAAAAAAATGATACATGGCTCATTTGTCAGTGTTGTCTGGGGTCAAAGTTACAGGTATTGGTCATTATATCACCACCATCCTTCGAGAATGGTTTTTCTATTGTGCACCAAGTCCCAGAAGGGTACGTTGGCGTATATTGGACAGGAGGTGCTCTTCTACAAACCATAACTGAACCAGGTTATATAGCCTGCTTCTCCACTTATCTTCTTGTTCTTGATGTTTTTCTCCTTCAGTATCCCCTGGCTTAATGTTCGCTTTCATGTTCTTGGCTCTGAATTTTATACGTTTCCATTTCAAGATGCCTTTCATAACACAGTACAAGCATGTTCAATTGACATATCACACTGATACGGTAATTCCTTGTTTAGACAAAGTTTCTATAATTGTGGTGGTTTCGCCTGCCAAATTGGCAGAGCTACTTATGTTGTTGTAACCATTGTTACAGGTGGCAGATGTAGCATGCGGTACCAAAGGAGGTGTCATGATCTATTTCGACAAGATACGCGTAAATATGAACTATAAATTCCTTTAATAACACATCTCTCTCACTCACAACTGATCTAACATTTTTGCTTCTTCGAGTTTAAATGCGATGGTTTTTATTGTGGCCGTTATTGTTCATTTTAAGGTTGCGAACCGGCTTCATAAGGAATACGTGTATGACACTTTGCTGAATTATGGGGTAAGCTACAACAAGACTTGGATACATGACAAGATTCGTCATGAGATCAATCGCTTCTGCACTTCTCATTCTCTTCAGCAGGTCTACATCGAAAACTTTGATCAGGTGCTCCTTCAAAAATGTCACTCTGTTTTGTTCTTTTGATAATGGGGTCTGGAATAAATTGATGCTCCAAATATGTGTGGTTTTTTTATATTGATATAGTTAATCTGAACACTATAACTGCCAAGCACCATGACATGCTGATCTGATGAACATTTTATAAATTGAGTTCAAGATTATGCTGTTATTCCCTCAAGGAACTTGAACAAAGTCGAGTTTTTGTTGCAATTATAGAATTTAGATCAATGACTCCACTAAAATATATCACTTGTGTTCCACTTTTTCTGTCTTTCTTGTGATTATGATTTATGATGGCAACACCACTATTTTGATTCTCATTCAGATTGATGAAAAGATGAAAGAAGCTCTTGAAGCTAATTGCGCACGTTATGCTCCGGGCATTGAAATTATCAATGTCCTTGTCCCGAAACCAACTCTTCCAGATAGCATCAGACGCAGCTTTGAACTGCTTGAAGAGGAACGCATTAAGGTAGCTTTGGCATATGGAATATGTATTAATTGGTGTCAAATTTCTTGAAATTGCTGTTGAGCACACATGTTATGTGGTTGTGTGTTGGATAGGTGTTAATTGCTGTGGAAACGCAGAAAGTAGAAGAGAAGGAGGCTGAGACTACGAGGAAGAGAGCTATTAGTGAAGCTGAGAGAGATGCCACCGTGAGTAAGATCCTTATGGAGTGGAATTTGTTGGAGAAGGAAAGTTGTGGGCTTTATCAAGAATTTGAGAACCAAATGTCCTTAGAACTTGAAAAGAGTAAGGCAGATGCTGATTTCTACAGGTGAGTACTATTAAATGCAGTAGTCTATCAATCCTAGAACAAGGAATTAAATTATTAATAAAGATATTTTTTTTCTTTTTTCAAATTTCACTTTATGCAGAGCAACTAAAGAGGCAGAAGCAAACAGGTTGAAGCTAACGTCTGAGTTTTTGTGGCTTAAATTCATAGAGGCCAGTGCTAATATTACTAATAACTAATAGTTTGGCGATAAGGTGTCACCCTCCTCTCCTTGTCCCTCCCTGCTATTTCGATGTCTACAGTTCTTGTATAGATTTCTCTTCTTCGCCCGGCTCAAAATATGATTTTTTTTTTCAGAGGGCTACTTGGACTAAGGGGGCATTACAAGTCTTTAATGGGGTGCTATGCGATGATTCCTCCCATTCCCCTCTATATATTTGTTTCCGTCGTTTTTGTTGCCACTGTACTAAGATATGTATCACAAATTATACATAGCTGTGATATGCAATGTTACTGTTAAATCATGGTTCGTGTTGAATATTATAACTTATTTTGCAATTTCCTCTTGCTGGTCTGTCATTGCGGTGGGAAATCAATACTGAAATTCTTCCAAAACGTGTCCAATGAGACATATACAAAAGAGAAGGCAGATAGTTGAATCATAAGTTGCATTTTTAGGCATTTTTGCTAAATCTGGATCAGTTCAAATACTATGGTGTGTATTTATATTTTTACAGTAAAGAAAAATTATAGAGAGAGGGAAGAAATCATATGTGAGTGTATTTGCATTTTCATTTCTTATCCCTAGTTGAATACCACATACTTGAGCCACTTAATTAAGCTTTGGGCCCATTTCTTCCCAAAGTTAATTCTTGCAAATGAGTTGGGGTCTCTGAACACTCAAGAAGAGGCAACAATCATAACTTAATTTTAATTTCTGAAAAAAATTGTTATTTGTTTTTCTTGTGGTGCTATGAAATACCAAAAAAAATTTAAAAAATATTTTGCAGGGAGAAACAAAATAAAACTTAAGAAATGAGTGGAACAAATAAGTTCCAAAAATATAATGAACATAGAAAAATTTAATTAATGTGTTGTGAAAAAAATAAGAGGGCGAAATATATCTAAAGAAATAAGAAAAGAAACATTAGAAAGACCTGAGGCCTTAAATTGAAGATGAAAGGCCAAAGAAGCAGGGTCTAACATCACCTGTTTCCTAATCATTACTTTCTCATCTATTCCTAAATATGAGATCCGGTTGATTTTTTTGAGAGATTAAGGAAGTTAAATGAATCATATAATCATAATTTATCTCACATATTATTAGATTATATTTTAACTTATAAGTCAAATAAAACCATTGTGAAGAAAAAATTTAGGCAAATTAATTTATAAGTGACATATTTAGTTTTATTAGTTTTTTTGAAAAAAGTCATTTAAATACTAAATTTATGAAGTGAGAGAGCATTATATTTGTGTATATTTTTTTGATTGCCTATATATGTGTATATATACTCGATAATGTATGGTATTTCTTATTAAATTTTTTTCTATTAGTTTTTTTTCTTTTGTCACACATTATCAATGTCAAAATAGATTTTAGACTCGTGCTATACTCCTGTTTATATGGAACAGAAAGACCATTGGAGACTTGGAGTGGAGTTTATCTGACATCAACACAGGTCGACGACTCACGTGCAGGACGACAAAAAAAAAAACATGCCACAGGTTGACGTGAGTGATAAAAATATTTGTTTCTTCGATCGAAGTGTCAAGTCTCAACACTTAAAGCTCGTTTGATTTATAAAAAATATTTGGACGGAATGGAAAGGAAAGAAAATGGATGGAAATAAAATGAAGGTCGACTCGTTTGGTACGCACAGGAAAGAAAAGGAATGGAATTGAAAATTTTATGTTTGGTTGGTTGAAAATGGGGGTAAGGAAACTCAGAATTATGTGTAAATGACCATTTTGCCTTTAATGAGT
The DNA here is from genome assembly GCA_037074515.1 of Mimosa bimucronata. Taxonomy (NCBI): domain Eukaryota; kingdom Viridiplantae; phylum Streptophyta; class Magnoliopsida; order Fabales; family Fabaceae; genus Mimosa; species Mimosa bimucronata. The sequence continues at coordinate 29,232,709 of CM073445.1, read as the reverse complement.
ATTTATTAATTAAAATAACTGATATTGAATTTTAAAATATTTTAAAATTATATTGCCATAAAAATAAATGAATAAATTATTTTCACTAATTATAAATTCAATAAATATTAAATTTAATAAAAAATTTAATTTTCATAAATAAATAAAATATTTTGGTAAATACAAGAATGACTTAGATTTTAATTTAAATACCACCAAAATAACTTTAGTGTAGATATAGAAGATACCTTTCTTATTGCAGATATAGAAGACACTTACCACCATATCTAACAAATTAATCAATAATTACATGAATAGAGTAATAAATTATTTAGTAAAAAATGCCTAAATTATAGTTAGATGATGAGAATTTTGTGGCTTCAAAGTGGATGTATCCCAAAAATTTCTCACTCATATCCTCTTATAAAGCTTAACGACTTCAATTTTTTTAAAAAAAAATTACTTTTTTTTGCCACTTTTTTTTTTTTAAAAAAATACTACTAGTACACACACGCTAATATTAATCTATCTATATTATACATGTTTTAAGATAATAATATTGAAGTTCAATTAAAAAAATCATGAGATTTATTCATTTCAAATTGACTCTAAACATCTAAAATAAGATGTTTACATAATACACATATTATAGATGTTTCATATATCCAGATTCGGGCTGCACCGTTTCCACGCACAACAAAAAACTATATTAAAAAAACTACTACAACACTTTAATTAGAATTATGCCTCACTTCCTTCCATATTTAATAAATGCTTTCTGTCTCAACTTGATCATATTCACTCACTTCAGATTTATATTCAGGTAGCCAGATTCAAGAACTTATTAATTTAGCTGCACTATTCACATTTATTTGTACAACAAAACAACATGTGACTTCATTTTTAAACAGAACATGTTAAGAATTCATCAGCAAAAGTCGCAGCTAACAAATTCGATTTTAACCCCTTACTTTCGAATTTTAACCCTTCACTTTCGATTTTAAACACCCACTTTCGATTTTAACCCTTCATTTTCGATTTTAACTCCTCACTTTCGATTTTAAACACCCACTTTCGATTTTAACTCATCACTTTCGATTTTAAACACCCACTTTCGATTTTAAACCCTCACTTTCGATTTTAACTCCTCACTTTCGATTTTAAACACCCACTTTCGATTTTAACTCCTTACTTTTGATTTTAACTCCTCACATCCGAATTTGCCTGCAAAAAATTATGCAGAATCTCAGTTATAATAATCCATCACCCAGATTAAAAATGAAACAAATCACAAGAATAACAGGTCAACAACTTCAACTCAAATGTGATTCAAACACACAGAACAAAACCAACCCACGAAAAAATTAAAGAAAAAAGAGATATTAGATGGCAATGAATAAGGAAAACTCTATTTCTTCTCTCACAATCTGATTTTCTCGTCGATGTAGAAGAAGCCACAGTCCATTGCTACTGCTCTCTCTCCCCTCGTGCCGATGATGCTTTCACGATGAAGACCCAAACTCCACAATGAAGACCCAGACTTCATGATGAAGACTCGACTCCACGCGAAGACCAATAGTGCAGAAGGTTGAAGAAGACAAGGGTGTAGAAGGTTGAAGAAGATGAGGGCATTTTGGTCTTGTGCGTGTTCCTTCGAACGCTAGAAAATGGCTTCCCACCATTTTTGGTGGGAACCGATTTTCCTGTGTTTAATGGAAAATCGTTGCGCCGCCGGAAACGGAAGCAAGGACGATCCGCCAACCAAACGATTAAAGACGATGGAAAATTGACATTTTCCGTTTCCGTCGCGGCATTCTCCGTGAACCAAACGGACCCTTAAAAATAGAATAAATCTAATTGAAACGATTTATGTCATTTTGTTACTTAAATAATTTAACGAGATTCATGAAAATTTGCCAAGTATCAATACTAAATGTATATAATTTGCAGAGTATTAAATAATTTTTTATAGTTTCAATTTTAATATTTCTCTCAAAATTATCCCAATACAAAAAATATAACACACATACTATTACTCCCTCTTATCCTAAATATAAGATCACTTTGACTTTTTTTTTTGTGAAAGTTAAGGAAGCAAATTAAACCACTAGATTATAACATATGTCACATGTAATTAGATTGTAGATTAGTTTATAAGTAGAATAAATTAGGTTTGAGGAAAAAAAGATAACTATATACCATTTAAATTAATTGATTTCATATCCTTAATTTCTCTAAAAAAAATCAAAGTGATCTTATAATCAGGACCAAGAGAGTATTATTTTTGCCCTCATTATTCCATTTATTCTTTAGATTTAGTTGACTTTTTTTTGGAAATTAAGGAAGCGAAATAAATTATGTAATTATAACACATATGTGAATATTTTTAGATTATATATTAATTTATAAGTCAAACAATCTAGTTTTGAGAAAAAAAATTCAGGTAAATAAATTTAAAAGTGATTTATTTAACTTTATTAAAATTTTTTAAAAATTTAATTATGTTTTATATTAAGGATCAGGGTAAGTATTCAATAAGATTAAAGTCTTTCTAGTTAGTTTCTTTCATTGTAAACTATTTTTCAAAATAAAAATATAACTCAATTTACGCTATCTGACTTATATAGTTAAATATATTAACGATCAGAGTGAGTATTTAATAAGATTAAAGTCTTTTTAGTTTTTTTATTGTAAACTATTTTTAAAAATAAAAATATAACTCAATTTACAGTATTGACTTATATACTTAACATGATCTTACATTGGTAAAAGTCTAATTGAAAAAAAGGTTTTAATTTTATTTTAAAAAACAATTTTTTACTGGGTTAGTACTATTAGTTTTTTGGTAAAGCGCATGTATACTCTTATTGGAATAAATCAGATTCCATTGAATTTTATTGTAGCAATCTTATTGGAACAAATTGACCTTATGAATTATTGAGACCAAAACTAAAATTCAATCAAATTATAGGGATAACTAATACGTAATAGAAACTTTTTTCAAAAAAAATTTTAGTGGCACTCACCTAGCTAGCTCAGCCTTCATGTGTACTTCCTCACGGGAAAATGAAAAACTTCAGCCGAGCCTATTTTCATTTTTCAATAACTATTAATTAGGGCAATAAGGTCATAAATCATTTTTTTTTGACGAAAAAGTTGTTGTGTAATGGTTCTGAAAATGAGGTGGGATTTTTCTCCTTGCTTACCCAATCAAATTGAAGCAAATATATATCATTATGAGGGATTCTTATGTGAAACTGGTGCATCACGTCATTTGTGATCCCATCAGTTACAAATAAGCACATAAGGTCTGACGTGAAATTTTTAATCTGACTTAGCACCATAAAAAAATTAACTAGCACATAAAAGAAAATTAAATCTCATGTTTTCAATTTTTTTATTGTATAAGTTGAAAAAATATATTTTTATCGGTTAGTTATTATTTTAGAGTTCCAAAAATTACACATCAGACCTAATGTGTTTACTTGTGATTGGTCATATTACAAGATACACTGGGTTCATGAAAGAATCTCTCTATGATTATGGCCCTAAGCCGCGTAGTAACCATCAACCATGCTCCCTTTCTAAGCATATATAATCTTTAAACAAATTTTTCTACCCTTAAAAATGACTTATTTTAGTAAAAAAAACAATGTCAAAAAAACCAGATCGGACTGGGGAACCGCTGAACTGCCCAAAAATCTGGTCCGGTTGGAGCTTAAACCCGGGGGAAAGGTAAACCATGATTGGCTCGGGTTAACTAGCCCAAAACCGGGTGACCTAGTCAAAAAAGGGGGTTGAACCGGTCAATCTCCCCCCCCCCCCCAAAGTGATTTTTTTTTTATTTTATTATAATTAACCTAATTACTAATTTTCACTTCACTCAATTTTAGAAACTAGAAAATTATAATATTTTAAATGATATTTTACTTGCATATGTTTAATATTTAATTGTTGTTGCTCTTAGTATTTGTATTTTAGTCAGTGAATTGTAGAATAATATTTATTTTAACGTGTAATCAACTAATATTTTCTCTTTTCCAAGCATTAAAATATTCATGTTTAATAAATCATGCATACCCATTTATATTTACATTTTCATAATAGTGATCATTAATGTTATAAAATTTTATTATTTTAATATAACCGGTTGGACCCTTGTCCGACAGTTGACCCTTGAACCAGTGCCTCATCCGATTCTATACCCGGTTCAGTTTTTTAAACCTTAGTAAAAAATAAATAAAATGATTTTTATGTTAAGTATGGGAAATAATAAGACTGATACAGTGATACTTTCCAAACCAATTACGAAAATAATAATAATTGATTATTGACTAACCCCGCTAAAAAAATAGTAAAATACTGATCCATAAATACTGTACGTTGACCTTTTCTTTACTAACTATTAAATGATTATAAATGGAGTATATAAAAATCATTGCGTGATACACATAAAAATCACTACCTGAATTGTATTTTAAAAAAAAATCATTACCTGAAGCAGTCCTTTGCTTGTCGATTTTTTTATCTTTGGGTATGTTTGGATTGATTTTTTGAAAAAGTGATTTATATATAAATCAGATTAAAAATAAGTTAGATTGTGTAATGACTTTTATGTTTGGATGGGCTGTGTGAAAAGTAACTCATAAGTGACTTATGTTTAGATAAGTTGTGAAAAATACGTCAGAATTTGTGGGCCCCACCTTATAAGTGACTTATAAGTCAGAAATAAGTTGTTTTAAACAGTTTAAACTTATTTTGACTTATAAAGAATGAGTTACTTATAAGTCAAATTAACAATAAGCAGAAACAAACATGCAAAATAAGCTACCAACAAAATAAGTTAGTTTTGTCCTATAATAAGCATTTATTTTTGGCTTTTAAGCCGAGCCAAACATGCCCAATTTATCTCTCTACCTTTGGTAGTTATAGGGCTTCACGGTTGCTTATCTTGTAGGTTGGCTGTTGAAGCCTTTGTTTTATATGTCGTTTTATTTAATTTGTGATAAAGGCTTTGTTAAAAAAAAAAGAGAGCGAATCTGCTCTCTCGTTTTGTTGCCTCTTGTGTATCAAGAATATTAATAATCGCACAAATATGTAAAAACAGAATAAATTATCCGACAATATCCCAAACAATCTCTCACAAAAAGTGTCAAGATAATTCAAATTCTTGTAAAACTGGAAAATAGGAGTAGTAATAAACAGGGGAGTTAAACCTTAATGCAGAGAGTTAATGGAGTTTTAGTTTTTTAGGGTGAAGGTATAAATTACTCATTTACATTTTTTAAAAGTACATCTAACACAATATAAAAGTTTTGGGTGCAAAAATATTTATAGACACTCCACAATAGAACAAAATGAGCACACTAAAATTGTTGAGTTGATGGAAATGCTGACATGGCATAAAATTGTCAGATATTACATGGTTACTGTACAACATACCAAAACTACATATGTATTTTTTTTTCTTTCAAATGTGACTTATGATACACACACACACGTTTTTTAGTGCAAAATCATTCATGAAACTTAAAAATTGATATGCCCCGGATTATTATTTATAAAATGATTATTTAATAAAAAAGATAGGCCCCACGATAAAATAAGAATGTTGCATGCGGAGAAGCACGAAGTGCCTTGATAGAATATTAAAATGATCCAAAAGGCCAGCTAGGCAGTGGAGATAAGCATTCGTTTTTCGGTTCGGTTATTCGGTAAAAACCAAAATAACTAAAAATTAAAATGCTAAAATTTTTAAAACTAAATCAAAACCAAATAGTTCAAGGTAACCGAACCGAATTAATCGAAATAATTCTGTTTGGTTTCGGTTTTTATCCAAAAAACCGAATTTTTTTCTTTTTAATTAAATTAGACTTTTTGAATTTTCAATAAGTAAAACTCAATACAAATTATAAACCTAACAACCTTAATAAGATCCCAAATAATATAATACAATTTATAAACTAGAAAATAATATAAGATTTCTAGGAGAAATGCAAAATACAAAGAAAATAAATGTATTCAACTTTACTTCATCCAAAAAAAGAATAATAAAAATTTTAAAAACTAAATATTGATGAATTATATATGGCATATCATTTCTTAAATTAAAATAAGAAAAACAAAAGGTACATTTTTAAGTTTTCAATTTCAAAACTTAACTATATAAAAAGAAAAATATGGGAAAAATATTCTTTAATTTTTTTTATATTTCAGTTTTTCGGTTTTCAGTTCGGTGCCTTAAAAAATAATTCGGTTAAAACCGAATTAAAAAAACTAAACACGTACAGAAATCCGAATTGAAGTTTTCGGTTTCGATTTGATTTTGCTCATCCCTAACTTGTGGGACCAAGGGCTCCTTTGGCACAGTAAAATTGACTTTGATGGAATTAGAAATGGACATGAAGAATTGGTGATAGAAATAAGGGGTGAAGAATGAGATATTATTTTTTATTATAATATGTATTTTTTGTATTAAAAGACTAATATACCATTCACATTCTTTCAATCTCAACCACCCACCAACCACCCACGCCCACCTACCTCCTTCAACCCAAGCACCACAACGTTCTGCTTCTTGTTAAATATGTACCAAACTCAAACATTCAACCCAAATGTTCTCACCCCAACAATGTCTATTGAAGGTGAATAATCATGCATCATTCTCCAGCATCGTCGTGGTCTTCTACGTTCCTAACCATTGTCGATATTATTATCGGTGGTGAGAATATCGTCAGGGTGGGGAGGAAGGTGATCAGCGGCGGGGAAATGTGGGGATGAATGTTGTCGAGGGGAGAGAATGAGAGGGTAGAATATGGAAATGGTGAGATGGAATTGTCATATATGAGCAATTTTGGTGGAAGGCATGGAATTGATACCAATTTGCTTCCACATGGAAATGAAATTTTAGACAAATTCCATGCTACCAAACAAGCTTTAGGTATGGAATTAGACTCCATTTCCGTTTTTATGTGCCTATTTAATTTCCACCATACCAAACGGGTGCAAGAGTATTTTTTTTTCTTTACTAGTTGTAGATAGAATATACTACTCTTTGTTGTATTTATTAGTCGGAATATTTCATACTTATTAATTAAACAATTAACCCCATTAACTTTGCCTTAGATTTAATGGGGTGATGTAGTAAGTTTAGTTAACTAGGCCTCTTTCTCTCTGGGAATCATGAGACGTTTCAAGTTGTATTCGTCATGTGCACGTGATATGACGCAGGGATGGGATTTTAGACCCCATGTCTGAGAACTGAAATTGGATTATTTTTTTTTTAATTCACATTTATATCAACAATTTTGTGAATTTAGTCGATATAATCTGTCTCAGGGCACATTTTGATTTGTATAAACTTATGCACGTTTATTTCCAAAACAAAAATTAGGAGGAATAGGAGGAAAATATGCCTAGAGGCTGAGGCAAACAGGTTGTTACTGTTGAATAATGGTTTGCGCTGAATTTTATAATTTATTTTGCAATTTCCTCTTGTTCCGTCATTTTTGTGGGAAATCATTACAGAAATTCCTTCCAAAAGAGAAGGCAGATACTTGAATCATAAGTTGCATTATGAGGCATGTTTGCTAACCTAGATAAGACCTAATAGAAGATAATTATAGCATACGTTACATGATATTTCTGAAAATTTTATGTGTATTCAATTTATAAATGAGTCAAATTAATTTAAAAAAATAATAAATATAAGGGATAAAATAAAAAAATTATATTTAGAATTAGAAACTAGGGATAAAATAAAAAAAATTATATTTAAAATTAGAAACTAACTCAAATCAGCTTTTACATTTTAAGATTGGTGTTACTACCATATAGTGTTTGGTTTGTTGTTATAAATAACATATATATATATATATATATATATATTCTCTTGAGATGTATGAGAATTATGTTTGTCGAGCATATATTGATTCAATATAAAATCATGACAGAGGGGGGAAATGTCGCGCAATTAATGAAGATTTTGTGAATGTTGTAATATATTAATGAACTGGACAGGAAATTGCTGCTGACCGTAACAGTTCTTTTCCTTAATCTCGTTATCATCTAGCCAAAATCAAATAGTGAGTATTACATCATATGGTCCTCGAAATTTTTTTACAACACATGAAAATTACAAAATGTTTTCCCCAACATTGTTACGTTGGAAAAATGTTAGTTATTATAGAGCTTTGGATTTGGATACATTATATATTACCCCTGAAGATATAATTTAATTAGAAGGATAAAAAAGTATAAGGATACATACTACCTCCGGTCCTAATTATAAGAGTCAGTTGACTTTTTTTGGGGAGATTAAGGAAGCAAATTAGACCCCTAAATCTTAATATATGTGACATGTAATTAGATCATATGATAGTTTATAAGTAAAATAACTTAGTTTAGAGAAAAATAGACAAATATAAACAATTTAAAGTGGTATATTTTACATCCTTAATTTTTCCAAAAAAATCAACTGGCTCTTATAATTAGGACCGGAGAGAGTACTATTTTTGCCATTGTAAACCATTAATTGACGAAAAAAATAAGGGGCTCAATTATGTGTAAGTAATTTCAGTTCAAAAAAAAATATGTGGTATTTAACTAAGGGATTAGAGACGATATCAAAGCACATATATAAATTTTTTTTATGTTTTCCTTGTTGCTCTCTTTGGCCTCTGTTATATCAAAGAAATAGTACTCCATATGATTGAAAGAGGCAATCGCACAAGAGGGGGGGTGAATTGTTCTTTCAAAAATTAAAACAAATAAGATCAACTCTAAAACTTTATACCGGTTCGGTCAACACTGCTTACGTCCAGTTCTCCAACTCCTCGTTGGGTTCCACTATCCACAGGTTTTACGAGCACAGGTTCACCTGTCAACCTTTACAGAGTTTTAGAATCTCTCTAAATACTCCCCCTTACTACCTGTAAGGCAATATCCCTGTTCTAAAACACCAAGCTTTCAGAACAACCTCAAACAGTAGAGGATTTCAATAAATATATTCACTTAATGAACTGATTTTGATAAACACTTAAGTACAGATAAAATTTCTAAACAATAAATACAGAAAACAGAGAGCAATGAATGAACTTATAAAAATTCTCGTTTTTCGTCGTCTCTTTCATAAATGCTCAAGTTCTGTATTTATATCTCTTCTCAGACTTTGCCCTAGCGTTCAATCTTCAAGAACCCGTTTGAATTTAGTCGTTGGGAGCTTATAGCCGTTGGCATTTAATGCAGCTTCTTCATCGGGCTTAACTTTCTGCTCTAGCTTCAACTACTTATTGCGTAGGGTGAGCTAGGAGAGAGATAGACTCAGCGTTCTGAGCATCTGTACGAATTGTACTTTCTGGCAACTTTTTCATTAGCGCTATCTTGATCTGCTATCGCTAACTCCATAGAGTGAGTTCTGCACTTAAGCCGTTAGCTGAACAAATAATCATTTAATGCACAGCAAATGTTATCGCAAGAATAATCCATTAGCTCAATGTGATAGATAATGTTTATATTAGCTAAGGATTTTCATAAAGCATTCTCTATCGATAGATATAACATTATCGCTAGTATATTTCTCTAATTCAATGTTCATCATACTAGCTGACTTCTTTATGAATAATCTTCTATCGATAGCTAATTTCATTATCGCTAGATACTTGCTTGTTCATTTGCTTTAAGGATACTGAGTTGATTATTCAAGGGCATTTCAAGGTATCCTTTTATCGATAGCTAAACGTGTTAGTGCTAGCAACCATGTTATCACTAAGCTCATTTGTTCTCAGGCACTAGCTATCTGAATGATTATTATCTGAAGCACTTTTGTTATCGATAGCTTAACATGTTATCACTAGCTTATTTCTTTTGTCCACAGACTTTGTTCATCTTTCTGCTTAGCTATTTACTCATTGTTCTTTTATGAACTTCTAGCGATAGGATACTCTCTAGCGATGGTGAATGATTTAGCGTTAGATATTAACTTTGTTATTACCAAGTCTTCACTTGCTATGGCTCTGTCTATTAGCTATAGAGATTCACTTAGCGATAGAGATATTCATTCTTATTGATCTGCTAAGTTTTCATTTGCTATATTTGAATCTTTCATCTAGCAATATATCTTTTACTCTTGCAATGGTGATCTGTTACCTATCAGATTTTACTTGTTTAATTCAGAGGTAAATTACACTTATGTTTTCTATAGGTCAGTCTTCATCAAAACTTAAGATTCTAACATTCTCCCCCTTTTTGATGATGACAAAACATAAGTAAAAGATATACATTAAAGCACATTCAGAGCATAATCATTTTTGTCAGCATAAGCATATATCAGACTAAAATACTAGTAATGCTTGTACAGAGCATTTGATATGTTCATAACAAAGTACATTTTGCAGAAGGAAATACCAAAACACATACTATCAACTACCAAAACACAAACTATCAAATTATAATGCAATTAATGTATGATGCGAATGAGGGCTTCAGGGAACAGGCTTTGATTTTAATTTAACACAGATCTCCCTTTGCTTCTCCCCCTTTTTGTCATCATTAAAAGCAGAGGAAGGTGAAGATGAATAACGAACTGATCCACCATCACATCCCACTGGAACCCTGGACGAATAGTACCCCTGATCGGATACTAAATTCAGCAGAATAATCTTGGACAGGAGCTGCTTCGTCTTCCTCAAGTTGTTTGTCTCCTCAGGCTCTCTGTGGATGAAAGAGAAACACAGTTTTGCTTCTTGCTTGCCCAAGTGACTAAGCAGCCACCAAGAAATTGACACTGACCACTTGTACTTTTCCTATCTGTCTTATAACCTGCATGATCAGAGTCAGTATAAGCAAGAAGGTACTCTTGAGTTTTTGCAATCCTGACCCATCGATAGTGAGTTTCACTATCGCTAGTTGTATGCAGGGCAAAAGCTGTTTGAGCAAAGGTTGCAATCACTAGCCAAAAACATTATCGATAACAAAGTCAGCTATCAATAGATTGAAGGAGTAAGTAGACTGAACTTTAAGTTACTTGCTCAGCGTGGGATCATGCCTGCTAGCGATAGCTGCTCTTATTAGCGATAGCAAGTCACTTAAAAGGCTCAGAATTCGAAACGTTAGTTGATGTACTTCACACATGATAAAACCTTAAACCTTAAAACTTATAAAGGTGAATCTTTTTGCATCGGCATTCATTTTACATTCATTCTCTTCTACTCCAAACACTATCTGAGAACTCTCTGAGCGTTTTCGAAAACATTTTTGCATCTCTAAAAACCCTAAACCAGCAATGCCCAGAACCAAATTTCCAAATGTGAATGATCTTGAGACCACCTCTAGCGCTAAACCCTCTTCCCAATCCGCTAGCAAGAGGTCCAGAACCCATAAAAGTGTATCATTCTCAAAAGAGGTGATTGAATCAGGTAAGAAGCGTCAAAAGCGAACATCCACAGATCTGTCTTACGTATCAGAACCTCTAGAAGCTCCAAGCACCTTATTTGCAGAAAAGGAAACCCTAGATAGGGTAGCAGTTTGGGTTGATTTGAAGTATTTCAAGGAGCAGGGTTTTGACTTAGACGCTTGGCTACTGCCATACCAGAACTGGGTGAGTGTGAAGAATGATTACAACGAAGATGTTCTGAGATCCTTCTACTCAAACCTGAAAGTTATCCCAGTTTATAAGAAATGGCTTCTAAGGGACGTATCTTTTGAAGCCACTATCAGAGAAGAAGCTTTGGTTTTGGCTGGTCTGCTATCAACAACATGTTGGGGATTTCTTGGGCAGATTACAATAAGTGGTTCATGACTGAGCAATATACAGATGAAGAACTTGCTGAAATATATGAGACTTCATCCAAGAAGCCTGCAGATATACCTGTACTCAATCGAATTCTTCACTACGTATATACCAGGCTCATGACTCACAAGTCTGGGAACTTCAGCAGTTTTGCCAAGATTGACAATCCTTGGTTGGCCAATCTCATTCAGAAGATTCCCTTAAATCCAGGCCAAATAGTGTGTATGGAATTGTTGCGATTCATGTCTGAAAAATCTGTCAAGGCTCCTCTTCCATACCCCTAGTTGATCTCTTTACTTCTGGAACATTCCAAAATCAAGTCTATCGGGGATGGAGAGAATAAGAAATGCAAGCAAGTCACAATCTCCACCCTGAAGAGGATGGGGATCTCACTTGGTCCAATCAGAGGGATTTCTGGCTCTAAGTCTAAAGCTTCTCATTTTTCTGCCTCATCTGCTCAGCCTGATTTCCCAGAGGAAGAAGCTCAATCCAGAAGAATTCCTCCTCCTCCTTCTACTGAAAATCTATCTACAAGGTTCTCCAAGGAAGCTGTGGAGGAAATAGTATTCAGGCTCTCTGCCGAGCTTGCTTTTGCTCTGAATGCACATAAAGAGGAATTGCTAAAGCATATCCAGGAGCTTCAGGCGCAAGTAAGGAATCTGGAAGATAGTCTCTGCATTACCCCTGTTAATGATCATCAAGGTACATCATCACCATCACCACTCTCACCTATTCTACATTCTCCCACACACAATCCAAATCCCTCTCCTACTCCTTCTCACTCACCCCTTAATTCACCAAATCACTTTTCTACTCCTTCTTCCTCTCCAAGTCCACCACATTCCCCTCTCCATCTTCACTCACCCTCTCATTCCTCTCCACAGCAATCACCTTATCTTCATCTTTCTTATTACCCCTCTCCTTCCACTTTCACACATCCTAGCGATAACCCTTATTCACGAACTCAAACACCTACACCCTCAACTTCAATCACTTCTAGCACTTCCCTTCATCTCTGTAATTATCCATCTCCTCCCACCTTCAAACGTACTAGCGATAGCCCCCACTCGCAAGCCAAAACACTTGCGCTTTCACCTTCACCATATTCCAATCATCCAACATCTCCAGAGACTCCTATCGCAAATTCCTCCCCTATCGCTAGCCCACAAACATATGTCTCACCCTCAAAAACCAAAGTCCCAACACCAACAACAACCCCTATCGCTAGCACCATCACTAGCGATAGCAACCTTACTTCACCACCAATTCAGCCAACCACTATCACTACCACAAACTCTCCCTCTCCTCCTATCTTTTCCCAAAAACATGATCAACCCTCTTCCCTTACCCTTACATATGATGATGACAAAAAGGGGGAGAAACATGTAGAGAAAAATATGAAAAATATGGGGCAACTACTGAAGGATCCAATGTTAGCAGAAGAAGCTGGGGAAATTATCAGAGATATTGCTCGCTGCTACATGGAATCAGAAGAGCACAAAACCCTTCCTCTTCCAGAAAAGAGAACAAGTCAAGGTTCAGCTGAAAGCCTGAAAGGGAAAAGGACCAAGAGAAAAGCAAGGAAAGAAATGTCCTTTAAGGTCTCTCCCAAGGCCCCAGAAGGTTCTACAGACTGAGCTCCAAGAATCAAAATGACAGCTCCAAAGCCAAAATCCAAAGCATCTGAAAAGCTGTCTCTCCCTCCAGATCTATCAAAAGAAGATAAGAAAGTAATAGCTGAGATCTTAAGGCAAGACAAGAAAGAAGCAGCTAAGGCCAAAAGGGAAGCTGCTAAGGCAGACAAGAAAGCCATAGCAGAGATTCTAAGACAAGATAAGAAAGAAGCAGCCAAGGCCAAGAGAGAAGCTGCTAAGGCTGATAAGGAAACAATAGCAGCACTCCTAAAGCAAGACAAGGAGGAAGCCAAAAAGAAAAAATCAGAAGATGAAAAGATGGCTGAATGGAGAGCTACTCGTGAAGCAAGAAAGATTAAGATTAATGCATGGTTAGAGAAACTTAAGGAGCAGAAAAAGGCTGATAAAGTGCCAGTTCTCAAGAAAAAGAAGCTCCTTCTCGCCCTCGCAGAATGTCAAAACAAGAAAAGGAAAGGGTTGAAAAAGAGGCTGCTAACAAGAAAGCTCTTAAAGAGGCTGAGAAAAAGGTCAAACAAGCTCTTGAGAAGAAAGCTGCCTTTGAGGCAAGAAGGAGGGCCAGAATAGAAAGAGATGCACAGGTTGCTGCTCAAAGGGCAGAAGAGAGAAGAAGAAATGAAATTTCTCAAGGAAAACAGGTATAGGAATATCAGAGAAGATTTCACAAATCAAAGGGTGGCTCTTCAGGCATTTCCATCAGAGAACATGTTCAGAAAATTGAAGAAGAAAGAGCTAAGGGTGGTCCCAAGAGCATTGATCAAGACAAATTCTTCTACCCAGACTCTGAGCTATCTGATGATCCTGACAAGGAATACATTGCCACAACCTCTGGAGTGAATTTTGAAAATAGCTACACCTCACCTTTAGAAATACCTCTGAATACAAATCATACGTAGCTTCTTCTGATGACCCACCTCTTTTAGATTGCATGCTAGATATTCCTCGTATACCATTCATGCATGATTTTGATTCTGATTCTGATAAGGAATATTTTGAGGGTACTATCATTCATACTGATCCTAACTGTTTACCTTGATGTATTCATTGTACTTGTTGCAATAATAGTACTTATTCTTAGTTTAAACATGCTTTATCTTACATATGATTTACTTATGTTTTGTCATCATAAAAAAGGGAGAGAATGTTAGAATCTTAAGTTTTGATGAAGACTGACCTATAGAAAACATAAGTGTAAGTTACCTTTGAATCTATAAGTAAAATCTGTTAGGTAACAAATCTCTATCGCTAGAAAGTGTCGCTAATGAAAGGCTCAAAGCAAATGAAACTTAGCAGAACACTAAGATAAAGATATATCTATCGCTAAGAGTATTCCTATCGCTAATAGACAAAGAGCCATAGCAAGTGAAGACTTAGAAATAACAAAGCTCATATATGTCACTAAGTCTATCACTATCGCTACGAAAGATTCTATCGCTAGAAGTTCATAGATAACATGGATAAATGAAAGGAAATACAAATAACAGATAAAGTCTAAGTCCTTGAGCTATAGAATCAGCTAGCGATAATAGGATAAGCTATCGATAACATAAGTGCTTCAGATAATCATTCAGATAGCTAATACTTGAGAGCAAATGAGTTAAATAATAGCGATAACATAGTTGCTAGTGATAATAGATATAGCTATCGATAATAGGATACTTGGAATATTCTGCAAGCTAAGTATCCTCTTACTAATGATCAACTAGCGATAATAAGTTTAGCTATCGATAGAAGACTGTTTATAAAGATGACAGCTAGTAAGCTGAACGTTGAACTAGAAGAATATGCTAGAGATAATGTTTATGTCTATCGATAGAAAATGTTTTATGAAAATCCTTAGCTAATATAAACATTATCTATCACATTGAGCTAATGGATTATTCTTGCGATAACATCTGTTGTGCATTATATGTTTACTTGTTTAGCTAACAGCTCAAGTGCAGGACTTACACTATGAAGTTAGTGATAGCAAATCATACTAGCGCTACTGAAAAAGCTGACATGCAAGTACAGTAGCAGGTAGCAGCAGGATAACGTTACTTACAGTCTCTGTCTCTCTTGTCTTATCCTCTGCAAGATTAGTTGAAGCAAATTATCAACGGCTAGTTTTTCAAGTCTCCAACGGACAGAAATTTATCAAACTCTATATAAAGACTCGAAGACATCTGAACCAGATGATACACACACAACGCATATACGAAAACAACGATGGAACAGGGCTTTATGCAGAATTGTAGATTACACTGATTGAAAGCAAAACCAAGTGAGCCCAGAAATGATGAGATGAGCGCATTAGAAACGAAGAGCTAGAGCAACCATAGTTCAAATCTTTAAGCTCTAGAATTTGTATTTCTTCATTATATACGAGTCTGTACTTAAGTGATTATCACAATCTGTTCATTTAATGAACTTATTACTTTGATTGAAATCCTCTATTGATTGAGGTTGTTCTAAAGCTTGATGCTTTAAGAACAGGGTTGTAACCTTACGGGTAGTAAGGGGGAGTGTTTAGAGAGATTCTAAAACTCTGTAAAGGTTGGCAGATGAACCTGTGTTTGTAAAATCTGTGGTAGGCTTCTCTTGTGCCCGGTTTTAAACAAGAGGATAGTGAAAATCTCAAGTTGAGCCTGAGGACTGGATGTAGGTCTAGGTTGACCGAACCGGGATAAATTCTATGTGCATTATCTCTTCCCTAACCTCTCATAGTTTCCAGCACATCTGCATTATATATCTCTTGTGCATTTAATAGTTTTGAAAAGCTTGACTTCAATATATTCTTTAAAGAGAAGTATTGAAGTTTTATTCTATCACCCAATTCACTCCCCCTCTTGGGTGACAGCCAGCACTCTCAATGATTTCCTTTAAATGAGTCTCATAGTGTTAATTGGAAGGATTAAAAAAAAGGGATATATACTATTTCCTTTAAATGGTTAATGGTTCTTTGACATATTTTGGTGATAAAGGGGCCAACAACATTTTCTCTCCTCCCATCAAGGATTGATCTTTTTTATTGGAGCTTTTTCCAATGGAAATTGGTTGTATAGAGATTGATCTTTCTTATTTTAATTAGAATTCATTTTTAAAAAAATATTAATATGCATATTTTAAATTAAAATTAATATGTCAGCATTTAAATGCTGAGTCAACAATTTAAAATCAATTAGTCAGCATTTTCCATTGGTAATCTTAGTGGTATTAATTTTCAACCACTAAAAATATACTCTTTAACTATAAGGGACTATAAAATTAATCAACAAAACAATAAAGAGAAGTGGCTAAAGAAAGAGAAAAAAAAATATGTGCTCTGATATGGTCTCTAATAGAGCTGGGAATTCGGGTCAAGCACGTCGGGCCGGCCCGTTTAGGCCCTAGCCTGAGGAGGGCCAGACTTTGATTTTGGAGCTAAAAAATTGAAGCGGGCTTAAATGGGATAGCCCGTCGAGCCACGGGCTTTGACGGGCCGGCCTGTTTAAACCTGTTTATTACCCTCTTTTTTTTATTTTCCATTTACTCAGAATTAAATGGGTGTGCTGTTTTTGTAGATATGCATATGGACGAAAATAATTTAAATGCTTATCAAGTTAGATTCAAGTCTCGTAAGTCCTACTTTTATATTTTAATTCATTATTACTAAGAACATTCTATATAATTGTGGTGTGACTTCTCGTTCTAGACATAGTACTTAATTTATGAGTTGTTGAGTTGGTATATGGCAATGCACTAATGCTTGGTAAGTTGTTATTTATATATAACTTGGATCATATATATTTATATTTTTTATTATAGGTCCATTATTTTCATTAGCAATGCACGATCAAAATTAGGGAAAAACTTTAAATCGAAGCCCGCAGGCCGGCCCGAGGCAAGATGGCTCAAGGGCCCGTTTAAGCCCGGGCCGGACTGATTTCCCACCTCAAGTCTCTAATCCTTAGTTGAATGCCTCATACGTGAACACGCTTAATTAAACTTAAGGCCCATTTGCCTATGTATTTTTCTTTATTTCTTTCCTCTCTCTCTCTCTCTTTTTGGCTATCTAGTATATCAATACTTATGAAACCTGAGGAATAAGAACGAAAACAATCTGACATGAAAAAAAGGACATCAATACTGATGAAAAAAGTACATGAATACAAATGAAAACCTGAGGAAGAAGAACGAAAACATCCTGGCAATAACAAGAAGTACTTAAATATAAAGCAAAAGAACTTAGAAAATATCATCCAGAATCAACCATGGTACTCCCCCGATCAGCTTCCAAGATTGACTTGACTGTGGTGGCAGTGAAATCCAATTATTCGGGTAAGACCTAACTATTGGTAAATCATGTCCTTTGATTCTGTGGCTTATAATGGACGAACTTGGAGATAAATATTAAATGATACTCTCTCTCTCTCTCTTCCTAAATATAAGACATTTGAAGGGGTGAACTTGTTCCTAACTATAAGACCCTTTTCTATTTTTTCTCACATTTTCCTTAAATTATTTCTATTAATGCTTCTCAATAATAAAAAAATAAGAAAGGGGTGGGAATAGGAATGTAGTTATAACGTTTTAATAATATCTAAATGATTTTATCTAACTTAACTAGCATATTTAATATAATCAAATTAATTAAATATGTCTTAACAGAGAGAGTAATAGGAAACTTTTTGCAGAAAATCACATTCATTCTTGTTTCCCCCTTATTTACTTATTTATTTATCTATCTATTTCATATTTGTGGCTGGTCTCAACCTCTTTTAGAATTTTTATTTTCCACAAAATTTTGCATGACCTAAACGTGTGAATTCATCTATGGCAATGTTTTGTGTCTGTTTTTATCATTAGATTGTACATAACATGAGTGGCTTTTGAATATCTTAATGGTAAAAGACGGTTTGGTTTTCAATTTTATATGATTTTTTTAAAGATTTGATGCTATAAAATTCTGTGGATTTTATCAAAGGGAAAATAAAAAAAAGACCTTAAAATAGCTAAAGGACAGTTTGCTACATTGAAATTTTGAAAGGACAATTCTGTACAAATGACTAAACTGTCCAACCCAAATTTAAGTGAAATGTCCAAAATGCCCTTGCTTTACCAACTTCTTTTATTCGTTCCCAAAATTCTATAAGGGATTACCAAATCCGGATAAGAGATTACCAACATGTTTCTATCCAATTACCAACATCATTACCAACTTCTTTTGTTCGTTCCCAGAATTCTATAAGGGATTACCGAATCCGGATAAGGGATTATCAACATGTTTCTATCCAATTACCAACTTCTTTTGTTTGTTCTTAGAATTGTATAAGGAATTACCAAATACGGATAAGGGATTCCCAACTCTAGATAAGAGATTACCAATATGTTTCTATTAAATTACCAACATCATTACCAACTTCATGTTGGTAATCTTTTATCCAAAGTTGGTAATCCCTTATCCAGATTTGGTAATCCCTTGTATAATTTTGGGAAAGAATTAAGAATAAATGGAGTTTAAAAAAAAGTTTTAAAGCAAGGGCATTTTGGAGATTTCACTTAAATTTGGGTTGGACAGTTTAATCATTTGTACTTAATTGTCCGTTCCAAATTTTGGTGCAGCAAACTGTTCTTTCGTTATTTTGAGGGTCTTTTTTTTGGAATTTTCCCTTTATCAAACTACACTACTACAGAAATTTCCTATAGCAGCACTTATTTTGGCCCTATAGCAGCATTTATAAGCGCTGCAATAGCCAGTGTTGCGATAGGCTATTAAGCTTAATGCGGCGCTTAGTAAGTGCTACAATAGTTATACCTATAGCAGCACTTATAATTTAGTAAGCACTGCTTTAGGGTTCCCTAAAGCATCACTTATTTCTTTATAAGCGCTACTTTAGGTAATTTATTTTTTTAAAAAAATACCTAAAACAACGCTTATAACAAAATAAGCACTGCTTTAGGTATTTGTAAATGCTGCAATAGTTATACCTATAGCAACGCTTATAATTTAGTAAGCATTGCTTTAGGGTTCCCTAAAGCATCACTTATTTTTTTATAAGCGCTGCTTTAGGTAATTTATTTTTTTAAAAAATACCTAAAACAACGCTTATAACAAAATAAGTGCTGCTTTAGGTATACCTAAAGCATCACTTATTTCTTTATAAGCGCTGATTTAGGTAATTTATTTTTTTTAAAAATATTTGATTTTATTTTATATATACCCCATCTGCATCAGTGCTAAATACCAGCAATTCTATACAGTTCTACGCAACAAATATACACCAGTTTCCGGTACATATATGCACCAAAAAGCCATATATCCAAGATCAAATACTTTTAAAGCAAACATACTAATTAATTAACTATTATACACTACAAGTTAACTACTATATACTTAAAGAAAAATAAACTAAGTAAATTATAGGACAATATAAACCCAGGTCAGAATAACGGGATCATTACCCCTGACTTAAAGAAATCTATTCATGAGATAGAATTGTTCACCATTGTCCATCAATGCAACATCATTAAAAATAGAAAGTCAAACATTTTTGAAGGTCCCGTCACACCATCTTCACCTGCATCACCTTTATGAAGTTTCCAGTATCTGCCATTAAAAATAGAAAGACAAAGATTGAGAGAGGAGTAGAGACTATAGTAACAAAATTGGAATTGATATAAAGTAATAAATAATATTGAACCAGGTCTATAATTTAAGGGTAAGATATCTATCCCCTGGCTTGGGCTAAACTAACACCACCATCTTTTAAGTCCAAAGCTCAAAATTAAGACGGAAGAAAAGTGCATTGGCTTGGCTTACTTGTGATAGTGAAGAGACCAAGTCCTTTCAACCAAGTGAATTCATCATAAAAGTACAGCACATCAACCTACACAAACTTAAAAATCAACAATATAGAAATTATAGAATGCTAAATCCAATAATCTACAAGCTAATCAAATTATAATGCATCCATCTACTTGAATAGCTTTATTTTGACGAGTTATGAATGAAATACGTACAAGGTGACAACTCAACTAGGTGCTTTGAAAATATGAGACTGACCAAAATAAAGAGTAGTAGCCACTGGATGTTCATGCAAACAAATTGGCAAAGAAAAGGAAAAAAATGATACAAATGTGGTGACAGCCTCCTTAACAACCCCAGCTATTGTAATTGTGACTGTACTAGTTACTGAGACAAGAACATATTCTGTTAATACTTGCAAAAGGGAGAACCACCTTGAAAACCGATTTGATAGGAGGAAATAACTGAACGCTTAAGAGGCAAAGCAGAAAGTCAAACAATAAATATTGTAATGTAATGTCCTTGGAAAGGGAACATTTGCTATTACCGATGGCACTGATGCAGAAAAGCCATGTGATTAGTATAAGAGCAAACAAGAAGCCAACCCTGTGTGTGCCGACATGTTGGAGCGCAAACAAGAGTATCATACGATACATGCAGTTGGGACTTCTACATCTGCCAAGCATAAACCTTAAAGGGTAAGTAATTAATATAACATAGCCTCATGTATCTTGTCCCAGACAAAAGGAAAATAGTGTGATTTCCATCAAACTAAAAAATGCAGATAAATCATAAGTGCACAGCATGATGAGTAAACACCATAAATCAAAGATTTATCAGAGAAACAACTTCAAATTTCTTAGTCTCCATTAGCACCACTAAAATTAACATATATTTTCTCATGAAGATTCTTGCAATATTATCATTTTCTCTTTGTTATCCCCTTAAGCCATCAGCTAGCAACATTAACAAGAGCAGAAAATCCCTACTAATCTTATTATAGTCAACCTTATTTTAGGATTAAGCAAAGTTAAGGAAATCAAACATATAAAGAACACCTAAATTACTCCAACACAAGCAACCATTTGATTCAAACCAACCAAGAATTAGAATTTCAGGACCTTAACTTACAATCAAACAGCAACAACAACTTTCTACTCTTTAATTAAGTAATCATGATACTATCTTTCTTTCCTACGAATAAACCAGCAGCCAAACAACTAAGAATTAGGATTTCAACACCTAAAACTTACAACCACCATCAATAATCCTTTCCTATTTCTGGTTCAATTAATCATCCACAACCAATTCCTATTTCTTGTTCCATTAAACATCACAGCATTATTCTTTCTACCTTAAACCAATTTGTCAACCAGAGCATCCAGAAAATAAAGAATTGAACATCCAATAATTTTATATCAATTACCCGTAAATAAACAACCTCAATCCATCTCCCAAAGCAAGACAAAACATTAATAGCCACCTTATTCCTCCTGGCCGAACAGAAACAGAGAAACAAGAGGGAGAACAAGAATCCAACCTTAAGTCAAATTTACCTAATTTCTTCATTTTCCTTGTGCTTAGCCGTCCATACATCAAGGAAAAGAACAAGAATCAAGCATCACTGAGAGGGTGAAGCTCGGCCAGAACAGGAAGGAACAAAGGAAGACATAAAACAATAAATAGTAATTCTACAATTCATCGAATTCGAAGTTCAGAGCATCCATTCTGGCTCCCCAATTCGTACATATATTGGTTCAAAATTTTCCCCTCTTGGACCGACGGATTTACAGGAACAGGGGAGACAAAGAAATGTTTCAAAAATTCCTTAACCTTCAATAATCCACATATAACCTGTTCCTTAACCTTAATCTTGCTTATAATTGCGAGTAATTAAGCCTCAAAACAACAAACACCCGAATTCCCCAAATTTAGCCTCAGTGAACATTACTATAGGGAGAATTCTTTGAAGAAATCAGTCATATTTTGACTTCCCTCTCAAAATTAACACTCAAAACAACAAAAACAAGCTTCAAGCATCATTTTTCTAAGCTCAGAAACTTCAAAAACTATCCAAGAATTTGAATCCTTTTCCCCCATTTCGCTCAACCTCGGCCCAGAAAGAGAAAGAAACAATAAGGAATAGCTTACCTGAAGCTACCCCAGCTTTCTTGAACGTCTTCTGCCGTGTATGGCCGTCGATCGTCGCCGTTGGAGCCGTGGCCGCCACTGCAAGATGAAGCACAGAGGAAGGAGAATGAGAGAGAGAGAGAGAGAGAGAGAGAGAGGTTTCGGGTTTTGGGGGGAAATGAAGGCTGAGAAAGAGAGAGTGTAGAATAAATTAGAAGGAATAAGGACACGTGTGGTGCATTTATTAAAAGGTGAGACTGATATTTTTTTTAACAGGTATTTTACTATCTTGCCCTTCCTTTTATAATTGAAGATATTTTCAACTAGGGGCATATATTGTCTTTTTCATTTCCCTTTTTCTATTTCTTTCTTAAATGATAATTTTATTTATCATTATTATTTAGAAATACACCTGAATTTGTCCCAAAATAATTTCTCTAGATATGCTTTAATTTCCAAATTTGTTTATAAGACTTTTTAAATATCAAATAATACCCCAAGATTCCAAATATTTCCTTATTTCTTATTTCTCTAAAATTTGGGGTGTTACAAACAACACCCACAGATTAGCAAAGAGCTGCTATAAGAAGTTTATGATTATCGTTCAAGCAAATACTTAACATCTAAAACAATCCGGTAAGATTTGACTGGATGCTTAAAACATTAAATCAGAGCATACAAAGACGGGAAGCCAAAAACTCAATAAAACGAAATCAGATCAAAGGGTTTGCCGGATAAAGCAATGACACAATTATAGCCCAAATTCTATATGAAGCAAATAAAAACAGACAAATACAAACTTTCCTCAGGAAATCAAACACTGAAATCTAGAAACGGACCTAAAGATCACTCATGCGCCTGGAAAATCCATTGGCTGAAAAATCCAACCAAAACAAAATATCTAAAATGCATAATTTCAAATCTTGCCTCGATGGCCAATTTTGGGGTGAAAAAAAAAGATACCTTCAGAAATGGCGTTCTGAATCTCGACACACTTACTAACGACATTCTGGTCATTGATACCCTCCTCTTCTTCGATAAGAGAATCATTATAGCCATTCTTAGCACCGTTGTTGGAAGAAGAACTATCTCTCTCAGCAAAAGGCTTGAATTTGGAAACAAGAAGCCATTGAAACAAGGCGAAGCCGATCCTGATTAGGGCACACACCATGGCTTCAACTTCTTCGGGTAGGGAAGTCGACAGCAAGAACGAGAGGGAATGCGAACTTGGGAGTAGAGAAGAAGAGAGAGGGAAGAGAGGAAGGGAGAGACGGAGAGGAGAGAAAAAGAGAGAGAACGACGGCGGCTAGGCTTAGGATTTGGTGACTGAGAGGAAATAGCGCAGGAGTGAAATTAGAGAGGGAGGGAAATGGTGCTCAAATACAATTACAATTGGCCTAATCCGACGCTTATGTACAGTTAAGCGCCGGGGTAGGTCAATAAAAATTTTTAAAAAATTAGAAAACCTAATAAATTTAAAATCCTCAGTTTTTTTTAATTTACATAAAATATTTTTTAAATGCCAGGGGGCCTATCCCAACGCTTATTATGTAATTTAAATCATAGGGGGCCTATCCCAACGCTTATTATGTAATAAGCGTTGGGATAGGCCCCCTATGATTTAAATTTTATTTAAAAAATATTTAAAACCAATTTTAAAAATACTAATTCATTTTAAAAAAGGAAAAACAAAATAAAAATACCTATTTAGGTCTATTCCAACGCTTATTACGTAATAAGCGTTGGGATAGTCCCCCTGTCATTTAAATTTTCTTTAAAAAATATCTAAAACCAATTTTAAAAATAATAATTCATTTTAAAAAAGGAAAAAAATTTAAAAATACCTATTTAGGCCTATCCCAACGATTATTACGTAGTAAGCGTTGGGATAGGCCCCCTGTCATTTAAATTTTCTTTAAAAAATATCTAAAACCAATTTTAAAAATACTAATTCATTTTAAAAAAGGAAAAAAATTTAAAAATACCTATTTAGGCCTATCCCAACGTTTATTACTTAATAAGCGATGGGATAGGCCCCCTGGGATTTAAATTTTCTTTAAAAATTATATAATCCAATTTTAAAAATACTAATTCATTTTAAAAAAGGAAAAAAGTTAAAAATACCTATTTAGGCATATCCCAACGCTTATTACGTAATAAGGGTTGGGATAAGCCCCCTGTCATTTAAATTTTCTTTAAAAAATATCTAAAACCAATTTTAAAAATACTAATTCATTTTAAAAAAGGAAAACAATTTAAAAATACCCATTTAGGCCCATCCCAACGCTTATTACGTTAATAAGCGTTGGGATAGGCCCCCTGTCATTTAAATTTTCTTTAAAAAATATGTAAAATCAATTTTAAAAATACTAATTCATTTTAAAAAAGGAAAAAAATTTAAAATACTTATTTAGGCCTATCCCAACGTTTATTACTTAATAAGCGATGGGATAGGCCCCCTAGGATTTAAATTTTCTTTAAAAAATATATAAACCAATTTTAAAATTACTAATTCATTTTAAAAAAAGAAAAAAAATTTAAAAATACATATTTAGGCATATCCCAACGCTTATTACGTAATAAGGGTTGGGATAAGCCCCCTGTCATTTAAATTTTTTTTAAAAAATATCTAAAACCAATTTTAAAAATACTAATTCATTTTAAAAAAGGGAAAAAAATTCAAAAATACCTATTTAGGCCTATCCCAACGCTTATTACGTAATAAGCGTTGGGATAGGCCTAAATAGGTATTTTTAAATTTTTTTCCCTTTTTTAAAATGAATTAGTATTTTTAAAATTGGTTTTAGATATTTTTTAAAGAAAATTTAAATGACAGGGGGCCTATCCCAACGCTTATTACATAATAAGCGTTGGGATAGGCCTACTTATATATTTTTAAATTGTTTTCCTATGTTTAAAAAGCATGAGTGTATTTTTAAAATTTGTTTGAATTTTTTTAAACAATATTTAAATACTTTAGGGCCTATCCCAGCGCTTATAAATTATTAAGTGCTGGGATATGCTTATACATATACCAACATTTTTTTTAAAGCACTGGTATATGTCATATTATACCTATCCCATCACTTGCGTTTTGTAAGTGCTGCTATTGTTGCCCTGCAATAGAGTATTTTTATAGTAATGTTAGAATATGAAGTCTTTGAAATACTCTCTCCATTCTTAATTATATGATCTAGTTGATTTTTTTTTGGAAAATCCTAAGAAAACTAAATAAGTCACTTATAAATTGATTTGTCTAATTTTTTCTCTAAACTAGTTTCTTTGACTTATAAGGTGACATATAATCTAATAATACACAAAATACGTTTTGGTTAAGTGGCTTGTCTCACTTGCCTAATCTCTACAAAAATAGTCAACTAGATCTTATATTTATGAACGGATGAAGTATCATGTAAAATTGAAAATTGAACCATATTTTGTGCATAATAACAATTTAAAATTAATTAATACAAAATATATTTGGGATTTTTAAAATTAATTAATACGAGATAATAATTTCCATCTTTTCATAAGATATGAAAATCACATTTTCCTCTCAAACAACAAGATGCCACTCTTATTCATAAAGATGTTGATGACATTGAGATAAAGAATGCTGCTTTTCTAATGGGGGCATTTAAAGCTCCAGGTCTGAATGGTTTTCAAACTCATTTCTTTCAATCCCAATGGGAAAGTATTGGGTCAAAAGTATGTGATGTTGTCCGGAATATCTGGCATAATCTGAATATTATTCAAGACATCAATCACACTCACATTGTGCTCATCCTAAAGATTGACAACCCCCTGCAAATGAAAGACTTTCTCCCTATCTCATTATGTAATGTTATGTTCAAGATTATTACCAAGATCATTGCAAACAGAATGAAGGATGCTATGTCATATCTAATTCAGTCGCAATATTGTAGCTTTATCATAGGGAGGCAAAATAGTGACAACATAATAATAGCTCACGAAGCCATTCACTCAATGAGGGACAAGACAAGGAAAAAAGGCTTTGTAGCGCTGAAGGTAGATATGGAGAAAGCATACGATCGACTCGAGTGGAACTTTCTCCAACACACGCTACTTAATAATGGGTTAAGACAGGAAATGGTAGATCTGATCATGGCATGTACTTCTTTAGCAACAACGAAGGTTCTTTGGAATGGAACTGAAACATCAGCATTTTCCCCAACCCATGGTGTCCATTAAGGTGATCCACTCAGCCCTTACCTTTTTGTTCCGTGTATGGAGCGGCTTGGTCAGAGAATTAATAAAGAAATACAAGAAGGTAATTGGAAATGTCTATATTTCACCAGACAAGCTCCCCCGATTTCGCACCTATTCTTTGCTGATGATCTCATTTTGTTTAGAGAAGCTTCATTGGAACAACTCGACCTAATGAAGGAAGTTATGAGAGACTTTTGCAGGGTCTCAGGGCATAGAATCAACTTGGCAAAATCAAAAGCCTTTTTCTTGAGAAATGTTTATTTGAATAGAGCTATTGATTTAAGCCAGAGATTGGGTATCAAGATTTCTAGTGACTTGGGGAAACATCTCGGGGTTCCCCTTCTTCATAAAAGAGCTACCAAGCTTACATACCTACCAATTATTCAGAATGTTCATAAATGATTAGCAAGCTGGAAAGGGCGTTTACTGGCCATGGCAGGGAGAACTGTGTTGATTAAGGCTGTTATATCAGCTATTCCGAGCTATTATATGCAAACATCACTCTTACCAAAAGGAGTGACAGATGAGATAGAAAAAATAAGTCGGAAATTTTTATGGAACCAAGATCAAGAAGGTAGGAAAAATACATCTTATATCATGGTAAACAATCAAGCAGAGGAAAGAACAAGGCGGCCTTGGTCTTAAGGATTTATGATCTCAAAATATGGCTTTTATCATGAAATTATGCTAGGGCATTTTGACAAAACCAGAGGCACTTTGGGTCCAATGCCTTAAAGCTAAATATGGGTGCGGTTTTGGAGGATTATCCTATGGTATACAAAAAAATATAAATCATCTGATGTTTGGTAGAGCATTACATCAGTGTGAGGGTAATTTATTCATAGAGTGGGTCGATCTCTTAAAGATGGAAAATAAAGCAGCTTTTGGTGGGACTTATGGACTCCAATGGATGAACCACTTATCCACCTTGCTGACAAAAACTTCCACCTAATCAAGCCTTGTGCAAAAGTAAGAGATTTTGTGATTAATAGCGTTGGGATATTCAAACATTAAGGGGGTTTTTTCCTCATTGGGTAGTTAATATTATTATGGAAGTAAAGCCACCAACGGGAAGAGGAGATGATAAGTTTTGTTGGAGATATGCTTTAGATGGTAACTTCAGTGTCAGTGCAACCTACAACATGATTAATAATCAGGAGTTTAATAGCAATTCAGTGCAATGGAAGAACGTGTGGAAATTACCCATGCCGGGGAAAATGAAGTTCTTCTTATGGCAAGCAATTCATGAGAGACTGCCCGCAAATTTACTCAGAGCTAAGAGAGGTTTATCATATAGAGCAGACTGCCCTTTTGAGTGTCAAAGAGAGGAAAACACTTTACAAATACTCAGAGATTGTGAGATAGCGAGGGAGGGTTGGAGAAAATTGATTAATCCTAACACTTGTTTTGCTTTTTTCAATTCTAATTTGCAGGTTGGTTGAAGATGAACATAACCTACGATCATGGAAATACTAGATTCAACAGATGGCCGTGGAGTCAAATTTTCCGTACTATATGTTGGCTATTGTGGAAAAACTGATGTCAAGGAATAATTGAAGGGAGCAGATTTCGAGCTAAGGATATTGTACACGAGGGATTATTCCATTTGATGGAATCAGCCCAACAAAGAACCTTCAAACACCAAATCTTTAAGTTCACAGGAGAGGAGGAAGATAGATGGAAGCCGCCACCAGCAAAAATTGCTCGGTCAACAATCAAAAAATAGCTGCTTATGAAGGCTTGATCAGAGACTCAAATGGTAATTAGATCCTGGGTTTCCAACAAAAATTGGGATTCAGCTCGCCAACCAAAACAGAGTTGTTAGGTCTATTATATGGTCTAATGTTATGTAAGTATAACAACTTTCAGAAGATAATTGCTTACACAGACTCAATCGAGGCTTATCAATTGATTATGAGTGATCGAGGACTTTATCATCCACTAGAGGCAGAAATTAATGCGGTTAGAGAACTCATATACTCTAACTGGGACATAGAATTGAGGCATACATCCTGTGATCAATTAAATGTGCAAATTTTCTCGCCAATGACGCCCAGAAGTTGGAAGAGGGAGCAACAATACGGCTAGAACCGCCTACGGATTGTATTCAACAGCTACAGGAGGACATGGCTTAAAGTCAGCTCGACCACGTGTTATTTGTTATGTAACTTCTAAGTCTAACTTGGCCCTGGCCCTTTGTCTTTTAAAAAGTGTTTAGTGCTCTCATCATTCTAAAATATTTTCTAATAACATCTAGTTAGGTCCTATTTTTCAATTAATTTGTTAAACATGGATTTATCTCAATTTTCCCTTATTTTTCTCTCATTTTTAAACTTTTATTTTGTGGATGTCTCTCCACAATCTTATTTTAAATTTATTTCAAAACAATTAATTTAGCGGAAGCAAAAAAAATATAGTCGATAGAGTATATTGGGCAAACATAACAGAATGGAAACTATCAAAAAGAAATAAAATAAGGACAGTCATTAGAACCCATTTTATATGTATTTTAAAGGATAATTTTATTAATTTTAATATGTTATTTCATTAATTGTAAAATTTTTTTTAAAATGTTTTATATCTGATGATGTGATAGATTTTAAAAATTGAGTTGAAAAAAGAGAGATGTCAAATGTATGCGTTTTTAATTATATATATGTTGATGCTAAAATTCGGTAAAGCAATAAAAAGAGAGAGGTTTTATTGATTGTGTGAAAGTGGGTCTCCAACAACCGTGGTGTGGATTACAAGGACCAATAGATGGTACATATGGTAATGAAGATTACAAGGTATTCGATACAAATACAAAGAAAAGTGTACAGTAGAGAGGGAAAAGTAGGGAGAATTGTATGATAAGAACAAATAATGATGTAGCAGTTACCCTATCATGTGTAGCAAGTACCCCGTCATGTGTTGCAAGTACCCCGACCAGGACTCTTGAATGTACTGAGCACTGAGTCGCTGCTAGAGGAATCTCCCCTTCTTTGTCTTGATCTTTCCCATTTTATAGGCTGATAGGATGGCTATGGAAGGTGGTTCCACATTCGTAGGAAGAGGAGGAAGTGGTTCCTATTATTGTGGATCATGGGATTTGATTGATCTAGCACAGTTATTGATTGGAGTGATGGGGAATGGACTGTTGGACTGGGTCATCCTGACTGTTGGACTAGGTTAGCCCGACTATTGGACTGGGTCAGCCCGGAGGGAATATATTCTTTTTCTATGTTCCAGATGGACGACACATTTCTCTGTTTAGTTCTCCTTTCCCTGCCACAAGGAAAGTAAAGGAAGGAGTCTGGTCTAAAAGAGGAAAAAGGAAGAAGATTGAGGAATGAGGAAAG
Source organism: Mimosa bimucronata (assembly GCA_037074515.1). Classification (NCBI taxonomy): domain Eukaryota; kingdom Viridiplantae; phylum Streptophyta; class Magnoliopsida; order Fabales; family Fabaceae; genus Mimosa; species Mimosa bimucronata. The sequence goes on along the minus strand of CM073445.1, from coordinate 29,202,823 downwards.
GGAAGAGGGGGAGAAGTCAGAAGCCACACTTTTTGCTTATATAGTATTGTAAAAAATGTCAAATAAAAGTGGTGTTGGACTCATATAGTTTATAAAATTTAGGAAACTTTATATGAGTTGACGAATTAAATTATACTTACTGAGTTGTAATCTCCTTGAATCTGTAACGTCCTTTCAAAAATTACTTATAACTTAATAATTCTGAAACTATTTTTGAGAAATTCCCTTATGAAAAGCAACCGTGATAATTTAAAAACAACTCATTGTACCCAAAGTCTACTTAGAGACCTAATATCATAAACCCATGTCCCTTTATTAATTTATAAATAATAAATAATAATAAATGCACAAAACGTCCTAATTGTGGCAATGTTCAAAAAACAACAACTGAGAGTATAAGCCTAGTTGGCGTAATCTCAATCCTCCATAGCCTTCCCTGACGTTCCTTCTCTATATCTTTCACCTAAAAAATGTTAAAGTAACGGGATGAGACCACTACCTCAGTAACCGACTATCCTACCCACCGTACACACCAACACATGCTTGCAAGGTGTCAGGTGGGACAGTTATAAAACATTTATATATATAATCATACACATAAATATTTATCAATAAGCCAAAAGTAACATTCATATTCACAATTAATCCAAGATCATAGAACTTAGGGAAAAACAGGATCATAGTATCAAATGTTAATCCTAATCATAGTACCAATAACTTCCCAATCGTTAATCTCCCTTATATCCTCCTTATTCCCGCTGACTGAACCCATGGGCTAAGTTAATTACCCATGTCACTGGTTACTCCAAAAGCTCACCGATTATGTGGAGTGTATGGCCAAATCCATAAATCACACAACCGAACCATGGGTTCCCCCTCATAGAACAGGTGGGGGGTCGCAGCCCCTCATAGAACAAGTGGGGCGGTCCCTCATAGAACAAGTGGGACAGTCCCTCATAGAACAGGTGGGACATAGTAACCCCTCATGGAACAAATGGGGCGCCGTACCCTCGTAGAACATGTGGGTACGACTGGGCCAGCCAAAGAGCTCCGAATGGCGGCCTCACCACGTGGTAAAATATCCATCTCCCTCAACTACATCCTTATTATCTCTAATGTTATCATAGAACGCATATTTCCCAACTATAACTTACAAATCCATAGGACAATATTCATGAATATAATCATTCAAGCTCGAATCTTTAACTATCATATAACATATTCACAACAATTTCATAACCTTCAACGATTCATAACAATCAATTAACATACTAAAACAATATCATAATAATCATTATATAAAACATCAAAACATATTTCTTTTACAAATAATGCCCCACAAGACTGTTTTTCATAAAAGCAATTCATAAAACAATTTATAATACAAAAAAGATAGAAATTTCATATAATAATATAATTTGCAAAAACTTACAAACACATACTGATATGCACGATAGATAAGAAAACCAATTACCTGATTTACCGCTCAAGATTTTATGCATTTAATTCGGGCTTAATAACTCACTCTACATAACACATATCAACGATCCAACCGTTGAAAACGACTTAGTAGATGTTTCAAACATGGTGACCAAATTTCGCTTCGATCCAACGGTTAACAAATGCGCAACTACTATTTTAATGAGACTGCCTCATAATTGGGTGAAAATATCTTAATCTTAATATGTTTAATTTCAACCTATCACCTCCTATATATAAGCTCATAGAGTTTGCTCCTCCTCTCATTTAATTGATGTGGGACTTCTTAATATTCTTATTTTATTAAATATTTATTTGTGTATATATGTGATATATCTTGAATAATCTAATTTAATATTTACAACTTGATTTATCCTTATCTTTCTCTTTTAAAAAAATCAATATAAATAAATATCCAAGAATGTCATCTCTTAATATCCTTAAGATTTGATATCTTTATCCTTTTTGAATATTATCACTTGATATTACAACTCTTTCCTTGATATATTATTTTAGATATACTTTTCCTACTTAAATATTATTTCCTAAATTTCATTTAGGGTAAGATATTCATTCATAAATATCACTTTAAGTTTTATGAACAAAAATTGGGATGTTATAGAATCCACAAGGATCAAGTAGCTAACTTTCCTAAAATATCACTTTTAATATTGGGATGAATTGAAGTTTAAGAGACCTTTGAGGCTATTACATAATAAGTTATTATGATGGCTATTGACTGAATTTTTGCAAAAACAAAAAAGGAGCTTGGTTTGAGCTAGGGCCGAGCAAAATACCCGAAACCTGATGGGCTAGCCCACTACCCGCAATTTTTACCCATTTAATTCCCGCCCAATTAAAACCCATGATGGGCAGGGGCAAACCCAGCCAATTTAAGAATTATATGGGCGAGCGATGGCCACACCTTTGGGCTGCTGATACCCGCCCATTTATATATTTTTTTAATTTGTTTTAATTTTTCCCGTGACTATTGGCATTCTCCATTGGTAAAGTTCAATAAGTAAAATTGTAAAAAGTCAAAAGTAAAAACATTCACTCCTATCCTCTCTCAGAACACACACAGTTACAGAATATGAACCCTAGCCCTAGAGATGACGGTGACGCTCATTGTCACAACCCATTAATCCTTTTGAACTTATGGTTGTAATGTTTTATTTTGAACATTAAAAAGATATTATTATAGTATTTGTCTAAATTTAAGTTCTTTTATGTTAACTATGATGTAAACATGGATGTGGAATTGTGAATCATGTGGTTATCACTTTTAATATGTGAATATGATGCTTGTATTTTGAACTTTGATAAGAAATTTGGAAATTCGTTCTAGTAGAGAAATAGGTTAAGAGATTAATGGGATTCTTGCCCATTTAACCCAACCCATTTAATTCGGGTTTTAATGGGTTGATGCTCGGGCATTGCTCACCCCTAGTTTGAGCGAGAGACCAACAATGGGCTGACTTTTTCTTGGCGAGGTTAGATGACCTAGCTACATTGTTCATTTTATTAATAAAAAATGCTATTAATTAAAATAATATTTAAATTATTCTCAAATGTTGATTTATTTTAAAAAAATAATGATTATAACAAAAAATCGTAATTTAAGACCATAACATTAGGGCAATAGAACCAATAAGACATATTATAAAGTTAAAGGACCAGATTAAAATTCTATATAAAAACATGTATGTTTGCCCTTAATTTTCGTTGAGAAATATGAGATATATTTAAAATAAATTTTGGAGAGACACAAAATAAAAATAAAAAATCAAAAGAAATAATGTAAAAAAATCAAGGCTAAATTATAGAAAACCCCCATGAACTTTAGGTCAGTTGCACATAACCTCCCCGACCTTTCATAGTTTAAATTAAACACCCCTGACGTTTCATGTTTTGACTTTTAACTCCCCTGCCGTTAAAATTACCGTTAAAGTTAACGGTTTTTGTAATTTACACTTTTTGACGTTATTTTATTATATACCATGTCATTATAAAAATAACTAGTGACAACTGACATATAATTTTAAGTATTTTAAAATATTTTAAAAATATAAAATATTTAACAGAAAGGGTTTAAAATGTTTTCTTGACCATACACTTTATAAATAGAATGTCTTAAAAATAAAAGTACTTAAAATGAATGCAAAATATTTATTTGATCATGTCTTTTTTTTAAATGAAAAATTATAATATACTTACTATTGTTTATATTAAATGAAAAGACTTATTTTTAATGACATGTTATGCAAAACAAAATGTGAAAAAATTAGATAAGATAAAAACCGTTAACTTTAACGGAAATTTTAACGGTAGGGGAGTTGAGAGTTAAAACATGAAATGTTACGGGTTCTTAATTTAAATTTTCAAAGGTCGGGGAGGTTTTGTGCAACTGTCCCAAAGTTCAGGGGGGGTTTTATAATTTAGCCAAAAATCAATATACTGACAAAAAATTTAGAGTGAAAACTATGAAAAAAATAAAATAGAATAAACATTGCACTGTGTATAGAATCATTAGTTTATACTAACACATAGTTGGTCTAGCGATGTAAGATTCTATTAGATACGATTGTATTAGGAAGGGAAACACGAACCCCGAAATTTGAGTAGTCAATTGCTCAGATGCCTAGCAATAGGATCATTAAAAGACGCTGATTGTTGGTATATATATAAAGAATTATTAGTTTACTATTAAAATATTGGGTATATAATATCACTTTGTTCCTTATTATAAGTCCACCCTAACTACTTATCACATACCAAGAAGTGAAAGTTGTAGCATTAAATATATCATATTTTTCCAACTTTACCCTTATTTAAGAATAGGTGTTAAAATAATGTTTTAAACATTATAACCCTTCTCTCTCATCTTCCCTATTTCCAACACAAGGGTAAATTAATCACAATAGCATTAATTGATTCAAAAGCATACTTATATTTTGGAATAAAAAATTTGTGGTAGTTAAACTTATAATAAAGAATATAGTGATATAGTAGCATTTATTGTCTCTTGTAGCAGTCACCTACTCTTGTAACCTGGTACATTAACTAACCTTTATTAAGTGGTGAAATTCATTTCCTACTCAAAATAATTATCAGTTATATTTGAGAGTGCGTATAATTTTTATTTACGTTTTTCTAATCGTTTCTTTTTTTTTTATACAGTTCAGCGCAAATGATTACACAACAGAATCAAATAAGGACCTAATATCCTTATCAACTAATAAAGCAATAAAATCTGGTGTCTCAGTGAAGAGCACAAAATCCATCTTTCCTTGAACAGCATGTTTGGCGAGAGCATCCGCAACCCGATTACACTCCCGAGAGCACCATTCCACCTTGACCTCCCATTGTCTTGACAGCATATCTCCAATCTCCCGCAGGATTTGCCCACAGTGCCCCTCAATCGAACAAGGACTTCCAACTGAATCAACTAACTCCCTACAGTCTGATTCCAAGATTATATGCCTTAAGCCCAAATCCCAAGCAAGCTTCAATCCCCATAAAACCCCCCATGCTTCTGCTTCAAAACAATTCTCCATAATCCCCTTCAACATAAAACCCCCAATACATTTCCATTAAAATCCCTTGCAAGACCACCACAAGCAGCCCCTACCTCTGACCATGATCCATCAACATTGATCTTAGCATGAGTACATGGAGGAGGTTTCCACCCATAGCTTTGAATCCCCCCTGCTAAGTCTTTCACAGATTTGCATGAAGCCCAGCGAACACATGCCCGAGCTTTACACACTATTTCCTGTATTGACACAACCTTCCCTTGAAACACAAAAGCATTCCTAGCAAGCCAAATTTCTCTACAAACAATAGGAAACCAAATCTTCCACTGAATCCCAAGCACCTCTATCCGACTCTGAATATTCCACTCCACCCACTGGCTAGCATTGGTAAACAGAAAAGACTTCACTTTTTCACTAGCAGGAACAAGAGCCTCCCATACTAACCTGGCTCTTGTGCAATCACGAAGTACATGAATATCTGATTCAAATGCCCAACCACACAATTCACACTTTGCAGACGAAACTATCCCTCTCTTCATCCGAATGGCATTAGTAAAAAGGCGCCCATGCAAACACAACCAAATGAATGTTTTGCATCGTTGAGGAATCTTTAATTTCCATACTCGTCCCCATACTTGAGAGGTTGCTGTTATCACAGCATCCTTATTAACTTCATGAGCTGACCGAGTAGAGAAGAGCCCAGAAGCTGTGTGCTTCCATAGTGGTACATCAGAAGAACCCAAATTACTCTGAAGTTGAAGAATTTGTCTAACAATCCTAGCTGGGAGAAACTGTGCAAAAGCCTCAGCATTCCAACCACCTGAAGCCATACGAACACTACTCACCTTCTACTCTAACAAATCTGTTGGAACCTCTTTTAGAACAACATTACATAATTTAGGCACCCCAGGTAACCAGGAATCCCGCCAGAACCTTATAGATTTACCATCTCCAATTTTCCACAAAATGTTATCTCTTAAACCATTCCACATTCGTTTTAACCCTGACCAAGCTTGAGACCCGAATCTGTTAGCCTTTATCTCAGGAATTAAATCACTACCACATTTATATTTCTCCCTCATGAAACGAACCCACAAAGCATCCCTACGGGTAATCATACTCCAACCCAACTTCATCATAAAAGCATCATTTTGACTTTTTGCTTGTTTAAGGCCAAGGCCGCCCACCCTCTTACTACTACATACTTTGTCCCATGAAACTAGGTGAACCTTTCTCCTCTCATCTCCTCCTCCCCACAAAAAACGACGGCACCGCTTGTCCATCTCCTTACACGTAGAAACTGGAATAGGAACTGATTGCATAGTATATAACGGTAGAGCAGACATAACTGACTGAACAAGAGTATGTCTAGCAGCAAACGACAACATTCTGCTTTTCCAATTCTGAAGTCTTCCATCCATTTTATCCAGAATATACCTATAGGTGGACGTATTGACACGCTTATGGTTTAATGGTACCCCTAGATATCTCCCCAAGTCACAAGTCAAAGTCATGCCAAGGAACTCACTAATTTCCTGCCTTCTATTATGATTCACATTGTCAGAAAAGAAAATTCTAGACTTACTAAAATTAACCTTCTGACCTGAATCATCCAAAATAGCTTTAACCATCCCCTCTTGGTCCAAGCTTGCCTCTGCAAATAAAATTAAATCATCCGCAAAGAACAAGAGAGATATGGCAGTACCATTTTTCTTCAAACAAAACGGCAACAAATTACCCGACACCACTTCTCCTTGAATCAAATGCGCTAGTTTTTCCATTACAAGAACAAACAAGTAAGGAGAGAGAGGATCCCCTTGTCTTAAACCCCTTGACGGTTTTATCGTATTCCCTTTCTTCCCATTAAAGAGAATCTGCATATTGGATGACTTAATGCACACCTCTACCAAATGCACTAAATTCGAAGGCAATCCCAACTCACATAAACACTGAAGCAAGAAGTCCCATCTAACCCGATCATATGCCTTCTCCAAGTCTATTTTCAAAGCCATAAAACTCTTGCTTCTCTTCTTGGATTGCATAGAATGAATTATTTCCTGAGTCAACACAATATTATCCATCCCCTGCCTTCCTGGAACAAAACTACACTGATTGGGAGAGATAAGTTGGGGCATTACTCTCCTTAATCTTGTTGCAACAACCTTAGAGATAATCTTATAAATCACATTACATAAACTAATGGGCCGAAAATCTCTAATCATCTCTGAGTGATCATACTTCGGAATCAACACAATATTCGTATCATTAATACTTGAAATAGTAGAAGGAGATATAAACAAGCTCTTCACATAATTAATGACTGACTCACCGATGATTTCCCATTGACTTTGGAAAAACAAAGGATTCAGGTCGTCCGGTCCCGGTGCTTTCAAGGGACCCATTGCAAAAATTGCATCTCTAACTTCGTAAGCCTCAATTGGTCTTCCCAAACGATCACAAACCCTTTCCTTTAGATTAGGAAATCCCACATCGTAACACAAGTGCACAGAGGCATCACTATCAGCAGTATACAAATCAGCATAAAACTGTGAAGTCATATCCATCATCTGCGACGGATCATATATCCACTCACCGCTTTATGTTCTAAGAGCTTTAATTAAATTGATCCTTTTCCTACTATGAGTTGAAGCATGAAAAAATCTTGTGTTCTTGTCTCCCTCCCAATACCAGTTACATCTAGACCTTTGCAACCACATTATTTCCTCTTGAACCAAAATTTTCCCCCAGTTGCTTCCAACAATCATCTCTCTGCTTCTCCAGAAATGAATAAGAGCTTAGTGAAGTCATCCTTCTATTCAAACTATCCATGTGATTTAACAAGCTCCTCTTACGTTTATGAATACTCCCAAACACCTCCTTATTCCATTGCTGCACATTCCCTACAAACCCTGCAACATTTTCCTGCCACCCTCGAGAAGGAACCCATGATGACCGTACCACCTCTTTAAATCCATCGTGGGTAACCCATGGAGCGAAAAGACGAAAATCTCATTTACTATGTTTAACTCCCTCGTCACCATATAACCGAACCAGTAACGGGACGTGATCAGATTGAAATCTGGGAAGATGAGTTATAGTAACATTAGGGAATTGCTCCACCCATCTAGCGTTAGCAACTACTCTGTCAAGCCGGCTTCTAGACGAACCCCTACTCCAAGTAAACTGTGGACCACTAAAGCCCATATCATTCATATCAAAATCACTAACCCAACTCTGAAAAACCTTATCAGCTTGCACCGGTCTCCTAGCTATCGAGACACGCTCCTCAGTTCTCAAAATTGCATTAAAATCCCCACATACACTCCAACTTTTATTTCTAGGAGGAGCTAGATGAGACAGAACACTCCATAAATCCCTTCTTCGGATACTATCTAGGCAGCCATATACTATAGAAATAAACCACTCCTCCCTTGTCCCCTCCGACATTACTCCATGCATAACCTGTTTGTGTTTAAAAATAACTCTAAATTTAGAGTTCAACTTCCAAAAACACCAAATACCTCCTTGGTACCCATCAACTTCAACCACCTCTGAGTTCTCAAAACCAATCCGTCTCACCAATGCTATTGCTCTCTCCCCAGGTTGGCGTGGCTCCAGAAGCGCCAAAAACTGAAAGTCATATTTATTCTTCAATTCTAAGATAGTCTTCGCAAACGACCTGCTACCTGTGCCCCTTGAATTCCAAACAAGCAAATTCTTAATCATTAATAATAAACTACTACAAAGAAAAAAGCACACCAATTCAGCCTTAATATTAGTCCTCAACCAATCTAAGCAAATCCAGGCGCATTGCATCCTCCAAGGGAGCATCTTCATAAAGAGAGTTATCATGTGATGTTGAATAAATTACACCCTTTGAACCAGGGTCAATTGGATTTCCATCACCTGATCCCACCCCATTATGCCCCTTCGCAAACACGACTATCTGGTTCATACTTTGCTTTGATCCTTCCCCAGAATAGCTAAGCTTCTCCTTCCCCTGCAAAAGTAAGGCCTTACCCGTATCCAACCTCACCTCTTCCATAGAGTCCAATTGAGCTTTCTTAGCAAGGTACAAATCCATATCCCTTGGCCCACTATTTTTAGGGCCCAACGAAACCTTTTTCCCATTACCTTTCTGAGCACGTGACTTCATTACTTTCCCCACACTCTGCACATTAGTTATTTCCTTAAGCGGACTCTTTTCTTGCACACGTGTCATAGGCACTGACGTTGCTGGCACTCCCTCAACTTCCTCGCTAACTTCATGCAAAGCAGAGAATCTAGACCCTGAACCCATGCCGTTACCATCCCAAGAAGAGCGGCGGTTATCTCTCTGTCTCCCATCCCCATAAAACTGCCGACGGTTTCTCCAAGGCAGCTGCACAACCATCCAACTGCCATACGGCAGCGGTTGCACTTGCACTTCCCCTTGTGGCCCTGGTGCGTTCGAAGACCCTCCTTTCGATGGATTCAGCGAAGCATTTAAACTACCTTCAGATCTCTTCTCTACTTTATCCCCCATATTGCTCATGGAATTAACGCTTGGACAATGATCAGCATCATGCCCATATTTTCCACACTTAAAGCAGATTAAATGTAAGCCCTCATACTCCACCCTTTTAACTTTACCATTTATCAATATGCACGGCCTCAATGGCTTCTGCAAATCCAACCTAACGCAAACCCTTGTGAAACGACCTTTAACTCGCTTCATTGTATTCAAATCCAGTTTAAGGACTTCCCCAATCTGACTTCCCACAACATATAAGATACCCTTATCATAATAATCCATTGGTAATTTCGAAATCCGAACCCAGGCTGCCACGCTAGTAATACTCTCTGTATCTGGGTCGAAATCCTCCTTCCAAGGTTGCACACTAATGTAGTGGTCATACATCAGCCACGGTCCACCAGTGAGCGCCAAATCATAAGTCTCTTTATTCTTGCACTTCACCAGAAAAAAGTTAGACCCAATGTCAATTGTTTCCACATCTCCCCATAGCTGTTGGAGTTTGATCCCCAAAGTTTCCTCCCTCACCATTCTTCCCAACACTGTGACAATGAGAGATTTACGCCATCTCTTAGCCAGCATAGTCTGAAACTCCGGTCTCAACTTAATATTAGGACCCAAGGGAGTATCTTCAACCACTACCCGAGACTGCCAACGACCCTCACTCCACCAATCCTCATCACCACCTTCATCTTCCTCATCCGACAGCGAATTATTCATACACGCTTGCTTATACGAGCGGCTTTGTTTCACTTCCGTCTTCGGAGGATCCTCCTCATTTCCCCCTTTAAAAGTACAATCTTCCCATTCCGAATGCATCTCACAGTCCCCTTCATCCGGGTCTTGCCCAATACGCACCTTCTTCCTAGTCCGTACCAACGCATCCGTTTCCTCCGTCGTGACAACCACTTCGTCCGAAAACCCAATCAGAGCACTCATTTTTAATCAAACAAACTTTAATGTTCCGTTTTCTAATCGTTTCTTACTGTCATACATTTCTCAAAATTTAAGGAAGTAGAGGGAGTGTTTTTTTTTTTTTTGGGGGGAGGGGGTGTTCTTGTTTGTTTTACGAAGGGGTGAAAATTAATTACTATCTTTTTATGATATTTATATTAGAGCTACTATTTTCTAATTTCTTCATATCTAAATAAAATATTTTCTAACTTCTGAATCTCAACATTTATACATTAAAAAAAATTATATTCTTTCTAAGTGATAGTTTCATTACACTGATAAATAAAGTATTTTTTAAATGGTATTTAGTATGTCAAAATATTCTAAAATGTCCCAACAGTATATAAAAATATCATTCGAAATTGAACGAGACTAATGGTGTTAAAATAATATAATCAAAACGATTTTATAAAATAAGGAGACGAAATTAAAATTCTCTATAAATACATGCACTTTTGTCCTTATTTGTTTTAGTATGAAAAATTGTAGAGAGAGACGCATGAAATAAAAAATAAAACTTGACCGAAAAAGTAATTCTTAAAAATTAATATAACGGAAATAAGAAAAAAATATAATCAATATATTGGGCAAAAATAAGAGTGAAAACTATCGAAAAGAAATAAAATAAGGACGGTGCTATCTCACCTATACATTAAATCCTATTTTTTGATATGCATTTTAAAGGACGCGTTTATTAATTGAACGTATTATTTCATTAATTTTAATATTTTTTTCAAATATGTTATCTCTGAGAGACATGATAAAATTTTTAAATTGAGTTGAAGAAACAGAAATGTATGCCGTTTCTAAATCTTAGCTCTCACGAAACAGGAAAAACCGTTTAAGAGAAGAACACGCAACGAGAAAACGACACTTTTTGTCTTAGTACTCAAATGGTTTTGATCGTCAAACGAGATCTGATGGTCCAGGTGTTGTGGCTAAAATGAACCCACTTGGATGATAAATATATAATATTGTCAATGAATTATAGTAGACATATAATTTTTATTTACGTTTTTCTAAAAATCTTTTATTGTCATGCATTTCTCAAAATTAAAGGGAGTAGATGAGATATCTGTTTGTTTTTTTTTTTTTTTTGGTGGGGGGGGGGGGGGGATGGAGTTTCTTGTTTGGCCAAGGAAGGGGTGAAAATCTTTTTATGATATTTATGTTAGAGCTATTATTTTTAAATTTCTTTCTTCCTTTTTAAATAGGTTATTTTCTATTTTCTGAGTCTCAAAACTTATATATTTTAAAAAAAATTCATATTCATGTTAAGTGATAGTTTTATTATTTTTAACATGCTACCGTATTAATTTTGACTAATATTGCATTGTACAGAGGATTATAAAAAACATAATTTTTATAAAGAAAAAGTCAGCAATTGGGCAACCCGCCTAATTACATGTGTTGCATAGCATTATCCTAAACTGTTGGGCCCTGGGTTAAGGGTCTGACCAGACCAAGCTACATGGCCATGTTGCGGACTAAATTCGGCCGTCGAGTCTGATCCAAGTTAGATTACTACATAAAAAGGTTGTTATGTCACTTGTGTGAAAGATGCACTCTCATTTTTATTTTCTTTTCAAAATCTTATTTCTAATCAAGTAATGGATAGTTCAGATTTAATATTTTATGAAAATGTTATTCCCTCCGATTCTAAATATAAGATCACTTTGACTTTTCTTGTGGAAGTTAAGAAAGCAAATTAAACCACTAAATAATAATATATGTCACATGAAATTAGATTATAGGTTAGTTTATAAGTAGAATAAATTAGTTTTGAGGAAAAAAGATTTTTTTTTGTCTGAAACTACTTTTTTTTACTGAAAAAAAAAGTTCAAAAAATCAAAGTGGTCTTATAATTAGGACCGGAGGGAGTATTACAACATCTTACAAATTAAAATATACCTTGTTATCTTATTACATTTTGAATTATGTGGATAAGATTTTTAAGGTTTAAATCTTGAGCAACAATATTACAGAATACGGGATATGAACCATTTATTTATTTATTTTTAAACTAAGGGCGGATAAGAGAATGTGAGAAAAGAAAAAGAAAGAGAGAGATGCATAGGGAAATATTTGTACATACAATTTAAGTGATGATTTTAATGCTGTATTTTCCAAGTTATACTAAAAAGAAAGTTAGTAGAAGGCATCTATAAAAAGAAAGAAAGAAAAGAAGGAAGTGAGTCAAAGGAAGCAGGCAACAAAGAAGAAGGAAACGCGATAGAATATAGTATATTAAAAAATGCATCTCTGATCTTTCACCGAAAAAAGCATTTCTAATTTCAGATCCAAAAAAAAAAAAAAAGCATTTCTAATCGTACGATCAAAAAAACATGTTGCAATGAAGGGTTGAGATTGATCGACCGGATTCGGCGGCGTTCGTCCCGACCCCACTCTCCTGTGTCAACATCTTCTTCTTCTTCTTCTTGTGAACAATCAGTCTCTTAGAACAGAACACATTTCTCGACTCATCTCTCCCCAGCCTGCTAGTTTTTCTTCTCCACAAACAAAGTAGAGTGGTGCATTCCTTGTTCTCTGACTTGACAGAGTAGCTCAGATAACGACCATGGATCCCAATCAACACACAGTTGGTGCTCCTCCGATAAAAACCTCCATTCCCACCGTTTTCCTCACATTCATCGCCCTCGCCCCCATGGTAGCTGACCCTTTCTCTTAATCTTCCCTTTCCTGAACTTGAATGTTTTGTGTCCTATTTTTTAATTTTACTTCGGTTTATACTAAGATGCATTGCGTGTGGATTTCTCTTGGTAGTTTTGCGTTTAATCTTTCTATTGTATGCTTTTTCATGCTTTCTGTTTCTGTGAATGCTTTAAATTGGTCTATATATGTTTTAGAAAAGCATCATAAATACATCAAGCAATTACAGAAGGGAAAGCCTTTTTTTTTAAAAAATGAAAGACCATATATAGGGGAAAATAAGACCACACCGATAATTCTTCACATTGGGTCCTTGACATTTTCAAAACCCCCCACATATACCATTGGTTAGAGCAAGAAAAAATGATGAAAATTGCCTATTAGAACTCGAAAAAGGGACACCGGACGGCGGAGAAAATGAAGAGAGAAGGTTCGGGTCCGCAGGACCGACCCGAAACCATGAACCGGGTCAAGTTGACCCGGCTCAAGGTTGAAGACGACCCCTCTCGAAACGGCGTCGTTTTTGGCGTCATATAACATAAGAAAGGGAAATTGAACAGATGGACCGAGTGAGTCTGGCTCAACCAAATAAAAAAGGAGCTAATGGGCCGAATGCATGGTCCCAACGGCCAACCCACAAAAATATTTTAAAATTTAAAATATTGTGCTGATGGGCCGAATGCATTGTAAATGTATGCTCTCTTTTAATTTTGCTTTGGTTTTTACTAAGAAGCTGTTGGGTTTGATGCATTGCGTCTGGATTTCTATAAACTTGATGCGATGCCATGCGATGCGATTGCTCTTTCAAGATCAAAATCACATTGAAACTGGGTTATGCTTATAAGTCAAATCAAAATCTGAAACTGAAAACATAAGGAATTGTGTACAAGTATTGGTCATTTCATCCTCACCATCATCCTTCAAGGATGCATTTTCTATAGTGCACCAAGTCCCAGAAGGGCATGTTGGTGTATATTGGAGAGGAGGTGCTCTCCTGAAAACAATCACTGAACCAGGTTATATAGCCTGCTTCTCCACTTATCTTCTTGTTCTTGATGCTTTTCTTCTTCAGTATCCCCTGGCTTAATGTTCACTTCCATGTTCTTGGCTTTGAATTTTATAGGTTTCCATTTGAAGATGCCGTTCGTAACAAAGTATGAGCATGTTCAGGTGACATATCACACTGATACGGTAATACCTCGTCTAGACAAAGTTTCCACAATTGTGGTGGTTTCACCTGCCAAATTGGCAGAGCTAGTTATATTGTTGTAACGGTGTTGCAGGTGGCAGATGTAGCATGCAGTACCAAAGGAGGTGTCATGATCTTTTTCGACAAGATACACGTAAATATGAACTATAAGTTCTTTTAATAACACATTTCTCTCACTCACAACTGATCCAACATTTTTCCTTCTTTAATTTTAAATCCAATTGTTTTTATTGTGGCCCTTATTGTTCCTTTTAAGGTTGCGAACCGGCTTCATGAGGAATACGTGTATGACACATTGCTGAATTATGGGGTGCATTAAGACAAGACTTGGATACATGACAAGATTCGTCATGAAATTAATAACTTCTGCACTTCTCATACTCTTCAACAGGTCTACATCGATGCTTTTGATAAGGTGCACCTTCAAAATGTCTCTGTTTTACTTTTTTGATAATCTGATCTGGAATAAATTAATTCTCCAAATATGTGTGGTTTGTTTTTATCGCTATAGATAATCCGAACACTATAATTGCCAAGCACTATGACATGCTGATATGATGAACAGTTTATAGACTGAGTTCAAGATTCTGCTGTTATTCCCTCAAAGAATGTGAACAGAGTGTTGAGTTTTTGCAATTTAGATCACTGTCTCAATTAAAATATATCATTTGCGTTCCGGTTTTTCTATCTTTCTTATGATGATTTATGATGGCAACACGACTATTGTGGTTCTAATTCAGATTGGTGAAAATATGAAAAATGCTCTTCAAACTGATTGTGCGCGTTACGCTCCGGGCGTTGAAATTATCAGTGTCCATGTCCCAAAACCAACTCTTCCAAATAGTGTCAGACGCAACTTTGAACAGCTTGAAGAGGAACGCATTAAGGTAGCTTCTGCATATGGAATCATCCCTATTTCTTGTGATTTTTGTTGTGCAAAGTGTCCCCTTCCAAGTCACGGTTCATCTCATTCATGATTGTGCTTCTAGCTGGATCTCTTTCCTTCTTTCTTTACTCATCTTTTGTTTTTTATTTTGGGGGTCAAATTTCTAGAATTGCTGTTGAGAACACATGTTATGTGGTGGTGTGTTGGATAGGTGTTAATTGCTGTGGAAAGGAAGAATGTAGCAGAGAAGGAGGCTGAGACTATGATGAAGATAGCTATTAGTGAGGCTGAGAGAGATGCCGCTGTGAGTAAGATCTTTATGGAGTGGAATTTGTTGGAGAAGGAAAGTTGTAGGCTCCATCTAAAAGTTGAGAGTCAAATGTTCTTAGAAGTTGAAAAGAGCAAGGCGGATGCTTTCTTCTACAGGTGTGTTCTGTTACATGTAGTAATATATCATCCTAGAACAAAGAATTAAATGATTAATCATGATATTGTTTAATTTATGTAAAGCAACTAAAGAGGTAGAAGCAAACAAGTTGAAGCTGACGCCTGAGTTTCTACACCTTAAATTAAGACCATTGCTGATATTACTAATAACACATTGTTTGGCGATAAGGTGTCTCTCTCCTCTCCTTATCCCTTTTGGCTATTTCGATGTCTACAGTTCTTGTCTAGATTTCTCTCCACCAGGCTCAAAGTATGATTTATTTATTTATTTATTTATTTTATCAGAGGCTACTTGGAAATTGTAACGAGTCAGATTAATGTTAAAATGGGATTGGACTATACAGGGGGCATTACAAAGGTCTTTGATGGGGTGTGATGTGATGATTCCTCCCATTCCCCTCTACATTTTCCACAGTACTATGATATATGTATTTATATATATCACAGACTATACATATCTGTGATATGCATTGTTACTGTTAAATCATGGTTTCCGACTTTGCGTTGAATATTATAACTTATTTTGCAATTTCCTCTTGCTGTTCTGTCACTGCTGTGGGAATTCAATACGGGAATTCTTCCAAAACGCGTCTAATGAGACATTTACAATGGAGAAGGCAGATAGTTGAATCATAAGTTGCATTTTTGCTAAATCTGGATTCAAATGAAGTACTATTGCATTTTTAGGCATTTTTGTTAAATCGGATTCAAATGAAGTACTATGTGTAAGTATTAATATTTTTAAAATTCTTTTCCGTCGGAAATTTCACCGTCGCAAATCTATTTACCGACGGAATTTATTTTCCGTCGGTAATTACCGGCGGAATTTCCGTCGGTAATTTTAATAATATTATTTTATTTATAAATTATTATTTTAATTTAAATTAAATATTAAAATATTATTACCGACGGAAATTTCCGACGGAATTTCCGTCGGTAATTTTTTTAATTTTTTTAAAAATTTAAGTTGCCACGTGTCGCACTCTCGTGCTGCCACGTGTCCCTTCTCACATCCAACCACGTGTCACTCTCTCGTACCGCCATGTGTCGCTTCCACAAATTGCCTTCAATTTTATCTTCAGAGAGATTCGAACTCCCAATCTGTTGGGGCATATCTGATGCCTTAACCAGTTGAGCTACGAATACCTTGTGAAATTATTTGCAAACTATTATATTTATAATATTTAAACTCCCATTAATATAATTATATTTAATCTTAATATATTATGAAATATTTAATAATTATTAATATATAATTTACATATTAATAATTCTATTATTTTTTATAAATAATTTTTATATTCATATACAATCCATTATATTTAGTATTTTCATTTTATATTATTATATGATAATTATTTTTCATTTTATTTTATGACATTTTTAAATAATTATTTTATTATATATATTATTAAATTATAATTATTTTCGTTTTTATTACTAATATTTAATTATTTATTAAAAATAAAATATTATTTAATAAAAAATTAAAATTAAATTTGTAATAAATTTACATCACGTGTATATATTAATTTTTATTAAATAAGTTTTATTTATTTATAAAATATATTTTTTAAAATAAATTAATATAATATTTTATTTTTATATATTATTTATAAATTAAAATAATAATTTATTTATAAAATAATAAATAATTAATATTACCGACGGAAATTCCGTCGGTAATTACCAACGGAAAATATTCCGTCGGTAATAATATTTTAATATTTAATTTAAATTAAAATAATAATTTATAAATAAAATAATATAATTAATTAAAATTACCGACGGAATTTCCGTCGGTAATCCGTCGGAAATTACCGACGGAAAAATTTCCGTTGGTATTTCCGCCGGTAAATTTTCCGACGGAAATTACCGACGGAAATTGTTCTGTCGCTAATTACTGGTTTTTTTGTAGTGCCACTTAATTAAGCTTTGGGCCCATTTGTTCCCAAAATTAATTCTTGTAGATGAGTTGGGGTCTCTGAACGCTGAAGAAGACGCAAGAAATTGTAACTTAATTTTAATATAATTTCTAAAAAAATTATTTTTTTTGTGGCGTTATGAAATACATAAAAAATTAAAAAAAAATTGCAGGAAGAAACAAAATAAACTTAAGAAATGAGTGGAACAAATAAGTTCCAAAAATATAATGAATATAGAAAACTTTAATTAATGTATTGTGAAAAAAATGAGTGAAATATATCTAAAGAAATAAGAAAAGAAAAATTAGAAAGACTTGAGGCCTTAAATTGATGATGAAAGGCCAAATAAGCTGCGTCTAAATCACCAGTTTCCTAATCATTATTATAATTATGTATATAACACACTTGATAATGTATGGTATTTTTTATTTAAATTTTTTCTATTTTTTTGCACTTTTGTCACACATTATTTTAATGTCAAAATAGACTCTAGACTATTGCTATATTGTTTAGATAAAACAGAAAGATCAATGGAGTGGATTTTATCTGACATTAACACAGGTTGACTTGCAGTACCAAAAAAATCGAACAAAACCGCAGGTTGACGTGAGTGATAAAGTGCATGTTTGGAATCACAGTGGGAGCCCCAATCGCACGTCCCTACAGCTATAAGTCATTTTTTGAATTTTGTGAATGTTTGGAATGACAGTTTCAGAGAATGGCTTATGAGGCCATCGTGCTATTTGAGAGAAGCAACATTTTATCGCTTCTGTGAATGTTTGGAATCACAGTTTCAGATAATGACTTATGAGGCCATCGTGCTATTTGAGAGAAGCAACATTTTATCGCTTCTAGCTGTGGAGAAGTGCAATTGGAAAAGGATAAAAGGATGTATTATAGTGGTTAGGAAAATTAGATTATTAGACTTTTAAAATTCTTAAATAAGTTATTTTCATTTTTAGTAATTTTTCATCTAAACTTGCTTTTCAAAATAATCATTCAAATATGTTTCTAAAAGTTAAATTGAAAAAAAAGTCACTTTTATCATCACAAATCCAAACATAAATCACTTCACACAATCTGACTTTTATCCAATCTTACTTCTGAAAAATTCAGATTGAAAAAAAGTCACTTATCCACAGCCAATCCAAACACACCCAAAGTATTTTGCTTCTTAAACCAGTCGGTTTTTTTCCATTGGCCAATTAGGTGTGTTTGGATTGGCATTTTTTAGAAGTAAGATTGGATAAAAGTCAACTTGTGTGAAGTGATTTATATTTGGATTTATGATTATAGAAGTGACTTTTTTTCAATCTGACTTTTGAAACATGTTTGGATGATTATTTTGAAAAGCAAGTTTAGATGAAAAATTACCAAAAATGACATTACTGTTATTAAATAATATATATAATATACATATATTCTTATTAAAGGCTTATTTTCTCCCTTATTTTAAGGAAAATAATTTGAAAAAAAATAATATTATTAGCTTAAAGGAGGATATTGTGGGAGAAAATAGTTAAAGATTATTATGGTAATTTTTTGGAGATAACAAGGAAATTTTAGATTAAAATAAAATATCTTATTTGAGAATTTCAGGGGTCTAATAGTCTAATTTTCCTACCCACTTTATTAAATAATAAATAACAAAAGGCGTGGGACCCATCAGAAGCCAAAAGCCAAAAAAAATTTACTTTTATATTTTAGCTATTCAGAAGTCATTTTAACCCAAAAGTTCTTCTCTTATAAGATGAACCCAAAAAAGAAAAGCCCCGCCTAGCTTCTGTCCTTGGAGAAGCTATTCCAAACATAACCTTAAACAGTCTGTTGGAAGTTTGATTTTCAACTCTTATAAATAAAATACGGTTATGTCATTTTGTTTCTTAAATAATTTAACGAGATTCATTAAAATTTGCAAATTACAAATATTAAATGTATAAAATTGGTAGAATATATAATAATTTTTATAATTAAATTTTAATATTTCTCCCAAAATTATCCCAATGCATAAATATAACACACATACTATTATTCTCTTTAGTCCTAAATATAAGATCTAGTTGACTTTTTTTCTGAAGATTAAGGAAGCTAAATAAATTACTTTATCATTACATATGTGGTATATTTTTATATTATAAGTTATTTTATAAATAAAACAAATTAGTTTCGAGAAAAAATTCAGATAAATCAATTTGTAAGTGATTTTAGGGGAAATTAATTGTAGGTCCTACGGAAGGAAGGAGAAAGAAGGAGAGAGACCTGGAGATAATATTTTATTAAAACCTTAAAATAATAAAAATAAATTATTTTTGGGACTTATATATACAAAATAAGGGGGCAAAAATGACTTTTCTCATTCATACTTAATATAATCTAGGTCATTCCAAGGACCTCCAATTAATTATGTAATTTCTTGGGAGCTAGATTTAGTTAAATTCCTTCCCTCCCATTCATTTGGTTTTCTTATGATTTTTCAAAAAAAAAAAATTAACTAAATTTTATATTAAGGATCAGAGCGAGTATTTAAGAAGATTCAAGTTTTTTTTATTATAAACTTACTTTTTAAAGTAATAATGTGACTCAATTTATACAATTTGACTTATATAGTCAACATTGCATTTTTAAAAGCATAATTGAAAAACCAACTTTTTTAACTTTATTTTCCAAAAAAAAAAATTGTACTGATTTTATTTTATAAAAAGAAATTTGTGCCGGGTTAATACTATTATTTTTTGGTAAGGCGCATGTATACTCTTGTTGGAATAAATCAGGTTCAATAAAATTTTATTGTATCAATACTATTATTATATTGGTATTTATAGTTTGATTAAATTTTATTTTTGGTATATTTAATAATAATATTAAATTTAAAAAAAAATTAGCGGCACCGAGCTAGCTAGCACACCCTTCATGTGTACTTCCTCACCGGACAATGAAAAAAATTCAGCCAAGCCTATTTTCAATAACTATTACTAATTAGGGCAATAAGGTCATAAATAATCTTTTGACGAAGAACACTAGTAATCTGTTCTTTTTCTGCTGTTTTGAGAGTAGTGGGGTGTAATAAATTTGTAAAGTTGACAAAATTGGTCTCTTTTGGCAAAGAAAAAGTTTTTACTTGCGTAAAGGTTCTGAAGAGAAGGTGGGATTCAAGTAGAGAGAGAGAGAGAGAAGGTGGCATTTTTCTCATTTTTCTCCTTGCCCGCCCAATCAAATTGAAGCTAATATGATTATGGCCATAAGTTTTTTTTTTTTTTTTGGTATAAAGGCAAAATGAGATTAATAATTATGGAATCATAAAAGTTTGATAAAATCTAAAAACGGAAAATTAAAGATATGATACTGATCACTTGTTAATAGCTTTATAGAGATTAACAAAAAGGCTTTAAAAGCAACGTGATGTCTTTAGCTATAATTTGTCATCCAGATGGGCCCTAATTAGAGAAATCTACTAATTAGATAATTATGGCCATAAGTCGTCGCCCGTAACCATCAACCCATGCTCGCTTTCTAAGCATATATTCTTTAAATTATTATTATTTTTAATAATGACTTATTTTATTAAAAAATAAGGAAAATGATTTTTATGCCAAGTGCAGTAAATAATAACACTATGTTGGCAAAAAAAAAAAAAAAAGACAATAATAATGCTGATCTCATTTTTTCAAACCAATAATTAGTGAGTCTTACGAAAACAATAATCATTGATTATTGGTGACATGCCCCGCAATGAAAAAAAAAAGCTGATCTACTCCTTCCAGTCTTACATATTAGATTACTTTAATTTTTTTGGAGAAATTAAGGATGCAAAATTAATCACTTTAAATTGTTTATAGTTATCTTTTTTCCTTAAAACTAATTTATTCTACTTATAAACTAACCTATAATCTAATTACATGTGACATATGTTATAATTTAGTGGTCTAATTTGCTTCCTTAATATTCACAAAAAAAAGTTAAAGTGATCTTATATTTAGAACCGGAGGGAATATAAACACTGTTGACCTTTTCTTTTCTAATTATTCAATGATTATAAATGGAGTAAATAAAAATCATTGCGTGATGTATGGTACGAGAAGCTGTACATACAAAAATCGTTACTTGTAACTATTCTTTTGTTTGTCAGTTTTTTATCTTCTTTTTATTTCTCTTGTTACTTTCAGTTGTTATACGACTTCACGATTGCTTATCTCAGTAGGTTAGCTATTGAAACTTTTTTTATGCATCATTATATTTAGTTCGTGATAAAATTGGCTTTGCTCTAAAAAAAGAAGCTGCTCTCTCGTTTTGTTGCCTCTTGTATATCAATAATCAATAATATAAATAATGGAGAAAATATAAAAACAGAATAAATGATCTGATCTGACTATCCTAAACAATCTCTTACAAAAAGTGTCAATAATTCATATTCTTGTAGAGATGGACAGAAAATAGTACTCCCTCTGTTCTTAAATATAGGATAGTTAACATTTTTTGAGAATCTTAAAAAACTAAATAGGTTACTTAAAAATTGATTTTGTTAAATTTTTTCTCTAAATTAGTTTATTTAACTTATAAGCAAACATATGATCTAATAATATACAAAATACGTTATAATTGAATGCCTGTTTGGATACAGCTTTTGAAACCTAGGTTTGGGCCAAAATTTAAGTTTCAAGATTAGGCAGACAAACACTCTCAACTTTTCCAAAATAACTTTTAACTGTCAAAACCCAGGTTTCATTTAAGCCAGACAAACACTCACAACCTTTCTATAATAACTTTTTTGCCTGAAAACCTAGGTTTTGAGATAAAAACCTAGGTTTTGCTGGAAGTTATTTTTTTCTATAATCTCAGAAGCTATTCCTCAAAATATATTCTCTAAAAGCACTTTTTCAAATTTTTTCTCAAAAGCTAATTCAAACAAGCACTGAGTGGTTCATTTTGCTTCTTTAATTTCTAAAAAAAAAAAAGCTAATTAGATCTTATATTTATAAATAGATGAATAATAAACAGGGTAGTTGTACCTTAATGCAAAGTTAAATAGAGATTTATTTTTTCAAAGTGAAGGTTTGAATATACTCGTTTACATTTCTCAAAAGTACATATGTGATCGTGATTGTGATACAATATAAAAATTTTGGATGTGAAAATGTCTGTAGACACTCACACTTGACACTCGACGACAATAGAATAAAATGTATATACTTTCTCCGGTTTTAAATATTAGATCATTTTAATTTTTTTTTAAAGTTAAGAAAGTAAATTAGATCACTAAATTATAACATAGTATGTCACATGTAATTAGATTATAGGTTAGTTTATGAGTAGAATAAAGTATTTTTTGAGGAAAAAAGATTTTTTTGGACTGAAACTAATTTTTTTTATTGAAAAAAAAAAGTCAAAAAAGTTAAAATGGTCTTATAATTATGACCGGAGGGAGTACTATTAAATATGTTAACGTTAATTGTTGAGTTGATCGGAAATGGTGACGTGACATAAAAATGTCAGGCAATACATTATTAATGTATAAAAATAGCAAAAATACATATATATTTTTTTTCAAATGTAGCATATCAACATAATTACATATACATCTTTTTAGTGGAAAATTACTCATTAAACTCTTAAAAATTGATATGCCCTGGATTATTATTTGTAAAATGATTATTTAATCAAAAAGGTAGGCTGCACAATAAAATAAGAATGTTGCATGCGGAGAAGCAGGACACGAAGTTCCAGAATTTGTTTTGGCAAAAGATAAAAAAAAGAATGTTCCAAAAAGACTGGCGGGACAAGGGCTCGTTTAGCCCAATAAAATTGAGTGTGTTTGGATTCAACTGAGAAGTGATTTTTTTTTTTAAAATAACTTTTTTAGAAGTAAGATTAGATAAAAGTCAGATTATGTGAAGTGAATTATGTCTGGATTTGTGATGATAGAAGTGACTTTTCAATATGACTTTTAGAAACATGTTTGGATTATTATTTTGAAAAGCATGTTTAGATGAAAAATTACTAAAAAGAGCATTATTGTCATTAAATAATACATATATAATATGCATATATTCGTAGTAAAGGCTAAGTTTCTCCCTTATTTTCAAGAAAATAATTTTAAAAAATAATATCTTTAGCTCAAAGAAGTATATTGTGGGAGAAAGTAGTTATAAATTATTATGGTAAATTTTTGAAGATAAAAAGAAAATTTTAGATTAAAAGAAATTATCTTATTTGAGAATTTTAGGGGTCTAACAATCTAATTTTCCTACCCACTTTATTAAATAATACATAACAAAAGGCATGGGACTCACCAGAAGTCAGAAGTCAGAAGCCACTTTTTTTTGCTTTTGACTTTTGGTGTTGCAGAAGTCATTTTGGATAAAAAGTCATTCTCAAAATAAGTCCATCCAAACATAATTTTTTTTTCAAAAGTCATTCTTATTCTCGGATCCACATTGGGCCCTCCAAACATGGTATCCAAACACACACATTGTCTTTGGTGCGATTACAAATGGAAATGAAAATAGAGATGGAATTAAAGGGTGAAAATATGCATGTCATGAAAATGAGATACTCTTTCTGGTCCTAATTATACAAGATTATGTTAACTTTTTTGGAGAAATTTAGGATGAAAAATAAATCACTATAAATTGTTTATATTTATCTATTTTGCTCAAAACTAATTTATTTTATTTATAAACTAACATATAATCTAATTATATGTAGTATAAGTTAAAATTTAATTGTCTATTTTACTTACTTAATCTCCGCAAAAAAATGTCAACTTAATCTTATAATTAAGATAATAGTGGGTATTTTTTTTTATTGTAAATGTACTTATTTTCTTGTTTTGAAAGACTAATATACCCTTCACATTTTTTCAACGTAAAGAACCCACCACCCACCAACCACGTTCAACCCAACCACCACTTACCAGATCTAAAAATTGAATGGAGCAAGAAGAACAGAAGACAAAACTCAAATATGCACCAAAATGTTCTTATTCTCGTCATCTCTCCTTCCTCTTCAAATTTGTACCAAACTGAAACTTTCAACCCAAACGTTCTCACCCCCAAGGCCCCAACCAGATCTGAAAGTTGGAGTTGAATAATCATACATCATTACCTCCCCCTTCCTATCATCATCTCCTCAAGTTCCCCTCCCTCTTCAAACGAAGACAATGGAGAAGTGGGAGATATGTCTTCGGCGTCTTCGTCGCACCCTTGAGCCGTTGTTGTCGCAGTCTTCTACTTTCCTCACCATTGTCGATATTGTTGTCGCCGGTGGTGGGGAAGAAGGTCATCGGGGGTGGGTTAGTGTGGGGATGTATGTTGGCAAGGAGAGAGAATGAAAGGGCAGAGTATGGAAACGATGAGATGGAATTGTCAAATATCAGCAATTGTGGTCGAAACGCACGGAATTGGTACCAATTTGCTTCCTCATAAAAATTCAAATTTTAAGCAAATCCCATGCTATCAAAGAAGTTCAAGGTATGGAATTGGATTCCATCCCCATTTCCATGTGCCTATTTCCACCATACCAAACGGGCTGTTAGTGTTTTTTCCCTCTAAATAGTTTTAGATAGAATATAATAATCTAGTCATTTTTAAGGTAAAACAGTTAACCCCTTTAACTTTAATTTGCCTTAGATTTAATTTAATGTGGTGACTTATAAGTCTATTAGAGTGATGTAGTTAGTTTAGTTAACTAGCCATCTTTCTCTCTCACAGGGAATCATGAGACGTTTCAAGTTGGTTAACGTCGTGTGCATGTGATGTGACGTATGGATGAGATTTTCGGCCGCATGTCTGAGAAATGAATTTGGATTATTTGTTTTTTTTTTTCAGAGGATATTGGAAGAATCCAGATGTTTCCTTAGGATTATGGAATGAGATTGGAATATCAGCTAAATTCAAAGCCATTTGGATTTACGTAAGATTTGCATACCCCTGCAAAAAACAAAAAACAAAAATTTGAAGGATCTTACTGCAAATCCTTAGTTTTTGAAGGATTTGCAGACCCCTACCAACTTGTTTTGTTATAAAAATAAGCTCTCTACTCATTTCTCTCTAATCTCCTCCGCCATCGTTTATTCTTTTTGAAGGATTTGTTGTTCTTTGAATCGCCATG
Organism: Mimosa bimucronata; assembly: GCA_037074515.1. NCBI lineage: Eukaryota > Viridiplantae > Streptophyta > Magnoliopsida > Fabales > Fabaceae > Mimosa > Mimosa bimucronata. Next base: position 29,177,097 of record CM073445.1, on the reverse strand, counting down.
GACCCAAATGAACAGAGAGCTGGATCTCAGACGCTGCGTCCTCCGGCGAAAACCATTCTCACCGTTTTTCTCTCACTCATCATATTGATAGCTTTCATGGTAGGCGATCTTCAACTCTCTCTTATTTATGTTGCGTTTCCTGAACTGTATACGTATGGATGTTCTGCTTTTTTTCCTTTGAGTTCCACTGGGTCTTTTCTTTACTTGATTACGATGCTGCCGGAATTCTCATTTTTGGTACTGCATATATGTAAATTCTTTTATTGATCTAGCTGAATTCGTTTTACTTATTTCAGTTTATGCTCTGTCTTCCTTTTTTATTCGACACTGTTTTTGCCGTTTAAAGGGGATATTAATTTTGATTTTTTGTGAAAGAATTTTTTCCCCCTTTAGATTTACCACAAGTCGGGCCGATGTATACGATACTGCACGAAATCGCATTTTGTGGAACGGTACATAAATAATTGTTCTTTTTCAAAATCAAATAAAGCGTATTGATTTAGGCTGATCCAAAGAAAAACGCTTCAAGGGCAAATCTATTTTCCACACCTCGTAAAGCGCTTTAATACACATGATTACTTACTATAATTATCGTACGTGATACCTCGTTGTAACTGGAGTAAAAATAAAAAAATAAAAAAAGGAAAGAAAGAAAGTAAAATGCTGATGTTGTTCTTTTTTCTCTTTACTTTGTTCTGAGGAAGATATCTGTTCAAATAAGTGCGATGGGATTCACATTTTCAAAATTATCTATGGCTTATTCGTTAATCCTTGTCTCGATTGAAAGTTTCACTTCTCTGTTGTCAACAAAACATTTGGAATTACATCGATCATCCTTGTTGAGTTATACCCAAAAGTCAAGTCAAAATCTCAAACTGAAAACACAAGGAATTTTGTACAGGTATTGGTCATTTCGTCGCCATCATCATCTCTTAAGAATAGCTTGTCTATAGTGCACCAAGTCCCAGAAGGGCATGTTGGTGTATACTGGAGAGGAGGTGCTCTACTCAAAACAATCACTGAACCAGGTTATAAACTCTGCCATTTCTGTTGTTGTTGATCATGTTTTTCTTCCGCAGCACCCCCTGGCTTGACGTTTGCTTCATGTTCTTGGTTTTCAATTTGACAGGTTTCCATTTGAAGATGCCTTTCATAACACTGTACGAGCCTGTTCGGGTTGTTCCTCAGACATATATGGTAATTTCTTGTTTAGACCAGTTTCTAAACTTTGTAGTTTCACCTGGCAATTAATAATTGCACAGTTAGTCATACTATTGTAACAATTAGCAGGTGACAGATGTACCATGCGGTACTAAAGGAGGCGTTATGATCAATTTTGAGAAGATACAAGTAAATACCCTATCATTATAATTTGCTTTAACAACACAATTCATTCTCTCACAGCTGAACTTATTTTGTTGCTTCTTTAAGTTTAAATGCAGTGATTTAAACTGTTGCCGTTATTGTTCTTTGAAGGTTGTAAACCGACTTCATAAGGAATATGTGTACAAGACATTGAGCAATTATGGGGTGCATTATGCCAAGACTCGGATAGATGACAAGATTCATCACCAGATTACTCAGTTCTGCAATGCTCACAGTCTTCAACAGGTCTACATTGATGTTTTTGATCAGGTAAACAGTAAAAGCCTCTCTCTGCGTGCCCGCGTGTGTTAGTCTGATATGGAAAAAATTAATGCTTCTTAATTGTTGTTTTTCTTCAATGGCTATGGATGATTATAATAGGAACTTTCATTTATGGGTGATAAAGTGGGTAATGGGGAAAATTATATAACCTGAACACTAAAATTGTCAAGCACTATGACATTCTGATCTTGTAAACAGTTTAGGAATTAAACAGCATGTTTTTGTATTTCTTATGCTGACGACATAGTAACATTTATTTATTGGCTCATTCAGATTGATGAAAAGATGAGAGATGCTCTTCAAGTTGATTGTGCACGTTATGCTCCAGGCCTTGAAATTATCAATGTCCGTGTCACAAAACCAGCTATTCCTGATAGCATCAGACGCAGCTCTGAGCAACTGGAGGAGGAAAGCATTAATGTAGGTTTTGCACAAGGAATCTGGCCAATTTATTTTATTTATTTATCTATTTTTGTGGGGCAGGGGGCAAATTTCTAAACTTGATGCTAAGCACACAGTATTTGTTGTTTTGTATTGGATAGGTGTTGATTGCTGATGAAAGGCAGAAAATAGCTGAGAAGGAGGCAGAGACTTCCAAGAGGATAGCAATTAGTGCGGCTGAGAAAAATGCCAATGTAAGAAAGATACTTATGGAAAGGAAGTTATTAGAAAAGGAAAGTTGTAGGTGCCAGGAAGAAATTGAGAATCAAATATTCTTAGAACGTGAAAAGAGTAAGACAGATGCTGCTTTCTACAGGTTAATTCTGTTATACTATATAGTAATCTATCATCCTCCTAGAACAAGGAATGAAATGATTGATAATGATATTGTCTTTTTTTTTCCTTTTTCCAATTTCAATTTATGTAGAGCAACCAAAGAGGCAGAAGCAAACAGGTTGAGATTGACCACTGAATTTCTGCAGCTTAAATACATAGAGGCCATTGGTGAAAATGCTAAGATATCTTTTGAGGATAAGGTCACTACTACAAAAAACACTTTTCACGTCTCTTTTTTTGGACTTTTCACGTCTCTTTTTTGTGAGACGTGGATAGAGGAGACGTAGAAAGTCGGAACTTTCCACGTCTCATTTTAAATGTGAGACGTGAAAAGTGGGCACTTTCCACGTCTCCTTTTAAAAAATGAGACGTGGAAAGTGAGACTTTCCACGTCTCACATTTAAATGTGAGACGTGAAAAGTTCCCAAGCCAACTTTCCACGTCTCTTTTTCAAAAATGAGACGTGGAAAGTGACACTTTCCACGTCTCTTTTTTAAATGTGAGACGTGAAAAGTTCCCAGGCCAACTTTCCACGTCTCTTTTTAAAAAATGAGACGTGGAAAGTGAGACTTTCCACGTCTCTTTTTTAAATGTGAGATGTGAAAAGTTCCCAGGCCAACTTTCCACGTCTCTTTTTCAAAAATGAGACGTGGAAAGTGAGACTTTCCACGTCTCTTTTTTGAAAAAGAGACGTAGAAAGTCTTTTTTTAAAAAAAAAAAAGATATTTTTTTAATTATGATGATTAACCTCAATCCAAAAAAAACCCAATATTTTATCGGAATAATAGAAATACAACATTTGAAATAAAAAAATGAACTAATTTTATTATTTATAGCCAAATTAATATTACAAAAATGTTAGAATACAACTTTTATTATTTAACAGAAAACATTCTCATACTCCCTACCAATTAAGCCACAAACAGACTCAATGAAATCTACAACAATAGTGTGGGAAAACATACTACAGGCGGCATTTTTTAAATACTAGTGACCCTTAACCTTATCATCTGCAACACCATTGAGAATAGGCAAGTTGTTAAGGGATTCATCAAGACCCTCAAAAAATGCATTCCCTCCTATATTCTCCTCAACATTCCCAGCCACATTACCATCCCTTTCAGCATCCAGAAATGATGACAGCAAAATTGGCTACAAATTTGACCACAAATTCACAAGTTCACATGGAAATCCCAGCAACAACTTGAGGAAGTGTAAACACAATTACTAGAATAAGTTCCTTATGCCCTATCAGGAAAACTGCAAACAATATTAACAGCATCAGAATTAGATGCAGTTGACTTGTAATGACCAAAGTGAAACTTAGAACAACTACCAACAATGTACTATATTCAAATATATAAGAATCAATATGATGAATAATGATGGAACATGCATCGATGAACAACCCAAATGGTAGTTTATATATTAAGTTTCTCTGATATGTTAAATCCAAATGACTAGCATACTTCGGTACATTAAGGACTAGTAAATATAATTCTACAGATAACTATAATTGGGATGAATAAAAACTCAAGTAATCTAATTTTACTTTACTGTTTGATTAGGCTCAGTTGGGTAATATTTCAAGCAAATTTTTCCTTCCATCCACAAGATGTTCACAATAAATCAGCATCCTAACAGTCACAGGAAGGGATCTGCACCCAGTAATAAGAATCAAAAGAAAGCATTAGAGCCAATATCAAGTAAAAATATAAATCATTTTACAAGGGAATGCATTTCCTGAAATACAAACATCACTGAGTGGATTTTGCATTCTTCACTGCTTTAATTTAACCCCATTGTGCAAATTTCTGCATGCACAATGCAGTATGAACAATTTCATGTCCACTAGAACTCTACATAGTCAAGGTCAAAACCTGAACCATTCAACACAATAATTTTAAGACTTGATCATCTACAAATGTTGATCGAAGTCATACTCATGGTCAAGGGCTATTTTATTTTGTGTATTTAAAATATACCTTTTTAACTTGACTTCAAATTTAAATATGAACTCCAGGAAAATTATCTGCAAACGTTTCATGGCAATACATACTATATTTGTTATTACATCAAAAATTCAGGAAGAAAACAAGAAATGACTGATTAAAGCCCACCTTAGCAGGGATCTACATGCAGCATATTCATGCTGTCAGCTGCGGCTAGTTGATAACTGAATCAACAAATGTCAACCACTATTGAAACATTGAATGGATTAAATAGCAACAGTTTATAACCATAGGTAATAGACACACATAATCTGAGAAAGTATGCATCAACTTCTAGTTAGAGATCATACAAAGCCTATATACTTCTTCCAGGAACATGTCAGACTATTCTTCCCGCATGCTTTTCTTAATCAAGGCCATATTTGTTCACCAAATCAATTATTGTTTTATCTTCCTATTTGTATTCAGATTTGATAGGTTATTTAATAATGAGATATCTTATCTAAAAAAACTACATATCATCCGGATAATATTTAACATTAGATAAAACTCCACCATGCAGATATAAAATCAGTATATACTCATGGAACTAAGTCATGAATTAATTCATCAATTAATCATTGATATTAAAAATATACCTATTTTCTTCCAATTCTTTCCTTTCAAACGTTGAACTGCCTTCCTGAAGATCTCATCCTGCAAAAACCACGTCAGTCACAAACACTTCATAGCATGTAACATTTTTCAACATCAGCTCCATGATTCTTCTTTCCCTAACATCATTTCTTTTCTGCATAAGACAGTGACAATCTTTTCATATATTCACATTACAAATCCTATCTCTTAACTAACAAAAAGAATCTAAAGGAACCTCGAAGTGATACAACCTATAGTTTCCATTTTCGTTTTCAAAGCTTCACATTGACCAAACCACATCAGCAATACATATTTCAATCTCACACATCTTTTATAAAGCATGAATCAAACCCCAAAACAGAACAAAGGACTTCACATCTAAAACCATCAACATAAACAAAACAATTCAAACACCCAGTGACAAAACTCATTTCCAATGCCTTCCTAACCTCCGTTGAATACCCTTGTTCCTTAACTTTCAGCAGAAACTATAACTCTGAATATTAGAGCACACGAAACAAAACCAAAATATGCCTGGTTCTACTTTAATCCTATCATGCAGAGCGACCACCACACATGCAAGCCAAAATTTTAACTTCAAGGTATCTCTAACAGGTTTAATCAAGCTTCAATAAAGTTCAGATTTTAACTTCAAGGTAATGTAAAGAACGAGTGTATAACTTGCCTGCTTAACAGAACATCCCAAGGTGAAGAAGCTAGAAGCTCCAATGTGAGCTTGAAACATCTACTCTGCATATGAAACCATCGTTAAAAAAGCCCCAACATCATTTCATCCGTAGAACGCAGAAAACAGAAAACTAGCTTAGATCCCTCCTTGAGATTAAGTAGGAAATTGGGTGGTATTCCTAATTTGAAATCCGAATGTCAAATGCACAGGTACTTCCTAATTTCTCATCGTATTACAAATTTGAAATCAAACACAAGAAATTAGCTTACCTAAAATGAACTTGGTGAAAACAGGGCAGAAGCTAGGGTTCACACTTTGAACACAGAGAAGATAGGAGGGCGAGATGGCAGTGAGAATCGGCGCCGAGTACTCTGACCGACGGCGGGTGGCAGCAGAAATCGACAGCCAGAGAGAGCTCAGGCTTCGATCTGGACTCAGAGAAGGGAGATCGCGATCTAGACTATCACGGCGGGGAGAAACTCTGACGACGGCGATGAGAGGCGAATGGTGTCGATTTGAGTGGTAGGAGGAGGCGAATCGAATAAAGAAAGAGAAGGAGCGAACGGGGTGAGAGGGAGAGATGATGCTTGGTGATGGAGAAGTAAAGGTCTCTGGCGTGGTGTGGTGACGGGCATGGTAGACGATGGTGGGGAGAGAAGGAGGGATGCGCACAGAGAGAGAGGGGGGAGGGGAATGAGGAGTGGCAAGGCGAGAAGAAGGGTTTCTCTAGGGAAGAAATGCAAAGGTTTTCCACGTCTCACTTTGAAAGTGAGACGTGGAAAAATACTTTTAACGTCTCACTTTTTAAAAGTGAGACGTTAAAAGTAGTGTAAACAAATGTTTTCAACGTCTCACTTTTAAAAGTGAGACGTTGAAAGTATTTTAAAATACTTTCCACGTCTCACTTATAAAAGTGAGACGTTAAAAGTAGTATAAACAAATGTTTTCAACGTCTCACTTTTAAAAGTGAGACGTTGAAAGTATTTTAAAATACTTTTCACATCTCACTTATAAAAGTGAGACGTAGAAACTCCTTTCCCGCTCCTATTTTTATGTTTAGCGCTCTTTTTTCTCAGAATCCACGTCTCATAATTGAAAAAGAGACGTTGAAACTTTTCAGATATTTACAATTTTGCCACCGCCTTTTTTTTACATCTAATATGTAAAAAAGAGACGTGAAATGGGGACGTAGATTCTATTTTTTGTAGTAGTGAGGTGCTTCTCTCCTATCCTTTGCTCCTCTTGCTATTTCAGTGCCTTCTGTTCTTCTCTAGATATTTGCTCTCCTGGAGCAAAATGTTTTTAGAGAGACATCTGCAGAGTGGAAGGCAGATTCCTGGATCACAAGTTGCAGTGTGAGGCATTTTTGCTGAGCTGGATTACCTATTAGGATCATGTGATATGATTTAGTACTGCTTCCTTCTAATGTTTGGTTTGTTATTGTCTAAAACTTGTGTATGTTCTCTTGTCGCTGCATCACTATAGGAGCCTTATTTATTCACCTATAGACTGTAGTTGGTCCACAATGATTGAACGCGGTACTATTCTTTTGAATGGCTTATTCACCGTGGAATATTTTAACAAGTCCACGACAAATGGAGTTATAAATGAGTTTTCTTTTTCTTTTTACCTTTCTCTCCGCTCTTCCTTCAAGTTCTTCAGTGTTTGTGCCTTCTTCAATGCTTCCTTCCAGTTTTTCTATTCTTCACATGTCTTCTGAAAAGCTTATAAAATTTTGTATCCTTCCTCTTGCTTAAAGGAAAAATGTTTATGGTCTAGTTTAACCACAACATTCACATTTATATCAACAATTTTATGAATTTATTCAATATAATCTGTCTCAATGCACATTTTGATTTCCCTTTTATAAACTTATGTTATGCGCATTTACTTCCGAAATAAAAAACGAGGAATAGGAGGAAATTATGCCAAGAGGCAGGGGCAAACTGGTTGTTACTGTTGAATAATGGTTTGCGCTGAATATTATAATTTATTTTGCAATTTCCTCTTGTTGTTATGTCATTGTTGTGGGAAATCATTACAGAAATTTCTTCCAAAAGAGAAAGCAAATACTTGAATCATAAGTCGCATTATAAGGCATGTTTGCTAACCTGGATAAGACCTAATAGAATCATCACTAAGATGTAGAAATGAAGGAAGATAAATAATTATATTAATTATAGCATATATTACATGATATTTTTAAAACTTTTATGTGTATTCAATTTATAAGTAAGACAAATTAATTTACGCAAAAATAATAAGAATAAGAGATAAAATAAAAAATTATTTTATATTTAAAATTAGAAAGTAACTCAAACCAGCTCGTACAATTGAAGATCTGTTTGCCATTTAATTGTATTTTTCATTTCTACCCTTGTATATCAATAAATGCAAGAAGGGGAGAGAAAGTGTGTATAATAAATGAGTAAGAGTAAAAATGTAAAACTTTATTAAATCTACACATAATAAATGATTCCAACATGTTTTTATTGGTATGAATAAAAATGTTGACTACCTCTTATAATAGGGACCAGAGGGAGTATAACATGTACTCCCTCCGTCCCACTATATAAGGTCTTTTTAATCGAATTGTCGGTTCCTAAAAATTAGTTAAAGTTAGTTAAAAACAATAAATGTGTAGAAAATATACAATTTTTTTTCAAATGTGCCTTTATTTATGAATGGGTAAGAGAGAAGGTAATTATGAAAAGAAGATGAAAGAGAATGTGTTGAAAAATTTCTGCATGTGTAAAATGTATTTATTACTCAAACAAAGTCAAATAGGACCTTATATTTTAGGACAAGTTCATTTAAAAAAATGGACCTTATATTATGAGACGGAGGGAATATATATCCCTTGAGATGCATGAGAATTATGTTTGTCGAGCATATATTGATTCAAAAAAAAAAATCATAACAGAGGGGGGGGGGGGGGGGGGAAATGCCGCGCAATTAATGAAGATTTTGTGAATGTTGTAATATACCACTCCGTTTCTTATTATAAGTCTAACTATCGTGAATTTTTTGTTCCTAAATATAAGTCCACTTTGGGGTCAATTAATGCTATAATGATTATTTTACCCTTGTATTGGAAATAAGGAAGATGAGAGAGAAGGCTTATAGTGCATAAATATTACTTTAATACATATTCTTAAATAAAGGTAAAGTTGGAAAAATAGGTCATATTCAATGCTATAACTTCCACTCTTTGGTATGTGAGAAGTAGTTATGGTGGACTTATAATAAGGAACGGAGTGGTATTAATGATCTGGGGAGAGGAAGTTTTTTTTTTTTTTTTTGATACAACTGGGGAGAGGAAGTTGCTGCTGCCTGTAACAATTCTTTTCCTTCATGTCATTATTATCTAGTAAAAAATCAAATAGTGAGTATTACATGATATGGTCCTTGAATTTTTTTTTTACAATATATAAAAATTACATAATATTTTTCCCAACATTGTTGGAAAAATATTAGTTATTATAAAACTTTGGATTTGGATACATTATATATAATCCGTGAAGATATAAGTTAATTGGAAGGATTAAAAAATATAGGGATAAATACTATTTTTGCCATTTAATTGACAAAAAAATAGGGGCTCAAGTATGTGGTATTTAACTAAGGGATTAGAGACGATATCAAAGCACATGTATCGTTCCTTTTCTTTTTCTGTTTTCTTTGTTGCTCTTTTGGCCTTTAATTTGTTATATTCCTTTCGTCCCATAATATAAAATCATTTTTTTAATGACATTGTATCAAAATATAAGGTTTTATTTAACTTTATTTGAGTAATAAATATCTTCCCCCAAAATTTTAGTTATGCATCAATTTCTTCCACACATTCTCTTTAATATTCTTTTTATAATTACCCTTTTTCTTACTCATTCATAAATAAAGACACTTATGAAAAAAAAATGGTATATTTCCTATATATTCATTGTTTTTAACTAACTTTAACTTATTTTTTAGGAAACCATAATTTGGTTATATTTTGGAACGGAGGGAGTATCAAAGAAATAGTACTCCATATGATTTCCTTTAGATGAGATTCATAGTGTTAATTGGAAGGATTTAAAAAAAATATAGAAATATTTACTATTTTTGTCTTGAACGTTTTCGTTCATGAGCGACTTTTCTACAAATCAGATGGTTAATGGTTGGTTGACATATTTTGCTGATAAAGGAGGCAACAACATTTTCTCTCCTCCCATCAAGGATTGATGTTTTTTATTGGGGCTTTTTCCAATGGAAATTGATTGTATAGGGATTGATCTTTATTATTTTAATTAGACTTTATTTTTAAAAGAATTAATGTACATATTTTAAATTAAATTGATATGTTAGCATTTAAATGCTGGGTCAACATTTTAAAATCAATTAGTCAGCATTTTCTTGGTGTGTTTTTCATATATAGAGTAATGACTACTCCCTTTTGTCATTATTACAAGAGATAGTCAACATTTTTATACATACCAATAAAAACATGTTAGAATCATTTATTATGAGTAGATTTAATAAAAATTTTCATTTTTACCCTCACTCATTTATTATACACACTTTCTCTCCCATCCTTTCTTCATTTAATATACAAGGGCATAAATGGAAAACAATCATTTATTACTATAACTTTTACATGTTACCTCTTACATTTTGGACCAAATAGTTTACCACATTACCTCTTGTATTTGGAACGGGAGGGAGTATTAAGTAATGACAATGCTAATGTGTGCCCTCAAAAGATGTCACGTATGCTGTGTTAATATCCCCTTTTAACACCTCAACTTGGTCCACTTTGATCTTAAGAGCATAATCGGTAATTAATCAAACTTCATGATTGAGTAGAACGATGTCAAATTGCAAGTACTCGGTTACAAACTCATTAAAACTCATAGAGATTTAAAAATTATTTTTCCCCTAAAAAAAGCATCAAAGTTTCCCAAGGTTTTCAAGTAAAATATAATACAATTCACAACGTGTGTAATATGTACTATCTGAAACTGATAATGAAAAATTGAACCCAAAGATGGCAACATACATATGCAATAACAAAAAAATTGAACTCAATATCACAAACGCGAAAAAACTAAAAATTGAAAGTCAAATACACTTTTGTTGGCAATCATAATAGGAAATTACAACTTCAAACACTACTACAAAAAATGTCTATAGTAGCACTTATTTTGGCCCTATAACAGCGCTTATAAGCGCTGTAATAGCCAGTGATACTATAGGCTATTAAGCCTAACGCAGCGCTTATTAAGCGCTGCGATACGTAATTTATTTTTTAAAAAATAATACCTATAGCAGCGCTTATTGTATTATTTTTTTAAAAAAATTAATTTTTATCCCTGCATCAATTTAGAAATTACAGATATTTCCAAAACATATATACATCAAAATCCATTTATCTAGAGATCAAAAACATTAAAGCAAACATTCTAATTAATTAACTCCTATATATTATAAGGTAATATACTCAGAGAAAAATAAAAAATTAAATAAATTAGAAAGAACAATGGACAATTAAGTAAATTAAAACATGTAAATTCACTAAACATTCTAGAAATCAAAGTCTCTCTCAAATATATTTACTATATACTAATAACATATATTTGAAATTACATAATCAAAATCACTTACTCATTCTTAAGGTTCCATCTACATAGTCAGAATGCCCACTGTTAAAACGGCAAAAAAGGATTAACCATGTAAAGTTTTGAATTCCTACCAATTATATTAATCAATGACATTGTCCAACCTTTAAACTTCTGTCCACATCTATATCAAGTAAAACGCATTGATCTAAACTTGGCTTGAGTTGTCAGGCCGAAAGAAGAAAAACTTAGATCTAAGTTAACAAAGAACTAGGAAATAAGGATTTTTTCCCCATAAAATTTACAAAGAGCTTCTAAAACCCAACTGAAGTTGTTTCAACTTGGAAGGTTAGAAGTACCTAGAATCTTGTCAGAGCTTGGTCCAAATAGGGCCATGATTGAGTACTGTCAGCTTGAGCACCTCTCCATGGATTACCTAAAGCTTTTCCATATTCATCAAGCAGCTGTAAAACACCATATTCATTATTATGTATTATATAAGATCATTTCAAGAACCGGATACATAAGATACATCATGAAAACAAATTTAATTTGAATGATTCGTTTACTTTACCATAATCATTATCCCTTCTTTGTCCATTAAAAGCAAGAGAAATTATTTGCACAAAGTCAACAATAAACACAATTTTGCACAAAATTATTTGCAACAGAGGGCTTTGAGCAATCAATCTTGTACAAAATTATATAGATATGAAAGGGAATTTGGAAGCTGCATTTATAACATGCAAGCAGCGTAGCTTTTATTATAAACTATCAAATCCTTTTTATGCTTTAAAATAAGCATCTAACAGAAGTAGTCAACAACACAAAATGTTAGTTATATTAGCCCTTTTCACATCCCAAAGAATTTCAAATTGTTACTTGGTAGTTTCTCTTGCATTATTTCTACATTAAACGAAGGATTATCATGAATTATATGCTTCTTGTTCTCATGACCAGTGCAATTTACCTGATGTTCAGATTCTTTCATGAAGCTGTTTAGTTTCTCCTTATCATTCCTTGCTAGTATTTCCCAGTCGTCACGCTTTAATTTCACTGACATAATCTCATTTTTGATTGATTACCAACAAATGTTTTAAATTACCAAGTTTTAGTATTAAACAAAGTAACATGTTACTAGCAAGTAAATAGAGAGAAATCAAGAATAAAACATGAAGAAATTTTTACTAACTAATAGAACAAAACATATCAGAGTTCTTGAAGGATTCCCAAATCACGAGCAGAGTTCTAACCAGTAGAACAAAACAGAAACAGAGAGTGGAAAATTTTAGACTCCAACAAGTAGCCTTGGTTCAGTCAATTCGAAAATCCACTGATACACAGAAAAATCAAACATACAAAATCCAAGATACATTTTAACACATTCCCAGCAACAATTAAACACCAGGGAGCTTCGGTCAAGCCAAAAATTACACGGTTCATGAATGAACAACAACAATCATACGAAAATTTTGAAATCTAGCCAACAACTAAAGGAACTCAAATTTCATCCGGGAAACACCGCTTCTCACTTAAATCTGAAGCTTAATCAATTTATAGACTCTCAACAATCAACATTTGTTCAGAACCCCTACCTAACAGTAGCTTGAACAATGAAAAAAGAGAGAAGAAGAAGCTCACCATTTTGCACACACCAAGCGGCTTCTTCTCTGGTGGCGGTTGGAGATTATGGATGAAAGAAAGGTACTTTATATGCTCACTGCATATCTCTGCTTTTCCTTAGCTCCATCATCTCCTCCCACTATAGGCCATACATCCAAAACCCTAGTTCTCCTCTAAGTAGCCAAAATTAGGGTTTTACAAACCCAAAAGGGTAAAACCCTAAATTCCTCTTCCTCCCTCCTAGCAACTCAAATTTCTAGGGCTCACACACAACCACCTTCGATTAAATCCGAGCACACACCAACTTTCACCTCTGCAAACGAAGAAAAACAACCAACTTATGAAGAAAGAAGAAGAAAGAGAGTAAAACAACAAAGGCAAATTTAGGGCTTCAAAAATACACAATAGGGGAGCCTCCGCCATTTGTCAGCCTCCCTTGCTTGCACAGCGCCGAAGAAGATGGAGAGGAACGGTGAGATGATGCTAAATCAAAGATGCAGAGGGGGTGGTCGATGGGGCTTCTCTGGCCTTCATTGCCTCTGGCTCTCTTTGACTTCACTCTCTCTTGCTAACGCCGGTGGAGGAAGAAGATTATTTAGGGAGATGGATGAAGAAAATGAGGGAGGGAAATGGGAAAAATTAGAGGGAGCGAAATGGGAAACAATATGGCGGGGAGTGACACAGGCATTTTTAAAAAAAGGGAAAATAATTTAAAAATACAAAAAGAGGCCTATCCCAGCGTTTAAGCGCTGCTATAGGCCCCCTGGGACTTAATTTTTATATGTAACACAACTTAATAAAAACAATTTAAATGCTTTTGTTTTTTTTAATTGTTTCAGATATTTAAAAATGTATCAAATTGTTTTTATCTAATTTCTAAATCCCAGGGAGCTAAATAAGTATTTTTTAATATATTTGTCATTTCTTAATTTGCCAATGTTTTTTTTAAATTGTTTGACATATTTTTCAATATAAAAATTAAGTCCCAGGGGGCCTATAGCAGCGCTTAAGCACTGCTATAGGCCCCCTGTCATTTAAATTTTATTTAAAAAATATCTAAAACCAATTTTAAAAATACTAATTCATTTTAAAAAAGGAAAGAAAATTTAAAAATACCTATTTAGGCCTATCTAGGCCCCCTGTCATTTAAATTTTATTTAAAAAATATTTAAAACCAATTTTAAAAATACTAATTCATTTTAAAAAAGGAAAGAAAATTTAAAAATACATATTTAGGCCTATAGCAGCGCTTAAGCGCTGCCATAGGCCCCTGTCATTTAAATTTTATTTAAAAAATATCTAAATCAATTTTAAAAATACTAATTCATTTTAAAAAAGGAAAGAAAATTTAAAAATACCTATTTAGGCCTATATATGCCCCATGTCATTTAAATTTTATTTAAAAATATCTAAAACCAATTTTAAAAATACTAATTCATTTTAAAAAAGGAAAGAAAATTTAAAAATACCTATTTAGGCCTATATATGCCCCATGTCATTTAAATTTTATTTAAAAAATATCTAAAACCAAATTTAAAAATACTAATTTATTTTAAAAAAGGAAAGAAAATTTAAAAATACCTATTTAGGCCTATATATGCCTCATGTCATTTAAATTTTATTTAAAAAATATCTAAAACCAATTTTAAAAATACTAATTCATTTTAATAAAGGAAAAAAATTTAAAAATACCTATTTAGGCCTATAGCATCGCTTACTACGTAATAAGTGTTGCTATAGGCCCCTGTGATTTAAATTTTATTTAAAATTGGTTTTAAATAATTTTTTAAAGAAAATTTAAATCACAGGGACCTATAGCAGTGCTTAAGTGCTAGTATATGCTTATACCTATACCAACACTTTTTTTTAAAAGCGCTGGTATCGGTCATATTATACCTATCCCATCACTTGCGTTTTGCAAGCGCTGCTATTGTTGCGCTGCAATAGAGTATTTCTGTAGTAGTGAAAATTCAAATTAAAACACCAATGTCGTCCAGTTTGGTACAATGGTAGAGTTTAGTGGAAGTGGAAATAGAAGTAAAAGTATACGTAGAATTGAAAGTAGAAGTGACTTATAAAGTTTGTTTGGTATCTTGATGGAAGTGAGATATGATTTTTAATTAAAATATATATTTTTCAAATGAGAAAACCAAAATACCCTTACCATTATTCATTATTTTGTAAGAAATAATAAAGCCCTCCACTTGCAACCCACAACCATCAACCCTCATCCCGGAGTCCATCGTGCACCTCCCTTCTTCAACATACATTTGAGCTGAACCAGAACGGCACAATCAACACCCAAAACCATTCTTCCTTCCTTTCTCAGTCCAATACACCATTATTTTTTAATTTAATTTCATCAAACCAGCAGCATTTCAACCAAAATCCAAATAAAAGACATAACAACGTTCCTGGGTGGGTTTAGATTTCAACCAAAATAACACCATTGATGATGAAAGGAAAATATAGTCACAATCAAAATCAGATTTCACAGACTTCAACTACCTTCAAAACGAATCAACCAGATCTGAAGTCTTAAGGCACAAAGGCTGAGAAAAGTAAACGGCATAAGGGACTGACAAAAGCCGACGACAACAGTGCTAGCAAATATCGAAGGCACGAGAGATCTGAACGACGGCAACGGCATGATATGAAACCAAGTGACAATAGCTGAACCATGGTGACAAGAGCTATGGAGATCGGGACTTTTAGATCAAGAGATGGGTGTCGAGATCGCCATTTACATAGATCGAAGCTTGTAGTCATGCTTTGCATAATCGTTGTTGCAGAAGGAGGGATGGTTAGAGAAGATGTGGGTTCATATTAGCAATCATTTGGAGAGACCAAGTTTCGGACACCGTTGTCCTTCGCCGCCGTCATCCCCCTTTGCATCGGTTTAGATGACGTTGCCATCCACTAGTGGAAATAAGGAAGATTGTGAGCTGAAATGGAGGAGAGAAGAAGAAGCGGCAAAGTAGTCAGCACCTTATGTCCCATTTGGTTCAGTGGAATTGAGGCCAGAGAAGTGGAAGTGGAAGTGGAACCAATGTTTTTGTTTGTTTGGTGTGTTGGAAGCCACTTCCATAAAAAATGATGGAAGTGAATTCCATGGCCCCCATGGGAACTCACTTCCACTTCCCATGGAAGTGGACCTTGGACCATTTTGCCCCTTCCTATCTTCTTCCTAAATCAACCATGGAGCACAGTGATGAGGATGGTGGCATGCGGCGGAAGCCGATCGACAAAGGGTGGACAGCGGTTGACAGATGACTGATGGTGATGTCCTCTTCTCCACCATCTACCTCAAACTGTTTAAACTCCTCATCATATCCCGTCATCTTCATATCACACACCTCCATCATACACTTGTGATGAATCTGATTCTCTTATCGTGGCCGCACGAGTAGCAGCACTGCCTCATCGGCGACGTCCATTTCCGGTGCCTTCTCAGAGGCAAAGGCCGGTGGGGACATTATAGATGGCGAGCACGAGGGGGTTAGTGGCGGTGTACCTCAGCAGCATATGACGACGCACTATGCATGGTTTCTCGGATGAACTCGATGGTGCACTCGAAGCTTCGGCTACTGTTGAGGTGGGAGGTGGAAGAAGCCCACCAGAGGCGGTGGTTGCTGGGAACGATGGAAGTTTTTGGGAACAAGAGAGATGATGAATGCTAATCGGGAAGGAATTTTTTTTCTTTTGAAATGAGGTTACTTTGGTCTTTTGATACAATAAATACATATATAAATTAAAATTAATATTACACTTCTACAGGCAAACCAAACAGACTTTAAAATGCACTTCCTCTCCCACTTCCACTTCCAATTCTAATTTCACTTCCACTTCCAGCAAAAACAGTTCCATTGTACCAAACGGGGCATTAGTTCTCAGAGAAGTGGAACTCAATTCCCAAAAGGGATGATGGAACATACTTTCATCAATTTTGGAGGAACACGGTTTTATGTGGAAGCTAGCTCACTTGTACCAAACTAACAAAATGTGGGAATCTAGTTCTACTTCAACTTATTTGGCCCCAATTCACTCCAATCAACAGGCCATAATGTTTAACATACATGTTAGGGTTTGTATTGGAGGTGTTGTTTGGGCTTATAATTAGGGTTAAATCTGTTGGGTTTGGGTATTTAGTTTTCTTGTCTTTTATTTTGGACTTTTGTATTAGCTCTTATTTATTTTAATACAAGTAATTGTTTGGTGGCAAAAAAAAAAAAAAAAAAAAACATGTTTCGCGTAAAAGTATAATAGAAGAATATTTTTTGTTATCATATTTTTAAATCACATCATTACATACACTTTCTTTCATAAATGCAAAATTTTATCTTTTATTTTTCATTAAACACATTTTTATAGGGTTATTTAATCGGGATAAAACTTAAAAAATTGTTACATTTTAATATTAAAATTATTAACATTTTAATTTTTTTTTTCTAAGACAAATTGCACTTGCGTCTCACTAACTGAGCTTCATCGCTTTTTTCTTGGTTATTTCCTACTCAACTATGTAGTAGGTTTGTTTTTATACATACATGTGTGTGTGTATTAAATATATCACGTATGACTTGATTCATAAATATAATTTTTGTAAATTTCACTTGTAAATATGAAAATTTAACTTAACAAATATTGAATGTTTATAGAATTATTAGTATTTAATTAAATTTTGGTATTTTGTGATTAGAAGATGTTGCAGTCTCACATATGTAAGATCCCAAAAAAATTTATTGAGGATCAGTGATGAGTTAAGTGGTGATTTTGAGAGTAATTAATGAAGTTGGGGGATTTTATAAATAAAATTATGGAAATTTAAGTATTTTTGGATTTTAAAGGTATAATTTCTCCCTTAATTTGGGAAAATTTGAGTTAGTAAAATTGTTTGTGGAGCTTAAAAGAAATTTATGATTTGAATGATAAGTTGGAATATAATTGAGAAATCATGGATAATGATGGTGGATGAATTGATGAGGGGTCGGAGGAATTTTTATGGTTTGCAGGGTTAGTTTATGTATATTTGCAGGAAAAGAAAGGGATTATTTGTGTGATGTATGTTAAATTCTGGTTATCATGATAGGTTTTACGCTTTTATATCATTGTATGTTTGAAAGGTTACATGAATGATTTTTATTTAATTATGCTAGTTAGTCGAATTCTATTATAACAATAGTTAAGGTTTCAATTACTTGTGAAATCTTAATATCTATGTTAAGAAATTCCTTTTGTAACATGGATAGATTTAATTAATAGTTGAATTTTTTAATATCCATGTTAGTCTTTGATTTAGTGAAACATTTTTTTAACATGGATTTCTTTTTGTTTAATTAAGGAAAATCTTTTCCTAACTATGATAGAATCCTTTCATATTTTAGAAGCTTCCTTTTTTTTTTTTACCATAGTTAGCTATATCTTGGTTTCGAATCCAAGGAATTTTCAAGTCAAAAGTTTTTCTAACCATGTTAATGTTTCTTTATTATGTGAATGATTTTCCTAACATGGTTAGTTTTAAGTAAATCTTGTTTATTGTTTGATTAGGAGTTAATTTAAGAGTTAAGAAAATAAATATTACAAGACCCGTCATCATTGTCATCATTATCTGACGCATCAACCTAGAGATGGTAGGATGGAAAAGAGAGTGGCTTTGAAGATCGATAGAGAAAGAGCACAGAATGAGAGGGACTTTGTCAACCTTGTTTTTTTAGGAAAAGAGAGAATATTGTATAAGCGCGTTTATTTATTTTTGTGAAAATGTAAGGGTTTTTTTTATATAAAGCTAACTACATTAAGATAAAATGAAAATACAAACAAAAGCCTTCTACTATATAAAATAGAAAGCCTAGCAAACTATAAATAAGACATAAATAAAACAAGAAATGAAACTAGAAATTACAAAAAAAAACTCAACATAAAATCAAAAACTACAACATAAAAATATTATTGGACTCAAAAGAGACAAATAAGTAATCAGGCCCATGGGCCTTGTATTGTTGCAAGAAGTGGCGCAAAAGTCTGATGAGAATAAAGCCCAATGATCTTCCCTGTTCTTCCATGACTGGTTGCTACTAGGAGTTCTTAATCTCTCAGATGATATCCAAGAGTGATGATGATCGGAACCATTCCTAGCTTTGATTCTACACGTAAACACACCCTCACGAAGTCCCATAGAAAAGAACCTCACGGCGTGAATAGCCCGTAAGCTATAACAAGGAGAGATTGTTATTTTTAGTGCTCTCATCATCCTAAAATATTTTCTAATAACATTCAGTTAGGTCCTATTTCTCAACTAATTTGTTAAATGGGGATTTATCCTGGATTTTCCGTTATTTATCTCTCATTTTTAAACTTTTATTTTGTGTGTATTTCTCCACAATCTTATTTTAAATTTATTCTTTTTTTTTTTTACCATAAATTTTAAATTTATTCCAAAACAATTAATTTAACGGAAGCAAGACAGATCATAGTCAATAAAGTATATTGGATAAACATAAGAGAATGAAAACCATCAAAAAGAAATAAAATGAGGACGGTCATTAAAATCCCATTTTATATGTATTTTAAAGGATAATTTTATTAATTTTAATATGTTATATCATTAATTGTAAAATTTTTAAAATGTTTTATCTATCATGATGTGATAAATTTTTAAAATTGAGTTGAAAAAAGAGGAATGTCAAATGTATGCGTTTTAAATTATATATGTAGAAATAAATACTCTAGGTACGGTCGAGTCAGCTCATGAATGAAGCTCATATTCGCTTAAAACTACAGTACAGTCGAACCTTAATTAATTATTATAAACATATGAAGCTCTACACCTCTAGCATTAAGAAATTACTCCGACAAGCGAACCTTAAATTGAGGGAAAATTCTAAATAAATACCTCTCGAATATCAAAAGAATAAAAAGGTACCTCTAATATACAAAATGACATAAAAGGGATCATTCCCAATTTGAAATAAACAATTTTAAGGCAAAAAGACCAAAATACCCCTGTCTCCATTCACTTTCAAAGTAAAGTAGTTAATGGCTATATTAGAATGGTTAATGACTATACTAAAGTGGTTAATTGCTATACTAGAGTGGTTAACGACTTTCACAAATATAAGAGTATTTGAGCCTAACTAATGAATCAGTGAAGTAGTTAATTGCTATATTGGAGTGGTTAATCGCTATACTGAAGTGGTTAATTGCTATACTAGAGTAGTTAACAACTTTCCCAAAAACAAGCATAACTAATGAATCAGCGAAGTAGTTAATGGCTATATTAGAGTGGTTAATCGCTATACGGGAGTGGTTAATGGCCATACTTGAGTGGTTAATGGAGACAGGGGCATTTTGGTATTTTTGCCTTAAAATTGTTTATTCCAAATTGGGAACGATCCCTTTTATGTCATTTTGTATATTGGATGTACCTTTTTGTCCTTTTGATATTCAAGAGGTATTTATTTGGAATTTTCCCTCAGACTGTGATTAGCATTTATTGTTTCTTATAACATTTACCTTCTCTTGTAGCCTGAGTACTAACCAACCTTTATTAATTATAAACATATTTATTAAGTACTAAGCAGTGGAATTCATTTTCCACTCAAAATAATTACTACTCCCTCTGGTGGTCCTGTTTATAAGAGCCCGAAATTTGAATTATTTTGGTCCAAAATATAAGAGATCGCCTCGGAATTGGTCATCATTTAATTCCATTTTTCCTATTTTGCTCATAGTTATTAACACTCTCTTCCATACTATTCATTAATACCCCTACTTACATTTCTCTCTCTAGTCTCATTATAAATAAGGGTAATATTGAAAAAAACAGTTATTTTTCAGACATATTTATAGCTCCCAACTAACTTTTACATGTTTTCTTAAAAAGCGTTATTTGGCAGCTGAACTCTTATAAATAGGACCGGAGGGAGTAAAAGTTATATATGAGAGTGTGTATAATTTTTATTTACGTTTTTCTAATAATTTTTTATTGTCAAACATATCTCAAAATTGAAGGAAGTAGAGAGGACGTCTGTTTGTTTGAGGGGAGGAAGGGGAGATTTCTTGTTTGTTTTAGGAAGGGGTGAAAACTAATTATCTTTTTTATGATATTTATAGTAGAGCTATTATTTTCTAATTTCTTCCTTTATAAATAAAATATTTTCTAACTTCTGAATCTCAAAACTTATACATTAAAAAATTTTATATTCATTTTAAGTGATAGTTTTATTACATAAATAGAGTATTTTTTAAATGGTACTTAGTATGTAAAATATTCTCAAATGTCTCATTTTAAAAATAATACTATAACTATCAGTACATAAAAATATCATTTGAAATTGACCGAGATTAATGGTGTGAAAATAACATAATCAAAACGATTTTATAAAATAAGGAGACGAAATTAAAATTCTCTATAAACACATGCACTTTTGCCCTTATTTGTTTTAGTATGAAAAATTGTAGAGAGACGCACGAAATAAAAAATAAAAAACGAGCGAAAAAAGTACTTATAAAAAATTAATAAATATAATCAATATATTGGGCAAAAATAAGATTAAAAACTATCAAAAAGAAATAAAATAAGGACGGTGCTATCGCACCTATGCATTAAATCCTATTTTTTAATATGCATTTTAAAGGACACGTTGATTAATTCAACATTTTATATCATTAACTTTAATATTTTTTTGAATTATTTTATCTCTGGGAGACATGATAAAATTTTAAAATTGAGCTGAGAAATGTATGATGTTTTTAATCTGTGTCTGCGGGTCTAAGAATCTATGACCGTTTTTTTTTTTTTATGAGAAAACTTAGCTCTCACGAAACAGTAAAAACAGTTTAAGAGAATACACGATGAGAAGGCGACACTTTTTGCTTAGCAGTCTGACGGTCTAGATCGTCAAACGAGATCTGGATGGTCCAGGTGTTGTGGCCAAACTGAACCCACTTGGATACTATAATACTGTCACTGAATTATAGCAGGCATATATAATTTTGATTTACGTTCTTTCTTTTTAAATAAATTATTTTCTAATTTCTGAATCTCAACACTTATACATTTCAAAAAAATTTCATATTCATTTTAAGTGATAGTTTTATTAATTTTAACATGCTACCATATTAGTTTTTGATTTTGACCAATATTGCATTGTACAATAGATAAAAAAAACATAATTTTTATAAAAAATTAGCAACTGACCCGCCTAATTACCTAGATTGCACAATGTTACTCTGAGCTGTTGGAATCCTGAGTTAAGAGTCTGCCAGGACCAAGTAAATGGCCGGGTTGCAGACTGACTTCAGCCGATCGGGTTAGATCCAAGTTAGATTATTACATAAAAAGGTTGTTATCTCACTTGTGCGAGAGATTATACTCTCATTTTTATTTTCTTTTCAAAATCTTATCTCCACTTTTAAATTGAGAAATGGATGGTTTCAGATTTAATATTTTATAAGAGTGTTATTACAACATCTTACAAATTAAAATATATTTTGTTGTCTTATTTTATTATGAATTATGTGGATAAGATTTTAAAAGTTTAAAATAATTGTACAGAATACGAACCATTTATTTAATTTTTTTAAAAGAACTAAGGTGGATAAGAGATTGTGAGAAGAGAAAGAGAAAGAGAGAAATGCATGGGTAAGTATGTTCACATACGGAGGGACCAGTAAAAAGAAAGTGAATCAATAAAAGAAGAAAAGAAAAGAAAAGATGAGTCGAAGGAAACGAGATATATGTAGCATTTCTAATCGTACGATCAAAAATTGTTGCAATGAAAGGTTGAGATTGATCGACTAAATTCTGGCGGTAGAATTCAGAATCTCATGAATCATCTTCGTCTTCTTTTCTTCTTCTTGTGAACAATCTCTTGGACACAGAACACATTTCTCTACTCATCTTTCCCTAAACTGCTAGTTTTTCTTCGCCATAAAGGAAGTAAAGAGCAATCTCTTAGTTTTGTATTCCTTCTTCTGTGACTTGGCAGGTAGCTCAGAAAAACGGCCATGGAGCCCAATCAACACAGAGTCAGTGCTCCTCCGCCCAAAACCTCCATTCCCACCGTTTTATTCTCATACATCGCCCTCGCCACCACGGTAGGTGACCCTTTCTCTTAATGTTCCCTTTCATCAACTAGAATGTTTTGTATGCTCTGTTTTCATGTTGTATCTGCAATACTAAATTTCATTTCTTCAGTTCTCACTTCGCCGATCTCATCCCCCCTTCATGTGTAGTATTTTCAGTTGATACGGAGTTATAATGGATGACCACATTTAGGGGCCCTTTGGTTCTGGTTTTTGTTTTTGTTTTCCTTTGCATACCATAATGAGGATGTTATTGGTATTTTGGTTTTTACTAAGAAGAGGTCAGCATTTCTATAAGCTAAGACAAAGGCTGCTGTAGTTAATTTTTCTCTTTAGGAAGGAAATCAGTTCAAGCAATAATAACGTGATGGTTTTCCAACTTTTTTTTTTAAATAAATGATATATGGCTCATTTGTTAGTGTTGTCTGGGATCAAAGTTACAATGTTTTGTTATTAACAAGTCAACATTTTGTAATCACATTGAAATTGGGTTATGCTCAGAAGTCAAATCAAATTTTGAAACTGAAAACACAAGAAATTGTGTACAGGTATTCATCATTTTATCACCACCATCCTTTGGGAATGGTTTGCTATTGTGCACCTAGTCCCAGAAGGGTATGTTGGCGTATATTGGAGAGGAGGTGCTCTCCTGCAAACAATCACTGGACCAGGTCATATAGCATGCTTCTCCATTTCTGTTGTTGCTGTACATGTTGTTTTTCTCTTCAGGATCCACTGGCTTAATGTCTGTTTCATGTTCTTGGTTTTAAATTATATAGGCTTCCATTTGAAGATGCCTTTCATAGCACAGTACGAGCATGTTCTGGTGACACTTCAGACCGATACGGTAATTTCTTGTTCATAAAATTGTGGTGTAACCTGGCAAATGGCGCAGTTAGTCATATTATCGTAATCGTTGTTGCAGGTGACAAATATACCGTGCGGTACTAAAGGGGTTGTCATGATCAATTTTGAGAAGATACAAGTAACTATAAACTCTAGTCTATAAGTTTCTTTTAATAAAACATTTCACTCACTCACAGCTGATCTAATATAATCTTGTAGCTTCTTTTCTTTAGATTTAAAATGCAATGATTTAAACTGTGGCCGTTATTGTTCATTTCAGGTTGTAAAGCGGCTTCATAAGGAATATGTGTAAGAGACATTGCTGAACTATGGGGTGCACTATACCAAGAGCTGGATACATGGCAAGATTCATCATGAGATCGGTCATTCCTGCAGTACTCATAGTGTTCAACATGTCTACATTAATGTTTTTGATCAGGTAAACTTTAATAACGTCTTCTTTTTATTTATTTTTAATGATCTGATCCGGAAAGTTTAATGTTTTTTTTAAATTGAAAAATTTCACAAAAATCCTTTTAAAAATGGAAAAGAACAAATTAGTCTTTTAAATTTTAGAAATCCCAAATCATATACTCAAAAGGAATCTGTGATTTATATATCTTATAGAAAGACATAAATGGAACCAGTTTCGGGGCTCGTCAGAAAGATAGGTAGAAAGCGCTCATCTACTTTGAATCGTCCAGATTTGAATCTCAACGGTCCAGATTTAATAATTTTAAATTTGTGATTTTTAAATGAATAATATGTTTTTTGACAAAATGATAGTTAAGAGATTATCTTCATTTTAGATTTTGTAACCATAAAAATAATTGTTTTATTAAAATCTCAAACTTAAAAAAATTAAATCTGGACCGTTTATATTGGATCTAGACGGTCTGTATTGGAGGAGCGCCATCTACCTATCTTTCTGACGAGCACCGAAACTAGTTCCGACATAAATACACATATAAGTGTCAGATGTATCATAGGAATTTACAAGTTCAATATAGAGATTTTTAACTTAATCATAACGATTTTTAAGACCATATTAGCAATTTACAACTACAACTATTTCCATTAGGAATTGGCAAAATATAGTATAAAGGTTCACAATTTCAACATAGAAATTTTCAACATGCTCATAACGATTTTCAAGTTCATGTTAAGAATCACAATTCCAACTTTTTTCATTAGACATTGACAAGGCATATGTTAGGAAATCCTTCACAAGTTCAACATAGGGAAAGATTTTTGAGTTTAATTTATATTAACAATTCACAACTCCAACTATTGAGAGCATTACTGTCTTTAATTAGGTAATATATGAAAATCTCAAATTGCTCCATGGGTCTGATTTGGGTTTTTTCAAATTTAAATGACTGATTTGTCCTTTTCCATTTTCAAGGGGATTTTGGTAGTATTTTCTCTTTTAAATATTGCTAGCCAATTAATTTATACAGTTCCATTTATAGGTGATATATATGGATAAAATACTAGATAAACTAATTAACTGCTATCATGCCACTAAACAAGCACCCCCACAATAGAATAACATAAGTGAAGTACAAGGGTTAGCAAGTAAATACTGGTTACCTTGCTAAAAATAGAAGATTTTTACTAATATAATCATGTTAACAATGTGAGTTAAATTAGTTACTTTAATGTCCATTTTCTAAAATATCTTAACAATTTTTCTTAATTCTCTGAATGATCTCTATCTTACTTGATTATTCTTAAGAGATAAAAAATTATATAATTTACGAAAAATTGGTAAAAATTAGAAGTATGTTACATATTTAGGAGTAGGATTAAATCTAAAAATATGTTTTATATTAAGGAATGAAGTAATCTTTTGCAAAAATAGCTAGTATATATATATACAATCCAATAATATACATACAATGATTATAATTAATAGGAATTTTTGCATCAACTTGGTTTGCCATTTTGTTCGTAGTCTAGCCAATTACAAACAAATACCTTAAAAACAATTTAATATGATATGGAGAATTTTAATATAATGAGACACTGTAGAACTTCAATTTTGTTCCCCTCACACACAGAAAAAAAAAATTAAATGGGGCTTGGTCTGATAAAAAAAGTTTAGAACAGAATCGACAACCTGTGTGAACTTCGATACTATTAATATTTATTCCAATAATAATTATAATGTAAGGATGGGGACGAGGGAATCACTTGAGAGGTGAGATTAAACGAAGGAATCATGCCACCCAAAAAAAAACATAGGAATCAGTAAGTGAGGGACGCCAAGAAGAAGATGAACTCGAACACGGCTTAAGGCAAAGTCGCTAAAGGAGAAGACTCTCACCCCCCCCCCCAAATCCCCTAGTTTTAGACCACTGCCTCCATTAAAATATTATTTGTGTTCTAGCTGTTTTGGTCTTTCTTATGATGATGGTAACAAGACTATTTTGGTTCTCATTCAGATTAGTGAAAAGATGAACAATTTGAGATTGTGCACGTTATGCTCCGGGAATTGAGATTTGTGTTCTAGGTGTTTTGATTATTTCTTATGAAGCTCTTCAAGCTAATTGTGCACATTATGCTCTGGGCATTGAGATTATCAGTGTCCTTGTCCCAAAACCAACTCTTCCCTATCAGATGCAACTTTGAACAGCTTGAAGAGGAACGGATTAAGGTAGCTTATGCATATGGAATCGCTCCTGTTTCTTATGATTTTTTGTTGTGCAAAGTGTCTCCTTCCAAGTCAGGGTTCATCTCATTCATGTGTGTGTTTATTTTTCACTTGTTGGTCTTGATTGAGTGATTGATGTTGTCATATTTCCTGTATTTTTATATGTATGTATGTATGTATCCTGTTGGTTCTTATGCCTCTGGCTGGATTTCTTTCTTCTAAAAGCATCTTTTGTTTTTGGTTTTAGCCAAATTTCTAATATTGATATTGAGCACTCATGTTTGTGGTGGTGTTGCCCAAGGTATTTCCCAGCCCGACAAGCCAATAACTAATCCTTCACGGATCTGAGCTCCATTTAAGAGTTTGCCGTTGGCTAATGGGTTGTTGCATACACAAGGTGGGATTCGAACCCCCGTCACTTGCTTAAGCGGACGAGTGAGCTGACAACTCGACCAACCACACTTGATTAACAGACGTTTCTATCGGTGAGTTTATTCCCTTGAAAGAAAACTTATATACTCACTTGACTTTTGTTTTAAAGATTAAGGAAGTGAATAATTTGTGGATTATTACATTGGGTGTATTTGGGATAGCAGAAGTGCATTGCCACCCCTAAAAACCAGCTTTTGGCTTTTGTAAAAAAAAATTATGTTTGGGTTGCCTTAATTTTTGAAGTGCTTTTGGGTGAAATGGGCTTGGAGGTCCAAAAGGTTGAAACAATAGTTTGGGACTTCTGGCTTCTGACTTCTACTTATTGAAATGGGTTCCACATCTTTTGTTGTGTATAATTTAATAAAGTGGGTAGGAAAATTAAACTATTAGACCCCTAAAATTTTCAAATAAGATATTTTCTTTTAATCTAAAATTTCCTTTTTATCTCCAAAAATTTACCATAATAATCTCTAACTATTTTCTCCCACAATATCCTCCTTTGAGCTAAAAATATAATTTTTCCAAATAATTTTCCTTAAAATAAGGGAGAAACTAAGCCTTTAAAATTCTTAAAAAAACCCAAATTTCACTTTTTCTTTCTAAACTTTAAAAATATAGCATATTATATATGTATTATATATATATTATTTAATAACAATAATGTCCTTTTTAGTAATTTTTCATCTAAACTTGCTTTTTAAAATAATCATTCAAACATGTTTCTAAAAGTCATATTGAAAAAAAGTCACTTCTATAATCACAAATCCAAACATAAATCACTTCACACAGTCTGACTTTTATCCAATCTTACTTACGAAAAAGTCAAATTGAAAAAAAGTTACTTTTCAGAAGCCAATCTAAATACACCCATTATATGTTAGTTTATAAGTCAAATAAATGTAAGACCTAATCACCTAATTAACTTTTTTAGAAAATCCTAAGATGATTTGACTTATTGTTTTCTCTAAATTAATTTATTTGATTTATACACTAACATATAATCTAATAATAGACAAAATATGTTGTGATTAAGTGGCTCTTTTTACTTCTTTCATCTCTCCAATAAAGATAAACAAGGTGTTATATTTAAGAACGGATGAAGCAATTTATCATCCTAAAACGAAGAAATTATTAATGCTGTTGGTTTTCCTTTTCCAATTTCAATTTGAAGTGTGACAAAGGAGGCCGAAGCAAATAGGTTGAAGCTAACCCCAGAATTTTTGCAGCTTAAATACGTAGAGGCTATTGGTGAAATTACTATTAAGACATATTTTGGGGATAATATGTTTATCTCCTCTCCTTGTCTCTCCCTGCTATTCCAATGTCTCCGGCTCTTGTCTAGATTTCTTTTCGCCCGGCTCAAAATACAATTTTTTTTATCAGAGGCTACTTGGATGTTGTAATTAATCAAATTAATATTAATATGGGCTTGTATTATGAAGGGGCCATACACAAAGCTTAGATGGGGTACAGTGTGATGATTCTTCCCATTCCCCTCCATAATTTCTGTTTCTGTCGTTCTTTGGACTTGTATCCACTATACAGAGATATGGAGTATATCATAGTAAAATATATATACCTGTGATATCATTGTTATGGTTGAATCATGGTTTGCGTCGAATAATAGAACTTATTTTGCAGTTTCCTCTTGTTGTTCTGTCTCATTGCTGTGGGAATTCATAACAGAATGTTCTTCCATAGGATAAGGCAGATGTTTAAATCTTGCGTTATGAGGCATTTTTTCTAATCTGGATAAGACCTAATAGAATCATGTGTGATATATATAACCTCTGTGTGTAGATATATATATATATATTCTCTTGAGTTGCAAGTAAAGTTATGTTTGTCGAGCATATATTGATTCATTTTATCAGCTATAACAGAGGCAACACAATAATATTTGTCGTGCAATGAATATTTTCCTAACATTGATGGAAAAATATTAGTTCCTTCTTTTATTTCTAAATGTAAGACTTAGCTAACTTTTTTCGAAGAGATTTAGGAAGTGAAATGAGCTACTTAATCATAATGTATTTTGTATATTGGTAGATTACATGTTAGCTTATAAGTTAAATGAACTAGTTTAGAGAAAAATCCACTCAAATCAATTTATAAGTAACTTATTTAGTTTTCTTAGGGTTTTTAAAAAAAGTTCACTAGGTTCTATATAAAGGCCGAGTTAGGATTTTGCTAAATAGGCATGAGTTTGCAACAGAAATGTAAATCCTCGGCCTAGGCCTAAACTTGTATGTATGCTTTCTTTTCAACTGAGTTTGAGTCTTCACAAGGAAGGACTCACAATGTCTAAAAATCATTTTAAAAGCGTACTTAAAAATATAAACCTTTTAAATAGGTTCTAATTTCATATATTACTCTTTAAACATATTAAACACCTAATTATGTACCAAAAAGTTATTATGGCCATAAAAATGGATTTTTCTCTCTCTTACTTTTATCTTTGAAACTGTGATAAATTATTCCTATTGATATCATAATATTTATGTTGGTACAATTGAAATAAACTTGTAAGTTGCAACAATTATTATACTAAGCAAATAATATTAATTAGGGAGTGCCTAAGCTAACACTATAGCTTAAGTGATTGAAAGGGAAGTTATCAGAATAATGTGACCGACTAATGAATGAAAGTATTGAGCTTTGTATATGAATCTTAAGGTGTGAATCTAGAATTATAGGTAAGTTGACAATGTTATAAATAATTTATAAAATTTTAATTATTTTATAGGCTAAAGTATACTTTTGATCCTTTATATTTACATCAAGTCTTCTTTTGGTCCCTTAACTTTGAAAAGTGCACTTTTGGTCCTTTTTTACTAACACCGTTAGTTTCATTTAACGGAAATTGCTGATTCAACAAATTTAAATAATGATTTTATAATTATACGCTAACAAAATATGTTTAAATTTTAATTATCTAGTATAATAATTCTTATATTTAAAAATTCGGCCATTTTTATTAATATTTAATTATAAAATTCTTCTTTAGATTTGCTGAGTCAGCATTTTCCGTTAAATAAAACTAACGGTGTTAGTGAAAAAGGACCAAAAATGCACTTTTCAAAGTTAAATAACTAAAAAGAGACTTGATGCAAAGATAAAGGACCAAAAGTATATTTTAGCCTATTTTATATTATATATATCATAATATATTTTTTTCTAACAAAATAGATATATTAGACTTTTACTTGTAAGCCAGGCCTTATAAAAAAAATGGCCTGCTTGCTAGCAACATGCCTGCGTAACCTATTTATTAAAAAGGCTAGCCTATTTCCTAACTTCTTCCTCTTCCCAACTTCTTTCTTCTCTGAGTGGCTCTTCATCCCTCCCTCTCACCACCAACAAATCTTTGGGAACCAGTTTTTTTACTAAGCACATATGCTTAGTAAGAAGAGTCGATCATATTTGGACCTGTTAAGAAAGGGCCATCATTTGTGTATTATAAGAAGAGGCCCAAACAAATGTAAGGGTTTGTTACAAGTGAGAAAGGGCATAAAGGGGAATTCCGTATTGACAGTTAGGATTGGGAAGTATATTAGTAAGGAGAGGCGTGAGAAGTGAGGCAGGAAGAGTTTGGAGTACCTGTGCTTTCTGTGTTTTCTCTTGTATTTCTCCATTAGAGCATATTCTGTGGAGTTTTTCGTCTATTAATACAATATTCAGAAATATTTTCCATCAAGACCCTGCATATCTAATATGGACTGTCTAAATCTGATTATTTTTAGAATGATGATTTTGAGTAAAAAATTAGTTTTTGAAAAAAATGATAATAAAGATATTATCTTTTGTTCTTAAAAGGTCAACCGGTTCCAAATCGTTGAAGCCATTCAAAGGGATACTATTGTGTTCATTATTTGCAGACTGACTACAGTAAATTCGTGGCGAATAAGGCTCCTAGAGTGATGCATCGTAAGAGAATATACATCGTCTTTATATAATATAACAAACCAAACATTACAAGGAAGGAAGTAGTACTAAATCATATCACATATGATCCTGATAAGTCTTAACTAATCCAGTTCAGGAAAAAATGCCTCACAATGCAACTTGTGACCCAGGAATCTACCCTCCATTTTGCGAATGTCTCCCTAAAATCGTTTTGCACCAGGAGAGAAAATATCTAGATATTAACAGAAGCCATTGAAATAGCAGGAGGAACAAAGGATAGGACAGAAACATGTTATCCCCAAAGGATATCTTAGCATTTTTTCCAATGGCCTCTATGAATTTAAGCTCCAGAAATTCAGGGGTCAGCTTCAACCTGTTTGCTTCTGCCTCTTTGGTTGCTCTACATAAATTGAAATTTGAGAAAGGAAAGAAAAAACAATATCATCATTAATAATTTAATTCCTTGTTCTAGGAGGATGATAGATTACTACATATAACAGAACTCACTTGTAGAAATCAGCATCTGCCTTGGTTTTTTCAAGTTCTAAGAACATTTGGTTCTCAACTTGTTGATGGAATCTGCAACTTTCCTTCTCCAACAACTTCCATTCCATAAGGATCTTACTCACATTAGCATTTCTCTCAGCCTCACTAATAGCTATCTTCCTCATAGTCTCAGCCTCCTTCTCTACTACTTTCTGTCTTTCCACATTAATTAACACCTATAAACACACAGACCACATAACATGTGTGCTCAACAGCAATTTTAAAAACACCTCCCCCCACCCCCCAAAAGAAAGAAAGAAAGAAATCTAGTCAGAAGCACAAGACCCAACAAGACTCATAGATCTGGATTTTGGAAAAAAAGAAATATGACAACATTAATCACTCAATCAAAGTCCAACAAGCAAAAAAACAAAAGAAAAAAATATGAGATGAACCTTGACTTGGAAGGAGACATTTTGCAAACAAAAAGGCATGATTCCATATGCAGATGCTACCTTAATGCGTTCCTCTTCAAGCTGTTCAAAGTTACGTCTGATGCTATCTGGAAGGGTTGGTTTTGGAACGAGGACACTGATAATCTCAATGCCAAGAGCATAATGTGCGCAATCAGCTTCAAGAGCTTCTTTCATCTTTTCACCAATCTGAATGAGAACCAAAACAGTTGTGTTGCCATCATAAATCATCATCATAAGAAAGACAGAAAAACTGGAACACAAATGATAGTGGAGACGGTGATCTAACTTCTATACTTGTAACAAAAACTCAAGACTTTGTTCAAGTTCTTTGAGGGAACAACAGCAGAATCTTGAACTCAATCTATAAACTATTCATCGGATCAGCATGTCATTGTGCTTGGCAATTATAGTGTTCAGATTAACTATATCAATCTAAAAAAAACCACACATGTTTGGAGCATCAATTTCTTCAAGATCAGATTATAAAAAAAACAGAGACATTTTGAAGGTGCACCTGATCAAAAGCATTGATGAAGACTTGTTGAAGAGAATGAGAAGTGCAGAAGCTATTAATCTCGTGACGAATCTTGTCATATATCCAAGTCTTGTCATAGTTCACCCCATAATTTAGCAATGTGTCATACACATATTCCTTATGAAGCCGGTTAACAACCTTAAAACAAACAATAACGGCCACAATAAAAACAATCGCATTAAAACTTGAAGAAGCAAAAATGTTACATCAATTGTGAGTGAGAGAGATGTGTTATTTAAGGAACTTATAGTTCATATTTACTTGTATCTTGTCGAAATGGATCATGACACCTCCTTTGGTAGCTCAAGCTACATCTGCCACCTGCAATAACGGTCACAACAATATAACTAGCTTTGCCAATTTGGCATGTGAAACCACCACAATTATAGAAACTTGGTCTAAACAGGAAATTACCATATCAGTCTTAAGAACAACCTGAACATGCTCGTACTGTGTTATGAAAGGCATCTTGAGATGGAAACCTGGAGAATGCAGTACCAAGAACATGAAGCAAGCATTAGACCAGTGGATGCTGAAGAAGGAAAACAGCATCATCAACAACAACAGAAATGGAGAAGCATGCTATATAACCTGGTTCAGTGATTGTTTTCAGGAGAGCACCTCCTCTCCAATATAAACCAACATGCCCTTCTGGGACTTGATGCACGATAAACAAATCATTCTTAAAGGATGATGGGGATGATGAAATGACCAATACCTGTACAAAATCCATTGTGTTTTATGTTTCAGATTTTAATTTGACTTTTGATTATAACCCAACTAGGATGGTGTAATTCCAAATGTTTTGTTGATAACAGAGCAGTGAAACTTTCAACCCAGATGAAATTAACAATATAAGCCATTGATAATTTTAAGAAATGTGGAAAAACAATCGCATTCTTATTTGGACAGATCTCCTTCCACAATAGTTTTACCCCTGAAGCGTTTTTTCTTGAATCAGCCTAAATCAATATAACAATTTATTTACTTGGATAAGAAAATAAAAGAATCTATATACGGTTCTACAAAATGCGATTTCGAGACGTATTGCACTTGGGTTGGGGCGACTAGTGGGTGTTGGGGAAGAGTAAAAAGTAAACAATGAAAACAGAGCACAAAACCACCTGAGTAAGAAAAAGAAATTCAGAGAAATCAGTAAGAGAGTTCATATATGGTTTCAAAAATGAGATTTTTGGCAGAATCGCTTTTTGGAATACTGAGAGCGATCGATGGAGTGGAATTTCAAGTAAAGAAAATTGGCATTCCAGCTCGGAAAATAGAGGATACAAACATTACTGTTCAGGAAGGGAAACATACCATGGCGGTGATGGCGATGAAAAAGAATACTTTTACTTTCTGTTGATTTGGGTGCATGGTGCAGAAGAAGGAATCCGCGTCCTTTACTTTGTTTGTGGCAGGGGAAGAAGGATGGAGCAGAGAAATGTGTTGTCTCTGTTTGCAGCGTAACATAGGAAGAAGAATAACTAGTTGGAGGGTATGAGAATGGCAAGCTTGAGCCATCAAGCCCCTTATGCAGTGTAGTGTAGCAGACTTATTGACCTTTGTGTAGTGTGGTGCGTTTGTGGCGTCAATTACCAATCTAAAACATCGCCATCAACAGTTTAGACAAATGTTTGGATTTGTGACGATTTCGTCATCAATACAACATTTGTCTAAAATGTTGATGGCGATGTTTTGGATTTGTGACGATTTCGTCATCAACATTTGTCTAAAATGTTGATGGCGACTGACGCCAAAAAAAATACATAAAGGTCAATAAGTCCCCTGCACTACACTACTTAATAATTGCTCCATGCCTCCATCTTCCAATACTCCCCTGTGGGTTTTTACATGTACCAGATGCAATCAATTTTTTTAGAAAATTTTAATATAACTAAATAAGTTTTTCATAAATTGATTTATCTAATTTTTTTAAATTAATTTATTTGATTTATAAGCCAATATATAATATAATAATACACAAAATATATTAGGATTAAGTGGGTCATTTTACTTCTTTAATTTCTTAAAAAAAAGTCAATTAAATCTCATATTAAGTGGGTATTTTTTTTCCCTTTCCTACTTTCATTGACACATTCTTAGACGCTCACACGCACATATTTTTTTTTTAAAAAAAACATACATTTCTCTTTCTTCAATATTTTTTTAAAAAATACATTTCTCTTTCTTCAACTTAATTTCAAAATTTTATCAGGTCTCTCAAGAGATAAAATATTTTTAAAAAATATTAAAATTAATGAAATAACATGTTCAATTAATTTGAAATATCCTTTAAAATGCTATAAAAAAATATTTTAAATGTATAGGTAGATAGAACCGTCCTTATTTTACTTACTTTTGATGGAGTAGTTTTTACTCTTATTTTTGCCCAATATATTGATTTTATCCCCGCCCCCTTTTCAGTTATATTACTTATTTTTGGATTTATTTTTCGCTCATTTTTATTTTTTTTATTTTGTGCGTCTCTCTACAGTCTCAGTTTAAATATATTTTGTATTTCATACTAAAACAAATAAGGGCAAAAGTGCATGTATTTATACAGAATTTTAATTTCGCATTTTGATTTTATAAAGTACCGTTTTGAATATATTATTTTAACACCGTTAGCCTCCAACTCAAATGATGATTTTATGTAGTGATCGTTATAGTATTATTTCTAAAAATAAAAAATTTGAGAATATTTTAACATATTAGCCACTATTTAAATACAATTTAAATTTTTTTAATATAAAGTAACTCTTATATTTTCACATAAATAAATAAAAAAAATAACGGCATAACAGGCGTTAATAATTAGGATATGATGAAAATATAAAAAAATAATTAAAAACCTTTTACCCCACATTTATTTTTTTTTAAAAAAAAATCCAATTCGAAAAAATTCCCCATACCCTTTTGTACCAAACAACCCCTAAACGGTTTTTTATCAGAATGAAATAAGTGCGCAAAATAAATTATCCACCAATCAATCTAAACAAGAAGGAAAATCAATTGACTTTGCCATTTTAAACCTGATCGATGCATATGCCATGCATGACTCATGATACGATGCGACCGAGGCTTCTTTGACCAACAAACATAATTAGAATTTTTTTTTTTTTGGGGTCAAGAAGATAGTTAAATAAGCATATTAATTATATCAGTAACCTTTGTAATATTTTGTAAGTACTTTATTATAGTATAGTAAAAGGTAAAGATTTTTTTTTTATGGCATAATGAAAGCACAAGTAACCTACATCATAGCGTCAGCATAAATTTCTGCCATTACAAGAAATTTTAAGTAAACATATTTTCTATTTTTTTATTTTATTTGCATAAGTTGAATAATGAAAATCAGCTTCATTATTGAATAACAGTATTAAGCTGTGCGAAATTTGAAGGAAAGAAAGATTACCCATCGATACAAGTGAAAACAATTAAATAAAAAAGGTCCCCCACTTTCATTCAATACTAATAGGTCTAAAAAACGTTGTAATCAAAATTTAAAATGTTAAAAAATATTCTTAAAATATTGACATATTACACTTAATTTTTAAAATAGTAACGATGGTCATAAAGAAGCCATCATTTGAAAAAAAAAAAAAAAAGAGAGAGAGGTTATGGGGCTAAAAAGATGTTTAAAAAAAAATAAAAAATGTACCTTTTCCCTTGTTTTATTTTGTGATGTGAAATACAAAATAAATTTAAAATATGGTTTTGGATGGAGAAAAAAATAAAAATGAGATAAACAAATAATTTCAGAAAATTACTACATGTGCAGATGTTTTTGCAGCCTAAAAGCCTGTTCGGGGATCTAATGATTTTCGTGATTCAGTTAACCTAAATATTATTTTTTTCTTTAAAAATTAATAAAATGAAAACAAGGGGAAAAATCCAATCAATACAGTGGGGAAAATAAGAGAGTGAAAACTATCAAAAGAAATAAAATAAGCACGAGGTATAAAATCATTAGTTTCCTCGAAAATAGTTTTAAATTATAGTTTTTTGTTCTTCAAATGAGTAAAATGATTCAGGTTCTTTTTTTAAAAAAAATATGGGGAATAACATCTCAGGCTCAAAAATAGATTCTGCAATTTTCTATTATTATATAAAGCTAAGGAAATTTAAACTGATGTTACTACTTAAGACAATGCATGGTTTTTATAATTTGCATTTATTTTTTATTTCATTCCTTACAATTTTAAAGTATAAGTTCAAAATATCAACACCTCCAGTTTAACAAGGATCTGACTTATTTAAACGAATTATTTAAACTATTGATGGACCAAGACACTGTGAAGCTATACAACTACCAAACACACACACTCTCCCTCTCACTTACATCCCAAAATTTATTTTTGGGGAAATTAATTCTAGGCCTCTTGTAAGCAACTTAATGAAGAATAGGTCCTTTAAATCTACTAATTAATTTGAAGTTCTTTGGGACCTGAGTAATACTACCTCCGTTCCTAAATATAAGACATATTTATAGAGGTAAATTTGTTTCTAAATATAAGACCTCTTTCTAACTTTTATCTACTTTTCTTTAAATTATCCATATTGATGCTCCTTAATAATAAACAAATAAGAAATAGAGAGTGGGAATAAATGTAGGTGATTAAGGTATTTTGATAATATCATGTGATTTTATTTAATTTAACTAACATCCTTTATCTATTTAAATTAGATAAATATGATTTATATTTAGGAAACAAAGTATTATTTGTTTTTTTTGGGAGGGGGGGGGGGTGTTGAGACTTAAAAGGCGAAGGGATGTGGGAGAGGGGCAGGGTTGGAAAAATGTGGAATCCACTTGCAAGGAGAGTATAAATGACTTTTCTCCTTTGGAAATATTATCTCCGATCGTAATTATAATATTAAATTAATTTTTTTAGAGGTTAAGAAATAAATTAGATAATTAAATTATAACATATGCCATATATTATAGGTTATTTTATGAGTAAAATAAATTAGTTTTGAAGAAAAAAGATAAATATAAACAATTTAAAGATATGTATTTTATATCTTTAATTTCTTTAAAAAAGTCTATTTGATCATATAATTAGAAATTAGGACCTGATGAAGTAATATAACTTAAGTCTCAAAGGACTTCAAATTAATTAGTAGATTTTAAAGGGACCTATTCTTCATTAAACCATTTTTAAGGGACTTAAAATTAATTATTCCTTTATTTTATATCCCTCAAACTTAAGAAGATTACGAAGATGTTTGACGCTTAAGCATAGGAGACCCCCAAACTATCCGCGGGGATTGGGGTGTGTTATAATTTTTTGCCTTTTATACTTCTCAGAGGACCAAATTGGTCCATTATATATTTTTTGTGTGCGCCACATATGGACCATCCAGATCTCGTTTGTCTAGACCTTCTAAATGCAAATAAGCCGGTGTTGCTCCTTCCGGCACCACCAATTCAGTGTCGTTGGCTTTTTTTTTTTTCACGTTTTGTGGGCGCTAAGTTTTTTTTTATTTTTTATTTTTTTTTGCCCTCCTTTCCTACTTTCATTGGCACATTATTAATGGTAAAACACACACGAACACAATTTAGAAAAAAAAAAAAACATTCCATTTCCCTTTCTTCAAATAAATTTTAAAATTTATCAATTTCTCAAGAGATAAATTTTTTTTAAAAAATATTAAAATTAAAGAAATAACATGTTGAATTGATAGAAATATCCTTTAAAATGCGTATAAAAAAATAGATTTCAATACCAAAACCAAAATAGTTTTTCTTTTTTTAAAGAAAGTTTAAAGATTAATACTAAAATTGACTTAAAATTCAAGGATAAAAAAACTATCGATTTTAAAGTTCAAGGGTTAAAACAAAAATTAATTAAAAGTTTGAAGACAAAAAATTGTATTAACCCTAAATATATTGTGTATTTCTTACTATAAGATAAGGGCAAAAGTGCATGGAGTTATACAGAATTATAATATCGCTTTTTCATTTTCTAAAGCTCCGTTTTGAATATATAGTATTATTTTAGGACAAAACTAAGGCAAGTTGCTTAGGTCGACATATCAAGTTGCTTTAGGACTATTATGTCCAGTGGATCAATTACACGCTGCCACCTACATTAGTTTTCTAAATCAACAGTTAACCCACCATTATCCATTGATTCTTCTTCTTCTTGTTTTTTTTTTTAATACCCACCCAAATTTCTTGTCTGCTATTGTATCAACCCCCGCTTCAGTCATAGGAGTTTTACGCCTTCAAGGAGGAAAGGTGACCTTTTGGTCTGTGAAGTTTCTTTAGGTTACAACTATGAACGACGATGAAGAAATTTCATTGGTTAAAAGACTCACGTTGGGTTAACAGGGTTAAGTGGTGATCTAGAAAAAATAATGCAGGTGGCAGCGTGTGAGTGGTCTACTACACATAACGGATCTAAACAACTTGTCCCAAGTTTTGTCCTTTTTTTTTTTTTTAGATTTCTTCTCCGAAATTTCAGGGCAGGCCGTCTTCCAGGTACATCAATAGCTCCAAACTAATTCAAATATTTGATTGTGGACACTTTGAAGGGTGGGATATTTGGCCAAGAATTTTATCTTACTTTATGTCCAAATAGGGATCGAACCCTTGACCTTGATTAAGGTTAGATGAACCCCTTAACTTTCAACCAACCAACACTTCAAGCTAGTTTTGTCCATCATTTTAACACCGTTAGCCTCCAACTCAAATGATGATTTTAAGCAGTGATCCACTGATCCTTATA
Organism: Mimosa bimucronata; assembly: GCA_037074515.1. Taxonomy (NCBI): domain Eukaryota; kingdom Viridiplantae; phylum Streptophyta; class Magnoliopsida; order Fabales; family Fabaceae; genus Mimosa; species Mimosa bimucronata. Next base: position 29,138,020 of record CM073445.1, on the reverse strand, counting down.
GTATTATTAACATTTGAGAATATTTTAACATAGTAGGTACTATTTAAAAAATACTTTAAAACTGTTAAATGTAAAGTAACCCTTATATTTTCACATAAATAAATATAAACAAAAAAAATAAGGGCATTACACTGCGTTTTAGGAGATGAGATTATTTAGGAGATTTGATAAAAAAAATTCATTAAAAACTTTTACCCACTTTTAAGTTTTTTTTTTTTTTTAAAAAAAATCCAATTCCAAAACAATCTGCCATGCCCTTTTGTACCAAACAACCCTAAACGGTTTCTTATCAAAATAAATTATCCACCAATTAATAACAAGAAGGAATATCAATTGACTTTGCAATTTTAAACCTCGGGCACATCAGGATATGGGACTCATATGTCATGACTCATGAGTCATGACACGATGCGAGCGAGGTTTCTTTGACCAACAAACAGGAATAAGTTATGCAAAATGTGATGAGATGGATTTTTGGTCAAGAAAATAGTAGTTAAATAAGCATAATAATATTATTAACCTTTGTAATATTTTTTAACTACTTTATTATATTATATTAAAAATTAGAGAAATTTTAAGTAAACATATGTTATACTCTCCCTCCATCCCATTAGATAAGGTCTTTTTTTATAATGACCTTGTCCCAAAATATAAAGTCATATTTGACTTTATTTGAGTAATAAATGTGTTTTTCCCCATTTTATCCATATATTAATTTCTCCTACACATTCTTTTCCACATTCTTTCACTACAAAAAAAGCGTGTATTAGTAGCGGTTATAAATGCCGGTTAGTCGCGGTTATAACCGCCACTAACATGTTACTAGCGGTTTTCATTTCCGCCACTAAATCACCCGTGACAAACATTTACTGGCGGTTATTGAAACCGCGTGTAATAAAGTTAAAGACGCCACTAATTAGTAGCCACTAATTAGTAGCGGTTAAGGAAACCGCTACTAAATAATAAAAAACCGCCTCTACTGTAAAAATTAGAATAATGTCAGAAAAATTCGATTTGTCAATTTAGTGGCGGTTTGAACAGCGGTTCAAACTGCCACTAATAAAAAAAATTTAAAAAAATTTTGTACCCATTTATTAGTGGCGGTTTGATCAGCGGTTTCAAACCGCCACTAATGAAAAAGAAAAAGAAAAAAATTTAAAAAAGGAATTGGTCCAATTTATTAGTGGCGGTTCAAAACCGCTACTAAAGTTTAAGGATGTGCCGTCCAGATTAGATATTCAAGAACTAATGTCATATGATCAAATGTATTGAAAAAATACTGATAATAAATTAGACTATTTCAAAATGTTTTTATTGTTAAAATAAAAAAAATTTCTCAATTATATTAACAATCACCATATGTATAAAAAAACCATACATCAAACAATAAAATAAGAAATAGTTAAAAATAAAAAACTAATTATGTTTGTTGTAAGAATATTATGAATAATAAATTAAACTTTTTTATCACTAAAAATGGGAAATAATTCGATATTGTAACCTGAAAAAAAAATATATTAGCAAACAAATAAATTCAGAATAGAAAATCAAACAGACAGAATAAAAAGAAATATAAGATAAATTGTTTACAAAACAAAAAATAAGACATTGGCGGTCAGTCAGAGGATAAATTGGAAGGAGAGAGAGAAAGAATTGAATGAATGTGTGAAGGAAAATGAGGGGAGGGAGTGGATATTTATAATGCTTCGTGCGGGATTTAGTAGCGGTTTGGGCAGCGGTTATAAACTGAAAAAAAAAGCCTTCAGTGGCGGTTCTGGAACCGCCACTAATATTTGTCCGCAGAATTAGTGGCGATTCTGGAACCGCTACTAGTTGTTATTAATTAAAAAAAAAGCTCAACCTACATTAAAAAAAATATGATATATGAACGTTTGATACACATTTTTATGAAAATTTTATAAAAGAAAAATAATTGTGGTTGGCTGCTTCAATCATCTTCTTCTTGCTCCTGCCTAAAAAGAAAATAAACAAATATATAAATTTTTATTGCTAATGGTGTTGAAATTTGTTTAAATTATTTGTAGTGAAAATCCTCACCTAACTACTGGTAAATGACCATCTTCTTCAGAAATGAGGTTGTCGAAGTTTTCAGGTTCAAAATGCTGGCTACCTAGTTCCAGATCATCTTCGTCACCCATGTCGTAGAGGTCACACGGCTTCATATGAATCACCATGTGCCAATCTTTGTGTGTCCGATCTTCCACATAGTATACTTGCTGCGCATGTGAGGCAAGAATATACGGCTCATCATCTGCCACTTCCCCTGTGTGAATGAGCCTCGAGAAATTGACGGACGTGATGCCCAAGCTGTCCACGGTAATGCCTTGAGAAGTTCTGGTGTCTGCCCAAATGCAGTTGAAGAGAGGCACGGTGAAATGACCTTGATAGTTAAGCTTGATGATGTCCATGAGCTTTACATAGTATGATACGCCTCCAAATTGCATGTCTGTATCCCGTGAGCTGGCATAACTCCTTGTCCCGAATGTGCCAAAGACTCCGGAATTCTGGGTGAGAGAACCTTCATCCCTTGCAATGGTGTAGAACTTGGACCGGTTGCTATATTTATCATATCAGACGCATGGGGATTGTTGTCATTGAGTATCCTCTATGCAAACCAATCCGGAAACTCTCGATGGACCTTTTTATCCACCTCGACAGATGACCTTGTGCGGCTTCGTAGTTGGCGTTTAACATAGTGGAGGAAATCCCTAAATTTCAATGGAACATATCAGAGGGTTATGTGGTTTGGAAATAAAAAAAAAACATGATAAGTGTATATAGTGTTATAATTCTTACTGAATGTAGGGCTCCACTTGAGGGCAATTTGTCAAGACATGTCTGTATGCTTACAACCTCTCAGTGGGAGTGAGCCTGTAATACTGACTTCCTCCAACTGGCTTTCCGACTGGCGGGAATAATGTGTTGGAAGGTGACTGGACATTGGTGGGGCTGTCATCGACACAAGGAGGGCGGTTGAATGAAGTCTCGATGTCATCATCAAAATAGCTCGAACAATATGTTAACACCTCGTCACTAGAATAACCCTCTGCTATAGAACCGTCTGGAGATGCTTTGTTCCTCACGTACGACAAGTACAATTAGGTAACTGAAACAAAATCATGAAACTACTGGAAAAATGAATCAACGGACCTCTCTATGGGATACATCCAGCGGTATTGAACCGGGTGTCTTGAATGAGGTGTACAGTGAGATGGACCAGGACCGTGAAGAAAGACGGGGGAAATATCATCTCCATATGACAGAGCATTAGAACAATTTTTTCCTGCAATTGATCCAGCTCTGCTTTGTCCAAAACTTTTGCACACAACCGTCGGTAGAAAGAACTGAGTTGAACCAAAACATTAGACACCTCCGGGGGCAATGTGCTTTTAATTGCCAGAGGTAGGAATTACTGGAGCAAAACGTGGCAGTCATGGTTTTTTAACCCGGCAATCTTCTTAGAGTGCATGTCCACACATCTTGAGATATTGCTTGAATAACTATCAGGGACCTTAATGTCCTTAAGTGTGGAGAGGAAGACTTCCTTGTTGGCTCTTGTCAGTGTGAATGAGGCTGGGGCAAACTTGTAATTCTCATCCGGCCATGCGTCTTCACGTATTCCCATCGCCATCAGATCTTTCCTTGCTTGGAGATGGTCCTTGGACTTTCCAGACTCGTTCAGTAAAGTGTACAAAATATTGTCACATACATTTTTTTCGATGTGCACGACATCAAGACAGTGGCGAAGTATATTAGATTTCCAGTAGGGGAGCTCGAAGAAAATGCTCTTCTTTCGCCATTGCTGCACGTTTTCCCCCTGGGACTGGCCTCGTCCCCTTCTCCCCCCAGGCTGAACGCCGCCTGTCTTCCCGAACTCTACGTGAACATCTTCAAGCTGTTGAAGAACATCTGCGCCAGACAAAAACGTAGGAGGATCCCTCATTTCCTGCGATCCATTAAATCTAATCTTCTGCAGCCGGAACATATGACCTCCAGGAAGGAACTGCCGATGACCCATGAAGCACCACTTGCGACTGTGAGGAAGGCGGACCGAGTCTTGGTCAAAGTTGCAGTTGGGGCAAGCTCTGCATGTATGCACGTTCTAACCAGACAATGTGTAACATCCCAAATTTTAGAAAATAGGAAATAGGGAATTATTTAAGGTTTTAAGGAATGTAATTAAAATATTTTTAAAAAAAATGCATTGACAATAAATTTATGATATTTAGGCATTTTTAATAATTTTAAGGTTTATTTTCTTTAAGAAATAAAGAGAAATAATTAGGAGATAAAACTTAACTTGGATAAAAGAGACAATAAAGATTTATTTAAAGTCTCGAGATGTCATATAGAAATTAAACAGTCTTATAAATAAATTTATGAGGTCAGATGTATCTTTAATAATTTTTAAAGCTTATTTTCTTTATTAATTAAGGAAAAGTAGTTGGGAGATAAATTTAAATAAGGGAATATTTGGGGTCTTGAGGTATTGTTTAATATTTAAAAAATCTTATAAATAAATTTAGAAATTAAAGCATATCTAGGAAAATTATGTTGGGGACAAATCCAGATTTATTTGTAAAGGATAATGATACATAAAATTACCATTTGAGAGGAAAATGGGAAAAGGGAAATGTAAAAGACAATATCTGCCCCTAGTTGAAAATATCTTCAGTTATAAAAGGAGGGGCAAGATAGTAAAATACCTATAAAAGAAATATATCAGTCTCTCTTTTAATATATACCACACACGTGTCTATTCCTTTCTTATTTATTCCTCTCTGTCTCTCTCCACACACACATACACATACTTGCCCTGTCTCTCGAAATCCTTCCTCCCTCTCATCTCTCTAGATCCCTCCGTCTTCTCTCTTCTTCGATGGCGGCTGGCGGTGGCGAGACGACGTGTCACGGCGGCGAGCGAAGGCAGTGATACCCGGGAAGCTTGGGATTCTCTTGGGTAAGCTCATCTCCTCCGTCTTCTTCTTCTTCTTCTTGGTTCGATTTGAACGATTCTGAGCGAGTTCAAATGAGGGGGCAATGATTCAAGTTCTGGGGTTTAGAGCTTATAATCTCATAAAAGATGAATATTAGACTTCGATTTTCACTGTTTGGTGAGTGATTTTGAGAGATGATTTGGGTTTAACTGAGTTTCTTCAAAGGTCCCCAAATCTGTTTTCTGTTCATCGCCGTCGGGTTGGGTGAGATTTCGATTGAAAACTGAACTGAACCTTTAATTAAATGCGATTAGGAGTAAACTTGAGTGAATATAAGATTTTGTATGTTTGATTTTTGAAGTTGGGATTTTGGATTCTTTTCTTTCCTCTTCCCCTGTTTCATTCATAACCGTCGGCCAGGGGTGGCTGAAATTATGAGTGTGCGAATTTAAGGTTAGCAGAGCGATAATGAATTGGTGGTATGTTGAAATCTTCGGAGGTTAGAAGGGATTGGGGCTCTACCCTTGTTCTTCTCTGTTTCTTGTTCTTGTCGGTTTGCCTGATTGTGGGTGTAAACCGAACTGAAGTCTGGGGGTAATGGGATGAAAGATCGATGATGTGGTTGGTGATTGCATGTGGCTTATTCTTGTTTGCATATAGAATTTTATGATTCCCTTCCTTTCTTGCTTCCTATTCTGTTCGGCAATAGGTAGGGAAGAGAGGAAATTGTTGACATTGGATTATGTGGGATTGTTTCTTAATAGATTGTGAGGTTGTTCTTTATCTTCTTTCTTGTTCTGCGTTGGTCATCAATGAGGAAGAGGAGTTAAAAATGTTTTGAATTAATTGATGATTTTAGGATTGAATTAGAATCACCACCTATATGATGAAGTTATGTGTGAATGTGAAATTTCTTCCCTTCTCCTGTGTGCTCTGGTTGCCGGGTTTTATGACCAAGGAGAAGAGAATATGGTGACATTTAATCAAGTTGTAGAAAGCTGTTATACACTTTCATTTTCGGATGTTGCTGGCCGCTGGCCTAGTGAAAGGAAGACAGTAATTATGACATTAAATTGCAATGTTCTTTCCTTTTGTTCTGGTCGGTGAATCTCAGTGAAAGAAGAAAGGGCATTATTTAGGATATGAGGAGAAAAGGAAATGTTGTTGATTCAAGATTTTAATGAGGGATGAATTGTGTTGTTAATGTTGAGGATTAGTTTGTAATTATAGGCTCTAAATGAATTAAATGTTTGAGAATGATTACATTAAATAATCTCACTTTTCGAAAGGAGATTATGAAATTGAGAACTTGTTAACGGTGAGATTTGGATTTGATTTTTGAACTTATATGTATGGTTATAGGTTCATGAGCCGATTTTCTTCCTAAGGATATTAATGCTAAAATCTAATTTTAAATGGGAGATTGCCATGTTAGTTTGACTCTTGCTAGGATAACGGAGTTTAAGCATAGATATGGAAATTTTAATGGATTAAGAGTAAGAAATATGATTAGTTCTTGTGTTTTGATTAGGGATTAGGAAATTATTAATAGTTTGATGGAGGTTCAATGACATCGAAGAATTGATAATGTTGAGGGTGATGGGTTCAAACTTTACATAGATTAAAGATTGGTTGAAAAAGTTTTAGAATTAAGGTTAAAGATTTAATGTTAATTGGCTAGGTAAGAACGTGGTTAATTTTGGAGCATGGAACAAAATGGGTTGGAGTTATTTGTTGAAGGTTATTGGTTTGAAATAATTATCCAATATTTAAGATCCCTGAGTAGGAGAGTATGGTGGATATATTTGATAGTTAAAAAATATTTAGAAAACCCCTAATATATGGATATGCATTATCTTACAGGATTTTATCAAGGTATAATCTAGGTTGAGTGTTATTGAGTATGAATTGGTTTATGAAAATGGATTAAATATTTGGCTATATGAAGGTCATTAAATGTTTGATAGGTAAGGAATCTAAATGATATATCCAGGTATAGTTGCTTTAGTTGAGATGTTGAGGAGTGATGATTTGAAATCTGGAAGCATTTCCCAACTCATTAGGAGATGTTCCATGAATACTTTTGAAGAAGTAGAAACTAGTTTCAGATTTAGAGAGTAGGCATTTTCAAAGGATTTTAACTAATTATCATAAATGGGGAGAAAGTTTACTTGATTAGATATTTTAAGCTAGAATCTCAATTGTTAGTAGAAAAGAACATGAATGGTGTTCATTTATATGTTAGATACGTTAGAAAATTTAATTTAGGGGGCTTGATGATCAAATGTAAATGTTGAGGCATGGATGAACTAAGTTGGATTAAGGTGGTAGAGAATTACGGTTGTTTGATTATAAATGGATAAAAGAAAAGATTAAAGCTTGTAAAGGTTAATGAAGGAACCTATATGGAGCCAGATAGATAAATGATGTTTGATTATAGGACAGCAGGAGATTCAAGGAAAGAAGTTAATTCCGGAGATTGGGATTTAATCTAGAATAATTATTTTAATGGCTTGTAGGTTCTATATTAATTATAGGAATTAATTTTCACTCGATTAATTTTAGTTTAGATTCTAAGAAAAATTTAGTATACTTAAAGAATATGATGGTGTGGATGGAGATTATAAATTTCTAGAAATCTGGATTTATTCCTGTGCTTGTTTCCATGTCCTATTACTCTGTATATTTTTTATATATGATAAGAAGTAATGATAGAAATAGGAACTAAATTTATCTATGGTTGTTGGTTAGACTGAATATAGTAAGTTGAAAACCTCTGTTCTATTTCTGTTCTCTTGAATAATATTTTCAGTGACAACAATGAATAAATTGTAAACTGTGATTTTAATAAGATTAAAGTTATACGGTACAAGAATAAAGAATTAACATATATAGTAGAAGATGATAATGTTTAATAGGTCAATTATGATTAAGTCATTAGAACTTTTCTTTATATTTAATTTCGGAAAAGAAGATGATAAGAATCAGAATTATTAATTGTAATAAATTATTTGTAATTGACCTTTTAATTTTAAAAAGGGGGTTAGAATAATTACAAAACTGTAATTTTTCATTAATACAGGGAAAAGGGTAGCATGAAGTTATTAGGACCCGAGAGAGAGAGAGACGCTGAATAATTATATAGAAGTTTAAATATTAATTTATTGTTTATATTAAATGTTAATAGGTCTTGATAGTAAAATAAATTGAGAAGATCAGTAGAAAGAAAAGGGAGCAAGTACAGGACTAAGGTCTAAAGAAGCCAGGTAGCAGTTTATTTCATTACAGTAAAAGAATTGCATGTATTATTTTGTAATATCTGTTTCAAGTTTACATTATGCATGAAGGTTATAAACCTTGTTAATTCCTGCATAGTAAATTATGGAGTACTCCAGGCTTAGGTGGGTCGCACCCCCTTTGCCAGTTCAGTTATGTTATAACGGGATAATTATAACGAGAAATCCTGCAGGTGAGGCCTCCACTAGTTAACGAATATATTGTTAATAGTGGCTGGTAGAGCATTGAGCGCAGGAAGTATGTATAATTGTTTTATTTGTTCAGGTTTATGAAATAAATACATGTCAAAGCTAGCATGATAATATATGTTAATGAAAGAAACTGCTATTGGGATTTCCAATCTCACCCTCTTCCCCAAACATTTTTCAGTTTAGCAGGTTGAAAGAAGCTAGCTGGGGAAGAAGAGTAGAAGAAGAAATTAGGATCATAATTTGGAAAGCAAGAGGCAGTAATTATTTTAATAAGGTTATTTGTATATGTTGTAAAATTAAATTATTAAATTAATAGTAGAAAGTATAGAAATAGAATTGTATAAATTTATTATGAGATTTAAATTTCCTAAGTATTATGAACTTTGAGTAGACTCCCTTAAGAGAGTTAGTGTACTTTTAATTGTTTTATTAACCACTTTATTTTATAAAGAGTTTTAAATTAATTCAATTTGTCTGAAAAGCCCATTCCAACCAACAGAGGGTTGGTCTAATGTTTTAAAAAGAAAAGTTTTAAATTTTTACGTATTTTTGGGCTTCTGACATTAAAAAGTGGTTATAATTCAATTAAAATGTTATAGTATAATAGGAAAATTCCAGGTGTTACACAATGTGCCAAGTCCGGGAAAATCGCTCACTATCCACATCAACGACGCACGGAGTGTGAAGAGCGTCTTACTGTAAGCGTCATACGTCTCAACTCCATTGCTCCACAGTTCCTTCAACTCCTTATCAACGGTTGAAGGTAGACATCTATATCGTTTTCAAGAGCTTTCTTCCCCGGAATAATCATTGAAAGAATGAATGAGCTCTGTTTCATACACATCCAAGGGGGTAAGTTGTAAGGTATCAATACCACAGGCCATATATTGTACGTAGTGCTAAGATTCCCGAATGGATTGAACCCATCTGATGCGAGAGCGAGGCGGACATTTCTCGGGTCACTGGCAAATTCTGGGAATCGAGCATCAAACGCTTTCCAAGCCTCAGCATCCCTAGGATGTCTCAACTTCCCATCGACGTTGGGCTCTGATGAATGCCACTGCATGTGCTCAGCCGTTTTGGATGACATATACAACCTCTGAAGTCGTGGAGTCAGGGGGAAATATCTTAGAATCTTTGCAGGCTTCTTGGTTGCTATTCGACCCCTCTTTGCTTGTTTGTACCGAGAAGCATTACACCGCTTACATCTGTCCAACTCAGCGTCGTCTCCCCAGTACAACATACAATCATTCGGGCAGGCATGGATTTTAGTGTAGTTCAATCCCAACTTGTTAATAGTCTTCTTTGCTTCGTAGAATGATGGTGCGATTTCTGCCTGAGAGAATGCATCTCCCAATATTCTAACACCATCGACATCCCCTTATCGCTGAAGCCACACAAGCACTTGATATGATAGAGCTTGACAAGAAATGACAGTTTTGAATATTTACTGCACCCTGAATAAACATTATTCTTATTCTAAAACGAATGTTTCTGTGACAAAACTAGAAACAAAATCAGGCAGTTTTTAGTAGAACCTGGAAACAATGGCTTATCTGAATCCGTCATAAGGTTGAAAAAATTCTTTGCAGCTTTATTTCAAAAAAACTCCGGGAGTGGTCCTTCAACCCCTTCCTGACTCCCGATGCCGTCACCTTGCACCCCGAAAGCATCACGCACCACATTGTTTAATGGATCCACATGATTGTTGTCATCGTCATCATCGTCGATCTGCATTCCAACCTGAGATGTTCCAGCAACTTCACCACCATCATCATCGTTCTCGCCATGAATACCCTAGAATGTGTAATTGGATGGGAATTGTTTCAGTATAAGATGGTCACGCACAACATTTCTGGGATGCCACTTCTTAAATTTACATTTCGGACAAGGACATAATATCTGATTGTTAACACCGGTGCGGTTGAAAGCAAAATCTAAGAAGTGGTCAACACCAACCAAATAGCGGGGGGACGTCCGTGGCAAATTTATCCAAGATTTATCCAACATATGACTGGAGATATTATCAAAGAAGGAAAGAGCTTAATGTTTGAATGAAATGTGAAAATGAATTGGAAAGCATCAAGGGCTTATAAAATGAAATTTAGACTTTAGTGGCGGTTCCTTAACCGCTACTAAAACCGCAACTAACTCAATCAGACCGTTGGAAAAGGAACAGGTGGCAGCTATCTGATTATTACATTAGTAGCGGTTCTACTAACATTAAATTATTTTTATATTTATTCACTTAGTGGCGGTTTTGAAACCGCCACTAAATGTGCTCTTTTGTATTTTTAATGTTATTTATATCTTTTTTTCAAATACTATATGAGAAAATAAACAAATAACAACGGTTTATTTATTAGTCACGGAGAAACTTTTTTTGTTTAACTGTTAGGAAAAATTATCGCCATTTGTGAAGTAAAAAATTAAATCAGATCATAACGACTAACAAAATTATGCAATATTAAAGATATGAAATGTTTGAACAACTAATATTCAAATTAACAAACATTTAAATATAAAAATGTTCAACTAAAATCCTATAATTAACAAACATTTAAATATAAAAATGTTCAACTGAAATCCTGAAATTAAAAACATTCTAATAAAAAAAGACCCTAGAGCTACGCCGCAGGAGGCTGATCGTCGTCTTGATGCTCCGGAGAATGGTTGTGAGGCTACTTCGGTGGACGTGGAGGTAGTGGTATTCGCAAAGGAGATCCATCCGGGTCGAACCTCCGCTGTATCCGTTCGAGCGTGCTATTGGCGGTTTGCACCCAGGAGTCCAGTCGGTCGTACACCTGATCAGTCACCCCGTTCCGTAATCTCATGAGTGAGACTCTTCCTCATTTGAGCCTCATACTCTGCGTCTCTCCTAATCGGGCCACTTGTAGATGGTTGGCTCGAAGTTGTAGACTGGGCGCTGCCTGGGTCGCCTGACCTGCCGTACACCACCGTAGGTCGGGCTCCGAGTCCCATCCCGCGAACCTGGCCAGGGTGCTCTTGAGGCCCTAAGGCAGCCCTTAGCGAGGCAATAGGGTTTACATTGTCCCCCTACGACTCGGCGATCTCTCTCTCCGCTTCTTCAATCCTAGCCTACACACACAAAAATATTAACAATTTTATTTTGATATCGTTGTTATTAAAAATATAAAAATACAAAAATAAATAAATAAAAATTTTACAATTTGCTCCTTAGCCTCCATAGATGTTGGGCTCCCGTCGGCGTGTCTGTGCTTTATTTGGTAGAAACGACCGTATATATAACGATAAATTATTTTTAAATTAAATAACGAAGCTTCATTCCTTCATACCATCTCTTTGTAGCCAACCGAAAATGGCTTCGTCCCAGCCGTATGATGAACCTTCTGATGCGACTTCGCGGTAAGACCTTGTTGCGACCTCTTCTGTTAACGTAAACTAAAATTAAATAATCATTAGTAATTCAAAAATATTTCTTCAATATGATATTTCAATATCAATTTAATAATATTATTCATTATACCTTCCCTATGTCTCCCCTCCTCTAACCCACATATATCTCCCACGCATCCGCAGGGACGCCACCAGGGACATCACCGACCAACTCCTGAAACGGCCTACTCCCCCATCTTTGATTCTGTCAAATTCTTGCGGCTGTCCCTCACATCAAACTTCCTCTATAAAATATTAAATTTAACTATGTTTAATTAGAAAATAATAAATAATAACAAATTCCAATAATAACATAAAAGAAATAAGAAATACATTTCCTATAATATTTATTAAAATCAAATTCAAATAATAACAGAAAAGAAATAAGAAATAATAAATAATAACAAGAATATTTCTTATAATATTAATTAAAACCACATTCTAATAATAATAAATAATAAACAATAAATAAGCTCAAAGTTAGTTCAACCAACCTTAACAATTTCATTCCACGGGAACTTTTTAGAGTTCGCGTCAATCTTCCTCCAGTCCAAAGCGTCAATCAGGAATCGCTGGTAATTCTGGCCTACACCCCCGACAAACCTCGAGTACAGTTGCCCCCTTGTCCTACCGGTAATTTGTTCAAGTCATCCCACTCAACTTTAACTTTGTGCCCGCTCGAAAGGTTCATCGCATTTTGCACCGTCAACCTCTTCTCGCTTATGCTACCAGAATGGTCTGTAAAATTTAGGGAACAATTTCAATTTAATGAGCGATAAAAAATTATAATTATCTGATAAAAACAATAAAAATTGAATTTCCTTACCCTGAACTTGTACTTCGTAACCGGTGGACATTCCGGCGGATCGTTTAGGGCGCCCCGCCTCTTCATCTTCCTCAGAGTCCAACCAACGTGCCATATCCTCAAAATCCGCTCCTCCTCCAGTCTCGTCGAAGTTTTCTCCCCAGAATGCATTGATTACATCTTCTGGAATCGGTTGGTTCTGTATATGGATGCGCTCTTGTTCTATACGATCCCTCTCGGCCTGCTCAGCCAGTTCCTTACGAAGCCGCTCCTTAGCCTTCTCTTGTTCAGCAGTCATAGGCCTCTTATTGCGATCGCCATTTTTCACCATGATTTTGACCTCTTCTTTCTCGTCGAAGTCACGTCACTTTCTCCCTAAAAAGCTCGTGCCTTTTCAGAGAAAATGCACGAGCCTTTTTAAACTATTCAACTTAGTAGCGGTTTTCCAAAAATCGCTACTACTAGTCGCAGTTTGAGCAAAAACCGCAGCTCAAACCGTGACTAATTTCAACCTGTATTAAATGCAGTTGCATTTATTTCGTTGAATTAGTGGCAGTTTTGGCTATAACCGCCACTAATTCAGCGGCCATTCATTTTCTCGCGGTTTTTCCTTCCAGAACCACGTCTAAATTTACGTCACTACTCATCCCGCCAAAGGGCCCCAAATTTGTTGCGGTTCTTTCTCCCAAACCACTACTAATGTCCGCTACTAACTACTTTTGTGGTCAAACCGTCGTATTTACTTGCCGTTTGTGCTTATAACCGCTAGTAAGGCATAATTACTGGCGGTTGTAGCCTTCCGCGACTAATGTAACCGCTACTAAAACCCCATTTTTTGTAGTGTTTTCATTATTACTCTCTTTTACTTATTAACAAACAAGGGCACCTTTGAAAAAAATGGTATAATTCCTACACATTTATTGTTTTTAACTAACTTTAACTAATTTTTTAGGAAACGTAATTCAGTTAAAAAGACCTTATATTACGGGATTATGGGAGTATTTTTATAGTGAGATAATTAATTACAGGTTTTGTGTAAGGAATTTAATTAAGATGAGTCTCACGAAATCGTGTAATTAATTTCAGGTCCCTGACACGAAGTTGTTATCGCATGCTCATTAAATTGTTATCGCAGGGCAAATAGTTGTTATCGTCTGGTCAAAAATTGTTACTGAATTCTTAGTTACTAACAACTGAATGAGCAGGCGATAACAACTTTTTGGCCTACGATAACAACATAATGAGCATGTATAATAACTTGTGGTTAACCATATCAACTAAATGAGCATGTGTAACAACTTTTGTTCAGTAACAATTTTTGAGCTGCCGATAACAACTGAATGTGCAGATGATAACAACTTTATGGGACCTGAGATTAATTATGCGATTTCGCGTGGTACCTGGGATTAATTAAGCGATTTCGTGGGACCTCATTATAATTAAGTTACTTACAAGGGACTTGTAATTAATTTTCCCATTTAAATTTTATATGTATAAGTTGAATAACTATAAACATCTTATTCGATAAAAAAAAATAATGATAAACAGATTCATTATTGAATAAACAGTAATAAGTTATGAATATTTGAAGGAAAGAAGGATTACCCATAGCTACAAGTGAAAACAATTAAATACAAAAGTCCCTAACTTTCATTTAATACTAATAGGTCTGAAAAATGCTGTAATTTACTATTATTAGATCAAGAAATGGATGGTTTCAGATTTAATATTTTATAAAAATGTTATTACAAAATCTTACAAATTAAAGATATATTTTGTTGTCTTATTTTATTATGAATTATGTGGATAAGATTTTTAAAGTTTAAATCTAGAGTAAAAATTTTACAGAATATGAACCACTTGCTTATTTTTAAAAAAAATCTAAGGGTGGAAAAGATATTTTGAGAGAGAGAGAGAGAGAGAGAGAGAGAGAGAGAGAGATACATGGGAAAATATGTTTACATGCAATTTAAGTGATGATTTTAATATTTTTCAAGATGTGCTCCCTCCGTTCCTCAATGTAAGACTTTTTTGGGATGCGAGCTTATTCCTAAATATAAGTTATCTTTCTAATTTATCTCAATTTTTTTTTCAAATTATCCTTATTGATGTTCTTCAATAAAAAACAAGTAAGAAAGTGTTGGAATAAAGGCAAGTGGTTAGGGTGCTTTGGTAATATCATGTGATTTTAACTAATTTAATTAACACCCTTAATTTCATCAAATTTGACAAATATGTCTTATATTTAAGAACACAAGAATACTAAAAAAAAAAGTGAGTCGAAGGAGTCTAAAAAAAGGAAAAAAGAAAAAAAAAGAAAGAATACTAAAAAGAAAGTGAGTCGAAGGAATCTATAAAAAAAGGAAAAAGAAAAAAAAAAGAAAGTGAATCAAAGAGGGAACAAGATATACAGAAGGTAAGGAAAAAAGAAGGAAACGAGATATAGATGGTAAGGAAAAAAGAAGGAAACGATCAAAAAATATGTTGCAATGAAGGGTTGAGATTGATCGACTGAATTCTGGCGGCAGAATTCAGGATCTCATGTATCGTCTTCTTCTTACTCCTGTGAACAATCTCTTGGACACACAACACATTTCTCTACGCATCTCTCCCTAACCTGCTAGATTTTCTTCGCCACAAAGAAAGTAAAGAGCAATCTCTTGGTTTTGTATTCCTTGTTGTGTTACTTGCCAGGGTAGCTCAGAAAAACGGTCATGGAGCCCAATCGACACAGAGTTAGTGCTCCTCCGCCCAAAACCTCCATTCCCACCGTTTTCCTCTCATTCATCGCCCTCGCTGCCACGGTAGGTGACCCTTTCTCTTAACGTTCCCTTTCATCAACTAGAATGTTTTGTATGCTCTGTTTTCATGTTGTAGTTGCAATACTTATTTTCATTTCTTTAGTTCCCACTTCGCCGATCTCATCTCCCCTTCATGTGTAATATTTTCAGCTGATACGAGGCCATGATGGATGACCACATTTAGGGGCCCTGTGGTTCTGGCTTTTTTTCTCTCTCCTTTGCATACCATAATGAGGATGTTATTGGTGTTTTGGTTTTTACTAAGAAGCGGTTCGGTTCGATGCATTGCGTCAGCATTTCTATAAGACAAAGACTGCTATAGTTAAGGGTTAAGGTGCATTTTGGTCAATGATTTGTTATAAAAAGCGTGTCTGGCACAATTATTTTTAAAATGGTCCATATAAGCCAACCATCTTTTAAAATGATCCATATAAGCCAACCATCTTTTAAAAATAGGCAACTTGGCCAATAATTTATTATAAAAAGGAACACCTGGCACAACAGAATTCTGCAATGTATTGGCCAAGTTGCCCCAATTTAAAAGATGATTGATTTATATGGACCATTTTAAAAATAATTGTGCTAGGCACACTTTTTGTAACAAATCATTGGCCAAAATGCACCTTAACCCTGTAGTTAATTTTTCTCTTTAGGAAGGGAATCAGTTCAAGTAATAATGTGATGGTTTTCCACCATTTTTTAAAAAAAATATGATATATGGCTCATTTGTTGGTGTTGTCTGGGATCAAAGTTACAATGCTTTGTTATTAACAAGTCAACATTTTGTATTCACATTGAAATTGGGCAATGCTCAGAAGTCAAATCAAATTCTGAAACTGAAAACACAAGGAATTGTGTACAGGTATTCATCATTTTATCACCACCATCCTTTGGGAATGGTTTTTCTATTGTGCACCAAGTTCCACAAGGGTATGTTGGCGTATATTGGTGAGGAGGTGCTCTCGTGCAAACAATTACTGAACCAGGTTATATAGTTTGCTTCTCCATTTCTGTTGGCTTAATGTCTGTTCCATGTTCTTGGTTTTAAATTATATAGGCTTCCATTTTGAAGATGCCTTTCATAGCACAGTACGAGCATGTTCAGGAGACACTTCAGACAGATACGGTGATTTCTTGTTCATAAATTTGTGGTGTAACCTGGCAAATGGCGCAGTTAGTCATACGAGTATTATTGTAATCGTTGTTGCAGGTGACAAATATACCGTGCGGTACAAAAGGGGGTGTCATGATCAATTTTGAGGAGATACAAGCAACTATAAACTCTACTTTAAAAGTTTCTTTTAATAAAACATTTCACTCGCTCACTCACAGCTGATCTAATATAATCTTGTAGCTTCTTTTCTTTAGATTTAAAATGCAATGATTTAAATTGTGGCCGTTATTGTTCATTTCAGGTTGTAAACCGGCTTCATAAGGAATATGTGTACGAGACATTGCTGAACTATGGGGTGCATTATGCGAAGACCTGGATACATGACAAGATTCACCATGAGATCGGTCATTTCTGCGGTACTCATAGTCTTCAACAAGTTTGCATTGATGTTTTAGATTAGGTAAACTTTAATAATGTCTTCTTTTTATTTATTTTTAAATTGAAAAATTTCACAAAAATCCTTTTGAAAATGGAAAAGAACAAATAGTCCCTTAAATTTTAGAAATCTCAAATCATATACTCGGAAGGAATTTTTATTTTGATCATAAACATTTTTGAGTTTTTGTTAACAATTTACAACTCCAAATATTGAGAGCATTAGTGTCTTTAAGTAATATATGAAAATCTCAAATTGCTCCATGGGTCTGATTTGGGTTTTTTTTTCAAATTTAAAGGACTGATTTGTCCTTTTCCATTTTCAAGGGGATTTTGGTAGTATTTTCTCTTTTAAATATTGCTATCCAATTAATTAATACACTTCCATTTATAGGTGATTTATATAGATAAAACACTAGATAAACGAATTAACTGCTATCATGCCACTAAACAAACCCACAATAGAATAAATAGAACATAAGTGAAGTACAAGGGTTAGCAAGTATATACTGGATATCTTGCTAAAAATAGGAGATTTTTACTAATATAATCATATTAACAATGTTAGTTAAATTAGTTACTATGACTTCCCTTTCCTAAAACATCTCAAAAATTTTTCTTAATTATTTGAATTTCTATCTTACTTGATTATACTTTCGAGGTAAACATGGAGATAATTTACGAAAAATTGGTAAAAATTAGAAGTATGTCACATATTTAGGAGTAAGATTAACTCTATAAATATGTTTTATATTTAGGAATGAAGTAAATTTTTTCTCAACTTCTTGATGTAACCTATAACTTTTCTTCTCCAAAAACTTCCATTCCATAAGGATCTTACTCACAGTGGTATTTCTCTCAGCCTCACTAATAGCTATCTTCACTACTACAAAAATCCCATTTTATGTCACCAATTAACGTCACTTATTTAAAAATGTGACTTTAAAAATCAACAAAAAATAAACATCACACTTGAAATTAAGTGTGATGTTGAAACTTTTCCACGTCACACTAAAATTTTAGTGTGACGTTAAAAGTGTTTTTCAGAAAATGAAAAAAATGAAAAAATGGTTGGAGGGAAAATGAAAAAAAAAAAGAAGAGGGGGGGTTTTCCACGTCACACCACTAAGTGGTGTGACGTGGAAACCAGGTTTCCCGCCCCAATTTTCCCCTTCCCGCCCCCTCCCCCCACAAGCTGGTGAGGGGGCCCACACACAAACACACACCCCCACCACCCCCCACCCCCCCCCACACACACACACGGCTTCACCACCCCCCCACACACAGACACACACCCCCACCACCCCCCACCCCCACCCTCCCCCACACACGGCCAAACCCCACCCCCCACACACAGACACACACCCCCACCACCCCCCACCACACACGGCCAAACCCCCCCCACACACACACGCGCGCGCACGACCAAACCCCCCCCAACAAGCTCACCACCCGGCCCCCACCCCCCACCCCCCCCCAAAAACCCACGGCCACACCCCCCACCCCACACGGCCCCACCCACCCCCCACACACACACAGACACGGACACACACCCCCACCACCCCACCCCCACCCTGAGACCCCCCCCACCACACCCCCAAACCCCCCACCCCCCCACCCCACACACACACACGGACACACCCCCACCCCCACCCCCACCCTGAGGACCCCACACACACACACGG
Organism: Mimosa bimucronata; assembly: GCA_037074515.1. Classification (NCBI taxonomy): domain Eukaryota; kingdom Viridiplantae; phylum Streptophyta; class Magnoliopsida; order Fabales; family Fabaceae; genus Mimosa; species Mimosa bimucronata. Next base: position 29,119,317 of record CM073445.1, on the reverse strand, counting down.
ACCCCACCCCCCACCCCCCACCCCCACACGGCCACACCCCCACACACACGGCCACACCCCCCAACACTATGAAGTCATTGAGAATTGGTACGTTCTTCTTGCTATTGCTATTTCAGTTTCTGTTATAGTTCAGAATCAAATCTTTATTTTTTCTGTAATTTGATATTGATAGGAGCTTAGAGGGAAGCTGTAATGTGGGCTATTTGTTGGTGGTGAAATGGTTCTTTGCTTTGCTCATAGGAATTGGTACGTTCTTCTTCTTTCTGCCTTGAGTTTCTTATCTTAACCTTGAAGTGTATATATATTCTGGTAGTTTCAATTTTATAAGCTCTAGTTCTGAATTGCCATGATTGAACTATTAATGGTTCATTTGGTATGTGGTTAGAAAAATCCTTTTCTTTTTTTAATTTGATTATCTTGCGTCTGCTGTGATTATTTTTCATTAGTTCTGTTTTTATAAATTATTATTATTCTAATGCAGATTTGATGGTATTTTTTTAATTCTAAAAAATCGTTTTTTGGAGGAGGAAAAAAAATGAGACATAGGCATAAAGCTTAGTGACGTTATGCCTTTCATGCATGCACCTTATATATCCTTAGCTTTCTCATATATGTTAAATTATTGTTGATTATGTGTATTTCATCAAATTTTAACAGGTACTGGAATAGCTGCTGTTTTCATCAATATATCTGTTGAAAACTTCGCTGGTTGGTAATTAAATATGCAATTCTATCTATCTGGTTCTTTTTTTTTTACTTGTTCAAAGTTTTTTTCAGCTCTGATTTCCTCCTATCGGGTTCAGCAATTTCAATTGCGCCTCCGTTCACAGCTTCACTTCATCAAGGTTCCTTCTTTTCCTTATTTTTTCCTGATAATTAAATCTGCTGCCTTTTTTTTCAATTGTAAATTGCAAAAAATGCCATAGCATATTTAATGGTTTTGTAAGTCTTATAAATTGGTCTCCCATAGAATATTTAATGTTCAATTGTAAATTGGTTTGCAAATGCTGTTACGTTGTAGTCACTGCAAATATTGCATACTTGCCAAAATGTTTTATAAGTCTTGTAAATTGGTTTGCTATTGGTTTTTGTTCTCAAATTGCTGAAGATTTATTTTGTCTAATTGATCTTGTTGCTACTAAAATCGTCGTGAATTTCGTTGCATTGTTGCTTGTTCCTTTGTTGCATTTTACATGCTGGTTTTGCTTCTATAAATCACTTCAAATAATTGGAGTGAAATTGGATTGTAAATGTAATTTTTGGATGTCACATTTACAAGAGGAGGCTTTGCCAAATTTTTTAAAAAATTTGCATGAAGTGAAGATATGCATAGCATGCCCATTTCTTCCTAATAATGTAGTGAGATAAACTTGACTAGTTTGTTGGAGACGGTATAGGTTTAACAGAATGGATCGTAGTTGGATGCATGCATTGAGAACCACTAAAAAGTATCAGATGGGTGTGGAAGAATTTATTGAATTTGCCAAAAAAAACGTGTCCAGTAAGAATGGCATGTATCTTTGCCCTTGTGTGAAGTGTGCAAATGCTTATCGTAAGAGCATTGATGATATAAGGGATCACCTTCTTTGTGATGGGATTAATCTCCGTTATAAGAAGTGGCTTTGGCATGGGGAATTGGGAAGTACCGTACATGCGTTCCCGTCACAAAATGTACAAGAAGCGGTGGATGGTGTTTGTGATGATGGAATGGACGAGATGATTAATGACATTGGGGCGGAGTCATTTTCTGTGGTCCATGAGTTCGACAAGTTGAGGAGTGATGCAGAGACACCGTTGTTCCCGGGGTGTACTAAGTATACTCGGTTAACCGGCGTCCTGAAATTGTTGAAAATAAAGACAGAAAATGGGTGGGCAGACGCGGGATTCTCACAGATGCTTGAAGCTTTGAGTGATATGTTCCCGGCAGGCAATGTGCTTCCGAAGCGCATGTACGAGGCTAAAAAAGTTCTAAGCAAGATGGGCATGGAGTATAAGAAGATACACGCTTGCCCTAATGATTGCGTGTTATACAGGAAAGAGTATGAGGGCCTAAAAGAGTGTCCAAAATGTCATACTTCGAGGTACAAACCGAGGAAGGATGCCGTTGGTGATGATGATGGATCAAAGAAAGGGATACCTTTGAAGGTAATGTGGTACCTTCCAATTGTTCCACGGTTTAAACGCTTGTTTGCAAATGAGGCAGAAGCAAAGAAATTGAGATGGCATTGTGATGAGAGAATATCCGATGGAAGATATCTCCGGCATCCTGCTGATTCTCCTCAATGGAAGAAGATAGATTCCATGTTTCCTGAATTTGGTGGTGAGCCGAGGAACCTTCGTCTCGGACTGTGTACGGATGGTTTCAACCCTTTCGGGAGTCTCAGTAGCACACATAGTGCTTGGCCAGTTTTGTTGGTCATTTACAACCTGCCGCCTTGGTTGTGCACGAAGCGCAAGTATGTGATGATGTCAATGATGATTTCAGGGCCGAAACAGCCTGGTAACGATATCGATGTCTACCTGGCACCTTTGATTGAGGACTTGAAGATGTTGTGGGAGGAAGGCGTAGATGTGTTTGATGCTTACAGGCAGGAGACATTCAAGTTGCGAGCTATGTTGTTTACCACAATAAATGACTTCCCTGCATATGGCAATCTTTCTGGTTACAGTGTGAAGGGTTTTATGGCATGCCCTATATGTGAGTCTGACACACACTGCCACTATCTCAAACACGGACGAAAAACCGTCTACCTCGGTCACAGGAGGTTTCTTGATCGGTTCCATCCTTACCGTAGACTAAAGAAGTGTTTTAATGGCTTATCTGAGTACCGATCTGCTCCGACCCCCTTAACCGGGGAGGAAGTTTACCGTCGTGTTGAGAATGTCAATATGGTATTCGGTAAGAAACAGAAGACGAAGACCGGTTCTGAGAAGATTATTTGGAAGAAGAGGTCAATCTTCTTTGATCTACCTTATTGGCGATATCTAGATGTGAGGCACAATATAGATGTGATGCATGTGGAGAAAAATGTTGGTGATAGTCTTGTTGGGACACTGTTGCACATACAGGGGAAGACAAAGGACGGACTCAATGCTCGATTAGACTTGGTTGAAATGGGCATAAGACCACGGTTGCATCCTGTAGTCAGTGAAAATGGCAAGAGGGCTTATATGGAACCTGCTGCTCATACACTTTCCAAAGAGGAGAAAAAAAGTCTGTGTGAGTGTTTGAGTGGGATCAAGGTTCCGCAGGGTTATTCCTCCAATGTTAGCAGACTTGTGTCTATGAATGATTTGAAGTTGGTGGGAATGAAGTCGCATGATTACCATGTATTGATGCAACAATTCTTACCAATTGCTATAAGAGGCATTTTGGAAGATGATGTCAGGATGACCATAACAAGACTGTGTATGTTTTTCAATACGATCTGTAGCAAAGTCATCGACACTGAAAAGCTCGACGAGTTGGAAAATGAGGGTTATGTTATATTGTGCCAACTAGAGATGCTCTTTGCTCCAGCATTTTTCGATATTATGGTGCACTTGATTGTTCATTTGGTAAGGGAGATAAGGCTGTGTGGCCCTGTTTATCTAAGGTGGATGTACCCGTTCGAGCAATTCATGAAAGTCTTGAAAGGGTATTCTAAGAACCCACATCGACCTGAGGCATCAATTGTTGAAAGATACATAATTGAGGAGGCAATGGATTTTTGCAAATCGTATCTAAAAGGGGTTGAGGAAAACCCACGACATGAAGGTAGGATCGGTAAGGGGGTACGTGGCGTCAAAGTGAAGACTATGCGCCGTGAAGAGGTGTTACAAGCACACCTATACATCTTGAATAATATGGAAGAAGTGCAGCCTTATTTGGATGAGCATAAGAGGATCCTGAAAGAAAAGAACCCGAAAAAGAGTGACATGCAGATTTCTAACGAGCATAACAGGACATTCATTGGGTGGTTCAAAGAGAAAGTTCAAAAGGAGACCGGTGGGCCGGATACAATAAGATGGTTAGCAGGAGGGCCTCGTTTTGAGGTTGTTACTTGGAGCTCTTTTGACATAAATGGCTATTGTTTCTACACTAAGGCTCAGGACAACAACAGCACCATGCAAAACAGTGGCGTGATGGTGGTAGCCGAAGCGATGCACTTCTCCAGTTCGAAAGATAAAAACCCACGATTGGCTTCCATGGCATATTATGGGGTAATTGAAGAAATTTGGGAAGTTAGTTACACCAAGTTCAAAATTCCAATCTTTAAATGCAAGTGGGTTAACAATAGTGCAGTTGGAGTTGATCCCCACACTGGTATGATCTCAATTGATATTCACAAGGTTGGATACAGAGATGAGCCTTTTATTTTAGCAAGTCACGCAAAACAGGTGTTCTATGTAACAGATCCCACAAATAAGCAATTGTCCATAGTGTTGCAAAGTAAAAAGCAAAAGGACCGCGCTCCCACTTTAGATCTAGATGAGATACCACCTTTGTGCACAGGACCACGTGAACCAAGTGAATTTGAATTGATAGATGTTGATGATGACCAATTTGCCTCTAGAAATGATCATTGTGAGGGGATATGGGATAACACATAAAGTGAGAACCTTTTTGAATTATCATGTATTAAGTACTGTTATTGTTTTTATTTTGTTTTTGTGAAAGTTGTTGCCTTTTATTGACTCTTCACATCATTGATTTGTTAACAGGTACATCATGGAGGATGATTCTAACAATCAGGGACAAAACAATCCCTCTCGAAGAAAGAAAAGAGGTCCGACGAAGCTCACTGACATTGTTGTCCGTCATGGGACAAATGTGCAGCCTATCCATGTGGAATTTGACGAGGACATGAATCCTATCGGGGAAATTGGCGCGAATTTCGTGAGCTACGTCGGTTTTGTGGCAAGGAATCGAGTAAGCATATTGGTTGACGATTGGAGGGAAGTCGAAAAAGACATTAAGGAATGTTGGTCAGATATCTTGGTATGTTTTATCATTATCTATCTGTTTGTTCCTAATATGCATGTATTTGTTTGTTTAGTTACTCAACTGATGTGTATTTTATTCTTATTCTTTGCAGCAAAATTTTGCTGTCCCAAACACCGAACAATTCAAGGATTTTTGGTTGAACGAAGCGCGCAAGATGTGGAAGAATTTCAAGACTACCCTGACCAAAGATTACATCCGGGGGAACAAGATGGATCAAGATCCCTGTCAGACCTACCCCTCTCTTGACCCAGAGACTTGGAAGACGTTTGTTAAGAAACGATTAGATAAAAAGTTTCAGGTTTGTATAGATCTTTTACTTTGCTTCAAAACTGATGAATTTTAACATATTATATTAGTTAACTAACTTAGTTTAGTTTTCACAGGAGAAAAGCCAAAAACAAAAGGAGCATCAAGAAAAGAATATCTACAAGCACACAATGTCTCGGGGGGGTTACAAGTGGGTCGAGAAAAAGTTGACCGAGAAATATTTTGCGGAAATGGAGGAAGCGGCACGGTCCGATCCTACCATTGTTATAGAGCCTCCGCCGTCCTTCTCACGTCATACGAAATGGTCTGAGGGAAGGAAGAATAAAGAAGGAACATTTATCAATCCGGAGGCTGAAGCAGTTGCAAATAGGATTGTAAGTATTTTACTTGGTTGTTCATTCATTTAACTTGTGGTTTTATAACAAATTACCACTTACGATTTTTCGGTCATTGTAGGTCGAACTTGAGCAGCTGGCTACCCAAGGGTCCTTCACACCTTCTGGGAGGATGGACATCCTGGCCACGGCAATTGGGAAGCCCGATCGCCCCGGCCGAGTACTCGGGGAGCCCAGGACTGTAGGGTTTGCCAAGTATTTTGGCCGCAGATCCAACTACAACCGTAGAGAATCCACTGAGGAGATTGTGGCTAAGGCTCGGGCGGAGATGGAGGCCTAATTGGAGGAGCGGTTTGCTTTATCCCAACGGCAGATGGCAGCACAATTCGAAAGTCAGGTGGCTGCGCAGGTCCAGGAAGCTCTTTCGGGTTATATGGGGGAGCAGATCCGTGCGCAGATTGAGGCACAGGTTAGAGCGTCTACTATACAGCTTGGAATCTCATCAAATTCTTCTCAACAAAGACAGCAGGTTTGAGCATCTTTTATATATTTTAATTACCGACTTCCGAGTTTGTCAATTAGAAAATTACACTCACTCTGTATAATATCATCTCCTGTAGGAGTCCCCCGCTACCGGAGGTCCAAGCGGCAAAGACAGCTGCAATCACACTGTGCTGTTAGGATCAATTCGTGAGGACCAATCAAATCCCACACCAGACAATGACCCTGAAGTTAGAGAGGAGTGTTATCTCCATCTCGATGTCCCTCGCCTGCGCGCGGTCGCAAAAGCTCTCCAGTTCCCGAACGCCTCCTTCATACATAATCAGCGTATTCCGGAGGACCAAGTGAAGGTGTCTGTTACAAATGTTCGAAAGAATAAGAGGGGTTCAGCTATACCTGTTCATGATAGCGAAGTAACCAGACTAGGCGATGCTATGGGGGCATTCATCTTGTGGCCAAGACGACTTGTACACAAGACTCAACAAAAGGCGCCGGTTGATGTGGTATGTACACTTAATTTTTGAGATTGCTTGTTTTAATATATTACAGCATGTAAGAATATATAACACTGATTTTTTCATCACCTACAGGTCTTTCCAGATCAATATCCTTCTCTCCAACTCCTGCGGGAGATGCAACCAAATTTGCAATCCACATCCATTAAGATGCCTCCAGGAGTAGTCAGTCCAGATCGTACATATGAATTTGCGATTGATGGTGACAGAGATATCGTGGAGTTTTTGACAATGGACTGTATTGACCTCGCCTGGCTCGAATTAGCAACTATGTAAATTACTATTACTATTTATGTCTCTGCAATATTTGTACTTCTATCCTTTTATAATTTCAATTATTTTACGATAGGTACTTCCACGACCTATGCATCCAATTAAGCACAGAACAATACAGATTCCTTGGTCCATTGGCCTTGGCGAGGAGAGATGATTTCAACAACAAGGCGGACCAGCTGAGATATGAGGATGAGATGCGAGCTTATGTCATACATCAAATGTCAGCGAATCGGGGATCTGTCTATTTTGCGCCTATTCTTCAAGAATAAGTGTGATTATTACTTTTTGCCAAATTTTTATCATTTGCACATTTACAAATGTTTTGTTGTTTCCGTGTGGCCTTAATAGCTTTAATGTCTTTCAGTAAGCACTGGTCATTAGCTGTCATTTGCCCCAGACAACATCGTTTGGTTTGGTTTGACTCATTGAGGCATAATATAACCTCCTATTATAAAACTCTTTTATCGAAGTAAGTAGTTTTAATGACTTTTTACTTTGGGTTAAATAAATTATTTTCATGTATATGTACTAATTTTGGTTCCATTTCAGGGGCATTCAGCAATGGCATTTTATGGAAGATACCGATGAAATGAATAATCCCATCACGGTGCAAAGACCTAAAGTAAGTATTTTGATTTAAATTCCTTTAATGTTAGTCAATTGAGATATTATTGAGATATTATTTACTTTGTTATTAATTTATATTATTTCCTTTGATTTATAAAGTTCCCCAAGCAACCGACGAATAAGGAGTGTGGGTATTATGTCATGAAGTATATGTGTGACATTATTGAGAGTGACCGTAGCGGATCCTTCCCACAGGTATAAATTCTTATCTATAGCTTATTATATGATTCATACAATTTTATCTAACTTTGTATTGATCATAGTATCCATTATTGTTGCAGTTTTATGACCGAATCGATGAATTTACAGTCGAAGACATCGATGCGATTCGTGAACGTATTGCTCAATTTTTCCTTTTATTTTTGATTATGTAACAATCTGAATCAAAATTATTTGCTAGTGATCCTTCCTTTCATTCGATTCGACTTATTTTCTTTGGTCTGGCCTATGTTGGTGATTGTATAGTAGTGATAGCATTTTATTGTTATTCTCTGTACATTGCTTGGAACTTGAATTTTGTGTATGTATTATCTGACCTGCATTTAGACATTTGCAATGTATATCAACGGGGAATAGAAAAATTAAAAATGTTTTTTTTTTTAAAAAAAAAGAAACAACATCACACAGAATATTATTTGTGACGTGGTTTCCAGGAAACCACGTCACACATAATATTCTGTGTGACGTGGTTTCCTCCGAGAAACTTACAACATCACACCTAATATTATGTGTGACGTGGTTTCTCTGACTTTCTACGTCACATAAATATGTGACGTTAAAAGTCCATTTTCCATGTCACTTGTTTCAATGTCCCCTGAAAAAGTGACGTGGAAACCCCTAAAATTTGTGATGTTAAAAATACTTTTTGTAGTAGTGCTTCCTCATAGTCTCAGCCTCCTTCTCTGCTACTTTCTGCCTTTCCACAGCAATTAACACCTATCAACATATAGATCACATAACATGTGTGCTCAACAGCAATTTTAGAAATCCCCCCTCCCAAAAAAAATAATGAAGAAAAAAGAAAGAAATCTAGTCAGAAGCACAAGGCCCAACAGGATTCATATATTTGGATTTTTAAAAAAAGGAATATGACAACATTAATCACTCAATCAAAGACCAACAAGCAAAAATAAATAAATAAAAAAAGAACACATAAATGAGATGAACCCTGACTTGGAATGAGATGCTACCTTAATGCGTTCCTCTTCAAGCTGTTCAAAGTTGCTTCTGATGCCATCTGGAAGGGTTGGTTTTGGGACAAGGACATTGATAATCTCAATGCCCGGAGCATAATGTGCGCAATCAGCTTCAAGAGCTTCTTTCATCTTTTCACCAATCTGAATGAGAACCAAAACAGTCGTGTTGCCATCATAAGAAATACAGAAATGATATATTTTAATGGAGACAGTGATCTAAATTCTATAGCTGCAGCAAAAACTCAAGACTTTGTTCAAGTTCTTTGAGGGAATAACAGCAAAATCTTGAACTCAATCTATAAACTGTTCATTGGATCAGCATGTCATTGTGCTTTGCAATTATAGTGTTCAGATTAACTATATCAATACAAAGATAAACCACACATATTTGGAGCATTAATTTATTCCAGATCACATTATCCAAAAAAAACACAAAACAGAGAGACAGTTTGAAGGTGCACCTGATCAAAATCATCGCTATAGACCTGTTGAATGGAACGAGAAGTGCAGAAGCGATTAATCTCATGATGAATCTTGTCATATATCCAAGTCTTTTCGTAGTTCACCCCAAAATTCAGCAAAGTGTCATACACATATTCCTTATGAAGTCGGTTGACAACCTTAAAATGAACAATAACGGCCACAATAAAAGTCATTGCATTAAACTTGAAGAAGGAAAAATGTCAAATTAGTTGTGTCTCTTTTTTTGATAAAAAGAAAGATCAGTTGTGAGTGAGAGAAAAGTGTTATTAAAGGGACTTATAGTTCCTATTTACCCGTATCTTGTCGAAATAGATCATGACTTCTCCGTTGGTACCGCATGCTACATCTGCAACCTACAATAACAGCCACAACAATATATTTAAACTATGTAAGGATGTTTTGGCTATTCCTTACCTACTCATACAGACATCCAAAATATTGTGTATATTAATTGTACTTCTAAAACAAAAGATGATATTATAAGTCTACATGTGATCTATTGTATAACATAATGTATGTACATAAATCAAAAATATCATTTTTGTACAATTAAAATTCCATATGTATACACAATATTAATAAGAATTTAAATAAATAATTTAATTAACTAAAAAAATTTATGTCAATAAAGTAAATTTATTCATCTTATCATAATTGATATTTTGAAATCCATATGCGATTATTTATGCCAATATGAACATAAGTGACTAAACAAGTAAAATCAAACTATCTTACTTTGATTAAATTAAATTACTCATTGATCATGGTTGATATTTTAAAATTTTATGTGATTAAATAATGCATGCAACAATAATACGCATCGCAATATATACCTGTGGTCAAATATATTAGCAAAATATGTATTATTTTGAATTGGTGAAACTATAACACATTTATATTTTCTAATATCTATGAGCTACTTATAAAATATTATGTCATTCTATTCCATTCAATTAGGCATGCCGATCACAAATATCAATTATGTACAATTGAACTTTATATATGCACAATCCTTAATAAGAATTTAAGCGAATGATTTAATCAAACAAAATGTGACTAAATAATCATAAAATTAAATTCTCCCACTATTTTGTGCATCGAAACTATTTAAAAGTCAGTTTCCATCATAGTTCACCTTAAATAAAATTTTGCAAAACTAAAATCTTAAATGATTATCCAAAAATAATTATCCAAATATTTTGACAGTTAAATAGCATACCAAAATGATTTTGCAAATTTTTATAGAATGTGAAATATCCAAAATATTAATTATCCTTAATTAACAATTAAAATGATGCATAAAATAGATTCTATGTCAAAACATATTGCTAAGTAAATAAAACCAAAATATAAATGATTATTTATTTAACACACATATTTTCTGAAAGTCAAAATAATAAAACTGAAAAAAAAACATAACATCCAAAACAAAACTCAAAAAGACTTTCCAGAAATTTGATAGACAAATTATTGTACCAGAACCGTCACTGTGCAATTTCATTTTATTATATTTAAAATCCCATATTCTGGAAAAAAAATACCCAAAATAATAATTATGATACTCCATGAAGACCTATAGGCATGAAGTGATAATTATGTGGGCCTATGTTCATTTAAAACAAAAAGTATTAGTAAGCCCAAATGAACAATATTGCTCTTGCGCCCGAAACCAGAAACAAAACATATAAATGGACAAACCCACAAATTTGCAGCCCACAAAACTTGTCTAGCCCACACTGATTAATGAAACTTTGTGTTTCATTATTGGTCAGGACAGGTGTATCTTGTCCACCACCTACTCAGATCCATAAACCCGACCCGCCTCATTCTAGAATGATGGCACTTACTCCATTTAAAGAACTTATACTGAAAAGCATGTCCAACTGTATATAGAAAAGTGATTGTGCTCTGACTTGAAAACTGTACCACGGTTTTTTGATGCTACTGGTCCAAAATTTTGGGCAAAAGCCCCCTTTGTTGCCCACTACGGCGGAGGCTAAAGAGTGTGCTTCGCCCCATTCCTTGTGGAGGTGAAAGTGGAGTGATACTTCTTTGGGAATACCCTGCAAAGATGGAACGACAACTAGATGTGGTGATTGTAACCAAAGGAGAAAGACCATCGACCTCGGCGGACAACAGCAACGTTAAAAAGGTAAGGATCCAAGAACATTAGGAAATGCAGGATAGCATGGATGCCGAAACCACTACAGCAGAAGCACCTCGGGGAGAGGAGTGGAAGGATATACAAAAACAGTTGTTCCAAGAAGACGAACAAGGCGACAAAATCATCCCTGAGGTGGACCTTGGTAATGGGGTCCAACCTCAGATCGAGGCTACTGACATCCCTGCCCAGGCATCTTTCAAGGACAAACTCTTGGGGGCCAAAAACTCCAAGAAGCAGACGATCCCTCCATCCCTGAAATGCATATTAATCCGGAAGATATCTCAATTGATTTAGAAGGACTGATTCCCTCAATATCCGTCACCAAATGTGTACAAGATATGCTCGCTGAGTCTATGAAGTTTGCTGTTATAGTCAAAATCCTGGGTCGCTTTGTGAGGCAGAATACACTTTACTCGAAGATTATTAACATGTGGAAGCCCACTGGACATTTCAAGCTAACCGAGTTAGAGGGAGGTTGCTACATGGTGAGATTCTCAAATGTCACAGACCACCATAACGCCATACTGGGAGGGCCATGGGTCATTATGGGACATTATCTCACAGTACACTCTTGGCATCCAAATATATCCCTAGTAAATCTTGAGATCAAGCAAGTATATGGCTGGATCCGGCTACCGGGTCTCCCCTACCATTACTACCATAAGAAGGTTTTAAGAGCCATTGGGGAAGTGAATGGGCAGGTGCAAAAAATTGATTATAGCACAGAGGGTATGGAGAAAGCTCGATTTGCTCGTATGGCGGTGAAGATTGATCTAACCAAACCCTTAGTTTCCATGATCAAACTAGATGGTGTAACCCAATTTATGGAGTATGAGGATCTTCCCACCATCTGCTTTAAGTGTGGATGCTATGGACACCTAGATATCTCTTGTCCCCAACAACAGCCAAGTCAGAACACAACCGTGCCAAATCCTAAAGCTCCAGCGACGGCGACGCAACCTCAGACACTGGTGGATGAACGAGCGCGTGTACTCCACACTAGAGAACAGCAGGTGTATGGCGAATGGACGAAGGTACAACCTAGGGGAGGCCGTTTCCTAAGATGAGGCAAAAGGAACGCAGATGAATTAGGTAACTCTGACATATCTGGTAGCCATTTTAGCGTACTATCTTCCTCAAAAGATCAAGGGGGCCCTCGTAAAGAGGAATATAAGACAATGACCTCTTGCAATACCAATCCTGTGACCACCCCTTTGACCTCAAGCGTAATCCCCCTAGAAGATGAAGTCCACAAGCCAGTAAATCCCAAAGCGAAGAAGACATGCTCAGCTAAGATCCCTGAGAGAAACCCAAACCCAAAAGTAACAACCCCATCTGACACAATTTTTTATTCTCCCGCATACCATGCAATGCGAATCCCCATGACCCTTGACAATGCCTCACATACAGCTGTTACCATTCAAGCACAACCCCAAACAGATAAACCCAATGTTCCAACCAGCCAAACCCGACCCAAACCAAGCATCACAAAAAACATAGGCCCATCAAGCTCTAATAAGGAAAATAAAACTCCCAAGGGCCAGGATAAAGGCTTTGTAAATTGGGCAAAGGTCCAATCACCTGCGAAAATTAAAGGCCTACCCAGAAAAGGTAAGGAGACTGAGGCTACCCCATCAGGGGAACTCACAATTGATCTTACCGCTGCTCTAGGTGTCACGATTCCATCTGAAGATGAGGCCGGGTTTGTGGAGGCAGCAGACTCGATCCCAGAGGATGACACATGTTCTGACCGCTCTGATCTAGAGCTTCACTAACCTTCCCGTGATCAATTCCATATTTGTCTAGAACTGCCAAGGAGCGGCGTCACAGGAGTTCCTCCGAGCTCTGAAGTCCATGCTCCAAGGTAGTAAACCTGCTATTGTTGTTTTGGTTGAGCCGAGAATATCTGGGCCAACAGCAGATAACGTAATAAGGAAAATCGGGCTGCAAAATTCTTTTAGGGTTGAAGCGAGGGGATTATCTGGAGGTATATGGATCCTCTGGCAGAACTGTATTAAAGTTAAGATCATCCACAGCCACATGCAATTTATCCATACTTTAGTAGAAGATAAGAAGGAAGATCAAAGCTTCTATTTCACAGCAGTTTTTGGAAGCCCGACACCTGCAGTAAGAGAAAAATTGTGGAAAGATTTATTGCAGCTATCAACGAATTCCCCGCATAGATGGTTGTTAGCAGGGGACTTTAACGCAACAATTACCCCCAGCGAAAGGAAATGGGGGCCAAACGTTCAATGATGGGCTGCAAATCCTTCATTAATTTCTAAGTGACACCAACTTAATTAACTTGGGCTTTACTGGGCCAAGATTCACTTGGTAGATAGGGGCCCTTTTGTCCATTTGGATAGAGCCTTGGGTAGTTGGGAATGGCTCTCTAAGTGGCCCAATGCAATTGTGATGCACATGGCCCGCATCAAGAGTGATCATAGGCCACTTCTTATTAAACTTAATGGGGAATCAGGTCCACGTCAGTCACCTTTCAAATTCATGGCTTCATGGATACTTCACCCAGACTTTAAGAACCTAGTTAATTCGTCTTGGGATTCCATCAGAGTTTGGCGGATAATATAGAATCCTTCGGAGCAAACGCCCAAAAATGGAATAATGAGGTTTTCGGTCAAATTGGGCGTAGGAAGGTAGCCCTCCAAAAGAGACTTCTAAAGACGCATTGTGCTTTGGAGAATGATCCCTTCAACAGTAACCTCTTGGAAGCAGAGCAACTTTTACTCGAGGAGCACTATGATATTTGTCTTCAAGAGGAGATTACTTGGGTGCAGAAGTCAAGAGCTCAATGGATCTGTGATGGGGACAGAAATACTCACTATTACCACTCGAAAGCCTTAATTGAAGAAGGAAGAACAAAGTACTAATGCTGAAAGATGATTCAGACTTATGGATCTCTGACCAAACGGTACTTCAATCCCTTGCTCATGATTATTTTACTAATCTCTACTCTTTAGATCATACTGCTCCTACGTCTTTTCCACTTTCGGGAAAATTTCCCCCACTTGCAGAATCACATACAGCCCTCTTGAACATGCCAGTAACAAAAGAAGAAGTTCGTAGAGCCCTTTTTGAGATGGGGCCTCTTAAATCCCCTGGAGCAAATGGTCTCCATGCCTTATTCTATCAATCATATTGGCACATTCTCGGTGACTCCCTTTATACTGAGATTAGAGCAATATTTGAAGGAGCAGAGTTAGATCCCAGGCTTAACAAGCCTCTGATCCCCCTCATTCCTAAAGTTGAAAGCCCCAAAAACTAAAGGAGTTCAAACCCATTAGCCTTTGCTCAACGGTATACAAAATCATCACAAAGATCATATCCACAAGGCTGAAATTGGTCATGCCAACTTTGATCTCCCACTTCCAAACAAGCTTCATCCAGGGGTGAAATATTACAGATAATATCATTATAGCCCAAGAAACGATTCACTCTATGAGGAAGAAAACAGGGAAAAGAGGGTGGATGGCAATTAAAGTGGACCTTGAGAAAGCCTTTGACAAACTCATATGGGACTTTATTGAGGATACACTTGCAGATGCACGAATTCCCAGTCCCCTTATTAGAATCATTATGAGATGTATTACTACCTCCTCAATTCAGGTGCTTTGGAATAGAAAGACAACTCATTCTTTCCACCCCCAGCGTGGCATAAGGCAAGGTGACCCGATCTCTCCATACATTTTTGTTTTATGTATGGAGAGGCCGTCCCACTCCATCTCAAAAGAAGTTGCAGACGGAAGGTGGTAGCCAATTCTCCTTGGAAAGGAATGCCCCCCACTGTCCCATTTATTCTTTACTGACGATTTGATTATCTTTAGCACCACCACCCCCTCCCAGCTAAGTTTAATAAGGCGTGTCCTATGGGAGTTTTGCATTTCTTCGGGGCAAAAGGTTAGTGAAGACAAAACTAGAGTGTTTTTCTCAAGAAACGTACTCCCCAAGAGGCAATTAGAATCTGCCATCGGTTGGAATTCAAGAGTACAGAACAGCTGGGAAAATACCTTGGTGTCCCAATCCTTCATAGGAGGGTGACAAAAGACACTTACCACTACCTAGAGAATCGGGTAGTGAAAAAATTATCGGGCTAGAAGTCCAAGTCCCTCTCTCTGGCGGGAAGCATCACCCTAGCCCAATCTGTAATCTCTACAATACCCTTTTATGCTATGCAATCGACCCACAGATCAGCACAGAAAAATCCACCTTCTCAAATGGGACTCAATGAAGCAACCGAGGGATAGAGGAGGATGTGGTTTCAAATCCTTAGAAGGCCAAAACGCTGCATTTCTGATGAAGTTAGCCCACGCCATAGTCACTCAGCCGGATCTTCTCTGGGTTCAAGTAATGTAAAGCAAATATGACTGGAAAGGAAATACCAAAGATGGGCTAAAATTAAGAAATGTTTCCCACCTTTGGAGAGCCCTATCCACTGTGTGGATAGATCTGGATCTGGGCCTTAAATAGGAAATTGGCAATGGCGAGAATGTAAGTTTCTGGGGGGACTATTGGATAGGCGATCTTGGACCACTCAAGCACCTATCATATGCTCCGATTAGTAAGGAGGACCTACGAAAACCAGTCAGCCACTTTGTAACAAGGGCGAGCACTTGGGATTGAGACTAGTTCAAACACCTCATTTCGCTTGACATTCTGGTCCTAATAGCTTAAAAGCAACCGCCCTTAAGCTCAAATCCCAAGGCTAGTCAGTTCTGGAGTCTCAATGGTCAACATGAGTTTAAAGTGAATTCTGCATACAAGCCCCTCATGATGTATACGTGGAATGAAAAAGACCCTAATTGGAACATTATCTGGAAATGGCCCGGACCCCAGAGGACCAGAACATTTCTTTGGTTGGCCTTCTAAGGCAAACTCCTTACTAATGACAATCGAGTCAAGAGGAAGCTTACCTCTACTCCTACATGCGATATCTGTCAGTGGAGCCAGTAGACAATTGATCACGTGCTCCGTCACTGCAAACTTCCTCTGAATGTTGGGATCTAATCCTCCCGGCCCACACGAATTGGGCTCTAAAGCAGAGGCCCTTCCATCAATGGCTTATGGATAACCTGAAGACCTCTAAAAGTAATACATTATGGTGTGTTACCTTTGGAACACTCTGCTGGAAACTTTGGGATGCGAGAAACCGTAAACTCTTCAGACAAGAAGCTACCCAGGCCCATCGCCTTGTGAATGAATTTTTAGCTCTCAACAAACACATCATCAACGCAAAGGATTTCTATAAACCTCTTATTAGGGGTGAGTATCGGTTTTTCGGTTCGGTTTTGGAACCAAAAACCGAAAACCTAAAATGGGAAAAAAACGAAACCGAAAAACCGAATTGTTTTCGGTTCGGTTTTTTGGGTTTTTTTTTTCAGATTTGGCCCATACGAAAATTCAACAAAAAAATAAAAAAAACATATTTAATGTATCTAAATAGTTTTACAAATTCTACATCTTGCCCAAACAACTAAACTATTAATTCAACATGTCCAAAAACAAAGAAATGCTTAAAATTATACAAATTATACATCTTGTCCAAAGCAACTAAACTATTAATTTAACATGTCCAAAATAAAGAAAAGCTTAAAACATTCTCATTCATTTCCTGTAATTTAAACACCGATTCAACATTCCTTGCAGAACATATAATAAAAGTCAACAAAACAGAACAGAAAAAGGAAACTATAGAGGATAAACGATTCTAAAGTCTATCAACAAATAAAATTTTGATAAATTCCCAAATTATTAAGAAATTATAGCAACAAAAGCCATATTTAGTTGAAAGGAATTAAAGCCCTTAATTGATTCAATATATATGAATAGTTATACAAATTCAATATCTTGTCTAAATCAACTAAACTATTAATTCAGTATGTCCAAAACAAAAAAAATTATGCTTAAAACATAACAATATTGATTGGTTCTTTAATTTTCAAAGCACATTCTGTAATTAATAAACATTCTGTGCTTTTTTTTCCTAATTTCATATGTTTAAAAAGTGTTTATTTTTCTTAAAAAGCATATTTTATTTGTTTGGATTTTGAGATATTTGTTTAGAATTACTTGTTATCCTATTTTTAAATAAGAATTCTAGATTTTTTTAAATATAATTATTTTTTTCGGTTTTTCGGTTTCAAACCGAAACCGAAACAAAAAAAACTGAAACCGAAACCAAAAAACCGAAATGCATTCGGTTCGGTTCGGTTTTTTGGTTTGGCCCGGTTTTTGCTCACCCCTACCTCTGATAGCTTAAATGTCTTAGATTTTACAGTTTCTCATAATACCTTCATTTGTAGCCTAAATGTAACTTTCGAGTGACCTTGTGTACATATCTTGGATTAATAAAATTTCCTTTCACTAAAAAAAAAAACGAACTTATAATCGGAATATTCTAGAATTCTTGATGATGAAGATGACGGCACTCATTTATCAACAAATGTTCTTCCTCCTCGTCATGGCACTCATTTTAGCACAAATGTTCCTCTTCCTCGTCATTAATAAAATTCAGATCCGAGTTTCGACGTATATGAAATAACACCCAACAAATTTAATTCAATCGAAACCAAAACAGATACTTGAAATCACCGAGATGCTTCATGGGTGAGCAAATATAGTCCTCCCTCATCCAGTTATCCCAAATCTTTCTCTTGCAAACAAACCCATATTCAATTCAATAGAAATTACTTGACTCATCGTCTCCGAAACTCGAAAACTCATGTATATTGAAAATTGAGAATATCACAGATTAATATTCAACGATGCTTAAAGTAAAATTATCTCAAATTAATTTTCAAATAAAAAATTAAAACATACTGAATGCATCATACTTCCTTCAATCCTAAGTATAAAATGACTTTGACCTTTTTTTGTAGAGATTAAGGAAACCAAATAGGCCACTTAATTTGAATGTATCTTACATATAATTGTATTATACGATAGTTTATAAGTATGATAAATTATTTTTTTTAAAAAAAGATAAATATAGACATTTTAAAGTGATTAATTTTACATTATTAATTTCTCAAAAAAATCAAAAATTAAGATCGGATTATTAAAAGTTGCACGCACAGGGGATTTGAAAAACATGCAGAAGGCATCCACTTGATCTAAACAGGAAATTACCGTATCTGTCTGAAGAACAACCTGAACATGCTCGTACTGTGTTATGAAAGGCATCTTGAGATGGAAACCTGGAGAATGCAATACCAAGAACATGAAGAAAGCATTAGACCAGTGGATGCTGAAGAAGGAAAACAGCATCAACAACAACAAAAACAATAACAGAAATGGAGAAGCATGCTATGTAACCTGGTTCAGTGATTGTTTTCAGGAGAGCACCTCCTCTCCAATACACACCAACATGCCCTTCTGGGATTCGGTGCACAATACAAAGGCTATTCTTAAAGGATGATGGTGGTGATAAAATGATCAATACCTGTACACAATTCAACCCAGACAAAGTTAAAAATATAAGCCATATATAATTTTAAAAAATGTGAAAAAAAACATCGCATTCTTATATGGACGGGTCTCCTTCCACAGTGGGAACATAGTTTTTCCCCGGAAAGGTTTTTTCTTGGATCAGCCTAAATCAATATAAGAATTCATTTACTTTGGTAAAAAAAGTAGAAGAATTTATAGATGATTTATCAAAATGCAATTTCAAGCCTTATCGCACTTTGGTTGGGGAGACTAGTGGGTGTTGGCGAAAAGTTAAAAGTAAACAAGGAAAACAGAGCATACAACCACACAAGAAAAAAGTTCAGAGAAATCAATAAGAGGGTTTCCAAGAAGAGATTTTTGGCAGAATCGTTTTTTGGGAATACTGAGAGTGCTCAATGGACTGGAAACTGAAGTAAAGAAAGTTGGCATTCCAGCTCGAAAAACAGAGGATACAAAAATTACTGTTCTTGAATGGCAACATACCATGGCAGTGATGGCGATGAAAAAGAACATATTTACTTTCTGTTGATGTGGGTGCATGGTGCAGAAGAAGCAATCTGGGTCCTTTACTTTGTTTGTGGCAGGGGAAGAAAGATGGAGCAGAGAAATGTGTTGTCTCTGTTTGCAGCGAAGCAGAGGAAGAAGAATAACTAGTTTGAGCCATCAAGCCCCTTATGTAGTGTTGTTTAGCGGACTCTGTAGTGGGGCATTTGTGACGTCAATTGCCCATATGTGACGTCAAATGCCAATCCACCGACAATAAAGTTCAAGGAAGTCATCGGTCCAAAACATACAATAAAGTTCAAGGAAGTCATCGGTGGATTGGCAATTGACGTCACAAATTGGCAATTGACGTCATAAATGCCCCACACTACATAAATAAAGTTCAATGAGTCCGCTACACTGCGCTACCTAAGAATTTCTCCGTCTTGTGATGCTCCCGTGTGGGTTTTTACATGTATAAGATGTAATAAATTTTTTTTTGGAAAATCCTAATATAACTAAATAAATTCTTGATAAATTAATTTATTTGAATTTTTTTTAAACTGGTTGATGTGACTGATAAGCTAATATATAATATAATACTC
Organism: Mimosa bimucronata; assembly: GCA_037074515.1. NCBI lineage: Eukaryota > Viridiplantae > Streptophyta > Magnoliopsida > Fabales > Fabaceae > Mimosa > Mimosa bimucronata. The sequence continues at coordinate 29,099,414 of CM073445.1, read as the reverse complement.
TCTTCGGCCCTAATTATAAGAGACAGTTACCTTTTTTGGAAAAATTAAGGATACAAAATATACAACTTTAGATTGTTTATATTTGACTTTTTCCCCTCAAAACTAAGTTATTTTACTTATAAATTATCATATAATCTAATTATATCGCATATATTAAGATTTAGGGGTATACTTTGCTTCCTTAATCTCCACAAAAAAAAGTCAACTGACTCTTATAATTAGGACCGGTAGTAATGCACAAAATATATTAATATTGAGTAGGTCATTTGACTTCCTTAATTTCTTAGACAAAAGTCAAATGGATCTCATATTTATGAATGAAGAAAAAGTAATACTCCCTCCGGTCCTAAATATAAGACCACTTTACCTTTTCAGATTTCCCCTGTTTTTGGACGAAAAAACAGAGCTTATACACCCCTAAACATAGCACCAACCCAAACCCTCATCAACAACAAATGAGAAACCAACTTACACAATAAGTACAACAAAAAATCACTAAGGTCCGCATATAAGCATGTTTTATGTTCAAACATTCAACTAAAATTATATTTATATGAAAAAGTTTTGATCTTTGTTTTAAAACATTCATCCCAAATCACATTCCTAACAAACATGGGAAATTGATTTTCTCAACATACCATTAGTTGAAGAGACAAATCCAAAAGTTCATGATTTTAGTTGGATAAAGATGGAAGATGGAAGATGGATGATGGATGATGGATGATGGATGAAGGAGTGTTCTTGGTGAGTGTCTTCCTAGCCCCTTTGAGTTCGCTGACCACGTTCATGCTGCTGGGAGAGAGAGTGACAGTGAATGAGGGTGAGGGTGTTTCATTTAGACAATTATAAGGAGGGTAAAATTGTTTTTTGGGTTTGAAACATAATAAAAATAAGGTCCCTTAGGACTCTACTTTAATTTGAGCATTTAGTGGGACTTCTCCTATATTATGTGTCCTCCAAGGGACCTCTAATTAATTTTACCAAAATAAAGGTTTGCCCCGCCCGACTAATAGAAGCTTTAATAATGGAGAATATGTTTCTTCTTGTTTGGTGTCCTTGAAATTAATGTGAGTAAAAAGTTTTAAAATTCAATAAAATTGACTTTCTTTTTAAAAAAAATCTCATCTAATTTAAAAAAAATTGACTTTTTTTTATAAATGTGACATTTTATAAATTATTAATATAATTCTATTAAAATATAATAAATAGATAATATTAAGTTGTTAAATTTTAGTATGAATTATTTATATCAGTATTATAAAACTTAATAACGATCATACATTTATTTAATCTAAAGATGGTTATGAAATTGCGACAAGAAGATGAGAGTGGGTCAGTCTACCATTTAGAAGTCTTCCCAAATACGCCCCTGGGCTCTGATCCAGTTTATAGAAAACAAGAGAGAGAATGTTGATTTTATTATATTATGAGCTCCTATGTTACTAAATTCTTATGTAAATTAAAAATTATACCCTTTATTTATTTGGGATAATTATTCTACAAAGTCCTTATTGTTTCAACCAATTTCTAATTGATTCCCTATAGTTTTTTCTTTTTATCAAATCCTTATATTTTCACTTGTTTTTAGTCAGGTCCTTAGGGTTTTTTTCCCTTGTCATTATGTTCTTATAGTTTTACATCATTTCTAATGAGATCCTTATAATTATTTATTTATCAAATTAATTTAGAGCTAAATCAATAAAAAAAATTTAAAAATACAAAAAATAATGATAAACTTAAACTAATAATTATATAATTAGAAAAAACAACTAATATAATTAATTTGTATATAAAAAATTAATTATATTTCTGTTATTTTTAATTTTTATGATTCAAATTTTATAATTACAAAAATAAATAAACATCTAAAATATAAATATTATTATTTACATAATAACATTAAAAATATTATTTGTAATAATAATATTTTGGTTAAATTATACTTTTAATCCTTTATGTTTGTAATGCATCAAATCTTCTTTTGATCTCTTAAATTTGAAAAGTATACTTTTAGTACTTTTTTTTGCTATCAACATTAGTTTCTTTTAACGAAAAGTGATTATTCAACAAATCTAAAGAGTAATTCTATGGTTAAATGATGATAAAAAGTGGCTAAATTTTAAAATATAAACATGATTATATTAAGGAAATAAAATTTAAACTTTTAATTTACTAAGTTGGTATTTTCCTTTTAACGAAACTAACGGCATTAATAAAAATGATTAAAAGTACACTTTTGTAAAAAAAAATTAAGGGATTAAAAGAGATATACTGCAAACATAAAAGACCAAATATATACTTTAGTCTAATATTTTTATATTGATGGGGGATATTATTAGAATCGATATAATATAGAATAAAAAATAATGGGAAAGACAGAAGAAATTATAAGTACATGATAAAAAGGGAAAAATGACTTGATTAAAAAAAATGAAATTATAAGGAAAAAAACTGTAAGAACCTATATAAGGACTTGCAGACTAACTGTCCATATTTAATTATTTTTTTGTTGATTTTATTTTAATTTATTAAATTAAAATATGATTAATAAAGTAAAAGGTTTTTATTGATTTCTGTGATAGATACCAAAAATATAATATTAGAAACACGAAGAAGAAATTATGGATTCACCCTTAACACTGCAGTGCTTGAAGATATTCTTATATACTAGTAGAGTACATCACAAAATAGGTAATATCCTCCAATAAGAACATGCCGTGTTTCATTTATTAATCTTTGAATAGCTTTTTGGGTTCAACAGAATGATCACTACAAAAAAAACACAGAATTACCGACGGAATTCCGTCGGTAATTTCAATTTTTTGACGGATTAGCGACGGAATTCCGTCGGAAAAAACTTTACTGACGGAAAATATTCCGTCGATAATTTCTCCGTTGCTAATTAATTTATTGACAGAAATTTGATTCCGTTGGTAATTACCGAAGGAATTCCGTGTCTAATATAGCGACGGAAATTACCGACGGAATTCCGTCGGTAATTTTTTAAAAACTTTTTTTAATTTATGCCACGTGTCCCCTTTAACAGTCCACCACGTGTCGCTTTCGCAAGCGCCACGTGTCGCTCTCATAAATTGTCTGAAATGTGGCATTGCTGAGATTCAAACCTGTGACCTCATGTGCATGTGCTCATGCTTTAACGAGTTGGCTATGAAGACCTTGTGATATTATTTGCAAACAATTATATTTATATATACTTTACATTATATTTCAATTAATATATTATGAAATATTTTTAATTATTAATATATAATTTACATATTAATAATTATATTATTTTTATATAAATAATATTCTACATTCAGATAAATTAGACTATATTTAGTTTGTTTACCTGATAATATTATATTTAGTATTTTCATTTTATATTTATAATAAATATTATTTTTGTGTTGCTTTTATTTTATGAAATTTCTTATTTATTATTTCATTATATATATTATTAAAAAAATTTATAAATTTGTAATAAAAACGTCTTACTTAAAAAAATTCAAAATTAAATTTGTAATAAATATTTATATATATGTATATATTAATTTTATTAATATTTATTAAAAATATATTTATTTTCAAATTAATATATAAAATATTTTTTAAAAAAATTAAAATAAATAAAATTTTTAATAATTTTTAATTAATTTTTTATTTTTTATTATTTTTAACAAATTACCAGAGGAATTCCGTTGGTAATTTGTTAATAAACCAGAGGTGTACCAGGACCAGCCAGAGTATAGTATATAGTCTATAGAGTAAAAATAGAGTGTACTATAATAGATTTATATATATATTGTTTCTGTAAAATACACTGAAAGAGTATGCTGTAAACTTACAAAGGTGCAGAAAGGATGACCGAGCCTTTGTAAGGGAAGTTACAAAAGAAATAGATAGAGAGAGAGTAGACAATCGAAGTGTTCGAAGTCTGTCTCTCTATTTGTTGTAGGGCCTTTTATAATGAGCCCGGGATACATTTGTAGTCCATTTACATTACATTTCAATTTCATTTCCTGTAGTCATCACGGGTGAACGTCTTCCTGTAGGATGCATCATGTCTACTTTTACTGTAGTAGTTAGCAATCATCTTTAAGTCACTTTTCTACTTTTCCTGTAGAATCACGCCTGCTCTAGTTTCCTGTAGTGTCGGCAGAGAATCTTAACTGTAATCAAGATCTATGCCATAGCAATCATCTTCGTTTTCGTCCCCATTAACGGAGGATTCTGAACTTGTTTTAGCTTGAGATCCTGTAGCTGGAGAGGCAATTTCTTGTAATTTTTACTGAAATTCTTCTAGCTTTAGTGCTTTTAATTCTTCTATAATTTTTTCTTTCTAGGTTAAAACTCGTGTTGTGGACGATGTTGGGAGAGGAGGAAAGTCTTGGACAGAAAATCCAGCCTACCATTTTAACACTTGAGTTTTATTTGCCTAACTTTCTTTATATTTTGGCCACCATTTAACTCTGTATCTCCTTGCTAAATACCGTAGTGATGGAGCGGGTTCAATTCCTCTAACACCTGTAAAAGTCCAACTAAGCATCCAAGGAATTCTGAATCTACTACAAAATTCTAAAGGTTTTTCTGTATCAGGACAATCCATCATCCCTTTAAATATTCTATATCCTTCTAGGATAGGGAGAGGCAAGATTTGCTGTACAGGTCCATTAATGCTGAACCATTCATAAAACCATCGAGGAAACTCTATAGAGTTGTTGTTGGCAAACTCTTCTGTAAACCATATGAACCAGGAGTGGTCATAATTTTTGTAGTATAGAACATTATACCAAGCCTTTTTATAATCTTCATAATTATAATCCAGATTATGAAAATTAACTGTGAATTTTTTGGCTGTATAAGGAGATTGACCCCAATCTTTTAAAGTTAATATCCGAATGTTTTTTATTTGGATGAAAGGTCATTGGGTTCTCTCATCTACTTTATGTTCTATTAAAGCAAAATCTGTATCAACAAGGATAAGTTCATAATATCTCCTGTCTTTTTTCATATTTTATGGGAGAAAATTCCAGATTCCTTCTGTATGGTGTTTTGGAAAAATAGCTTCAATAGTTTGCTGTATTTGGGTGCTTTCATGTTGTCTTTCCAAAGGCAATACATAAGACATATATTCCTTTGTAAAATACTCAGTAAATGACTGAGTTACATTAGAGTATGAGGCTATAGGTTTAGAAGAGGATGGCTGTATTTGTGAAGAAGATGCCTTCACTAAAGATTGTGAGGTAGATGACCTCACCTGCGAATTTACTATACTTTGATTATCTGTAGCATAATCAATAGATCTCATCGATCTATTTACTATAGTATTTGGCTTAGGTGTCTGAGCCGGAGTGGCTAAGACAATTTCTTTTCCTCTAGTTCGTCCTCTACAGGAGGAAGAGCCTCCGCGGGTACTCATTTTTTATCTGTAGATAAATTTCCCTGTAGAAACTCTCTCGTCAAAAAATCTGGAAGAGAATTTTTTTCTCCTTTAATAAATTCAATATCAAAATCAAAACAGGATAATAAGGATTGTCATCTAGCAAAAATCTATTTTGAAACCAAATTTTTAACATCCTTTTGTAAAACATCTTTAGCAGCTTTACAATCGATTCTTAGTAAAAACTGTTGATTTATCAAATCATCTTGAAACTTTAAAATACATAAAACTACTGATAAAATTTCTTTTTTAATGGTGGAGTACTTAGTTTGACTTCCTACCCAACTTCCTAAATGGTATCTTACTATTTGTTCTCCTTTTTCACCCCTTTGTTTTAGGATTCCTCCAAAACCTATGTCTGAAACATCTGTCTCAACTATCTTAGACTTATGAGGGTGAGGGATTCCTAAACATGATAGTTCTTTAGCATGTAGCTTAATTTTCTTGACTATATTAGTCATACTGTCATCCCAAGCAGGAGGGTTTTTCTTTAATCTTTTAAACAAAGGTTGGATCTTTATTCTAAGGTTAAGGACAAAATCAGCTATATAATTTAGACATCCTAAAAATCTCTGTAATTGATTTTTATCTTTAATCTCATCAGGAAATTTATCCGCGAATTCAATTACTCGGCTTGTAGGAGTTATCATTCCTTGATAAATTTCCATTCCTAAAAACTTAATTTTAGTTTGAAATAATTTCATCTTTGTGGGTGATACTGCTAAACCGTTTTCTTTAATGATGTCATAAAATTTACTTAAATGATGAAAGTGTTGTTCTATCGAATTAGAGAATACTAACACATCGTCTATGTAGACAATTGTGAATTCACTATAATCATTAAAAATGTCATTCATTATATTTTGAAATTCTGAAGGAGCATTCTTTAATCCAAAAGGTATTACATGCCATTCTAATGTCCAAAAGGTACTGTAAAAGCTGTCTTATATCTGTCTTCTTCTGCTATCTGTATTTGATAATATCCTGATTTCATATCAAACTTAGAAAATATAGTTGCTTTATATAATCGGGATATTAAATCTTTCTTATTTGGAATTGGATATCGTATCCATTTTAATGTTGTATTTAAAGGGTTTACAATTAATTACCAATATTGGAGCTCCTCTTTCTATTTCGGCGGCATTTTGTACATAAAATGCTGCACAACTCCAAGGAGATTTACTAGGTCTTATTAACCCCTTTTCTAACAATTCTTTTATCTCTTTTTACAGTATTCTATTAATTCTGCTTTCATCTGTATAGGTCTTGCTTTAATGGGTATTTGTTTTTCATTAAAAATTTTTTCATATGGTAAAGTTACTATATGCTTTTTTCGAGTCCAAAAGGCTGTAGGATGATTAGAACAAACATTTTCTTTAAATTTCTTTTCTAAAATTTCTATCCTTTGTCTAATCGTTTTGCTGTTTATTTGTTCCTCAACTCTTTTATATATGATTTCTTGTTGTAAATGATTTATATGATTTTGCTTAATTTTTACTCTATTTATTTTGAATATTGAACTTTCCTTAATAAGATTGATTTCTCTTTCTATTGAAGGGACTAACCATTCAAACTTAAACCTTTTTACCCATTATCTTTGTTGTGATTCCTGTATGAGTTACTTTAAATGGAATTAATTGATATATAAAAGGAATTCCCAAAATAACTGGTTCACTTAAGTTCTTAACTAAAACAAACATATTTTTAAAACATATCCCATCATTACAAATGTGGGTGTTATCTAACTTATAGTTTACCTGTAATCTAGAATCATTTGCTGCCGAAACATTTTCTAAAGTCTTTTCATAATATTTTGTAGGTATTAATCCTTCTTGAATACAGTTTATATCTGCTCCAAAGTCTATTAAGGCTACTACTGTCCTTTTATATTCGTTATTGATAACTAAATCTATTTGACAATACCATTTTTGGTATATTATTCTTTTAATAACATTTATAAATTGTTCTTGGTTTATAGCTGTAGAGGCGTTTTCTATAGAGTCTTTTGAATCAATTTCTTTATGATTTTGATACAATATTTCTAATTTGGCTTTAATTTCAGTAAGTTCCCAATCTCTATTAACATCGTTACTCTTTATTTCTCTTATTTCTTCTTTAAGAAGTTTAACTTCTTGTAATTCCTTTAGTCCAACTTGTGAACTAGATGACTTAGAATTAAATTTCTATAAGATATTGTTTAATGTAATAGGTGGTCTTTGATCTTTAATTTTCTGTTCTTCCTGTCCTATTATCTCTTTTATTTTTAGTAAATATTGTTTTTTAATATCTTCATCCGTTATTTTATCTATTATTTCTATAAGGAAATTAATGTTCTCTGTAGATGTCACATTTACTCTTTTCTGGCTACAATCTTTACAATTACATAGTCCTATACCTAAACATTCATTATCATCTTATGTATCTGTAATTGATTCATTATCTGAACTTTCTTCCTTTATTCTATTAAGGCTAAATTCTTCATTATTAGTTGATTCATATTCCTCTGAACTCCTATCTGAGTAGTCTTTATTAATCATGACTTTTAATAGGTTTGCTTTATTTTCTTCACTTATACTCAGATTTCTTATTTTCTTCTCTGTTTTACAGTTTCTTGCATAATGTCCAAATTGGCCACATTTATAACATACTATCTCTTTAATATCTTTCTTTTTTTATCATAGTCTTTCTTTTTATAATGTTTCTTTACGTTGTTATATTTTCTTTTATAAGTTTTAGTCTTAGGATTTTCAGATTTCTCGTACCATTTGGGCTTATAATTCTTAGTTCTTCTATATCCTGTAAATCTTCTCTTTTTCTTATGAGAGAGTGCTTTTATTTCTTCAAATCCGTATTGAGCACAGAATTCTCCTAATTTATATTTTCTCATTTTCTTTTCTTTATACAATCTTTTCTGTAACTTTAAATCTCTACACATGCCTAACCCTACTATATTAATTATTGCAACTATATTACCATAAGTAAGGTCATTATATCTTAAAGTTCCTCCCTGTCTTACTCTAATTTCTTCTTTAACCTTTTCTACAAAAAGAGTAGGTAGCCCAGATATAAATCTTCCTTTCCAAAATTCCGAATTACCATCTTGTCTTTGGAAAACCTTAGGGATAAAATTATCTTTATACCATCTAAAATCAACTAGAGTTGGACATCTTAGATTTAATAATTGCTCCATATATTTTTCTTGTAATTCTAAAGGTTCTTCTATAAAAGATTTGATAATAGCATATATAAGTTGTTCTAAACAATCAGACATTAATTGCCCGTTTTTTATCTGTTGAGCATTTTTGATAGTTTCTCTATCTCCTTCGGTAAGAATATTATCCCATCAGCCTTTAATAGTTCTTGTAAACCTTTGAGTTATCATATATAGTATTTCTGGGTCATTATTTTCTTTAATTCTGTAGGCTGTAATAGCCATTGTTAATTCTTGAGTGAAATTTAAAATTTCATGTTCTATATATCCATCTAGATTCCATTCATATATAGAGGTTCCATCATAATGTGATCCTGTATTTAAGTATCTTTCTTCAGTCTGTAAGTCAGGAAAAGTTGGCTTAGGATAGTAATTTCTATGTGGTCCTTTTTTATATTTATGACTAATTTTATTTACATTAAACTCGTCTTCCTTAATTTGCTGTTCTATTTTTATAATACTATTAATCTCAAGTCCTGTGGACTTTTCCTTTTTATCTTTGAGAGTTAAATGTTCCAACTGCCTTCTAATTTGTTCAATAATTCATTATTATCTTTCTGTCCTAAGTTAAAAAAATTTTGTAATTTCTTTAGGTACCAGTTCATATTTAAATATGGGTCTATATGGATCTATATTGGATGTAGAAGCTCTGGATGAGTCTAGCTTATTCTCTATTCTATTTAGCTGCTGTCCTACTGTATACAAAGCTTGATTTGTATAGTTATTTTGTTGCTGTATTTTTTGACTGGATTTATCTTCTGTAGGTTCTGTAATTTTTAATGGTGAAGCTATGACTTCATCATTTCCTACTTTAATCTTTATTTCTTCTAAAGGAGGGTGTATAGAAGATACCATCTTATCAATACACTGCCAATTTTTTGTATTGTTTGAGGTTAATCTTACTGAAGGATTATTTTCTTCAAAGGGGTTAAATATTTCATTATCATATATATACATTTTAAACCAATTAAAGAAATATATTTCTATTCTTAATTTTTTCATATCTGTATACCATTGTTCTCTTATCTTTTCTTGTTCTTTTTCTATAAAGTTTGAGAAAAACCAATTTCTTTTGTTTTTATTTTTCTCTAACATAAATTCTTTTCGGATTAAATCTTTATTTATTTCATAGTTATTATTTCTTATTACTCTTAAACTAGGGTTTGCTGATTGATAATCATTAGGGGCAAAATTTCGCTCTATTTCAGACTCTGTTTCAAATATATTATTTTCATTATTTTGTTCATATATAGGTTGAGGTATAGTAGGTTAAAAATTAACTTCTCTTAACCTATATCCTGTACTTGAATTATCTACTGAAGATCGTGGTTCATTAAATTGTTCTGTATTTCTAGTTTGTGTACTAGAAGTTGAAGCTAATCTGCTTAACATTTTATATATAACATCCCCTTCTGAATTTTGCGTTATCTGTTCTAACTGTAATCTTTTTAAGGGTTCTAGTTGAGCTATATTTTCGAATTTCCAAGTATCTGGAAAAGTTATTTCATTATGCTTTAGTTTTTTTGGTATCAATACCGTTGTCTTTGTGGGATCTCCTAACTCTATTAGCATTGTTTCTCCTTTTGGAGATTCTTTTAAGGCTGCAAAGTTTTGATGTGTTTTTGTTAATTTAAACATTAATCTATATTGAAGAACCATGACTGTAGTGCCTAGCTCCCAAGAGGCATCTGATGCCAATTTTAGCACTAAAGCATTTCTTACGGACTTATCTTGAATTTTAGCTGTATAATTTGAAAAACAGTTAAAATATAATAAATAAATTACTGACGGAATTCCGTCGGTAATTTTTAATTAATATTTTATTTATTATTTTTTTTAACAAATTATCGACGGAATTCCATCGATAATTTGTCAAAAAATAATAAATAAATTACCGACTGAATTCCGTCGGTAATTTTTTATAAATTTTTGACAAATTACTGACGGAATTCCGTCGGTAGCGTAATCCGTCGGTAATTACCGATGGAATAAAAATCCGTCGGTAATTCCATCGGTAAATTTATCGACGGAATTTCCGCCGGAAATTACCGACGAAATTTTGTTCCGTCGGTAATTATATGTTTTTTTGTAGTGGATGCCATGTCTCTAAACCATGAGTTGGGTCATACTCCACCAATTTGATCAATGTCCATATTTAATATTTCTATAATCCTAAATATAAGGTTAAGTTAATTTTATTGAAAATGCAATTAAAGTTAAACCGATCACTTATAAATTGATTTACCTGAATTTCTCTCAAAAGTAGGTTTTTTTAATTTATAAACTAATACATAATTTGCTGGCAAAAAAAACTAATACATAATTTAATACTTTACGGCATATGTTATCATTAAATTACTTATTTTGCTTTCTCAATAAAAAAAAAAAAAATCAACTGAGTATTAGAGGTTCACCGGCTTCTCAGTCACTTTCCATCAAGCCCGAATGTTTCGTTTCATTTCATTTCACTCTCATTTCTTCGACATGATGAGCCTTATATATTGACGTGAACATCATGCCTCGCCTACTAAATTTCGTCAAAGCTCACTCGTTGATGGTACCATTACCCTGTGGATACGATCATCATTATATAAAACGCCATGGACCCGAACATTTATATAAACTCTGAACGATTAGCGGACACCCTTTTTGTTGCGCCACTTGGGAGCACGTGTAAAACTGGGCATTGCTTTAGTAGATCCTAATCCCAAATGGCCTGCACCATACTATCAGTAGCACCCTTAGCAACCACTTCTCCATCTTGAAACCCATATATCCCAACAGATGTATCGTTAGAGAACCAGCCAGCATATCTTCTTAGTATCCAAATTTCCGGCTTGGCATTTCAGATTCCATATATACAAATTCTTAAAGCTCTAGAGATAAATACGGGCAATAGCTGAAATATTTGTGTTAAAAAAGTACTTTTTTTAAGAGTTGCCGCACACCAGCAAGTCGGCCGAAGTACCATACTTCCCCAAATCGCATTTGTGGAACCTTATATAAATTTTCCTATTTTTTTTTTAAAAATCAGAGTATATAAATTCTAATATATTGATATCATTAAATTTGTTTCAGTAATGTGGTTTTATGGTCTCTTCCTTGTTCAAGCAATAAAGCGATGGTTTCCACTGCTTTTAATTCTCCATGGCTCATTTGTTAGTTTCGTCTGGGATGAAAGTTCCAATGCTCTGTTATTAACAACAAACCAGCATTTGGAATTACATTCAAGTTGGGTTATGCTCATAACTCAAATTAAAATCTGAAACTCAAAACTCAAGTAATTGTGTACAGGTGTTGATCCTTTCATCACCAGCATCATCCTTTAAGAATAGCATTTGTACTGTGCGCCAAGTCCCAGAAGGGCATGTTGGTGTATATTGGAGAGGAGGTGCTCTTCTGCAAACAACTACTGAACCAGGTTATCCACTGGCTTAATGTTTGCTTCATGTTCTTGGTTATCAATTATATAGGCTTCCACTTGAAGATGCCTTTCTAGCACAGTACGAGCCTGTTCAGGTGACACTTCAAACACACACTTCAGACACATACAGTAATTTCTTGTTCAGAGAATTGTGGTGTAACCTGGCATATTTGCGCTGTTAGTTATATTATTATAACCGATGTTACAGGTGACAAATATATCGTGCGGTACGAAAGGGGGTGTCATGATCAGTTTCGAGAAGATACAAGTAAATATATATAACTTTTTTTTTTTTTTTTTTGCCTGTAGATACAAGTAAATATGAACTATAGTCTATAAGTTTCTTTTAATAACACATTTCACTCCCTCACTCACATCTGATCTAATATAATATTGTAGCTTTTTAGATTTAAAATGCAATGATTTAAACTGTGGCCGTCATTGTTCATTTAAGGTTGTAAACCTGCTTCATAAGGAATATGTGTATGAGACATTGCTGAAGTACGGGGTGCATTATGCCAAGATTTGGATTACATGACAAGATTCATAATGATATCAATCATTTCTGCAGACTCGTAGTCTTCAATAAGTCTACATTGATGTTTTTGATCAGGTAAAATTTAATAATGTCTTCTTTTTATTTTTTAAATAATCTGATTTGGAATTTTTTTTTTAAATTAGGAAGATTTCACAAAAATCCCTTTAAAAATGGAAAAAGACAAATTACTCCCTTAAATTAAAGAAATCCCAAATCAGATCCTTAGGAGGAAATTGAGAATTCTATATCTTACAGAAACACACAAATAACGCACATATAATTGTCAAATACTCTATATCGTAAGTATTTACAAGTTCTATATAGATATTTTCAACTTAACAATAAGGATTTTCAAATTCATATTAATAATTTATAACTCCAAATTTTTTATTAGAAATTGACAAGGCATAGTATAAAGGTTCATAATTTCAACAAAGAAATTTTCAACATGATTATAGTGATTTTCAATTTCATGTTAACAATTCACAATTACAACCTTTTCCATTAAGAATTGACAAGGCATATGTTGAGAAATCATTCACAAGTTCAACATAGGAATTTTCAATCTAACCATAACGATTTTCGAGTTCATGTTAATAATTCACAACTCCAATTATTAAAGGCATTTGTTTCTTTAGGTAATATATGAAAATGTCAAATTCCTCCTTGGAGTCTGATTGAGGATTTTTCAAATTTAAGGGACTGATTTGTCCTTTTCCATTTTCAAGGGGTTTTTGTGGTATTTTCCGTTTTAAGTATTGCTATCCATTTAATTAATGCATTCACTACCATTTATAGGTGATATATATAGATAAAACACTAGATAAACTAATTAACTTTTATTGCCACTAAACAAACACCCCCACATAGAATAAATTGAACACAAGTGAACGACAGGGGTTAGCAAGTATGTGCTGGTTACCTTGCTAAACATAGCAAATATTTTACTAATTTGATTTATGTTAGTTAAGTTAGTTATTATAATATTCTTTTTTCTAAAATATCTTAATAATCTTCCTTAATTATCTCAATCTTTATCTTACTTGATTATTGTTTAGAGACATCAATGGAGATAATTTAAGAAAAATAGGTAAAAATTATAAATAGGTCGTCGCATATTTATGATCAAAATTTACTCTACAAATATGTTTTATATTAATGAATGAAGTACTTTTTTGCAGGTATTAACTAATATATATATATAGATATATGCTTCAATAATACACTACAAAAAAAGCGTGCATTAGTAGCGGTTATAAATGACGATTAGTAGCGGTTCTAACCGCTACTAACATGTTTCCAGCGGTTCTTGTTTCCGCCACTAAATCGTCCGTGACAAACATGTACTAGCGGTTAAAGAAACCGCGTGTAACAAAGTCAAAGACGCTACTGATTAGTAGCGGTTTGTAGAACCGCTACTAAATAAAAGATAACCGCCTCTAATGTCAAAAATTAGCATAATCGTGGAAAAATTCAATTCTCAATTTAGTGGCGGTTTGAACCGCCACTAATTAAAAAAAATTGGCCCATTTATTAGTGGCGGTTTGAGCAGCGGTTCTCAAACCGCTACTAATTAAAAAGAATAAAAAAATGTCCAACTTATTAGTGGCGGTTCAAAACCGCTACTAATTAAAAAGCATTAAAAAATGTCCACTTTATTAGTGGCGGTTCAAAACCGCTACTAAAGTTTAAGGATTTTAAAAAACGCCCAGATTAGATATTATATAATCAAAGTCATATGATCAAATGTAATCAAAAAACAATGATAATAAATTAGTGTATTACAAAATGTTCTTATTGTTAAAATAAAAAAAATTTCTCAACTATATTAACAACCATATCTATAAAAAAACAATATATCAAACACATAAAAAAGAAATAGTTAAAAATAAACAAGTAATTATATTTGTTATAAGAATAATATGAATAATAAATTAAAACATTTTTATCACTAAAAATGGGAAATAATTCGATATTGTTACCTGAAAAAAAAAGTAGCAAACAAATTAGCAAATTAATTCAGAATAGAAAATAAAACACATTAAATAATAAGAAATATAAGATAAATTGTTTTCAGAACAAAAAATAAAGGCATTAACGGTCAGACTGAGGATAAATTGAATGGAAAGGAAGAAGGAATAATTGAATGAATGTGTGAAGAAAAATGAGGGGAGGGGGTGGATATTTATAGTGATTTGTGCGCGATTTAGTAGCGGTTTGGGCAGCGGTTCTAGAACCGCCACTAATATTTAGTAGCGGTTCTGAAACCGCTACTAAATGTCTTTAATTAAAAAAAAACCTCAACCTACATTAAAAAAAATATGATATATGAACGTTTGATACACATTTTTATGAAAATTTTATAAAATGAAAAAATAATTATGGTTGGCTGCTTCAATCATCTTCTTCTTGCTCCTGCCTAAAAAGAACATAAACAAATATATAAATTTCTATTGCTAAAGGTGTTGAAATTTGTTTAAATTATTTGTAGTGAAAATGCTCACCTAACTACTTGTAAATGACCGTCTTCTTCAGAAATGAGGTTGTCGAAGTTTTCAGGTTCGAAATGTTGGCTGCCTAGTTCCAGATCATCTTCGTCACCCATGTCGTAGAGGTCACGCGGCTTCATATGAATCACCATGTGCCAATCTTTATGTGTCCGATCTTCCACATAGTAAACTTGCTGCGCCTGTGAGGCAAGAATATACGGCTCATCATCTGCCATTTCCCCTGTGTGAATGAGCCTCGAGAAATTTACGGACGTGATGCCCAAGATGTCCAATGTAATGCCTCGAGAAGTTCTGGTGTCTGCCCACATGCAGTTGAAGAGAGGCACGGTGAAATGACCTTGATAGTTAAGCTCGATGATGTCCACGAGCTTTCCATAGTATGATACGCCTCCAAATCGCATGTCTGTATCCCGTGAGCTGGCATAACTCCTTGTTCCGAATGTGCCAAAGACTCCGGAATTCTGGGTGAGAGAACCTTCATCCCTTGCAATGGTGCAGAACTTGAAGCCGTTGACGTTGTATGCCGTATATCTCCTGACATGGTCGAGTGGACCGGTTGCTAGATTTATCATATCAGGCGCATGGGGGTTGTTGTCATTGAGTATCCTCTGTGCAAACCAATCCGGAAACTCTCGATGGACCTTTTTGTCCACCTCGGCAGATGACCTTGTGCGGCTTCGTAGTTGGCGTTTAACATAGCGGCGGAAATCCCTAAATTCCAATGGAACATATCAGAGGGTTATGTGGTTTGGAAATAAAAAGAATAACATGATACGTGTATATAGTGTTACAATTCTTACTGAATGTAGGGCTCCACTTGAGGGCAATTTGTCAAGACATGTCTGTGTGCTTGCAACCTCTCAGTGGGAGTGAGCCTGTAATACTGACTTCCTCCAACTGGCTTTCCGACTGGGGGGAATAATGTGTTGGAAGGTGACTGGACATTTGATGGGCTGTCATCGACACGAGGAGGGCGGTTGAATGAAGTCTCGATGTCATCATCAAAATAGCGCGAACAATATGTTAACACCTCGTCACCAGAATAACCCTCTGCTATAGAACCCTCTGGAGATGCTTTGTTCCTCACATACGACTTCAATTTCCCCAAGTATCTGTAATTACAAGTACAATCAGGTAACTGAAACAAAATCATGAAACCACTGGAAAAATGAATCAACGGACCTCTCTATGGGATACATCCAGCGGTATTGAACCGGGCCGCCCATCTTTGCGTCTTGAACGAGGTGTACAGTGAGATGAACCATGACCGTGAAGAAAGACGGGGGAAATATCATCTCCATATGACAGAGCGTTAGAACAATTTTTTTCCTGCAATTGATCCAGCTCTGCTTTGTCCAAAACTTTTGCACACAACCGTCGGTAGAAAGAACTGAGTTGAACCAAAACATTAGACACCTCCGGGGGCAATGTGCTTTTAATTGCCAGAGGTAGGAATTGCTGGAGCAAAACGTGGCAGTCATGGGTTTTCAACCCGGCAATCTTCTTAGAGTGCATGTCCACACATCTTGAGATGTTGCTTGAATAACCATCAGGGACCTTGATGTCCTTAAGTGTGGAGAGGAAGACTTCCTTGTTGGCTCTTGTCAGTGTGAATGAGGCTGGGGCAAACTTGTCATTCTCATCCGGCCAAGCGTCTTCACGTATTCCCATCGCCATCAGATCTTTCCTTGCTTGGAGATGGTCCTTGAACTTTCCAGACTCGTTGAGTAAAGTGTACAAAATATTGTCACACACATTTTTTTCGATGTGCATGACATCAAGACAGTGGCGAAGTAGATTAGATTTCCAGTAGGGGAGCTCGAAGAAAATGCTCTTCTTTCGCCATTGCTGCACGTTTTCCCCCTGGGACTGGCCGCGTCCCCTTCTTCCCCCAGGCTGAACGCCGTCTGTCTTCCCGAACTCTACATGAACATCTTCAAGCTGTTGAAGAATATCTGCGCCAGACAAAAACGTAGGAGGATCCCTCATTTCCTGCGATCCGTTAAATCTAATCTTCTGCAGCCGGAACCTATGACCGCCAGGAAGGAACCGCCGATGACCCATGAAGCACCACTTGCGACTGTGAGGAAGGCGGACCGAGTCTTGGTCAAAGTTGCAGTTGGGGCAAGCTCTGCCTGTATGCACGTTCCAACCAGACAATGTGCCAAGTCCGGGAAAATCGCTCACTGTCCACATCAACGATGCACGGAGTGTGAAGAGCGTCTTACTGTAAGCGTCATACGTCTCAACTCCGTTGGTCCAAAGTTCCTTCAACTCCTGTATCAACGGTTGAAGGTAGACATCTATATCGTTTCCAGGAGCTTTCTTCCCCGGAATAATCATCGAAAGAATGAATGAGCTCTGTTTCATACACATCCAAGGGGGTAAGTTGTACGGTATCAATACCACAGGCCATATACTGTACGTAGTGCTAAGATTCCCGAACGGATTGAACCCATCTGATGCGAGAGCGAGGCGTACATTTCTCGGGTCACTGGCGAATTCCGGGAATCGAGCATCAAACGCTTTCCAAGCCTCAGCATCCCTAGGATGTCTCAACTTCCCATCGACGTTGGGCTCTGATGAATGCCACCGCATGTGCTCCGCCGTTTTGGATGACACATACAACCTCTGAAGTCGTGGAGTCAGGGGGAAATATCTTAGAATCTTTGCAGGCTTCTTGGTTGCTATTCGACCCCTCTTCGCCTGTTTGTACCGAGACGCATTACACCGCTTACATCTGTCCAACCCGGCGTCGTCTCCCCAGTACAACATACAATCATTCGGGCAGGCATGGATTTTAGTGTAGTTCAATCCCAACTTGTTAATAGTCTTCTTTGCTTCGTAGAATGATGGTGCGATTTCTGCCTGAGAGAATGCATCTCCCAATAATTCTAACACCATCGACATCCCCTTATCGCTGAAGCCACACAAGCACTTGATATGATAGAGCTTGACAAGAAATGATAGTTTTGAATATTTACTGCACCCTGAATAAACATTATTCTTATTCTAAAATGAACGTTTATGTGACAAAACTAGAAACGAAATGAGAGGCAGTTTTTAGTAGAACCTGGAAACAATGGCTTATCTGAATCCGTCATAAGGTCGAAAAAATTCTTTGCAGCTTCATTTCGAAACAACTCCGGGAGTGGTCCTTCAACCCCTTCCTGACTCCCGATGCCGTCACCTTGCACCCCGAAAGCATCACGCACAACATCGTTAAATGGATCCACATGATTGTCGTCATCATCGTCATCGTCGATCTGCATTCCAACCTGAGATGTTCGAGCAACTACCTCACCACCATCATCATCGTTCTCGCCATGAATACCCCAGAATGTGTAATTTGATGGGAATTGTTTCAGTATAAGATGCTCACGCACAACATTTCTGGGATGCCACTTCTTAAATTTACATTTCGGACAAGGACACAATATCTGATTGTTAACACCGGTGCGGTTGAAAGCAAAATCTAAAAAGTGGTCAACACCAACCAAATAGCAGGGAGACGTCCGTGGCAAACTTATCCAAGATTTATCCATCATATGACTGAAGATATTATCAAAGAAGGAAAGAGCTTAATAGTTTGAATGAAATGTGAAAATGAATTGGAAAGAATCAAGGGCTTATAAAATGAAATTTAGACATTAGTAGCGGTTCTCTAACCGCTACTAAAACCGCAACTAACTCAATCAGACCGTTGGAAAGTTAACAGGTGGCAGATGTGTCTGAGTATACATTAGTAGCGGTTCTAGAACCGCTACTAATATTAAATTATTTTTATAATTAGTAACTTAGTGGCGGTTTAGAACCGCTACTAAGTTTAATTTTTTTAGTATTTCTTAAGTTAGTAGCGGTTCTCAAACCGCTACTAAATGTGCTATTTTGTATTTTTAATGTTATTTATATCTTGTTTTTTTCAAATACTATATAAGAAAATAAACAAATAACAACGGTTTATTTAGTAAGTCAGGGAGAAACTTTTTTGTTGAACTGTTAAAACAAATTATCGCCATTTGTAAAGTAAAAATTAAAATCAGATATTAACAACTAACAAAATTATGCAACATTAAAGATATGAAATGTTTAAACAACTAATATTCAAATTAGCAAACATTTAAATATAAAAATGTTCAACTTAAATCCTAAAATAAACATTCTAATAAAAAAAAAACCCTAGAGCTACGCCGCAGGAGGCTGATCGTCGTCTTGATGCTCCGGAGAACGGTTGCGAGGATGCTTCGGTGGACGAGGAGGTAGTGGTACTCGCAAAGGAGATCTATCAGGGTCGAACATCCGCTGTATCCGTTCCAACGTGCTATTGGCGTCGTGCACCCAGGAGTCCAGTCGGTCATACACCTGATCAGTCACCCGTTCCGTAATCTCATGAGTGAGTCTCTCCCTCATTTGAGCCTCAAACTCTGCGCCTCCCCTAATCGGGCCACTTGTTGATGGTTGGCTCGAAGCTGTAGACTGGGCGCTGCCTGGGTCGCCTGACCTGCCGTACACCACCGTAGGTCGGGCTCCGAATCCCATCCCGCGAACCCGGCCAGGGTGCTCTTGAGGCCCTAGGGCAGCCCTTAGCGAGGCAGTGGGGTCTACATTGTCCCCCTGCGACTCGGCGATCTCTCTCTCCGCAGCCTCAATCCTAGCCTGCACACACAAACATATTAACAATTTTATTTTGATGTCGTTGTTATTAAAAATATAATAATATAAAAATAAATAAATAAATAAAAATTTTACAATTTGCTCCTCAGCCTCCCTGGATGTTGGGCTCCCGTCGGCGTGTCTGTGCTTTATTTGGTAGAAACGACCGTAGGTAGCCTTCTGCCCTTTCTTCGCAGCCTCTTCCTCCTGAAAATTAAGATACAAACAGTTATTAATATATAAAGATAAATTATTTTTAAATCAAACAATGAAACTTCATTCCTTCATACCATCTCTTTGTACCCAACCGAAAACGGCTTCGTCCCAGCCGTATGATGAACCTTCTGATGGGCCTTCGCGGCAAGACCTTGTTGCGACCTCTTCTGTTAACATAAAATAAAATTAAATAATAATCAGTAATTCAAAAATAATTTTTCAATATGATATTTCAATATCAATTCAATAATATTATTCATTATACCTTCCCAATGTCTCCCCTCCTCCAACCCACATATCTCTCCCACGCATCCGCAGGGACGCCACCAGGGACATCATCGACCAACTCCTGAATCGGCCTACTCCCACCCCGATTTCTTTCTTTGAACATATCCAACAGCTTGTTCTTCCAACCGTCCCCCATCTTTGATTCTGTCCAAGTCTTGCGGCTGTCCCTCACATCAAACTTCCTCTGTAAAATATTAAATTTAAGTATGTTTAATTAGAAATTAATAAATAATAACAAATTCCAATAATAACATAAAACAAATAAGAAATAATAAATACATTTCCTATAATATTTATTAAAATCAAATTCAAATAATAACAGAAAAGAAATAATAAATAATAAATATATTTCCTATAATATTTATTAAAATCAAATTCAAATAATAACAGAAAAGAAATAAAAAATAATAAATAATAAACAATAAATAAGGTCAAAGTTAATTCAACAAACCTTAACAATTTCGTCAAACGCGAACTTTTTAGAGTTCGCGTCAATCTTCCTCCAGTCCAAAGCGTCAATCGGAAATCGCTGATAATTCTGGCCTACACCCCCGACGAACCTCGAGTACAGTTGCCCCCCTTGTCCAACCGGTAATTTGGTCAAGTCGTCCCACTCAACTATAACTCTGTGCCCGCTCGGAAGGTTCATCGCATCTTGCACCGTCAACCTCTTCTCACTTATGCTACCAGAAGGGTCTGTAAAAATTAGGGAACAATTTCAATTTAATGAGCGATAAAAAATTATAATTATCTCATAAAAACAATAAAAATTGAATTTCCTTACCCTGAACTTGCACTTCGTAACCGGTGGACCTTCCGGAGGATCGTTTAGGGTGCCCCGCCTCGTCAAATTCCTCACCGTCCAACCAACGTTCCATATCCTCAAAATCCGCTCCTCCTCCAGTCTCGTCGAAGTCCTCTCCCCCGCTCCAGAATGCGTTGATTACATCTTCTGGAATCGGATCGTTCTGCACACGGATGCGCTCTTGTTCTATACGATCCCTCTCGGCCTGCTCAGCCAGTTCCTTACGTAGCCGCTCCTCAGCCTCCATTTGTTCAGCGGTCATAGGCCTCTTATTGCGATCGCCCTTTTTCACCATGATTTTGATATTTTTTCTAGTCGAAGTCACGTCAGGTCACTTTCTTTCTCAAAAAGCTCGTGCCTTTTCTCTGAAAAGGCACGAGCCTTTTTAAACTGTTCACTTTTAGTAGCGGTTTTGCAAGAACCGCTACTATTAGTCGCGGTTTCAGCTAAAACCGCCGCCGAAACCGCGACTAAATCAACCAGTAATAAATGCAGTTGCATTTATTTGGCTGAATTAGTGGCGGTTTTGGAGGAAACCGCTACTAATGTACTAAAACCGCCACTAATTCAGTGGCCATTCATTTTCTAGCGGTTTTTCCCTCCAAAACCGCGACTAAATGTACGCCACTACTTTTCCCGCCAAAACGCGCCAAATTTGTTGCGGTTATAACCCCAAAACCGCTAGTAATATCCGCTACTAACTACTTCTGTGGTCAAACCGTTGGATTTACTTGCGGTTTGTGCTTATAACCGCTAGTAATGTAAAATTACTAGCGGTTTTAGTTTTCCGCGACTAAAGTAACCGCTACTAAAAGCCCTTTTTTTTGTAGTGATATATACATACAATGCTTATAATTAATAGGAATCTTTGCATCAACTTAGTTTGCCACTTGGCTCGTAGTCTAACCAATCATAAAATAGCACTTGAGATGAGGATGGAGACGAGGGAATCACTTGACAGGTGAGATTAAACGAAGGAATTAGAAAGTGAGGGACGTCAAGAAGAAGAACTCGAACACGGCATAAGGCAGAGTCGCTAAAGGAGAAGACTCTCACCCCTCCCCTCTAAACCCCCCAATTTTAGATCACTGCCTCCATTAAAATATCATTTGTGTTCTAGCTGTTTTGGTCTTTCTTATGATGATGGTAACACTGTTTTGGTTCTCATCCAGATTGGTGAAAAGATAAAAGAAGCTCTTCAAGCTGATTGCGCACGTTATGCTCCGAGCATTGAGTTCATCAATGTCCTTGTCCAAAAACCAATTCTTCCAAATACCATCAGACGCAACTTTGAAAAGCTTGAAGAGGAACGTATTAAGGTAGTTTCTGCATATGGAATCACTCCTGTTTCTTATGATTTTTGTTGTGCAAAGTGTCTCCTTCCAAGTCAGGGTTCATCTCATTCATGTTTGTTTGTGTGTTTTTTTGGCTTGTTGGTCTTGATTGAGTGATTAATGTTGTCATATTTCCTGCATTTTTAGATATGTATGTATGTATGTTTGTCTGCATGCATGCATGCGTGTATCCTGTTGGTTCTTGTGCCTTTGGTTGGATTTCTTTCTTTCTGAAAGCATCTTTTCTTTTTTGTTTTGGCCAAATTTCTAAAATTGATGTTGAGCACACTTGTTTGTGGCGGTGTTGGATAGGTGTTGATTGCTGTTGAAAGGCAGACAATAGCAAAAAGGGAGGTAGAGACTTCCAAAAAGATGGTTATTAGTGAGGCTGAGAGAAATGCCAATGTGAGAAATATCCTTATGGAGTGGAAGTTTTTGGAAAAGGAAAGTTGTAGGCACCTACAAGAAATTGAGAACCAAATGTACCTAGAACGTGAAAAGAGCATGGCAGATGCTAATTTCTATCGATGAGTTTGTTTTGTTGAAAGAAGATTTATATACTCACTTGACTTTTTTTTGGGAAAGATTAAAGAACACTACAAAAAAACTAGGAATTAGTGACGGAATTTTCTGACGGAATTCCGTCGGAAAATTGATTTTTTCGACGGATTTCCGGCAGAATTCCGTCAGAAAAAATTTTCCGTCGAAAATTTACGACGGATTTCAGACGGAATTCCGTCGGTAATATTTTCGACGGAATTTTCGTTGCTAATTTATATTATTTTATAAATAAATTATTATTTTAATTTAAAAATAATATATTAAAATATTATTTTTACCGACGGAATTCCGTCGGTAATTTTTTAATTTTTTCAAAATTATATGCCATATTTTTTGCCGTCACGTGTCGCCTCCACATGCCGCCACGTGTCGCCTTCACAAATTGTCTCCCAATTGTGACAGAGTTGAGAATCGAACCCGCAACCTCTTACGCGCATGCTGATGCCTTAACCAGTTGAGCTATGAGGACCATATGATATTATTTGCAAACTATTATATTTATAATATTACATTATATTTAGTATTTTCATTTTTTATTTAAATTATAATAATAATTATAATTATTTTTCATTTTTATTACTAATATTTATTAAAAATAACATATTTTTTAATAAAAAATTACAATTAAATTTATTAAAAATTTATATTTATATACGTATAAATGGTAATTTTTATTAAAATTTATTAAATATTATTTATTTATAAAATATTTTTAAAATAAATAAAAATAATATTTTAATATATTTTTAATAAATTAAAATAATAATTTATTTATAAAATAATATAATAAATAAAATTACTTCGTCGGTAATTACAGATGGAAAATTTTACGTCGGTAATAATACATTATTATATTATTTATAATTTAAAATAATAATTTATTTAGAAAATAAAATAATTAATTAAATTATTGACGGAAATTCCGCCGGAAATTTCCGTCGGTAATAATATTTTAATATTTAATTTAAATTAAAATAATAATTTATAAATAAAATAATATAATTAATTAAAATTACCGACAGAAATTCCGTCAGTAATCCGTCGGAAATTACCGACAGAAAAATTTCTGTCTGTAATTCCGCTTGTAAATTTTCCGACGGAATTTCCGCCGGAAATCCATCAAAAATTACCGACGGAAATTGTTCCGTCGCTAATTACTGGTTTTTTTGTAGTGGAAGTGAAATGAATATTTTGTGGATTATTATATTATATGTTAATTTATAAGTCAAATAAATGTAAGACCTAATAACCTAATTAACTTTTTTGGAAAATCCTAATAAAGCTAATAAGTTACCTCTAAATTGATTTGCCTTATTTTTTTCTCTAAATTAGTTTATTTAACTTACAAGCTAACATGTAATCTAATAATAGACAAAATATGTTATGATTAAGTGACTCATTTTACTTCTTTAATCTCTCCAATAAAGATCAACCAGGTCTTATATCTAGGAATGGCTGGATCGGATGATGTAATTTATCATCCTAAAACAAGGAAATTATAAATGATGTTGGTTTTCCTTTTTCAATTTCAATTTGAAGTGTGACAAAGGAGGCCGAAGCAAACAACAGGTTGAAGTTAACCCCTGAATTTTTGCAGCTTAAATACATAGAGGCCATTGGTGAAATTACTCATAAGACATACTTTGGGGATAATGTGTTTATCTCCTCTCCTTGTTTCTCCCTGTCATTCCAATGTCTCCGGCTCTTGTCTAGATTTCTTTTCGCCCGGCTCAAAATACAATTGTTTTGATCAGAGGCTACTTGGATATTGTAATTAAGCAGATTAATATTAATATGGGCTTGTATTATGAAGGGGCCATACACAGGGCTTAGATGGGGTGCTGTGTGATGATTCTTGCTGTTCCCCTCCATAATTTCTGTTTCTATCGTCCTTTGGACTTGTTTCCACTGTACTAAGATATAATCATAGTAACATATATATA
Organism: Mimosa bimucronata; assembly: GCA_037074515.1. Classification (NCBI taxonomy): domain Eukaryota; kingdom Viridiplantae; phylum Streptophyta; class Magnoliopsida; order Fabales; family Fabaceae; genus Mimosa; species Mimosa bimucronata. The sequence continues at coordinate 29,074,488 of CM073445.1, read as the reverse complement.
AATATATATATAAATATAAAACCGTGATATGCATTCTTACGGTTGAATCATGGTTTGCGTCGAATGGTAGAACTTATTTTGCAGTTTCCTCTTGTTGTCGGTCTCATTGCTGTGGGAAATTATTACAAAATTTTCTTCCATAAGAGAAGGCAGATGTTTAAATCATAAGTTGCGATATGAGGCATTTTCCTAATCTGGATAAGACCTAATAGAATCATGTGTGATATATATAACCTGTATATATATTCTCGTGACTTGCATGGGAAGTTATGTTTGTCGAGCATATATTGATTCATTTTATCGGTTATAACAGAAGCAACAAAATAATATTTGTAGTGCAATGAATATTTTCCTAACATTGATGGAAAAATTTTAGTTCCTTCTTCTATTTCTAAATGTAAGACTTAGTTAATTTTTTTGGAAGAGATTTAGAAAGCGAAATAAGCTACTTAATCATAACGTAATTTGTGCATTGTCAGATTAAATGTTAACTTATAAGTTGAATAAACTAGTTTAGAGAAAAATTAACTCAAATCAATTTACAAGTAACTTATTTAGTTTTCTTAGAATTTTTCAAAAAAATTAAGTTCTATATTAAGGCTGAGTTAGGATTTAGCTAAATAAGCCTAGGTTTGCAACAAAAATGTAAATTGTAGCACCTTAATTTTTACTACTATAATATAGCATCTTAATTGAATTATAACCACTTTTCAGTGTCAGAAGCCCCAAAATACGAAAAATTTAAAACTTTTTCTTTTAAAACATTAAACTAATCTTGTTTCTATTGTAATGGGCTTTTCGGACAAATTGAACAATTTAAAAACTTTGTCTAAAGCAGAGTGATTCATAAAACAATTAAAAGTACACTAATTCTCTTAGGGTATCTATTCTCTATTAATAATACTTAGGAATTTAAAATTCCTTTATAAATTTATACAATTATATTTTCTATGCTTTCTGCTAATAAACTTAATTTAATTTTTATATCATATACAGATCCACTACTAAAATAATTGACTACCATAGTATTATTCTTACTTTCTCACATATAATCTTATTTCTTCATCCTATCTTCCTCCAGCACTCCTACCTTATCTTAACCATCTTACCATCTATCAGCTTCTCTGAAGCAGCAATTTAACGTAGTTTATATCATTAACTGTAAATTTCATGCATGCATTGCCATGTATATATTTTATAAACCTTCACAAATAATGATAGCATTTATCCTATTATTCTATGTGCGATATGCACGTACCAACCACTGATAACGATATCCTCGTTAATTAGTAGAGGTTCTACCTACAGGACTTCTCGTTATAACTATCCCGTTATAACTAACTGATTTGGCAAAGGGGTAGCGAACCACCTAAACCTGGAATACTCTAACTGAAGAATAAAAGACATACCACTTAAATGCAACAGGTATTACAAAATTATACATGCAATTTAGGGGCTGTTTGGTTCAACTGAGGGGAGGGGAGGGGAGGTTCATTAAAGTTAGGGGAGGGGAGGGTAGAACCTTGTTTGATTGGAGGGGAGGGGAGGGGGAGGAGAGGGGATGTTTGATTTCTTGTTTGGTTCAGAAAGGGAGGGGAGGGGGGCAAATTAAAAGTTGACAATTATGCCCTTTACTCTTATAATATTATTTTACGGTGTACCTTTGATGATTATTTATTATAAAATAAATATTTTTTTAACAAAATTAATGAATGATTTACCTTTAATGATTATTTATTGTAAAATAATTATTTGTTTACCAAGTATAATGAGAGAAAGAACCATGCTCAAACACCTACTTGGCCAGCTTCAGCAGAGCATACGATAACCCTTGATTTTGCAATTCTAGCATTTTTCAGTGAATCAATTTTATAACCTGGAAGCACTAATTGAAACACCATCACAACAAGGATAAACGTAGCATTGACAAGGATGAAAAGAACAAGTAGTAACAGAAGAGAAACAAATCAATTACCAAATTATCAAAATATAGACTTATTCTAATTCCTTCTCAAATCTGTGCTTTCTCATAAAGCAAGAGACAATTGCAAACACACAAATAGTGAAGAAAATGCATTAACTTGCTGTTATAATGGCGTCTGGAATCAGAAGAGAACAAACCATTTTAACATACAACAAAGACAGTGACCCAGAAAATGAAGTGTTCAATTATTAAACCATGGAACCTAAGTTTCTTCTCAGCTCAAGATATTTTCGGGAACCAAGCAGTAGGCCAATCACAAACTTGAATAGAAGGAAGAAAGGGCATTAGCCTGCCTCTATAGCAGAGCCTACAATTTAGAGAAACATTCACAATTTAACAATGCAACATAGAAAACGACCCCAAAACTAAAAGCGTTCAATTGTTAAAGCACAGAATCAAATTCCTTCTCATGACAGTATATTCTCAGGAACCAAGAGCAGGTCAATCACAAAAATTCAAAAGACTAATTAAAAATTCATTGACTTTCTTATTCGATGAAATCCTGAAACTGGGAAAAAGTAAGCCCATTGAAAAACAAACAAACTAACACAGAAAAATGGCATGTGGAGTGTGAACTATGAGGCCAGGATTTGCGAAAAAAATGGCGATTTCCGGGGAAGAGAAAACGAGGATGCGAAGAAGAAGAAGAAGAAGAAAAGAAAATGTCCAGAAATGAAGCTTGAATCACCACCAGAGCCAAAGGAAATGTCAGTACACTACTGAGCGATGAAGGATGAAGGCGGCCGGCGATTTCTGGGATTTATGGATGCGAAGAAGAAGAAGAAGAAAAGCAAATGGACGGCGGTCGGCGACACGAACGGTGGACAGCGCGATGAAGGATGAAGGACCACAGCGATTTCGGATGAGGGAGCAGAGTCACGAGAACGGCGCAGGGAACAATGAAGAAGAGAAGGGTTTTTTAACTCATTAGGGTAGTATTGGAATATTAAAAATATGGTATGGATATTTTAGTCCAAAATGGACAGAAAATTTCTCTCCCCTCCAAAAAACCCCAATTTTGGAGGGGAGCTGAAGGAGAGTGAGGGAACACTATATGACAAAAATTCTCCCCTCCCTTCCCCTCCATAATATATTCCCAAACAAGGTTTTTTAACCTATATCCCTCCCCTCCCTCCACCTCCCCTCCAAATTCCCCCAACCATAAACTGCTACCTGACTTCTATAGACCTTACTCCTGTACCAGCTCCTTTCCTCTCTATCATCTTGAGGAACTCAAATCACAAGTCAAATCCTATGTATATATATTGGTTTGAGTTAGAGTCTGAATTATAATTAATCAATGTGTCTCTCTCGAATCCTAATTTAATTAATACTACCCAAGTCTTTTCATTAAAGCAAATTATAGTTTATCCATACTTATTTAGGATATTGACAATCCAAGATACTTTAATAATCTACTTACATTAAACCTCCTTATTCTCAATGTTTGACCAATAGTTTTTATAAATATCATTCTTTCAAAACCTTAATCATTTATTTAATACATAAATTCAGCATCAAGTTCAAACTTAATTCATTTCAATATTTATAAACCAACCTACAATAATCCTATTTATTTTGTTTCTTAGATCCAATCCTCAAGAACTCTGAGAACAGGAACAGAGCAAGACTTTTTCAAACTCAAACCTTTTTAAATCATAGTACACTAACATATAAAAAAAACATTGGGACTATCGGATTTATCAAAACTTAACTATAACTTCATCAAACAAGTTGATCCAATCAAGAAAGAAAAGAAAAGAAAAGGAATCTAATTAACTTAACTCTATGAAGTCAAAACTTAAGAACTTTTAAAAATACTAATACATTACCTTAAATTTCTTAAAGTCTTTTTTTTAAGATCTTTAATTTTGCTTTAGTCCTCACTAAAATTCTTGGACAGTTTCTTAATGAATTGGAATATTCAAAGCAGTGCAGCATTTTACAATCAACTATTAATCACACATCATCATTAATGATCTTATCTACTTTTAGTATATATAAAAAAAACAAACAATATGAATTTGCACAGCAACCTCAACATAAAATTTTAAACAACTATTTATTAAACCAGAATAGCTTCTCAAACCTTCAAATCATATATTTATATCCTAACTTCGTAATAATAATTTTCCAAAAACCCTGTATATATCATATCCAAAGCACTTGTAGTCCATTACAAAGACTAATCATCGCTTGAGAACTTTTAATCATACTTGATATCATATAATACTTGACATTTTGAAATACTAAACAACAACTTGTTACCGGTTACATCTATTCAAATAAAGTCCAGCAACAATCATAACTATTCCTCAAATTCTTTATATTATCCTTGAAACACATATGGAAATATTAAAAAGACAAACTCAAATCCCCAGTGACTTGATATTATAATAAATTCAGGTTTGGTAAGACAACAAACTTCCATTTATTCCTTGAATCATCAGATCTTGTTTTGATATCAATCCTCAATCATTCACTAATTAATTTCAGATCTTCCTAGCCCTCCTACGTTCACTTTCAAAAATCTTAGCATATGATCTGTAATAATCCGATCGTTTATGATAAACAACACTTATAAGCAATCATTCCAACTTACAGCTTTTATTTAGTATTTAAAATACTAAATTATCACAACCTCAAACAATTACACCACATTCTGCCATCAAGGATCCTCAATCAAACTTCACTCAATTTAACTCTTTATATTCCCAATTCTTATTTACCTTAATACTACTTCCACCAATAATTCATTTCCTAAAACCTCAACTTCAAACATTCCAGAATCAATTTAACTTCCACAAAAAGCCATATACCACATCAACTCCATAACTCATTAAAACAACCTTATTAATCAATCCAAATTCAACAATTCCCTTCTTCAATCTAAAATTTCCATAATTCACCACACTCTTTGTCAATTTCACTTGCTATGCAATCACTCCATTCAAATCAAATCCTAACTTTCAATCATTCTATTAAACAGCATCTAATCACCTTATTCTACTCTTAGCAATCCTTAAAACAGTCACCAAAGATTTAATCACAATCTTAGGAATCAACTCTAACATACTTATGGACACCTTTAGTTACAAATTTCGTTGGGTTAAGGTCAGCAATTAGAAAAATTCAGCAATGAAGAACACTTTGAACAGAGGAACCGAAATCTAAACTAAAAAAAAAGGGGTAATTAATTATAGGTCCATTGTAAGGAACTTAATTATCATGAGGTCCCACGAAATCGTGTAATTAATCTCAGGTCCCACGCAAAATAGTGTAATTAATCTCAGGTCCCGCAAAGTTATTATCACTGCCCATTCAGTTGTTATTGGTAGCTCAAAAGTTTTTACGAACAAGAGTTAAAAAGTTGTGATCGTCTGGCCACAAGTTGTTAACAATCTCATTAAGTTGTTATCGTAGGTCAAAAAGTTGTTATTATAGGCCAAAAAGTTGTTAGTTACTGAGAATTCAGTAACAACTTTTGACCAGATGATAACAACTATTTGACCTATGATAACAACTTAATGAGCATGCGTAACAACTTCGTGGCAGGGACTTGAGATTAATTACCCAATTTCGTGGGATCTCATGATAATTAAGTCCCTTACAAGGGACCTATAATTAATTACCCCAAAACAAAACCTACAACTATTGGAAATTTACTTAACCAAATATAAACATCCATCCTCCACTTCAAGTCAATGTAGCAATTTATCTATTACTCTCACTTCTTATTTGTAATGAAAATGCATGGCTTTGCATGAAAATACAGATTTTCCCACTTTACTCGGCTATATTTCACAAAGCACTCATTAACCAATACTTAATCCTCAACAGTCCCTTAAACCTTATTCATTTGTTCCATTTAATCTCAAGCAACAAAAAATCACAAATTCCTAATCCAACATACCTTCTCAACTATATTCAGCACACAATAGAGTATATGAATATACCATGTATATGATTTACCTTCCAACTTTTAGTGACTACAATTGAAGCTGCTGGTGACCAGAGAATTCAGCAACTACATTCTTTTGTATAGAGTTATTTAACATAATCTTTTTGTTCATTGAACTGGACAGTTACACACACCAAAACACAAGACATAGAGTTAAGGATTCATCATTCCTTCTCTTGAATAAAGAATCCCTATTTTTGTCTATTTAAACCAAAGAGAAATTAACCAATAAGTGAAAAGAACCCCACTAGAAAATCCCAACCAGAAATCAAAAGCAGAGCAAGAAGGGAAATGTTCCAAAATCAACCTTGCCATGACAGAGAACATCTCCACCATACAATTAATAATTTCTACACACTTATTAGCTTCATTCTAGGTTGAAATCAGAGGAAAATTCATCAATGCACAGAGACCACCCAAGAAAAGAAATCGGACGCAGAGGAACAAGAAAGCACAATCAGTACAAAGCTCCAAAAATTAAACAAGCAATAGTCTTAATCCCCTCTATTCGACCTTTTACTACTTTCAAACACAAATTTCACTTTGATTTTAACAAAAACCGAAGAAACCATGGGTGAATAGTAACGCTAAATAAAACAATTTCAATATCCAAGCAATACATCGCGAAAGCTCAAATTGTTTTGGGGAAAAATAAAAATCGAACCTTAACATTTGATTTAATCAGTTTAGAACTCCTAAAACCCCCCAAAACCCAGAACGGCTTCCGCTCGAAACAGCACAAATGGAAGGAGTTAAAGGGTAGAAAGAAGAAGATTAGACTCACATGATGTGGAATCAGCTTTACGTGAAGTTTTTGAGCTTCCCTTCGCCGGAACCAATCTCGCCATCACCGGAAGTTACAGGAAGAAAAGAGAAATGAAGGAAGCAGAGGAAGGAAGTGAGGGAGAGAGAGAAATCGGGATGATAGAGTGGAAGGGAATAGGGCACGTGGGTGTATATGTAATTTAAAGGATAAGGATGGTGAGAAGATATTTTAATAGGTTAGTTTACCATTTTGTCCTTGCTGTTATAACTGAAGATATTTTCAACTAGGGCCAGATATTATCTTTTCATGTCCCTTTTTCTATTTTACCCTTAATTGGTAATTTTATTTACCATTATCATTTACAAATAAACCTGAATTTGTCCTCAAAATAATTTCTCTAGATATGCTTTAATTTCCAAATTTATTTATAAGACTTTTTAAATACTAAACAATACCCCAAGGTTCTAAATATTCCCTTATTTAAATCCATCTTCCAACTATTTTTCCTCAATTAATAAATAGAATAAATCTTAAAAATTATTAAAAATACATCTAGCCTCATAAATTTATTTATAGGGCTTTTTAATTTCTAAATGCCACCCCAAGACCTTAATTAAATCCTTATTTTCTATTTCCTAAAATTTGAGGTGTTACATAAATCCTGAGCCTAGGCCTAAACTTGTATGTATGCTTTCTTTTAGCTTGAGTTTGAGCCTTTAAAGGAATTGACAATGCCTGAAAGTCTTTTTAAACATCTACTTTAAATATAAACCTTTTAATAAGCTTAAAAGCCTATATCTCTATTTCATATATTACCCTTTAAACATATTAAAACACCTATGTATGTATCAAAAAGTTATCATGGCCATAAAACCGGATTTTTTTCTTACTTTTATTGTTGAAATTGTGATAAATTATTCCTATTGATCTTAGAATGTTTATGTTAGTACAATTGAAATAAACTTGTAAGTTGCAATAATTATTATACCAAGCAAATAATAGAAATTAGAGAGTGCCTGAGCTAACACTATAGCTTAAGTGATTGAAAGGGAAGTTATCAAAATAATGTGAATGACTAATGAATGAAAGTGTTGAATTTTGTATATGAATAATAAGGTGTGAATTTTAGAATTAAAGGCAAGTTGATACATAATTTATATAATTTTACTTATTTTATATTATATATCATATATAATTTCTTTCTAATAAAATAGATAGGTTAGACTTGTACTTGTAAGCCATGCCTTATAAAGTAAATCTAATTTGCTTGCTAGGAACATGCTCGCGTAACTTATTTATTAAAAAGGCTAGCCTATTTCCTAACTTATTCCTCTTCCTGATTTCCTTATTCTTTGAGTGGCTCTTCATCCTTCCCTCTCAACACCTACAAATCTCTGGGAACTAGTTTCTTTGCTAAGCACAAATGTTTAGTAGGGAGAGCTAGTCATACTTGGACCTGTTGAGAATGGGCCATCATTTGTGTATTATAAGAAGAGGCCCAAACAAATGTAAGGGTTTATTACATTTGAGTAAGGTCATAAAGGGGAATTCTGTATTGATTGTTAGGATTAGGAAGTATATTAGTAATGAGAGGTGTGAGAAGTGAGGCAAGAAGAGTTTGGAGTGAATTGTGGGAGAATGGAGTACCTCTAGAATGTACCATATGTTCTGTACTTGTGCTTTCTATATTTTCTCTTGTATTTCTCCATTAGAGCATACTCTATGGCGCTTTTTCTTCTATTAATACAATATTCATAAGTATTTACCATCAGTACCCTTTATATCTAATTTGGACGGTCTAAGTTTGATTATTTTAAAAATGATGATTTTGAGTAAAAAATTAGTTTTAGGAAATGAGAGTAAAGATATTATCTTTTGGACTTAGTGAGGAAACCAGTTCCAAATCGATGAAGCCATTCAAAGGGATCCTATTGTGTTCATTCGCTGTAGACTCACTATAATAAATTCATGGAAAATAAGGCTGCTAGAGTGATGCATCGTACGAGAATATACAATGTCTTTAGATAATTTAACAAACCAAACATTATAAGGAAAGAAGTGGTACTAAATCATATCACATATGATCTTGATGGGTCTTAACTAATCTAGCTCAGATAAAAAATTGCCTCACAATGCAACATTTTGCAAATATCTCCCTAGAATCGTTTTGCACCAGGAGAGAAAATATCTGGAGAATAATGGAAGCCATTGAAATAGCAGGAGGAGCAAAGGATAGGATAGAAATATGTTATCTCCAAAGGATATCTTCGCATTTTTTCCAATGGCCTCTATGAATTTAAGCAGCAAGAATTCAGGGGTCAGCTTCAACCTATTTGCTTCTGCCTCTTTGGTTTCTCTGCATAAATTGAAATTTGAAAAATGGAAAAAACAATATTATTAGTAACTATCTAATTACTTGTTCTAAGAGGATGATAGATTACTACATATAACAGAACTCACCTGTACAAAGTAGCATTTGCCTTGCTAATAGCCATCTTACTCATAGTCTCAGCCTCCTTCTCTGCTACTTTCTGTCGTTCCACTGCAATTAACACCTACCCAACACACAGATCACATAACATGTGTGCTCAACAGCAATTTTAGAAATCCCCCTCCCCCCAAAAAATGATTAAAGTAAAAAAAGAAAGAAAGAAAGAAATCCAGTCAGAAGCACAAGACCCAATAGAACTTATAGATCTGGATTTTAAAAAAAGGAAACATGACACCATTAATCACTCAATTAAAGACCAACAAGCAAAAAAACAAAATAAGAAAAGAACACATGAATGAGATGAACCTTGACTTGGAAGAAGACATTTTGCACAACAAAAATCACAAGAAACAAAAGCTACCTTAATGCGTTCCTCTTCAAGCTGTTCAAAGCTGCGTCTAATGCTATCTGGAAGGGTTGGCTTTGGGACAAAGACACTGATAATCTCAATGCCCAGAGTATAACTTGCGCAATCAGCTTCAAGAGCTTCTTTCATCTTTTCACCAATCTGAATGAGAACCAAAACAATCGTGTTGCTATCATAAATCATCATCATAAGAAAGAGAGAAATGATATATTTTAAGGGAGACAGTGATCTAAATTCTATAATTGCAGCAAAAACTGAAGACTTTTTTCAAGTTCTTTAAGGGAGTAACAACAAAATCTTGAACCCAATCATCAGATCAGCATGTTATAATGCTTGGCAATTATAGTGTTCAGATTAACTATATCAATATAAAAAAACCACATATTTGGAGCATTAATTTATTCTAGACCACATTATCAAAAAAAAAACAGAGAGACATTTTGAAGGTGCACCTGATCAAAATCATCGATGTAGACCTGTTGAAGAGAATGAGAAGCGCAGAAGCGATTAATCTCATGATGAATCTTGTCATATATCCAAGTCTTGTAGTAGTTTACCCCATAATTCAACAAAGTGCCATACACATATTCCTTATGAAGCCGGTTGACAACCTTAAAATGAACAATAACAACCACAATAAAAGTCCTTGGATTTGAACTTGAAGAAGGAAAAATGTTACATCAGTTGTGAGTGAGACAGAAGTGTTATTAAAGGAACTTATAGTTCATATTTACCTGTATCTTGTCGAAATAGATCATGCCACCTCCGTTGGTACCGCATGCTACATCTACAACCTGCAATAACAATCACAAACTAAATAATTTAATCAACTAAAAAAATTTATTGAAAAAAGAAATTTATTCATTTTATAATAATTTATATTTTTGAAATCTATATGCAATTATTTATGCCAATATACAATCACCAATATCAATTTCGTGCATTTAGATTCCATATATGCATAGGCTTAATGGAGAATTTAACCATTTAATTTAATCAACATAAGTGATAAAACAAATAAAATCAAACTATCCCACTTTGATTGAATTAAAATTACTCATTGATCATGGTTGATACTTTAAAATTCCATGTGATTAAGTTATGCATGCAATAATAATACGCAACACTAATATCTACCTTTGGGCAAATATATTAGCACAATGTGTATTACTTTGAATTAGTGAAACTAAAACACATTTATATTATCTAATACCTGTGAGCTACTTAGAAAATATTATGTCATTCTATTCCACTCAATTAGGCATGCCAATCACAAATATCAACTACATGCAATTAAACTCTATATATACACAATCCTTAATGTAATATAAGCGATTGATTTAATCAACAAAAATGTGACTAAATAACCATAATATTAAATTTTCCCACTATTTTGTGCACCCAAACTATTTAAAAGTCAGTTTCCATCATACCTCACCTTAAATAAAATTTTGCAAAACTTAACACTAAAATAATTATCCAAATATTTGGACAGTTAAACTTAAATAGCATACCAAACTATTTTTGCAATTTTTTTCTGAAATATCCAAAATATTAATTATCCTTAATTAACAATTAAAGTGATGCATAAAATAGTTTCTATGTCAAAACAGATTGCTAAATAAATAAAACCAAAACATAAATGATTATTTATTTAACACATATTTTCTGAAGGTCAAAATAATAAAACTCAAAAAGACTTTCCAGAAATTTGATAGACAAATTATTGTACCAGATCCGTCACTGTGCAATTTCATCTTATTATAAATTATATTTGAAAACCTATGTTCTGGAAAAACATGCCCAAAAATAATAATAATGATACTCCATGAAGACCTATAGGCATGAAGTGGCAATTATGTGGGCCTCTGTTCATTTTACAATACATATAAATGGACAAACCCACAAATATGCAGCCCACAAAACGAGTCTGGCCCACACTGATTAATGAAACTGTGCGTTTCATTATTGGTCAGACTGACTTTCTGGACAGATGCATCCTCTCCACCCACTCCGATCCATAAACCCGACCCGCCTCATCACTTACAGTACAGCCGCCGTTACTCTGAAACTTCAGGCGCCGTTTCAGACAAAACAGAGCAACATTAACAGCGAAACAGAGCAACATTAACAGCGAAACAGAGCAACATTTACGCTTTTATGGTTGAAAATTCAACCATAAGGATGATTCCAAATCATCCTTATAAAAGCGTTAAAAGCGTACATGGTTCCAAATCATGTACGCTTTTTGTATATGAAAATTTTCTCCATAGACCCAACACCTGAATATCCACCTGAATATCAACCAAAAATGCCTTCTCCCTGTTATTATCATGAATGCCTTTTGATCTCCATCGCTGCACTTCCACTCTTCATTCTTCTTCCTCGACAACACATTACATTTCTCTGCTTCATTCTTCTTCCCCAGCCACAAAGAAAGTACAGGACCATGGGCCCAAATCATGTACGCTTTTTGATCTCCATCGCTGCCATGGTAGGTGACCATCTCTCTTTATAATTGTATCATCTGTTTCGAGCTGGAATGGCTATTCTCTTAACTTGAGTTTCCACTCCAGCCATCACTCTCAGTATTACGATTCTGCCATAAATCTCATTTTTGGAACCATACATGAACTCTTTATTGATTTCTCTGCATTTTTTCTTCCTCATGTGATTTTGTGCTCTGTTTTGCTTGTTTCCTTTTCCTCAACACCCACTAGTCGCCCCAAGTACTTACTATACGGCTTGAAATCCCATTTTTGTGGAACAGTGTATAAATTCTTTTGTTTTTCATCATAGTGGATAATAAATTCTTATATTGATCCAAGAAAAACGCTTCAGGGGTAAAACTATGTTCCCACTGTGGAAGGAGACCTGTCCATATAAGAATACGATGTTTTTTTTTCACACTTTTTAAAATTATATATGGATTATATTTTTAACTTTGTCTGAGTTGAATTTTGTACAGGTATTGATCATTTCATCACCACCATCATCCTTTAAGAATAGCCTTTGTATTGTGCACCGAATCCCAGAAGGGCATGTTGGTGTGTATTGGAGAGGAGGTGCTCTCCTGGAAACGATCACAGAACCAGGTTATATAGCATGCTTCTCCATCTCTGTTGTTGTTGTGGATGATGCTGTTTTCCTTCTTCAGCATCCACTGGACTAATGCTTGCTTCATGTTCTTGGTACTGTTTTCCAGGCTTCCATCTCAAGATGCCTTTCATAACACAGCACGAGCATGTTCCCGTTGTTCTTCGGACAGATACGGTAATCTACTGTTTAGACCAAGCGGATGCATTCTGCATGTTTTTCAAATCCCCTCTGCCTGCAATTTTTAATATGATGCATTCTGCATGTTTTAATTTTCTATCTGAGAATTAATTTGAGAAAATTTTACTTTAAGCATCGGAGTATATTGATCGGTGATAATTCTCAATTTTCAATATATATGAGCTTTCGAGTTTCGGTGATGATAAGCCAAAAAATTAAGAGGTAATTAATTATAGGTCCCGTGTAAGGAATTTAATTAAAATAAGATCTTATAAAATCGTGTAATTAATTTCAAGTCTCTGACACGAAGTTGTTATCGTATGCTCATTAAGTTATTAGCGTAGGCCAAACAGTTGTTATCGTCTGGTCAAAAGTTGTTACTGAATTCTCAGTCACTAACAACTGAATGAGTAAACGATAACAACTTTTTGACCTATGATAACAATTTAATGAACATGTATAACAACTTGTGGTTAACCATAACAACTAAATGAGTATGTGTAACAACTCTTGTTCAATAACAACTTTTGAGCTGCCGATAACAACTGAATGGGCAGGCAATAACAACTTTGTGGGATCTGAGATTAATTATGCAATTTGGCGTGGGACCTGAGATTAATTACACGATTTTTTGGGACCTCATGATAATTAAGTTTCTTACAAGGGATTTATAATTAATTTTTCCAAAAATTTATATTGAATTGAATATTATGAATTTATTTGCAGGAGAGAGATTTGGGTGCAATAATGAAACACAGTTTTGTGGGCGGCAATGGCATATTTGTGGGTTTGTCCATTTATATGTTTTGTTTCTGGTTCTGGGCGCAAGAGCAATATTTTTCATTTGGGCTTTCTATATTTTTTGTTTTAAATGAATATAGGCCCACATAATCATCACTTGTTCTTTTCTGTTTTTTTTTGGACAAAACATAGTTATCACTTCATGCGTATATGTCTTCATGGAGTATCATTATTATTACTATTTTGGGTATGTTTTTTTTCCAGAACATAGGTTTTTAAATATAATATATAATAAAATGAAATTGCACAGTGACGGTTCTGGTACAATAATTTGTCTATCAAATTTCTGAAAAGCCTTTTTGAGTTTTATTATTTTGACTTTCAGAAAATATGTGTGTTAAATAAATAATCACTTATGTTTTTGTTTTATTTATCTAGCAATATGTTTTGACATAGAAACTATTTTATGCATCATTTTAATCATGGTTCAAAATACCGGACCTGACCGACCAGTTCAAGCTAGAAACCAGCGAATCGTCTGATGGTCCGGTCTGGTTCGGCACCCAACCCGACAAAACAAACGACTAGTTTTGGACCGGTAAAATGCGGTGTGACTCGCTTAAAACCCGGTGAACCGTCGAGTCATTCGGGTTGAGCGGTTTATTTTTAAGAAGCTTTCAGATGACAGAATGAAAATGGAGTTTAGAAGAGATGTTGATTGGGGGCTGCCAGTGAAGATGATCGAAGATTACCAGATCTGACAAAGGAAGAAGACGATAGGTCGCCGTATCTGAGGAGGAAACTGACGTCTTCCATTCTTGTGTTGTGCGGCCGTGTGGTCTAATGTAGTGGGAAAATGATGAATGGATAGGAAGGGTTATAAGTGGTTAGGGTTTGGATTGATGTGGGCTTAGGCTTTTACTAATTTACTTTTGAAAAAAAAACATAATAACCAAACCACTTCCCTTTAAGTCCAATTTTTTTATCATTAATATTTAATTAAACTCTAAAATCATTTATCAGTCACATGTATAAAGATACTAAATGAAAAATTTAATTATAGATACACAAGATTCAACTAATTAATTTTTATAAAATATAAAATGGCTAATAAAATAAACTATAGTTATTTAAATATATTGTTGTTAATAAAATTATATTATTTTATTGTGGCCAATCTAACCCGAGTTGACCCCCAGTCTAACCTCTAACCCTTAAACCAGTATTTCACTCTGTTCAATGTGTAGTCTGATTTTTTGAACATTGATTTTAATTGTTAATTAAGGATAATTAATATTTTTGATATTTCACATTCTAAAAAAATTTAGAAAATCATTTTGGTATGCTGTTTAATTGTACAAATATTTGGATAATTATTTAAGAATTTTAGTTTTTCAAAATTTTATTTGAGGTGAAATATGAGGGAAACTGACTTTTAAATAGTTTGGATGCACAAAATAGTGGGAAAATTTGATATTACGGTTATTTAGTCACATTTTTGTTGATTAAATTAATCGCTTAAACTCTCATTAAGGATTGTGCATATATAGAGTTCAATTGCATGTAGTTGATATTTGTGATCGACATGTCTAATTGAGTGGAATGGAACGACATAATATTTTCTAAGTAGCTCACATGTATTAGAAAATATAAATGCATTCTAGTTTCACCAATTCAAAATAATACATATTGTGCTAATACATTTGCCCACATGTAGATATTAGTGTTGTGTGTTATTGTTGCATGCATGACTTAATTACATGGAATTTTAAAATATCAACCATGATCAATGGGTAATTTTAATTTAATCAAAGTGTAATAGTTTGATTTTATTTGTTTAGTCATTTATGTTGATTAAATTAAATGGTTAAATTCTTCATTAAGCTTATGCAAATATGGAATTTAAATGCACGAAATTGATATTGGTGATTGCATATTGGCATAAATAATCGCATATGAATTTCAAAAATATCAACTATTATAAGATGAATAATTTACTTTATTCACATAAATGTTTTTTAGTTGATTAAATTATTTAGTTTGTGACCGTTACTGCAGGTTGCAGGTGTAGCATGCGGCACCAAGTGAGGTGGCATGATCTATTTCGACAAGATAAGGGTAAATATGAACTATAAGTTCTCTTAACAACATATCTCTCTCACTCACAACTGATCTAACCTTTTTCCTTCTTCAAGTTTAAATGCAATGACTTTTATTGTGGCCGTTATTGTTCATTTTAAGGTTGTCAACCGGCCTCATAAGGAATATGTGTATGACACTTTGTTGAATTATGGGGTGAACTACGACAAGACTTGGATATATGACAAGATTCGTCATGAGATTAATCACTTCTGCACTACTCATTCTCTTCAACAGGTCTAGAGCAATGATTTTGATCAGGTGCACCTCAAAATGTCTCTCTATTTTTTTTTTTTGATAGTGTGATCTGGAATAAATTAGTGCTCCAAATATGTGTGGTTTTTTTATTGCTATAGCTAATCCTGAGTTTTTTGTTGTAGTGGTAGAATTCAGATCACTGTCTCCATTAAAATATATCATTTTGTTCTAGTTTTTTCTATCTTTTTTATGATTATGATTTATGATGGCAACACGAGTGTTTTGGTTCTCATTCAGATTGGTGAAAAGATGAGAGACGCTCTTCAAGCAGATTGCACACATTATGCTCCGGGCATTGAGATTATGAATGTGCTTCTCCCAAAACCAACCCTTCCAGATAGCATCAGACGTGGCTTTGAATAGCTTGAAGAGCAAAGCATTAAGGTAGCTTTTGTTTCTTGTCATTTCTGTTGTGCAAAATGTATCCTTCCAAGTCAGGGTTCATCTCATTCATGTGCTCTTTTTTTATTTTGTTTTTTTGCTTGTTGGTCTTTGATTGAGTAATTAATGTTGTCATATTTCCTTTTTCTTATTCCAAATCTATGAATCCTGATAGGTCTTGTGCTTCTGACTGGACTTCTTTCTTTCTTTTCCTTTAAACATTTTTTGGGGGGGTTCTAAAATTGCTGTTCAGCACACATGTTATTTGTTCTATGTGTTTGATAGGTGTTAATTACTGTGGAAAGGCAAAAAGTAGCAGAGAAGCAGGCTGAGACTATGAGGAAGATAGCTCTTAGTGAGGCTGAGAGAAATGCCACTGTAAGTAAGATCCTTATGGAATGGAAGTTGTTGGAGGAGGAAAGTTATAGGCTACATCAACAAGTTGAGAACCAAATGTTCTTAGAACTTGAAAAGAGCAAGGCAGATGCTGATTTTTATAGGTGAGTTTTGTTATATGTAGTAATCTATCATCCTCCTAGAACAAGGAATTAAATGATTAATAATGATATTGTTATTTTTTCCTTTTTTAAATCTCAATTTATGTAGAGCAACCAAAGAGGCATAAGCAAACAGGTTGAAGCTAACTCCTGAATTTCTGTCCTATTATTTGCTTCTCCTGCTATTTCAATGGCTTCCGTTATTCTCTAGATATTTTCTCTCCTAGTACAAATCGATTCTAGGGAGACATTTGCAAAATAGAGGGTAGATTCTTGGGTCATAAGTTGCATTGTGGGGCATTTTTTCCTGAGATGGATTAGTTAAGACCTATCAGGATCATATGTGATATGATTTAGTACCACTTCCTTCCTTGTAATGTTTGTTTAGTTATATTTATATAAAGATGGTGTATATTCTCATACAATGCATCACTCTAGGAGCCTTATTCACCATGAATTTACTGTAGTCAATCTACAACGAATGAACACAATAGTATCCCTTTGAATGGCTTATTAGTCAACTATTTGGAACTAGTTTCGCTACTAATTACAAAAGATAATCTATTTACTATCATTTATTCCAAAAGCTAATTTCTTACTCAAAACCACTCGAGCTAGCAGCCCAAGTCTGCCGTCGTGTTAAACTCCCCCAAGTCCAGCATTTTGTTCGCCGTTCCTCTTGCTCCACAAACCACTCTCTTTTTTCTTCTTCTTCCTCTTCTTCACAAAGAAAATGGCGTCACACCTCCACTAAAGTTTCAATATTTCTTTCCTTCAAATCAGGTGCGTTTCTGGGTTTCTTTAACTAGCTTGGTTAAGAATTTTTTTTAGTTGCTATTATGGATACTTCATTGTTGAAGTTCATATTTTTATATTCTGCCTTGCCTGAAATCAGTTTGTTTTTCTTTTTACTCTTGTTTTATAAATAATAAATAAATAAATGGAATGTCTGTCAACATCATTTGGTATTGGTATTTTTTTATCGGTAGTATTAATGGGCTATTTAATCTTCCTTGATTGATTAGAATACAGTTTATCCCAGCTGAGTGTGTTTTGTTTTAATTTCTAGTTCATCTACGCTCAGCCAAGAGGATTTTGAAGTTATGCGAAGCCAATAAAGGGTTTTATGTGAAAGCTGGACAGTTTGTTACTACCCAGGCTGTGATTCCCCAAGAATACTCATCAACTTTGTCTGCATTACAGGATTACCAAACTTGCTTTTTTTGTTTATTGTTTAGGGTAGGGACATCTTTGGTTGGTTGTTGTGCTAATGTTTGCATTCTTTAAACATCTAGGTTTCTCCTTGTTCTTTCAAAGCTATAAAAGAAGTACTAATTTCTTCTTAGTATACTCTATCCTCCTCCATCGTTGATTTCTCTTAGGAATTGAACTTTTGAAGTTTTGAAATTGATAAGAAAATTGCTGGTTGAAACTCTTAGGAATGCAATAAGTCTTTGAATTGTTTAAGCATGTTAAAGGTTTTGATAGAATGAATAAATTGACACGATAAGAATATGGAAAATTTTCAGCAATTTAAATGGTCTTTGTTGTTTGAGAGCTTTGAACGAGTAATAGCCTCTACATCACTTATATAATGTGATTTAGGTTGTTTTGGTTACGGAATAATTGAATTATTAGATGCTTTTAAGTATAATTCAAGTTACTACTTTTGTAAGGGGATTCTGTTTTAAGGTCTTAATATGCAAAGACTGTGTTTCAAACTATTAGAGCATGTTTTTGAATACAAAACCTCATTATGTACATCTTGTTGTAGATCTTATTAAGGTCAAATGAGCATCTACATCTTTTTAGTACTAATTAAGCTCTTGTATAATGAATTTTGGTCACAGAAACCGAATTATTTATGAATTGATAAGTTTTAATGGTCATAGTATGATTGATTTCTTTATTTTTTAAAATGAAATTTCTGTAACTGTAATTATGTTTACATAATATTTTTTATTGGAGCCTACAATTGCCTAATAGTTTGTTAGCAAAAACGGGGGACCAAAAGTGAGATACTTTTGTGCAATTTGAGAGCTTTTATTAATTGAGTTCACCATGTAGAAGGTATACTCTTAATTTTCCTTCCTCCATTGAATTATGAATAATCTGATTGTTGTTTCATTAGACTCTTATGACTAATTTTGATGTGGTAGTAATAATTGTACACTATTTGAAAATATCCATGAATGGTAGTAATTGTGTTTTTGTACCCATTAATGCTATATGTATATATTCTCTGTGAATTCTGTTGTTGAAGACCGGAAAATTACTGAGTTGATGATTGTTCCATTAATGCTATATGTATATAATCGCCTAGATTTGATGCGTCTCTTCAATGAATAAGTAAATGTAAACATTATTTGAATGCGTTGTATTATTTGTCATTTTATATGACCGACCCATGCTACTAAAATTAATTTAATATGTTTTATTTCCAAAGCATTGACTAGTTTTTGGGCTGCTAATGGGTACAATTATTCCAAAGCCCATAACCAGAAAGATGCTTATCCGTGGCTCAAAGTCCAAGTTTGACAAGTTACAATTTTTAAAACAATCGTTAGTTAAACACTACCACAGAAAATAACCTATAGAGGCGCTTTTTTAGACCCTATAGCGGCACTTCATATAGCCAGCGCCGCGATAGGTCAAATGGCCTATCCCGGCGCTTTAAAAACGCCACTATAGGTGACCTATTATGGTGCTTTATATAACAAGCGCCGCAATAGGTCACCTTTAGGCCTTTAATTTAAATTTCTTTTTTAATTCTTTTTTTTTTCGGTTACAAATTTCTTTTTTCTTTCTGGAGGGCCTATAGCGGCCCTTTTTTTAAAAAGTGTCGCTATAGCTTTTATTTTTTTTTAAAAATAAATAAATATTGTTTTTTCGCACGTACCTACATCAGTGCGAAAATTTCAGCACTGGAACTCAACAAAAAACAAAATACTCCTAATTCATAATGGTTTTTCATGTGCTCAGTGTTGTAACTTAATACAACGAATATAAACAAGAAATCCAAATTATTTTTCCCTTTTTCCATTTTATGTGCTTAGTGTTGTAACTTAATACACTGAGTAGAAACAAGAAATCAAAATTATTTTTCCCTTTTCCCATTCCTATACAATGAGTAGAAACAAAAAAATCTAGGTACCGAAGAAAAAAAGCTTCAACCATTTGAGATTCGTGAAATCACCTGTAAACTTGGAACTCAATAATCTCAACTGTAAATGATTTCTCCAGAAATGGCAGTGAGAGAAAGAGAGTGCGATATGCCAAAAAAAGAGAGGTAAATGTGAGAAGCTAAGAGAGAATATTTGAGGAAAGGAGGAGAAACTTACAAATTGTTGATCAAATCCCTTGTGAAGAGAGAAGAGAGAGTGGGACGGGAAAAGAAAGAAAGAGGGGAGAAGAAAAAATGGGAGTGTAATGTGTTAAGAGAGAATAAATAAGAAAGAGTCACATGCACCTATAGCGGCGCTTTTTAAAGAAAGTGCCGCTATAGGTATAAAAAAATGGGGGGAAACTTTTTTTATTGGGGGGGAAGTGCTTATAGCGGCGCTTTCTTTAAAAAGCACCGCTATGTGCACGTAATATTTTTAAACAATACAAATTAATATTTAATTCTAAATTAATCATTTAATATTTAATATTAAATTTTCACTTATAACGGCGCTTTTTAAAAAAGCGCCGCTATAGGTTATAAATTCAAAATAAAAAAATGGGGGGAAACTTTCCCTCCATTTTCTTTTGCCTATAGCGGCGCTAAAGGGCCGCTATAGGTGCACGTAATATTTTAAAAACATACAAATTAATATTTAATTTTTAATAATAAATTTTTATATTAATTATTAATTATTATTTTATTTTTTAAAATTCTAAAAAAATAATTTTTATTAAAAATGAATAGGAATATTTTATTTAATATTTAAATAATTATATTAATATTTAATATTAAATTTTTATATTAATAACCTATCCCGGCGCTTACAGACACAAGCCCCGAGATAGGTTTTCTAGTACAAAAAATAAAAAATTTAATATGTAAAGTTTATAGCGGTGCTTAGTTTTATAAGCGCCGGGGTAGGTTAGACCTATAGCGGCGCTTATTTAAGTAAGCGCCGATATAGGTCTTTTAAACCCTATAGCGGCGCTTATATGTATAAGCGCCGCTATTGCTACGCCGCAATAGCCCTATTCTGTAGTAGTGAAACCATAACGTAATTGTTTCTTATATGATATTCTATATTTTTTTATTACAGTGCCCACATCAATCCAATAACAACAACTATGGATACTATGTCATGCATTTTATGAGGGATATCGTATCACATGATCGAGATAACATTCCATTGACAATAATTTTTATATTTTTCCAACTCTAAGTGTTTGTACTTGTTATATTTCAAGTAAATTTAATTGTCATTTAAATATCTTTATGCAGTATTGCCCAGACGCATGTTGCTTTATGTTGTCAAGGGAAAAAATGAATGCACTAATTGAAGAATGGTGTAGTTATGTACACCCTCTTTTCTCTCAAATTTGATAGTCTAGTAGCATGC
Organism: Mimosa bimucronata; assembly: GCA_037074515.1. Lineage (NCBI taxonomy): Eukaryota > Viridiplantae > Streptophyta > Magnoliopsida > Fabales > Fabaceae > Mimosa > Mimosa bimucronata. Next base: position 29,053,065 of record CM073445.1, on the reverse strand, counting down.
TTTTATTTCTTAATTGAAGAATTGTTGGTTTAATTGTACATATTGTTCTCTGTTTGAGTTACTGGTGTATACGGATTGCTTAAAATCGTACAGAATTGCTGGAATTTTCGCACTGATACAGGTGGGTGTGAATTAAAACATATATCGTATATTTAAAAAAAATAAAACCTATAGCAATGCTTTTTGCTAATAAATCACTGCTATAGGGTCATATTTTTTTTAAAAAAAATTGAATGGCCTATCCCAACGCTTACTTGTTAGAATGATAAGTTTTGATGATAACTAAACATAACTTAGGCATATGGAAGGGCTATGATAAGATCAGAAATATCTTAGGAATAATCTGATAGAAAATCCTAAGTCTTGCCCAATCGATCAGGGATAGATTACAAGTCAAAGAACTTAAGTTTAATCGATTAGAGATGAATCAAGTTCAGATCAGATAGCGCCCAATCGATTAGAGGCCTCTGTAATTTATGAGAGAAAATTAGCTGAATCGATCAGAGTCCAGTAATCGATTAAGAGAAAATTGCCCAATCGATTAGAGAGCATTAATCGATTATAGGAAATTTAGTAATCGATTAGAGAAATCATGTAATCTGAATGTAATCTGTTTGTAATCGATTAAACCTGCCTAATCGATCAGGCTTGCCCTATTATCGATTAGGCGCATGATTTTCTAATCTATTACTCAGTGATGCAGGACATAATCTATGTCTAATCGATACGTAATCGATCAGTCACCCAGCCCTGTGATCGATTATAAGCTGTAATCTGAGTGGCGATGAGAAATATTCAAAATCAATGACAAGCCTATTTTTAGCTTTCCAAGTATAGAGTTGTTCAGACCTACTTAAGGAAGTTTACGTTAAGACACAATTTGATCAAAAGAGCCGTTGGAACTCACCTACCCTGTCAGCGATAGATGAAGAGAGATGAGATAAGGCAAAATCAAGTACAATGGAGTAAATACATAGCAGAATACATCTCCCATACTCCACCAGATCACTTAACTCTCTTGATATGTTCAACGGCCATAATATCAACGGATATATTCCTAGAAGAAACTATAAATGCAATTGGGTAGAAGTTAGTTGTAAGAATTGATTGCCACATTGATTATCTGTATCTACTGCATTCAATACTCTCAACACTTATTGTTCTCATATTCTTAAATGTGTAACACAATCTGTTCAATTGAGTGAACAATTACTCTGTATCCATTATCAAAGTGAGAATTACTATTAAGATAGTGGGATCTTAAGAGTAAGGTGTAATCTTACAAAGTGTAAGGGGGAGTGACCAGTAAAGAGGGGAGTTCTTGCTGGCATTTGTAAAGGCCATCAAGAGCCTGATTTAATCTTGAGGAATTAGAGGAACCCAACTGCAGGTTGGAGAACTGGACGTAGGCCAAGTTTGGGCTGAACCAGTATAAACTGTGTTGTTTCTCAAGGATAGATTTTAAAAGCACAATTCACCCCCTCTTGTGCATTCATGCCTGTTACATTTGGTATCAGAGCCTGGTCTTCTCAGATTCCACTGATCCCACGATCAGGAGAAGAAAAGATCTATCATGGCAGGATATGATAATGTGCTCTCAGAAGGTAGCTCAATCAACAAACCCCCAGGATTCAATGGTGAACATTATACTTTTTGGAAGATGAAGATGAAAGTATTTATCAAATCATCTGGATATGATCTCTGGAGGATAGTTGAAGAAGGAAATCTTGTTCCCATGAAAACAGAAAATGGAGTTCAAGTGCCAAAGCTCCCTCAGGAGTTAACAGATGATGACAAAGGGGACCTGGAACTCAACAGCAGAGCTGTCTTGATTCTTCAGAATGCCCTTAGCCAAAAGAAATACTTTAGAGTATGTCATCTGGAGACTGCAAAAGAAATGTGGGATGCCCTAGCAGTTGCTCATGAGGGGACCAGTGGTGTAAAGACTAGAAGAGTTAAGCAACTTATTACTGACTTTCATTTATTCAAGATGGAAGATGGTGAACCAATTAGGGAGCTGGAAATCAGATTCACTCACTTGATCAACAATCTTACAGCTCTAGGAAGAAGGATCTCAGAGGCAGAACAAGTCTCCAAAATCTTAAAGATTCTGACTCCTGAATGGCAGATGAAAGCTACTGCAATCCAAGAAATGAGAGGAGAATCCATGAGCTCTATCACTTCATTATTTGGAAGCCTGGCTGAGTAAGAAACGACCATTAAAGTACAAAGAGAACTCTATGGAGATAAAAAGAAAAAGAATCTTGCATTGACAGCCTCTACAAAAGATGATGAGGATGAGGAAGATGAGGAGGAATTGGATGATGATGAGATGGCCTTTATGGTCATAAAATTTAGAAAGTTCTTCAGAAATAGAGGGAGATACCAGAGAGGGGGCCCAAGTAACATCAGAAAGGACTCCCAAAAAAATGCTCCTATGTGCTATGAATGCAAGAAGCCTGGACACTTCAAAGCAGAATGTCCAAATCTTCATAGATTTAAGGAGAAAGAGAAAAATAAGGGGAAATTTCAAGGCAGAAAGAAAGCCTATGTTTCATCTATATGGGGAGACAGTTCAGATGAGGAGACTAGTGATGCTGAGGAAGCAGCCAACCTCTGTTTGGTGGCTCAAGAGGAATCATCCGACAATGAGGTATACTCTACTGACCCATCTTTTCAAGAGCTTCAAGATGCCTATAATGATATACATATTGAATTTGAGAAGCTAGCAAAAGAAGTATCTGTCTTGAGAAAGAAAACTAAAGAATTTGAAAAGAAAGCTGAAAAACCTGATTGTGAAAAATGCAAACTGATCCCAGAAAAGGTTCTTCAAGAAAATTCTGATTGTAAAAATTGCAAAACTCTAAAAAAAATGAGAAAATTTCTGAGATTTTAAAGAAGTTCACCAAGAGCACAGAAATACTTGACATTATGCTAATGAATCAAAAGGCATATAGAGATAAAATTGGGATAGGGTATGATTCAACTCCCAAAAATTTGAAAGGAAATAAATCTGTGCCAAAGGAGAAATCATACTGGAAGTTTTTCAGAAAAGCTTCAGATTACTCATCACCTCTCTTTCTGCAATTACTGTAATAGGAAAGGCCATTCTGAATCAATATGTTATCCTAAGAAACATGGCTTATCAAAATCATACAAGTGGGTCCATAAAGGGACACATGAGCCTAAGATCCACATGGATTAGAGGCAGCAAACTAATCCCAAAGGACCCAAGAAAATCTGGGTACCTAAACCTGTTTAGTCTGTGCAGGTATGTCTCACAGCATCCAACAATGCTAAATGGTATATAGACAGTGGATGCTTAAGGCACATGATAGGAGACAAAGAGAAACTAGACAACCTGATCTTAAAAGATGGTGCCAAAGTTAGCTTTGGAGGAAATCAGTCTGGCAAAATTGGTGGGAAATGAGACATTGGTCCAGTCAAAGATATCTATCTTGTGGAAGGTCTCTGCCACAACTTGTTAAGTGTCAGTCAAAGTACTGACAGAGGTAACTGGATAATTTTTGACTCAAATGAATGCCTCATAGTAGATAAGAAAGAACTTGCTATAGACAAATCGAATATGAAATATAGATTGAAAGCTAACAGGAATGGAAATCTGTATGTAGTAGATTTAAATCAGCAACTTTCTGAAAAATGCCTTATAAGCAAATCTGATAACTGTTGGCTATGGCATAAAAGGTTAGCTCATGTTAATATGTCTCAACTAAAAAAGCTAATCAAGAGGGATTTAGTTATTGGGATACCAAATATGAAAGTTAAATCTGATTTGGTGTGTGAAGCATGTCAAAAGGGGAAACAAACAAAGTCCTCTTTTAAACCTAAGAAGGAAGTTACCACAACTAGACCCCTGGAACTAGTTCATATGGATTTGATTGGACCAGCAAGAGTGAAGAGTCTGGGAGGAAGTTTGTACACTCTTGTGATTGTGGATGACTATTCTAGGTTTACCTGGACTATGTTTCTTTCTTCCAAGGATGAAACCTTTAATGCCTTTTATCTATTTGCTAAGAAAGTACAGAATGAAAAAGACAAGAAAATCAGCTCAATCAGGACAGATCATGGAGGAGAATTTAAGAACCAAGACTTTTTAGAGATGTGCAAAGAAAATGGCATCAACCATAATTTCTCAGCTCCCAGAACTCCTCAACAGAATGGAGTGGTTGAAAGGAAGAACAGAGTACTCACTGAGATGGCCAGAACGATGCTAAATGAAAAAAAAATTTATATATTCTGGGCAAATGCAATGAATACTGCATGTTACATTTCAAATAGAGCCTACATTCGAAAAGGAATGGACAAGACTCCATATGAGCTTTACAAAAGAAGAAAGCCAAATGTAAGCCATCTTAAGGTTTTTGGTTCCAAATGCTTCATCCATAACAATGGGAAGGTAAACCTAGGTAAATTCGATCCTAAATCTGATCCAGGAATTTTCATTGGCTATTCCAGTAGAAGTAAGGCTTATAGAGTTTTCAATAAAAGAACCTCTACTGTTGAAGAGTCAGCTCATGTAGTCTTTGATGAAACTGACTCTGAACATAATACCTCAGCAGAAGATGAATCTATTTTTCAAAAGAAGCCTAAAAACTCTACACAATCATTACCTCCACCAAATGAATCCTATGAGGAGGGACAAGACGATGATCTTCATGATGCACCAGCTGGACCCTCAGCATGGAAACATCACAAGGATCATCCACTTGAGCAAATCATTGGTGGTGTTAATAAAGGTGTTAAAACTAGAAATCAAGTTCAAAATGAAATGCACTTCTCTGCCTTTATTTCTGAAATTGAACCTACTTGCATTGAAGAAGCTCTAAAGGACTGTGATTGGATAGCTCCAATGCAAGAAGAGCTCAATCAGTTTGAAAGAAGTCAAATTTGGGATTTAGTTCCTAAGCCTTCAAATTATCCTATTATTGGAACTAAATGGGTTTTCAAAAACAAACTTGATGAATATGGGTCTGTGATCAGAAATAAGGCAAGACTTGTGGCTAAAGGATATAACCAAGAAGAAGGTATCGATTATAAGGAGACCTTTGCTCCAGTTGCAAGATTGGAAGCAATAAGACTTTTATTGGCCTTTGCATCCCTCAAAGATTTTAAACTTTATCAAATGGATGTAAAGAGTGATTTTCTCAATGGTTATATCATGGAGGAGGTATATGTTGAACAACCTCCTAGTTTTGAAATTTCTACTAAACCTGATCATGTCTTTAAGCTAAAAAAGGCCTTGTATGGACTCAAACAGGCACTAAGAGCCTGGTATGAAAGATTAAGTAACTTTCTATTAGGAAAAGGTTTTTCAAGGGGAAAAGTAGACACCACTCTATCTATCTTACATAAAAAGAAAAACATGCTTGTTGTACAGATTTATGTAGATGATATTATTTTTTGTGCTACTAATGAATCTCTCTGTGACGAATTTTCTAAGACCATGCAGGGAGAATTCGAGATGTCCATGATAGGGGAACTCAACTTCTTTCTAGGTCTTCAGATAAAACAAAGAAAGGATGGGATCTTCATTTCCCAATCCAAGTATGTGAAGGAGATTTTGAAGAAATTTGGAATGGATCTGTCCAAGGAAGAAGATACCCCTATGAGCTCTACAGTAGTGATGGATGCTGATGTAGAAGGAAAGGACTTCAATAAATCAACATATAGAGGCCTAATTGGTTTTCTCCTATATCTAATTGCCGGCAGACTAGATATTCAATTCAGTGTGGGAGTATGTGCCAGATATCAAGCTAATCCAAAGGAAACACATCACATATGTGTTAAGAGAATCTTGAGATATCTTGTAGGAACTCAGGAGTTGGGGTTGTGGTATCCAAAGGGAACTCAGGAGTATCTCATTGCTTACTCAGACTCAGACCATGCTGGGTACAAAACTGATAGAAAGAGTACCAGTGGTCAATGTGCATATCTTGGAGGATCCTTAGTCTCCTAGGCAAGCAAGAAACAAACATGTTCTCCCTATCTTCAACTGAAGCTGAATATATAGCTGTTGCAACCTGTTGTGCTCAAGTTTTATGGCTCAAGCATCAATTAAGGGATTTAGGGATGGAGTTTCCAGAAGTTCCAATCCTCTGTGACAACACAAGCACTATCAGTTTAGCCAAAAATCCTGTACATCACACAGGAACAAAGCACATTGATGTAAGGCATCATTTCATTAGAGACCATGTGCAAAAGAAGGATGTCAGAGTGGAATTTATTTCGACACACTTGCAGTTAGCTGATATTTTCACTAAACCCTTAGCAACTGAACAATTCAATTTCATCAGAAGAGAATTGGGTATGGTAAATCCCAATGAGTTGTAAGTCTGTATAAAATTCTCTAATTCTCTAAAATTTATCTGAATTATTCCATGTTTTGATGATCTAGTACTAACTTAGGCATCGGAGTGCCAAATTAAAATTTTGCAGGTTCTGCGTCCAATCGATTAGGCAACCTTAATCGATTACAAAGCATGCCCTGTAATCGATTAGGCATCGATTAGAGAAGAAAGAAAGATCAATTAGGGAAAAGGTATAATCGATCAAAACTGTCTGATCGATCACAAGGAAGGAGTAATCGATTGGGCATCGATCACTCAGCGTGGACCTATCAATCACAGCAATCCCTGATCGATCAGACGCATCCCATCGATCAGAGAGAACTCCCTGTAATCGATTACACAGCACACGTAATCGATTAGGCGTCAACGGTAACTTTTGTAACGTACACTTTCTCAGACAGTTACATGTTTTTCTGTGATTTCTCTCTCATATAAACTTGACATATGTAACTGAAGCATTATTTCGCACCATATTGCATTCACTCTAAAGCTTCTTCTCTTCATTTATTCTTAAACCCTAACGTTCGAACCATCAAACCCTTTCGTAACCATCACAACTGTAGCCATTACTTGAATCATCATCAGACATAACTCCTCCAAACCAGTTACAACCTTTCGAATCACCAGACATAACCTTGAACCCTCTATATAAACCCTATCCATGGCACCCAAAATGCGTATACCAAAGAACTACAGAGCCCAGATTGTCCCTGATACAGTTCCATTACCTCAAGGAGACCCAGCATTAACCTACAGACACCATTCCCCTCCTTCAAACCCTATTCCCTCAACCTCTCAACCATCACTTCAAATGGCCAAAACCCGTGGTTCTGCATCCAAGTCCCAAGCCAAGAGTCCTTCTACAGTCAGAGTCAGAGAATTCATTTCAGGGGATACAGAAGTTCCCATTGATTCAACATTTGCTCAGGGTCCTATTGAGGATGCCTCAGAAGATATTCGGAAGAGATTTCTGCAACCAAGATGTGGGTTTGTTTATATAGACTATCTAGAGAAAAATGACTACCCTGTGTCTGAATGGTTGGAGCCCTATAAGCATTGGATATGAGTCAAGAATCACTACAATGAAAAGGTTATCAAGGCTTTCTATTCCAATATGAAGATTCAGGTCACTGAGTCAGAAGGAAAAGTCACAGGGATCACCATATCTTCCAAAGTCAGAGGCAAGACTTTCTCCTTTAATTGGAAACTTTTAAATCAATGGCTTTATATGGATGGACCAGGGATGGAGGAATACAATACCTGGCAAGAAAAGGAAAAATTCTCTGATGATGCTCTCAGAAAGATCTATAATCCAGATAGTCCAATCCAAGGAAATCTCAAGCCTGCTCAACTGCCCCTGTCTACAGAATCCTTCATTATGCCTACTCCAGATGTATGGTAAATAAAGCAGGAAATTTCTCTCTCATCCTAGATATTGACAATCCCCTTCTGCCCATGCTGATCAGCAAGATGCTTATCAACCCTGGACAAGTTATTTGTGAGGAATTTCTGAGGTTTCACAAGACCGAGACAGTGAAGACCACTCTTCCTTTTGCTCAACTTATTTCCTTCATTCTCTACAACAACAAAATTTTCTGGCTTGAAGAAGAACAGAATAGGGAACCACCTAAGTGTGATCTGACCACCCTGAAAAAGATGGGCCTGATCCCTTTTGGACAAGTTCCCTCCATTACCACTGAACCTGCCCTTCACTTTAAAGAGGCTCCATCTCAAGCAAGACTTGAACCAGGCGACATACCTGACCAAGGCCATGTCCAAGACCCTATGGATCAGGAAGAAACAGCACCTGTTTCACCAGCCCCTGAACCAGTAGCCCCTGTACCCCAGATATCTCCTCAACCTACAGCACCTCTCCCAGATCAAGGGCTCCCTCTTCCCGCCAACATTATTGATGAACTGATTGAGAGAGTCTCAGCCAGAGTTGTGGAAAAAATGGCTCTAGAACACCAAGCCATGGAGGATCGATTGCTGAAAAGATTAGTGGCTGCTCTGAATGATTCTGTGGTCAAGTCTGTCAAGGAAAGCACCATGACCATTTTCAATGGGTATGATGCAGTAGTCAACATGCACAAGTTCTTGCACAACAGACTTGCTGGGTTGGAGGACATATTGAGGCAATCTCATCAGGTCAATCTCCCAGGCTCTCCTCTATCACCGTTTGCTGGGCATGAGGCTCATCAGGTATCCCCCATCCATTATTCACCCTCTCATTCTCATCCCTCTTCTCCAATCCCCCAAACACAAACCTCTCCCAAAAACACTCCTCCACTATCCAAACCTTCATCTCCTTCCAAGAAAACTTCTTCTAGTTCCTCAGACAAGCCGGACCCTCCACCCTCTCCTATCCATATCCTTAAACCTGCATCTCATCCTGCACCTCCACAACAACCTCCTCCACCACCACCTCCTCAACCTACATCTACATCCCTACCTTCTCTTAAACCTGAAATTGCCAAAACCTATATCAGAAAAGGAAAAGCTGTCCTAGATGCCTCCCCTCCTTCTTTTGATGATGTCAAAAAGGGGGAGAAGATATTCAGTGTACCAACCCCTGGAGAAAGCAGCTAGATTCAAGAAAAGGCTATGGAAGCTGCCACCATCTTCTCAACCATTGCCTCTGAAATCCCTCAGAAGCCCCAAATTCCTGAGGAAGCCACCATGAGCCAGACACTTAAGGAAATTCATGAGCTTGCAGAAGCCATCAAGCTAAGTATGGCTGAAGAAGAGGTTGTGATAGAAGAAGCCTCAGATTCTGAGGTTGAGGCCACCACCAATGTTCCCCCAGAAAATGCTGAAAATGTTCTGTAGGAAAACTTAGAGATGGCTATGGTTCTGTATAAAGGGGAGCCCAAACCTGTTGCTGTTGATTTGTTGCCTCACTATCTTCATCAAGCAGAAGTGCTGCATCAGCAAGTGAAAGAATTAGGCCAGACTTTGGCTCAGAGTCAAAAAGAAAGAGAAGACAGAGATGCAACAAAGGTTGAGTTGGCAGAATCAGAACAGAAACATCAAGTGCCTCATCCTGTATTTCCTAGCTGGGGATTCCAGAAGCAAGTAAAGTTTAAGAAGTCTGATCAGGAGAAAGTAGTAGACCCTGTTCAGAATACATCAGAATTTCTGAAATCTGATAAGGAATAAGAGGGGCAAGAAGTTCAATCTGTTGACAAAGGGAAAAGAATTAAGAAAACTGCTCCTAAGCCTGCTGTCAAGGTAGCAACCAGGGCAAGCACCAGAGCATCTAAAGGGATTAAAATTGAAGAGCCCAAGGTTGCCCCTAAGCCTTCTACTAAGAGGAAGGCAACACCAAAAGGGAAGGGAAAGATAGCAAAGCCTCCTCAGAAGAAACAAAAGTGACCATCCAAATTGGATGAGCTTCTGTCATTGCTTCCTCCTCCATCTCCTCCTAAGAAGAAAGCTGTCACCAAAAAGAAGAAAGCTCCTGCTAAGAAAAGGGAGGATGAAATTCAGTCTGAGTTACTTGAAGATCCCTCAACTGACTTTGGAAGAATTAGCAGTGAATCTGGGGACTATGACTTGGACACATCAAATTGGAAGGATGACACTGATTCTGACTGATCCAGAAATCTTCCATCACACCTCAACTACCCTCATATGCATCATACACAATCTGCATGTTTTATTTGCTTTCTAGTTCGTTTTATTGTATGTCTGATTCATCACATCTTTTGTATTACTTGACTTGTGGTTTATAATATCTATGTTATCAGTTCTGTATTTTTGTCTTTTTCGGACTGTGCATTTGTTTGCTAAATCCTTTGTTTTGTCATCATCAAAAAGGGGGAGAATGTTAGAATGATAAGTTTTGATGATAACTAAACATAACTTAGGCATATGGAAGGGTTATGATAAGATCAGAAATATCTTAGGAATAATCTGATAGAAAATCATAAGTCTTACCCAATTGATCAGGGATAGATTACAAGTCAAAGAACTTAAGTTTAATCGATTAGAGATGAATCAAGTTCAGATCAGATAGCGCCCAATCAATTAGAGGCCCCTGTAATCGATGAGAGAAAATTAGCCTAATCGATCAGAGTCCAGTAATCGATTAAGAGAAAATTGCCCAATCGATTAGAGAGCATTAATCGATTATAGGAAATTTAGTAATTGATTAGAGAAATCATGTAATCTTAATGTAATCTGTTTGTAATCGATTAAACCTGCCTAATTGATCAGGCTTCCCCTGTAATCGATTAGGCGCATGATTTTCTAATCTATTGCTCAGTGATGCAGGACATAATCTATGTCTAATTGACACATAATCGATCAGTCACCCAACCCTGTGATCGATTACAGGCTGTAATCTGAGTGGCGATAAGAAATATTCAAAATCAATGACAAGCCTATTTTTAGCTTTTCAAGTACAGAGTTGTTCAGACCTACTTAAAGAAGTTTACGTTAAGACACAATTTGATCAAAAGAGCCGTTGGAACTCACATACCCTATCAACGATAGATGAAGAGAGATGAGCTAAGGCAAAATCAAGTACAATGGAGTAAATGTATAGCAGAATACATCTCCCATACTCCACCAGATCACTTAACTCTCTTGATATGTTCAACGGCCATAATATCAACGGATATATTCTTAGAAGAAACTATAAATGCAATTGGGTAGAAGTTAGTTGTAAGAATTGATTGCCACATTGATTATCTGTATCTACTACATTCAATACTCTCAACACTTATTGTTCTCATATTCTTAAGTGTGTAACACAATCTGTTCAATTGAGTGAACAATTTCTCTGTATCCATTATCAAAGTGAGAATTACTCTTAAGATAGTGAGATCTTAAGAGTAGGGTGTAATCTTACAAAGTGTAAGAGGGAGTGACCAGTAAAGAGGGGAGTTCTTGCCATCACTTGTAAAGGCCATCAAGAGCCTGATTTAATCTTGAGGAATTAGAGGAACCCAACTGCTGGTTGGAGAACTGGACGTAGGCCAAGTTTGGGTTGAACCAGTATAAACTGTGTTATTTCTCAGGGATAGATTTTAAAAGCACAATTCACCCCCTTGTGCATTCCTGCCTTTTACATTACTAAGCATGGTTAGGGGTCATATAGTGGCACTTATAGTCAAAAGCGCCGCTATTGGCCTTTTAAATTTGAAAAATTATTAAATATAAACCCTAAAGCGGCGGTTTTAACGTATAAGAGCCGCTATATGTAAGTAATAGCAACGTTTATTTATTAAAAAGCACTGTTATAAGTTATCTATAGCAGCGCTTATAAGCGCCGGGATATGTCATCTGACCTATCGCGGCGCAAGCTATAGCGGCACTTTATAAGCGCCGCTATAGATATTTTCTGTGGTAGTGAAAATGAGTTTCACTACTTAGTACTTAATAAATATGTTTATTATTATAAAGGTTAGATAGTATAGGTTACAAGAGAAGGTAATGTTACAAGAGACAATAAATGGCTTATAAGTTGTGGTCTCTACAATGTGCAATCTTGAATATTATGCTAACAAACAAATATGTTAAATAATTTTGAAACCTAATTTGAGGTGCCAATTAACTGAATTTAATAATCTTGAAGTTTTGGACCTTAATGTTTTAAAATAGCTTAGCATTTCATCAAATTAAAATATTTATTTCCATTTATTCATAAGTTTACAAATAGGACAATATTTAGAATGTGATGGTGTATAAATTAACATTCATATCTCATCAACCCATATATTCTTTTTTTTTAAAAAAAAATCTTTCTACCTAATAAGGGCCTTGGTGTCCATAAAATTCAAAGAGGTCTATGGGCTTAGAGAATATTTATTAGGGTAAATTAATTACATGTCTATTGGAAAAGACTTAATTAAGAACAAGTCCCATAAAATCTCCAAACTTATTTGAAGTCCTAAGGGACTTATATTATATTAAATCCCAAGGGAAAAAGTCAGATCTGCCCTTTTCTATGAGGGCACCACATTATTACATTTTAAATGGTCTTTTTGTCAAAAAAAAATCCTCATCTCCACCCACCTCTCAACTCTCTTCTCTCTCGGACTAGTGGGCTCCTTCTTCTTTCTTGCCACCAAGTAATTAAGACGGTGCCCAGCATTGAGTAGGAGTTTAGTGAGGCAGGATTTCACGATGGATCTGGCCTCCATCATCGGAATGACGAATTTGGATGCATCCATCACCCAATGGCTTTGATTGGACGTCCCTATTTACTTCTTCTCCATAGTGAGGGGGAAATACGGAGAGAAGAGATTGATGTGGCAAGCTTCCACTGCCACAGAAAAAGGTTTGGTTGGTGTTTTATGTGTGATGAGTGAAGATGAGGAGATGATGAGACTTAAGAGGGAGGTGGAGAGCAGAATTTTTTTGTTAAAAAATATTTAAAATTTAAAATTCAATAATGTGAGGCCCTAATTGAAAGGGGAAGAACTGAATTTTTCCTTGGAACTTAATATAATCTAGGTTTTTAGGTGCTTCAAATTAATTCGGGGCTTTAATTAAGTCTTATTCATAAAATCTGTAATTAATTTTCCCTATTTATTATGGCCTAATGAGAACATTAAATGGTCTAAGTTAAATTAAGGGAAAAAATAAAGACTTAATCAAGACGATGGCTTCAGCGTTTTCTCTCTGGTTCTGAGTGGAAGTTGATTCTTGTGTCTAACGTAAACTTCATGAAATAGACAAGTCAAAACTTCCCAAATATAAAGTAAGTGAAGCATAAGAGAAGTAATCAATTTTGAAATCTTGAGTTCCCCGATCGATGGCCAAGTAGTCAATTGATTGCTGGCTCTACATGTCAATCGATTGCTAGCTCTGTATGTCAGTCGATTGCTTTCAGATTGGTTCTACAACACTCGATGGAAATGTTAGTTATCGAGTAAAATATAAGTATAACAATCAATTGTTAAAGCTCCCCATCGATTACTGTATATCAATCGATTGCCTAACAGCTTATCGATAGCTTTCTGTTTACTTCAAACTTAAGTAACAATCAATTGCTTATCGATTGTTGGTGATCAATCGATTGCTCTTTTGTCTGTTTACTTGAAAATTAAAGATAAACAGTCAATAATTGTATACCAATCGATTAAGACATGGTAATCGGTGGGCAATCGATAGTCCATCGATTGCTGAGACATGAGTTTAATCGATTGGAGTCTGAGGTTATTGATTGCTTCTTAACTTAGCTTTTAAAAAAATTGTTTCAAAACATTTTCTAAATTAAGATATCCATAAACTTCATAGCCTAAGTTATGTTTGGTATCATCAAAATTCTAAGGTTCAACACGAGTCAGCCAGATTCTAGCCCGAAATAATTTGTTCTTGGGAAACTCTGGGCCTAACTCGAATTAATGGGTTACTGTGCCAACCCGATAGCATGTTAAGAACTTATTTTGAAAAAAATAAAAAAAAACCAATGCCTTTTTTTGGCTTTCCTGCACATCTGATGCGTGAATGTAAACTAAACTATGAAGAAGCATGATTCAACTTGAAACAATGGAAAAAAGGGTAAAGGTCCAATTTTGCCTTGAAAGTAACCTAGTAGGAGCTGATTTACCTCGGAAGTAACAAATGGAGCTTATTTACCCCGGAAGTAACAAAAACGGCGCGAAATTGGACTTTTGCCCAATAATAAATAGAGCATTCAGTGTCCTCTGGGGCTAATAAGCGTCGTTTTTACTATTTCAAGGGTAAATAAGCTCCATTTGTTACTTTCTGGATAAATCAGCTCCTACTGGGTTACTTTCAAGATAAAATTGGACATTTACCCTTGGAAAAAACGCCTAATACAAGCACAGCCTCTACATTCTCCAGCATACCATTTCAACTTAAACTCATAAAAAAAAAACCATAATCCAAAGTTCAATGCTTAATGTAATGGCGAAGAGAGTAGGTGCATCAAGAAGTCAAAATATAAAAAATTTAAACAATTAAGCAACAAATCAAGGAGATCAATCCAAAACCAAGAGGAAAAGGATTCATAGAAAATGAACACTCGAACGGAAGAGAAGAGGAGCGGTGAACCTTTGAGAATTGAGAGGAAGTTGGAGGGAGAGGAGGAGGCCAGAAATTCTCTAAAAATAGGCAGCCTTGTGATTTGCTTTGTTGAAGCCGTCACAGGGGAGGAAATATTGATATCGGGTCACGCTTTGCTTTGTTGAAGAAAGTGGAGGAGACAAGCCCGGAAGCATCGCTGCCGTTGCAAGAAATACTCAAGAAATGTCTCAAAATTTCTTTGATGAGTTCCCATTCTACGCTCATTTAATCATTCACATTAATATCATTGCTTTTAGTGGTAATGTGCAATTTTGCCAAGGGCTGTGGTTTTCTGATGACGTCATTTGACAATTTTGTCCTGACCGTTACCAATATTAATTTTGACGTCTAGTTGACAGATATGTTGAGATGGCATGTCTACTTAACATCCACCTCCCTATTTTCACATGTCAGCTTGATGAGTGAGAAAAAGAAAAACGCATATCTGGTCTTTACAGGGATCTCATGAAAATAAACAATATATATATATATATATATATATATGTGTGTGTGTGTCTCTTCCCTTCTCTTCCATTGTGACTGTCGCCACACCATTGCCATCACTGCAACCACCATTGTCTTTGAACAGACTTTTTTTTTTTTTTTTTAATTTAGGATATCCTATTAAATATTTTTTATAATAAGCAGTATAATATTCCCAATTTTCTACTAGCTTAAAAAGACAAAAACACCGGAATCGGAGAGATGCTTCATGGTAAGAAACATTAGGCACATTTAGAAATAGTTGACGCCAATGAAAAGAAATCACTAAAAAGATCTATCTTGATGTCAATATTGTTGTGATATATGAAAACATGAACCATCTCGTGTTGCCCACTTGTTCTCCAGTACGTTTATACTAACTCAACGAAGTTGCAGCAGCAGAAATTTAGAATTACGATTATTTTGCAAACACTTAACAGTATTTTTGGGTGATGCTGAAGATTCTGAGAAAGTTTGAGGTTTTTTGCTGTAATTTTGAATATGATTGTACTGTGTTTAGCCAAAGATGTTGATAGCCCACTATTTTATTTTTGATGACGTGCTTGTGGAAGAAACTGCGTTGAATTTTTTCCCCTTTTGTATTCTTGATTTCGCCTCCTCCTCATTTTAACATATCAGCATATAACCCTTTCTTCTGCTGTTTTCGCTCTGATTATCAATGGATTTTTCTGAGATGGAAGGGATTTCTTCAACTTCAATTTTCAGTCTCTCCCATCGTGTAAGTTTCCTCGTAATAAACTAACTCACTTATAATCATCAAATCAAGAATTTTCAGTTTCCCCTACTCCTTCACTAATAAAAAAACCGAATTTTATTTTATTTTTTAAATGTTCTAGACTTGCTTTTCCTTTCAAGGTGAATGGCTTTTGCTTCTGTGGCTCATAGTGACCGACATCGGAGATAATAGGAAGCTTTTACAGAAAATGATAATCATTTCTGTTTTCCCCCTATTAATTAATCTATTGGTCTCATATTTGTGACTGCGTCCTGTTCTTGGATATTGATCTCAACCTATCCTTGATGATTTCTATCTTTATTTCAGCCTTTCATTTCCGCAAATTCTTCCTTAGACTATACATGTGAATTCATCTATGGGGCCTTATTAATAAAAAAGGGGGAAAAAATTAAAAACCTTTATCTTTATGCATTCTGTTAGTACCTTATCATTTTTGTACTGGCTGTTAGTGGGACTTGATGGAAATTTTCTTCCAGGTTTCCTCTGATTCTTTCTTCTTGATTGGTTCACAATGGGAAAGGGTTTTAAGTTCTGGGTTGAGAATGTACTTGGTGGAGAGCAAGGTTGGAGCCATACTGTGTATGTTGTTGGCCCTTCTTTTCTTGGGGACATGGCCTGCTATTATGACTCTTTTAGAAAGGCGAGGTCGTCTTCCTCAGCACACTTACCTTGACTACTCAATCACCAATCTCTTGGCTGCTCTATTCTTTGCTTTCACTTTTGGTGAGATTGGCAAGAGCACCCCTGATGTCCCAAATTTCATTGACCAACTTTTTCAGGTGAATATTTACTGTATACAAAGTAGTTGTATCATGTAGAAAATACTGCAGAAGTTAGATGGGATGTTATTGTTTCAAGGCAAGATGCATCAAATTGAATGGCTTTAATCATAAAAAATCACTAGCTGGAATTGAACTATAAATCCTTTTGGTCAGTAAAGTTTTAGAAACAAGTGTCAGTATGAAATAACTTGGACACTCTTAATTGAGTGATTCTTATGATTATGCTTGTATGATGATTGTTATTACGTGGATCGTAATGTATGGCCTGGTGTTTGTAACCGAGAAAAAGCTTGCTTGACTATGTCTAAATCCTAAATATGACTTATATGGTTTGTTGATAATTAACTTCTTAAACCTATCAATGTCCTAAATATGATATTAAGGTTCTTCTAGTCTTGTGTACTTAGTTTATACTATGAACTGTCTCTGACACTACACTGCATATTATTGCTCACAATTGAGGTATGATTTACAAATGTGTTTTGTGACAGGATAACTGGCCCTCTGTTCTGTTTGCACTGGCGGGAGGTGTTGTACTTAGCATTGGGAATTTGTCCACACAATATGCTTTGGCTTTGGTTGGTTTGTCAGTTACAGAAGTGGTAACAGCAAGCATAACTGTTATCATAGGTAGGTATTGTGCCCTCATTACCCCTCAAGAAGAATAGATATGACATTTAAAAAGGGTAGAAATGATAGGACTCATTTGGCTTATGGGTTATAACAGGCCTACATTATGAGCTAATTTCCACACCTAACTTTTGTGCCAGAAGGCTTACTTTAAGGTTTAAGTACTTCAAGTTAGGTTTTTGAGGCAAGCGCTCCATAAATAGGTGTATATATGTAAGAAAGAACATGAGTGTGCACAAGCTATGCATTCAATGGAAGTTTTTGAACCTCTATATATATTTAGCTTGCTCAAGTACTGAATTTTTCTGCACTTTTCTGTGTCTAACAACTGTAACAGGCACAACTTTGAATTACTTCTTGGATGGTGGAATGAATAGAGCTCAGATTCTTTTCCCGGGAGTTGGTTGCTTTTTTATTGCAGTTTGTCTAGGTTCAGCCGTGCATTCATCTAACATTGCGGATGATGAAGCCAAGCTCAACAAAACATCGGATGATGACAAAGATATGGCCAAGTATGTGTTTATTTACATCTATATGTGGATGCCACTAAGTAAAGAGGTTGAAATTCTATTGGAATGCCACTAACTGAATCAAATTACCTACCTGTTGCTTTTTATTCTCTTAACTTGCTTTTTACCCAATGCTTGAGCTTGGATGCATTATTCAGTGATTTCAGTTTAATTCCTTTGAGAACACTGTCAGAATAAAATCAGAAAATGCATCAAGCCTACGTGTTGAAGCATACTTTAAGTTATAGGATCTTCCAGGGAACGGATATATATTTGGGAGAAAGTAAAGTACGTCCCTGACTATTATACCAAAAATAAGAAAGGATGCGGGGAGTTGTTTTTGCTATTATGTAAACTCTAAATAAGCTAAACTCCTTAATAAAACAGTTGAAGAGTAAGGCAAGCTTGCATCCATTTCAATTAATGGTAGTAGAAGTAATCCAACAAAATAAAATAATATTTTTCCTCTTCCTTTTCAATTTAGAAACATAGTTAAGAAACACCACCATATCAGTTGATCAGGTGATGTTAATTACCCATCTTTCTGTACTACTCTTGGGGACTTCCCTTTTTTTTTTGGAAGCAGAATCAGTTTGTTCATTGGGTTTTCTTTTCTTTTTCCTTTTTTTTTTTTTGGGTGGGGGGTGGGGGTGTCCAGTGTATGCCAAGACTTATTCTGGGTAAGGAGAGAAGGAGAAGAAGGGACGGGAGATTGAAACCCCAACCTACACAGATACTGTAGCTTTTCGAGTGCTGATTTAGTTCTAGTTTATATTTTTTTTCAATGGGAGAGTAACATCCAGCTGTCTAACATGTGCTGAAATGTTCAATAGTATTTTGTAAATGTTATTATTCTTGTGTCTTATTTTTCATCCATTGTTGGTATTATGTTGTTGATCTTGCCTCCAAATTTTGTTCTTTTGGCAGATCAATTAACATTTCCTCTGGAAAAGAAATACATGGAGGTAAGGATGTCTGATCATGTGAAATTTGTACTCTTGCAGTGTCTTTTCAGTCACGAAATTCCACATTTAACATTTTTATTTTTCAAATCTGTAGATAAATTAAAGGATCTAGAGAGTGGAGAGGTTAATTCTGTAGACATTTCAAAAGCAGGAACAGCAGCTTTTCTTATAGAGCTTGAGGAAACAAGAGCTATAAAGGCAGGTGATTATTGTTTATTGCAGATATATTTAGTATCATATTTTGGTACTGTTTCTCGTGTATTTTATCAAAATTTTCAATGAAATTATACATTTTTTCCATTCATGGATACTCGATCATATCAAAACAATCATAAATAAACATATTTATGTGTGTGATAAACAAATTTTGATAAATAGGGTGCTGAAGATTTATACGGACCTGTTCATCATTTGCTTGATCTACCTTAGAAGTTATTTAACTCTAAGAAATACTTCCCCTCTGAGATATTATACTTTTAAAAACTTGTGCTGCAGGTTTTTGGGAAGAGTACTTTCATTGGATTGACCATAACGTTCTTTGCTGGACTTTGCTTATCTCTATTCTCACCATTATTTAACTTGGCAACAAATGACCAGTGGCATGCTTTAAAGGAAGGGGTTCCTCATTTGACTGTTTATACTTCCTTCTTCTACTTCTCTGCCTCCAGTTTTGTTATTGCAGTTGTTCTGAACATCACCTTCCTTTACAAACCTATCTTGAACTTACCCAAGTCATCTCTCAAAGCTTATTTGGTAGATTGGGATGGCAGAGGCTGGGCCTTATTGGCTGGTCTCCTTTGCGGGCTTGGGAATGGTCTCCAATTCATGGGCGGTCAAGCTGCAGGATATGCAGCAGCAGATGCTGTTCAGGTGATTTTTTGTAATATTTATGAAATAGTGAAAATCTTGTGTCCTCTTGGGACCTATTTGGTGCATAGAATAACAAAATTATATACCATAAATGAAAAGGGAGGATCATTGTAAGGTCCCAAGGAATGAATGCAATAACCAAAAAGTTCCAATGACTAGTGGGCAAAAAGCATTTATTTTTATTTCCTATGCTAGAACTTGCCATTATATGTTGCTCACCTACTTTTTGGTGATTAAATTTCTTCCTTGAGACCTCAATGATTTTCCCAATATAGAAACATGGGTAAATCGTAATATTAACCCTTGAACTTGAGTAACTGTAAATAATGGGCCTAAATCAAGATGGGCTTCAGCCCAAAAATAAAAACCTGTTGGGCTTTATCCCTCACTAGGTCTTGGCGCATGAACAATTATACTTATTTTTTTCTTAATGAATAGAACAAGGATATTTTTTGTTGCACAATAACCATGATTGAATTTTGATGAGCAGGCACTTCCACTAGTGAGCACCTTTTGGGGCATTGTTTTGTTTGGGGAGTTTCGGAAATCATCAGGAAGAACATATATACTGCTTGGGAGCATGTTGTCTATGTTTGCAGTGGCTGTTGCTGTTCTCATGGCATCATCAGGTCAAAGGAAATCAATGATCAATTAGCAACACATAAATTGGTCATAAATAATTGATAGTTACATAAATTGATTGATTTAGCGCACAACAGTAGTCAAAGGATAAGCATGCATGTGCCTTCCCTACAGTTTCCTTTGAAGATGCAAAATGTGCACAAGCACCATAGTCTTAGACTACAATACTAGTTCTTGTCCCAGAAAAGGAATACGGAAAAAAAAAAGCAAAAACAAGAAGAAAAAAAAGGCAATGCCTTAACTGATGTCGTGTGCCAAGAATGAAGATTTCAGTGTTGGTCGGTGTTATTGAGCCAACATTGAGGTGTACAGGAGCAGGAACCATGAAGTAGTGGTGTGCCATTAATAAATCTGAAGTCCTTTTATCAAACTTCGGGGTGTTTCTAGCGTTCATGTTTGCAAAATAGTGCAAAATGATGTTACTTTAATGTGCATGTTGTTTGTTCAATTTTCTTTTGTACAAAAACATCCACACATTTTTTCTTTTCTTTTTCTACGCCTTATCCTGTTAGATGGAATTGGTTTTATGGATGGCACAAAGAACAAAATAAGGGAATTACAAGGTCATACACTATAGTAAAAATAAATAAATAAATCATACTTTAGTAATATAGCAAAAATAACATCATTTTCTCATCCCTACAAGAGTTCTAGCTTTCAAGCCCTCCTTATGAGTTTCATATTTCAATAAATCAGGCAATCTCAATCCAACCAAGCTGTTACTGTTCACCTCTTGGAAATTTTTCAACAAAACAAAATTGAAGATGAACTAGTCAATGAATGGTGAAAATTTTAGAGAGCTTTGTGGGGAGGAACCATTCCATTCTTCCAAGGTTATGATATTATTAGTGGATGTTACTGTTACTCCACTTATAACATCCTAATTTTAATTAGTATAATTTAAACAGCATTAAGAAAGAATTATTTATGACAAATTGAATTTATTGAGTATTTATTACAAAAATAGAATTTATTGCCCAAAAATAGGATTTATGAGGGTCAAGAAAAATTATAAAGTGTGTGTACGTGTGTGTGTGTGAAAAAATTAAAAAGAAAAGTAAAGTAAAATATTGCAATATAGAAATAGGGAAAATTAATTAGAGGTCCCTTGGAGGACACATAATATAGGAGAAGCCCCACTAAATGCTCAAATTAAAGTAGGGTTCCAAGGGACATTATTTTTATTATGTTCCAAACCCAAAAGACCCTTTTACCTTCCTTATAATTGTCTAAATGAAACACCCTCACCCTCATTCACTGTCACTCTCCCTCCCAACAGCATGAACGTGGTCAGCGAACTCAAAGGGGCTGGAAAGACGCTCACCAAGAACACTCATTCATCCATCATCCATCTTCCATCTTCATCCAACTAAAACCATGAACTCTTGGATTTGTCTCTTCAACTAATGGTATGTTGAGAAAATCAATTTCTCATGTTTGTTAGGAATGTGATTTGGGATGAATTTTTAAAACAAAGGTCAAAACTTTTCATATAAATCTAATTTTGGTTGAATGTTTGAACATAAAACATGCTTAGACACAAATCTTAGTGATTTTTTGTTGTATTTATTGTGTAAGTTGGTTTCTCATTTGTTGTTGATGAGGGTTTGGGTTGGTGCTATGTTTAGGGATGTATAAGCTCTGTTTTTTGGTCCAAAACAGGGAAAATCCGAAAAGGCTGTAGCTTTTTCTTTTTCCACATCAGTTAAAATTTCTATTGTTGTCAGAGCTCAAATAGTTGTTATTGCAGGCCATTCAGTTGTAAATAACAACTTTCTGGAAGAAAGTTGAAATTTTGAATGAATTTTATTGGGGATGGGTTTTGTGCTTTGTTATTCTGTTCTAAGACAGATGTGAAGTAAAAGGTTGAAGCTTTGTTGAGTTAACACCAATGTATTGGTATTTTAATAATGTGTTTTCATTACTTTAATATAAAGTTGTCACAGATGCTCATTAAGTCATTATAACTGATCATTTACTTGTGAATAACAATGTTCCCGTGCAGGTTGAATGAGAAGATGGCGGGGACATCAGGGAAGCATGTAATATGTTTGTTGCATACGGGTGGACGATTTATAAATGGTGAAGAAGGTGAGATGCAATATGTGGGGGGCAGTACCATATCAAGAACCATAAAGGAAGGCACTACTTATGGAGAATTAAGAACAATTGTAGCATTAATTGTTGGAGACGAAGCTAGGGGAATAACCATGAAATTTAGAGTGTGCTTTGATGATACAACAACTTATGTGGACCTTGTATATGATGAAGGAGTGGAACATTTCATCAACTTTAACAGAGAAATCGGTCATATATTTGTATGTAAGTGTGTGGATGACAATACACAACCAACCAGAGATGATGGAAGGAATGACGAAAATGCGTAAGTTGTAATTATAGTTTCAATTGAGATAATATGTTGTGACTCATTGATGGACACATTGTGAAAATATGTTATTATTAATAGAATGTGTTGTATGTAATTCCTGTAGGATGGATTATTTGACTGGAAGTTCGAATGGTTTGCCTATGTCTCAAATGATATTGGTTAATGAAGAGTCGCAACCATTGTCATGTGCGGTACAGATTATTCCAACACCAAGACCAGAGATGAATTCCACAAAATTGAGGGACTTGTATATTGGAGTAGGGAAACATTTTCTCAATACGGATGATGCTCGACAAACTCTATACAAGTACAGCATAGCTCATAAGTTTGCGTACCGATTTTTGAAGAACAACAAATAAAAGATTATAGCAAAGTGCATGGTTGAAAAATGCCCTTGGTACATAGGGGCATATGAATTGAGCAAAGGTGCTGAGTTTCTAGTAGTAAGAAAATTCATCGATGAGCATAAACATAATGCACAAGATAACCTGGTTGTAGCTCACTCAACAAGGAGAAAGTTGACATCACTAATGATTGATTATTTGAGAGATAATATAGACAAGAGTGCTGGTGAAATTAGGAAAGACATGTACAGAGAGTACGGTGTGCAGTTGAATTACAGTCAAGCTTATTAGAGAAAAGCAAGAGCCTTAAATGAACTTCAAGATAGTGAAAAGGATTCTTACAAGCTAATTCCATGGATTTGTCAGAGGTTAAATGAAAGTGATCCAGACAAGATTGCTCTATGGGAAGATTCGGATGATGACAGGTTTGAGCGGCTACTCATTGCTTATTGATGCTCAATTAAAGGTTTCTTAGCAGGATGTCGACCCGTTCTTTACATAGATGGATGCTTTTTAACTGGTCCATATAAAGGGACTTTATTATCTACTTGTGCGTATGATGTTGACAATGAAATGTTTCCACTAGCATATGCAATAGTAAGTGGGGAAAATAATGATAATTGGGGTTGGTTTCTTGAGAATGTCAAAGGAATCACAAGAGAGATGGAGATAACAATTGTGTCGGACCGAAACCTTGCAATTATTTCAGCATGCATGATATATTCGGTAGTGAAAGACATGCTTATTGCTACAGGCATGTTAAAGAAAACTTCAATGAAGAATATGTTAGAATCAACAGAGACAAGAGAAGGATCAAAGGCCAAAAGAAGGTGGATGCATTGAAGTTGCTCGATGCAATTGCTTATGCAAGATATGGACATGACTTTGATAGTGCTATGGAAAAACTAAGAGTGTTTTCTCCTGAATTGGCTGAATGGGTTGAGACACAAGGAGATGTAGAAAAATGGGCTCTAAGCAAGTTTCGCTTGAAAAGATGGGATAATATTACAACAAATCTTGCAGAGTCATTTAATGTTTGGATTTTGCAACAGAGGAAGCACAATGTGTGTACTTTCATACATGAGCATCGTGAGAAGTTGGCTATGAAAATGGTTGCAAGCAAAATGGCAACAACAAATTGGGAAAATGGAGTCGGGCCAAACACAAATGAAAAGTTAATGGAGATAGTAAGTAAAGCAACAAATATGGATATGAAATTTTATGGAGGTACTTGGTATGAAGTTCACATCTTAGCTGATCATAGACTTTTTACGCTTGTTGTAGATATTGGTAAACATGAATGCACTTGCTTAGCATGGCAGATGAGTGGATTACCTTGCATCCATGCATGTGCGGCCATTAAGCTTCATCACGATAACGTGTGCATGTTTGTTGACGATTGCTTTAAGTTGTCCACACAATTGAAAATATATGAAAATAGCATGACACCAATTGCAACACATGATTGTCCATGTCCAAGTAACCTAACTGAGACACAATAAATGACAGGAAAGTTCTTGAAGCCTCCTATAACAAAAAGACTAGCAGGACGACCAAAGGGAAGAGAATAGAGTTAGAATTTCAAAACAAACATGTCTAATAAGTTGTTACGCATGGTCAGAATATTGTTAAAGACAGCCCAGAAGTTGTTCGTGCTAAAAACTTTTACACATTTTCAGTGGTGCTCAATAACTTGTTACTAAAGGCCAATAACTTGTTATACATGGTTACAATGTTTTTACAAACAGCCCGCCCAAAAGTTGTTACAACCCAAAATCTTGACACCTAATAATGCCTGTAACAACTTACACAATCACTAAAAGTTGCTACATAAAGTTAAAATGCTGTTAAAATTCACATAATTTATACAACTTGTCTTCCACCCTAAAAATTATTAATAAAAGTTACTACACAATGCCTAAAAATTGCTACATAAGGTCAATATCTATTTCTTCCTCTGCCTTAAGATGTCTTCCACCTTAGAAAGGACATTATGTCCATGCAAGTTGTTCTCGTGTGTGATGAGCCACCAGAGGCATTCAACCTTAATTTCACGGATATCATCCTTTGAGTACTTTGACATCGTTTACCCTCCATCGTACTCCGAACCATCCCAAGCCTGTAACCATGATAGAACATGAACACCACAAGAATCCCTGCAAGGATAGTACCATATTTAAGCTTACAACAAGAACACTTGTTCAAAATAACCAACAAAGAAAATACTTACGTATCAGCTTGCAAATGTACTTTTGACCAATGAACACGTTTGTCCTTCTCATCAATTCAATCTGAAAGTTCTGGCTTAACCATCTGAATTATGTCCAGCAAGCAATCCCTCTGCATAAGTAAGCATATATAGTTCATATTCAAGGCACAAAGATATTGCATCTCTTCTTAACTTAACATCATAAAGTTACAAATTCAGATTGCACAGTCACAGTTTCATTAAACAGTTCTTCGTAAAGAGCAGATGTTAACAAGGGAAAGAAATTACATAAGAATAAAGAACCTTACACATTGGGTAGCTAGGCAATCTTTTAGTTTAAACATGTCCTTATTTGCTTTACTTTTTATCTTATAGTATTTAGGCTCCTCGCCTTTGTTCTTCAGTTCTTCGTCCATCTATAACCCTATGTAAGTCAAGTTGTCCACATAAGAATCAAGGGCATAGAAGCGCATGTTCTTGGTCTCTATCACGTAACAAAACCAGTGGTCATCATGAAGCACAGGAGCAAAAATAAATTCTGCATCACCAAGGTTATATCCAATGTCTTAAGGCATGAACTTTTTTGCATCTTCTTCACATGACCAGCGTAAGGGATTTTTCACAATATTTTGCATGAAAAATGGGCAAAATATGTGCCTGGAGACCTTCCCAAACTTTTCCGTTTAATCCCCAACCATAGCTGTCACGGCCATTGCCATAAACTACGTTAAGAACAAATAAAAAATGTTACAAAACAACAATATATTAGAACATTTAAATAATGAAAAACATTTAAAGTCTCTTACCGTGTTACTAATCCACCCACTGTCATGAAGACAATAAAGCTCACCACGTGGTAAGTGAAATCCAAACATTTCAACAAAGACACTGATAAAAATAGTTATGATTAAATATCAGTCTCAAATACTCCATAAACTAAATGTAGGATATATTATAATATACATGACATGGCACACATTAACTTTCTCTTCACCCTCTTCAACATTGCATTTTGAAGTGCAAAACTGATATAGCCTTTCCTTATCATCATCATTTCTTCTCTTCCTCTCACCCTTGCGTTCTAGTATCAACCAAAACAGACTTCCTATTGCTGGCTTCTTCTCCCTTTTAGACCTTCGTGGTTCTTTTTCCTTCTCCTTCTCTTCTTTCTCTTCTTTCTCTTCATATGAAACATTATGCCCTCCATTCATGTCATTGTCATCCTCATCATCATCTGATTGGGTGTCCACTTTACCCCTCACTTCCTCCCCATCTTCCTCTTCCTCTTTCTCCTCCTCCTCATTAGTTTCCATGTTATGCATTTCATCACCATCTTCCTTTAGTTCATGGTCCCCTCCTTCATCATACCCCACATCATTCTCTATATGTGAGGTATTAGCCGCCTCATTACTGCCCCCCAATAACATCTCTTCTATGGCCATCAACTCCTCGAACACAAATGTCATAATTTTATGGTAGGCCTTCCGAATGACTTGAAAAATTCACATCAAATTAAAACCATATTAAAAGCCTCTATATTTGATTACTACAAACAAAACTAAACAATTAGAATATTGCTTCACTTACAGGGTGATTAATGTCCGATTCATGCTTTACAAAACTTTTTTCCCTCTCTCAGGCAATATACCTTTCTTATTGTGCTTCTCTTCCTTCACCATCTCATGCACCCTCTTGTAAGTCCAAAAGAATAGAGCATACTTATAAGAAATCACCTTATCTTTTTCAAGACAATAGTTTTAAAGATCAAAATCTGCACATTATTTTAATGACAAGTCATAAGGAAGTAAATGGCAACATTTACACAATCATATCATAATTAACAAACAATACACACTTACCATTAGGATGTATATGCAACCGTCCACATTTCTCCTTTTATCGACCTTTCCTTTCCTTAACTCCTTCTGATAATCATCAATTAAATTGCAAAGTACATCCAATACAAGTGATGACCAATCAAAATTTGCCAAACAATTTGCTGTCAAGACCATGATCTTCAATATATGATTGCTCACTTTAACATCTGAACTGGAACACAAAAAGATCCCCAATGCATACATAACAAATAAGAATTCGAAGTCCTTATCTTTCTCATCCATTTTGATTAGCCATTCTCCTATTGTCTTGTATGCGACTTTGCCGTACACTTTTTTATATTCATTCAAAACTGTATTTTCATCATCCACCATCTCTGCCTTAATTTTGTTTCCCTCACAGGGTATTTTCATTAAATCATGCACATTTTCTACACTGATTTGCATTGGAGTGTCTCTTATGCACATTACCTTTGTTCGAGGGTTGAAGGCACACATCAACTCTCCACAATATTCTCTCAAAAGAGAAGGACAACACACCTCAACCAGTTTATCGAACACTATCTTTTTCAACCTTTTCATTAGCCCCTTACTACTTTTCACATGATTGCAAACGTTTATCAATTGGTTAGGGGCACACCTTATGTGAAAAGGAACCCTATATGCCTCACAATCATAAGTACAAACCCTTACTTTACTAGCCTCTTCACTATATGCCTTCTTCGTCTTCTCAGGCAACCTCTCACAGGCCTCTTTTAACTCTTTATTGTAGGACTTCAATGATTTGTATTTCCCCAGGTTTTCCTTATAAAACTTCTTGGTAAAGAGTGAAAACGCAGTGATTTTCAATTGATCTTTACTTTCCTTAGCCTTAACCATTATGTTAACCTAAAATAGAGAAGACAAAAATTATAACAAAGCTCACATAACCATCTCTCTAATTGCATTTGAGTTACCATAAAGATTCAAAGTGATAATGAGATAATCACAAGACCATTGTAAATCAGCTGCAGCATGATAAGCCAACAATTAAAAACCAAGACAGTTAAACATTAGTAAAAGATAAAATTCAAATTTAGAAGTGTTGTTAGGGAATGATTCAGTCATTCAGCCTCATTAGTTGAATATAAATCTTGGCAAAACTAAGAAGTGTCGTTAGGGAATGCATCAAGGCAGTTGCTAAACAATAAGTAATAATCACATTGATCTTGCATGTCAAACTTTATAAATTCTAAGTTTGATTTAGTACTCTAAAAATAAATTCTCAATACTCTAAAAACAAGAAGTGTCGTTAGGGAATGCATCAAGGCAGTTGCTAAACAATAAGTAATAATCACATTGATCTTGCATGTCAAACTTTATAAATTCTAAGTTTGATTTAGTACTCTAAAAATAAATTCTCAATACTCTAAAAACAAGAAGTGTCGTTAGGGAATGCATCAAGGCAGTTGCTAAAAAATAAGTAATAATCACATTGATCTTGCATGTCAAACTTTATAAATTCTAAGCTTGATTTAGTACTCTAAAAATAAATTCTCAATACTTAATGTAAGAGTATAAATAACCCCTATAACCAAAACTTCAAGCAGACTTGATTTATAAACCATCTGGCCTTAGAATACTACAAACAATCTAATATCGAACAAATGCTTTTGATGTTCTCTTCTAAAACATTCTCATCTGCTTCTGGCTTTGCCATACACCATGTTTTCTGCAATACATATAAATATATATTAACTTCATTAGCTATATAAGCTGATACGTAAGGCTATAATAATTTCATAGTATTATCGATGTTTTCTTTTTCTTTTTTCTTTTTTCTTTTTGCTTACTTTTATTGATATCTGAGCTACACCTGCAAACACAAATAATAGAATATAAGAGTAGGATTACCACCATATAATATTCTCATTCTGAAGACTTAAATTACTTATATTTTCATGAATGATTCAAAATGGTACTTGACAATTAATGATAACACTCTGTATCAAATATATATATTTATATAAGATAACACTTACCACCAGGATAAGAGCAACTTTTAGAGTAGCCTACACAAAACAAAAAAAGAACACATGAATTCAAGTCAAAAAACATCATGAATATATAATTACAGTTGATGATCGAAAAGTAATTAAGGTATAAATGTAGTTATTTTTATATATATGAATGGCTTAATTACATTACTGGGGTCCAAGGTGGCAATAAGAGCAGTGTGTTGGAAGTCACAGGTGTGAGCTTCTCTTCCATTGTTTTGAAAGTAGAGATTCATGGCAAAGGAGGCACGATGAGCATTTGAATCTGGAAAAGAGCAAGCACCCAGATTGCTACAATTCATATGTTGTTGGGAACAAGCATAATCCAAGTCTGCTTGAAGTTCTACTTGAAGAACAATCCCTATAACCCCTACAACCCCGTATAAATAATAACATTCCATTAGGCATCAATACTTAAAAAATACGCCTAGACTTCAAATGGAAATGGAACATATATAGTAGATACTGTCATGTACCCATCTCGGTGTTGATGGTTATAAGCAGACATTGCATGAAAAGCATATTTAATCCAGCAACAGATTGAAAGTTAGCAATATAAAATTGGCACGAAATGCAGAATCACACACTAACCATTAGTTTAATAATACCTTAGAAGCATTAATTCTATAAAAAAAACAGAGGGTTACAATTTCGAACCAAAAAAAACTATCGTTACAATAGAGATGAATCAAAAAGCAGAGGGTTCAATGGGTAAAGTTTAATCAGAAATCAGAGGGTTCAATGGGTAAAGTTTAAGTGAGGTAGTGGACGAAAAGAAAGCGGAAAGACAAAGATCTTACACGGAGATCCAAAACCCGTGACGATGACACCTTTACAACCACCCACTATCGATGGTGGCACACGACGAGCCTGCCAATAGCAGCGACGATCTACGGCGCAAAGGAAGGAACTTTATTTAGGAGGAAGAAGATGGAACGGGGAAGACAATAAAAGGAACTTTTTTTAGCCCTAGGAACTTTTTTGAGGAGGAAGAAGATGGAATGGGGAAGAAGGTGGAACGGATCGAGGGAGGAAGACCACACACGTTTCAGCCCTAAGGAATGGGGAAGACAAGTTTTTGAAATTAAAAGCGTAAAAGGGTCTTTTGGGGGTTTGGAACATAATAAAAATAAGATCCCTTTGAACCCTACTTTAATTTGAGCATTTAATGGGACTTCTCCTATATTAAGTATCCTCTAAGGGACCTCTAATTAATTTTCCCATAAAAATATAAATACATATATTAAAAAAAAAACAATTGACAAGGGAGCACGTGGCTCACTTATATATTGTATAAAAAAGATAAAAGGGCACATGACCCCTTTATCTTGCACGTGAGTTGGGAGTATAAATGGAAATATACCCCACCTTCTGTGTAATGTGAGAGAAGACCCAGGGCGTCATTCTTTTCTACTTCTAGGTGCAGCGGCGCCATCGTTGGAGACTCGTCAAATTTTTGAGTTCATTTGGGCACTTAAATCTACTCCTTTTCACAAAATTTACCCAATGAAAGCTATTCTATATAATTTTATCTTTCAAATAATAGTGTTTTTGTACTGATTGGGTCTAATTTTTGGGTTAGGATTTTGGGTAAATTTTGAGTTTTGCCAATGAAGGACTATAGGAATACATAGCTAAACTAATAGATAATTTTAATCTATTTAGATTTTTGATTTGGTGACTGTAAGAATTTAAAATCAATTTTCTTGTTAAAAAAGTTTGTGTTTTATGCACTACAAGACTTTTGAACCAATTGAACTCGTGTTAAGTAATTTATTTTAGATATGGAAAGTATTATTAAAGTTTTGTTTGGATTGTAATACTTTAATTTAATTTGAGGATTTTGAATAATAAAATTAATTTAATGATAATCTATGATGCAAATGAGTTGTCTAGGGTGAGGAAAATATTTAAGTTGAATTAGAATAAATAATGGATGTGTTAACGTAATATTGTGATTTTCGAGTAAATATTTCAAAACTTTGAATTTATTTAATTAAATTAATTTTTCAATTCGTATGTTAAATCTGTATCTACAATATTGTGTTGATTGATTTGGTAACAGGATTGTAGTTGTGCATTTGTTCCTCAAAGTTTGTAATGATAAGTTTGGAGCTATGTTTTGTATGCTAAATAATTTTGACTAGATAGTTTTTTGAGTTGGATTATCAAGAAGTCAATTTATTTACGCAAATTGTTTCATTGGAGTAAGTTTCAAAACATACTATTATAGTTAACTTTTGTTCAAGTCACATTTCACAACATATAGAGAAAATAAAATTAAGCAAATCACACAGTTGAAAGCATGTATATAATGTAATTCAATTCAATTTACCTTAACTCCAAGTTTATCCATACAAATTTTGAAGAAACAAGGCACCACAACCACAATCAGGTTATAATCAATCTACACAATATTGTAGATACAAATTTAAGACACAAATTGGACAACTAATTTAATTATATAAATTCAATTTTTTGAAATATTTACTCAAAAATTCTAATATATCTCTAATAACCTAAATATTTATTCTAACATCAATTTAAATATTTCCTCCATCTAAACAACTCATTTGAATTTTAAATCACCCTTAATTACATTTCATTAAACAAAATCTCTAACTTAAAGTTTAGATTTTAACCATAAAAATTGTCAAAATCACAATTTTTCAATTCTTTCAACATTATTATCCAATTAAAACTTTAATGTGTTTGTAAATATAAAAGTTAGTTGAGTTTTTTTGGAAAATATTAAGAAAGCTAAATAAGTTACTTATAAATTCATTTGCCTAAACTTTTTCTCTAAATTAGTTTATTTGACTAATAAGCTAATATATAAACTAATAATATGCAAAATACATTATGATTACATAACTCATTTAGCTTCTATAATTTATCTAAAAAATGTTAACTATATCTTATATATAGGAACAAAGGAAATGATTCCTTCCAAATCTCAAGTAAATTCTCTACCCCAAGTTTCATTGGTTCAAAACTTCTATAGATCATAAAACATAAAAAAGAAAATTGATTTTAAATCCTTACAGCTACCAAATAAAAAATCTAAATCAACTAAAAGTATCCATTATATTAGTTTAGCTCTATATTTCTATGGTCATCCATTATCAAAACTCAAAACTTAGCCAGAACCCTAATACAAAAATTCGTCCCAATCAATATAAATATATTATTATTAGAAAGATAAAATTATATAGAATAACTTTTATGAAGGAAGTTTTGTGAAAAGAAGTACATTTGATTACCTATTTGACCCTCAAAATAAGCCCTATACTGAAAAATGGAGAACTCGCGGTTGCTGCACGAAAATGCTCCCCTTTTGATTTCAAAATGTAAATGCACAGTAGAAGTTGGTCTAGTGATAAATGATGGTGGTTAGGGCATTTTGCTCCATAAATATAAAAAACTTGGGAAACATTATTGTCATGGAATTATTTGTCATTAGGGCTTTTAATTCAAAGAGTTTATGGTAGAATCAGACCATTCCCCGGACAAGTCTTCATTCAAAGTGTCTTTGTGGTGCTCTTTTTTGGATTCGAAATGGTGGGTTGCAACAATCACGTTACAAGTATAAACTAGTCATTCACTACGTCAACTAGTGTTTCATTCATATTCCTACATTATTTGGCAGGAAATTTTGGCGTTATTCTTCGATTTTTCAAATGTCACTATTAGGACTATTTCTAAATTGTACTTCTTCCTCCTCCGTACCTAATTATAAGCTTCATATTTATGAATAAACTTGTCCCAAAATATAAGTTTCATTTTTTTTCTAATTTTACTCATTGTGTATATTTTCTCCATACACTCTCTTTCATGTTTATTATATTTTATTTGCCATTTTTTTATCTTTAATAATATGAGTAAAATTGAAAAATAAATTAAATTCCTCACATAATTATTGTGTTTAACTAACTCAAGTAGTTTTTTCGAATAAAATAAAGTAGTTATTTGAAGCTTATATTTAGAGACGGAGGGAATATTATTGCAAATTTCATAGGTGGTGATTTATCTTCCATTTCTATTTTATAATTTATAAACTTTGTTATTTTTTAATGTCACTTTATCCTTGCGAAACTTTAAATAGTATGTTTGGTATAGCGCTTTGATTGGGGGCTACCGTAATTGCCCCATTAATCTTGCATCTCATTCTTATTTTAAAAACGTATGCATGTGTTTGGGTTGATTTTTCTTTCTTTGGATTTTTAGAATAAAAATCTATTTATCACATAAGCCAAAATTTGTTGCTTTTGGCCTTCTAAAAGTGGAGAAGGATATTTCTAGCATGGATGAGAAAGAAACAACAATATATCATCTTTTCATATAAGAGTTAATTGATTAATTTGGGTAACCAATAAAACTGAATAATTTTCTTAATTGTAGTACGTGGTAGATATCTTTCTAAAATGACTATGTATATCATTAAAGTATATGTTTATATGTACATGTATGTATATCAATTTATAAGTTAAATATTTAAGGGTAAATGTGCAAATTTAGGCACCAACAATTGGGCCAGGTGCACTGAACAGAAAAATGAATATTGAGGTGGAAAAGTGGCAATAAAAAAATAAAAAAAGTTACAAATTTAGTAACTTCGTTAACTCCCCGCTGATGTCCGTTTAATATCTGTGAAGTGGGGGCCATGAAGATGACAGGTGGCACTACTCTCTCCCTCCTCCCATTATCTTATTATTATTTTGGAAAAATATTTTTTTAATCTTCCCTCCTTTGCACCCCCGGCGGCCACCCCAACCTCCATAACTCCCCCCCGGCGCCGTACAGAAACAGATGTTTTCTTCTTTGTCGCCGACTTCGTCAACGACCTCGATGACGTCGTCTTTTCCTACGTACCTCCCCATGCTTCATGTTTGAAGCAGTCATTAATGGAGGCCACATCGTCGACTTATTCCTTCTTACCTTCCCATGCTTCACCGTTGAGATCTTGACTCATTTGATGGATTGCATGATGTATGCCTTGACCTCTTCACAGTCGAACACGCAGACCCAGTCTCTAAGAACATTCCCCTTGCTTCACGGGTCGGTTTCATGGCGGCAAGCGGACTAACTCAGAGTTTTGTTCCGAAATCGACATCAACCTTCAGATTATGTCCGACGCCGACGCCGCCGACGCCAATGAGAAGAGCAGTGATTCTACCTGTGCTTGCAATATTTTGGAGAAGGCGTTGAAGAAGTGTCATCGCCGATACAATGGTTCATGGAGCAGCCAACGAAAACGCCATCGTTCAACTCGGTGACCTGAACGGATAACAAAGGCTGGAAGTGGACCACGTGGTTGATTGCCCTGTGGTGGTCAAAGAATGAGTGGACGACGGAGGGGACGTTCGTTGATGAATCCGATGCAGTCGATCGGTGCCGTCGAAACGGTGGAAGATTCTGGATCTGCTTCGGCAGAGCAATAGCGAAGGGAAAGATTCTATTGTGTTTCGGCTCATGTCTACGCGAGGAAGGAGGAGATGAGCAGAGGAAGTCTTGCCGTACATTTTTCTTAAAAAATAGTACTAATTAAGTACTCCCTCCGTCCCACAATATAAGGTCTTTTTAACCGAATTACGGGTTCCTAAAAAATTAGTTAGAGTTAGTAAAAAACAATAAATGTGTAGAAAATATACCATATTGCCTTTATTTATGAATGAGTAAAAGAGGGGGTAATTATGAAAAGAATATGAAAGAGAATGTGTGGAAAAATTAATACATGGGTAAAATGGGAAAAAAAATATTTATTACTCAAACAAAGTCAAATAGGACCTTATATTGTGGGACAAGGTTATTCAAAAAAATGGACCTTATATTATGGGACGGAGGGAGTAATAAGAAGGGTTGGGACTAGTGCCACCTGTCATCTTCATGGGCCTCATTTCACAGATATTAAACGGATATTAGAGGGATTTAACGGAGTTACTAAATTTACAACTTTTTTATTTCTTTATTGTCATTTTTGCACCTCAAAATTCTTTTTTCTGCCTAGTGCAACTAACCCAATTATTGGTGCCTAAATCTGCACCTTTACCTTTAAATACTACTCCACCAGTACTTTTTTCTTTAAAAGCAATGCTGCCCTAAAAATGTTAGAAAAGAATATATTTTGTTCTTTACCGTCAAAATATAATGATTAATACTAATTTTTTAACTGTCAACTTTAATTTTATAATGGGGTATACCATTATTACTATATTTTGAAACTTCTTCATGAATTTTATATTAAAAAAAAACTTTCATGTAAAATAACTCGTAAATTAAAACTTTAGAACAAATTTATACCTTTAACCCGAAAACAGTAGGGACCTGGCCACCTCTTAGTTGGGTGTTTGTGTCGTAAACGTTTTTTTTTTTTTTTTAATGCAAATTCTAAACATATTTTAAAATCAATGAATTATTGTCCTGGGCCAAAGGATTTCGTTTGGGCTGAACAAGTTAAATCCAAAAAATAGTTGGGTTCTAAACATATCTTAAAATTAATGAAATATTGTCTTGGGCCAAGGGACTTCATTTGGGCTAAACATGTTAAATCCCAAAATAAAATGATGAAACGCTAGAAGGAGGGCTTGAACCTCCGACCTTGTGGTTAACAGCCACACGCTCTAACCAACTGAGCTATTCCAGCTGACCTGGGTAGTTTTCCACAATATGTTTATTTATAAAACATTACATAGTAGTGGGATTATTTCAGCCGGCATTTCCTCATGGAGGTCGAAATTCGAATTAGCTCGCTGACACGAGCCTAGGTCGACAAGGTTGGTACCTGTGTTAACGAAAGGGAAGTAATGAAAAGTTGGAACCGCAAAAGTAATCAAGAGATGAAAAAAAGGTCGTTCCTTGATCACCATTAATGGATAAAAATTGGGTCTTTCAAGACTCTTACAATCAACTCAGCCTTCCCAAGTAAGTCAATCGCCAATTCCCTCATTACCCACTTGTCCTCGCCTGGTGACATTCATAATCTCAAGAGATTTTTTGCTTGTGTAGCGTGTATGATAGTGAAGAACTCTAAAATATCGAATTTTGAAACAGTTCATGCTATGATTGATTCTATGAAATTCGCCAATCTTGTATCCCCTGCTTTTTCCCTTGTCAAATGCATGCTCAAAAAAGTTTCTTTTTTTTTTTTTTTTTTTGTTCCATTTAGTGTCTGGGGATGGTGACCATGCTGCCTTTTTACGCCTTTTTGAAGAGAATGTAGGATTGCTTCGGATGAGAAATTTGATTTCGTGAAACTTGGCCTGACTGCTTGTAATGCAGCACTAGAAGGATGTTGTCATGAAATTTGTGGGTGATGCTGAAAAATTTGTTCAAACATTGACACTTTTAGGTGTTAGACCAGATGAATCCAGTTTTGAATTTCTTGCTTATTTGTATTCATTGGAGGGGCTTGAACAAAACATATATGAATTAAAATTTGTGATGGGTGGCTTTGGTTTCTCAAACAAAAAGGAATTCTATCAATATTTATTACTTCCTCCGGTCCTAATTATAAGATCCCTTTGACTTTTTTGGATAAATTAAGGACGCAAAATTAATCACTTTAAATTGTCTATGTTAATCTTTTTCCCTCAAAACTACTTTATTATAATTATAAACTAACCTATAATCTAATTACGTGTGACATATGTTATAATTTAGTGATCTAATTTTTTAGCTGGGTAAGCCGTTGTCCATTCTCGCTCTCCTCTGCTTTCAGTTCATATGAACGGTGACGGCTCATGGTCAACTCAGTAATTTTTTCCATTTGTTGGGCTAATTGCCGGCTAGCTTCTAAACCTCCCAATATATTTTTTGCACACCAATGAATCTTCAATTTCTTCCAATTCATTTGAATCGACTGGTTTCCTCCAATTCATTTAAATTTTAAATTTACAAATTCAAAATCCTTATATATATATATATATTTTGTTAACTTCTTTTGCATCTCTCATTTGTAATCTTTCCCTCTCTCATCAATTTCTCTAATTCTCTCTCTTTTCTCCATCGGTTCCCATCCTTCTTCATATTGGTTGAGAGATCAACTAGATGGTCTTCAACTTCATCTCCATCTTGAGAGCTTACAACATAATTACACTGAGTTTAAAGGTGGTATTCTCCATGTTCCTTTCTTTTTTGCAATTTGCATGCATTTTTCATATTTGTTTCTAAAGAAATCATAGCATTTTTTTCTTTTTCCAATTTCCAAGCATGGGTGAAAGAACTTTGAAGAATGAATCACAAAGGTAAACCTGTAATCCCAATCTTTGTGAAAGTTTTATCCTCCTCTATCCTTCCCTGTTAAAAAAGAACACACAAACATTTTGTTCGTTGATTTTCTCTCTGTTTTCCATAACCATGAGCTTAAACATGACGGAAAGTTACAAGCTCTATACGAAAAGCAAGATCAAGAAGGTGATGAGTGATAGACCTGTTTCTCTTAGGTGATGCTAGCGCCGTACAAATCAAAAGAGTTAAAGTTGCAACCTTCTTTTTTCTTATTACATCTCTATTTTCCTTAGCCATGAGCTCAGGTTATGTTTTTATGTTTTATTGGTTAAAAAAAGAATATGGCTGGAAAAAAATGAAGAACAAACTGAAAGAAAGAAGATCCATGCAGATAAAAAAGGATTTTTGGGGAGAAAAAAAAAAAGCACTAACAGCCGCTATTCTTAGTTGAACGTTGGATTCAATCAATCTCACCATTCTCTTGAGGAACTACACACACTGATGATTGAAGGCACAAGAAGAAGCCTCAAATGTTGGGACTCAGTGATGCATGTTTCGTTGTGTCTGACGTTATTGCAAGGATGTGCTGGAAACACAATCCTTAGTATTTACACTAATCCCTCTCACTCTCAACGTCGGTACCACACCAAGCTTCACCAACTTCACTCTGTTGCTCTAACTAAGGCCTGGTGGTTCAACGCGAGTGCTGAGTCGTGCCGAGTCCTTTCTGAATCGGACCTCAACGTGTGGCATTTTGACCAGGATGCTATAAACAGGGAAATAAAATACAAAGATACCACAAGATAAAAAGTGTTTACCCAAATGCTATATTCAAACCGTTCAGCCCACATTAGATCAACAAAAAAAAAAAAACGGGGCTTCAGCCCACGATTTCAAAAAACAATAGAATTCGTTCACCTATAATTTTTCCTGTCCGTACACTGTTCACTGACAATCTTTCTTTTTCTCTCTCCCCTGTCTTTGGTGAAATTTACTCAAAAGTGCACTACTTCATATACCCCCACCACGCCCCACACCAGGACCCATTCCCTTTTAGTTATGTGGAAAAATACAACTAGAACCCCGGCCCACTCTTTTATCTCAACTTCTTCCGGTTACCCTTCATTTTATAGTTTCAACCAAATAAAAGGAACATAAGTACATTATATATTCGTTGAATATGTAAAGAATATGATTAAACTTTATAGAAATAGTGTTTTGTATATTATTAGATTATATGCTAGTTTATAAATCAAATAAATTAGTTTAAAAAAATTAACGCAAATTAATTTATGAGTTAACTTTTTGGCTTTCTTAGGATTTTGGCTTCCTACATTAGGAACGGAGGAAGTATCATATCTATGAAAATTTTATATTTATTTAATTTTTTATGTGAATATGCAATTTCACCAATAAAGTATCACAGTAGTATCAAGTTTATGTTTAACCCTCAGGTTTAAAAAATGTACTTTTAATTATTTGAGCATAACTAAAACTCAGTGAATTTAAACTGTGATTCTACAACCAAATAGTTTGTATCCTAATTTTCCCTTCTAATAATTACGTTTTGCATGAATATATATAAATAAATTAGGGTCAATGAGCAATTTTTTGATAAAGTGTTGCAGTAGGATCTTCGGGTTGTTTTGCTTCGTTTTAGAAGTTTATATGTATTTTATCACCCTCAAAAACATTTTGTGTCAAATACCCTACTGCAATATTTCATTGGTAAAATTGTATATTCACATAATAAATTAGATAAATATAAATTTTTCATGGATATGATACTTCCTCTATTCCTAAATATAGGATATATTTAACATTTTTTTTATAGAAAATATGCTAAAATTTTTTCAAAAATTTTAAAAAAGCTAAATAAGTTACTTATAAATTAATTTTTCTTATTTTTTCTCTAAACTAGTTTATTTGACTTATAAGTTATTATATAATCTAATAATATATAAAATATGTTATGATTTAGTAGCTCATTTAGCTATCTTAATTTCTTCAAAAAAAAGTTAATTGAGTCTTATACTTAATAATTGAGGAATATAATATATCCAAAATCCCTTACATTCAATTCTCATGATAAAAATATTATTTCTATAAAGTTTAATCATATTCTTTATCGTATGGGTCTGCGGTGTGGTGGGGATATGAAGTAGGGCGCTTTTGAGTAATTTCACCAAAGACAAGGGGGAGAGAAAGAGAACGGATATCAGTGAACAGTGTGCAGATAGTGAAAATTCACCTTGAGGTGAACGCCTTCTGTTGTTTTTTGAAGTGGGGCATGAGCTGAACGAGTTTGAATATAGCGTTTGGGTAAATATTTTTTATCTTATAGTACCTTGGTATTTTATTTTCCTATGTAGGAATACACCTAATCCACCTTTGATGGGTTAGGGCCTAAGTCCAATGAGAATTAAGGCTTATATGTAAGGCCCAATGAGAATTGGGGCTAACATATAATTAAGGAGAGATATGGGATAAATTGAGTAATTTTTCCCCTTAATAATTTGAAATTCAAATGATATGACTTTCCAGAAGGGATATGTCTGTTTATACGTTGTTTATAAATAAAGGGGTTCTGTAAAAAGAAAAACAAACACAGAAAACAAAAGGTTTTCTGTAATCCAAGTCTCTTCTCTTCCTCTCTTATGTGCACCTATCGTATAATGTAATCGGGGTCCAAATCGGTGCTCCGATTTCGTGTGGGTACCAAGCGAGTCTACTGGATTCCAGGTACGCCCGAAATCCTACAGTGGTATCAGAGCGATAATTGATATGTTTCTGCTGTGTGAATATGGTTCAGGAAAATATTTTTTTTTCTGCTTCTGAGTCATATACGGGTTATATATATTTTTTTTTTTCGTATGTGTTTCTGTTCGAAATATGATGATGATTTGCATCCTTATTAATTCTGCAAATCTATATGATCAGACGTGATGCTCTCATTGTTTTTTCATTTGTATATGCTTCTGTTTATGAATTATTTTTTTTCTCTAGTTTCGGTTTTCTATGGTTCAATGGTGCAAGTTTTTTTTTTCTCTTCTGGAGTTCTGGACTTCTGGATTTGTAAATACATATACTATACATATGTATATACACATAAGAAATAGAATGAGAAAGTAGGAACTTTTGAAACAAAAAACCGAAACACAGAAATTACAGATTTTGCTTTTGGGATTGGGTCATTCGAAAAAGAACTTTTTAGGCCATAAAAATTATCCCATTGTGTAGAGCACGAAAAAACGATGAAAATCGACTATTAGAACGCGAAAAACGGACACCGGACGGCAAAGTTATGGGGTTTAAAAAAAATCAGGTCCGTCGGACCCGCCCGTCCGTCCAGATGGATCTGGGTTGATCCAGTTGGAGGAAGAAGATGATGACGTATGACGTCATGCTGACGTCATATGTTAAAAAAGACTGCACGTATGGGCCGGATGTGTCTGGTCCAACAAAAAAAAATTGATGAAAAGAGTAACTGGGCCGAATTGGTTAGGCCCAGACGAATATTAATTAAAAATAATGGGCCCAATCCTCAGACATTAAAAAAAAAAACTCCAATTGTTTTTTTATTTTCTCCTCTCCTTCTAGGGACATTTAAAGGGGCATTTTAGCTCCGATTGAGACGCGATTTATTTCTAAATATCCCTAAATTCAAGAGCTACATTTAGACATATTATTTGTCTATTTTTAAGGCTTTGTTTGGATCTGTATAATTTTTTTGGGTGCTATTTTTATGAGTTTAAAAATCCTAAAATATTTATAATAATTCATAAAAATTGTAGTTGAGGCAAATATGAACCTAGAGAGTTCTAAGAGCACCAAACTAAAAGAATTTTACTCTTTTGGATGATACTTAAGTAGAGAAACTTAATCCTAAGTATGATTTACATAGTGGTAAATCAAAAAAGGAATAAGTTATTGGTTATTGCCCCTAAATATTGATCCAAACCTAAATTACTTAGAGAAATGTGAGCCTCTAAGTGATGAATGAAGTAGGGATTTGTATATTAGAGTATAAGACTCTAAAAATAAACTTAGAAGAAGAAGATCCTTAAGAGGATCAAGAGAGAGATACTTCAGAGTAAAGTTCATTTGAACTTGAAATGAAACAAGA
Source organism: Mimosa bimucronata (assembly GCA_037074515.1). NCBI lineage: Eukaryota > Viridiplantae > Streptophyta > Magnoliopsida > Fabales > Fabaceae > Mimosa > Mimosa bimucronata. Next base: position 29,011,854 of record CM073445.1, on the reverse strand, counting down.
GGTGTAATAGGAGAAAATTTTGATGATGCACTAGAGGAGGAACCTGAATAACCAAAAAATCCTAAAACTTAGGATTGGGATTTGAATAAATCTCAGGGAGGTTAAAATGACGATCAGATATTAAAGAAATAATATCATATCAAAGCTAGAGGAAATTTCAAATGGAGAAATTTCCACATCTTAACTCCGGATCACGGTGAAATTCAGGAATAAAATACACCTCAAGTAGACTTGAAAGCCTACCTTAGGAGAAAAAGTATCCTAAACTCAGTCCAATCACCAATGATTCAATCAATTAAAGACTTAAGAGCAAAGACTAAATGTTTCTGTAAAGAAGCATATATATAAATTGCATAAGACATTTGGAATATTTCTTTGAGAAAATAGAGAACCTCTTAGAAATCACCAAAGCAACATAGCGCAAATTCTATCATGTCACTTAGGAATATGAGATTCCTAAAGCCTTGCTGAATAACGGTTACTGTGAACCTATCAAATTTGGTTTGGGGAAGTTGAGAGACTTCACCCTTCCATTTTTGATGTTATATTCAGCTAAAATTAACTTCACAAAATCATAGGAACATAGTAGAAATCAAGAAAACTCTTAAGTCACTCAAATAAGAAGTTGATAAGACATTATAGAAATAATGTAAAGACAGACATGAAGAAGTAAATGTCAAATACACTTTGTGAGTGGGAGCTCTTGGAATATATGTATTCTAAGAGTGTTATATGCTCTATCTAAGTGGGAGCTCTTGAAAAATGTGTCTTTTAAGAGTATTATATGCTCTATCTAAGTAGGAGCTCTTAGAAAATAAGTCTTCTTGGAGTTTCATATGCTTTATTTAAGTGTGAGCCAATGTCAAATACTCTATCTAAGTGGGAGCTAATGACATTGCTCTATCTAAGTGGGAGCTTTCAGAAACTAAGCTTTCTGAAAGACATAATTGAGCATATTGTAGAAGTGCTTGTATAAAATTTTTGATAGATGATAATATTATTACTGGAATCTGTGTGATGGGAGGTTTAAACGTATTCTCCTGATCATAGACCCAATAGTTTTATTATTTTTCTAGTCAAGAATAATACAAGTGCATGACATTGTATACTTCAATGTGCTACAAATAAGTTCTTGGATCAAATCAGATTGTGTATAACCAAGTAAGTGGGATGATTTGAAGTAATTAAGCCAAGAAAGGCTGCCAAGAACAACAACACAACTATAAACTTAATGGGGACAAATGTGATATCTGATATTGAAAGGTCTCATATGATTTAATAGAAGATGTTGTCATGTCATTGATCAAGAGTCATGATGAAGTTAAAGTTGAGAAGTCATCTCGACTAAGCTTATGAGAGGACATGAGACCTACATGGCTCGAAAAGGGAATAGTGTGTCACAAATTACCCTATAGAGTGCAAGCATGATAGACATCCAACAATAGAGAGCCATGTGAATTGTGTAAAAGGAAATTTTTTTTCGCAAAACTTCCATTACATAAGATGAAAAAGGTTGTCAATTAAGTTTGACACATATAACTTAAGTTTTAACGCCTTTTATGAGACAACATCTACATTAGATAACCAACAAGACAAGGAGATAGAAGGAAGTTGATTGTATATTGTCAAATGAACAATGAGTGCAAATTGTTCATAAGGACGCTCCTTTCCTGATGGGAGCACATGAAAGTCAGGTTAAACCAAAGTGAAAACTTTGTTACTTTTTCAATGATGTATCAAAGTACTTGGAGCTTGAATATGGATGTCAGGAAGTATGCAAACCATTTGGGCTAGCATACTGTAGAGGTAGCACGTTCTCTACACTCTAAACCCAAATGAGATAAGGGTAAGAGGTTCTATAAAAGGGAATGTGAGGACTACCCTGACATCACAGGAGTAATAAACTCTTTAAGGAGGAATGACCTAAGTAAGGTCAAATGCTATTCCTACTAAAGGATAAACCATTTTGAGATGGATTTTCTTTTCTGTCAATAGTGAGCAGGAAAAGACTCAAGCTCCATAGACTAAAAGAATAAGGATCAAAGATCCTTTATTAAATGTTGTCAGTTATCAATTTCAAGCATAAGGCTTTAAATTGGTAATGACGCTAGGATTGAGGTGAAAGGCATTAGAGCCTACAAGTTCATTGTTTCATGCACCAGGCTCATGGGTTCTAAATGAACCATCTTGACTTTCATGACAAAATTAGTTGTTTGTGATACAATCTTCCTTGACATTTCTTTGTTTTTCCGTCATTGTTGGTAATCTTTATGTGCGTAGTGTTGACTTGAATACATGTCATGGTGGACTAGGACACATAATTTGAATCGGCATTTTCAAGAATGCTATGTTCATCACCCGATAGGGAAGTGTCTAGTAGGTAAAGCAATAAGAAAAGTTTTTTTTAGTAAGGGAATTGAGATAGAGAAAATATTGTATTTCTTCCATCCGACTATATATGGTTCAATAAATGTAAGGGCATGACACGGAGGTTATATTACCTTAGTTGATGATTACTTACGTAATTATCATTACTTTATTTCACACAAGTTTGAAGCTCAAGCGCTTTAGACGACAAGTGAATAAAGTTGAAAATAAAGTGCACACAGAATTTAAGAATTCTACGCACTAATAGAGATTGTTCCTGACCAGTTTCAATGAGTTTCATGAAGAAAAAGGGATATTTATTTAGTTAAATGACCCTTTGTACTCTGTCACCAGATGGAGTTGTTAGGAGGCAATGAAATGTTACTAAACATGGTCATGTATAAAGTGATTCAAGCTAACCCACCAAAAGTGAGTGGGAGAGTGTAGTCCACATTTGGTGGATTAGTACACATATTTGATTGATCAAGTATGATTTTCTCTTTGAGATACAAACTTTATACTTAACCATGTGCCCTCCTAAGTGGTTTTTTCCAAACCACATGAATTATGGTGAAAGAACAAATAAAGTCTTTTTGAGTTCCCCGTAGGCTATAAAGGTCAATTACACGATCTCATAGTCGTTGTAAGTGGGAGCTTATTATGGCGACATTTTCATAAGTAAATATGAAGATGGATTTGTGTCTGAAAAGAATTGAAAGGAACCATATTTATTATGAGAAAGTTTTTCCAAACAATGGTGAAGCTCTTCACATTGTGTTTCTCTGTATCTCTATATGAGACACAGTGACAAGGCAATATGGAACAAGCTCTACAGTTCTCAATTGCCCATGTAAGTGGGAGCTTGTGAAAGGTCATTAAAGAGACCTAAAAGTGTTCTGTATAAGAGGCCTTACCTACTTTTTTAGAAGGAATGGAAGAAAACAATATTAAAGGATGTAGATTCTTTGAGAAAGAATCAAGTCAGAAAGTTAGTTGATCTACCACAAGGACGAGAGATCATTTGTAAGCAAATGAATTCTCAAGATTAAAAATAAGTTGGTTAGATCAATTAACAACACAAGACTCTTTCGGTTACAGAGGGTATACATAGGCATATATTGTGAGAATACCTTCTCATATATTATGTGCTTAAAATCATACTCATTTTAGAAATAGCTGACTGTTTGGTTTTTATGTTTGCATCAAGTGGATGTGAAACTTGTATTTTGAGTTGTGATTTGGATGAAGAAATCTATATACTTTGACTATTAGATTTCACTATAATTAATGTTTGAGGTTTACAATGAGATGACCTCATATTACATATTTTTGCATTAGTCAATTCATGGACTGAAGCAATCATCCAAACAATGGTATTTTAGGTTCCATATGAGTGGTAACCTAATATATTTTCTTATGGTTGAAGAAACCATAACCAAACAGTTTGTGATATTATCCTTTAAGCGGATGATATACTATTGACCAAAATATTTTGATTTTGATAGTGCCTATTAAGGCAAGGTACTAAGAACATGGGTAAATCAATGTATATTTTTGGAGTTAAGATCCAAAGATATAGCTCAAGCAGACTCCATTCTCTGTCACAAGAGAGTTATATTATGGAAATTTTTGAGTGGTCCAAGGTAAACGATTGTGATCCCAAAGATACCCTTGTGACTTCTAGAGTGAGTTTGGGTCTTGATAGATATCCCTAAACTGAATCAACTTTAAAACTAAAAAATGAAAAAGGGTTTTCATGTAAACGTTGTTGGTAGTTTGATATACACAGTGGTGTGTAAAATATCAGATATTCATTTTTAGTGATAGGACTTGTAAGTCAGCACTAGTCCAACCATTGTGAGAGACACTCGGTGGCTCTACAAAAATGCTGAAAGATATTTTAAAGGGCATGATAGTTATGCGCATTTAAAAGTACTTACTGTGATAGTACATATGGCTATATGGTCGATGATGTCTAGAAGAACATTTTGGATTTGAAATGAGAATTCAAACCTAGTGTTAATGCATTGTGAAAACACTATGACCGTTGCCTAAATAGAAGACCCTAAGTATCATAGCATGAGTAAAATGTAAAGATAAATATGTGAGATGTGTTGTAGCACATAAGGTTCTTCTTAAACAATAAGTTCCTATGCAAAGTCCCCTAATTAAGCCTGTGGCCAAGGATATACATGAGAGACATGATAAGTCCTTCGGCAAGCATAGGATATGAAGTAATTGATACTTCACTAAGGCTTTACATGTGTATGTGATAGTATACAATATCTAGTATGTCGTAAAGGTAGATGAGGTCGGCTCTCTCACACGAGCGACCGCCTTTGACACTCAGGAGTAGTGTGCAAAGATGAGACAATGTGTTCACCAGCAAAGCAGTGAAAATACTGATATGGTAGAAAAGAAACACAAACTATATGTTGCCTTGACTTAAAAGTGCGGCAAGTCAAGATGAGATCTGTGGTTACACTCATATGGATCGAATTATAGATACCCACATCCGTAATACCTGTAGCCAGGCAACGAAATTCTTCAAAATTGACGTCATACAATGCGAGAAGAGTTGAAGAATTTTGGGTTTAGATGCTGTGTGTTTCTATACTGAAGTCTGTACGGTGTTAATGATACAATCAAATCGACGTACGCTCTTATAGAAAAAGAGTAACACTATAGCATGGGATTCATACCGCATGTGCTAAAGTTACCGCAAACTGGAAGCAGTGAATGGATCCCTGTTTCATTGCTGTATGAGTCCAAGAAAGGTTCCATACTTTCTTGATGTCCTTTGACTTTGACAATGTCATGGAAATATGTTTTAGTGTCTGCTACCTTAGCGTATATCCTATGGTCATGATAAATGCGATCTAAAGGTGTTACGTTAGGAAAGCGGTTGATTCATATTAAAGTGATATTTGGGCGAAAGGAAGATTACCTGCAATACACACACTTATGCAAGTGTCTGAGACCGGTCCATTATGATATTAGTGTGCTAATTTCATAAGTGTGGACACTGCATATGCGAAAGGCAGTCTGAGCTTTATCTTGGCTCTAAAGGGATTAGATTGGCCATGAAAGAAGTGTATTTGTGTAAATCTAGGATATCTGATGCACTATATCAAAATGATCGAGCTGCACTGCAAGGTTGTTTTGTGCTGGTCTCTGTAAAAGGGATTTCTAGTACAAGACACATAAAAGAAGACGTCGTGCCCACGCGGTTACGACAGAGCACTTAGTATGAAAGAAGGATAGAAGAGAAAGAGACTTGACCCATAACATCCAACCCACCAAGTGTGAGTGGGAGATGTAGGAATACACCTAATCCACCCTTGGTGGGTTAGGGCCTAAGCCCAATGAGAATTAGGGCTTATATGTAAGGCCCAATGAGAATTGGGGTTAACATATAATTAAGGAGAGATATGGGATAAATTAAGTAATTTTTGCCCTTAATAATTTGAAATTCAAATGATATGACTTTCCAGAAGGGATATGTCTGTTTATACGTTGTTTATAAATAAAGGGGTTCTGTAAAAAGAAAAACCAACGCAGAAAACAAAAGGTTCTCTGTAATCCAAGTCTCTTCTCTTCCTCTCCTATGTGCATCTATCGTATAATGTAATCAGGGTCCAAATCGGTGCTTCGATTTCGTATGGGTACCAAGCGAGTCTACTGGATTCCAGGTACGCCCGAAATCCTACACCCTGTTTATAGCATCCTGGTAAAAAATGCCTCAACGTGTTCATGAGTTGCTCCAACGCGCCTAAAATTCTGAGCACCATTTTTTCTCTTCATTTATAAGAGATTATAAGAAGGCAAGGAAACGCGGTATTAACGGAGATTGTGAGTGAAGGGGCTGAACGTGAGATGGTGACATATTGGGGAGAGGTGTTCACTGGATTTGGTGAGATTTTGGTGGTGTTATTGTGGAAATTAGGGGTTTGCAGGGGTGGAGAATCCATGGGGGGAAGATGGAAAATAGTCATTCATTCACATGTGAGAGAGAAATATTGCAGCAAATAGAATAAAAATATGGCAGAAGAAATAATAGTTATGTGAGGGAGAAAAATTAAGGTAATTTGTATAAGAAACGATCAAGGGAATAATGAAAAAAAATGAATACAAAGAATTCCAAATACTTATTAAAAAAAGAATTCTAAATAATTAAATATTATTTTTTAATAATCGGAATATGATAATTTTTAATCTTTTCTATTATTCCCTAGACTATTTTCTTCGTCTTTCACTCTCATACATCATCTTTATCAATAATAAAAAATGGGAAAATTTCATTTAACCTTTGTGACCAATTAATGTCAAAATCTCCCCCCCCCCCCCCCCCAAAAAAAAAGAAATTTCTCTCCACCTTTTATGTGTTCAATGAAATAAATTTCCCTCGCCTTTTATTTCAAACATGTTTGATTTACAAGACAAGTATACAACTTTTTAAGATAAGTATGTTGATTATTGACAAATACAACAGCGTTTTTAAGACAAGAAATGAATTTTTAATAATACTTTAAAAAGAACATATACAAGAAAATACGTTACTCACAAGACAAAATAGGGAAATTTTCAGCAAATATGAAAGTATTTTTAGGATAAATAAATGTTATTTACAAGACAAATATGCTCACTTTAACACAAACAAAGGTATTTTCAAAGTGAATACACAGTAACATTTAGGTGAAAAGAACCTTTACAAGAAAATATATGTCATTTGCCAGACAAATGTAGAAATTTCCAAGATAAGAATGTTGACTCCCAACATAAATGAATGTATTTCCCCTATATATTTAAAACAAAGGTAAATGTGCAATAAACATCCAACACTTTTTTTAGTGTAATCAACCCTCTAAAGTACTTTATCCGATCCTACATATAAGATCAAGTTGACTTTTTTTTTTGTGGAAGTCAAGGAAGCCAATTATACTATTTAAATTTAAAATAAAATACACTCACCTCCCCTCTATTTTACCTTAATTACAGAAATTTCTCCTTTATTTCGAAAACGTATATAAACCTCCCTCAAAATTAAAATGTGTGTTACACAAAGCTCCCTTCTATATTTGAAAATTTATTTTCATCCACCCAAACCGTTAGTTGTTCGGACCAAAGTAACCAGTTTTAACATAATAATTAGTTAAACATTTATATTTGTCAAAAATATTTTTTATAAAATAAAAAATAATTCTAGCACACTCATTATTTTTTTCAAAGGCATACACATATATTTTCATAATTTCTAATAAATTAATTAATTTTATGTAAATAATAAACTTTCATATTTTAAATTTTTAAATATATTAATTAAAAATATTAATTTAATTTATTTAAAAATTATAAATCATATTTCACTTATGTTTTGATTCATATTATAGTAAACATTATAAAAAATTTTAAATTATATAATTCATTTAAATTTATCATTCAAAAATCTTTTTTTGGTAATTTTAAAATTCTTAAATAGATTTTTTTGCCCGATTTCAAACATAATTTTCTGTTACAAAATGTAAATACATTTAACCAAAATTGAATTTGCCCGATGTAAAAACCTATGATGCTCTAACGTATTCAACCATGACCAGGCAAAATTTTCACTCTGCCTTTGCACCATTTAGCGATATGAGTGAGGCAAGAATTTTTATTTGAAAGGGACTTACCTTGCTATAATGACAGGGTTGATGGTTTATTAGATGAGGTGGCTGAGGACCCTCGAATTGAAGTTGGTATTCTGACTGAAATTCTATCATTCATGCTTTCTGTGTAAAGCTGGGAAGACTGGAAGATGCTATAAGGACATTTAAAAGGATGATACTCGTGCAAGCCAAATTATCAGTCATATATGTCCCCCTAATTAATGGGTCTGTCACGGCGGATAAATATTTTAATGTTATCACATGGCAGTGTCAATCCACTTTTGCTTTCCTCCTAAACTTGAGAAATGTATAGATGGTTCAAGATTTAAGGAAAAATTAATTTCAAGTCCTAAGTAAGGAATTTAATTAAAATGAATACCCACAAAATCACGTAATTAATCTCAGGTCCCACGAAATTGTTATCGGCTATTCATAAGTTGTTATCTTTAGGTCAAAAGTTGTTATTGATTAAGAGTTTAAAGTTGTGAACGGCATGCCCCAAGTTGTTTTTGATCAAGAGTTCAAAAATTGTGATCATCAGGCTCCAAATTGTTAAGTTCCTGTTCATTAACAAATAACGACTTTTAACTAAACGATAACAACTGTTTGGCTTGACAATAACAACATAACTTGACGATAACAACTTTCTGGCATGGTTCTCAGATTAATTATGTGATTTTGTGGGACATTATCTTAATTAAGTTCAAGTATACATGCAATAAATGTTCGAGGGTGAAATGGGCAATAGCTTCAATATCCTCAATCTGTGATAATTTATTTTCCAAAGTCGGATTTTAAGTCTTTGCATTGTATTAATATATTTAAAAACCCTATTATTATATTTTATATGTTCGATGTGTATCTATCTCCCAACTTGAGTTTGCAATTATATCTTGTATATAATGTATATTTAAAATTACCTTATTAAAGCTCTGCAAAATTTTGGTTTTAAGGATAGTTTCATTGTTGAAGTCTGAAGCATTTCCCCATTTTTTCTTCAGAGGTGGCGAAAGATGAAAGTTTGGCTAGTTTTTGCCGCCTTAGTGATGTACATTTTCTTTTATGTTACTGACGCGAGGGACGTGGAGGGTAGGGGAAATTTTTTAGTTGAATTTAACAAAATTGGACAATTGGGGTTATGAGATTTTAATAAATAGAAGGGGTAAGATAAAAGGGTAATAAAATAATTAAAATCTTTTAACACCGCTTTTCTAATTTTTTTTAAATTCAATTCATAAAAACTCTCCCTCTCATGCCAAATAGCTCCTTAGTGAATGAAGCTTTCAGTTTCTACTAAAATGAAGTCAGAAGCACTGAAGAAGTAATACACTTGTACCAGTATACACTATACAGTGAATTACATCAAACTCCAACCTAAACTTGAAAACTGATTTGGGAAAGTTGTCCCATTCAAAAGATTAACAAACCAAGAAAGCTTCTGGAGTTGCTTGATTAGCAATAGTGAGAACATAATAACTTCATGTGCTGCAGTGGTGTATAGTAAATTATACAAGAAGAAATATTAAGGTTTTCTTACATTAAAAACACGAGATCAAACTCCTTCACATTCAGAATCATGTCTATCACTAACATCATTGGACTTTAATGAAAAATGAAAATCATTTGAAGACCATGATGATATATTTGGGTGCTGATATGCTGTATCCAGTTAATTAGTAGTATCTTTGGAAAATTCTACCATGTTTCACTTTCATATGAAAGTTCTTGGCCAAGAAACACTGAACAAACAACAACCTTGTGATGAAAAATGCTAACTAAATTTGACTGAATCTGATCATACAGAGATTCGTTATCGGTGAGCTTTGAAAATTCAGAACCAAGTATGTAGAAAGTCTTCATCCAGTCCCCACTTCATGTATTAATTATCCAGCATCACTATGGGAGAGAGTGACAGGAAAAATAAAGAATAGAAAAACAAGCTCAAAGCTTAAATGCTCCATCATCATTACAGTAGATCACACTACACGTTCAAAATAATTGAACAGAGATCAAATTCAGAGATATGAAAATAACTCAGCTGTGGTTGAGCTAGATTAATGTTATGTTTATGAGAAACCCATTTGTTAGTACCAACACTTTTAATATTCAATTTTTATTTTAGTACCTATATGTTGTTATCTCTGAATAAATTATTAATTTTGCAAGGTTATCACTATTAACTCTTGTAAAGTTGCTTTATTTGCATTGTTAGACTCTGTATAGGAGTTAATTATTACTTTGAAATAATATTAAGGTATTTAATTAGGATAAAAAATACATAGGTATAAAAAGCACCCCTCGTCTCTTATTATAAGAGCTAAAGAAGTAAAATTATACATATTAAGGAAATTGTTGAGAGAAATAAATATGTCTAAAATAATTTTGTTTTCTCAAATTTGCCCTTATTTATGATTGATTATATAAGAGAGAGAAATGTGATAATAGTGTTATAAATGAGTATATGAATGAGAGTGTGAATAGAGAGAATAATGATAGGTGAAATGGGAAAAAAACTCATTTTTATGCTTTGACAAATTTAATCAGACTCTTATAAAAATGGACAAAACCATTCAAAATTTTTGCTATATAATACAAGGCGGAGGGAGTATTTAATATTTATTAATCAATACTTCGTTGAGTAGCACTGTGTGTGACTGTGACTGTGAATATAAAAGATATTGCATATTCTTAAATATATAATACTTCTTTCTTTCGGTCTCAAACGTTAAAGATAGAAAACTAATTCATGTATATTAAGAAAACTTGTTAAATTAATTATTGGGTTAAGGGTCAAAAATACACATAAGATTTTATCAAAAGTTCATCCAGCACTAAATGTTTATAAATGTGTATTTTTTATCCAATTCAAAAGTTCATATGTATTTTTGGTCAAAAAAAAAAAACATTTGATGCTGGATGAACTTTTGACAAAATCACATGTGTATTTTTTGACTCTTAACCCTTAATTATTTGTAGAAAAAAAAGCTTATATTGATTTATCTAATATACTCACCCTTTTAAATGATTGAAAAAATTTAGTTTGAGAATAAATAATAAATGTAAAAGATACAGATTAATGTAACAAATAAAAATTTAGTAATCTATTTTGTTTCATTAACTTCCAAAAAATACCAGTCAATTAGCTCTTAAATTAGGATTGGAGTGAGTAGAAATAATATTTGTCGAAATTCATAATGCCCTGCCCCCATCAAAAAGGCTTTCAACAAAAGTGAGGGATAAGATCGCTATAAAATTATCAAGGAAGCTGATAAACTTCAAAAACACCATCGCATCCAGTCAACGAAGCTGATAAATTTCAAAAGCACCATCGCATACAGTCAACTCAGACTTAACAAGACAAGAATCCTGGATGCCAGAAAGCATAACAATAAAATAAAGACCTCAACTGGGGTTAAGCTGGATTGGCATATGATTGGTTGGCCAGTATTGACAATATGGTCTGCATTCCTGTGATACACTTCATATATAAAGATAAATGCATTTAGTTCCCATCCATTATACTCAACCATGGATACTTCCTTTTTCTCTTCTCTCATCTTCCTCTTTCTCCATCTTTTACTCCTGCCTCTCCAAATTACTTTTGCCAACAATGCCAGTTATCTCCCGTTTGAAAACATTGCCCTCAACTGTGGGACGAAATCATCAGAACAAGTATCATATAATGAGAGGAACTGGACTGGTGATGCGGGTTCAGAGTATGTCTCCTCCAATGCAGAAGCCAAGTCCCTGATAGCCAAAGCCTCCATGATTAATGCATCTGTTCCTGATGTTCCATATATGACTGCTCGAGTATTTCATTCTCAATTTTCCTACAGATTCAATGTCACTCCAGGTCCCAAATTTGTCCGCCTTCACTTCTACCCAACTTCTTACTTGGGTCTGGATGTCTCCAAAGCTTTTATGTCAGTCACTGCTGGTAATTTCACTCTTATGCATAACTTCAGTGTTTTACTCAACACTGATTACATCAACAAAGCCTATCTGATGAAAGAGTTTATCATCCATGTGAGTGGAAGAACTTTGGAACTGACTTTCACTCCATCATCCAATGCTTCAGATGTCTATGCATTCGTCAATGGAATTGAAGTTGTTTCCATGCCCTCCAATCTCTATATTCAGGGTGATAATGCCCATATTCCTTTAGTTGGTCATTATCCTACGCTATATTACATTTATAATGATTCTGCCCTGGAAACCATGTATAGAATCAATGCAGGAGGGGATGAGATTCCAGCCAAATATGATACGGGAATGTTTCGCACTTGGACCAGAGATGATGATTACTTGTATTCACCTCTAGCAGCCGTTGAACCCAATGATATGGCTTCGCCAATTCTGTACCCAGAAACTGCTCCAGCATATCTTGCACCAGAACTTGTCTATAGAACAGCCAGAGCAATGACACCCTTTATAGATGAACGTCTTAATTTAAACTATAATCTGTCATGGTTCTTCCCGATCGATTCCGGTTTCAAATATCTCATTAGGCTGCACTTTTGTAATATTTACCGAGACATAACTTTGGTGAATCAGATAGCTTTTATTATATATTTAAATAATGAAACAGCTACGGATGAATTCGATGTGATTGGGATGAGTGGTGGCATTGGAATTCCTGTGTACCTAGACTTTGTAGTGACGGTTCCTGAAACTAGTGAGGGAAAGCAAGATCTTTGGGTGGATCTTTATCCAGATGTGCAGAGTAAACCTCAGCAGTATACAGCTTTCTTGAATGGTGTAGAGATTTTCAAACTTAGCAGTTGGGATGAAAATCTTGCGGGGGTCAACCCTATTAAGTCTGAGTCAGTGGTGCCGGCGCCTCATGTTGCAGTATCAAAAAAGCCAAAGAAAATCATATTCATCATCATTGGATGTGCACTAAGTGTTGTGGCACTAGGAGGATGGATTCTCTTTTTCCTGATTGTTTATGTGTTGAAATTAGTTGAGCCAAGGAAACTTTCATGGCGAAATCTCCTGATCCTTATCCCTAAAAACGTTAGAAAAGCTCACAAGTTCTCTTTTAAACATCATTTCTCCATGGATGAGATCAGACTGGCGACAAATAATTTTGATGAGGCTCTAGTCATTGGCATTGGTGGGTTTGGCAAAGTTTACAAGGCAAGTTTTAATCATGGGTCTACCTTTGTAGCAATCAAGCGGAGCAATCCAATGTCAGAACAAGGTGCTTTAGAATTTGAGACAGAGATCCATGTGCTCTCCCAGCTGCGCCACCACAACCTTGTTTCTCTTTTGGGTCATTGCCAAGAAGATGGAGAGATGATTCTGGCTTATGAATATATGTCCAATGGTACTCTGTTTGACCATCTTCATTTGAGATCGAGGGAAGATCCACCTTTGTCATGGATTCAACGTCTTGAGATATGCATTGGTGTTGCAAAGGGTTTGCACTACCTCCACACCGGCACGGAGCACAGGTTCATCCACCGAGACATCAAGACAAGCAATATACTCCTAGACCATAATTGGGTGGCCAAAGTTTCAGACTTTGGCTTGTCAAAGGCAAGTAATCCAATCTTAGTGAGCACCAACATCAAGGGCAGTGTTGGATACTTAGATCCAGAATACTTTCGGCATCACAAGTTGACACAGAAATCTGATGTGTACTCATTTGGGGTGGTTTTATTGGAGGTGATAAGTGCAAGGCCTGCAGTGAGTCCAAATGAAGATGATGAACATGGTAACTTGGCAGATTGGGCTCTATATTGCTGTGAGAATGGTATTACAACTCAATTGGTGGACCCTGACCTCGAAGGAAAGATAGCAACAGGATCTTTTGAGACTTATATTGGAGTTGCGAAGAAATGCTTGGCAGAGAAAGGGGTGGAGCGCCCCACCATGAGTGATGTGTTGCAGAGCCTTGTCCTGGCATTGTATCTTCAGAGAAATGCTAATAATATAGCACCAACCAGAGATGGTAATCGAATAGAAAACCCCGACTCAGATAGAAACTCAGATTTGACACCAGGGATTGAGTTCTCTGATATCATGATACCCATTGGACGATGAAATTATTTTCTGACAAATGTTACACCCAAATTGTACAAAAATCAAAATTGTAAACTTGTGATCAGGCACAAGATAACATTATTTCTGTAGGAAGGAAATATGATTGCTGTATTTTTATATGATTCTACATGATAACTGTTCGTGAGAGTTGATGAAGGACTTCTACCATGATGATATGCTAATTATTATCCTATACAAATTGTCTTTGATGAGAACAGAACCGAATTTTACAGTAAGGAGTGGTCAATGTCTCACTAAAATATTGAAACTTGGAAGATATTATAGAAAGAACAGAGAATATTGATGCAAAGAAGAAATTTTTATATTATCACAAGTCTTAAGGTAAAATTATGTGGAAGGTTCATACTATATTTTTTTATAACAAATGTATAAACTTCCATTAATGTCCTTGAATAACATGTTGATTTTTTAATAATAATTTTTTAATGTTAATATATTTTGACTGAATCAAGTTTAGCATTTAGCCCATTGTGACTGCTCTCCGTGTGGACCAAACAAGGCTGGAGTATTGACTTTGCCAGGCAATAGGAACAGTACAGTCACATTAACTCTCTGCAACCACTGAAGCCAATCAGATTCATAGCCTACGCTCTATCTTCCAACAAAATAAACAAGGCAATTAAGGCCAAAAAAAAAAAGGCAATCATTCCCTCACCACTGTTTTCCAAATATTTCTGCAAATCGGCCTCTTCATGAAGAAAAGCCACACATTAAAGTTATGCAAGTATGTTCTAAACTTTGTGATGCATCTCTCATTCCTTTTAAATACTTTCAAAACCTGTTCTTCAATGGACACCCCTTCAGATAAAATCCTCCTTAACTGTGGTTCTTTGGAAGAATCACAATTCAATGGAGAAAAATGGATAGGTGACACTCGCACCCACTTTTTGCCTCCAGCATATGACAAAACATCTTCTGCACGCTTCATCTCAAATCTGGGCCGTAAAATACCAGAGATCCCATACTCAACCGCACGCGTGATTCATTCTCCATTCACATACTCTTTCCCTTTCTCCCATGTCCTTGTATTCATCCGTTTTTACTTTCTTTCAACTTCTCACCTGGGACTAGGCCCCTCCCAGGCATACTTTTCTGTTAAAGCGGGTCCTTATACCTTGTTAAGTAATTTCAGCCCATCTATTGCTGCTTATGAGTTCAACTCAGTCTTCTTCACTAAGGATTTCTTGGTCAACATCAAGGAAAACATACTTGACATAGTTTTCATCCCAGATTCTCTAGTTTCCAATGCACTTGCCTTCGTAAATGGCATTGAGATCTTCTCAGTGCCTCTCAGTATTTACTTTCCAGGTCTCCACAATCCCCTTCCATTTCTTGGGCATCAAGTACCTTTCTTCATCAATGACGACTACGCACTTGAAATGCTTTACCGGGTTAATGTTGGAAATGATGATGGTGGCACTGATGCTACAAATGTCTTTGGGACATGGGGCAACGATTTAAGCTACATAGCTGGCTTTCAACACGGAATTGTCCTTGATATTAAGTTTCGCCCAGCTACGGTGACTTACAACTCTTCTAAATCCAATGATTATCATTATGCAGCACCACTGGAACTTTATTGGACCGCCAGGACAATGGGTATCAATGAAGATAACACAAGGTACAACTTAACATGGTCATTCCCTGTTGATTCCGGCTTCAAATATCTTATAAGGCTTCATTTCTGTGAGATATCCATGGACATAACCCAGGTCAACCAAAGGGTGTTCAAGGTATATATCAACAACCAAACAGCAGAGGAGAGCATGGACTTAGTTGCTCTGACAGGTGCACCACTGGTCACTTTATACAGAGACTACATGGTTCTGGTTCCTAAGGGAAATGGGAGGAAGCAAGACATGCGCATTGCCCTTCACCCCAACATGAAGTCAAAGCCCAAGTATGCTGATGCAATACTGAATGGCATTGAGATCCTCAAGTTAAGCGACAGTAGCCACAATCTTGCAGCCAGTATTCAACTGAAAATGGAACGAAAAGAGAAGAAAACTCGATACAGCGTTATTGTTGGAAGCACTGTAGGTGTCATCTTGGGATTGCTCATCACATTTTTTATCCTTATTCACAAAACAGGGAAGAGAGTTAAGTGGGGACCTTTTCGAGTAGTCCCATCAAACTCAGCAGGCAAAAGTCCCAAAAATTTCCATTCAACAGTCATCTCAAGTCAATGCTACCAATTCACATTAGCAGAGATCAGAACAGCCACGAACAACTTCAGTCAGGCTCTTGTCATTGGGGAGGGAGGCTTTGGCAAAGTTTACAAAGGGGTGGTCCACGATGGAGCCACCACTGTGGCAATAAAGCGCTGCAATCCTACTTCCCACCAAGGATATAGAGAGTTTCAAAATGAGATCAATCTGTTATCCTCATTCTGTCACTTGAATTTAGTGTCACTGCTGGGCTACTGTCACGATGACAACGAGCTGATACTTGTCTATGAATACATGGCTGAAGGCACTCTACGTGATCACTTGTACAAAACACAGAAACAGCCACTGCGTTGGAATCGAAGAATAGATATTTGCATTGATGCAGCTCGAGGGTTACATTACCTCCATACAGGCACAAAGCATCCAGTTATTCACCGAGATGTCAAGTCAGCCAACATATTGTTGGATCACAATCTGGTAGCTAAAATTGCAGATTTTGGGTTATCTAGAATTGGCCCCACCTCTGCATCCCACAACCATGTTAGCACTAATGTGAAGGGCACATTTGGCTATTTAGACCCAGAATACTACAGGAGAAGAAAGCTAACTGAAAAATCTGACGTTTACTCATTTGGGGTGGTGCTGTTTGAAGTGTTATGTGGAAGGCCAGCAGTGAATCCTAAGGCAGTGGAAGAGGATGGTGAGAAGATTGGCTTGGTTGAATGGGCTTGGCAGTGTCACCTCTCTGGAGAATTCCATAGAATGATGGACCCGCATTTAAAAGGAAGAGTTCCATCAGGTTGTCTCAAGGAATTTGTAGATATTGGCATCAAGTGCTTGGCAGAAAAGAGCACAGATAGGCCAACTATGGGGGAGGTGCTAAGTAATCTGGAGAAGCTTCTGTTGTTGCAGGAGAGTTTAGATGGGCAAGAAACAAATGGAGATGCACAGTTCCGTATGGGGATAAGTGAGAATATCACAAGCAACAGGTTAGTTAATGAACAATACTTGTGTGATGAAATTGTCCCAATGGATTGATAATGAAAAGTAACAAATGATAGAAATCGAGTTGTAACAACTCAATGTATGACATTGTAAGTGTAGGAAAGAGATGACTATTTGGGCATAGTCATGAGCCAAGTATATTGGACTTGGAGTGTGTGATCTGTATTGTTTTATTGGGTTTTATTTGAGTACCCGATACAAATTATCATGTCATATAGACAATCAGTTTAATTAAGAGGAGAGTCGAATTGTGTAAAATCACCCCTTGATGAGTTATAAGCTCATCTCTTATTATTTTTCATATTGTTTGGGCGACTTTCTCCTCCATAGTGTTAATAAAATTTACAGGATCCTATTCAGATATTATAACTCACTTCTTTGAATCGATTAATTCTCCTTCATTGCAAGCCGTTAGTTTTTCACCGAATTTTCACAATGTCACTGTTTGTTTCATAGTTCATCGAGTTTTTTTTTTCCTTCTAAATTATAAGAGCTTATCTATAACAGATTTCTCAAGTATAACAAACTTTAGCTACCTTGGTATTGAAGATGAATACTAAAAGTCACTTGAAGCCAAATTGATATTGATTTCGCATCACAATCTAATATAATTCAGAATCTTCATAATTCAATGAAAGAAGGGTTTTACCTGAATTGCGCAATAATTCCCATTCCCTCTCTCTGGGCACTCCATTCTCATGTTTCATTCTTCACCGAAGCTCGCCGTGAATGTTGTTAGCTCCCTGTTACTATTTCTTCAGGCTTCGCCGAATTGTAAAAGCGTTATACGATTTCTACGAGGAAGATGACGCTTTACTAGAAGGCGGGAAATCCTGTCTTTCATCATTTCCCACATTTTACATTGGAGGCACCGCGTATGAGGTAAAGTAACTTAAAATATAAAGCTAATTGATTTTTTTAAAAAATTATAAAAGAAAGGTAAATATATTACTTATAAATTGATTTGTTTGAACTTAAACAAAATTTATAAGCTAACATATAATCTAATGATACACAAAATATGTAATGATTAAGTGGCTTATCCAGCTTCATTAATCTCTAGAAAAAAGTCAACTATGTTTTGTATTAAAGAAAGGAGGAAGTGTGTGTCTCTTTGTAGTTGTTCTTTGAAATTATTTTAGTTAATTATGGTTATCTATTATCCATTAAAAAAGGTTTTAATGGAGAACAGTGGTACTCCCCCTTCCTAAATATAAGATCTAATTACCTAATTTGTTTAGAATAAGGATGTTAGTTAAGTGAGTTAAAATAACATGATATTACCAAAACATCCAAACCATTTACCTTTATTTTCATTCTCCCTATCTTGCTTTTTATCATTGAAGAACATCAATGAGGATGATTTGGGGAGAAGTTGAGAAAAATTAAAAGAGGTCTTATATTTAAGAACAAACTCACCTCCCTAAATAGGTCGGACTATTTTAATTTATTTCATTTTGAACTTTATTGACATAATTCACACTACCATTATACGATTCCACCACTCAACCCACATTTCAGAAAATCTTAGACGAGGAATTCTTACTTATTTTTGTTTTCAATGACATTCCAGTTGTTATATGTCTTCTAAAAAAAAAAAAAAAAAGTCATTAATTGATCAAATGTCATTCCCCTTGAAATTTTTATCGTCTTGTTGAATTTCTTTCATCTCCTTCAGAAACTTAACTTCAACAAATACAAGGATGTATGATTCTTTTCATTTCATTTTGAAGTTAATTTACAAAAACTAAAATCTTTATGTAAGGTTAAATAAGATGACCAAAAGCAATGGGCTAACCAATGAAATTATGTGGAATGGATTGAAAACGAAGAAAATTTGAAGAATGAGATAAATAAAAATTAGCAAATAGACATTCTGTAGTTATATCATTTTACAATCAAAACTCACTTAAGAAATAATACCGCCAATGTCAATAACACCATGTTGTGATGTTGCCAAAACCACGTTATGGAAAACACGGTTCCAAGCACACATAAAGTCAATCTATAATCGGCTTAGTCAACACATGGATTGAGTAGTTCTCAATTTTACCATTTACCAACAGATCAGATGAGCCCGTTAAAAAGCCTGCACTTTAATCAATAAGATTTATCAATTAGGATTTTAAATCCCAGTGAGTACAGTTTATGCTGGAAGAAGTTTCTTGCACCTAAAGCAAGCTAAAAATGAGAAGTACAAAACCACACCGGCAATTCCTGTGATTATCAAAACCAAATTGAATCCATCTACTGCTATCACAGAACCAAATATTGTAGCTATCAATTTCGCCGCTGTAAGGAGCAACTGAAATGGTATGAGTTGGTTCTGAATATTTCCCTGTCATACAAATATTTCCCTGACATGCGGATTGCCCTTCACCCCAATATGAAGTCAAAGCCCAAGTATGCTGATGTATGCAAATACTGAATAGCATTGAGATCCTCAAGTTAAGCGACAGTAGCCACAATCTTGTAGCCAGTATTCAAGTGAAAATGGAACGAAAAGAGAAGAAAACTCGAGTCAGCGTTATTGTTGGAAGCACTGTAGGTGTCATCTTGGGATTACTCATCACATTTTTCATTCTTATTCACAAATCAGGGAAGAGAGTTAAGTGGGGACCTTTTCGGTAGGAGTGTCCATGTCATCCCGGTCCCGGCCCTCCCTTCCCGGTCCCAGAAAGTTTAGGCCGGGAATTTTCCGTCCCAAAAATTTCTGGGATCAGGACCGAGAAATTTTCGGGACAAGGACGGGATCCAGGAAAGGGGCCGGGATTCCCGGTCCAGGTTTTGGATATAAATTATTTTTTTATGTTTGTTGGGGGTTTAAGTCCAAGAGGTTTGTAAAGTTCATTAAAAAAAAAAAAAGCAACCCATCTTAACTAAGCCTAAGCCCATAACACGTGTAACCCTAAATCTCTTCTTATGAGCCTTCATTCATTACCTTCTTCTTCCCCCACCCCACGTGGCCTTCAATGAATAGCTTCAACCAATGAAACTCCCCCCCCCCCACTTGATACACACTGCTACACTTTTTGCCAGAGGACGTACACTGTTACACACATAACTTGGAAGATTTTTCCTTACATAAACCCATATTACATAGTTTGGAAAACAAAAATTTTTGGGGGAAGGAGTTTCAATCTGAACATTTCTCTACTTCAGCTCGAAAAAGGGTCAGCGGTCTGATGATGGTTGGCGCCGGCGAAGGTTGATGGAGGAGGAGGAGGTACGCTAAGTTAACTTTGTTGAGAATTAACTTTGTTTCCAGCAATATTTTTGTTTCCTTCTTGTAAAATTTTTGGTGAGAATTCTTGTTTACTTCTTGTAAAATTTTTGGTGAGAATTCTTGTTTCCTTGCAAAATTTTTGTTTCATTCTTGTAAAATTTTCCAGCATGTGGAATGATGTCCTCCGGTTTTTGTTTTTCCTACTATACATGGGGTGAAAGAAGAGAGGAGGAGGAAGAGTGGAAATTAGTGAGAAAGGGGGAGGGAGACATGGGATTGATCTTCTTTCCGGGAAATCCCAGTCCCATTGGTACCGGGAAATCTCGGGTCCGGGACCGGGACTCGATTTCAGTCTCAACCTCCTTCCGAGACCGGGACCGGAAATGCCGATTCCTGGTTCCAATCCCGGGTTTGGACACCCCTACTTTTCGGGTGGTCCCATCGAACTCAGTACAGGCAAAAGTCCCAAAAATTTGCGTTTAATGGTCAATTCAAATCAATTTGCATTTGGATGAGCACTTACCACCGCTAAACCAATCACTCTTGATTTTGCATTGTAGGAGTATTTAATTTGCTAAAAAAGAACCCTACTATTGTCTTTCATGTCCAATGTGTATCTATCTCCCAATATGAGTTTGCATTTATATCTTGTATACTGTATACCCAAAATTCCCTTATTGAAGTTGATCGTTTAATTGTTGAAGTCTGAAGCATTTTCCTTAGGGTTTTTTGATACGAGGGATTTGGAGGGAAGCAAAAAGGGAAGGAAGTTTTCTATAAGTTGAATTTATAAAATTGGAGGAGTCAAGTTATGAAATTTTTTATGAGTGGTATAGGAAAAAAGATAGAAAAAGACCCTCAAATTAGACAAAAGACAGTTCGCTATAACAAATTTCAAAAAGGACAATTCAGTACAAATGACTAAATTGTCCAACCCAAACTTAAGTGAAATGTTCAAAATGCCCTTAGTTTAAATTTTTTCTAAGGCTAAAGTATAATTTAAGTTTGCACCAAGCCTACTTTTAGTCCCTTAAGTTTGAAAAGTACACTTTTAGTCCTTTTCAGCTAACCCCTTTAGTTTAATTAAATGGAAAATGCTACACTAAAAATCTAAATGGTTATCTTATAGTCAAAAGCTGATAAAAATGGTTTAAATTTTAAAATATATGAATAATTATACAAAATAATTAAAAAATATTGACATTTTTTGTCAAAATTCAACTACAAAATCCCGTTTAAATTTGTTAAGTTAATATTTTCTGTTAAGTGAAACTAACGGTGTTAACAAAAAAGGACAAAAAATGCATTTTTCAAACTTAAGGGATCAAAAGTAGACTTGGTGTAAACTTAAAGAACCAAAAGTATACTTTAACCTTTTTTTAATAAAAGACCCACCACCACCGACTGACGAGTCTCCGGCCGCCGACGGGTGCCCCTCCCACACAGTAAAGCCTATAAAGGCTTGGTGGCCTTACCACCAAGCCACCAAGCCTCCTCATTATATATGTTACAAAATTTATATATATATCTATTATATATTTCATTTTTTCTTAATATTTTGCCAGAATTGTATAAGGGATTACCAAATTCGGATAAGTGATTACCAACTTTTGAAAGCGAATTACCAACATGTTTCTATCCAATTACCAACACTATTACCAACTTCTTTTTATTTGTTCCCAGAATTGTATAAGGGATTACAAATCTGGACAGGGGATTACCAATTTTGGATAACGGATAAGGGATAGAAGCATGTTGAGTAATTCATGTTGGTAATCCCTTATCTAAATTCAATAATCCTTTATTTGAATTTGTTAATTCCTTATACAATTTTGGGAACGAATAAAAAGATGTTGGTAATTGGATAGAAACACACTGGCAATACCTTATCGAAAGCTGGTAATCCCTTATCCAAATTTCGTAATCCCTTATAGAATTTTGTGAACAAACAAAAAAACGTTGGTGATGATTGGTAATTTGATAGAAACATGTTGGTAATCCGTTATCCAAAGTTGGTAAAAGCTTATCCGAATTTGGTAATCCCTTATACAATCCTATTAAAATATTAAAAATGAATGAAAGATATAATATATATAATTTTTGTAACATATATAATTATAAGTCTTGGTGCCACCAAACCTCAAAGTAGAGGGGTTAGGTTTGCCCCTCCCACCCCTCTACTTTAAGAATTATTTTTGGCTCCCCTCTCCCACACTTGCCATGTGGCAGGTGGTCCCCTCCGCCATGTGGCAATGGGGCCCCTTGAAAGCCTACCGTGGTGGCTGGTCGTGGTAGGCCCTTTTACTTTAAAAACAAATTAATCCAAGAGTATTTAAGACTTTTCCTTTTAATTTGGGGTTAGACAATTTAGTCATTATACTGAATTTTCCTTTCTAAAATTTGTTGTAGCAAACTGTCATTTGCCTAATTTGAGAGACTTTTTCTATCTTTTTCCCAATAGTATATGTAAGATAAAAAAGTAAAAAAAAAATTAACTAAAAACTATTAATCCCATTCTAACTTCTCAAATAACTAATTTTTTTTTAAATCCAACTCAAAACCCCCTCCAAAAGAAAAACTCATGCCAAATACCACCTCGTTAAATGAAGTTTTCTGTTTCTACTCCAAAACCAAAAAAAAAAAAAAAAAGGTCACAAGCATTGAAGAAGTAACAGTGTAGTACACTAATACCAGTAAATTACATCAAACTCCAAGCTAAATTTGAAATCTGATCTAGAAAAGATGTCCAAATCAAAAGATTAACAAACCAAGAAAGCTTTTAGAGTAACTTTATTAGCAATAGCGAGACCATAATAACTTCATGTGCTGCAGCGGTGTATAGGAAACGATACAAGAAGAAAGGTTAAGGTTTTCTTATATCAAAAACTCGAGACTTTAGATCAAACTCCTTCAGATTCAGAATCAAGTATGTCACACAATCATTGGAGTTTAATGAAAATAATTTGAAGACTATGATGATGTATTGGGGTGCTGGTATGCTGTGTCCAGTTAAGTAACAGTATCATTGGGAAGTTGTACCATGTTTCTTTTTCATATGAAAGCTCTTGCACAAAAAAAACTCAACCAACACTTATGATAAAAAATGCTAACTAAATTTGACTGAATCTGATCATACAAAGATTCATTGTCGGTGGCTCGGAAATCTCGCAGCTCATCAATGTAGAAAAGTGTCCACCCAATCCCTATTTCATATATTAATTAATTATCGAACGAAAGTATGGGGGTGAGAGTAACTAGGAAAAGTAAAGATAAGAAAAACGAACAAGCCTAAAAGCTCCATCACCATCACAAGAAATCACATAACACGTATTCAAAAAGTTGAAATAAAGATCAAATTCAAAGATAATGATGTAAGACTGGATGATGGAAATAACTCAGCTGGGGTTGAGCTGGATTAATATTATATGTAATGATAATCCATTCACTAGCTGGTTCGTTTACCTTTGACGCGCTCTCTGTAATAAAAAAATCTTAAAAAAAAAAAACCAATGCATGCAGTTTCCATTCGCCGTACTTTGTCAAATCATATAGATGATAATAAGTTTTAATAGTTTGTAAAAAATAATAAATATTCAGAAAAAAATATGAAAGATTAAGTACACTGAAGTTTTACATATACTAAAAATAGACCCTTTTTTTTATACTTCGTGAGCTTCTACAATTGTTAAATCCTGAATCTTTTGCCAACCTACTAATTCTGGTCTTGTTGCTTGTGGTCAGTTTCTATTGTGGAACAACCACTACTACAAAATAGGCTTTTCACGTCACCAATTAACGTCACATAATTATGAAAGTGACACGAAAAAAAAACGCGATAGCATTTTTGTAATTAAGTTGGAGTTGGAGGGAGTTACAACGTCACACAAACCTTCAAGTGTGACATTGAAAATTTCAACGTCACACTTTAAATATGTGTGACGTTGTATGTTTAAAAACGAAAAAAAAAATTTGCTTTCACTTTCAACGTCACACTTAATAATTAAGTGTGACGTTGAAAGTCACAGAAAATATTTTTTAATTTTTTTTAAAAAAAAATTCATGACTTTCAACATCACACTTAATTTAAGTGTGACGTTGAAAGTCACAGAAAATATTTTTTAATTTTTTTTAAAAAAAATTAGTGACTTTCAACGTCACACTTAATTTAAGTGTGACGTTGAAAGTCACAGATATTTTTTTTTGAATTTTTTTTTAAAAATTCATGACTTTTAACATCACACTTAAACAGATAATTTTTTAAAAAATTTGTGACTTTCAACGTCACACTTAAATTTAAGTGTGACGTTGAAAGTCACAGAAAATATTTTTAAAAAAAATAAGTGACTTTCAACGTCACACTTAATTTAAGTGTGACGTTGAAAGTCACATAAAATATTTTTAAATTTTTTTTAAAAAAAAATTAGTGACTTTCAACGTCACACTTAATTTAAGTGTGATGTTGAAAGTCACAGAAAATATTTTTAATTTTTTTTTAAATTTGTGACTTTCAACGTCACACTTAATTTAAGTGTGACGTTGAAAGTCACAGAAATTTTTTTAAATTGTTTTTAAAAAAAATTTGTGACTTTCAACGTCACACTTAATATAAGTGTGACGTTGAAAGTCCGCGCCCCCCAACTCCCTCCAAATAATCCCCCTCAGCTCCCTTCAATTTCTAAACACAAAAACGAAAATAATAAACTGAGGTCAGGTGAATTTCAGATCCCGCGCCCCACAGCTCTGCAAATCTCATACTTCCTTCCTTCCACAACTCCGCGCGGCCCCTCAGCTCCGACCAACGCATGCAATACTTGATCCGAGGTCAGGTGAGCATCCTCTTCCTTCATCCTCTTCAAGTTTTAATTTTTATGAAGTATTTCTAACTTCAGATCTCAAAATCCTCAAAATCCCATTTTGTTTGGTTCGTCAAGCTGGCCATGGGTCCCTCCAGCAAAGCCTAGTCACCGGAGAACTTCACCGCTGCTTCTGTGAGCTTGGGATTTGCTTTCTCAGGTTTGGATTTTACTTCCCTGTTATGTTCGAAGAATCGCACTAGAAGTTGGCTTCATTCTGCTCTGCTTGACTGTGGTTTTGGTGAGTGTACTAAATGTTATGGTGATAAAAATGCTATCTTGGACATTGTTATATTAATGATGGTCTTCGTTAATCCAGAGGGTACAGTACGTTGGGAGAATTTCTTCTTTTTCCCCTGTTTCTGACTGGCGCCATTGGTGTGTATGTCCGATGGTGATGAACTGATGAGTTAGGAGTAAGTGATTGATTAGGTGTTTTAGATCTATTTTCTTGATTGTTTGTAAATATAAAAAGGATTGAATAATATTGAGTTCAGATTTTCAGGGTGAAATATTTCTTTAGAGTAATAAATTGATGTATTGAGAGGTGATATTCAGATTTAAATGAAATTTCAGCGAGGATTAAGCACTAAATTGGAGTTTGTTGTACAGGAAGTTTGCAAGGGATGTTGGGCAATTGAAGTGAGTTTAAAAACTGATTTGGATTGTTTAAATTTAAGAACTAGTTATAAAGTGTTGTTTTTGATATTTTATTAGTATTCAGTATTTTTAAGGCTAATGCAAGTATTTTAGGTGTTAAGTGTATATAGAGACAAAGTTTACTGATTGTTTTGGAATTTTGCTGTTAACTAGCAAAATAAATAGAATTTATATCTTGATGTTATGGGAAGGAGTAAATGGTAGCTAAACTTTGAGGAACAATGGTGATTGAAAGAGAAGAAACTATAAAGAGTGGTTAAAGTAGTTACATGTAGTTTGTGATAGAATTAATTGAGACTAGAAAGGAAGTTTGTGAATTAAGAAGTTATGATCTTAGGAGATATGGGACTATTGTTGTCTTTTACTATTTTGAATTCACAGGCTGTTATAAGCATAAAGATATGTTGAATTGAGTTGTTTGAACATGATACTTATTGTGGTCACATTTATTGACTTGGTTTCTTTATTTTGAGCCTTCATTCTCATTTCTTAATCTCCCTCGTATTATTACACTATTGTTTGTAGGATGGGTGACTTTAGTGCTCATGTTCTAGCTTATCATCTACTCATTTAAATTCGGAGGACCATAAAAAAACCTCTGCTTTTCCAGAAACATTTTAAGTAGAAGTTGAGTAATTTCTCCACTTCATCTTGGTGCTGCGATTTCAGTGTTGGGTCTAACTTCATTTGAGTAAGCAATTTCTCCACTCCATTTTGGTTATTTTGAATTTTATTACTATTAGTACTATTATTGAATTTGTTCTTTTATTCTAAAATGGTATAACTCAATAGCTAAAACAGTTAGAAAATTATATTGTTTGCGCTTTCATTTCTCACTGATTGTTTTTATCACTTGAGGAAGCTCTGCCAATTTTTTTAAAAAATTTGCATGAAGTGAAGTGCATAGTGTAACACCCCAAATTTTAGAAAATAGGAAATAAGGAATTAATTAAGATTTAGGAATATTAATAAAATATTAAAAAGCATTAAAAATGAAATTATGATGTTTTAGACATTTTTAATAATTTTAAGGATTATTTTCTTTAGAAAATAAAGAAAAAATAATTAGGAGATAAATTTGGATTTGGGAACTTTAGGAGAATTTATTTTAAGGCTTAAAGAAATTTATGACTAAGAAAAATCTCTAATATGATATAAGAATTTATTTTAGAAAATTATTTTCAAGAAGGGACTAAACTGAAAATAATAAAAAGTTGGTTTTAGGGATTAAAACGAAAAGAGGAAAGTTTTAGGGGTCAGAACTCTATTTTTCCCCTCACCCTTTATATAATACTCCCTCATCCCTTTCTCATCCGTCTTCCCTCTCTCTCCCCGATATGCTCCTCTGTTCCTCTTCCCCGTTCTCTGTTCCTTCGTCCTTCCAGTGACGGCGCCGGCGAGATTCCCGGCGATTGGCAGCTCCAGTGACGTCGGCAAGATCGCGTGAGAGCCTAGGTGAGCTTTCCCTTCTCATTTCCTATCTTCTCCCTCTGATTTGCACGATTTCTTTTGAGAGAGGTTCGATTTAGGGTTCGATTTCTGGGGGGTTTTAGAGCTTCAAAATCTAGGAAAATGAAGCTTAGGCTTCGAATAACAAACCCCAAGAACGAATTTGGGAAGGGAAGAGTGTTTGGTTGATTTTCTTCAAAACCCCAACTCGGATCACTGTTCATCCGACCCTATTTCCTCCGATTTCTAGAGTTTTGTTGCTTTAAAGCTTAATTAAACTTGTCTAGGAGTAAGATTGAGTTAAGAGTTGAGTTGTATGTTGAATTTCGGAGTATTATTTGGCTTGTTCGATTTTTGCTCTTCCCTGTTCTTCGCTGCCCCTGTTCCTTCGAATTTCTTGCTCTTCTCTCTTGTTCTTCATTAAATATTCTGCTCTGGTGAATAGGAAGGTGAAATTGATGTTGAATGTTTATTGTTTGTCTTCTTCCTTCTCTTGCTGGTGCTGGCCGAATTGTGCTCCCTCTGTGTAGCTGATTCTTGTTCAAATTGATGGTGTTTCCTTGTTATTTTGCTGCTGAGGATGATGAAGAGAGGGTGTAGATTTAAGTTACTTGTGTATGGTTAATTGTTTCGTTTTTCTCCTTTCCCTTACTTGCTGGCCGACGGGTTCATGCACAGGGGAGGAAAATTTGGGAATTTTGAGTACCTATGATCCTGAATAATTTATATGCATAAGCTGTGTTTTGATGATGATGAATTTGGAATTAAGAGGCTTGGCCGAAATTCTGCTCTAGCTTCTGTGATTTGTTTTATGATGAAGGTTAATGACTTTTGTTCCATTCTTCTGTGCTTCGTGTGGCTCTGTTCTGGTCTGAGATTGGTGGTGAAAGTGAATTGATAGTGTGAGATATAATTAGGATGGTCATGTTATTAATTAAATTCTGATTTGTGTAGTTGGACTGAATTTCGGGATTGTTGGTTGTGGTAATTAATTGGAGGAGGAAATAGGAAATTATTATGGATGGCTGTTTGTAAGTTTTAAGTTTAAAATTTTAATTCTCGGTTGATGGCTTTTTATTGCTTTAGCAGTAAGGAAAAAGAATAAATGTTAATGTTAGTTCAATATAAAACTAAGTAAAGAAATATAGGAAGTTGGATCAGTTGTTCTTTGATGTTGTGATTGTGATATTGTTGGTATTGTTATGTAATTAAAAGCTTTAAAAATTTAGTTAAAAAGTTAAATCTGATTTTAATAGTATTCAAATTTAAAGATTATTATGCTTTACAACTTAAAGAAGAAAGTGTTTCTAAGAATATGAATCAGTGTTTTAAAGTGGGAGAATTAATGGACTAAAAAGGTTCAATGAAAGCCTACAAGAATAAATTCCAGATTTGTACAATTTTAGAAAATAATAAATGTTTAGGATCCTTTAATAAGGGTTCTTGTAGGAATTATGGTTTAAATGTTGATTAGTTAGTAATGGAAAAGTTTTGCAAGTGTTTGATTATATATAACTTAGAATTTTGATTGAGATGTGAATTAAAGTTATCATTTTGTTCCTTGTTATTACTTGTGATTTAATTTTAGATTTCTTATTGTTTCTTTTCCTATGTTATTATGATTTCTTGTTACAATATTGATAAATAACGATATTAATTTAGTAGGAATAAATGTGTTTAATAATGATAAAGGAATCAAAACTTTAAAGTTCGTGTATGACATTTTAAAGATTTAAAATGAATCCGATTATTTAAGACTATATAAATGATGATTGGAATGTTTAAAGTTTGTAATGTTGTGTTTTGAAATGTTTAATAAGTTTCTAAATTTATGGGAATAAGCCAATAGTGAATTGAGTACCTAAACCACACTTTAAATATGTTTTTAGGCTATTAATTAGGTGATATCATTATTATGATGATAGGGGTTTAGGGATTATTTTATTACCACCAAATTGGGTTTTTGAAAAGTTAGTAATCAAACTTTGAAAATAAGAAACAATAATGAGAACACAATAATTAAAAGTAACCGGCTAATCTAATATGGCCAAGGTAATTATAATAAATTAAGTTGTAGAAAAAAAAATTAGTAATGTGGAAGAAGAATATAATTAATAGAAATTTATTTTAACTCCATTGAATTTAATTAAGTAAATTAAGTTAATATATATGTTAAGCAAATAAGATGTTCCTTTTTATATTTGATTTATTCTATTTTACTTAGTTAATACGAAAATATATATATATATATATAAGAGATTTAAATATAAGTTTATTAAAAGAAAAGTTATTGTGATGTAAGTTTGATATAAAGTGATTAGGATATTTCTATGATTGTGTTCATAAATGTATGTATTGTTTGATAATTGTAAAATGCCTGAGAATGGTTGTGTGATTAATAATTAAATCAGAGATTAAGCTTTAAACATATATTAGAAAAGTAAGGGGTAGAATTATAAGTAGTAATTTAGGATCGTGAGAGACGTCGAATTATTAGAATAATAATAGATATTAATTTATTATTTATATATTATATGTAAATAGGTTCTGATAGTGGCATAAGTCGAGGAGGTCAGTGGAAGTAAAGGAGCAGGCTTAGGATTAAGTGCTGGAATCCAGGTAGCAGTTTATTTCAGTAACAATAAATTAAATTGCATGTATCATTTTGTAATTTCTGTTGCATATTGTTGGTAAGTTTTTATTCCTCAGAGGGAGTACTCCAGGCTTAGGTGGGTCGCTCCCCCTTTGCCAAACCAGTTAGTTATGGCCTTAAGTGCTATAACAAGAAATCCTGCAGGTAGAGCCTCCACTTGTTAACGAAAATATTGTTATCAGTGGTTGGTAGGTGCGGATCGCACATAGATTAATAGGGATATAACTATCATCATTTGGGCAGTTTTATGAAATGTATACATGTCAATATACAAGCATGAGAATAAAGGTTAATGAGATAAACTGCGTTGAACTGCTGTTTTCAGAGAAGCTGGAGGATAGTAAGATAGCTAAGATAAGGCGGAAGTGCTGGAAGAAGATTAGACAAAGAAATTGGAATTATAAATTGAAAAATAAGGTAGTTGGATATTTTAGTAATGCCATTTGTATATGTTGTAAAATTAAATTATTAAAGGCATAGTAGGAAGCATAGATATTATAGTTGTATAAATTTTATAAAGGAACTTAAATTCCCTAAACACTATAAATTAAGAATAAATACCCTGAGAAGGTTAGCGTACCTTTAATTGTTTTATTAACCACTTTATTTTATAAGAGTTTTAAGTTACTCCAATTTGTCCGGAAAGCCCATTCCAACTGTCAGAAAGTTGGGATAATGTTTAAAAGAAAAAGTTTTAAATTTTGCCGTATTTTGGGCTTCCGATATTGAAAAGTGGTTATAATTCAATTAAAATCGCTATAATATAGTAGAAAATTTTAGGGTGTTACACATAGCATGCCAATTTCTTCATAATGTAGTGAGATAAACTTGACTAGCTTGTTGTAAATGGCATAGGTTTAATAGAATGGATCGTAGTTGGATGCATACATCGAGAACCACTAAAGAGTATCAGATGGTTATGGAAGAATTTATTGAATTTGCTAAGAGAAACGTGCCTAGTAAGAATGGCATGTATCTTTGCCCTTGTGTGAATTGTGCAAATGCTTATCGTAAGAGCGTTGATGATATAAGGGATCACCTTCTTTGTGATGGGATCAATCTCCGTTATAAGAAGTGGCTTTGGCATGGGGAATTGGGAAGTACCGTACATGCGTGCCCGTCACAAAATATAGAAGGAGCGATGGATGATGTTTGTGATGATGGAATAGACGACATAATCAATGACATTGGGGCGGAGTCGTTTTCTGTGGTACAAGAGTTTGACAAGTTGAAGAGTGATGCAGAGACACCGTTGTTCCCGGGGTGTACTAAGTATACTCGGTTGACTGGTGTCCTGAAATTGTTGAAAATAAAGACAGAAAATGGGTGGGCGGACGCGGGTTTCTCGCAGATGCTTGAAGCTTTGAGTGATATGTTCCCGGCAGGCAATGTGCTTCCGAAGCGGATGTACGAGGATAAAAAAGTTCTAAGGAAGATGGGCATGGACTATAAGAAGATACACGCTTGCCCGAATGATTGCGTGTTATACAGGAAAGAGTATGAAGGCCTAAAAGAGTGTCCAAAATGTAATACTCTGAGGTACAAGCTGAGGAAGGATGCCGTTGGTGATGATGATGGATCAAAGAAAGGGGTACCTTTGAACTAATGTGGTACCTTCCAATTGTGCCACGGTTTAAACGCTTGTTTGCAAATGAGGCAGAAGCAAAGAAACTGAGGTGGCATTGTGATGAGAAAATCTCCAATGGAAGATATCTCCGGCACCCTGCTGATTCTCCTCAATGGAAGAAGATAGATTCCATGTTTCCTGAATTTGGTGGTGAGCCGAGGAACCTTCGTCTCGGACTGTGTACGGATGGTTTCAACCCTTTCGGGAGTCTCAGTAGCACACATAGTGCTTGGCCTGTTTTGCTGGTCATTTACAACCTGCCCCCTTGGTTGTGCACAAAGCGCAAGTATGTGATGATGTTAATGATGATTTCGGGTCTGAAACAGCCTGGTAACGATATCGATGTCTACTTGGCACCTTTAATTTAGGACTTGAAGATGTTGTGGGAGGAAGGCGTAGATGTGTTTGATGCATACAGGCAGGAGACATTCAAGTTGCGAGCTATGTTGTTTACCACAATAAATGACTTCCCTGCATATGGCAATCTTTCTAGTTACAGTGTGAAGGGTTATATGTCATGCCCTATATGTGAGTCTGACACACACTGCCACCATCTCAAACAAGGAAGAAAAACTGTTTACCTTGGTCATAGGAGGTTTCTTGATCGGTTCCATCCTTACTGTAGACTAAAGAAGTGTTTTAATGGCTCATCTGAGTACCGATCTGCTCCTATCCCCTTAACCGGGGAGGACGTTTATCGCCGTGTTGAGAATGTCAGTATGGTATTCAGTAAGAAACAGAAGCCAAAGACCGGTTCTGAAAAGATCATTTGGAAGAAAAGGTTAATCTTCTTTGATCTACCTTATTGGCGATATCTCGATGTGAGGCACAGTATTGATGTAATGCATGTGGAGAAAAATGTTGGTGATAGTCTTGTTGGGAAATTGTTGCACATATAGGGGAAGACAAAGGACGGACTCAATGCTCGATTAGACTTGGTTGAAATAGGCATAAGACCACGGTTGCATCCTATAGTCAGTGAAAATGGCAAGAGGGCTTATATGGAACCTGCTGCTCATACACTTTCGAAACAGGAGAAAAAAAGTCTGTGTGAGTGTTTGAGTGGGATCAAGGTTCCACAGGGTTATTCTTCTAATGTTAGCAGACTTGTGTCTATGAATGATTTGAAGTTGGTGGGAATGAAGTCACATGATTACCATGTATTTATACAACAATTCTTACCAATTGCTATAAGAAGCATTATGCAAGATGATGTCAGGAAGACTATAGCAAGACTGTGTATGTTTTTCAATGCGATATGCAGCAAAGTCATCGACACTGAAAAGCTAAACGAGTTGGAAAATGAGGGTTACATTATATTGTGCCAATTAGAGATGCACTTTGCTCCAACCTTTTTCGATATTATGGTGCACTTGATTGTTCATTTGGTAAGGGAGATAAGGCTCTGTGGCCCTGTTTATCTAAGGTGGATGTACCCTTTTAAGCAATTCATGAAAGTCTTAAAAGGGTATTCCAAGAACCCACACCGACCTGAGGCATCAATTGTTGAAAGATACTTAGTTGAGAAGGCAATGGATTTTTGCAAATCATATCTAAAAGGGGTTGAGGAAAACCCACGACATGAAGATGGGATCGGTAAGGGGGTACGGGGCGTCAAAGTAAAGACTATGTGCCGTGAAGAGGTGTTACAAGCACACCTATACATCTTGAATAATATGGAAGAAGTGCAGCCTTATTTGGACGAGCATAAGAGAATCCTGAAAGAAAAGAACCCGAAAAAGAGTGACATGCAGATTTCTAACGAGCATAATAGGACATTCATTGGGTGGTTCAAGGAGAATGTTGAAAAGGAGACCGGTGGGCTGGATACAATAAGATGGTTAGCCGGAGGGCGGCGTTTTGAGGTTGTTACGTGGGGCTCTTTTGACATAAATGGTTATTCTTTCTACACTAAGACTCAGGACAACAACAGCACTATGCAAAACAGTGGCGTGATGGTGGTAGCCGAAGCGATGCACTTCTCCAATTCGAAAGATAAAAACCCAAGATTGGCTTCCATGGCATATTATGGGGTAATTGAAGAAATTTGGGAAGTTAGTTACACCAAGTTCAAGGTTCCAATCTTCAAATGCAAGTGGGTTAACAATAGCGCAATTGTGATTGAACCCTACACTGGTATGATCTCAATTGATCTTCACAAGGTTGGGTACAAAGATGAGCCATTTATTTTAGCAAGTCATGCGAAACAAGTGTTCTATGTAACGGATCCCGCAAATAAGCAATTGTCCATAGTCTTGCAAAGTAAAAAGCAAAAAGATCGTGCTCCCACTTTAGATCTTGATGAGATACCACCTTTGTGCTCAATTCCACCTGAACCAAGTGAATCGGTATTGATAGATGATGACGACCAATTTGCCTCTAGAAATGATCATTGTTAGGGGATATGGGATAACACCTAAAGTGAGAATCTTTTTGAATTATAATGTATTAAGTATTATTGTTTTTGTTTTGGTTTTGTGAAAGTTGTTGCCTTGTAATGACTCATCACATCTTTGATTTGTTAACAGGTACATCATGGCGGATGATTCTAACAATCAATAACAAAACAATCCCCCTCGAAAAAAGGGAAGAGGTCCGACGAAGCTCAAAGACATTATTGTCCGTCAAGGGACAAATGTTCAGCCTATCCGTGTGAAATTTGACGAGGACATGAATCCTATTGGAGAGATTGGCGCGCAATTCATGAGCTACGTCGGTTTTGTGGCAAGGAACCGAGTAAGCATCTTGGATGACGATTGGAGGGAAGTCCATAAAGACATTAAGGATCAATGTTGGTCAGATATCTTGGTATGTTTTATCATTATTTATCTGTTTGTTCCTAATATGCATGTATTTGTTTTTTTTAGTTAACTCAACTGATGTGTCTTTTATTCTTATTTTTCTTTGTAGCAAAACTTCGACGTCCCAAACACCCAATTGTTCAAGGATTTTTGGTTGAATGAATCACGCAAGATATGGAAGGGTTTTAAGAATAACCTAACCAGAGACTACATCCGGGGGGACAAGATGGGTCAAGATCCCTGTCAGACCTATCCCTCTATTGACCCGGAGACTTGGAAAACCTTTGTTAAGAAACGGCTAGACCAAAAGTTCCAGGTGTGTATAGGTTATAAATAGTTCTTTAACTTTGCTTCAAAAATGAATTTTGAGCACATTATATTAATTAACTAACTTAGTTTTATTTTCATAGGAGAATAGCCAAAAACAAAAGGAGCGACAAGAAACGAATATTTACAAGCATACAATGTCTCGGGGGGGTTACAAGTGGGTCGAGAAAAAGTTGATTAAGAAATAAATTGCAGAAATGGAGGAAGCGGTACGGACTGATCCTACCGCTGTTCTACAGCCTCCGCCGCCCATCTCACGTCATACGAAATGGGCTGAGGGAAGGAAGTCTAAAGAAGGAAAATTTGTTAATCTGGAGGTTGAAGCAGTTGCAAAGAGGATTGTAAGTATTTTACTTGGTTGTTTATTCTTTTAACTTGTGGTTTTATAGCACATTACAACTTAAGATTTTTTCAGTCATTGTAGGAAGAACTTGAGCAGCAAACCACCCAAGGGTCCTTCACACCTTCTGGGAGGATGGACATCCTGGCCACGGCAATTGGGAAGCCCGATCGCCCCGGCCGGGTACTAGGGGAGCCCAGGACTGTAGGGTTTACCAAGTATTTCGGCCGTAGATCCCGATCAACCCGCACAGATTCTACTGAGGAGATATTGGCTAAGGCTTGGGCAGAGATGGAGGCCCAGTTGGAGGAGCGGCTTGCTTTATCCGAGCAGCAGATGAAAGCACAGTTTGATAGGCAGCTGGCCGCGAAGGTCCAGGAAGCTCTGTCGGGTTATATGGGGGAGCAGATCCGAGTGTAGATTGAGGCATAGGTCAGAGCGTCTACCATGCAGCTTGGACTGTCATCACATTCTTCTCAACAAAGACAGCATGTTTGACCATCTCCTATATATGTTAATTACCGAATTATGGGTTTATCAATTAGGCTCACTCTGTATATTCCCATCTCCTGTAGGAGTCCCCTGCTACTGGCGGTCCAAGAGGCAAAGACAGCTGCAATAAGACTGTGCCGTTAGGATCAATTCGTGAGAATGAATCAAATCCCACTCCAGACAATGACCCTGAATTCGGAGTAGAGTGTTATCTCCATCTTGATTTCCCTCTCCTGCACCCTGTCGCAGAAGCTCGCCAGTTCCCGAACGCCTCCTTCATACATAATAAGCTTATTGAGGAGGACCAAGTGAAGGTGTCTGTTACAAATATCCTATATGATGAGGGGGAGACAGATGTACCCTTTCCCCATAATGAAGTCACCAAACTATACGAGGCGATCGGGACATTCATCCTGTGGCCTAGACGACTTGTACACAACACTCCACAAAAGGCGCCGATTGATGTGGTATGTACACTTAACTTTTGAGACTCCTTGTTTCATATATTACAGTTTGTAAAAATATATAACATTGGTTTTTCCATCGCCCGCAGTTCATTTCAGATGAATATCCTTCTCTCCAACTCCTGCAGGAGATGCAGCCAACTTTGCACTCCACAACCATTAAGATGCCTCCAGAAGTAGTCAGTCCGTATCGTTCATATGATTTTCTACTTGATGGTGACAGAAATATCGTGGAGTTTTTGACGATGGAAGAAATTGACCTCGCTTGGCTCGAATTAGCGACTTTGTAAATGACTGTTACTTTTTATGTCTGTGCAATATTTTTACGTCTATCCTTTTATAATTTCAATCATTTTACTATAGGTACTTCCACCAGCTGTGCAACCAATTAGGCAGGGGACAATACAGATTCCTTAGTCCAATGGCCTTGGTGAGGAGAGATGATTTTAGAACCGACAAGGCTAAGCTGGAGTATGAGGACGAGATGCGGGCTTATGTCACACATCAAATGTCAGCGAATCGGGGATCTGTCTATTTTGCGCCTATTCTTCAAGAGTAAGTGTGATTATTACCTTTTGCCAACTTTTCATTATTTGCACATTTACAAATGTTATGTTTCTGTGTGGACATAATATTCTTAATGTCTTTCAGTAAACACTGATCATTAGCTGTCGTTTGTCCCATACAACATCGTCTGGTTTGGTTTAACCCATTGCGATATAATATAACCTCATAATATAAAACCCTCTTATCTAAGTAAGTACTTTTAATGACTTTTTACTTTGGGCTACATAAATTATTTTCATGTATATGTGCTAATTTTAGTTCTATTTTAGGGGCATTCAACAATGGCATTTTGCATCAGAAACCGGTGAAATGGATGATCCCATCGTGACACAAAGACCTAAAGTAACTACCTTTAATTTAAATTCCTTCAATGTTAGTCAATTGAGATATTATTTACTTTGTTATTAATTTATACTATTTCTTGTGATTTATAAAGTGCCCCCAGCAACCGACGAATAAGGAGTGTGGGTATTACGTCATGAAGTATATGTGTGACATTATTGAGAGTGATCGTACTGGATCCTTTACACAGGTATAAATTAAATTCTTATCTATAGCTTGATACAATCATTATATAATTATATGATTTATTTATCTAACTTTGCAGTAATCATAGCATCCATTATTGTTGCAGTTTTATGATGGAAACAACTCATTTGAAGACAAAGACCTTGATTCACTTCGTGACCGTATTGTTCAATTTTTTCTTTCATTTGTGGTTGGTTAAAAAGTGATCATTACAGAAAATTCTTTGTTGTGTAAACATGGAATTTTGTGTGTGTGTGTGTGTGTGTATGTTTAGTTTGATTTAGTTATAATATAACTATGTATACATGTTGTGTGAATAATGTATACTGTTGATCTGCATTATATCTATTTCTGTGACATTTGCAATGAATACAGATTGGGAAACCAAAAGAAGTTAAATTAACCATCGTTTTTTAAAAAAAAAAAATTAACCACGTCACAATTTACAAATTTGTGACGTGGTTTCAGGAAACCATGTCACACATTACACAAAATGTGACGTGGTTTCAAGAAACCAAGTCCCACGTCACAAACTGGTAATGTGTGACGTGGTTTCTCCAGAAAACCACGTCACACATTTGTAATGTGTGACATGGTTTTCTGGAGAAACCACGTCACACATTACCAATTTGTGACGTGGTTTCTCTGCCATATCTTTATCAATATAATCTAATTTTGGACAAACAACGTCACAATTTTTGTAATTTGTGACGTGAAAAATATGACTTTTCACGTCACTTTTTGGTGTGACGTTAAAAGTCCAGTTTTCCACGTCACTTGAATTTATGTCATACCAAAAAGTGACGTGAAAAGTTCAAAATTTGTGACGTGAAAACCCTTTCTTGTAGTAATGAACAATATATAGATATGAACTCAGAAGTGTTAAAAGTGTTGAATGAATGAAAATTAAATAAATATTCACGAATCCAAAATAAAAACTTAAGAAAAAAAGTTAAATTGCAATAAATTAGAATTTAAAAAATTTTAACTTACGGTACACAACTCATTGTAGATCTTTCATTTTATATGGAAATTATGATAACACGTACACATGCATATATATTCATGGTATTGCATTGGAAAATATGTCTATTATGATATTATGGTGAAAAAATAGTAGGGTTAAAGGTCACCGTTGCCCCGGAAGTATGCAAGGTGGATCATATCTGCCCCGGAAGTCTTTTTGGGTTCATCGTTGCCCCGGAAGTGTGTAAAGTGGATCATATTTGCCCTTTACCATTAAAAAATTTTTACCGGTAAAGGGCGAATATGATCCACTTTACACACTTCCGGGGCAAAATTGGACCAAAACAAAAAGGTAAAGGGCGAATATGATCCACTTTACACACTTCCGGGGCAAAATTGGACCAAAAAAAACTTCCGGGGTAGATGTGATCCATCGTGCATACTTCCGGGGCAACGGTGATCCTTAACCCAAAATAGTAATTACAACTCTTTTATTTATGACATGTTTTTTAATAAAAAAAATATTAGTCATCTTCTTTAATTTTATCTATTTCATATTTGATTATTGTTGAAATAATGTTAATAGTATTAATGTGGAGAAAAAAAATTATATATGTGAAATAGATTTTATATTTATATTTAGGGACAATTGCACATAGGTCCCAAGCAAGAGAATTAATTTCAGAGAGGTCCCAAGGAGTTGTTAATGACAACTATTAACAACTGCAATAGCCTTGGTTAACAAATGAAGAAGTTGTTAATGCACCTGTCTGAAATTAATTCTCTTACTTGGGACCTATGTGCAATTCTCATTTATATTTATGGCCAATGTTGACTTTCCAAGCACTTCCTCCGGGCCAATTTTTAAGGTGCTAAAATTTTAATTGGTTGCCCTTTTTTATAAGATTTTATTTAGGTTTCTTCCCATAACACCCTCAATTTATTTCATATATTATATTATACTTCATCATTCTTTTTCATTATTACTGTCTCTCGTTTATGGGTTAATAGATGATGACACTTTTTTTTAATTTTTTAGAAAATCGCTATTAAGCTATTAGGACCTTATATAGAATAATAGGAACAAAAGCCTACTACCCTGTAACATAATAGCATTTCTTATAGTTCAGTATACCCTGCCCCAATAATTAATGCAGTTTACTTGGGTTATCGCAGTGGAATTTATTACACAAAATTGAAGCATAGTGGAACATCTTTAACAAAAGTTGGTGGCAAGATTGCCACAAAATTATCAAAAAGAAGTTGATAAAATTTTGAAAGCATCATCGCATGCTAATAAATCATAAACTCAGAGTTAACGATTTTATTAGCATCTCATGGTGCTTTCAAAGTTTATAAACTTTTTTTGATAATTTAATGGCAATCTTATCACCAACTTTTGTTAAAGATGTTCCACTATGTTCCACTTTTGTTAAATCATACTCATAGTTAACGAGGCAAGACAAGAAAGCTGGATGCCAGAAAGCGGTTAAAAAAAAAAAAACACTCAACTGGAGTTGAGCTGTATTATGATGGGTTGACCAGTATTGACCTGATGGTCAATATTCCTTTGATACACTCCCTATATTAAGATAAACACATGCAGTTTCCATCCATGATAGTTGCACAACTTGTATCATCAGTTCAGGTTTCAGTTACCTAGATACATATACTTAGCCATGAATACTTCTTTTGCTCTTTTCATCTTTCTGTTTCTCCATCTTTTACTCTTGCCTCTACACATTGCTTTTGCTGCAAATTATCTTCCCTCAGAGAACATTGCCCTCAACTGTGGCACTGACTCATCAGAACAAGTGTCTTACAATGAGAGGAACTGGACTGGTGATGCAGGTTCAGAGTATGTATCCTCTAATAATGCAGAATCCAAATCCCTGATGGCCAAAGCCTCTATAATTAATGCATCTGTTCCTGATGTTCCATACATGACTGCTCGAGTATTTCACTCTCAATTTGCCTACAAATTCAATGTGACTCCAGGTCCAAAATTTGTCCGCCTTCACTTCTACCCAACTTCTTATTTGGGTCTGGATGTCTCCAAAGCTTTTGTATCGGTCACTGCTGGTAATTTCACTCTTCTGCATAACTTGAGTGTTTCGACCACTACTGAGTACAACAACAAAGCATATCTGATGAAAGAGTTCACCATCCATGTGAGTGGAAGAACCTTGGAACTGACTTTCTCTCCATCATCCAATGCTTCGGATGTCTATGCATTTGTCAATGGAATCGAAGTTGTTTCCATGCCTTCCAATCTCTATATTCAAGGTGATAATGCCCGTATTCCTTTTGTTGGTCATTATCCTGCGTTATATAACATCTATAACGATTCAGCCTTGGAGACCATGTATAGAATCAATGTAGGAGGGTATGCAATTCCAGCCAAATATGATACAGGAATGTTTCGCACTTGGACTGGAGATGAAGAAGCTTTATACTCATCGCTAGCAGGTTATGATCCTCATAATATGGTCATGCCAATTATGTATCCAGAAGCTATTCCGCCGTATGTTGCCCCTGAATTGGTCTATCGCTCATCCATTGAAATGCCACCCTTTCCAAATCCCCTTATCAGTTTAAACTACTATCTATCGTGGCTCTTTTCTATGGATACTGGTTTCAATTATCTCTTTAGGCTACACTTTTGTGATATTCATCCAGACTGGATGACTAAGGTGAATCAGGTAGTTTTTAACATAAATTTAGATAATCAAACAGCTATGGTTGGATTCGATGCAATTGCTACGACTGGTGGTCCTGGGATTCCTGTGTACCTAGACTTTGTAGTGATGGTTCCTGAAACCAATGAAGGGAAGCAGGATATTTTGCTGGATCTTTATCCAAATGTGCGGTCTAAACCTCAGTACTATACTTCCTTCTTGAATGGTGTAGAGGTCTTCAAAGTTAGCAATCAGGATGGAAATCTGGCAGCAGTCAACCCTATCAGAAGCATCAAGTCCCAGTCTGTGCCAGTGCGCCATGTTGCAGTATCAAAAAAGCCAAAGAAAATCACATTCATCATCATTGGATGTGGACTAATTCTTGTGGCACTTGGAGTATTGGCACTCCTTTTCCTGATTGTCTACGTGATGAAATTAGTTGAGCCAAGGAAGATTTCAAGGCATAATCTCTTTATCCTTCTTCAAAATAAAGTTAGAAAAGCTCGAAAGTTCTGTTTTAAACATCATTTTTCAATGGATGCGATAAGAGTGGCGACAAATAAATTTGATGAGGCTCTAGTTATTGGCATCGGTGGGTTTGGCAAGGTTTACAAGGCAAGTTTTGATCATGGGTCTACCTTTGTAGCAATCAAGAGGAGCAATCCAATGTCAGACCAAGGTGCTTTAGAATTTGAGACAGAGATTCATGTGCTCTCCCAACTGCGCCACCACAACCTTGTTTCTCTTTTGGGTCATTGCCAAGAAGATGGAGAGATGATCTTGGCTTATGAATATATGTCCAATGGTTCTCTGTTTGACCATCTTCATTTGAGATCAAGGGAAGATCTACCATTGTCGTGGATTCAACGTCTTGAGATATGCATTGGAGTTGCAAGGGGTTTATGTGAGATTATGATAGCCTTAAATATGACATATAACAATCAAATATGCTATCTTCAATCAGAATAATAAATACAGCGGAAGTCGATATACCTCTCGCCATTGCCTGTTGTTCGATCAGAGAAGAATATGCTTGTAACTGCAAAACAGAACCCTATCAGAAATAACCCAAAGGTTCTTCTAACTGGAGTCCGGCACAGTGATGGTATCTGTTTGTGATAGCCTTAACCAGTTAGGGAACCCGGAATTCAGAGAGAAGAAACGCTCTCTTGTTGTGGTTATCTGCCGTATCAAAGATGATAGGTGTTGGTGTGTTTTCCCCATCAGAAAACCCCCTTTATATAGATAACCTTGATATGAAACCCTAACCTTGACTATTGGGCCTAATGTTGACTACGGGCCACCTAAAGATATTATTATTATCCTAAATATATCTATTGTGATATTATACTAATATTAATAATATTAATAATATATTCTAATATCTAATAATAATAATCTAACATTCTCCCACTTGGCCCGTACTCTGTATGTCAACTGTTCCCTTTAGTCAAATCAATTAAGGTCATACTGCAAGAATCATGGCGATAAGTCCTTTATCATAAAGTATTACCTTCCATGTATTACCAACAGTATTCCTTACCTAATGGGTATTGCTCCATGAATAAACTTTCAAAACATATATGTTTATTCGGTTCCAAAATAAAAACTTAAATGTTCATTAATCTCATCATCACCGAAAGTGTACACAACAACCATAGAGATAATAAACAAAATCCCAAAATACTCATTGCACACCTCAATTATCCAAAAGACTTACAATCCCCATATGAGGTACATGTATAGCGAACTCTTTTGGTCTCATCCCTTTAGTCAAAGGATCAGCTAGCATTTCCCTTGTTCCGATGAGATCAACAGTGACCTGACCATCAGCAATTCGCTCTTTCAAGCTAAGGAATTTCAGCTCAATAAACTTTTTGCTTCCACTCCTTCTTTTATTTGCTATGGCCACTGCTGCCTTATTATCGCAATACATCTTGATTGGCCTGGAAATTGATTCTACAATCTTCAGTCCAGCAATGAAGTGCCTTATCCAGATAGCCTGTGAACTTGCCTCAAAACACGCGATATACTCAGCATCACAAGTAGAAGGAGCTGTGAGTGTCTGTTTGGCACTCTTCCAAGAAATAGCTCCCTCAGCTAATAGGAAGATGTAACCTGTCGTAGACTTGTTGGTGTCTACACATCCTCCCAGATCTGAATCTGAGTAACCCGTCACTTCAAGATTCTCTGTCCTTTTGTAAGTCAACATAAGGTGCTTGGTGCCTTGGAGATACCTAAACACCTTCTTTGCAGCTTCCCAATGCATTTTACCAGGATTGCATTGGTATCTCCTTAGCATGCCTACTGCAAAAGCTATGTCAGGTCTTGTGCAGACCTGTGCATACATCAAGCTTCCTACAGCAGAGGCATAGGGAACCTTTTCCATCTCCTTTTTCTTTAATTCTGTGTCAGGACACTGACTTAGACTGAATAAATTCCCCTTTTCAATGGGAGCAACGTTAGATGAACAGTTTCTCATTTTGAAACGCTCAAGAACTTTGTTGATATAGGTTTCTTGAGAAAGGCTCAAAAGACCCTTTGCTCTATCCCTATGGATCTTAATGCCAATGACATAAGATGCTTCACCCATGTCCTTCATATCAAAGTTCTTAAACAAAAACTGTTTCACCTCACGTAACAGTCCTAAGTCATTGGTTGCAAGCAATATGTCATCAACATACAAAATCAAAAATATGGATTTGCTCCCACTATTCTTATGGTATATACACTGATCCACGATATTCTCAACGAAACCAAATGAAGAGATTACCTCATGGAATCTTAAATACCACTGCCTGGAAGCTTGCTTTAAGCCATATATTGATTTTCCTAATTTGCATACCAAATGTTCCTTATCATTTGCAACAAAACCCTCAGGCTGCTTCATGTAGACTTCTTCCTCAAGAACACCATTGAGGAAAGCAGTCTTAACATCCATTTGGTGTAACTCCAAGCCAAAATGTGCAACCAATGCCATGATAATACGGAAAGAATCCTTAGTTGAAACAGGAGAGAATGTCTCCTTGTAATCAACTCCTTCCACCTGAGTGAAGCCCTTAGCAACCAACCTTGCCTTGTAGCGCTCAATGTTACCCTGTGAGTCCCTTTTGTTTTTGTAAACCCATTTACAGCCAATGGCCTTGGACCCACTAGGCAACTCTACAAGTTTCCATACATGGTTGTTTGCCATGGAGTTCATTTCTTCATTCATAGCATTATACCACAATTTGGAGTTCTCACTTTTCATAGCCTGAGTAAACGTTAATGGATCATTATCAATGCCAATATCACAGTCATTTTCAGTATTATACACTACGTAGTCATCTGGAATTGCCGGTTTTCTTGCCCTTGTTGATCTCCTTAACTCAACCTCTTGGGCTGGGTCAGGTTGCTCGTTTGGAACATTCTCTGTCACAACTGGTGGTAAGTCTGTATTTGTGACAGGTGGACCTTCAGGTATATGTTCCACACGTCCCGCATGATCAACTATAGGTAGTGGGACAGTTTCAATTGGCGTGACATATCTAGTGGTAGAAATGTCGCCAACAGCCGATGTCCCTTCCTCAATTGTGCTAAGGGATCCCTCTATGTGATCGTCTACAATCTGATCACTCCCACTAATCACATCATTTTCAA
Organism: Mimosa bimucronata; assembly: GCA_037074515.1. NCBI lineage: Eukaryota > Viridiplantae > Streptophyta > Magnoliopsida > Fabales > Fabaceae > Mimosa > Mimosa bimucronata. The sequence goes on along the minus strand of CM073445.1, from coordinate 28,967,327 downwards.
GAAACTTGGCATTCCTAGATTCTACAAAACGCACTGAAGGTGTAGGACAATAAAACTTGTAACCCTTTGACCTGTCCGCATAGCCTACAAAGTAAGCTCTAATGGTCTTAGGATCCAATTTCTTTTCTTGTGGGTTATACACTCTTACTTCCGCAGGACAGCCCCACACCTTAAAGTGATTTAAACTGGGTTTCCAACCTTTCCAGATTTCAAAGGGTGTCTTAGACACTGCCTTTGTTGGAACCCTATTCAAAATGTGTACGGCTGTCTTGAGTGCTTCCTTCCACAAGGAAATTGGCAGTTTGGAGCTACTCATCATGCTCCTAACCATGTCAAGTAAGGTCCTATTTCTTCTTTCAGCTACACCATTCATTTGAGGTGAGCCAGGCATGGTATATTGCGCAACTATACCTTGCTCTCGAAGAAAATCCGCAAAAGGACCTGGCGCTTGTCCTTCACTAGTGTATCTACCGAAATACTCACCACCTCTATCAGATCTCACGATCTTGATTGGTTTCCCAATCTGTTTTTCTACTTCAGCCTTATATACCTTAAAGGCATCTAGTGCCTCACTTTTATTATAAAGCAGGTAGATATACGTGTATCGCGAAAAATCATCAATAAAGGTAATAAAGTACTTTTGACCGTGCGCGGTTAGGTCTGGGCAACATATGTCAGTGTGTATAATTTCGAGCAATTCAGAACTTCTTTTAGCTCCCTTATGTGACTTACTGGTCTGCTTTCCCCTTATGCAGTCCACACAGGTACCAAGATCCGAATGGTCTAAAGATGGAAGGATTCCTTCTTTAGTTAACCTCTTGATCCTGTCAGTAGAGATATGTCCTAATCTCTTATGCCACAAGCTAATAGAGTTCTCATTCATCATATTTCTCTTAACACCATGCATAGCAGAAAAAACATTTGAATATCCAGAGACAATTTTAAATAAACCATCAATCATAACAACCTCAGCAATTGGAGTAGAGTTTAAACTTAAATATTTCAAATCCTTTTCTAACAAAATACCATAATTAAATGGAATAAGTTTAGACAATGAAATCAAATTCCTCTTGTAAGAGGGTACATAAAAAGTCTCTGGTAAGTCTAAAACAAAATTATTTGAAAAAACAATTCGAAAAGTTCCAACTGCTTTCACCGGATCTCCTTTCCCACTTCCTGATAAGACTTTAGCCTCATTGGGACGAAGAGGCCTGGTTGTTAGAAAGCCCTGCATGGTAGTAGAAATATGTATTTGAGCACCGGTATCAATCCACCATGTATCCTTTTGGATACTAACATTATGTGCTTCAAAAGTAACAAAGGACATTGGCATACCTTTATGCTCGAACCAAGCCTTTCTTTTATGGCAATCTTTCTTCATATGCCCTTTCTTCTTGCAGAAGAAACACCTGACATCCTTCTTTGTGTCGGCCTTAGCAGGAGGAATCTTATTCTTTTTCCTTTTATCATTCCCCTTTTCCTGCTTCTTGCCGCTACCCTTATTGGAGCTTTCCACCATATGAGCTTCCTTAGGTGCACCCTTTCCCTTTAATAACTGTCTAGTCTCCTCTTGCACACACATAGACATGAGCTCATCAATTGTCCATATATCCTTATGTGTGTTGTAGGAGATTTTGAAAGTTTCATACTGTTTTGGAAGGGATTTCAAAATTAATTGCACCAAGAATTGCTCAGTTGGCTCCATATCGAAGGATTTCAGACGAGAGGATAAATCTCTCATCTTCATGATATGTTCCCGCACCCCGCCAAGACCTTGGAGCTCCATAGAGCACAAATCCAACATGATGGAACCACCCATCTGCTTATCAGTTGGCCTATATTGTTTCTCAATAGCTTCCAAGTATTCCTTGGCGGTCTCGCACTTCGGAATTGCTTCCTGAAGGCATTTTTGGATCCTTGTCCTTATGAGTAGCATAGCACGACGATTAATCTTTTCCCAATAGCTATGATACTCCTTAGTTTCCTCATCTGCTGAATCAGCAGGCATAGGGGGCCTTGGAGTCTCAAGGACAAAGTCCATCTCCATGCACCCCAATTGCAAAAGGACATCATCCTTCCATTCAGAGAAGTTGTTGTTATCCAAAAACACATTCCTACCAGCTTGAGCCAATATGCTAGTGGGAAACATGTTAGTGGGTAACTGAGATGGAATATTAGCTGCGTTATTCAGAGAATCAAAACAGAAATTAGATATATAATTTGAGGCAATCACAATTCACTGTGCCATGCATGCTTTAGAAAACCAATAGAAAGCATACAAATATAAATACGTATCACTAAAATCTACCTGTGGGCAAAGAAATTAGCATAGCATGTATTTATCTCAAAATGGTGGAACTAAAACACATTTATATCTCCTAATACCTGTGGGCAACTTAGGAAATAATAAGGTCATTTTATCCCACCCTAATTAAATATACTCTTATAATTATCTACCTGTGGGCAAAGATTAATTATAATTGCATATTTAATTACAATTGATATTTTCTAACCATATGTGATGTATGCAACTTAAGAAAAGGATGCTGTGGCTACTCCTTTAAGACAAAAGCATATCACAAAATATCATAATGTGCAATCATTAAATTCAATTATATGCACATACTTTATTGGGAATTATTAAATTAATTTGACCTTTATTTAATTTAATAAAACTCCCACTAATTATAGCATCCACAAAAATATTGTTTAATAATTAATCTATAGCATATTTCACTTAATAATTCCAACATGTGAAATAGCCAAGATTAATTCTCCGAAATTTAAACAATTAAAATGATGCTAAAACAATTACTCATGCTAAAAATGACATATATAATTAAAACAATTATAAAGGTCAATATATTTAGCCATATATAATTTCTGGAATTTAAAAACATAAATAGCTTAACAATTTAAAATATTAGAAAAGCCCAAAATATAATTCCAGAAATAAAATTAGGACCCAAAAATGTAATTTTCGTAGCCCAAAATAAATAGGCCCAAAAAAAAACAGTTATCAAACACGGCCAAAATAAATCAAAATAAAAGCCCAGATTTTTTTTTTTTTAAAATAGCCCAAACATCAGGCCCAAGAGCGCAGGCCCAGAAAGCTTGAATTTTTTTTTTTTTTTTTATAAAAGGTCCAGAACGCACAAAGAGGCCCGGTTTTAACAACCCTACCCGGCCCAAACGCAATATGACCCGGTTCCTTCATCTTCTTCCTCAGCCGCCGATCTGCAATTTCAGGCGCGATTCCGGCGACCTCAACCACCGTTAACGGCACCGTTATGGCCGGAAAAAGCTCGGGTTCTCTTGTAACTTAATGGAGATTTTATCTCCTTGATTTTTCCATGATTTCAATGCTCATAAATTCGAAAAAACAAAACAGAAATTCAAACGAAAATCTGGTTCTTGTTCTTAATGTTTTTCAAAATTTTAGAGAGCTTCTTCAGCGAAAAAAAAATTGCCCACAAGGAACTGAAATAAACGTTATAACAAGCGGTTCGATTTTCTCCAAAAATAATTGGTTTCATTTAGAAAATCCAAAAACCCAAACTTTATTTCTGAAAATTTGAACTTTATGAAAAAACGGAACCTGATGAAAAATTGTTGAAGCTAAAGAGAAGATATCATAATTGAAAATTTTCCCAAAGTCCACAAATTTTTCAACGGCAATCACAGGTTTTCTATTCACAAGAAAACATTAAATTGGCAAGGACAATTAAAATATAATTGGCAGATCATATAAACCAAATCATCATACAAAAATTAATTTCATATGATCAACAACAAAAAGCAAGGTAGAGAAAATTAATGGCTCTGATGCCACATGTGAGATTATGATAGCCTTAAATATGACATATAACAATCAAATATGCTATCTTCAATCAGAATAATAAATACAGCGGAAGTCGATATACCTCTCGCCATTGCCTGTTGTTCGATCAGAGAAGAATATGCTTGTAACTGCAAAACAGAACCCTATCAGAAATAACCCAAAGGTTCTTCTAACTGGAGTCCGGCACAGTGATGGTATCTGTTTGTGATAGCCTTAACCAGTTAGGGAACCCGGAATTCAGAGAGAAGAAACGCTCTCTTGTTGTGGTTATCTGCCGTATCAAAGATGATAGGTGTTGGTGTGTTTTCCCCATCAGAAAACCCCCTTTATATAGATAACCTTGATATGAAACCCTAACCTTGACTATTGGGCCTAATGTTGACTACGGGCCACCTAAAGATATTATTATTATCCTAAATATATCTATTGTGATATTATACTAATATTAATAATATTAATAATATATTCTAATATCTAATAATAATAATCTAACAGTTTACACTACCTCCACACTGGCACGGAGCACAAGTTCATCCACCGAGACATCAAGACAAGCAATATACTGCTAGACCATAATTGGGTGGCCAAAGTTTCAGACTTTGGCCTGTCAAAGGCAAGCAATCCAGCTCTAGTAAGCACCAATGTCAAGGGCAGTATTGGATACTTAGACCCAGAGTATTTTCGGCGTCACAAGTTGACTGAGAAATCTGATGTGTACTCATTTGGGGTGGTGTTAATGGAGGTGATAAGTGCAAGGCCTGCTGTGAGTCCAGCTGAAGATAATGAGCATGGTAGCTTGGCAGATTGGGCTCTGTATTGTTGTGAGAATGGCATTGCAACTCAACTTGTAGACCCAGACCTTGAAGGACATATAGCAAAAGAATCTTTTGAGACGTACATTGGAGTGGCGAAGAAATGCGTGGCAGAGAAAGGGGTGGAGCGCCCAACCATGAGCGATGTGTTGCAGAGACTTGTCCTGGCATTGCAGCTTCAAAGAAATGCCAATATAGCACCAACCAGAAATGGTAATATAACAGAAAATCCCAATTCAGAGAGAAACTCTGATTTGACACCTGGGATTGAGTTCTCTGAGATCATGATACCCATTGGAAGGTGAAAGTATTTTCTGAGAAAAGTGTCAACCAAACTGTACAAGAATCGAAATTTTAAACTTGTGATCAGGGCACAAGATAACATTATTTCTGTAGGAAGGAAATATAATTACTGTCTTTTTATATACTTTAAGATGACAACTGTTTGTGAGAGTTGATGAAGAATTTCTAACGTGATGATTTGCTAATTGTTATCCTTCACAAATTGTCTTTGATGAGAACAGCCAATGTCTCCCCACAATTAGTAGATGGAGCATATTGAAACTTCAAAGAAAGAACAAAGTATATTGAAGCAAAGAAGAAAGTATGATGTCATCATAATTCATAAGGTAAAATATCTTGGGAGGTTTATGTTAAATTTTCTCTAATCAGAACATGCATTAACTTTTATTAGTATGAAAAGAAATTGTAATGTCATTGAAAAATTTGTTGATTTTTAACTAATAATTTTTTTTTTAATATTACTCGCTTTTTACTGAATCAAGTTTAGGATATGATAAGCCATGACATACAAAGATTCGTTGTGACAAGTGCAAGAGTCCTCATCATTTATACAAGGAACTAACTGATGCTCCCCGGGGAGCTTGCCCAACATTGATAAAAGTATTTGACTATATTTTATTTTGGAAAAAAACATTACATCACCATTTAAAAGAGGGGAAAAGACAAAAAAAAATGACCATCAAATTAACAAAAATATACTTTGCTAAACAAATTTCAGAAAGGATAATTCACCAGCTAACACCGACTGCCGGTGGGGACCCTGCCAAGTGGCATGTGTGGAGGAGGGGAGCCAAAAAGAATTTGGAAAGTAGAGGGGTGGGAATCGAACCCACCCCCTCACCTTTGAGGCCACCAAGTCTTCTCATTATATATATTACAAAAATTATATATATTTTATCTTTCATTCATTCTTAATATTTTATCAGAATTGTATAAGGAATTACCAAAATCTGGATAAAGGATTACCAAATTCGGATAAGGGATTACTAACACATTTCTATCCAATTACTAACATCGTTATCAACTTCTTTTTTTTTCGTTCCCAGAATTGTATAAGGGATTACCAAATCTGGACAAGGGATTACAATATTCGGATAAGGGATTACCAACACGTTTCTATCCAATTACCAACATCATTACCAATTTCTTTTGTTCATTCCCAGAATTATATAAGGGATTACCAAATTTGGATAAGGGATTACCAAATTCGGATTAGAGATTACCAGCAAGTATATTTCTATCCAATTACCAACATCATTACCAACTTATTTTGTTCATTCCCAAAATTGTATAAGGGATTACCAAATTCGGACAACAGATAAGGGATAGAAGCATACATGTTGGTAATCCCTTATACAATTCTGGGAACGAACAAAAAAAGTTGGTAATGATGTTAGTAATTGGGTAAACACTTGTTGGTAGTCCCTTATCCGAATTGAATAATCCCTTATACAATTCTGATAAAATATTAAAAAGGAATGAAAGATATAATATATATACATATATATTATTGTAATATATATAACAAAGTACTATAGGGCTTGGTGGAGCCTTATCACTAACCCAATCCCACCCCCTCATTCTGTCCCCTTTTCTTAAGGCCCACCCCCGCCCCCTGGCGGGTGGTGGTGGTGAGCCCTCTATTTAAAAAAAGAAGAAGAAACTTTTTAGTGTGTACAAAGGTAACAGTTAATTTCCTTCCAAATAGCATTAGTTGCGGCCTTCTTTAGTTATACTTCCGCTATTAGGCACAACTATTTTCAATTCATCAATACATTCCATCTTTTTTTTCTGTAAAGGGTGTATATATTAATATATCAACATGTACATCTTACAAATTTCTTATCAGAGCCTAGTATCTGCTACAACTATTAACCAAAAAAAGACAGAACATCCTTGGCTCTGATAGTGTGTTCAGTAAGAATATTTACAAAGTGAGCTATGGATTCAGGGGAGGGGAAATCATCTTGAAATATTCTTTTGTTTCTACAGTCCCATAATTTCCAGCAGAGCAGTCCAAATTTAATCCGCCAGACTTGGCTTTTGTTCAATGGATTAAGGTTTAAGGACATCCATTCAACAAAAGAAGTCTGGTGGCCTTGATGGTCTGATCCTTGTCCCGAAATGAGTCCCCAACATTCAGCTGCAAATGGACAATATCTAAGCACATGATCCACATCTTCTTTATCCGCTCCACAGACTATGCATTTTGTTTCCTCAGCCATATGCCTTCTTTTCCTTTCCACATTAGTCAACAACTTACCTTTGAAAGCAAGCCATAAGAAAGTTCTCGCTCTTTCTCCTCCAGACCATTTCCAGATCCATTGCAATCTATTATAATCCTTTATAGGCCGAAGCTACAGTAAAATGGCCATTAGCTATGAGCTTCCAGTAGCATGATTCCTCTCTATCTTCAGGTGTAAGGGGCTTCATAGCTTTTATTTTTAGCAGGACGTTCTTTGGAAGAAGATGCTCAAATAATGGCACATTCCACTCTCTATTAGAGGTAACATATTCCCTGATCGGTGCCTTTAAGTCATTTTCAGGAATTTCAGCAAACGATAAGTATTTGAGGGGACCATAGTCCTCAATCCAATTATCTGCCCAGAATCTAACTTTTTTACCTGAACCAGGTTTCCAGACTATGTGTAGGTTTGCATCTGCCCATATTACCGCAATACTCCACCATATATGGGACGACATTCTAGTCTTTAAGTTACATTCCCTGTCATTTTTTCATCCATATTTTTGCCTTAAAACTTGTACCCATAATTTTTTAGGCTCAGCTTCCAATTGATAAGCTAGCTTTTGTAGAAAAGCCTTATTTTGCTCTTCTGCAATACGTATACCACAGCCTCCATACACTTTAGGTTGACAAAGGTCCTCCCATTTCAATAGACTCACTTTCTTCCGGCCTTCATCATTGCCCCATATAAAGTTCCTCACCAATTTGTCTATTTTGTCACAACAAGCAGTCCGCAATTTTGAAGTCTGCATAGCATAGTAAGGAATAGTGCAAAGAGCACTTTTGGCTAAAGTAATGCGTCCTGCAAGCGATAACATATTAGGTTTCCATCCTGCTAATTTCTGCTGGAGCCTATCAATTATGTATTCATATGTAGCCACCGAGACCTTATCATGTAACAACGGTACGCCAAGATATTTCCCCAGATTGGTAGTCTTTTTGTAACCAAGTTTAGCACATATGCTGGCTCGATGGCTACTTGCTACATTTTTGGAAAAGAATATCCTTGTCTTGGATTAACTCACCCTGTGCCCAGAGTACCTGCAAAAATCATCTAGAACTCACTGGATAACAGCTACTTGTTTATAGGAGGTAAAGCCAAATAGAATAAAATCATCAGCAAAAAACATATGCAAGAGTGGGGGCCCATTTCTTCCCATTCTGATTGTCTCCCATTGGCCAGCTTGAACTTCTTTATTTATTGCTTGTGATAGCCTTTCCATACATAGTATAAATATATATGGACTAAGGGGATCTCCTTGTCTCACTCCCCTGGAAGGCTTGAATTGCTCAAGAGCTTTACCATTCCACAGCACCCTCATATATGGTGTAGATATGCAACTCATGATCACTTGTGTCAATCTTGTAAGAACACCTGCATCAATAAGTGTTTCTTCGATGAAGTCCCATCGGAGGCGATCAAACGCTTTTTCAAGATCTACTTTGATTGCTAACCATCCTTGCTTCCTTGTTTTGCGCTTCATTGAATGTATAACCTCTTGGGTAATGATTATATTATCTGTGATGTTCCTTCCCTTTATAAAGCTTGTTTGAGAGGGTAAGAAAAGATGGGGCATCACTTTCTTTAGCCGGTTGGCAATAACTTTGGTGAGGATTTTGTAGGCTGTGTTGCAGAGACTAATTGGCCTGAATTCCTTAAGGCATTTTGGGTGATTTACCTTAGGAATCAATGCAATGAGCGTATTATTAATTTCTGGATCAACATTCTGGCCTTTAAAGACATTCTGGATAAATGAGAAGATTGAAAGCCCAACAATCTCCCATTGGCTCTAATAGAAAATGGTAGGAAGCCCATCTGGTCCCGGCACCTTTAATGTGCTCATTTCATATAATGCCACTCTTGTTTCTTCAATTGTAACTTCTTTATCCATAAAATTTCGCATGGCTTCATTCATCTCAGGGAATCCATCAATGACAAAGTGCCCTCCTACTACTTCTTCTTCAACAGAATAAAGATTTTTGAAATAAGATGTTGCCATATCTTCTAAAGTACTTGCATCAGAGCACCACTGACCTTGATTATTTTGCAAGGTAAGGATCTTGTTTCTGCGGCATTTAGCAATGAATCTAGCATGAAAATAAGCTATGTTCCTGGCACCTAGCTTAATCCAATTACTTCTGGATTTCTGCATCCATAACATTTCTTCTTGCAGACAAGTGTCTTCATATTCTAGACATAGATGCTGCTCAAGCTCAATTAATTTTAGAGAGGGCTTTTCTTCTAATGCTTTTTGAACCCCTGCAATTCTTCTTTGGAGGCGATTTTTCTTTTTCCCAATATGGCCAAAGGTCTCCTTATTCCAAGTCGTAGCATTACTTTGAAATACCTGGATATTATTAGATAGACTCCCCGAGGATGGCCAAGATCTTTCCACAAGCTGCTTAAAGCCTTGATGAGTAATCCATGCCGAAACAAAGCGAAAACTTCTAGACTCAGGCTGTATTTGATGGAGTCCCAACTTTATTAGCAAGGGACGATGATCACTTTGCATCTTATGTAAATGGTGAACTGTTGTCTGGTGTTCGCAAAAATTTGCCACCGCAAGTGTACGGGTCAAGTTTAGTAGTATAGTGGTAAAAAGTGTCGTTCCGCTAGGACTATGTAATAAGCAAGTTCATCAAGTTCATTGCATTCCAAATTAACGATGGGCAAAAGGTAAATGATTTAACAAAATTTAAGTAATTAAAAATGGCAAATTGCAAAAGAAAATGCTTTAAATAAATTCAACACAATTGGACAAGCCTAGGCCTATTTAGCCACTTGTATTTCATGATACCCTTTGTTCCTTCCCTAATGATAATTAATACCTATTATGTTGTTGTTTGAAGTCTCTTATATTTAAATAGCTCTCTCAAGCCTATTCAAACCTTAACTGAATTTAGTATGTATAATCTCTTACTACATACTATCATCAATTAGTCTTTTTAACAAACCACTTCAATTTTATAAAACTTGATTAGTGAATATCTCTATCTCACTAACACACTTACAATCTTAAATTAAAATTACAAGACAAGTTTGGATTTAATCTCGTTCTTTACCTAATTAATGATCTCTCAAGCCACTAATTAAGTGAACAATCTAAATGTTGGCCATCCACTTAGAAAACATGAAACACAAATTAAACCCACAACAAATAGTAATTAATTAACAAAAAGGAATAGAGTTTAGGCATCAATCCATACAAGTTTTAAAATAGACCTAAAAGATAAATTTAACTACACATAATGGTAGGAAATTCAAAGTTCAGCATCAAACACATGTTCAGATTCAGAAACAACCAAGAGAATGAAAAGCAAATGAGAAGGAAAATAAGGAAATTGCAAAGAACCCTTGAGAAAAGCTCTAAACAAATCCTCCTCTTCAAGCCTCCAACCTTGCTTCTAAAGTTCTCCCACTTGGTGGTTTCAGCTCACTGTCATTCAAAGAGGAAGAAGACATAGAATATGAATCAGTGAAGCCGTGCCTCTCTCTCGAGCTGAACACCAGATCTCGCTCTCGCTCTGGAAGATCACGGTGGCGTGAAGAAGATGGGTGAACAATGAGTATGCTGTCACTTGCACTCCGTTTCTGGCTTGCAGCAGAAAAATCGCTCAAGATGGAGATGAGAGTGAACAGTGAAGCTTGGAGGTGCTTCGTGTTCCTCCTCCTCTCGAAGACCATGAGGAAAAAGCTCTCAAGATGATTTCTGCGATGCCCTAATCTCCCCTCTCACACCTCTTTTTGTTTTTTTTTAATTCTTTTATGCCTTGCCCCTTGCACCCAAAACATTGCCGCTTCTTGTCTTGTCTTTTCCATGGTCTTTTGGTCAAGTCAAGTCAATACCAATATACTAGCTTTCATTTCCAAACAGCCACGGTGCTATGCTAATCTAAATAGGAAGGTGAAATAAAACAACAAAATGACATATAATAAAAGCATCAATTGATTTTGTATTTTTTTTTCTTCTATATTTTTTTCTTTTCAGATTTTAAACATTTGTTTGATTCTTTAGTATTTTACTTAAGCCCAAATATTTCTCTTTTAATTTTAAAACTAGCATATTTAAAATCCAATCCCTAAATCATACACTAAATTGTTATCTTAACAAATCACAAGAAATCTTTTTAATTTTGCATCAATGACTCCTCAAAAATACCCAAATATATATTAAATCTAATTAAAAATGGGGAGTCATCATCTGGGGATAACTAGAAACCTAATTTTCATTTGCTAGGGCCCTATCCAACCTTGCAAGAGTTGTTCCTCTTGTCCACGTAAATTTTAGTCCTGAGAATCCAAGATCAAGTAAATGATTTTCATTAACAAAATGAATAAAGGATTTAGAGCCTGGCCTCTATCTATTGCCAACTCCTTGGCGTTCATCGAAGGAAAGAGTAGCTTTGAAATCACCTGCTAAAAGCCAAGGGCTTGCGCATCTAGGTGCAATGTGAGAGAGATCTTTCCATAAATATTCTCTGTAAACTGGTGTAGGGCACCCATATACTGTAGTAAATAGAATTGTTTTACCCTCCTTCATCCAGTTAATTCGAGAATGGATGAATTGAGAATGATTAGCTAGAATTTCAACATGTACACTAGAATTCCAAAGAAGCCAGATGCCTCCTGAAAAATCATGCGCTTCAACTCAGTGAGAGTAGGTGAATCCAATTCTTCTTATTACTTTGTCAACTTGAACTCCTTATATTCTAGGCTCTACCAACACCACCACTTGGGGTCGGTGTTCATGCAAAAAAGATTTGAGAACTGCTATAAATTTACGAGCTGCTGCTCCCTGACAATTCCATACAAATTTGGACATAAGGCAAGCAGGAATTTAAAATTTGGGACGAAGCTCGACTCCACATGATCACCCTCGCTTCTTGCTTCCTCAAATGAAATATTTTCTTGGTCCTTTTGAACTTGATCAAATTCTGAGGCAAGTGTTTGAACTAACTCCCTGGATGGAGTAACATTCGTCTCTCTTGTTTTGATGGGCAAGCCTTTAATTTTAATTGGTGGGCCAACTTTGACCCCTGCTGCTCCATTCTCCTTATCTGGGCCTCTTGGTTCTACATTTTCCTTTTCATCAAGGTTGAGTACTTTTCTTGGTTTTAGTGGGGTGTTTTGTGGGCCATTTGTGGCTTTCTTGGTGGGTTCTTTTGGGCTTGGCGTTATTATGGCACTGTGTTTACTGGCATCAAGGGTGGTCTTAATTTGGGTGTTTAGGTAAGCGTTTGACAGAAAGAGGGACTCTGGGTTAGGGCTCGAGGTGGATTGTCTTAGGGTTTGGTCTGGCTTATTTTGGTTACTTTTAGGTTGCAATTTTGTTTTGTTTTTCCTGGCTCTTTGGGTGGCTACATGTGGGTCATTTGTTTTGGTTGGTTCAATTGGTGGGTGGCCATTTGGTTTCTGTCAGAGGGTTGTTGCTCAGACTGATGGTCCTAGTTATTATCCACTGGTTCTAGATTATGGTCTGCAAGGACATTGAACCTATTCCCCTCCTTGCTTTGTTCCATACGGCTTGCCTCTGTACTTGCCTTCACTGTCTTGTCAATCTGCTTTCCCCTCACCGGGGCGTGCATCCACGCTCCATAAGCCTCCTTCTCTCTCAATTCTTTTCTTGTGGGTTGTTCCACTTCCGTCCTCATCTCAACATCCGGCAATGTAACAGCAAGTTTTTTAGGACAAACTTCTTCAAGATGACCATAAACACCACAGCGATAACAAATGGTAGGTAATCCCTCATACTCCACATAAATAATTTTGCCATCCACATTTATCTTAGAAATTAAGGGCTTAGACAGGTCTATTAGCATAGCTAAACTAGCAAATCGACCTCTTGCCCCTGCCTCTGTATTATAATCAATTCGCATAACTTGTCCCAATATTTGGCCGATTGCTCTTACAACTTGTTTGTTGTAGTATCTGATAGGAAGCATTGGCAATCTCACCCACCCAATCACTTGGTTGATAGAGTGATCAAGTGGGGAGAAATCACTAGTCCAAGGCTGAACTAAGAGATAATGCCCAAATATCTTCCAAGGTCCTCCAAACAAAGCCATTTGGTAGTCTTGAGAATTGCTAAATTTTATAATGAAGCAATCTCCAGCACAATCAATAAATCTATACGGTGCAATGGTAGTCCAGAGATATGGAAGTTTATCTCTAAGTGTTGCATACCTGATTCGCCTCCCAAGCAACTTGATTACAACGGAATATTTCATGCTTCTATCAAGTATCTCCTTCACCCTTGTCGAAAATGAAACAGTATGAATGCCGTCTTGCAGGGAGTATGTAACGTCTCCCTCTTCAAATTCGAGATCATTCTCTTGTGTACTTTGGTCACCATCCTGGTTGACTAACATGTCTCTGAAGGAAGGCCGCTGCAACGTCTGACCTTGCTCCTTTCCTGCTTCATTCGACTCATTCACTTCTACTTCCATCTCAGCTTGCTCTGTTTCTTCATCACTTTCAATCCTCACCTTCTTCTTCGAACGATCATCTGAAGGTGGTGGTGGTTCCGTCTTCTGCGTTAGCTTGATCTGAATGAAGCGTTCCTCCATTTCCGGTAGGTGGGGGTTGATTTCCTGACCTCGCCTTCACCAAATGCGACGACAAGGTGGTTCACTCAGATCAAGGGTTATTTTCACCTCTACCGCAGTGGGCAACGGAGGTGGCTCGCTCAAGGGGAAAGTTTTCCTATCCTCCGCTGTAGTGGGCTAACAGAGTTGGCTCACTCAGGTCCGGCGATGTGGCTGCACGAACGTCGAGAGAGAGAGAGAGAACTCTAGAACCTTTTTTTCTTCCTATATCCAAGAAAGCTTTTGTTGCTGTCATCTGATTTCAATACATTCCATCTTTGATAATACAATATTTAATGAGTGTGCATGAAATTAGGATTTAATAGATATAACCCAACATTCACATTAATATTCATCAAATTGAAATGCAATAAATTTCTAGAACGAGATAATTAAAGTGCCAGAGGATCCAACTTGTAAAGAAGAAAAAAGTGCTCCATATACCTAATATAAATAATATAAATCAGTTCTACTAAGGAAATAAACTAAGTACTAGAAGCTCTTTTTCTTTACATGTAAAAGAAAAATACAAAATAGTTAAAAAAAAAGATTAGAATAGGTGTATTATAGCATAGCAAAGTAATAAATATTTTTGGATGTTTGGTCCTCTGAATGTGTACATAAAATTAATTGCTTAATAAATACTTAAAAATGTCAAAATAATATAAATGCAAACTTATTTCTCTTAAACAGCAATCAATCCATCAATACATTCCATCTTTGATAATACAATATTTAATGAGTGTGCATGAAATTAGAATTTAATAGATATAACCCAACATTCACATTAATATTCATCAAATTGAAATGCAATAAATTTCTAGAACGAGATAACTAAAGTGCCAGAGGATCCAACTTGTAAAGAAGAAAAAAGTGCTCCATATACCTAATATAAATAATATAAATCAGTTCTACAAAGGAAATAAACTAAGTACTAGAAGCTCTTTTTCTTTACATGTAAAAGAAAAATACAAAATAGTTAAAAAAAAAAAAAAAAGATTAGAATAGATGTATTATAGCATAGCAAAGTAATAAATATTTTTGGATGTTTGGTCCTCTGAATGTGTACATAAAATTAATTGCTTAATAAATAATTAAAAATGTCAAAATAATATAAATGCAAACTTATTTCTCTTAAACAGCAATCAAGTATTCACCAAAAAAAAACCTACAAATGTCTAAAAACCTATATTCATGCTTATTAATATTCAATCACTAAAACCAAAATCAATTATGATATAACGAACCAACTATTTTTAAAATAAGGACTCGTAATTTTAAACAATGAAATACAAATGTTTGTATTCAAATAAACATAACTACTACTGTACAATAATGTTTTTCCACCTTAACAACGGACCATGCTCCTGCATAATCATCTCTATTGAGTCGAAAAATCCACACATGCCTCTAAAATTATTTACTTTCATAATTTGTTCCAAGGTACGAAATTTGAAATATTAGAACCATCTATCCATCATCAGAATGCCACTTGACTGTTAATTATGTTGCTAATAGGATTAATCAAAAGTCACTTTGGAATAATTTAAGATGTGTTTGGATTGGCGGTGGATAAGTGACTTTTTCCTTAATGTGACTTTTTTAGAAGTAAGATTGGATAAAAATCAGACTGTGTGATGTGATCTATGTTTAGATTTGTGATTATAGAAGTGACTTTTTTCAATCTGACTTTTAGAAACATGTTTAGATGATTATTTTAAAAAGCATGTTTAGATGAAAAATTCCTGAAAATGACATTATTATATAATACATCTATAATATGCATATGTTCTTATAGTTTAGAAAGAAAAAGTGAAATTTGGGGTGTTTTTGATAATTTTAAAGGCCTAGTTTATCCCTTATTTTAAGGAAAATAATTCGAAAAATTATATTTTTAGCTCAAAGGAGAATATTGTGGGAGAAAATGGTTAGAAATTATTATGGTAAATTTTTTGAGATAAAAATGAAATTTTATATTAAAAGAGAATATCTTATTTGAGAATTTTATAGGTCATTTTACTTCTTTTTTTTTTCTTTTTTCCTCCCCTTTCTTTTTCTCTATTTTTCTTCCCTTCATTCCATTCCAGCCCCATCGTAGAAGCCTGAAGCTCCAAATTCTTGCTTTATTTAAGCCCCATAGGCTTAAATGAAGAGCCCAAAACTTTTGAGAGTATTGAGTGTTGAGAGTAATTGCTGTAGAAATCATCTGCCCATGTTGTCTTGACAGGCTTAAATGAAGAGCCCAAAACTTTTGAGAGTATTGAGTGTTGAGAGTAATTGCTGTAGAAATCATCTGCCCATGTTGTCTTGACCTTCCCCCTTTAATAGGCTAATATGGTGTGCTGAGGGCCAAATCTGAAATTCATGGAATTGAATGGCCGTTTTGATGAGTTTTGACTGAGCAAGGCTGATATATCGTGCTTTAGCGGGTCAGCTCCACTTATCATGGATCTGGAACGTGGTTCCACATTTGTAAGGTGGAAAGGTGGAGAATGCGTCTCCTACTATCGTGGATAGTTGGTTGACAGACATGACTGAGTAGCTGACTGGGGTGACGTGATATGAGCTGCAGGTATTAGGTCAGTCTTAGTGGGCTTAGCCATTAATAAACTTATATGTGGGCCCAAAAGTTATGCTTTATACCACTATGGTAGCTGTCTTGGGTTTGCCTTTACGAGTTACTTTGCAAGTGGGTCCAAAGGACATATTTTTGTCCGTACAATCTTCTAATTGTTATCCGTCACAAATTGTCTTTGATGAGAACAGCTAATGGCTGCAATCAGTAGATGGAACATATTGAAACTTCAAAGATATTATAAAAAGAACAAAGTATATTGAAGCAAAGAAGAAGGTATTATGTCATCATAATTCATAAGGTAAAATATCTTGGGAGGTTTATGCTAAATTTTCTTATAAGAACATGCATAAACTTTTATTAATGTGAAAAGAAATTAAAATTTCGTTGAAAAAATATGCTGATTTTTCACAAATAGTTTTTTTAATATCAATCGCTTTTTGCTGAACCAAGTTTAGGATATGATGATAAAGGGAAAAAGACACAAAAATCCCCTCCAATATAACAAAGGACAAATCACTCCCCAAATATTTTCAAATCCCATGTCAGTCCCTGGGGAGCAATTTAGGATTTCTATATGTTAGTCAAAGACAAATTTGCCCCTAAGTAAAAGGAAAGGAAAAAGGGAAGGGTCGAAGATCATCACAACAACTGAAGCCTTTCCCTCTCATCCCCAGGCACCTTAACCCTTTCTTCCCTCTCATCCCCAGCCACGTGATATCATCATTGTCACAGCGTCAAAGAGCAGCTCCGGATCGGCCATTCTTCATCAAATAATGTAACCCAGCTTATTGCAAATGATGTAAGATATGTTGATTTTCTTTTAAGTGTGGGTAATATTTTTCACATTATGCCTCTGAATCAATGAATAATGGGCAATAGAATCAAGATGCCCGTTCTCTTTTATGGTTTCAATTGCTTTGCTAAGATGGAAGTTAATATTGTTTATTTTGCGTGGAAAAGTTCAACTTGAACTTTGATTTTTTTCTTCATAACATTAGTATTCCTTGTGGACTGGGTCTGAGGTCAGTTTTAACTAGGACCAGCTTCTTTAGTAATTGTAAAATTCATGTCAGGCTTACAGGCTATATATGGAAGTAAGTTCCTGCATGCTCATTTATTTTTATTTTCATATAGGTGAGTGAGGTGAAATCAAACCTTTCACAAATTGGGGGCGATTTTGATCTCATCCATGAAACGATTTTGGGCCTAGTAAATTATATTTCTCCCCTACCACTTTTAAATTCCCGACTAACTTGAAGAATTACACTGTTGAAGTTGTGACTTTAGTGTATTTTATTAGCATGACAGGAAGGAAAGCTCAAGCTTGTTGAAAGCAAACAGGTCATCGATTTAATTTCGCTATCACACAAATTAAGCATTAAAGTCTAGGATATGTTCTTATTTACATGTGTGTATGCACACGTCCTTATATGTGTTCTTTTACCTTTGCTTCTTTTGAAATTTTCATGTAGGACATAATGAACTCAGGTCTCTGATATCTATGCGAATTCGCAGATGGGTTTAAAGAGTAGCCAAACAGTAAAATTTTCAAGGTTAGATTTTTCATCTGTCTATACTTATCCTCTAAGATTTGTCACCCTCAAGGTCCATGCCCATTAAGTTTTAGTGCTAATTTGGATTATTGAAATCATTTGACAGGAAGTCAGTGCAGAACTTGCAAACCCTTCTACGAAAGCTCTTGAAGGTAATTCATCTCTCAAGGTATACCAATTCTCTATAAATTCTTCAAATTCTTCATCATTCTCAAACTCTATCCATTGATGACTTGATTCAATATTATTTAGGGGCTACAATTCATTACTGAAACAACAGACACATCTGAGAAGTTAGTCTTAGACACACAAAAAGGTGATCTCAATTCTTAGAAAAAAATATATACAATTTTACATATCAGCATGAACTATACTATACGCCCCGGGGGATTGGTTGATAAAGAAAATAGAGATATTTGAGGGGAAAATATAAAGAAAAAGGGCACAGAATCTGTTGTCTACATTAAAGTAATCATAGCTTCCTCATAGCCGAAGTAGGATGCAGCCAAAGCTTTTGTAAGCTCAGTCTTACCTGCGCTAGTTGAACCACAAAACATCACCAGTTGAATCAGATCATAGTGTTTGATATGTTTATTCTGGTTTTATGGCTTCTTGTTAAATTCATTTGTTGTGATTTGATACTTTCATTTCAGGATGTACCATTGTTCACTGGTTGAATTATGTGTCGTGAACAAGCGGAGTGTTCAAAGAAAGTGGTGGGTGAGGAAGAAGTACTGTAAAAAAAAAAAGCAAAGAAAGCAAGGCCAAAGAGAAAGTTGAGAAATTAACATGTTTTGAGACATTTTTTGACGAGTCTGGTTGTAGATGGACTACACTCAATGTTTCTCTAAGACTTGTATCTATAGTTATTGTGAATTTAACATTTTTGAGACAATTACAAGTTGTAAGCGTTCCACTTTTTGTATATTTCATATAGTTCCCTTTTGGTATGTTGTATGAAAGGTCGAACAAAGTTCTCTTTTGTTTAATTGGACAATTTGTATTGAATGGAGTATGGGACAATTTGAGACAATTTAACTTTTATCGATTTTTCGAAAGCATTAACAACTTTATCGTAGGATTTAACAAGGTCTAAATTGTAATTAACAACTTATGACATTGTTGCTGGCAATGTGAATAGGATGTTTGGTCAAAGCATTAACAACCTCTTCGTAAGTATTAACAATTTCATCATATGAATTAACAAGGTCTGAATTGTGATTAACAACTCACATAACGATTTGTTACTTATAATATAACGGCTAAAGTATATTTTTGGTCCCTTATCTTTGCATCAAGTCTCTTTTTAGTCTCTTAACTTTGAAAATTACACTTTTGGTCCTTTTTCGCTAACACCGTTAGTTTGATTTAACGGAAAATGCTGACTCAATAAATCTAAAAAGTAATTTTATAATTAAATATTAATAAAAATGGTCAATTTTAAAATATAAAAATTATTTCCTTTTAATGAAACTAACGGCGTTAGCAAAAAATGACCAAAAGTGCACTTTTCAAAGTTAAGGGACTAAAAGAGGACTTGATGCAAAGATAAAGGACTAAAAGTATACTTTAGCCTAATATAATTTATAAGGTCTGAATAGTGATTTACAACTTACAAGCGTTAACAACTTCTTTGTGGACATTAACAACTTCTTTGTAAACATTAACAATGTTGGTGTAGCAATTAACAACTTTCATATTTGCTTTTCGCAATGTGAATATGAGATAAAAACACATTGCTGTCAGCACTAACAACTACTTCATAGACATTAACAACTTGATCATAGATATTAACAAGATTTGCGTAGCGATTAACAACTTTGATGTTTGCTGTTGAGAATGTCCAAGTGAAATTAAACTTCATTCTTAATAACACACTAAATTTATGGCAAATCACAATCACACCCTAAAGTAGCAACATTAAACCACATTCTTCATTGACATAGAGTTTTTTCACAATTCAATGACAAGTAAACATTAAGATCATCATCATCATGCCACTTAATGTTTCATTGTCAATAAACCAAAAAGGTCATTTACAATTTGCTACACAGAATTTGTTAATGAAGAATGTGGTTTTATGTAACTACTTTAGTGTGTTATCAACAAAGAAGTTTAGTTTCAGTTGGACATGAGCAACTGCAAACATGACAATTGTTAATTGCCACACAGAATTTGTTAATATGTATGATATTGTTGTTAATTCCTATGAAGAAGTTGTTAACGCTGAAAGCAACTGTGCGAATTGTAAATGACCTTTTTGGTTTAGTGACAAGGGAATATTAAGTGGCATGATGATCTTAATACTGAAGATGAAGTTGTTAATGTCTGGGGCAAAAATCTCATTCACATTACAAGAAAGATCTGAGTTGTTAATCGCTATTCAGACGTTGTTAATTCCTACGATTAAGTTGTTAATACTGAATATGAAGTTGTTAATGCCTGGGGAAAAATCTCATTCACATTGCAAGAAAGGTCTGAGTTGTTAATCGCTATTCAGACGTTGTTAATTCCTATGATAAAGTTGTTAATACTGAAGATAAAGTTGTTAATGCCTAGGGCAAAAATCTCATTCACATTGCAAAAAAAGGTCTGAGTTGTTAATCACTATTTAGACGTTGGTAATTCCTACGATGAAGTTGTTAATGCCTGGGGCGAAAATCTCATTCACATTGCAATGTTTCATACAACATACCAAAAGGGAACTTTGTCCATACACCATGAAACATACAAAAAGTGGAACGATTGCAACTTGTCAATTTGCCTCAAAACATGTTAACTTTACATTAACATAAGACATAGAGTAACATTGATGGCAGTGCATCTACAATCAGGCTCGTCTAAAGCGCTTTGAAGTGGTTGGTTGTTGAAGAAAGACCCAATGCTTTATCCTTTGCAACAGTCTGATCATGATTAACTAGCCACCACATGACATCTGAAATTTGCTACATCCTCCTAAATACAAGACAAACCCAAGTAAGTGTAGTGTCCAACCTATTTAAATAAAAACAAAAATTTAAGAAATCAAAGTTATGTACATATGTAAAAGCTAGACACGAATAACCTCTCTCAAATTCAAAAAAAGCAACACGAGGGCCATCAACCACTGGCATACAATAGCTAAGAGTAATAAGTAATGACAAGTATATCTGGTGGTGCACAAGAAACCACCATTAGTGCCATGTGTCAGAACTCTCCTGCATATTCCCAAAAAACATCATTCATCCATGTATCATTCTTTTAGTTCAAAGCCCTTGCTGTATATGCATTTTGAAATTCTAATGTATAAATTGTAGTCAATACAGGATTGGTAGTTATATTAGGTGGTATATGTGTAAAGAAGTTAGGAATAGAAGGTACATCAAGTTATAGTAGTGACAATAAATGCATTCTAGTCATTAGAGGTTAGTACAACCTTAGTTAGAAAGCACCACCCACACAAGGAATTAATAGGCTTATTATGAAACACCCATCTCAGAGGGAAATGAACAAAAAGCGAAGGAAGGGTTCGTCAATGGTTTCCTGAAAGGTATACACTACACAACTAACAACGAGTAAACAGTCTTTGCTCTGATTAGGTGCATTTGGTTGGAAAAGAATGTTAAAAATTGTGATGATGCTTAGCCAACTCTAAATTCCTTATAGTAAAGGTATGAACTTGATTCTCTTACTTCACATCAGTGTTTTGTTTGAATCTCTATGAATGATGTAAGTAAGGATTAAAGGGCTTCAACATTTCCTCAAGTAAAAAAATAAAAATAAAAAACAAATTTTTTCATCCTTTTCTGGGTTTTTTGTCCATAAAAGCTTTTTTCTCCGCAAAAAAAAACAGAACTGGGTAATTAGAGATTGATGGAGAGGGAACGCAGCTCTAGTTCAATGCCTACTCATGAGTTATATTCTGCTAAAGATAATTAAATACTAAGTAACAAGTGACAAATATTTCTTCATTGGAAACACTATGTTCTCCAGGACGCTACAAGGAAGGCTCTGCAGCAGCTATATCAGAATTCTTCAACTCCAACCTTTAAGAAAGAGGAATATTTGGAATGAAATAATTGATACAGGGATTTTTTTTTCTGTATCATAATAGGTTAGTTAGTTGAGAAGTTAAGTAAGAGACATGGATCACAAAAGAGTGGCTGCAGTTAGAAACAGTCGCGACAAAAGAAACAGCAAGGTCACTTGAGAGTTGTTGCATCTGTGTTTTCATCGATTAATTTATCGAACAAAACCAAATACCAAAATGAACGTGCATATCATTGATTAACCAAGAAATTCAACAATCAACGTGCTTGCTTCTTCAGTCTGATCCAAGCCTCGAACAAAACCAAATACCAAAAATAAAGAAAATCCATTAACAAAACTAAATACCTAGAAAATCCAAGCCTCGGCGGTTTCTCCTACCCCGAACATCTACACCCAACAGAAATCAGAAAAAGAATAGACAGCTTGCTTACCAAAATCGAAAACCGAAAATGACAAGGGAGATGTAGAGATTCGGATTCGCAGCTTTAAGAACCGATAGCCTTTGCTTTCCTGAGTGAGCTCTGTGAGGCCGTCAATTTCGATTTCGCCAATCTGAGCTCTGTGAGGAGTAGCCTTTGCTTTCAATTTCATCGATTTCGATTTCGCCGATAGCCTTTGCTTTCGTCGATTTCGATGGGTTCTGTGGAAGGGACGAGGTCTTTGCTAAGGGATAGGTGGAGGGCACTTCGAACAGTAGGATCTGTGGGTTAAGTCTGGGGAGGGCAGTATGTGAGGAGGGACATTATTGTCTTTGACTAACATATAGAAATCCCAAATTGCTCCCCAGGGACTGACATGGGATTTGAAAATCTTTGGGGAGTGATTTGTCCTTTGTTATATTGGAAGGGATTTTTGTGTCTTTTTCCCTATGATAAATCATGACATATAAAGATTCGTTGTATGTAAACCATGAAATTTTTTAACCAAGGGCAGAAGTCCTCATAATTTTATAAGGAACTAGGTGTTCCCCGTGGAGCTTGCCCAACCTTGATAAAAATATTTGACTACATATTTGAATTTGGAAAAAATAAAAGTTACATCACCATACAAAAAATCTCTTTCAAGAACCTCTTTCTATATATATATATATATATATATAGCGCATATATTTTGCCAGTTCAAGAACCTCTTTCTAAACAACAATAATTGCAGCCTTCTTAGTTCTACTTCCACTATTAGGCACAACTATTTTAAATTTTTAATCCATCAATCCATTCCGTCTTTGATCGTACAATATATAATTGACTATGCATGAAATTAGAATTTAATAGATATAACCTAAAATTCACATCAACATTCTTCAAATTGAACTGAAATAAATTTCTAGAACGACATAACAAAAGCGCCAGAGGATCCAACTGGTAA
Source organism: Mimosa bimucronata (assembly GCA_037074515.1). Lineage (NCBI taxonomy): Eukaryota > Viridiplantae > Streptophyta > Magnoliopsida > Fabales > Fabaceae > Mimosa > Mimosa bimucronata. Next base: position 28,944,016 of record CM073445.1, on the reverse strand, counting down.
AGAAGGAAAAAAAAATGCTCCATATATTTAATATAAATCATACAAATCAGTTCTACAAAGGAAATAAAATAACTACAAGAAGCTATTTTTCTTTAGATGTAAAATAAAAGTACAAAATAATTAAAAAAAGATTAGAATAGATGTATTATATCATAGCAAAGGAATAAATATTTTTGGATGTTTGGTCCTCTGCATGTGTACATGAAATTAATTCCTTAATAAATAATTACCAATGTAAAAATAATATAAACACAAACTTATTTCTCTTAAACAGAAATCATCTATTCACCAAAAAAGTCTAAGTGTCTAAAAAACTAGGGAGAATTGCACATAAGTCCCAAGCAAGAGAATTAATTTCAGATAGGTCCATTGGCAACTTCTTCACTTGTTAACCAAAGCTATTGCAGTTGTTAATAGTCATCATTAACAACTCTTTGGGACCTCTCTAAAATTAATTCTCTTGCTTGGGACTTATATGCAATTGTCCCAAAAAACTATATTCAAGCTTATTAATTTTCTATCACTAAAACCAAAACCAATTGTGATATAACGAACCAACTATTTTTGAATAAGGATTCGTAATTCTAAACAATGAAATGCAAATGTTCATATTCAAAGAAACATAACCACGGTAGAAAAATGTTTGTCCACCTTAACAACGGACCATGCTCTTGCATAGTCATCTCCATTGAGTAAAAAAAAAACATCCTTACATGCCTCTAAAATAAATCACTTTAATATTTTGTTCCAATGCACAAAAGTTGAAACATTAGAACCATCACCAGAATGCCACTTGACTCTTAATTATTTTACAAATAGAATTCATCAAAAGTCAGTTTGGGGTGATTTATTACACACTTATTCCTATAAGGAATTTTTGTTGCCATCTATTCCTATAAAGAATTAATTGGTCTTTTACAAAAAAAAAAAAAAATTAATTGGTCAGACGAGTGAACGTGCAAGTGTTTGTTACTGAGAGTTACTACCACCATTCAGCTATGGAAACTTCATTCGTTGCATTTAACAGAAAAGAAAAACGAAAAACAACCCAAAAGCCCAAAAGCATCGGGTGGAGTGTGTAGAGTCAACATCGGTATTGTAATAAAAAATTATTTTATATCATAATGATAATTAAAAAGATCAAAAGTAGGAGAGCACTATCTCTCCTTAGTCCTTAACATCAGTATTATCCATTTAGAGTACTTAACGACAGAAAGTTAAAAAGGGACCATGCTCCTGCATAATCATCTATTAGAAATTAATTACTATACTAAAATCCACATCATGCCTCTAAAATTATGTTGCTGATACGATTAATCCAAACATGCCTCTAAAATTAATTACTTTCATAATTTGTTCCAAGGTACGAAATTTGAAATATTAGAACCATCTATCCATCATTAGAATGCCACTTGACTGTTAATTATGTTGCTCATAGGATTAATCAAAAGTCACTTTGGGATGATTTAGGATGTGTTTAGATTGCCGGTGGATAAGTGATTTTTTTCTTAATGTGACTTTTTTAAAATTAAGATTGGATAAAAATCATATTGTGTGATGTAATTTATGTTTAGATTTGTGATTATAGAAGCGACTTTTTTCAATCTGACTTTTAGAAACATGTTTAGATGATTATTTTAAAAAGCAGGTTTAGATGAAAAATTACTGAAAATGACATTATTATTATATAATACATCTATAATATGCATAAGTTCTTATAGTTTAGAAAAAAAAAAGAAAATTTGGGGTGTTTTTGAGGATTTTAAAGGCCTAATTTATCCCTTATTTTAAGGAAAGTAATTTGAAAAATTATATTTTTAGCTCAAAGGAGGATATTGTAGGAGAAAATGGTTAGACATTATTATGGTAAATTTTTTGAGATAAAAATGAAATTTTAAATTAAAAGAGAATATCTTATTTGAGAATTTTATAGGTCATTTTACTTCTTTTCTTTTTCTTTTCTTTTTTCCTTCCCTTTCTTTTTCTCTATTTTTCTTCCATTTATTCCATTGCAACCCCATAGAAGTTAGAAGCTCCAAATTCTTGCTTTATCCTAGAAGTCCATCAGAAGCCATAAGTTCATCTTCCACAAAGTCATACCAAATATCATAAAAAGGTAAAAGTTGGCTTCTGGAATAAGGAATTACTTGTTCAGATGGGTGAACGTGCAGGTGTTTGTTATGGAAAGTTATTACTACCATTCACCTATGGAAACTAGGGGTGTTCATGGGACGGGACGGGACGGGAACAGGACGACCCCATCCCGTCTCGTGAAAAGGCCTACGGGACAGATTTTCTGTCCAGTATCCCGTCCCGTCCCGTCCCGTAGTTCGGGACGGGACGGGATCAAGATAGGACAGGAATTTCCCCTTTTTTTTTTGCTAAAAAAATATATGGCCCTTTTAGTAGAAAAAATATGAGCCCAATATTGTACTATAAGCTTTTATAAAATGTTATTGTTCTAAGAATATTTTTTGTGATAGAATCTGATGCAAAACAAAAAAAAATTGTCATTATTCTGATGCTGAACGTGTTCAATTCAAAAGAAAAGCTATGATACATTATAGTTAAAATGTAGAAGGCAAAGAATATTGTGACAATGGCGTGTTCAATTCATAAAGTGATGCTGATTGCTAAACGTGTTCAATTCATACAGTGATGCACGCATGATTTCAAAGAAAATGACAGAGAGGATTTTATGGATGCATGGGATAAATGATTTTTAACATATTTGCTGATCATGTAGCATTTAATTTATGCCCACTAATCCCACCAATTCTGCATTGATTTAGTTGTGATCCTTGACCTTTTCTATTAAAGCTAGCTAATTTAAATTTCAAACCCAATTCCCTCCTTGGTTGTCAATACAGCTAAACGACCAGAGAGAGACTGAGAGTGAGGGACGAGAGCTGATATTTGAGAAATTGATTAGGTGAATGAGTGTGTGGACACAGTGATTTGGGCTTGGGGTTAGGGCCTGGGCCATGTCATTCTTGAGTCTAGGATTAAAAAAAAATAAAAAATAAAAACTAATAATACCAACGGGACGGGACGGGAATGGGATGACTCTATCCCGTCCCGTTCCAGTCCCGCCACAAAAAATTTGACCCGTTCCGTTCTGTCCTGTCCCGAAAATTTTCAGAACGAGAAATCAAAGTGGGACAGGATGGGAAATTTTTGAACACCACTAATTGGAAACTTCATGCGTTACAGTTAACAAAAAAGAAAAGCGAAAAACAATGCAAAAACCCAAAAGCATCGGGTGGAGTGTGGGGGCTTAACATCGGGTATTGTAATAAAAAAATTATTTTATATAATAATGATAATTAAAAAGGTAAAAAGTAGAAGAGCACTATCTCTCCTTATCATCGGTACTCGGTAGTATCCATTTCAAGTACTAAATGACAGATAGTTAAAAAATAACCTGAGCTAAATTTGTTGTTTCAGTGAGGAATTAGTCAGTGTGTGAGTGCGCTCCGTGTGGACCGAACAAAGCTGGAGTATTGAGTATTGACTTTGCCAGGTGCTAGAAAGGAAGGGTACCTCAAGTCACATCTACTCTACAATCAGTAAGGCAAACAAAATTCACGCCCTGCGCTCTGAAGAAACTTTTCAAACAAAATGAACAAGGTGATCCCTCTACTCAACATGAAGAAAAGCCTCACATCAAAGTTATGCAAGTATGTTCTGAGCTTTGTGATGCATCTCTCTTTCCTTTTAAATACTTTCATGATCTGTTCTTCAACGAACATCCCTTCAGATAGAATTCTCCTCAACTGTGGTGCTTTAAAAGAATCACAATTCAATGGAGCCAAATGGACAGGTGACACTCAAACCCATTTTTTGCCTCTAGCATATGACAAAACATCTTCTGCACGCTACATCTCAAACTTGAGCTCTGAAGTACCAGAGGTCCCATACTCAACCGCACGAGTGATTCATTCTCCATTCACATACTCTTTCCCCTTCTCCCATGTCCTTGTATTCATCCGTTTATACTTTCTTTCAACTTCTCACCCGGGACTAAGCCCTTCCCAGGCTTACTTTTCTGTTAAAACGGGTCCTTATACTCTGTTGAGTAATTTCAGCCCATCTATTGCTGCTGACGAGCTCAAAACAGTCTTCTTCACTAAGGATTTCTTAGTCAACGTCATGGAGAAGAGACTTGACATAATTTTCATCCCATCTTCTCTAGTTTCCAATGCACTTGCCTTCGTAAATGGCATTGAGATCTTCTCAGTGCCTCTCAGTATTTACTTTCCAGCTCCCAAAATTCCCCTTCCCTTTCTCGGGCACCAGGGACCTTTCTTCATCAATGATGAATACGCTCTTGAAATGCTTTACCGGGTTAATGTCGGAATTGATAGTTATACTGCTGACGCCATAAATGTCTTTGGAACATGGGGCAACGATTTAAGCTACATAGCTGGCTTTAAACACGGAAGTGTCCTCGATATTAAGCTTCGTCCAGCTACAGTGAGTTACAACTCTTCTAATTCCAATGATAATCATTATGCAGCACCACTAGAACTTTATTGGACTGCCAGGACAATGGGTTTCAATGAAGATAACACCAGGTACAACTTAACGTGGTCATTCCCTGTTGATTCCGGTTTCAAATACCTTGTTAGGCTTCATTTCTGTGAGATAGACATGCACATAACCCAGGTCAACCAAAGGGTGTTCAAAGTATATATCAACAACCAAACAGCAGAGGAGAGCATGGACTTAATTGCTGTGAAAGGTGCGCCACTGTTCCCTTTACACAGAGACTATATGGTTATGGTTCCAAAGGGAAATGGAAGGAAGCAAGACATGCGTATTGCCCTTCACCCCAACATGAAGTCAAAGCCCAAGTATGCTGATGCAATACTGAATGGCATTGAGATCCTCAAGTTAAGCGACAGTAGCCACAATCTTGCAGCCAGTATTCAACTGAAAATGGAACGAAAAGAGAAGAAAACTCGATTCAGCGTTATTGTTGGAAGCACTGTAGGTGTCATCTTGGGATTGCTCATCACATTCTTCATTCTCATTCACAAAGCAGGGAAGAGAGTTAAGTGGGGACCTTTTCGGGTGGTCCCATCAAACTCAGCAGGCAAAATTCCCAAAAATTTGCATTTAACAGTCAGCTCAAGTCAATGCCACCGATTCACATTGGCAAAGATCAGAACAGCCACAAACAACTTCAGCCAGGCTCTTGTCATTGGGGAGGGAGGCTTTGGCAAAGTTTACAAAGGGGTGATCCACGATGGAGTCACCACTGTGGCAATAAAGCGCTGCAATCCTACTTCCCACCAAGGATATAGAGAGTTTCAAAATGAGATCAATTTGTTATCCTCATTCTGTCACACGAATTTAGTGTCACTGCTGGGCTATTGTCAGGAGGACAATGAGATGATACTTGTCTATGAATACATGGCTGAAGGAACTCTTCGTGATCACTTATACAAAACAAAGAAACAGCCACTTCCTTGGAATCAAAGAATAGAGATTTGTATTGATGCAGCTCGAGGGTTACATTACCTCCATACAGGCACAAAGCACCCGGTTATTCACCGAGATGTCAAGTCAGCCAACATATTGTTGGATCACAATCTGGTAGCTAAAATTGCAGATTTTGGGTTATCTAGAATTGGCCCCACCTCTGCATCCTACAACCATGTTAGCACTAATGTGAAGGGCACATTTGGCTATTTAGACCCAGAATACTATAGGAGAAGAAAGCTAACTGAAAAATCTGACGTTTACTCATTTGGGGTGGTGCTGTTTGAAGTGTTATGTGGAAAGCCAGCAGTGAATGCTAAGGCAGTGGAAGAGGATGGTGAGAAGATTGGCTTGGTTGACTGGGCTTGGCAGTGTCACCTCTCTGGAGAATTCCATAGAATGATGGACCCGCATTTAAAAGGAAGAGTTCCATCAGGTTGCCTCAAGCAATTTGTAGATATTGGCATCAAGTGCTTGGCAGAAAAGAGCACAGACAGGCCAACAATGGGGGAGGTGCTAAGTAATCTGGAAAAGCTTCTGTTGTTGCAGGAGAATTTAGATGGACAAGAAACAAATGAAGAGTCACAGTTCCGTATGGGGATAAGTGAGAATACCACAAGCAACAGGTTAGTTGATGAACAATACTTGCGTGATGAAATTGTCCCAATGGATTGATAATGAAAAGTAACAAATGATAGAAACTGAGTTGTAACAACTCAATGTATGACATTGTAAGTGTAGGAAAGAGATGCTATTTGGGCGTAGTCATCCAAGTATATTGGATTTGGAGTGTTTGATCTGTATTGTTTTATTGGGTTTTATTTGAGTACCCGATACAAATTATCATGTCATATAGACAATCAGTTTAATTAAGAGGAGAGTCGGATTGTGTAAAATCATCCCTTGATGAGTTATAAGCTCATCTCTTATTATTTTTCATATTGTTTGGGCGACTTTCTCCATAGTGTTAATAAAATTTACAGGATCCTATGCACTCACTTCTTTGAATCGATTAATTCTCCTTCATTGCAAGCCGTTAGTTTTTCACTGAATTTTCATAGTCACTGTTTGTTTCATAGTTCATCGAGGTTTTTTTTTCCTTCTAAATTTTAAGAGCTTATCTATAACAGATTTCTCAAGTATAACAAACTTTAGCTGCCTTGGTTTGAAGATGAATACTAAAAATCACTTGAAGCCAAATTGATGTTGATTTAGCAACACAAGCAAATATAATTCAGAATCTTCAGCATTCAATGTTTTACTTGAATTGCGCAATAATTCCCATTCCCTCTCTCTGGGCACTCCATTCTCATGTTTCATTCTTCACCGAAGCTTGCCGTGCCAATGTTGTTAGCTCCCTGTTACTATTTCTTAAGGCTTCACCGAGTTGTGAAAGCGTTATACGATTTCTACGAGGAAGATGACGCTTTGCTAGAAGGCGGGAAATCCTCTCTTTCATCATTTCCCACATTTTATATTGGAGGCGCCACATTAGTATGAGGTAAATAACTTAAAACACAAAGCTAATTGATTTTTATAAAAAAAAAAAAAAATTAAAAGAAAGTTAAATAAGTTACTTATAAATTGATTTACTTAAATTTAAATAAAATTTATAAGTAAACATATAATCTAATAATACACAAAATATGTTATGATTAAGTGGCTTATTCTACTTTTTTAATTTCTAGAAAAAAGTCAACTATGTTTTGTACTACTAAAGAATGGAGCGAGTGTGTGTCTCTTTGTAGTTATTTTAGTTAATTGTGGTTATCTATTATCCATTAAAAAGGTTTTGATGGAGAACAATGGTACTCCCTCCGTTCGTAAATATAAGACCTAATTATTTAATTTGTTTAGATTAAGGATGTTAGTTAAGTGAGTTAATATAACATGATATTACCAAGACATCCAAACCATCTATCTACATTTATTTTCATCCTCCTTATCTTGCTTTTTATCATTGAAGAACATCAATGGGAATAATTTGAGGAAAAGTTGAGAAAAATTAAAAAGGAATCTTATATTTAAGAACAAACACACTCCCTTAAATATAGGTCATGTATTTAGGAATGTAGGAACGAACGAGTATTTTAATTTATTTCATTTTGAACGTTGTTGACATAGGGTGTGTTTGGATGGACTTCTGGAAAAGTGACTTATATATAAGTCAGATTGTATAATGAGATTTATGTTTGGATCAGCTGTAAAAAAAAGTGACTTATAAATCATAAATCATATTGTGTAATGAGATGTATGTTTGAATGGACTTTTGGAAAAGTGATTTATGTTTGGGTTAGTTGTGATTGGATGTGTAAAATAAGTTAGAATTGTGGGGTCCACCTCCGTAAGTGACTTATAAGTCATAAGTCATAAGTAGAAAAAAATGACTTATACTTATTTAGACTTATAAATCATAAGTCCTTATTTTCTAAAAGCCCAGCCAAACATGCACTTTTTACTGTTCACCAAAATAAATCATTTTCATTGAAAAAAAAGGACTTATTTTACTGGGAAAAGCCCAGCCAAACACAGCGATAATTCACACTACCATTATACCATCTCCAAATGATTCCACCACTCATCCCACATTTCATAAAATCCTAGAAGAGGAATTCTTACTTATTTTTGTTTTTAATGACATTCCAATTTTTAGATGTATGTCTTCTGAAAAAAAATAAAAGCCATTAATTGATCAAATGTCACTCCCCTTGAAATTTTTATCGTCTTGTTGAGTTTCTTTCATCTCCTTCAGAAACTTCAACAAATACAAGGTATCTGTGTGATTCTTTTCATTTCATTTTGAAGTTAACTTACAAAAACTAAAATCTACATGTAAGGTTAAATAAGATGACCAAAAGCAATGGGCTAACCAATGAAATTATGTGGAATGGATTAAGAACAAGAAATAAGAAATGATTTATACAAAATTCAGATATATGTATCATTGAAACTTTTTCCTAGTAAAGGAAAACGAAGAAAATTTGAAAAACGAGATAAATATAAATTAGCAAATAGACATTCTGTAGTGGGCAAAGGCTATTAAATACCCAGGAAGTTATACCCGAGGAGCTGCCAGCACCGAAAAGTTTTTTTTATCTTAAATGCCCGGGAAGTATTATTTTCTTAGCATTCATGCCCAAAGTGAATGGAGAGAAAAATAGACGTTTGCCATGTCAGACTGAATGGATGATGACGTGGCTTGACTTAAGGAGCACCTTTGAGAAAACTTCCGGGGCATTTAAAAACCAAAGCAAAACTTCCGGGTGCTATATGCTCCTTTAAGAAAACTTTCGAGGCATTTAAGAATCTTAACTCAAGCCGTGAGTCCACTATGTGTCCAGTTAGAGTGTCCACTTAACGTCAGTTAAGTTGGCGCCGTTAAAATGGTCAGCATAACTATCAAAATTAACTTTCATGGTGTTTAAGGTCCCAAAAAAACTTCCTGATGCTAGTAAATCCATGTATACAACTTCTTCAGTATTTAAAAACATTTGCCCTTATCTAGTTATATCATTTTACAATAAAAAATCGCTTCTGAAATAATATCGCCAATGTCAATGAGTATAACACCAAGTTTTGATGTTGCCAAAACCACGTTATGGAAAACATGGTTCCAAGCACACATAAACCCAATCTATAATCGACTTGGTCAACACATGTATTGAAGTAGTTCTCAATTTTACCATTTACCAACAGATTAGATGAGCCTGTTAAAAAGCCTGCACTTCAATCAATAAAATTTATCAATTAGGATTTTAAAATCCCGGTGAGTACAGTTTATGCTGGAAGAAGTTTCTTGCACCTAAAGCAAACTAAAAATGAGAAGTACAAAACCACACCGGCAATTCCTGTGATTATCAAAACCAAATTGAATCCATCTGCATCATCAAAAACTGAGGTTTCAAAATTCATCCCAAAAACTGCTGTCACAGAAGCAAATATTGTAGCTATCAATGTCGCCGCCGTAAGGAGCAACTGAAATTGTATGAGTTGGTTCTGAATATTTCCCTGTCATACAAATGTATCGAAATGTCAAGAAATTCTGGTGCGCACAACTTAGCATGTGAAAGAAGAAAAGGAAATGACAGAAACAAAGTGCCAATAGTCAATCACAGCATACCAATTTTATGCTGATAAAATCTTCAGTGTCGTCTATATATTCTTTAAGCTGCATCACCAACAAAAGCAAATATTCTTAAGGTCTGATCAACATACCACTTTTGAAATTATCAAATCATACGCCAATCCTGCCTCTTATGTGTATATATAAACATAATCATAGATGAGCATTTTCATGTATAATGTGTTCAAAGGTAAAGAAAAAAGATGATTGTCACAAGTAGTTTTCTTATTAACAGGTCAATTGATTAAAGAAATACCTCAGCAACTCAAGTGATCTAAATGCCTCATTTATCAGCATATATTATGAAATGAAATGAAGCGATATTGAATTTCATAAGTAGCATGAATCAGCCTGAAAAGCTTCTTTAGAGTTAATCAAATTTCTCTTACCGTCAATGACTTAGTAAGAGTATTATCAATGACGACAAAGTATGCTTCAAGTAACATTTCCAGTGGCTCAATCTTTTCCGCAGTATCAGAAGAACTTGTCAGACTCTCGTGCTTACTCAAACTTCCAATGCTGCTGAAATCCCTTTGTAACATATGGACCCCACTAACAGACCTATCTGGTGAAGCAGGAGCTGATTTTGAAATCGCTTTAACCCTACCTGACCTGTGAGTTGGAAGGTCAAGGTCATTTGAAGAATAAGGATCTGATCTTCTCTTCTTCTCACTCAAGCACATTTCAGCCATGTCACCATCATCATCCATGAGTTGCTCTATTTCATCATGAACCTGGTATTTAACATAAATTACGAATTGCAAGTGGTCAAAAGATCAAATAATACGCCAACATAAGATTGTTTTTAAAAACCTTTTGAACTCGCTGAGTCAATGCAAGTAGATGGCCTTTAAATCTTCGAACACGTTCTAGATTGAGCGTACTGATCGATGAAGCCAGTTCATCTAACACTGGATATACTTCCATTTCGAGTTCATTAACCTACTAAATCAACAACTTTCTTCATCTAAGGGGTAAGAGCTGACAGTAATATCACTTATAAATTAATTACCACTGCCAATGACTTAGCCATATATACTTGATGAAATAACTTTAGTGGAATCTATATATGTATGAACAATTACCGATTTTTTGTGCATGATACCATTATATTACATGCTACAATGATGTCAGCAAGCAAAAAACCAAAAGAGGAGAGCGAGAAACCCCACACACACACAATGAGTAGGCTCAATAATATGATTAAGCTATGAGAGCAGTTCAAGCAACGAATAGCAATACCACTGGAATCTATTACATAACAAAGAAAGCGATAAAAAGCAATAACTTTATTAACCAAAATTCATAACATATAATCATGCATCTTTTCAGGCTAGCAATTCTGGCCTATGCTGCATCATAAATTTAACATCTAATGAAGAAAAATGCTCCATCATCATTCTAATAACAATAACACAGAGCGGGTTAGAATCTGTGATTTTACATTCCCTCAGCATGTGTTCAGTTCATATTGTAGAATAACATAGGCTCCAAATCTCCAATAGCCCCCAGTTTGTAAGACCCATCTCTCATGTGCAGTCTAACATTCAGTGTCAACTAAGAAAACATGGATAAAATAATTTTGGGAAAAAAATGTGTTCCGCTAATACAGAATAAAAAAGCATTGGTTTTTTGAGTTAGCTAATCTTGCCAGAAAATGAAGAGAGTATTTGATAAAATATGCCACACAAATACTTTACAACACATGAAAAGTGAGCGGCAATATAACCACAATACAGACAAGAGTTTCAATTCAACGCGATCATATATGATGGGAAAAATGCATAGAAATAATACTGGCACTGCTGAAAAGGTTGCAGATTACCTAAAACAAATAGGGATGTGATGATGCAGGTCAATTGATACCTGAGCATCTAAATATGTGCAGGTCAATTCCAAAGCCAGCTCCAGTGCCCAAAATTCAAAAGGCAGATCATCTGGACCAAAAAGACAGGCATGTCAGAAATTTTACACAGTGACTATCGCTATTAAAGATTTCTAAAAATTTGGCACAAGTTAAGTATAGCCAACAAACTTTATTTTATGCACAAGATCAGAAGAGCTACTGAAGGTTGAAGATGTATCATTGGCAGTTTGGTGCCATTAACTCTTCATTAACTCTTTCCTTAAAACAATAATCACAGCAATCAATGTGTTTTCCACATCATTTTGCATTGGTTCGGAGAGTGATACGTGATAAAAGAACATAGGGATTTGTAGAACTACCATATTGGTCTAGAGTATCAAGTATCAACCACATATAAACCATTTTTTCAGTCTGCTTCATGCAATGATGCAATGTTGCCACAGAAGGAATTAGACTCCTTACCAGATTTTTCTTTCTGAAGTCGATCACATAACTCTGACCTGTATTGGCGAACACTGCCATCTAAGGAGTTCATCAGGAATACCTCGTCAGCAGTGATTATGCACCGGATTTGCTCAAGGTTGAGTACAATTGCCTTTTCCCGTCCTAATATGCTGGAAGGATAAATGAACATAGGATCCAATAGTCTGAGATCTCTCGAAGGCAAAGAACAATATCTCATAATAGAAGCCTTATCAAGAGTCACAATCTGTGAATCCCCATCCTTATCAATTTTTATCCAAGAACGACTTGCAAGACCCCTCTTCTTCTTCATATGGCCATTGACAATAGACCTCTGACCACTATCATGACTTAAGGCCAATTCAGTAGGACTGGACATAGAACATCCATGTGTTTCTTCCATCAGAATCTAAATTTCTCACTGAGTTGATTTCAAACGTCTTTACTAAGTTGTCTCCATCGCTATTCAGTGGTCAGTACAGATTCAGAAATGTGGAATTTATTTCAACCACAGCCATAACTGTATCAGTGATCGATCAAATCAGGGAATAACTACCACTTGGTCTCGTCCATTATTTGTGCATGTTTCATTCTAAAACCTAGTACTAAAAATAGGGCAAAGAAATATGCTAGTTAGTTTAATAAGTATAAAACAAACAAACAAGCAAACAAAAAGAAGATGAGGAACAAGGAAATGGTATGGGGGGGAGGTCATATTCTTCTCCTTATATGTTGATCTAAGAAAAACAATAACTTGATAACTAGTCTCATGAAAGAGAATGCTCAAAGCCTCAAAATAAATTGAATAAAAAAGGATTCCGAAAGTGAAAGATGGATAACTAGCCAGTAACAAGTGATTTCTATCAGTGTCGAATAATAGCCAACCTAGTAAGTCGATTAACATTCTAACTAGCTAATGTATACAGATCGTAAGAATTAAAGCATCCAACACGTAAAACCCTAAATCTTCTTCGACACCCATCTCCGCCTAATATCTAGCTTGACAAATTCCAGCAGATTTTCATCAAGAACAAAGTCGCAGAAATAACCACAACATTTATCATCTCCATCCATATATATGTATATGCGCAACGAAGCAGAGCATAATATGAGAAACATTGTTCCATTGGGTTTTTTTAATAGCGAAGTAAATGAAAATGAACAGGAGAAACCAACAGAGAAACCCAGAGAAAATTCAGAGTAAAGATGAAAGTTACCGAATTTGCTAATGGGATTGCCGTATATATATGGATGAGAAGAGATGGTGTGATCTCCTTTAATGTAGAGAAGAAGGAAACTCCTGAGTAGCTTAAAGAAGTACTGGTAATGCTGGACACTAGCAGCAATTCAGCATGATCCAACTACCAGCAATTCTGCAGTGTGAGGACAATGAAGTACCTTTTAGTTTTTAATGGCCTTTTTAAAATAAAAGAATAATAGTGTCTCCATCTTTAGGAAGAAATTATTTTTGTGGATTACTAATGAAATTTGTTTAAACATTACCCTTAAATATAGAAAAAGTTAGAAAAATATTTCCTTTACTTAAACATTATTACAAGCTTACATCCCCTTCACCTCAAAATGTAACATTGGAAAAGTTCTACACCCACTTATTAAAATGGAATGATAAGATTTAGTGTATGAAATGACAATAAGTTCATGTTTCTTAACTTTTTTACATATATATATATATATATAAAAAGTTGTGTTCCTAATTATTCTCTTAAGGACCATTTGGTTCAGAGAAAATTAAATTAGTTAAAAGGAAAATGGTTGATTTGCCATTGTTTAGCGTGTTTGGTTGGCCATGGAAAATCAGAGTATATTTCCTTGTGTAATTCTTCTTCTTTTTAACATGGGAGAATAGAATTCTTCCAATAAACCAAGGAAAATAGCTTTTTCAGAAAGAAAAAAAAAATAGTGTGAAAATATCAAACTGCCCCAAATCATCTTTCTCTTCCAGACGCTACTCTATATCTCCTCTCAACCACATTCGAGTACAAGAAAGAAATCATCACCTTACTAGTGTTCTTACCCTCTCTCAACCTTTATCACGGAAGTGTGTTCGAGGAAGATAAGGGTCCGTTTGGTTCATAAAAAATATTTGGACGGAATGGAAAGGAAAGGAAATGGATGGAAAGGAATGGAAATGAAATGAAGGTCAACTCGTTTGGTACGCACAGGAAAGGAAAGGAATGGAATTGAAAATTTTATGTTTGGTTGGTTGAAAATGGGGGTAAGGAAACTCAGAATTATGTGTAAATGACCATTTTGCCCTTAATGAGTATTTATTAATTAAAATCACTGATATTGAATTTTAAAATATTTTAAAATTATATTACCATAAAAATAAATGAATAAATTATTTTCACTAATTATAAATTCAATAAATATTAAATTTTAATAAAAATTTTAATTTTCATAAATAAATAAAATATTTTGGTAAATACAAGAATGACTTAGATTTTAATTTTAATACCACCAAAATAATTTTAGTGTAGATATAGAAGATACTTTTTTTATTGCAGATATAGAAGACATTTACTACCATAACTAACAAATTAATCAATAATTAAATGAATCGAATAATAAATTATTTAGTAAAAAAATGTCTAAATTATAGTTAGATGATGAGAATTTTGTGGCTTCAAAGTGGGTGTATCCCAAAAATTTCTCACTTATATCCTCTTATAAAGCTTAACGACTTCAATTTTTTTAAAAAAAAATTACTTTTTTTTGCCACTTTTTTTTTTAAAAAATACTACTAATACACACACGCTAATATTGATCTATCTATATTATACATGTTTTAAGTTAATAATATTGAAGTTCAATTAAAAAATCATGAATTTATTCATTTCAAATTGACTCTAAACATCTAAAATAAGATGTTTACATAATACACATATTATAGATGTTTTACGGATCCAGGTTCGGGCTGCACTGTTTCCAAGCACAACAAAAAACTATATTAAAAAAACTACTACAACACTTTAGAATTATGTTTCACTTCCTTCCATATTTAATAAATGCTTTCTGCCTCAGCTTGATCATATTCACTCACGTTAGATTTATATTTAGGTAGCCAGATTCAAGAACTTATTAATTTAGTTGCACTATTCACATTTAGTTTATCTGCACTATTCACATTTATTTGTACAACAAAACAACATGTGACTTCATTTTTAAACAGAACATGTTAAGAATTCATCAGCAAAAGTCGCAGCTAACAAATTCGATTTTAACCCCTCATTTTCGATTTTAAATCCTTACTTTCGAATTTTAACCCTTCACTTTCGATTTTAAACACCCACTTTCGATTTTAAACCCTCACTTTCGATTTTAAATCCTCACTTTCGATTTTAAACACCCACTTTCGATTTTAAACCCTCACTTTTGATTTTAAATCCTCACTTTCGATTTTAAACACCCACTTTCGATTTTAAACCCTCACTTTCAATTTTAACTCCTCACTTTCGATTTTAAACACCCACTTTCGATTTTAACTCCTCACTTTTGATTTTAACCCCTCACATCCGAATTTGCCTGCAAAAAAATCTGCAGAATCTCAGTTATAATAATCCATCACCCAGATTAACAATGAAACAAATCACAAGAATAACAAGTCAACAACTTCAACTCAAATGTGATTCAAACACACAGAACAAAACCAACCCACAATGTGAATTTGGACTACACATTGATGCAGAGTCAGATATAACTTCCATATAACCTTACCATTGACAAAATAGCTTGGCCATTTACATAACAACTTGACCATTTACAACATGCACAAAGAGTTCACTTTGAGCTATTTACTTTACAAAATGAACTGCACAACATCTAATGACATTGCATCCATTACATTTGATGCATTACATCCAATAAAATAAAGAAGGTTGTCTGGTTGATGCATTACATCCATTACATTTGACATCTGGTGAACACACCCCCAGCACATTCGTAGTTAGCTCTCCTTTTCTATTTGTCTGTTCTCAAAACAAATTCCATTTTAACATTTCAAATTCGATTTAAACTTATCATTTCCCATCACAGGCCATAAATTCGATTTTAATTTATCAGTTTCGAATTTAACAAACAAGAACACCATAAGCATCCTCTATCGAAACAATTTCACATAAAAAAATCACACAAAGGAATCAGTCCACTGTCATGTTTTTCATTTTTCATTTACTCAAAAATCATGGATGCCCAATCATTATAAAAATCACCCTTACCCAGGAATAAAAATGCAATTTCATTACCTCTATTATCTACCTACTTTCACTAGACACTTGATTAGATGTAAGCTACTGGGTAGTTCTTCCAAAACCTTTCCACTCACTCCCACTTCAGCTCAAGTTCATCCAGCCTTCAACCCCCAGCTCCGATGATCTTCCCTTCAGCTTAGAGACAAGCTCACACCAGCGTCTATGTCCGAATGGCAGAACCAAAACCTCTAACCAGCGTGGTTTTTATTTAAATGAAGGGTATTTTGGTACAAATCACTTTCCCTCAAACGCCTGAAATTGGCTTCCCACCATTTTTGGTGGGAAGCTCATTTCAAGTCTTTAATGGAAATGCGGAGTGCGCGGGAAATGGAAAATGCCACCATTCTGCGCACCAAACAGGCTTCAGTTGAGGGAAATGCCAAATTTTCCATTTCCAGCCTACATTTTCAGACAACCAAACGGGCCCTAAGTGCTCACAGAGGTAGAAGATGAGGGTGCAGTTTGCCGTCGAATTTAGAGGGTGAATTCGAATTTGAAAGAAGGGCATTTAAATCGTTTTCTTTTCACCTTTTCTTATTCTGCTATCATTTTCATCTTACAACATAAATTTTTCTTACAAATTTTTTCCTATTCAAGTATCAATCAAACATGTCACCTTCTTCAAATTTTCTTTTTTATTCTATTCCATCAAAATGCTTTACGTGTACCAAACAGGCCTTAAAGCCCTATGGTTTGAAAGGTCTGGATGAAAATTAAATTTATTATGAGTTGGATATTAAAAAATTGAAGAGGTGGGGTTATAAAATTTTAGTAAAGAAAATATATAAAATAAAAGAAGGGGTAATACAGTTTTGGTCCTTAACTTTGGTTTTGGTTCATGAACTTCAAAATCGATGGTTTTATTCCTTGAATTTTTGGTCAATTTTGGTCTTGGTCCCTTAATATTAGCGGTTCTGATCCCTCAATTTTGAACCATTTATAAATATTGGTCTATGATTTTTCAAGTTTTTTTAATATTCAGGGACCATGACCAAAATTGACTGAAAGTTCAATTACAAAAACCATCAATTTTAAAGTTCAGGGATCAAGACTAAATTTTGACCGAAAGTTTAGGGACTAAAACCACTTCAAAGACCAAAACCAAAATTGACTGAAAGTTTAAGGATCAAAAGTTGTATTAACCTATAAAAAAACAAAAAAAAATTAATTAAAAACTTTTTGCCTCCACTTCTCTAATTTTATAAAGTTACACTAAAAAATTTTCATCCATTCTTCCCCAAATCCCTCATTTCAAATAGCCCATAAAACTTTTATTAATAAAAAAACAGCCCATAAAACTTCACAATGACTGCTGTTCCTAAATTTTTATTCAATCACACACATTTCAAAAATATGGCTTGCACCTCCCCATTTTCATTGTCTTTCTTCTTATTATTATGTTGAAACTTGGAGTGTTTACAACTGCAAAAAACGCAGAATTTTCCTTGGTTTTGTTTATTTTTGTGCAAAAAACTCAGCTTTGAGTGTAATGTTGTGGCATTTGTTGAAGAGATGATTTTTTTGGGGTCGCCTTCCCTCTCAAACACGTACCTGCCCCTCAAACCAATAATGCAAATAGAGATATGTCGTTTAGGGCACTTTTGGAGAAGTTGAATATGTGACGTTTAATGGGCCGATAGCTAGAGGCAATGTTACTTCAAGGTTTAGGCATACACGGCAACAACCACAAAGAAACGACTAAGGATTGTTGAATGGACAAGAAGGCAGTCGTTTCAGTGCCTCTTTTTTTTTTCTGTAAAAAAATTTAGGTCAACTGGATTTGATTCCGATAAATTATCAGGTTCATGAAAAACCTCTGAGCTTAAATAATGATTACAATTATAGAGGTACTTACATTTCGCCTATCAACAACTCCAACAAAATCTTTACATCGATAAGATTTGAATTTAAAACCTTATATTTATAAACCAACACTTTACCAATTGAATCGACTTTTGTTGGTAGTACATATTTATGTAGTAATAAATTATGTTCATTCATGGATTAGAATTCTTTCAAGTACTATCAATTAGTACAATTTTTATGTAAGGAACAATTGTTTTCTAAAAATATAATGAGAAGTGTGAGCAATTATGTCTTGATCAATTTAATGTGCCTTGATTGATAGCTGTATCCATTTCATTATCAAGTGGTATCAAGATCCCCAACACACTTGTTTTTAACAACTAGCATGTATTAACAACAACTCCCTTGGTCTTTATTATACAAGTCTGACAACTAAATTATGCTTCTTAAGAAAATTGTTAAAAATTAATTAAAATTTATAAATATATCTAAAATAGAACTTCTTCCAATAGTACCCTTATTTATGTTTTGTTATCCCCACATTTAAAACACTATTTCCCCCATCTCCCTCCTCTTAAATATAAGCATCATTATTTATTTAATTCAATATTTTAAATTACTTAGGGGCAAGATATGAAAAAATCTTAAATGATGTGATTACCTAAGACGGGTCTTTATATTTTGGACCAAACCAATTCAAAATTTGGGCTCTTATAATAAAGATCAAAGGAAGTAATTAACTTAGTAATTTTATAATTGTATTATGTTACTCACACATCCCTTATAACTTAGTAGTAATTTTGAACTTTCAGTTGACCTTACAATACTATTAAATTGTCTCCCATATGTCTTGAATCCAATATTCGGTTATAAAGGCCCGACATTTTGGTCGAAAGTACGTGCCATGGGCGTGGTCTGGTCTACTTTAACGCCTAACGGCCAGCAAGACCTCTATATAGTCTATATTACGCCACATCAAAATTCAAAAGTAAACCCATTATTTTGGACCAATTAAATGCCATGCACGTTATTGCCAAACCAAATGTCACGCGCATGCTTTCTGACGTGTCGTCATCTGATAGGTGGATGTGGTATAAAAACACTGGACGCAGCTTGTACCATATCCTCCCTCCATGACTACCACTGATCAGACGTAAAGAATAAAGATATGGCGCGAAAAGATGATATTATTACAGTTTGTTACATTTGGAAATTCGGATTTTCGGACACGCCGATAATGTCGCAATTCCTTTCTATATCAAAAACTCTAATTCCTCATTTGACACTATTTTTTATTTACTTAACTTCGTTTTCTTGTTTTGCGCTTCTGGAATCGAAACTGAAAGAAAGTCGAATAATTCAGGGCAATAAACCAGAAAAGCTTCAAAAGGGGTTCTTACTATTTCTTAATCGAAATCGGTTCCTCGGTTATAGTTTACGCCGTCCATTTTAAGGTTTGTTTTTGGTTTTTTTTTTCTTTGTTTGTGTTTATAAATAATTTGGTTTTCACGAATTTCTAATGTTTTTCTTTCAAGATTTTCAATTCCTAGTTTCCGCGATTTCTGATTTTCATGTGTTGTATAGAAATTTGAGGTAAAGGAGCTTCATCTGCCGGCGACTGAAATTTCAGCTGCTTTACGTGAAAAGTAAGTTGTTATGACACTATGTTCATATTCTTTTCATTGTTGATCTTGTTGTTCCCATATGTAAGGAGAAAATATTTGCATGATCGATGAATGAAAAAGGAAAAAGAAATTGGAAATTCCCTTCCGGGCTTCAACAACGGGAGAAAGTGATAAATTTTTCGTTGATATGATGACACTTTTCGTCCTTTCATTGATTTGAACTCTCAAATTTTGCATGTAGTGATGCATTTTAATTAAGGTTATTATCACTCAATCCTCAAGGAGGGTTAATTGGGTGGGTTAACCTAAGAAATTTTTCCTATTAATATTTTTAGGCCGATTTATCTAAAGGCAGGCTCAATCCTAAGAATTCAGACACTAATGCAGGGTCTACTGAAAGGAAAGGAATAAGGACAAGAAATTTGGAGATGAATGCAGACACATTTGATCAGAGCAAATATGATAAGAATGTAAAAAAAAGTCCGGAATCTCCTTCTTCTGGGAATGGAAGCAGCAAGCATTCCCATTCAAAGTATGAGGAAATTGATGGAAATAGAAGCAGTACAAATTCAGTTGGGCAAATTGATTTTATTGTTAGAGGGGAAAGTAATGTCCCCAAGACACATGCCAATGGCAATGAAAGTGTATGGTGGGAGCCAATCAGGAGGTTGAGTTCTTCCTCTTTCTCTTCATCAGAATTGTCATTAGACGATGTCTTTGAAGTAGAGACGATTAGTTTTGAGTCCAAGTCATTCAGACCTGCATCAAAAAATGAACATAATGATGTTTCTAGTCATAGCTCTTCCTCATCATCTGAAGTTGACAACAACTCTTCAGTTCTCAGTTCAACATGTGTGCCAGCAACAAGAGTAAGCCCTCCTGTACAAGTGATGGAATCGTCTGGAGGATATGATCCAAACAGGATTCCATCTTCAATATTTGCAAGAAATAATACATCTCCAATGGAATGGAGTAATGTTTCTAATGACTCTTTGTTTAGCCTTAACTTGGGGAACCATAGTTTCTCTAGGGACCATTTCATGTTAGATGATTTATGCAAGTCTGGAGAATTGACAAGGTCTGGTGAGCTTCGTAGCCAAGCCTCATTTGTTATACCAGAGGACAGAGAATTTGAGAAGGAGGCCGTTGATAAAGAGGGGTTGCAAATAATTAAAATGTTGGATAAAACTTTTGAGTCAGAAAACAGATCAAATGAAGAGGAAAACAAGGGAAAGAGTTTCCATCCAGATTTGCGTAAATCTCACAACTTTTCCGGTCGTTCTCATTGCAGTGGAGCCAGTACGAGCTCTTTTGCATTCCCAATGTGAGTCTATTTTTACTCTGTTCCAGATATATTTCTTGTGCTACTTTCTACATATCAGTACAATGTTATAAATGCAAGTTTACTAAGGCAGCAAATTTGATGTGTTATGTATAGAACAATTTATCTAAAATTATTATTTCTTGCAATTCATCCTTGTCCTGTCACGGTTTACATAAGGTCTGCGGGTAAAGCATCTGTTCACATGAAAATGTGGTAGGTAAAATTCCATAGATTTAATTTGCTCAACGGGAACTATACCATTTTTGCACTGCAGAAAGAAAGCTTATTTAGTCATTGTGCTATCACTCCAATAGTAGCAGCAGGTTCTGCTACGATTACTGTAAAAGGCCAACCTGTTACTAGTTAAGTTCGAGCTGCAGCCATGAAAGATATAGTATCGTGCCCACTCTTTTCCTATGCATATTTTTACTCTCTACCTTTGCACCTAATTTAAGACATCTTACAGTCACTCTCCTTCTGTCAACCCATGTCGTTTGATTTATTATGTTCAGCCTTACACCTAAATAACACTAGTATGTTTCTCTATTTTGATCCTTTCACATGCTTTTTAATGGTGATGCTTTCCGGAAATTCTCGGTAAGTGCTTTTAAATTCAGCTGAAGTTGTACAATCAAGTCCGTGAAATCTGTTTGAAATTGTTGCAGTTTGACAGAAGGAGACGAAGTTGATGCCCACAAGGCGTATGTTTCCCGACGGCATTCAGAAGAGCCATATGTTCCCACAAAAATTGCATCTAAACTGGCACCACTCTGGACTGCCAAGAATTGGAATTGTTTCTGGTGCTTCTCTTGGTCCTCTTGTTGGACACGGGGCAAGTGTTGTCGTTGTTGTTAAAGGCTGCGTGTATTATGGAACATCTAGGCCTTATTTGGCATAGCTATTAGCTCTTCTAGGTTTTACAGGTATGATTATATATCAATTCACATTTGCCAAGGATATTTAGAATCACCTTAAGGTTCAAGAGCCTCTCGTTTGTGGATTCTTATGTTCTTCTTTGTATTTTATGTCTGGAAATCTTGTGTTTCCCAAGAGAGCTTCTTTTTCCCGTTTGGGAAAAGAAGAGGTGATGGAGATCATGGTAGCTTGGGACCCCTAACCCAAATGTAAATATATTTTTCTGAAATAGTAAATTTTTTTGGGGCTGAAAACGAGTAGCTGAGCAGTAAAATTATGAACATAAACAAAGAAGTGAAAGCAAAAATCAATGATAAGAGACTCAAGCAATTTAAAAATAATAATATGTTAAGGATCTAAGAGCCTAGCAAAAATTTGACATAAGAGAAAAGAAGAGGCTAAATCTAATTGAAATAATTTTACTCATCAAATGTATCATATATTACAAATAGGGAGTAGAGGAAGGGTTTACAACAATGTGCCTAAGCGGGTGAGCAACATCACCACCACCAGCATGCTTCACAAACTCTGCTGGAGAGAGAAAGTTTCCATGGCATACACACATAATCCTCACTTCTTGCCCTCTACCATATCTGTACAATATTCCTTCAATCCTTTTCCCATTAGGGCCAGTCCCTTGTGTAAAAACACAAGGCATGTCTTCCATTGAATTTGACCCGATTTCCCTCCCTCTGTTTTGGCCAGGATGTGGTTTTCTTGATGGATTCTCCATCTCACTCTGCGTTTTGATCATATTCTCATTTGACTTCGTCTCTGAGGAACCCACGGCATCCTGATTGCTTCTTTCCTGCAACATTTTATTACTAGCAGGGCTACTTACTTCACCACCACTACTTAATCCTGTGATACAAAGAAGAGTGTATAAGAAAGCCGGAGTATCTAATATTGTCTTTAGAATATTGTCCTTTTTATTTCTATCATTTTTAATAAGGGATAAAAGTGTCCAAGATATGAAGCATGATGGAATGTTAGGACCCAATTGCAAGGTATAGGACTTTAGCCTCACATTAGAAATACGAGATTGTGATATGGGATTTATGGAAAGTTGGCATTTCTATCCAAATGTGGTTCTCCCAAAAGTTCCTATCTTGTATAGTATAATCTACCAAGTTCAAATAATTAAAGGAGAATGTGAAAATAACTTGCCCAAAGGTAACACCCTACTCAAGACTCCATTCTTCCCCTTCCCCTCTAATCACATTACCTCAGACTTACTCATAGCTTAGATAAAGCCTCCATTCTAACACCCATTTCCAACCAAAGAAAATAAGAAACACAATGCGAAGAAATAAGACCCAGTAAATTTGGGGGTTTTCTTCTTTTATATTAACATTTATATGAAGCATTGGAAATGGGGACTTCAGCCAGAGGCCCATGTCCCACAATGGAACCTTCGTTCTTCTTATAACAGAGAGGATGCAGTTTCAAACCCCCGAGTGGGTCAGTTTTAAAAAAAAAAAATTATATATTAAAAAATGATGGCTTCAGCATAGTACATTGTTCAGAACTTCTTAACTCTAAAATGACGCTCAACTCAGTCATAGTTTTATCTTAAAAACAAGCTGAAGATTATTGATGTGTGCTGTGTTACCACTCTGTTCCTTATTATAAATCCACCCTAACTACTTCTCACATACCAAGGAGTGGAAGTCAAGTTATAACATTAATTATGGCCTATTTTCAAAAAAATTTCCAACTATGCCCTTATTTAAGAATAGGTGTTAAAATAATATTTTATACATTATAAGCATTCTTTCTCATCTCCAACATAGGGGTAAAATGGCCACAGTAGCATTAATTGATCCCAAAGTGGACTTATATTTTTGAACAAAAAATTTGTGATAATTGGACTTATAATAAGGAACAGAGTGATATTAATTTGGTATGTGCGGACCCCAACTAAGAAATACCCCCGACTTTTTTTTCTATCACAAAACAAAAAACTCCCAAAGTACTTTGTTTATCCATAATTACCTCCCTATGAGATCCAGGTCTAACAAATATTACTCTCGTCACCCTAACATTAATAAAAATATCCCACACCCCAAATGAATGATCATATTTCACAAACTCGACCACAAATTTAATCAAATTACCAAGCAGCCACTTAGATACATCAAATATACAACTGAACTATTTATACCTGTCGAATCAAATATCTAATGGACAGTAATAACCACCAAAAGCAATATCTCAAATTATTCCATGGTATACACAGGGGGTTACTAAGCCATTGATCAGTTTCTTCTTCTTAACAATAATCTGAAGACTCTTAAAAATAAGTCGTGGGAAAGCCAACAGTGTTCATAAATAAAATCTATCTTCATTCCCTCTAATTCTAGTTTAGAGCTTCTATTAACAATCAGCACGACGCATGTGCAGGAAAATCCCCTAAGAGAAGTGATTCTTAAAAGAGAGGAAGTAATCAGATTTTCGAAATCATATTAAGAAAACTAATGAAAATAGCAATCCTCCCAAGTTTTCAGCTAAAATCTGTTTCAGCGAGCTGTGGTTTGAAGAAAACATTAATATAACGGGACTAATAGACTAAATGGAATTCTTCTTTCTTTTATAAAGTACTCCATCGTTACTAAATATAGGACCTAGTTAACTTTTTTGGAATATCCTTGAAAAAAGTAAAATAAACCACTTATAAATTGATTTGCCTGAATTTTTTCTCTAAACCATTTTATTTGACTTATAAGCTAACATATAATCTAATAAAACACAAAATACGTTATGACTAAATGGCTCATTTAGCTTCGTTAATCTATCCAAAAAAAGTCAAATAGATCTTATATTTAGAAACGGAGGGAGTATGAATTAAAGCACCAGCACTAATTTAAGAGCTATTCCCAGTTTAAGTATGGAGCCGCATTGTCAATATCATCACCAGTGCCCAATCATTTTACATTATATAGCTTTAATCTCTTCTTTAACTAATCAATACGTGATCACTTCTCCACTTTTCAGAGGGCTCATGTCTATAATAGTCTCTTTTTGACTCTTGATACCATGTTAGAAGGTATATAAAAATAGCTTAAATTATTTGGATAAGACTCTCCCTTTTCACATTATATACATTTAATCCCTCTTTAGTTAATCAACTCAATGTAAGAATTATTTATATTCCACTCCCTCTGTCCTAAATATAGGATATATTTGGTTATGGGAGTTTTTCTTAAATATAAGACATTTTTACATTTTTTCTCACATTTTCCCAAATTATCCCCATAAATACTCTTCAATATTAAACAAGAAAGAGATGGCCGATGGGGATAAAGGTAGATGATTAGGGTGTATTGATAATATCAAGTTATTTTTATTAACTTAACTAGCATCATTAACCTAATCAAATTAGGTAAAGGCCTTATATTTAAGAAGAGATGGAGTAATACTCACAACTCACTACTCATCTACTCCATCTACAATAACCGATCGAGGTCGGTCAGTGTCAGCTCCGTAAATTCAACAGGTTAGCATCAGAATCAAATCTTTAGCTCTTTCCTTCATCAGCCTTGTTAGTAGCAAGTATATCAACCAATGCACATATATCCAGAAGTAGGAAACCACTATTTAGAATTATTGAGAGATATGAGAAAATACATTATCTATATATACAAACAAAATACCTCCTCAATCCTCATCATCATGCAGCCAAATCACAATCCCACATTTACTTTAAAAGAAAAATTAAAAAAAGTAAATCACCAACAGTATTGGAATATTGAATAATTGCCATAATTAGTGATTGGTTCATATACATATAAATAAGAGCCCTAACTAATGTGTAAAGAATGAGATTATGTAATCTACACCAAAAGAGGGATAACGTAACTTGCATAATCCCCAACAATTAGGGTCGTAAACTCATTACCCCAAGGAATGATTGATCAAGTGGGTTAGATCGTTGTATATTCTTTAATCATAAATGATAATGTTGTACATTTTTCTTATTATTTCTTCCCCCATCAATATTCTTAACAAACAGGATAAAAACTCGAAGAATCAATTCATTTACCTTGAAATGGTTTCCCTTCAACTTCTGCCATTCCCGAAGACGAGCTTCCCCCATGGAAACCAGGGGCCCCACCAAAAATCCCATGGGCTTTTCCCTGGGCCAAAACATCACTAAGAACAACCTGCCTATTCGGCCCAAAGGCCCAATCACTCCCACCATCGCCACCACCTTCTCTCTCCGCCGTCGTCGCCGCCGTCGTCCTGGAACTCCTCTGCTTCTCCGATCGCCTCCTCTTGGCCTCCATTCTCCTCAACATCTGCAACTCCTTCCTCTTCCTCCACTCCTCCTCCGTCTCCGTCGGCAACGACGTCGTCCTCAGAATCGTCTTCGGAAACGCCGCCGTCTCCTCCTCCGTCGCCGCCGTCAACTCCGACTCGTTCTCTCTCACCAAAGGCATTGTTCCGATTATCGAAGACGATCGCCCTAATTTCTTCGCACTCTTATCAACACCAAATCGACCGCCCATAGAAAGCCCTAGATTTAACTCAATCTCCTCCGAACCACCTTCAACCTCTGAGATTTCAGATTGTTGAGTGGTTTCGTCCCTGGATGTGAATGTACGGAGTAGATCCCTTGGATATTTGTCTATTTGTAGGGATAGTGTTTCCAGTTCCATTGATTTTCTTCTCCTTCTTGTTCTTCTTTCCTCTTCGTTGTCTTGGCTCATATTTTGGAGAGAGATTTGTTAGTTAGTAGTTAGTAGCTAGTGGTTAAGCTAAGCTACTAATTATTAATATGCTTCAGTTGTGTGGAGAATCAATCCATGGGAGATACTGAAGAGTGGTTGATTCAACCTTCTGGAAGAGAAGATGTGAAGCCCGATGGAGAAGCGAAATGAAGAATCCAGAGCTCAATCACAAAAACCCAAATGAATGATGTTTCTGTTTCAAGTTCAAGTGTGACTGGAAGGAAGGAAGCGATCCCAACAAAAATTGAAAAGAGAAAAAAAAGAAAGCTGAAAAAGTTTCTTATTTTTCAGTTTTTCTTTTCTTTTCCCACGCCGTCTCGTTGTATTATTTTCTCCCCCATTTCTCATCTCAAATCAAGTAAGCAATCTAACTTTAATATTTAATAAATTAAATTCTAAAAACTTTATTTTAGTGTAATTTGAAGGGTTAATACTCCCGTTTACATATTAGTTATTACTTAATTTAATTCAATTAAGGATGTTAATTAAGTTAATTAAAATTATATAATATTACCAAAACAACATAACTATACATTTATTTTCACCATTCTCCTCTTAATTATTTATCACTGAAGATGATCAATAGGGATTTGATGAGAAAATTTGAGAAAGATTACAAAAAAATTCTTATATTTATGAATAAATATAACTTCTTAGACAAGTCATATATTAACAAAACCGAAGGAGTAGTTACTACAATTCTCTCCTCTTCAACTACAACTACACACTTGTTTTAGTGTCAATCCCTCAAATTTCAAGTTCCATGTTCCAACCACTCAAATTTTATTTAGGTGAAAGATGTTAGTCTCTATAATTTTAAGAAGTAAATTATTTTGCTTTTTGAAGATGCAAAATTCCTTAGTTCAAAATGTGATAGATCAAAATCAAAATAATAACCAATTTGAGTGTCAAAGTTTATATACTACCTCCGGTCCTAATTATAAGAGCCAGTTGACTGTTTTGGGGGAAATTAAGGAAGCAAATTAGACCCCTAAATATTAATATATGCGAAATGTAATTAGATTATATGATAGTTTATAAGTAAAATAACTTACTTTTGAGGAAAAAAGATAAATATAAACAATTAATAGTGGTGTATTTTACATCCTTAATTTTTCCAAAAAAATCAACTGACTCTTGTAATTAAGACCAGAGGGAATATACCCTAGTTTTAAACTATTTCAACTAGATTGTTTATCTATTGTAAAATAATTTAGGATTTGATTAATGTTTTAAAAATAATTAAGTTTGAACTACACCAATTTCAATCCAACACTTGAGATAAAAAAACGAACAAAGATTGATTGAATTTACTGATAATCTTAAGGCTGTGAGTAAAAATCGATCTTGTTGGGAAAAGAAAGGGCGTTTATAAGCGCTCTAATATGTCTATAGGTATGTTCTAACTTTCAGGAATCTGGATCCCACTCAACTAAATCTATTTTCTTAAGTATTTTAGGGTTGGGAAAAGAAAGGGCTGAAATAGGAATAAAAAAGGTTAATATAACTTTTGATCCCTGAACTTTCACTCAATTTTGGTTTTGGTCTCTGAACTTTAAAATTTTTTGTTTTGGTCCCTGAACTTTCGGTCAATTTTGGTTTTGGTCCCTGAACTTTGAAATTTTTTGTTTTGGTCCCTGAACTTTCGGTCAATTTTGGTCTTGATCCTTGAATTTTCAATAATTTTGGTTTTGGTCCTTCAACTTTTTTTTTGAAGTTTTTTTCAAACTGAGGGACCAAAACCAAAATTACTGAAAGTTCAGGGATCAAAACCAAAATTGATCCAAAGTTCAGGGACCAAAACAAAAAATTTCAAAGTTCAGGGATCAAAACTAAAATTGACCGAAAGTTTAGAGACCAAAACAAAAAATTTTAAAGTTCAAAAACTTAAATCAAAATTGAGTGAAAGTTTAGGAATAAAAATTATATTAACCCCGAATAAAAAAAAAAGGATGGAAGAAGGGGGAGAAACTAGAAAGAGGGAAGGAGAATAATATAAAATAGTAGTATTGTATTCCGAAAGTACCCCTGTGGAGTGGGAGGGGAGGGACACGTGGTGTGAGAATGACACGATTTTTCACTGCAAATTGTCTCTGGGTTGGGATTCGCTTTCAAACAAGGCAACACGTGTCGAGAAATGGATTAGTGGGTGTGATCGCCACGTGTCAGTCAGACATCGATAATCGCGAAGGTGACACGTAGCTTCAATGATTTGAAGTGCTTATCATAATAGTGTTGCTTCCCTCTTTCCTCTTGTCCTATCACTATCCCCAATCCTCCACACCTCACCTTTCTTCTCTGTTTTTATGGAATACTAATAAAGATGCTCCCATTTTCTTATCATTATGTTTCTAGATTTGATCTCTAAATAAATCTTGTCGTATCTTTTATTTATATTATTTTTTAAATCACCCTCATTAATTAAGTGCCTATTTGGATAACATAAAAAAGTGTTTTTTTAGGTCAAATCTATGTTTCAAAATCTGAGTAGATAAACACTTTCAACTTTTTCAGAATAGCTTTTTTCTGTCAAAACCTATGTTTCAGTTAAACCAGACAAACACTTACAACTTTTTCAGAATAGCTTTTTTGCCTGCAAACTTAGGTTTGGGATAGAAAACCTAGGTTTTGTCATAAGCTATTTTTTTCTATAATCTCAGAAGCTATTTTCCAGAATCTATTCTCCAAAAGCAATTTTTCAGTTTTTTTTCTCAAAAGCTATTCTCCAAAAGCTAATCCAAACAGGCCTTAAGTAATACTCCCTCTAATTCAAAATATAAGAGGCAACATGAGAAATTTTATGGTCCAATATATAAGAGGTAGTATGCAAAAATCAAACGTAATAAATGCATGTTTTTTAATTCTACCCTTATATATTACTCGTAAATAGTAAATACATGGAGAGGAGGGGAGAAAACGTGTATAATAAATTATAAAAAAAATAAAAAACTCTGTTAAAACTACCTATAATAAATTATTTCAATATATTTTATTAATATGTGCAAAAGCTAAAAAGATTGACTACTTATAATAATAAACACCAAAACTATTATACACTTACTTATAAGATGTAAAAAGTCTCATTATCAATTGTAACTTGGAAGTTGCTCACGTGGTGGTTTACTGGTTACACTTGCTCTGATTGAATAACATCCCGGACGCAAACTCTCAAGTCTCAATCATAATCCGAGTCACTCAGTGTGTGATTAATAATTTTTAAAATATTTTCTCCGTTTATTTTGAGAATACTTGAAGTTAAATATAGCATTTTACCTATCCACTTAAATATGAGCACACTGAAAAGGTGTTTTATTTGGGTTGGAGTTAAAGAGTCAATCACTTCCCCTCAATTTCGATGAGACAGCTAGTGGTATTTTTTTTGAACTGGAGGTTATATGCTTCACCAATAAATGATATGCCACTATCAATACATCATTTTTCCTTTCTATGGTAATATATGGACCACTCTGTTATTTATTATAAATTCACCATAACTATTTCCTACATATTAAGAAGAAGGGAAAGTTATAACATTAAATATGATATATTTTAAAAGAAATTTAATTTCTAACTTTGCCCTTATTTAAGAATATGTGTTAAAATAATATTTTATGCATTATAAACATTATCTCTCATCTTTTCTAATTCCAACATAAGAGTAAAATAGTCACAATAGTATTAATTGATCCCAAATTAGACTATATTTAGGAACCAAAAATTTGAGGTAGTTAAATTTATCGTAAAGAACAGAATAATACGTCATTACATCATATAACAAAAAAATTATGTATCTTAGATGGTATATTCATTCACGAATGGAAGTACTATAATCACAAACAAGTTTTGATTATAAAACCAAAATCAACCGAATTAGTCCGGAGCACCTCAGTTTAAAGAGATAACTTATCACTAACAACTTATTGGTTGATATGAGAAGCAGATTTACCCATGTACCTATGTAAAAGAAAAAAAAAACATAGGTTCGAATAATTGGAAGTATGTATACATTAGTTTTGAATTTAAAGTGACTTTGTTTATATACGTTAAATTAAATATAAATATTAAGAATCAGAGATCATATTAATTTACTCCTTCTTGGATGGAGGGAAAATGAGAGAGGAAAGAAGTTTTCTCCTAGCCATTGTTCGTTAGTTCAGCTGGCGAAATGTTGGATATTCGACTATTTTGATTAGTGTTCGATTTCTGGGGAGTACCACTTAGTTGTGATTCCAGTTGCGGCTTCTGGGAAGGCATCTCTAAAGCTAAGTGAAATTAGGCGAAACCTTCCTATGTTGACAGACATAAAAGGTTTCCTTGTCATACTCCAGAGCCCAAAGAAGAGGTCTCAATGGATCATGAGTTAGGAGACATGTCCTTACACTGTGGGTGATCCAAACTTCTTTCCTAAAATTTTGTGATAAAAAAAGAAAAAGAAAAAGTTTTCCACGGCTTGTTTAGGGGAGAAAATGGGAGAAGAAAGAAAAGTGACAGAGAACCCACCCCATTTTCTCTCCAATTTTTTCTCCATTATTGAGGAGAAAATTTTTTTTCATGAGGGTCTTTCTTCCCCCGGCCCCCCCCCCCCCCCAAAATTTCCATGAGTGTCCCTCGTGAGCCTAAACAACTTCATATATTTGCGTCTCCGGCTACTGTGATCCCAGCAACTGCCAACCCCATTTTTCCATCCTGATTTGAGCACCGTCTTGTTTCTTCTATACCTGAGTGTTCCAGTCACTAGCCATTGATGTTTTTTTGGGTGAAATTTAATTTGGTAGAAAAATTCCATGCGATCTACGAGGGAAAAAAAATAAAGCGTTGCTTTCCACTTTGATTGCAGACGTAAAGAACCCCCTAAAAAAAACTCCACCAGTCCACCCACCTCTAAATATAAGTTTCAATAACTATTTTGTTTTATTTGAAAAATCTATTTAAATTAGTTAAAAACAACAATATTATGAGAGGAATCTGATTTATTTTTTAACTTTATTTTTATTATTAAATTTGTATGAGAATGGCAAATAAGAGATAATAAAGATGAAAGAGAGTGTATGAGGAAAAGATAAATAATGAGTAAAATTGAAAAAAATACAATAAATGCTTGATAGTCCTAAAATAAAGCTTACATTTTAGGACAAGTCTATTCACAAATATACAAATATGAAGCTTATAATTAGGAACGGAGGGAGTGATACCCCATTTTTTATATAAAATATGCTAAAATAAAATAAATTTTCATCAAATAAATTGATTTTAAGTTTTTTATTGAAATATTTTATTTAACTTTAAACATGTTATAAAAATAAGGATATTTTAAGTCATTTAGATGTTCTTTACCAATTTTCTTTCTTCCCTATCTTCTTCCCTCCATCCAGGCAAGAGAGGTACTGACATTTTCTTTCAAGTTTTTCTTCCTCCCCTTCTCTCTCCTCTTTTTTTCTTTCATCCCAACTCTTCTCTCCGTCTAAGCATAGCTTAAAATGACTCATCATTTGTTATTTTGAATATAAAAGCAAACACCGTATGGCAGCCTCGGTGTTGTCAAGTTCAGTGTCAAGGTTGCTCCCAGCCCATGTGCTGTGGAATGTGTTTCTTGACCTTTTTTCATTAGTTGTAATATATTCCATGATACGTATGGCACCACATTATCTCTCTTAACTTTATAGTGCTACTCCCAGGTACGAACCTTAACGTGTAAACAATTAATTTTAATTGATGTAGAAATTCTGTATAAGTTTAAATTTATGTTACATTCTCTCTTCTAATTAGTAAAAACTAATATGATAAAGGAGCTCATAGTAGTTAACAGGGATGATATTAAAATTAAAAATATTATAAAACATAAAAGACATATTGAAATCACTTGAATTTAATCCTAAATTTAGAGGCCAAACTAATATTTTTAACTATTTTTATTTGTATATAAACTAAAAATGAATTGCAACTGGGATTTTGACAAAAATGTTATATTTTAAATTATTTTACTATTAAATGGATCGACCGGGTTGTTCAACCTTAATCGGTAATCTTGAATTCAGACCCTGGGTAGTATGTAGCCGTGATAATTATTGAAAATGACGAGGTTCTCCTCTGGGAAAATTCCATTTTACCCCATAATAAGGAATTAATCTCAAATTCCCCTCAAAACATTCTAAAATTTCACTGCACCCCCAAGGGACTAAAGTGAAATTAAATGTTTCAGCTAAAAGACCAAAATGTCCTTATTGAAAGAAGTACAAACGTTTTGGAAATTTCTCATATGCGTCTTGGAAATTCTCCATATGTGTCTTGGAAATATAGTTGTGAAATTTTGGATGTTTTAGTTTTGGATTTCTTGATTTTTGAGACTTGAAAATACTCACATTGACGTTGAAAATAAGCACAGATGTTTTGAAAAGTTCCCTCATATGCGTCTTGGAAATTTCCCATGTGTGTCTTGGAAATTCTTCATATGTGTCTTGGAAATCCTGTACAAAATTCAATAAAGACATTTTGGTCTTTTAGTTGAAACATTTAATTTCACTTTAGTCCCTTGGGGGTGCAGTGAAATTTCAGAATGTTTTGGGAGGAATCTGAGATTAATTCCTTATTATGGGAGTAAACTGAAATTTTTCCTTCTCCTCATGGTAGGCTACACTCCACGAATAAGATTAGCCTGTTGTTAATAACACCGAATACCACCGGTAGATAAATAAAAAAAAAAGATTATAAGCACGTTAATATACTATTATACAATAAGTATGGGAGGGAGGAGCATTTTAAAGTTTTGTGGGCACGTTCATAAAAACCCTTCATATTAATATTAGTGAGTAGTGGCAAATGAAAATGTGATTTTAAAAGTCTTAATTTCAAATTTTGATTCTAATATTAACACATTCCCTCATTTTTAAATATAAGATAAATATATCTAATTTGATTAGATTAAAAATGTCAGTTAACTTACTTAAAATTATATAATATTACCAAAACACCAAATGTATTCTTACCCCCTTTGGCTTTTTTAATTTGAGGAAAAGTTAAGAAAATTAGAAAGGCATCTTATATTTTGGAATAAATTCATATCCCAAATTGGTTATATACTACTCTGGTCTTATTTAAAGGGTAGAGAGAGAATGCTTTATTTGATCATATTTATAAGCATGACATGACATTAAATCTTATGTGTGAATATACTATTTAACCCTTCATTTATTTATGTGTTTTTGTTATGTGGTGTAGTTGATACTCACTCTGTACCTAAACATAAACTTCATATTTGTGAATGGGCTTGTTCCAAAATATAAGCTTCATTTTGACGTTGTTTACGCATTTATTGTATTTTTCCCAATTTTACCAATTGTTTATCTTTTTCCCATACATTTTCTTTCATCTCTATTATCTTTTATTTGTCATTATCTTTCACCTTTAATAATAAGGATAAAGTTAAAAAATAAATTATATTAAGTACACAATTATCGTTTTTAACTAATTTAAGTAGTTTTCTTGATAAACACAAATTAATTATTTAATTTCTTGAAAGTGTCTTGTACAAGAAGAGATGGAGCATTATTTTATTCTTCGACTCAAAACATGGGATAGCTTGAACCCTCCACGTCATTACCCGCCTTTGTTAAACTGCAAAAGTGAAGAAAGAGAACACGTGAAGTCGAAGACGTAAGCAAAATGGCCGGACGTAACTCCGAAAGGTCGCTCTCAGCTAAATGTTAAAAAAAAAAAAAAAAAAATTGAAGAGAGAGAGGGAAATGAGTCCTGTGTCCCACAGTACATGCACTTCACCGTAACAGACACGTGGAACATGTTCCATACTGAGACACGTGGCATCCCCACTTACCCCGTCCCCCTTTCCGCCATAGTAATTTCGAAAGGGGAATTGGCAACTCGCAAGTTGCAAAATTTTGGTCAGGTGGGCCCCAGGTGTCGGACATGAATCATGATGAGCCATGCTTCCTCTGTCTGTGTTTCCTTGGACCACGTGGCTGACACGCACTCCATGTTCTTCCCCATCTTTCTCGCCCCCTTCACTTTTCCTCCACCCGCTTCACCGTTTGTGGTTCTCCTGTGTCTGTTGAAATATGTATTAATTATACACACATGTTTAGTTTTATGTCTCTGTTACATAACCTTAAACTAAACTAACGTGAGAAGACCCACCTTAATATTGTTATTCTTTTAATTCGTCTTCTAATTCTTAGACTTGGATTTTATGTTATCTTCAATAGTCCTTAACCATTGAATTTGTTTCTACTCTTCATCATCAACCCCTTTCAAATTTTATATATCAGTGGTACTCCTCCGTCTCATCATCAATGTGTTTATGGGGAGTGTTCAGCTAGTTGGCTCAGTTTTGGGTAAAAACCTAATAGACAGAAGAAAAAATAAGTAATGCTAATTTTATAGGGCGTCAATTGACGTGAATGAGGAAGACACATAAGTTGTAACATCCTAGCATTTCGCTGTTGAAATTGTCCACTTACGGGTCCATCACCTTCACGATTCTAAAATGGATAAAGAGGTGGAAGGTAGGCAAATCTTTACAGGACAATTGCACTCAAGTCTCAAATAATGATTTAATATCAAATAGGTTTATTGACTTTCTCATTTGTTAACTAAAACTATTTCAATTATCAATAGTTGTCATTAACAAATTCTTGAAACATCTCCAAAATTAAATCTCTTATTTGGGACTTGAGTGCCGTTGTCACATCTTTATATGGGGTGTCTTTCTTTTTTCTCCCAAGCCGAGTGAAACTTCACACAACCAATGCTAAGTCTCGTTGTGGGTGTGGAACAGATAGATATTCAGCAGGTCCATTTAATTCAGCTGACCACCCATTTATCTTTATGATTAGGGAAGCTGTAACTGAATTAGTGTTTTCCTTAATGCTGGTGCTCAATCCTCGCCATCCTCTTAAATAGACTGACCCATAAAAACAACTACTGGTATATATGTTTAACTATGACAAGAAAATATCAAATCCAACTATGTTAGTGAGTTTAATAACTCAATACAATTTATTTCTCTAAATTTTTAGTTTTGTTTTAATTCTTCATTTTTTTTGTGTTAAGTGTAGGTAACCTTGTTCAAGATGTTATCGACCGGTAAAATTAGACCCTTCTCCTAGCATTAAACTCTTCCATTTGATTACACATATTAAGAGTTTTTCATTAAGCAAATAATCTAAAAGGGGTGTTATAAAAAATAAACATTACTCTGACAAAAAAAAAGAAAAAAGAAAAAGAAAAGTAAACATTACTTTATGATAGCTGAATAATATAAACTATTTTTATTGTTATATATAAACTAATTATCTAACTAATCCATTTACTACAGCGGAAATGAATCACTAAGTTCACATATAAATAAATATGTTATAATAGGAATTATATTCTTCGAAAAGACAATTGGGGTCAGGCAAAAAAAAATGTGAATTGTATTAATAGAAATGACCAAATAAATGTTCATATACAACAATTATCAAAATTTTCAAATCCTATATGCATAAAATACTGATATTGTGACTCAGATTGTCATTTTCTTTTGCTAGTAACTCAGATTGTCATCACCAACCAAGTGCATAGAAATAAGTCAATCTTGGTTTTCAGCAATCTTGGTCTTTGACATTCAATCTCTGATTATTGGGTGTTAGATACCGGACAAAAATAGGTAGATATCTGGGAGTTCTAATTGATTATAAGTCAAGTAGAGGTGAAATCACACAAGATTTGATTCGACGACTTTCTGCTAGATTGGATGCATGGCAGAGGATCACTCTATCTCAAGCTGGCAGATTTGTATTATTAAGATCTGTGGCGTCTTCTTTAATTTATTGAATTTTCAACTTTCTTGTTTTAAGCTTTCTGGAACTGGTGCGGCAAGGTTAAACTCATTATGCAGCAATTTCTTATGGGGAACTTCACAGGGTCATAACAATATTCATTACATCAGATGGTCGGCGGTATGCACACCGATTCAACATGGAGGTCTTGGATTAAGGATGTTTGAAGACAACAATCAGGTTTTAATGGCAAAAAATTTATGGCGTCTAATTGCTCCAGATGGTTCTACTTTTCTAAAGAGAACGTTGGTGCAGAAAATACTTTCTCAGGGTTCCAATCAAATCTTTACAAATGGTTCGGGATTGTCTTTCATGTGGAAAGGAATTCTCAGTTCAAAGGACCTCATTCAAGACTTTCTGCAATGGAAAGTTGGCTCAGGTAATTCTATCCCTATCAACCACCATTTATGGTGGCCTATGCTGTCGTCTCCACCATCGAATGTTCGATTGGTGTCAGATCTTTTCAAGCATGATGTTTATGGGAGGAATGTATTTTGGAATGAGAATCTTTTGAATTCGTTGTATGATATTTCCACTGTTAAACAAATTTTAGCTACTCCTTTTTCAATATATCTAAAAGAAGATCACTTGAAGTAGGCACCTGCGTTGGATGGTCATTATAAGGTAAGTACAGCTTATAAGTTGATATATAGAAATAATGATGTCAATGATTCTCCACACATATGGGAGGTATTATGGAAATCTCAGGTCAACCGCGCTTTAAAATCAAATTGTGGAAGATACTACATAAAGCTATTCCTATTGGTGAAATACTTGAGTCATCATGTTGTGGGAAATGTATTATTTGGTATACGTGGGCAATGTTGAGAAACTTTGACCATTTGTTTTTGGAATGTGATTGGTCATGATCAGTTTGGTTTATGAATGCCTGGGGTTTAAGGGTGAAGGATATTCTCATGCAAGGCGGATTGGTCACATGGTTGAAAAAATTATTTGCTCTAACGAACGTTAAAAATAAGATTCAAATGGATTTGGTTCAGCGAATCATGCTTGTCTTATATATAATTTGGGACAAACGAAATACTTTAGTGCATAGCAAAAAAGATATTACTCATGAAGCTGCTCGGAAGTTTCTTAATCTTCAAGCCTTCTGGATGACATTTATCCAACCTCATGTGTCTTCTTGTCAAACATCAGTATTACACAACAAATCTGGGACTTCTTTCTGGATAAAACCAATTGATCAGATTCGCAGAGATGTGCTTCAATTATCATGGATCATTTCCTGGAACCCAACTTTTAAAGTGGAGGAGAATAGTAAATTTATTCATGCTGGCATTAGAGTTTTTCATGCAGGATCGTTTTGTTGGAAGACTATTTACAAGCTTTAAGTTCACAGTACCAAAAGAATGGCTTCTCTGCATATTTTACGTTCTACTCTCAATGAGATTACAGGACATATGACTCAACCAAGGGAATGCTTGTTCGTGGTATCTACAAGCAAATACAAGAATAAATTCATCAACGGCCACATCCAGTGTTCTTCTTTAGACGAGGAGATTAAATATCTATCTAATAAATTTAATTCCTGTAACTTATTATTAATCGTCTTTTATTAAAAACTTTAACTTCTGAACTGGCTTATACTATAACTTTTTCTTTATAAATTAAATACAATATTACCAAAAAGAAAATTTCAATAGTATGATTTTTAACTGATTTTTTAAGATTCTGCAGACCCCTGTGTATGTGACAATGTAAATAGAGGCATTTTAGTCAATTTGTCTTTTCCAAACTTTGGTGAAATATTAGGGTAGGCATTTTTGTCAATCTGTATTTTCCAAATATTGGTAAAAGATTATGGTTTGTAGGTGACGTTTTTATAATCTGTGGTCTTCAGTGACACTATCCCTCTTACACGGGCGCAGATGTCATTTCATCATATAAGCACTTAAGCATTTATAATTAAGTTGAATCATTTATTTGATTTACTCTATATGAAAAATGTAAATCCGAATCTTCCACATTAATGTATCCAAATTAATTGATTACAAACCAAGAATTTTTCTCCACTATAATATCCACACACAACACGAAATAACGAATAATTAGATATAAGTTAATAGAAAAAATGTTAAATTAATAAAGATGCAATCATGATTAAACATGTTAGTATGTTTGGAATTTGATAATTATGATGACGCATGTGATCCAGATATTGCAAAGTCACAGGGCACTAAAACTACGAAAAGAAAAAAAAATTAATACCTTCGTCCTTAAATACAGGATCTAATTAATTTTTTTTGGAGAATACTAAAAAAACTAATTAAATATGTTATTTAAAAATTATTTTTTTTAAACTAGTTTATTTGACTTATAAGCTAACATATGATCTAATAATATACAAAATACGTTATGATTAAGCGGTTTAATTCGTTTCCTTAATTTCTTCAAAAAAAAGTCAATTGATCTTATATTTAGGAATGCGGGAAGTAACAATAAAGAGGTTTATACATATATATATATATATAAAACAAGCGACTCATCAACTCGCAAGCTCTTCAATATTCAAGACTCGAATCATGTGGCTTTATTTGCAGTGTCAACGTGCCTTCGTATAAAAGCTAAGTTGATATAATATTCTCTGACCAAATTCTTTTGGCCAATTATTACTGTGTCTAGATATATAAACTGTTCAATTGGTGCATCATAAATTAACATTGATATATTAAAAGTTTCTATTAAGGGTCACTTTATTTTACGTGAATTGCTTATTTTTCTTAAAAAGAAAAGAAAAGAAACTAAAGGCAAAAATAAGTACCTAAACGCGAATAACAGTAACTAATAAATTAGTACAAGTGTTTTATCCATGCATAGTGACACATTTACTAATTATTTTAATTTAATGTGGAGCATAAAACCTCACCGCTCGAATATATATATATATATATATATATATATGTATTCATGGAGCATTATTTTGTTTAAAATATAGATACAAATATCAAAATAAATTTCCTGATAATCATAATCTAACTAGTTCATTTTGAAATAAGTCTCCGATCAACCTTTAATTAAGTCTTAAAGATTCATCATGTTTCTGGACTTGAACTTATTCGGGCTTTATGTGTTGCTGTGGACAAGTTGGTTGGGCTTTGTAATTTTATTTCTTAAATGCTATGGCCGAAGGATATTTCGTTTTGCAAAGTTTGATTGAATTTATTGGGATAGTTTATTGTTTGAACTGGGATAAATTCTTTAAGTAAAAAGAAAAAGAAATTATCCCAATGCATGACATGGACATGGCAATAGGAAAGGAAGAGCCGAAAAATTGACCCTACTTCTGCCGGTCCTACTTATAAAAGGTAATATAACAAATTTTTTTGTTTAAAATATAAAAGATAAAATGTAAAAGTCAAAAATAATAAATGGATGCTTTCCATTTCTGCCCCGTTCTTAAATATAAAATTTAGTTGATTTTTTTGGAAAATCTTGAGAAAGTTAAATAAGTTATTTTTAAATCGATTTTCTTAAATTTTTCATTTTAACTTGTTTATTTGACTTATAAGCTACTAACATATAAGATAATAATACATAAAGTGCGTTATAATTAAGTGGTTCATTTATCTTCCTTAATGTCTTAAAAGAAATCAACTTGATCTTATATTTAAGATTGGAGGAAGTGGTAAATGCAAGGATGGTAGAGAAAGTGTACACAATAAATGAGTAGGAGTAAAAATAGAAAACTTTATCAAATCTACCTACCACTCTGTTTCTTATTATAAGTCTATCCTAATTACTTCTCACATTCAAAGGAGTAGAAGTTATAGTATTAAATATGACCTATTTTTAAAATAAATTTCCAACTTTGCCCTTATTTAAAAACATGTGTGAAAATATTATTTTATACATTATAAACCTTCTCTCTCATCTTCCTTATTTTCAATATAGGGGTAAAATAATCACAATAACATTAATTGATTACAAACTGAATTTATATTTTGGAACAAAAAATTTGTAATAGTTACACTTATAATAAGGAACGGAGTGTTGTTGACCACTTTTTATTATAAAGATTAGAAAACCAACTGGATTTGGGGTTTTAATTATGGATGGATACCTGTGGATAAAAAAAAAAACGAAGAAGATCACCCCAGCCGGCCCAGGCCCAGGCCCAACTGCATGTGGTCATCGCTTACCGCCTTCGCCCTAATCTCTCCGATTCTTCGCCGTCTTGCTCTCCTCTTCTTCTTCTCTCTATCAATCTTGGCTGTCGACTTGAAAAACAAAATCTTATAGAGCTGAAACAAGAAGCAACAGATGGAAAAAGAGTGAGAAAAAGTGGCGAAATATTTGTCTAAGATCATTTCTTTGTGTTATTTAAATTTTGTGCTGAATAGGATTAATCTCATGCAAAATGTAGATGACTTTCCCTAAAGTTTACCTCAATTCTCAGCTTGGTGGTTATACAT
The DNA here is from genome assembly GCA_037074515.1 of Mimosa bimucronata. Lineage (NCBI taxonomy): Eukaryota > Viridiplantae > Streptophyta > Magnoliopsida > Fabales > Fabaceae > Mimosa > Mimosa bimucronata. Next base: position 28,903,140 of record CM073445.1, on the reverse strand, counting down.
TTAAAGTTTGCGAGTCCATTCTTATGATTTTAAATGGTTACACGGTCCTCACACTTCAAATTGATTATATACCTATGCTTGTGTTGCTGGTTGCCACGTCTTTATCGTGTTTTTTTTTTTTAAAGCATCGGGTATTTAATTTTGTTTGGAGAAGAAAATGGGAGAAATGCCTTTGAGAGGATCTGGATTTATAGGGAAGGCCATAGTTCTGATTCGTTAAGGAGAACGTTTAATAGAATCATCAGTTAAATGAAGGGGATGGAACGTTTGCCGATATTTCTTAAGAGAAAGAGGTTAAGTTAGAGCTGTCAAATGGAGAATTTGCTGTCAAGGAGTTTGAAGAAATAGATATGCAATGTAATAATGCCACAGAGGTGTTGGTATAGAAAGATGAGCTTGTTATTAAATATAACATTTTTTTAATTTTTTTAAATTTCTTTTAAGTTATCCCTATTGATACTGCTAACGATAAATAAATAAAAGAGGGAGGGTGAAAATGAAAGCAGATGGTTATAGTTATAATATGATTTTAACAAACTTAACTAGCATATTTAATCTAATCAAATTAGATATAGGTTAGGTTGATGAGAGGACAAAAAGAGGAGATTTTCAAAACCTCGATAGACATATATACGAAAGTTTATTGATTTTTCACTCTCTCTGCTCCTATGGAGCTTAGCTATTCAAGGAAAATAAAATCTCATTTTGCTTCCCCTGAAGTGCTGATTGTGCAATTTGTTAGAATCCCTTTACTTTGTCTGGTTAACTTTAGGATCTGTGTATTTGTTAATGATTTGCCATTGAACTACCGGTCCACGGGAAAGCTTTTCAATTTGTAATTCATTTCCAAAAGATGTTTTGCGTAAAAGTGATAGCCTAGATGAGGTTATGCAGGTGTTGTTTAATTTATCTTAGACAAATAATGTTTTTATTGATTATTGCTACTTGCCATAATACTCCATCCAGTCATAATTATAAGATTAAGTTGACTTTTTTTTTAAGATTAATGAAACAAGATAGACCACAAAATTTTAACATATGTTACTTGTAATTAGATTATGTTAGTTTATAAGTAAAATAGTTTAATTTTGAGGAAAAAAGATAGATACAAATAATTTAAGGGAAAATTCAAGAAAAAGACTCTTGAATTACCAAAAGGACACTTTGATACAGCGAATTTCAGAAATGACCAGTAAGTACAATTCCGTACAGTGACTGAATTGTCCTTTGACAAATTTAAAAGAAAAGTCCAAAATACCCCTGGTTCAATTATAATTTTTTTAATAAAGGGCCACCACTACCACCGGCCTCCGAAGAGGGCCACCCCGCCACATGGCGGCAGGTCCACATGCCACGTGGCAGCGTGCCACATGGCTGGGTGTGGGGCCGCCACAAACCACCAAGCCAACATGTGTGTATGTAATATATATTGCAAACAATATATATGTTCCATGTTTCATTCGTTCTCAAAACTGTTAAGGAATTCCCAACTTCTCATAAAGGATTCCCAACTTTTGTTAAGGGATTACCAACTTCCAAAATACTTTACCAAATCTTCTTACTTGTTACCAGAAACGTTCAAGGGATTCCCAACTTCTCATAAGGGATTCCCAACTTTTGTTAAGGGATTCCCAACATGTATATTACCATTTACCAACTTTCAAAATACTTTCCCACCTCCTCCACTTCCCCATTTATTTTTGCCCCCCACATGCCACGTGGCGGGTGTGGGGCCGCCACGTGGCGGGCTGGCCCCCGCCGGAGCTCCGGCGGCCTGCGGTGGGCCCACCGCCGGTGGTGGCGGCCCATTATGAAAAAAAACTTATAATTGAACCAGGGCATTTTGGACTTTTCCTTTAAATTTGTCAAAGGACAATTCAGTCACTGTGTGGATTTGTACTAACTGGTCATTTCTGAAATTCGCTGTATCAAAGTGTCCTTTTGGTAATTCGAGAGTCTTTTTCTGGAATTTTCCCATAATTTAATGTGGTTTATCTTGCAGCCTTAATTTTTCTAAAAAAGTCAACTTAATATTGTAATTAAGACCTGAGGGAGTACTGTTTTGATAAAAGAACCTGTGTTTACAGGTTGCATGTTCTGAATAAGGGGGATATGGAATTGATAGTTTTTTTTTTTCAGACTTTCTTCTAGGGTTAGACTAAGAGGATAGTTGCAATGGTAGAATGTGGTCAAATCCCATGATATAATGAAACACTCTAACCACTTATCTTTATTCCTAATTCCTATCATTCTTTTGTTTGTTTATTACTAAGGAGTATTAATAGTGATAATTTGAGAAAATGTTGAGAAAAATTAGAAAGAGATCTTATGTTAACGAACAAGCTCCCTCATAGATTATCATGGAGTTATAGAGTTTTTGTTAATCCACCTTCTTCTATCCATGGAGAAGGTGAAGAGAGCATCTTGTTAGTGAGTTGTAGTATGGGTATGAAAAAATAGGGTTAAATATGAATTTTGCCTTGAAAGTATTTGTTGAGTAACGATTTTATCCTGTAAGTTTTTTTTAGAACCAATGTCATCCCGGAAGTATGGAAAATGTAGCAATATTGTCTTAAACTAATGGAGTTGTTAATGGATGTCACGTCATGGTCCATATCAGGATGAAGAAGAACGATTTTTGCCCTGGAAGTTTTCTTTGAGAAGCGATTTGGCCCACTTCCAAGGCGATATTGCACCCCAAAAAACTTTCGAGGTAAAATCGCTCATCGAGGAAAATTTCGAAGGCAAAAATGGTTCATCTTCATCATGACATGGACCATGATGTGGCGTCCGTTACAACTCCATTAATTCTAAGTGACATTGCTAGACTTTTTATACTTCCGGAATGACATTGGTTCCAAAAATATTTTCAGGGTGAAAACCCAGTAAATACTTCTGGAGACAAAATTTGTATTTAACCAAAAAAAAAAAAAACTCAAAGTCAGAGTTCTTGATTTCAACTTTAGTTTCCATTATAAAGAAATGGAAAGAAATTATCCCAGCGAGTAAAAATAATTTTATTTGTTTTTTTGAATCAACGCGGCAAAAGGAAAAGGTGAGAACTTGTTATAACAAACACAAGCATCTGACTTATGGGACACAAAGTGCTTCGTTTCTTAAGCTTGCTCGGGATTCCATTAAGCATCTGGGGTTGAAGCTTTTGGACACATGTATTATCAATAAATTTGTCCAAGATGAATACAATATACTACATATTAATGTTTAATACATGCTATTATGTTATATTTCATCTTTAATGCAAGAGATATTTGTCTAATTTATGAAGGTTAATTAAGTTAAATAAATTGCTTAATTATAACATACTCCCTCGGTTCCAAAATAATAAGATATATTCACTTAATTTGATGATTAGATTAAGGATGTTAGTTAATTTAGTTAAAATCATATGATATGGCTAAAATAACCTAACCACATTTTTTTATTCTTACCTTCCATCTCTTGTTTGTTTGTCATTAAGGAGTATTAATAAGGATAATTTAGGGAAAATGTGAGGAAAAAATAGAAAGAGGTCTTATATTTAAGAACAAACTCACCTCCTCTAATAGGTTTTATATTTATGAACAGAGTGAGTATGTTATATGATTTCTCAAAAAAATTGTGTATCATTATATCATATATCACTTTATAAGTTAGATAAATTAGTATAAAAAATGAAAAATGAGTTAAAACAATAAAAATGTCTTATCAATAATGGTGGGAATAGGCCACGACTCTATTTGGGTGTATGATAAAAAAATAAAACAATAAAAAAAATTATTTGAAGGATAAAATTTTTTTATCTCTTATTTTTTATGTTTTCTTAATCTTTTAAGCTGGAAAAAAATAAATTCATTTATGAGCTAATTTTTTTTGGGTGTCCGATTAGATTAAAATCTCCACTTTATACTTGGTAAGAGCATAAGACCATAGATGATGTGACGAATCGGAGCATATAAAAATTTCTCCAATTTCTTGATATCACTTCAATCCGGTCCGGTTAAGTTCGGTTTATATACTGAAAGTGAAGGGAACCTAAACTGACTAAAATTCCCATCTTACCCCTAAAATCCCTCCCTCCTCCTTTTTCCTTCTTTTCATCCCTTTCTCTCTCCGACGGCATCACTCTGCAACTGCTATACGCTCACGTTCACAAAAGATTCAAGGCAGCGTTTTCTTCTTCATTCCCTTTCTATTCTCAACTATGTAAACTCTTCTTCTTCTTCTTCTTCTTCTTCTTCTCTCTTCGTCTGATGATCTGTTTCTTGTATTTGGGCTTGTAACTGGAGTTGCATTGTATTTCTTTACCTTTCTTCATGCTAATAGATGCTCATTAGACCTTCTTCTAACACCTATTTATTGTAATTTTCCTATTCAATTAAGCTGTGCCGCTGCTTTGGTGTGATGCCTTCCATGGCTCAAGGAGGATTCAGAAACTTCCCCGGCAATCAGAAGCCTGGTAGTAAATTATCCAATGAAAATCAGAATCGTCAAATTGACTTCCCTTCACGGTATTATGAAACATTATGTCTTTCTCTTGAATCCAGTTGATTACTTGATCATGCTTGGGATTTCCATTCATAGTCACTTGAACTAAATGTTTGAATGTTGTTTACCTAGTGTCTATTGCGAGCGAGGCTTAATAGGTTTAGGGCTTTACTATATTAATCAACAATTACCTTGATTATGCAGGAGACAGAAGATTTTACACCAAAGAAAGTCTCTTCCAATTGCTTCGGGTATTGGGTTGAGATTTATTTCTGGTGCTTTTTATGTTATCAATCTTATTTTCTTGTAAAATTAACATTGTTCTCACTGTTGCCATTCAGTTGAGAAAAGACTTGTTGATGAGGTCCGAAAGCATGATATTTTGATAATTGTTGGTGAGACTGGAAGTGGAAAGACCACACGTAGGTTACATTTTTGTACTTATAAATATTGTGGTTATTTTTATTTATTAGATTTATAATTTTCCTATCTGTTTATTGCATTAATGAAGCTAGATAAAAACTTTATGATTAGTGTGTTTCGATAATTTATATGATTTGCATTAAACTGTGCAGAGATCCCCCAATTCCTGTTCGATGCTGGCTTTTGCCATGATGGAAAAGTTATTGGGATAACTCAACCTCGGCGTGTCGCTGCTGTTACTGTGGCGAAAAGGGTTTCTGAGGAATGTGGTGTTGAATTGGGCCAAAAGGTTGGTTACTCTATTAGATTTGACGATTCTACCTCAAGTTCAACAAGGATTAAATACATGACAGATGGATTGCTTCTGAGGTAGAACCTTTGTACAACTTTAGATTTCATTTTACTGATTAATACTCTTGGGTGGAATTTAACAGTTCGATATGATACAATTTTCATTTTATTTGGCTCTCCAGAATTTTTTTTTTTTTTTTTTGTTGGGAGGGGGGGTGACTATGATATTTTTGTCCTTTTCCATTAGATTGACGCATACTTGATGGAAATGCCTGAGTTAAAATAGTTCTCAGTCTGATACTTACTATTAATGAGTGTCTAGAGTTTTAACAGACATAACTGTGGCAACAAGCCTGCCTTCTGACAAAGATAATTATCTAGGTGAAATCTATCTGAATCCCTTAAAGATAAAATACAGTGTTCTAAAACAAATCTAACTTGATAAAGGTAATTAAGGAGATAAAATACTAATAAAACAAAATGATAAAATAAAGCCCTAAGAAAGACAGCGCTGAAGTTCCCTTCCTTTGAGACATGCTGATCAACAAACCTAAAAACCTGTGGTATTAGAAGTACAATATACTAACAATGCTGATATGCCTCTATTTGTGCTTGCAGGGAAGCATTATTGGATCCATTTCTTTCTAAGTATTCTGTTATAATTGTTGATGAAGCTCATGAGAGAACTGTCCACACTGATGTCTTGATGGGCTTGCTTAAAAATGTACAACATGCTCGTTCCAATGTTGTTTCTGATGGTCGAAGACCTAATTCTGAAAACAAGAATCTAAAGAGTGGCATGTCAATGGAGAAAGAAAATGGTGGTCAGTGTGGCAATTTTCTTAGGAAGCAAAATAATAGAAAGTATGCTCCCCTGAAGCTAATCATCATGTCTGCAAGTCTTGATGCTCAGGTGTTTTCTGAGTACTTTGGTGGTGCAAAAGCTGTTCATGTCCAAGGGAGACAATTTCCTGTCGATATATTTTATACTCGTCAAGCTGAGGCAGATTATCTAGATGCTTCCTTGATAACTATATTCCAGGTTTGCTTGGTCTACTCTATTTAACTCTATCTTATTTGCTAGAAATTGTTAGGTGCATAGGTGCATGAACTCTTCATCTGCAATGTTCATATTTAGTATTTAGTTACAATTTGGTCTTTGATGGGTACCTAAGTGGGATGAGCAACCCTACCAAAAGCTAGCTATTGAGGCAGGAGAGCCAACCCGTTTAAATACCCCATTAGCATTCCATACTAAATGTGAGACTTCCTTTACTATCAAGTTTCCATCCCTATCTCTGTGATGTATTATTCTTTTTAGTCTCTTTACTTTGTCACAACAGTCATTCAAATTATAAGGCTTAATATTGTTCAACAATTCAAAAGAATCATTTCATCAAAATATAATTATCAAGTTATTAGGCAATGTTGCATATATCTTAGGCACATTATGATGATGACTCATAAATGAAGTTCTTGAAGTTGTTGTTTAAGTTCATGGTCTTCGTTTTTATAGATTCATCTGGAGGAGGGCCCTGGTGATATACTAGTATTTCTGACTGGCCAGGAAGAGATTGAATCTATTGAAAGGCTAATAAATGAGCGACTCAAGCAATTACCTGAAAGCAGCCAGAAGCTTCTGACTGTTCCTATATTTGCAGCTCTTCCTTCTGAGCAGCAATTGCGAGTATTTGCACCAGCTCCATCTGGATTTCGCAAGGTATCTTGGCTATCATCTTCATATAATAAATTAAATGCTGGTTTAATATATTTAGGGTATTTTTACATGCTTGTTTACTGCCTATTTCTGATATACAAATTTTATTTCTGGAAGTTCTTTGGGCACTTGGTTTGTATAATTGTAATCCGTCCTCTTCTTTGTTGCTTAATAGCACACAGTTTCTTACTCTTATCCTTAAGTATACAATGGATATGGCATTTGTGTCACTTTCAATGTGACAGCCTTCGAATCATTTTTAGCATCTGTTTTGAGCTCTAAAAATACCCTATTTGTTATTGCTTTCATCATTGAATCCCTTCGATTGTGTTATCGGTATCATTGCTGCTAGCTGGCTAACCTACCCAAATGCTCCTGTTAGTATTTCTGCATACTAAACTGATAACTGACATTCAATGGTTTTACTATCATGGAAGAGCTTCTGCAACTGTCTTCATCTTTGTCAGCACCTTTAATGTTTTATCTCTTTTTATCTTCATCAGTACTTGATAGAGTACCCTATCAAATGTATGGGATAATAGGTGATTTGGGAAGTTTGAGAGATATTATCAATAATTATTTATTTACTTTATTTAGGATATCTTTATTCAAATATGCAAATAAATAGGATTTTAAGATTACCTTAGTTATTTTATATACCTTATCTCAATTCAAATGTTCATATATTTGGATGAGATATTAGTAATTACCTAGTAATTTAATATATCTTATCTCAATTCAAATATTCATATATTTGGATAAGATATTACGAATTGCTTAGTAATTTAATATATCTTAATTTAAATATTCATATATTTGGATAAGATATTAGGTTATCTTAATCTTATTTTATTGTAAGCTTTGCCTATAAATAGGCTAGCCTCCTTCAAACTATTCATTCATGGAATAATTCAGATTTCTTTTTAGTACCTTCCGGAGATTCTCCTAAAGTATTCAGCTATGAGGAAGAGTTGAGTAAGATGCTCTCTCTCTCTCTCTCTCTCTCATAAGAGCTTGGCTTTGTTAGTTATATGAGTTTAAGATCCTTGCTCATATCCTGATAGAAATTTACTTCTCCTTCATTTCTCATCTATTTATCCACATAATTTGGTTCCTATCACTACTTCTTTGGTGTTATGTCTTCTCTGCAAGCTGATATTATAAGTGGTAACAGGTGGATACACACAGCAATGTCTGCAAACTTTCTGCTTTCTAACTTGAGTAGCTCCTATTTTATGCTAGCTATCAAGTATGTTAATTTTTAAATTAACTTAATTTTTTTATCTAGAAACAATAATATATTATTTGTTCTTAGCGCATATCTAGAGTTTTTATTCCCCCCCCCCCCCCCCCATATTGCAGTACTTTATTTTAATCCAGCTGCGTTGTTCTTGAAGGTAATATTGGCTACTAATATTGCTGAAACATCACTAACAATCCCTGGAATCAAGTATGTGGTGGATCCTGGATTTGTTAAAGCACGCACTTATGACCCTAGCAAAGGAATGGAATCGTTGGTTGTTGTTCCTACATCCAAGTCCCAGGCTCTGCAAAGGAGGTGAGTTACTGCATTTATGCTTGGGAGCATTTGATATGGTTGACTGTTGCTGCTCGTGTTTTGTTTAATTCAATGGATGGACATCAAACAATTTTATCTCATATAAGTGCTTAGCTCAGGATTGCTTCTTCTGTTTCATATAAATTCAGTTTTGTAATTTGAACTTTTAAATTCCAAGTAATACATGGTATTATTTAGGAATTTGGGGTGTGAATGTAGCATTAGTGTTTCAAATGATAGTTTGTTGTTTTATTTGGTGGTAAGCAGATACGTGTCCAATTTTATTATTGCTTGTGGATAAATTTAGAATGTGATTGTTATATAGTGTGTAATATTTTATCCTCCATTAATTTTTGAACACATTCATTATAAATGACGGCTCATTTGGATCTCTTAATTTTTTTTCATTATTTTTATGCAAAAATTACTGTTAACTAGCTTAGCTCAATTAAATTGATGGATATAGACAATATTATTGATTGATTGAATGGCTCAGATTGATCATTGACTTCTTGATATTAGTGGGCGTGCAGGGCGTGAAGGACCAGGAAAATGTTTTAGGCTCTATCCAGAAAGTGAATTTGAGAAACTTGAGGACTCAACAAAGCCGGAGATTAAGCGATGCAACCTCTCCAATGTCATTTTGCAGCTTAAGGCTTTAGGTGTTGATGACATACTAGGGTTTGATTTCATTGAGAAACCTTCAAGGTGCAAATCATATGAGAATTTTGTTTTGGCCGCTTTCCTTTTGTTTATATGTGGATAATCTTGTGCTTGCAATTTTGTTAAGAAGTTTTTATAGCTTAACTCATCATGGTAAGATTGTCGGCTAAATTAGATTTGGTACAATACTGTGAAAGCCACAGACATTTTTCTCATTACAGCATTACCTGTGGAAAACATTAGAGTGATCAACTTTTGCTTTTGTTTACTAAAGGATCTAGTAACCGCTACTGTGGTTAATCTTTTTGTGGAACTGTTAATGGGTCATTTTTGTTGAAATCACAACAGTTTGGTCCTATATTTTAGTTCTCCATCGTGTACATAATGTTGTCTACAGTTTAATTGTGCATTATTTGCCAAACCTCAATACCATTGTTTTTTCTTTGGGTCTTTTTTTTGGAAAGAGGCTTCTAGATAACAGATTGGTTCCTTTAACTTGATATAATAAGCGAATATATCTTAGTGGAATTAGTGAATATGTAAATGTTGCGTATAAATATTAAAACTTATTTTGTTATTTTTTTATACTTAAACTTTCATATATCATTCTTCAGAACTGAATTGGTATTCTTGATGGATCTACGTTGATATTTGTTACTGTTATTTCTAAAAGTTTTTTTTTACAACCTGAATCATTAGAGAAAGCTCAAGTCTCTCACGTGTTTGAACAGGGCAGCTATCATCAAATCATTGGAGCAGCTATTCTTGTTAGGTGCTCTAACAGATACCTGTCAACTATCTGATCCAGTTGGAATTCAAATGGCTCGGCTTCCATTGGACCCTATTTATTCCAAAGCTCTTGTATTAGCTAGTCAGTTTAAATGCTTGGAGGAGATGCTGATAGCCGTTGCAATGCTTTCTGTGGAATCCATATTTTATGCTCCTCGTGACAGGTTAGAAGAGGTATAAAGATTGGTCATGACACAACCTAATGTGTTATGAATTCTGATCATTTTCTATTTGGATAAAAGTAATGTGAACAACACAATGATTCAATGAATAACGTACTGTGCTAGCCTATTGAGTATTGACCAAGAACAGCAATATTTGAAACTGTGTGGATAGTTCTAATACATGAAATTGATTACAGAGATCTTAGTCTTCATCTATTTCCTTACTTCACATCTAACTCGCTAATATATTTTTGTTTATTGTGTTTCTACCCTTTTTGACCAGGCAAGGAATGCTATGAAATGCTTCTCAAGTCCAGAAGGGGACCACCTGACTTTGATTAATGTTTATCGAGCATCTAATGAGTTCCTAGAAAAGAGATTGATGGGGATGGGTAATGCAAAAGGTGAAAAGGCTCTGAGAAAGTGGTGTAAGGAAAACTTTATCAATAGCCGTTCTCTCAAGCATGCTCGCGACATTCACAAGTAGGGGCTACGCTATATATTCAATGACATTCTTTCGACAATCAATTATACACTCTCACATGTTGATGATGTTTTCTGTAGGCAAATTTCAGATAATGTTGAACAAATGGGTTTGCATATTGCTTCTTGTGGAGATGATATGCTTCCATACCGCAGATGCCTTGCTGCCTCCTTTTTCCTGAATGCAGCTGTAAAGCAGCCAGAGGGAACATACAGGTATTCAATCCACCGCGATCTGTCTTAAATATTACTTGGCAGGCCCTTCATAGTGCCATTGTCATTGGTTAACTAACAAGGTCAAACCCTATTCTTGGGAATGCCTTTCAAGTTTTGAAATTCCTCAGTCACTTTTAACCTTTGCCTAAATTAGTGCCTCCTATGATTTTGTCATGCACCGCCCTTGAATATTATTAGGCAGGCCCTTCATAGTGCCATTATCATTAGTTGACTGACAAGGTCAAACCCCATTCTTGGGATTGCCTTTTTGAAATTCTTCAGTCACTTTTAACCTTTGCGTAAATTAGTATCTGCTATTATTTTGTCATGCATCGCTCTTGCTTTTGTTTCTATCAAGAGACTCTCTTACAGTAACGCTAATTACATGACAGGGCCCTCGCAAGCGGTCAGGTGGTGCAGATCCACCCTTCTTCAGTACTATTTAAACAAAAGCCAGAGTGCATAATATTCAATGAACTGGTCCAAACTAATAACAAGTATATACGGAATATAACCAGAATTGACTATCTATGGTTGACTGAGCTGGCTCCTCAATATTATGCTGTACAGAATTAAATTCTTGGTGGTGGCACAAAACTGGTAAATTGGATTACTGTTATTTGTATATATTTCCCTGTTTTCTCATTGTTGTGGTGTTACTCTCCAAATTTGACAATTTGCAAACATGCAACACCCTATTTGCATATGTATTTATTAAATTTACCTCATCTAGTGGTGTTTTTGTGAAGATTCCTAACAATTGTAATATTTCTGCAGAGTAGAAGGCGTAATTTTTGTCCTTCACTTGCATTTGCATTTCTTATGATGGTGATGTAAATTGGATGGCACCCGGTGATGTCCCCATCAATGTTGTTAGTCCTTCTGATGAAGCTATTTCTTCTTGCTTGGAAGATGGATGGAACATATGAAGCAAAGCCAAAACAGCTTCATTAAAAGGGTTAGCATCCATTGATGCTGTTATGTCCTTCGGAAGAATCTCTATCAAAAATGGAAGGGGCTTATAAAGCAAGGCCAAGAGAGCAGCATACAAAGGACTGCTACACATCATGAGTTAGTTTTTACGTGGTGTTATTATTTATCGAGAATTGAATGATCTTGTATTATTTATAAGCTAACCCTTCCTCTAACCGGTCTGAGTGGTTGTTCATCTCCTTTTGAGGGTTGCATCTATCATCCTTGGCATGTAGCTCACCCCATGTATAGTACTGGATTCGTATTTCTACTAACATAGAAAAAGATGTTGCAGGGGGATTTTGTCAGGTCATGGAATGATGTTTTTACCTTTTGATGTACCCTAACAGTAATGGTTATGCAACCGGTCTAATATTTAATCAGATAAATAGATGATGACTTTTCTATATGTCTTTCTGTTGAGCTTCTTGCTTGTCAGAACAACTGTTTCTTATTCTTGACTTTTTTTTAGAGTCTCAGTAAGAGATTTTCAAAGTGCATTCTGAAAATAAAATATTGATGATGAAATCAGTCATTTACATCATCATCAGTAGAAACTGCATCCTCTATTTTTCTAGTGTTTTAATGATTATTTGGCGGTGTTACATTAATCCATGATACCCCATACATAACTGCTTGTTATTGTAAAATGGCCAATGTTCCTGCAAACGCCTCCCAGCTAATGTATTGCTCCTTCGTGAGTGCCGTTGATCTGCTGATTTCTGACATGAATAAGCGATCATTTCTTGTTCCTCATGACATTATAGCAAGTAAAGTTGGATGTAATATTCGAATTTCATGAATAATTTCAGAAATTACAAGTTTTTTTCTAAAAACATTTGGTGGACATCTATATTAATGATATATGAAATTTAGACAAAGTATTTTTTTGTGTGTGTGCGTGTAGCCATGATATCTCAAGATAATATTGTGCTCGAGACTTGTTCTTGTCGATTCGGGAGCGTTTATAAAGATAAAACCTTCTTAGTTAATGCTCTTCTTAAATTTGAATTTGCATTCTCCTTCACACGGGAGAGATGAGAGAGAGTCAGTCTTTAATATGATTTAATTTGTAATATAAATTATTGTACAAACCGGGTATTACATTAAGGATTTGGGACATTGTTAATTTTATTATATTTATAAATAAACTGATTTTTTTTTTGGACTGAAATAAATAAACTGATTTTGGCAAACAATATTTCTCAAAACTCTTATATAAAACAAATGCCTACTATCCTTGAGAATTTAACTCTATCAACCCTTCGATCAAACGTTTCAAAAACTCCCTCCGCCCCTAACTAATTAATTCATAGATTGCAAGAGAAAAAAAGTCATTTGTAATTAATATGTAAAGAATTTATGAGAAAATGTTGTAAAATGATAGCATAAAATGGTAAATATAGTGTTTTTTTTTTTTGGACATGGGTAAATATCGTGTTTAAGCGTAGTAAGTTGTGCCATTAGTAAAGTAAATTTTCTGAAAGATGCCATTTATTGTGATCTTTCTAAATTGTTGAATACATAAAATGTCATAAATCTCTAACGTGATATGGCAAAAATCTCTTCCAAGAGTAGTAAATTCTGCTTCTAGCATAGTAAATTCCCTAAAATAGATCCTGTGACATGTCAAAATGTGGAATTCATAAAATAGTATTGTGAACTATGAAATGAAATATGAAAATTTAAGGGGTTGTAGACTTGGATCAAATCCCACCTTACCCACCAATCCACCATTTCTACAGATAATTTTGTAGCTGCCGCCGTAGGGTGAGTGGCATTTTTTTAAAAGGGATCTGAAGAAACCAGATCATAACGGCACGACGGAGGTAGATCTGGGACAGAGGCGGACCTGAACACTTTATGCTTGGAAATTGAAAAAATTGTAAATAGGAAATCACATTTATCACGCAAATTTGACAGGGCCACGTCGGCATTTGTTGGTCAGCTAAATGATGGACTGTCTGTGTTTTTAAAAATTGAGTGGATTCACGACTTTTTTTATTACTTATAGGGAATATTTTCCCCCTAAAAAACTTTCATACATCCGATGTCAATCGGTGGATTTTTTAAGGCATTTTATGTTCTTATCATTTTTTAAATATAAGACATTTTTAAAGGTATCTTTAGTTTAATTTTGAGAAAATTAATTTGGAATCTCACGGAAGACATATAATTAAATAGAGGTCCCATAAAATGGTCAAATTAGGACCTAAATAGTTTTAGTTCCTCCAACCCTATATATAAGAATTAATTGATTTTTTTTAGAAAATCCTAAAAAAATTAAATAAATCACTTATAAATTGATTTATCTAAAGATTTAACTTATAAACTAATACATAATCTAATAATATAAATATATTATGATTAACTAACTTATTTTGTTTGCTTGATCTCTCTAAAAAAATCAACTATATCTTATCATACTAAGTATTGTTCGGAAGAAGTAACTTTTAAGTCACATTTGAGTAATGGGTAAATGTGCATATTTAAGAACATACTATTGTGCAATGTGTACAAAACATAATAATCTTTTGCGATGTATAGATATATGGTCACAATGAAATAAAGACTTTGTAAATAGAATATGTCCCTTAACTTCTCCCCAATGTCCATCTAATTTTTACAAGATGGGGTCCAATGATATATTAAAAGGATTTTTGGAAAAATTAACCAATTTATCATATTTACAACTTTTTTACTTCATTACGCCATATTTACACATCGCCAAAAATTATCATGTTTATTGCAAGTTGCATAGTTTGTTGTTAAATTTGTAAATGGAGAATTAGAACACCGCTCCACATTTGAATTTTAAAATACACAATTTTGTGGAAGTGACACTTATCTTCTACTATATAAAAGGCACACACTTGAGTACATTGCCATTCCAGTGCCCACTACGGTTTCTCTTTCCCTACATATTTGGTATCATCTGATTCTTTTCCTCTTCTTTATTTATTAGGGTTTCAATCTCTTGTTTCTTTCTTTTATGCTTATATTCTTCATCATCTTTCTGTTTGTTGCAACTTCTCTCGCTCCGATGATAGTTCATGAATTGTTTTCGCTTTCAATTTTTCGGATCAGAAACTGTCTATACGATTTAAATTTTCTTCAATTTTATGTCGTCATCGCGGCGGCATTGTAATTAACGCTTGCCTTTCGAATTTTACTGGAAGGATCTCTCGTACTTGATCTTTTTTTTTTTGGGGTCAATTTCCTTTGGATTTGTACGGAGAGACACTTTGTGCGAATTGTGTTGTTGTGAACTTTGAGATGATTTTGCGTGGTAATCTTAGTGACTTTGTACTATTGAGTCATTGAGTTACAAAGGTTTTTCTTCATATTGATGGAAGGAAATGTCAATTACTGTAAAATGTGAACGGTAATAGGGGAGGAAAATTGTTAGGATCAAGTAATCTGTTCCATCATAGGGTTTTCTGTTGGTTTGAAAATCTTTCACTGGTAGTCATTATTGTCAGATTTTATATCCATGAAAAAGATGCAGTTCAAAAAGTTAATAGAGAGGGGATTGGGATGAGAAAGGTGGAGACTTCTCTTGTTTTTCTGTGGAAATATTATGAAGGGTAACTTTTAAAAACGAAAAAAGGACTGTCTATCCCATTTTAGGCTTAACATGGGATTAAGTTCACTTGTGGAACTGTTAATACATGATACTGCCAATATTGGCATGATTGCTGCCTCCATGAAATGATATTATGAATTCTCTTAGCTCATTTGTATCCTTTCTCTTGTCCATCTATATCAGTTAATTTTGCTTTTTTCCAATTTGCATGAAGAAGGATATTTGGTGTACCTTTTATATTAACAGTTGAAGAGCATGGGTCGTGGAGTTAGTAGTGGTGGTGGACAGAGTTCGCTGGGCTATCTTTTTGGTAGTGGAGAGGAACCAAAACCAGCAGAAAACAATGCCCCAGCTGAAGGACCAGTTGTAAATGACGAACTTGCTTCAAAGAAAGCTGCACCTCCTGTTGATGTGAATAAGCAGGCTCCTGCTGGTATCCACAGTAATAAGATAGATGGCCAGAACACTGGTGACTTCATTACGGTATTGTATTAGCTTGTTAAATCTATCTGCTTCTTTTCTTAATTTGATTTTCGTTGATAATTTGCTGCCAAAGGGGTTTTTAAGAAGTGATGAACATCAAACCAAAGTACTTCGTGATCTATGGATGGCATTATTCAAACTTTTATATGTATGTTTAGCTTCTCTCCATTGTGTTGTATGGTCAACTTACTTAATTTGCCATAGTGGAGCCATCTAAAGTGTTTTCTATTGTCCACTGGTGATTTTTGATCTAAATCAGTTAATATTGCTATTTCAATCTGGTTGGATACTTGGATCAGTACTAAACTAGTCAACTTCAGTTCACTTCAAGTGATAATCCCAGGTTCAATGGGTTCCCCTACCATCTTTTGTAATTCCTGATACTTGAGAGAAACCTCTTGCACCGGCAGTTATTTTTCAATCAGAAGAGAATAAACAAATACGTTTGATGTAATAAGATATCTAGTTTAATTAAGATGAATCTGGCTATCTACATATCTTGTAAGAAGCCCGATTAGATAATTGTCCCCAAAAATACATTTCTGATTATTATTGTCCTTTGTCATTTATGCTGCAGGACCGACCCTCAACTAAGGTTCACTCTGCCCCTGGTGGTGGCTCATCTCTGGGTTATCTCTTCGGTGGACCCAGTGAAGGAAAATGATATATTTCTGAGAATATAAATATTGAAAACAATAGGAAGATATGGTGTAATACAGATTGTGGTTTTTGTATGATTCAGTTGCTATATTCTAAAAGCACTATATGCTTAATTGTGCTTATCAAATGTCAATGGATGTTTTAATTTCAAGTGCATATCTTGCTTCACTTCTGTACTCAATGTGTTGGATATTCTTTCTTTTTTCTTTTACAATTTTTGTTAGTCTTAAAAGATTTTGTTTTTTCCCTCCCAATTTTCAAAGCAAAATCCGTTTGAATATCGGCTCCAATACATTACAAATCGGATGGAAAGAAGAAAGGAGCCTATAAGATGATCACCCACAAAACATTACATTGTCCCCATCCTAAATATTTCCTTCGGTCATAAATATATGACCTATTTACTTAATTTGATTAGATTAAGAAAGTTAATTAAGTTAGTTGATATGATATGGTTTTCCCAAAATACCTTAATTATATTCATTAACTCCCCCTCCCCTCTCTTATTCAATTATTGTTAACGTGCATTAATTAGGGTAATTTTGGGATAAATGGACAAAAATTATAATTAGGTCCTATATTTAAGACCAAAATTATCTCACCATATAGGTCTTATATTTAGTACGGAAGGGAGTATATTATTTACTTTTACTATAAAGTATATTATGTCAAAAGTACATTTCTTCTCAAATTTATAATTTCTTTCCCAAATTATGTTTATGAATTATACATAGTACTATAATAAGGGGGTTCTCATGAAGGGATTATTACAATGCACAAAATTAAAAATTGATAATCAACACATTTATTTTATATAACTAACTGAATTGATTTCCTTACTACCCACAATTTAGCTATATAAATCCTCAATAGTTCCCTTAATTATCCACAAATTAGTTATCTTGTTTTTATGTAAAGGAATGCAGGTAGTACAAATCATTATGTCAAAGAGAATTGTGGTTTAGGAACAGGAGGAGCAGGGACAATCCCCAATTTTCTGCGGACATCTTCTAGATCTTCATGAAAGTGTCGCTCATAATACACACACATAAGATCAGTGCATTGCATGCCAGCCCGAATGGCCCATGGGAAGTAGTGCTGATAAAACAATTTTCTCTGCCTCTCACTGAATCTTGCTGTGCCCCCAACGACAGATAGAAGGCACATAGGAAGATACATTTGCTCAAACTCAATCACCTTTAGTGCTGACTCTCCGATCAAGTTCGTCGGTAGGCCGAAAAGGGTATGCCAGAAATCATGAATTTCACGAGATCGCATGGTTACGTAGGCTAGTTCATCCGTATCCATGAACCGAACTGGAGGTCTATCATCTGGGGAAAAATTCCTAGATCCCATGAATCTAGCATAGGCAGCACCAAATGTGTTCTCTGGCAGGTCCCAAGCATGTCCAACTTCAGCAGATATCACACGGGGACGCTCCAACAATACTGCCTGCCAAATACAAGAGAAAATGGATTGGTCTTGGCTGTGATAATAAAAGCATAATCTTTTCCTCGTTGTTAACACAGCAATGAATGCCAATTAAGGCTTTGGCTTCAGCATGAGAATCATTGTGGTGTTATTTATATTCATCTTTCAGGGCCTGCTATTCAACTTTAGACATGTCCACAGGTCAAAAACTTCAGACATGTCCATCTGTAGGTTACTCAGTATAAAACAACATCTGATCAATTCATCCACTTTTGAAGTTGATCCAGGTAAAAGATGGGCATTGTCACAAGTAAAATACCCAAATAGGGTTTAATGAAGTTCAATCCCCACTTTGATACACAAATCATATAGAGAAGAAGATATAATTTCCAGCCAAGAAGGTGATTTTACCCTGAGAAGTTTACAGATTTCCAGATCTTTGTTTCACAAGTGGATAAATACAACCAACTTGCAGAACAAAACACTCCCAGATGCTATGGTGAAAACAATATTCAATTAAGACCACCCCTCCAATAGACATCCATCCAAACCATAGTAATTCCATAATAGTCTAAACAGACATTTTAGGAAAAAGAGCTGAACCAATAACCAGCCTGAGATAAAGTTTATCGTCTTGACATTTAAAACTCCCGGTTATACGCCAGGATATTTCAAAGGAATTACTAATTTGTTAGATTTATTAGATTATTATTCATGATAACATCTATCTTGCACTGTTAGTCTGTTGTGATGCCTGCGGAGTTACAACCATTAACAGGTCAACTTGTCCATTTTCTAATAAAAGAGTGAGGTGATTCTAATACCATGTCCAAAAGGAAAATATTGATACCAAAACGAAGTCCATGAAGAGCTGAATAAAGGACACTCAACAAGTTAACAATTGAGATATGCAATTTTGAACAGTAGGAAAATCCTAAGTACAATAGCAGTTAGAATTCACAATAAAATGAAGTCCTTCACTCGAAGCTAAATAAATTTATAGAGAAAAAACAAGAATATCCTCCAAATTGAAAGACAAGATGCAACTATCGGCTTACCCTGCCTTCTGGACTCTGCTTCATCCTCTCAAGTACCCTCTCAAAAGCAGGCTTTCCTGTTGTCTCTCCTAGAGCTGCAATTAAATCTGCTCTTCGTGGGTCAAGCAATGCACCCACTGCTGAACCAAGAGCAACAGCCGCCTGCTGCCACCCCTTTAGTGGGATTCGAGCACGCTCTATCATTGTGATAGTCCTCTTAGTCTCAACCCCAAGAAGAAAGTCTGGAAAAAAAAAAAAAACTCAGTTTTATATCCCCTTATTCAGAACGTGCAACACGCAAACACAGGTTCTTTTACTAAAACAGTATATGTTAAGCTAATCACAGCATTTGTATTTTGCCAAGTAGTAATAAAAACGTTATCTGTCTAAAAATAAATAAAACAACAACTGCATACTCTCACCAAGGCTGCCACTTTTAGGCGGAAAATATTTTTTGCCAGAAAGCACCTTTCTTGGAATTGAATTAATTAAAAAGCAAACGTTTCTCATGGACTGGTAGTTCAATGTAAATCGTTAAAAAATACACAGATCCTAAAGTTAACGAGACAAAGTAAAGGAATTCTAATAAATTGCACGATCAGCATTTCTTTCCCTTGAATAGCTAAGCTCCAGAGGAGTAAACTTGAGCAACTGAAATATCATACACTTTCATATAGATGTCCATTGATGCTACCAAAATTTCAACAAACTCTACAAGTATACGGGCCGTAGAAAATATTAATTTGGCGAGACAAGGTCGATCCCATAGATACTCAAATAGTTGATAGTTAGACATTAAATCTCCTACATTTATTTAAGTTGAGTAAGACAAACTTGATTTCAAATAAATTAAGAAAAATTAACTAAGATCTAATAAAAACCATGAACTTTCGCACGGAATAAATTGAAGTTTCAAACGAACAACATAAAGTCACTATTCCCTTATTTACTTCTTAGATTTTATCTCTACTAAATTAATTATGCTTTAACTTAAACAGCTAATCTAAATTCTTAATGTCTATAAATGCATGTCGGTCCATTTACTTTCTTACCTAAATTACTTATGTAATTATGTAATGTCTCACATATATATTAACTAAATATACTTTATATTGGAAACACTATAATTTGATTATGCGGAGCTTTTAAGTATATGTCTATCTTACATGAAAATTAGATTAAAATCTAATTCCACATTACTTGATTATATGATCCATTTAAAATTCCCTTTGCTAAGTTCAATATTAAATTCTCTAAATATGTCCAACGGTGACCAATCACCAAATAATCATCAATACTAGCAAGATTAAATAAACTGAATTAAAACTAAGCATAACAAATAAATGGGAAAAACTTCCAAATCAGTCATCGCTGTTGTAAAGAAAATCTAGACACACATGGTTCCATCAAAATTATGAGTAATTAATTCCAAAATTAGACCCAAAATCATGAGGAAAGATGAAAAGGAGAAGAAATCGTCCAAGTACCAGAAAATCAGACAAAGCTGTCGGCGTCACCCGTTCGATTCCGCCGATGATAAGACCGATTTGATCCTCCTCTCTCCTCCGTCCGTGTTGATTCAACAATTAGGTCTCCTTTTTATTTTTCTCCAAACAAAATTAAATATCCAATACTAACCACCAGAATGGAAGAGAGACAGGAAAGGCACAGATATCAGCAACACAGGCATTGGGATACAATCAATTTGACAGTATAAAAATGGACTCGCAAACACCCAGTTGAGATTTGAGGTAAACTTTAGGGGAAGTCCTCATAAAAAAGACGATTAGCACTCGCAAGTGATCCTAATCCCATCACATGGATTCACAAGGCGTCTCACAAATCGGATGTCTTATAATCATAACCACATGACGATAATCAAAAGGATATGTAAGCATGCACAGAGAGAGAGAGAGAGAGAGAGAGAGAGAGAGAGAGAACCTGAACGAAGAAGGATGACAATATTACGAAGGGTAATGAAATGTGGGCGATGCGAGAGGGAAAATCCTAAGACGGTGGCGACAAGGAAACCAGCGGCGCTATACGTGCGAGATTTTCCTCAAAATGAATACATCTCTACATTTACATTCTTGTCCTTCTATTTTATGTCCTTCCATTTGTGTGATTGGTTTTGATTATGAATTAACAAATCGTTAATATATGTATCAACCAATGTCAATATTATCAGTAATAGAATAAGTATTCAATATGTATTTAAAAAATTTGTAAACAAATTATGAACCATAAGAATTATTTCTCGAAGTTTATTACAACATATGATACCCAAACCTAGTACCATGAATTTTATATTGAAATTTTAAATTCTTTTATTATGGCCATTGCATTATTGTTTATTTGTGGCATTTTAATCTACATAAAACATAACATTTATGGTCTCAAAAGGCTATAAAGGCGATTGGTATATGTTTGAAGAGAGGAATTCAAAATATTTTCATGCAAGAGGTGATGCGAGAAGAATACGTAATCAAAAGCACAAAAGAATGATAAAGGTGTTTGGATTTTTGATGAGGAAGAAATCAAAGGTATTGCCCTGTCTTTTTATCATAATTACTAAGAGGAAATTGATAATCGCCATTGTTTCTCTAGGACTTGTTCGTATCCCTTTGTGGATGATATCCAATTGAATAATTTAGAAAAAGAAGTATCAGATGATGAAATTAAGCAGGCAATGTTTAATATTGGAGCACTGAAGAAGTCACCAGGACCAGATGGTTTGAATGCCTATTCTTTCAAAGCCAATAGGAGTATGTGGGTCCATCTGTTGTCAAGTTTGTCTAGAGTGTGTTCAATAATCCTTCCCTGGTAGAAGACATTAATAGTACTCCAATTGTTCTCATTCCTAAAAAGGATCAGCCTGAGACGATTCGTGACTTTCGTCCGATTAACCTTTGTAATGTTGTTTATAAGCCTATTACAAAGGTGGTAGCCAATCAAATCGAATCAATTCTACCCACCATTATTTCGCCCAATCAATGTGGTTTTATTCCTGAAAGATTGGGATCAGAAAATATTATCATTGCTCAAGAAGTCATTCATTCAATGAGAAATATGAGGGGCAAGAAAAGGTTCATGGCTATAAAATAGATTTAGAGAAGGCATATGATAGGATTTGTTGGAGTTTAGTTAGGAGTTGTCTTGAGGAGATCAACATCCCTATGAGTTTAAAGAACATTCTTTATCATTGCATATCTTTTCCAGTATTGCAAGTTTTATGGGAAGGCAAAAGGACACAAGAATTTTCTCCTTCTTGTGGCATACAACAAGGTGATCCTATCTCTTCGTATCTTTTTGTTATTTATGTTGAGAAACTTGCTCATTTGATACACGAAGAGATAAACAACTAGAGTTGAAAACCCATCAGGCTTAAGAACAATGGCCCACCTATTACACTTTTATTCTTTGCATATGACCTTATCTTGTTTGCAGAGGCTTCTTTAGATCAAGTAAAGGTGATTAAAAGGTGTTTGGATACTTTTTGTGGTATTTCAGGTCAAAAGATTAGTCTGGACAAGTCTAGAGTCTTCTTCTCTCGTAATGTTAATCATAATCGGGCATCCTAACTTAGTGAAGAACTAGGTTTTTCAAGTAATCATGGTCTTAAAAAATATCTTGGGGTTCCTCTTGAAAAAGGCTACTTATCAATTTATCGTTGATAAAGTGAAAGCTAGACTTACTAGTTGGAAGGCCAATTCTATCTTACTTGCCGGAAGACATACTCTTATTTCTTTGGTGTTTCAAACAATCCTTCTTTAGTGTAAGCATATTGGGCCTTGATCTTAATTGATTAAGAATATTTGAGTTTTTTTAATTAATTAATCAAGTAATTATAAGAATAATTACCTGATTGGCTAAACACTTGTGGCATGGATCACAGGCTAGGTCAACAGTATTAATTAATTTCGTTATTTTTTTTCCCCTAATTAATTAATTGAGTAATTATAAGAACAATTACCTAATTGGCTAAATCCAAAAGGCATGGATTGAGAAATCAACTGACTTAGCCCTGGGCAACTATTATAAATAGGGGGCCAGACCTCTTTCATTGTACTCTCAAGTAAAAGGGAAGTAAAACAACTCTCATTCAATAAGAGAAATTACTCCCTCCCTCTCAATTTATCTGTGGTGATTAGTTGTGCCAACCCTACCTGGACTCTAGTAGTCCATCTCACAAACAGACCCAGACAAGAAAGGTGGAGCCTCTAAATGAAGGTTTGTTCCCTTAATCTGTGTCTTCATAATTTATCTTGATATATGCTTTATAGAAATTTTTTTTTTAAATTCTAACATTTACCATATGCAACCATGTGATCTTCCAATTTCTATTTGTGATAAAATTGAAAAAAGTGCTAGACAATTCCTTTGGGGATCAAGTAATGAGCATAAGAAGGTTTATCTTGTGGCGTGAAATGAGGTATGTAAAGAAAAAAGAACGGGGATTTAGGTTTTCGTCATGCTAGATTACAAAATAAAGCTTTTATGATGAAGGCAGGATGGGGTTTGATCCATAAGAAAGAGGCTTTGTAGACTCAAGTTGTGAGGAGTAAATATCAATGTGGTAATGATTTAATTCTTAACATTGATAGGCCGTGTCTTGGTTCACGATTATGGAAAGGGACTAAATCCACATAGGAACGTGTGTTACAAGGAACTGAACGTGCGGTTAGGGGGAGAAGATGAAGTAGTAAGGTGGAAACATGAAAAGCATGTAAACTTTTCCATCAAATCAGAGTATAACCTCCTGCAAGGTGAAGATTACAGAGCAAACCGTTTATGGAGTAAAATTTGGAAGATGTGGATGCCCCAGAGGTGCAAATCCTTTGTATGGCTTACTTTTCACAACAAGCTACTTACTAATGAATCAAGAATAAAAAAGGAATTAGTGACAATGCTTCATGCATATGGTGCAATCATCTTGTTGAAACCTTAATTCACATTTTAAGGGATTATGCAAAGGTAAAATCCTTGTGGCTTTCTATTGTTAAGCCCAATCTCAGGTTGAGATGTTTTAGTTGTGAATTATTGTCTTGGGGCCATATGAATCTTAATGGAAAGGTGGGACAATAGGATGGCTCTTGGAAATAATTTTTTGTTATTATTTGTTGGCTTATTTGGAAACGAAGTAATGAAAAGGTATTTCACAACATCAACTCAAATGTTTGTGGACTCATTCCAAAGGCAAAAACCATCTTTTCTAGTTTTAGCGCAGCCAAGATTCATATGAATCGAGCTAAAATTCAGGGTATTAAAGGGGCTAATGAGGATTCAATCAGAACTAAGATGTAGAGATGCGTGACTGTCAATGTTGATGGCGCTTATTCTCACAAGGATGGTAAAATAGGATGTGGAGGTATTATCAAAGATCATACAGGTAACCTAATTGAGGCTTTCATGCGTAATATACAAAATGGAGACCTATTATCAATAGAACTTTAGGCATGCCTTATTGGTCTTAAAAGGGCATGAGACTGAAATCACATACGAGTCCTCTTGAAAAGTGATTCTTCAGAAATAGTTAAACTTATAAGGGAAGGTAATAATAATCTCCATGAAATTGGAACATAATCCTTGAAACTTGAAAGTCACCGTATGATCAAAAGGGATTGGTTGATTGATCTTTAGTATGTCAATAGAGAGAACACTTTTGAAGCTGATACACTTGCCAAGCGTGCTTTGGAGATGCCCTTTAAATTCCATATAGTTCCTCTAGATGATGTTTGTTTGTTTACTTCTTGTTATGTAGTGTAAATTTATGGGACAATTGCACATAGGTCGCAAGCAATAGAATTAATTTCAGAGAGGTTCTAAGGAGTTGTTAATGACAGTTATTAACAACTGCAATAGCCTTGGTTAACAAATGAAGGAGTTATCAATGGACCTGTCTGAAATTAATTCTCTTAATAAATCATAATATTTATAAATATTTCTGCTATTTATCCCTAGTGGCCAATTCCAACGTGACATGACTCATTAGATTAAATTTCAGTTGTCATGGATATACTCCTTTTCATCTTTAATAAACTTAATAATACCTAAGAACTATTTTTTAATTAAACTTTTCTATGGTATTAAACTTGTATATGGTTACCATCCCAATTTCTTTTGAGATAAATGAGGCACATAAAAAAATATGCCTTTTTCTCCATTCACTCACCAAAAGAGGGACATAGTTTTTTCTTAGAAAAAAATATAAATATTTAGGTTTTTTTTAATAATGTGTTGATTAATACGATTGAAATTAAAAATTTTCAATTATTAGAGAAATGTACATTCATTCATTTTTTGTTTACGGTTTTGACATATAGATTAAAAAATATATAAGATGCCACATTTTTTTTACTTTTACGGTTTTACCTTACACTAATCTTCTAGAATTAATGAAGATAAAGTTTTGATTTCAAACGCTATAATTATTTGCTTTGAAAAAAAAGGTTTCGTTGATTTTTGAAACATTAAAAAACTTCTGATGTCACATAGGAGTACATCTTTTACTTGTGTTAGCATCCTTCCTCGCAGCACTATTATTCGTCAAGTCTTCAAACTTGTTTCTTTTTTCTTTTTCCAATTTATGCTGTTGGTTTTCCCCCCCTAAGGTATTTCTCTAGTTGTCATTGGGTGCCTATAATTACAGGTTGCTTTGTCCTATAAAGGGCCCATAATTTAAGTGCTCCCTCCGTCCCTTATTATAAGAGTCAAAGAGGTAAAATCACATGTATTAAGGAAGTGGTTGAGAGAAATAAATATATCTGAAATAATTTTGTTTTCTTAAGTTTACCCTTATTTATGTAAGAGAAAGAAATGTGATAATAGTATTATAAATGAGTTTGAAAGAGAATGTGAATAGAGAGAATAATGATGGGTAAAATGGAAAAAAACTCATTAAATGCTTTAACAAATTGTGACAGGCTCTTATAAAAAGGGATAAAACCATTCAAATTTTTTGCTCTTATAAATAGGGACGGAGGGAGTATCATTTACTTTTTACCTAAAATTGTCTTTTTATTAAAAAAAAAAAAACTAGTGTACTCATAGATTACCTTGATCTATAAGATTCCGTGGGTAAATTTGAAGAGATTAAGAAAGTATAGAAGATAAAATGGAAAAAAAATTAATTTAGGAAAAAAAATCCACTCCAACTATTTAGGATCGAAGGTAGAGTGTGTATGTATTGTGTTGTAGGACATAGTAGTTATATAAGCTTGGGAAAATTAGTGGAGGAAACAGGAGGATGATACGTGCGAATTTGGATTAGCATATATGATGTGTATATTCAGTTATTCACAATTCAGCCTATGATACCACTCCTAACTCCTAGGATTATTTAAAGGTTCTATTTTGTGTGTGTAATACATTGCGGTATTACAGTCTCCTCGTTTCATTATCTCTAAGATGCAACAGAAAAACTTAAGGGATAAATTAGTTAATGATTTTTTGATTTAGTTATGGCGAATGAGGTGTGGAAGTTAAATAATGTATATATCCATTTTCTTAAGAAAAAATTACGTATCATCATTGATTTAATTTATTGAAGAGTGCAATTTCATTAATTGCCCATTCAAGATGTTGAGTCTAATTCTTGCAAGACACAAATATCAATTAACAGAATTTGTCAGCATCTGAATTTTCAAAAACGATTTAATGTTAACTTACGTGTTAAGTAAGATTAAATTTCTCTTTGAATTTGTCTTAGTTCATGTATTAGCAAAATAACAATAAACCACAGTGGTTGCACATGCTTCTTTCACCATGTTATGATGATTGAGCATGCCTAACTAATAGAATCAGACTCATAATAAATCCCCAGCATGACTTGTCCCTTTTGTCTCTACTTGGGAATAAATGTGTGATTTTTTTCATTAGGTAAAATTTTGTTTAAAATATTTTTTGTTGGAGGCACCTGTTTAAAAATTGTTATGACAGGTTATCATTTTTTCTGAAAAACTATAGGATGATTAATATAAACAATCTATCACAAAAAAAGTCTTACCACAATTTAGCAATATGCAATGACCCGATACAAAAAACGATAATATGTTGCATGTTTCTCACTTTGGACTTTTTTCTATTAAATTATTTATGTGGGTTTGCAAAGTGGTTCTTCCTATTTTTTTTTCTAGTATGTTATTGCAGGAAATCTAGGATCCTAGGATTGTCTCTTTGTCAAATAAAAAGACAGGATCAGAGGAGGTTTTCTCAGTATAAAGTTATATTCCTACCTCAATTTTAGCCATTAAATTCAGAGAGAGAAAGAGCTTTTGCGTGTTCAATCACAATCAAATCATTCTGTGCATGTGGAAGTTTAGTCCAGTACGTAATATTCTTCTCATACAGCATTCATCATTATGATGTGCGCGCGCGCACACACACACACATATTTACACACATTTGGAATCATCTTATAGCTTCATCAGTTTCTTCTTTCAATCATCCATCCTCTCTCTGTGAGCATTTCTGTTTTCCCCTTCCCATCGTTCTTACACTTATTGATTCTCATGAGAGTAACAACTAATCATTAACATTCAAAATACTTTATCTTCATGCTTATATTGTTCTGGGGATGCCAATTGGGTTTGTTTGATGATCCTAGACATAAGTTTGGGGTAGGAGTTACAAAATGGCATCAACTGTGTTGTATAGTTATTAATCATCACACCCTTTTATTGAATTGTCTTCTCAGATCTCGTGGAACACACACTAATTGAACTTTGGGTTTTACAGCTTGTGGATTCTTGTGCCAGATTGACAATTAATTCATGTTGTTCATAGATAGTATGGTGTGTGTGTGTTCTGGTTTTTTATCTGTATGTGGGTTTCTTTAAGTTGATTCAAATCTTTATTTGGTTATTTTTATTCCTGTCTAATATGTTCTTCAATAATAGAGTTACTGAACTTGGTTAAAAGCATGGCTCTCGCTTTTGGTCATTTGGATAGAGGAGAGGTAAGGATTCATGAGAGTTTGGAAGACCTAAAGACTGGTTTGGCAGACTATATTGCTGAAATATCAGAGGCATCTGTGAAGGAAAGGGGAGTATTTGCCATTGCTTTATCTGGGGGCTCTCTTATTAATTTGATCAGGTATTGTCGTTGTTTAACTTTATTTATTATGTTTCTCGATTTGAATATTCTAAAATGCGCTTCACTTAAAACATAGAGGAAAATGGACTGTCAATGACTTTGTAACCTAGTGACATGAAAGTTCTCCTATAAGTGGGAGGTTGTGGGTTTGATCTCGCTTATAATTTCGTATCGCTGATATATGCCCCTCTAATTCAACACGCAGGGGGTAGGCCCCACTTTTATGGGATTCACATTATCAAAAGTGGGGCCCACCTATTTCTTTTAAAAAAAATATTTCTCCTTTCCTTTAGATGAAGTGAATTTCAACAAATCCGATTTCAATGTTTCTTTGCTTTTTTATTGGCAAATTGGTTTGGGTTTAACATTATGGTGGAAAACAGCAAACTCTCTGAAGCTCCTTATAGCAAGACAGTAGATTGGTCCAAATGGTATATCTTCTGGTCTGATGATCGTCTTATGGCAAAAAGGCATGCAGATAGCAACTATAAGCTTGCAAAAGATTGCCTTTTGTCTAAGGTTTTACCCTTCACTCAAGTAAATATTGCTTCTTTCATTACACAAATAATGCTTTAATACACCGACCTCGATTTGGGTTATATCGATCAAGGGTTCAATCTTTATGACATCAGTTTTGCTTCAGGAGGTCTACTTGTTTATAATACAATACCCACTTAATGATGATAGATCAAACATGTAATTTGAGTTAGAGAGCCAATCCCATTTATAAGGTAATTATAAAACTTTTTATTGGGATAAAGAAAAACTTTATACCTCATTAGTTGTCTTAAAAGTTAATATCTTTTCAACTCCACCCCTATATATATATCCTAAGAAGATAATAGTTTACAAAACAATAAAATTAGGGGTAAAATTGTATATTCACATGATAAATTTAATGGAATGACTCATATTAATATAATAAACTTTCTACCTTACAAATATGACCCGAATAATACTTCATAACTAGATATTCGTTTATTTTCTCTAAGCAGGTGCCAATCATCCCTAGTCATGTGCATTCCATAAATGATTCAGTGTCAGCAGAAGAGGCTGCTGATGAGTACGAGTTTCAAATCAGACAGTCAGTAAAGAATCGCATAGTGAGTGTGTCTGTAACTAGTGACTGCCCCAATTTCGATTTCATCCTTCTTGAATTGGGTGTGGATGGCCATGTAGCCTCTCTATTTCCTAATCAGTCAGCTTTGAAAGAGAAGGAAGAAGAATGGGTGACTTTCACTACTGATTCCTCCAAACCCTCTCATGAGAGAATCACGTTCACCTTGCCTGTTATCAATTCTGCATCAAACATAGCAGTGGTTGCCACAGGTGATAGTAAAGCAGAGGCTGTACACTTGGCAGCGGCTGATAATATAGGACCAGAGTGCCCTGTGGTGCCGGCAAGGATGGTCCGGCCAGTGAAGGGTAAGCTGGTTTGGTTTTTGGATATGCCAGCTGCTTCAAATCTTAAAACCTTCCCTGATGTCCAATCAGTATGAGCTATGAAATACTTCAAACATTGCAGCAAGTTGATGTATATGGTAATGGGATAAAAATGTCGATTCTTGTAGATCCTAACTATATATTTTTTCCCTTGGATACAGAAAAACAATCATTTAGATTTTCCTAGCTCTATCATAGTTCATGAGGGGTAGTCTGGTAAAGTACAACTATCAATTTTCTGGTTTCTCATATAATGAATTATGTCACACAATCATTTTAATATTTCAAAGGATATTTGTTCCATTAATTTTATCATCAGAAGATAGATAATAATCAAGTCAGTTTGATTTTTTGGAAAATACATCAACTTGAACCGGTCATGGCTTGTGATAATCTTATGATAACAGACCAATATATCATAGATGATTCCCTGGCTCTCCTTCCTCCCATCTCTCTACTCTGCTCAGTTACTGCATTTCAAAATAAGACTTACAACAATACCGTAAACCAAATACTGGATTTAAGGTCCAGAAGCCTCATTGTGAACTAAGATTGCCAATACCATTACTTGATCCAATCTTTCAATACAAATGTGTGTAACCAAAATTTTTTATATCATGAAATAGGCCAAAGTTACCCTTGAAACAATGAAACATCTGTCGCAGTTATTCATTTTCAGTAACGGGGAAAATTTAGGTGTGATATTACTTCTTACGCAAGTATAAAAAACCAACTACCACTGAGATGCCAACGACAGTCACTGGAACAGCCCAATACTGCTTTGTCAACTGCAAGAACTTCTCCGAAAAAACTGTGGCTTGATTGTTGGAGGAAGCAGGTGGTGGAATGTCAAGCTCACCGATGCAAAACTTCTCCATAAGTTCTCTGGCATCTTTGCTGTGGCCAGCATCCTCAAATTCATCTGTTGCATCTTTCCCTTCAAAGTAAAAAAAAAAAAAAAAAGATGTTTCAATAACTTTATATATAATTGTCAATAGATTTTTTTTTTTCCTTTTCTACAAAAGCATGGACACCATATAATGTTTAGGCATCTGGCAAGTTGAACTTAGTGCCATGACCCTATCAAACCATGTCCCACTTTGGCTGGGATAATAAGGATGGTGCAGACTTGTGCTGAATCAATGACCTCAAGAAAGGAAAAACGACAAACAAACTAAGCGGTAAGAGAGACTGGAATCTCCATTATGTTGATATACTCAACGATCTTGCTATAATTTTTTACATTGCACACGAATAACTTGAATAGGATAGTTTAATACTTAAAAAAGAATCTTTAAAAAGTAATATGGGAAAAAAATTTACAAATTAAAAGTTAAATATGAAACTATGACAAGATACACAAATGGCTGTTGTGCAGTGCCATCTTTCTTATTTGTGGAAGTTTGAGGTATAAATATGTTGCGACAAGCATCAATGTTCATGGGTAATGTTTTCATCCTATGCTTGGTATGACAGTTGGGCAGCACGATATAGAATATATGACAGAAAGCATGAGTACCAGTTGCAAGAAGAACTACTTCATCTCCCCCAGGATGATCATCCAAATATGAGGTGACATCATATACCTGCATTTACAAATCATCAACATGTTACCAACTAGAGACAAAAAGATAGGGAAGAAAAGAGATGCCAGAATGCCAGAGTCTAAAAGCAAGTGTAAACTTCCCACTTTTCTTGTATAATATAGGATAAAGTGACAAAAAGTTTGCAACAAGAGAATGAAATGACACCAAGCACGTATTTTATATTTTTTTTATTTTGAAAAATATATATATGCAAGCAATATTAAGAATAAGCTGCACTTCAAATGTTATCCTCAAAAACATGCAGCAGCCACCAACATATAAGCTGCAAATTGCAAAGAATCACTACTTCTTGACCGGATAACAAATAAAATGCGAAACCAACAGCTATAGGTAAAAGAAACTATCATCATAACAAGCAGCAATCGGACTATTGCTGCTGACAACAAAGGAAGTGCTATGAGCAATCACCTAAGGTGCAAGCCATCACTTAACCTCTCCAGCTCCTTCACTCTCTCCAATAAAAACCCACCCCCAAAAAAATTCAAAGATGGAGGTGTAACCTAAGAACTGATTACTAGAATTTCTGAAGTTGTGATAATACTAAAAGCATTGATGTAACAACTTAAACTTTAGGAAGTTTCATGACCAACTAGAATTCCTGTCTCCAGAAGAGAAAAGGAAAAAGAAAAGAATAGAAGTTATTTATCCATTGAAGAAGTCTTTGGTAGGGCATCTCATGTAACTACATAAACATAAGGGAATAATATACTCTAATTAAGCGACAACTTCTTATTCATAACAGAAGCTGCTTGACATCATATAATTTTACAAACCGTTTCAGGCATATAAAAGAAGATGCAGAAATGATATAAATACCCCCACACACACACACATCAATGTCTTATGTATGTATATATGCATATAACTCTCATTTATAGCTCACATTTAAAAGTAACTACCATGGATTTGGTGAAACTAAATTATTAAAATATAGGTTTCCAATAAGTGTTCGCAATATTCAGTCTTTCTGAACTACAACCATTTCTATGGTAAAGAAAAAGCAAATAAATCATGAAAGAATATAATGGAAAAAAGGATGCATTGGAAAATTATCGGTGAAGAAATGATTACAAGACAAAACTGATAACGAAATGCAGATAGGAGGCAAGGGTAATGATATGATGGTTAGCTAAAGATACTCAGGCATAAACTCTTGATAGCTCACATATCACAGTAGAGAAAGATAAGCCTCATGGGAGAGACACATGAGCTACACAAGTAGCAATCTACAAAAGCTATTAGTACATAATTTTCTCATGTAGATATATACAAGGTAACCAATGCTTTTCATGAATACTAACTGAACCTAGCTGTCTAGGCTGAAAACAATGCCAAAAAAAAAAAAAAAAAAAAAAATCCAAGATCCCAGTAATAATGAAAATCTCAGCTGCACCACATTCTAAATCCAACTATTAGGTACAGGACACCTTCCATTTACTCTTAAAACTTCCAATACACGAAAACTCAACATCCAGTGTAGAGCTAAGCAAGTCCAAACAGATTTAAACATAAAGTAATGCCTCAATCATCAAGAAACCAACAATAAAATTTTTTGCCAGCTCTAACAGTCTCATAAAATGTCAATACTCAATACCGCCCATGAAATAGAACGGTACGCAGAAGTAGAAAAATACCCATTACAGTAAAAGACACAATTTAAAAGAAAAATCATACCTTGCCGTCAATAACGACCCAGCAATCATCTTTGGTGTTATGCAGGGAAGCCTCTTGCATAGTAAAGAGCTTGGAAAGGGTTGGCATGTTTGCAAGTATTCTTTTAGCCTTTGATGCTTCAGAGTTGAAAGAGAACTTGGAAAATGAGAAGAGGCAGAAGAAGAAATGTGAAGTTCCTTTCTTTTCTCTCACTGTCGCTGCCTCCTCCTCCTCCTTGCTTCTTTCACCAACCAATAATCTCCTTTCTTGAATTCTTGGTTATCAAGCCACTCTCAATCCACCTTCTCAGAATCAATGGGCCCAAGGCCTAAGGCCCAACTAAGCTGACATGTGCTTGGCCCTTTTTCCAGCCCATTGTTTGATCATTAAATTATAAAAACATTGCACTTGAGTTTTTGTTGTATTGACTTCAAATTTGCCCTAAAAAAGCATCATTAAACTAGTTGAATCGTGTGACAATGGTGTAAGTGTCGTTCAACTTAGGTTAATCTAATCATGATTAAAGAATATAACTTAATTAAAATATACTCCTTGTTTGTTCAGAAAAAATTAAAATATACTCTTTCTTTCTGCTCCTTAATATAAGATTAATGTAAAGAGTTGATATTGGTTCTTTTTTTGGAATTTATCCACCGGTATCCAGTGCTTCTAGCAACCGACTAATCCAATTCGTGGAAATGTAGGCTTACAATGGAGGGAACCTTGGTACTTCTAAGTAATTATTACGGCTGTATACATGGGATTCGAACTCGAGACCATTGGTTAAGTTAGAACAATATACCAGTTGATCTAAGTGCTTGGTGGTTAGTTGATATTGGTTCTAAGTACATGTCATATTTATAATTTTATTAATTTTTTTTATAACTTACACTTAATGGTATTCCATCAACAATAATCAAGTAAAAAATGGAGATAAAATTAAGAAAGATGATTAAGGTGTTTTTAAAAAAACATATTATATTAACTACCTTAACTAATATCATTAATCTTTTCTAGAAAACAAATATTTTTAGTATAATCAAATTACAGGTAATATATTTTCTAAATAAAACAATTTTCATATATGACTATAGAAAAGTAACATCAATATTTGTATCCAAAAAAAAATATCAATATATTATTAATTACTATTTCCCTAGTAAGTGGCAAAAATGGATCGTCTTTAACTTTAGACTCAAAACATTGTTCACAAAAACTTTGTGGCTTTAGTTTTTAAGGATGTTTTTTCTTCATTCTTTAATTTTTTGAATTTTTTCTCTCAAATATTTGCAGGGAAAAATATTTCAATATCTTCATACATTAGATAGAGGGTAAAGATTCATAAATTAAACTTTAGACCAAAAAAATCACATAAAATTTTCTCATATACTGTTTTAGTTCTCATATACTTTTCTCTCACATTTATATGTATATATTCCTCCTTAACGAACCCTATCTCAACACAATTTGATTTCTTTAGTTTAGTGGAAGAGAGATGTGTCTGTGCGTGTTATCGAGAGAGATTTATGATGAGATCTTGATGGAGCAACAAATAAGTAATAATGGCTATCTCTCTCACACACACACATATGAATGGACATGCATGTATGTTGGCTGCATGGGAGAATTGAGACAATTAGTTAGCAAAGAGAACGACAAATAATTAATGGCAATAAGAATAATATATGATGAGTCATCTCTTCTTCTTTAGAAAAGCATTGGAAGATATTATTGCATGTGATCATAACTGCAAAATAGCTTCTATTAGCACTTGATCTCTTTTTAACAAACTGGCTTCCTTAATAATCATCATCATCTTCATTATTATTGATCATTGACCTTTTACTAACATTATAAAATCATCTTTTTAAATTTCAAATTAATTCATTACATGTGGCAAATTATAGCACCATCTCCATCCTTAATATTAATATCACTTTAAAATATATGAATAATGTTATAAATTATAGAAGAAGATCAGAGACAATGGGGGAGAGAAATAAAGAGAATAGAAAGCGGTTCTCACATTCAATGTTTAAGTGTAGAATACACAATACAAACCTTCTATTTATAAACAAAACTCTAGGGTTACAATATAATTAACATTAATAATTGATAGAATAATAATAGGGGATGGGAGTAGGACATCCACATTAATAGAATATTCATAACAAATAAAAATTAATCCAATTGTTAAAATGACTCATGCATACTTTTATTATAATTGTTTGGGCCACTTGATATCTAGCGTTCTTTTTTAGATCGTATTATTATTAAATATCTAGACAATGGACTAGGTCGGATTAAAACTTTAAGACTAAGATGTCCCTCTGTATGGGTAATTGATTAACGGAAACTCATATATACTTTATAATAGTGAGATATATGCGGGATAATATATAACTATTTTTTGTAAATATCATTAAATGAGATTTTCCTTATCCATATAAAGCCATTGCGACCTAACTCATTCTTACTCCTACAGTCTATATTATAAGAGATAATTGACCATTTTACACAAACCCAGGAAACATAGTGAAGTCATTTATCATAGGTAAAATTAATATCATTTTTTAATTTTACCCTTATAGACTCATACCCTTTCTCCTCTTTACTTTTAATATGCAAATACAAAAATGAAAAATCAAACATTTATTATCTTAACTTTTATACATTATTACCTCTCATGATATAGACCAAAAAAATTTCTATGTTACCTTTTACATTATAAACCGGAGGGAGTAACTTTTATAACTTATAAAAAATTGTCTAAGATGCAGTCCTAATGATAGTGTTACCCACCATGCTTAAATTGAGGGCTCAGACCCAAACACGATATTGACATGTACTTGTGTGTGTATGTTTAAATTGGTTGTATTTTTTTTTGGGACTGAAATTGGTTGTATTAAAAACCCTATAAAAATGCCATATTAACATTAAATCATAGTTAGTAAGAGTTGAAAATTAAGATATATTTTAAAAAAGGAAGGAAAATGTTTATATTAAAAGAAAATTCTTCTTTTACGTTACTCACCGGTATCTGACACTTTTTGTGGATAGTACTATAAAATATTTGAACAACTGACTAATTTAGTTTGTAGGAGTGTTGACCCACAACGTAAGAAACCTTGCTGCCTTCAAACGGTTGATTGTCATGACTGCATATCTACAACTCAAATAAAAGAGCACTGGTTAAATTAGAATGAT
This sequence comes from Mimosa bimucronata, assembly GCA_037074515.1. Lineage (NCBI taxonomy): Eukaryota > Viridiplantae > Streptophyta > Magnoliopsida > Fabales > Fabaceae > Mimosa > Mimosa bimucronata. Next base: position 28,867,179 of record CM073445.1, on the reverse strand, counting down.
TAGAAGAATGTTCAATAGGAGCATGCTACATTCAGCCATATGCATCAGCAATTCCTCTATCTCACATTAGGGTTTACATAATGTAAACCCTAATGTGAGATAGAGGAATTGCTGATGCATATATAAGGAAAAATAATAGGGGGAGTGATATTTAATTTATATGGTGATATTCATATAAGGAGCAAAAACAGGTAGACAAATCACATCTTTTTGGTGAATCATTCTTTTTTATAATGTTATGTGTTGGTGAAGATGAGCCGTCAATAGGGTTAGCTTTCACATTGCCATGCATCCAATAATCTTTTATTACACACACACACACACTTATATATTCCTCAGATTGAATCTTATTTTTAATTCAAAAAAGTCCAGCAACATACAAAAGCTTCTTCAAAATATTCATACATGTACACGCATGATGATTCAATATACATAATAAGGGCTAGTTTGTGGCAGCTTTTAGAACCTAGATTTTGAGAAAAAAAGTTGGAAAAGTGCTTTTTTTCAGTTTTTCTGAAAAAAGGTGAAAAAATAGCTTTTGATGAAATGAGAGTGTTTGGATGATTATTGTGAGAATGACTTTTTCTATATATAAATTACTAAAAAGAACATAAGTTTAATGTGTGGGGAAAGAGAGAGGATAAGGGCATTTTCGGTAGATCAATATGACATGTGTAATGATGGTATATTTCTACCTCGTACTTCGCGTAAAAGCTGAAAAAAAAATAGCATTTTCCCAAACTTAGGTTTTAAACTAAAAGCCATGGTTTTGGACCCAAACCATGGTTTTACCAAAAATTCATCTGTTTGGCTATTATCTTTTAAAACCATTTAGACCCAAATCATGGTTTTAAAAGCTTCCCCAAACAGGCACTAAGACGATAACGAAGCTTCGTATAAAAACCGTTCGCGCATGCGAATCCTTATAATATTTAACTCTCCACAAATATGTTTCATATAATTAGTCTGTTAATTAATATAATATTTTTGTAGTCTAGTTTAATTTTCATATATAGTCAAATAAGACTTGCATTGCTTCATATAACAAATTTTTATCTGTGCACATCCTAATAAATGACTTGTATTGAATTTGTGAAGTGAAAATAATCACATAAAAGTTTTACAATGTAATTTATCAGATAATTTTTTTTAAAAAAAAAAAGTCACATCGATTCTTTTGGCATAATAAGTGAATCATCACCTATTTCACATACGCATGAGAAAAATCATACTTTTTTTATTTTATGGTATATGTCATTTTAGACTAATTTTAAATTAATTTACCAAAGTTCCCTTGATCATCAAAATATGAAAAAAAAATTAAAGTTAAATTAAGATTCATCACAGCTTTTAGTTTAGAAAAATATGTATAATTTCTTTTGGGGGGCGGGGGATCACAAAGACAAGTATTTTGCTTATTTTCACATGTCATCTATATCAGATTATAGGTAATGTTTCAGTGTGTGTGTGTGTGTGTTTGGAACATCCAAATGTAGAAAGGCATACTATGAAAAGGAATTATTTTTGTGACGTATGAAAAGTGTTTTTGATAATAGGTATGCTTAATTTTCAGAAAAGTATTGCCCAATGTATAATACCATTACCTATATACATTGAAAGTTAAATCTGATGTGAAATTAGGATGACATACCAACTCTAGTATTTTTCTAAAGAACACATAATTAAGCTTGAGAAACATCATGATATGTCTTAATTAAGTTTGCATCATAACCACTTTTTTAGCACAGAATGTATTTCGTATATAACAAAAATTATAAACCTAATTGGCCTAAACAAATTGGCAACATTAACCACATAATAAACAGAATTCATAAAAAGGCCTTCATATCCTATTTTTAGATGTATATATATACACTCCCAAGAAGTTAATAATGAAACAGATATATGAGCCTGCCAAATGTAACTAAGTTCATATTATCACAAATTTTGATTCTATTTATACCAAATGGAAACCATAGAAGTGAGTTAATTTCCGATCCATATATATACACAAACAGATTCAGCCACAATCTAACGATAATACAGACCAAACAAGATCTACACACGTACGGAAACAAAGGATAAAAAGAACATCATAATAACACTAATCATAACATCCATGAGAGGGAAGATTCAGTAATAGAATTTATGTTAATATGGTTAAGATTTAAGGAACATACATACTTAAAATAGGTTGTATAGTGAGACATGATGATCATAATAGAGTAGGTGGCGGGGAAGCAACATAGTTAGGCCTATTTAACATTAATGTCTCTCCCATCTTTTTCTTCAGCACAGTCTCTTGTGTTTCAGATTCATACACACAAAGCAAATTAAATATTGCTCAAAGATCTTGGAGCAGTGTCATGCTGACTTCATCATCACCATCATCAAAATCAACAGTGGTTTTGTATTATGGGTTGGGTTTGGTGTTTTGTGCAGTTATAGTACTGTTGAAATGGAATGATATAAGGTACAGAAGAAAAGGTGTGCCACCAGGAACAATGGGTTGGCCTGTCTTTGGTGAGACTTCAGGGTTTCTCAAACAAGGACCTGCTTTCATGAAAGATAAGAGAGCTAGGTAAGTTATTGCCCTCTTTTTTGGTATACAGTTTCTAGACGGCGGCCTTTTTTGGGGGAAAATCAATGAATAATCTTGTTTGAAAATTTTAGCGGTCTGAAAGACCTGATATGTTTTTTAAACACAAAAAAAAAGTCTTGTTGTTATGCAAGATGTCATATATATATATATATAGTAATAGTATTTCAATTCATGTTTGTCTAGTCAATAAAATTTTCAAACAGAAACTTCTCACCAATTTTCTTTTTTTTCTTTTTCAAAATAAAAACAATTATAAAAATTCATTCTCAGGGGATCACTAAGGCCAGAGTAGGCCTCATAGCTAAAAAATGCTAGTAGAAGTACTTACAAATTATTCTTAAAAACAATTTTCTTATTAATGATGGGATTTGAATCCATGACTGTTCTTGTAGGACACGAGTTGCATCCTTACCTGATCAATTTTTGTTGGTGGCCTTTTTTAATAGGTGTGTGTTATAGTTGAACATAGATGTGAAGTCATTTTGCATATTCTCAGTACAGAATAAAGACTTCTGTTCTCTCACTGGTCCCTCCAAAACCTTTAAAGGAAACAGTTGGATCTAGATTAACTTTCAGTATTCAGTAGGAATAGTTCTGCATTACAAGTAAAATGTGATGTTTTTTGGTGCCATTGAGGTTTTTTTCTTCTTTTTGTGGTTGAGCAAAGCCCAGTACCATCCTGTTGAGTGTAGTTGAAGAAAGAAAGCAAAAAAAAAAAAAAAGTAAAAACAAAGAACAAAGTGAGGTCCACTTGAGTAGGTTTTGTCTTGGCCCTTTCTTTTTCCCTCTCTAGGAGCATAATAATGTGTAGTATTAGTCCTTATAAAGATGTTAAAAAGATAACTAGAATATCTACAGTCATTTTAGCTTCCACTTAAAATAAAAGTATTTTCTACCCATAAGAAAAAGATAAAGGCACCTTATTAATTCATATTAATGGAAAACAATTTTGTGATGAGATGTATAAGTACACTAAACAATTAAATTTGTGCGTCCAGAATATTAAAGGCCATACACAACCCTCTCAAAGGCAAATAAAGGACTTGAGATTGAGAAACCAAGAAAGGTCCCAGCTTCAGAATTGGAGTTAAGAAGCATATCCATAAGAAAGCAAACACAGAAAAATATTTGGGAATTTAGAGACACAGAAACCGTATGATCAAGAAAGAGGAGAAGGAAGAATAAAACCCATAATGGAGGATATTCAATTTTTGCTTGAGATTTTTTATCCTGATATATATATATATATAGACACACACCTTATCATTATTCTCTTTGTGTAGGTATGGAAATCTGTTCAAGACTCATGTATTAGGGTCTCCTACAGTTATAAGCATGGATCCAGAATTGAACAAGAACATCCTTATGAATGAAACACAAGGCCTAATTCCAGGGTACCCTGAGTCAATGAGGAATATTTTAGGGAATAACAATATTGCTTCTGTTCATGGTGCCTTTCACAAACGGATCAGAGGTTCCTTGTTGTCTCTTGTTAGTCCACCTGCAATTAAGGATCATCTTTTGATAAAAACTGACCAGTTCATGAGGTCCTTCCTTCACAAATGGGCCGGTCAAACTATTGATATTCAAGACAAAACCAAACAGGTTTATTCATTAATCCTCATCATTTTTCGTATTTGATGCAATGTGATCCTCCGTATGTTATTGGTTAGAAAAACCTAATATGTTTTCGTACACATATTCATACATTGAAAATACCAATACTTGAACTCATGTGTCATAAAATATTTGAACAGGGGTATTTCACCGATTTCCCCTTAATTTTTGAAGGTTATATTCTTAAATTCCTTGGTTTCTTTGTTTTAGATGGCATTCTTTGTCTCAATGGAGCTGATTGTAGATGATGAACCAAAATCTTTCCATGAGGCATTTAAAGCAACATTTGACAACATATTGTTAGGAACAATATCCCTGCCCATTAATATTCCAGGAACCAGTTACTACAAAGGACTACAGGTAATATATACATACTGATAAATTCTATATCATTTTCACTGTTCTTCTATGGATTCCAATTTGACCAGTGTAAAATTTCTATAATATTCAGGCAAGAGAAAAAGTCAATGCCATACTGAAGGAGGTTTTATCCAAGAGAAGAGCTTCTGATGCTCCTCATGATGACATTCTTGACCAACTTTTGAGATGGGAGGATCCTAAGTACAAGCTTAATGATGAAGAGATAATTGACCAGATCATTACAATCTTGTACTCAGGTTATGAAACTGTGTCAACCACTACAATGATGGCCATTAAATATCTCCATGACAATCCAAAAGTCCTTCAAGAACTAAGAGTAAAGTCAAACACCTACCTCTTTCCTTTAACTGATAAAAAATCTCTCATTTGTTATTGGTCTTAAATTCAGTTCTAAATATTAACGATCACAATTTTTTAACCTCATGTACAGGAAGAACATTTTGCAATCCTAGAAAAGAAAGGATCATCAGATGAACCACTCACTTGGGAGGACTATAAGAACATGAGCTTGACTCGCGCGGTAAACATCTGTTTACTTCATTCATGTTTAATTTAAAATTTTGTTATAGTTCACTAAGTCTACATATTTTCATTAAATTATTTACTTAAGGCACTATTGGATCATGCAGGTGATTCTTGAAACCTCCAGATTGGCAAGCATTGTGAATGGGGTACTGAGAAAGACCAATACAGATGTAGAAATGAATGGTATACTTATATCATCTATATATTTTCATGAATTTTTCTGAGATAGGTCTGGTTTGTAATATATTGATAATGGAATATGGGTGTAATAATAACTACATGGCAGGATTCAAAATTCCAAAAGGATGGAGAGTTTATGTGTACACAAGGGAGATAAACTATGACCCCTTCTTGTATTCAGAGCCTTTCAGTTTTAATCCCAGGAGATGGCTGGTGAGTTTGCTTGATCAATGAACTTGAGTATAGAGGCTGTTTCATTATATAAACTGAAAATCAGAAAGGGAATTCCCACAGGAAAATTCTTTCTTAACGGACTTAGTATCCCATACTACCAAGCCTTCATTCTATCACTTTCCTTTTAAGAAAACCGTTTACCTCCTATTAAACTCAGTAAAAACACTTTCCATTGCTTTTATTTCTTCTCCTTTCAGACAAATCCCTTTTGCATGTACCAAACTAAGCCTAAAGGCAAGGCAAACACTTTTTTAGCTAATAAGTATTTTAATCAAATGAATGTAGGAGAGAAGTTTGGAGGCTCACCATCACAACATGCTGTTTGGATCAGGACTTAGGATATGCCCAGGAAAAGAATTGGGCATTGTTAAAGTCTCTGTTTTCCTTCATCACTTTGTTACTAAATTCAGGTTACTACTTTCTTTCATGAATCTGCACATAGCTACTTTTTTAAATATATATATATATATATATTGATGAGCAAATTAAGATGCATTGGTAGTTGATTTGATGTTAGGTGGGAAGAAGAGGAAGGAAATGAACTTCGCCAGTTTCCAAGAGTTGAAGCACCAAATGGATTAAACATAAGGGTCACAGAGTACTAGAAAATCAAGCATTGAACAAAGTGTATGAGGGAAATAATTAAATTATCCATAAAAAATTCCTCAATCAAAGGCTTGTTTCAAAAAAAAAATGTGTGTATGAGAAAGTTAATGTATTATTAGTATTAGATAGATTTCAACTTTCAAGACCTGTAATGTTTCACGGTCTAAAATAATAGATCCTGTATGACTATGACATGTATTTTGATTTATTTTAATTTTATACTTGCATAGTTATATCATATCATGTGAATACTTATATTTGTTTTACGGGTAAAGGGTCTTAAATAGCCAGAAAGTATTATCTAAGGAGCTGCCAGCACCAAAAAGTTTTTCTTGGACCTTAAATACCTATAAAGTATTATTTTCGTAGCTTGAATGCCCAAAGTTAGCTGAAAGAGAAACAGACGTTTGCTACTTCAGATTGAATGCCACGTCAGACTAATTGGGTGATGACGTGGCTTGGGTTAAGATTCTTAAATGCCTGGGAAGTTTTCTTAAAAGAGCACCCAGCACCCTGGAAGTTTTTCTTTGGTTCTTAAATGCCCTGGAAGTTTTCTCGAAGAAGTTTAACCCAAGCCACGTCATCATCCATTCAACAAGGGCTGACTCTAATGTGGCATTTACCCTTATATCATTTATTATACACAAACACTCTCTCTCCCTTCTTTACATTCAATATGTAAGGGTAAAAATGGAAATCAAATAATTATTATCTTGACTTTTAATTGTTATCTCTTAATATTGTGGACAGAATAAATTCTCATGTTACCTCTTATATATGGACCAAAGGGAGCACTCATTCAGTGCTATTACACATTGTTGTCAAACTCATGAGTTGAATCTTCGATTTTATCGTTTTTACGGTTCTATTTAATCAAAACATGTCACGAGTCACTTAAATTCGTGTAGTTGTAAAATCGGTTAAACTTACTAGTTTACTCACCAGATTTACTGTTTTTATGCTTCTACCGTAGGAAACAATATTGTCAACTTACTTTAAATCTCATGTTAATTATTTTTATTTGACCATATTCAATGAATTTATATATAAATTATATATAAATTTCTTTATTGAGTGTGATAAATTATTAATGTCGATATATTTAATATCAACTATTCATATTTAAATTATATTTAAGTCAAATTATTGAGTTTGATTTCCATTTTGCCACATTAGATTTGAATGCCATATCAGAGTCAACCCTTGTTGAATGGGTGATGACGTGGCTTGGGTTAAGATTCTTCGAGAAAACTTCTGGAGCATTTAAGAACAAAAAAAAAACTTTTAGGGTGCTAGGTACTCCTTTGAGAAAACTTTCAGGGCATTTAAGAACCTTAACCAAAGCCACGTCATCACCCAATCAGTCTGACGTGGCGTTCAATCTGACGTGGCAAACGTCCGTTTTCCTCTCCGTTAGCTTTGGGCATTCAAGCTACGAAAATATAACTTTATGGGTATTTAAGGTCCAAGAAAAGCTTCCTGCTGGCAGCTCCTTAGATAATACTTCTTGGCTATTTAAGACCCTTTACCCTTTGTTTTACTTTTCCTTTCTGTGTAGATAGCTTGCTTTCTTCTGCCTACCAGAATATATTAAAAAGCCACATCGATTAATTGAAATATTAATTGAAGGAATATAATTTTAAAAGACTTATCAAATTACATGATTTATTTTTTATATAAAGACAAATCTAATAAAACTAAGTATTATCTTTGTTATTTAGGTACTTCATAGAGGGAATTTAAGAAAAAAATTGACAAAATTTTAAAATTAATACTATATTTATGACCACAATAAATTCCCAGAATAAATCATACCTTAAGGTTCAGATGGTGTAAAATTTGTTAATCAAATTATTAGTCATTTACAAACAAGTTAAATTAAAAGATCTCATTATGAACCACGTAACTGTGGCACAGTGGTTCCTCACTTGATCCCTTAACCAAGTGGTGCGATTCAAATCTCACCCTTGTGTATGGAGAGCATTTCATGGCCAGCCGTTTACCCTTAAAAGGAGAACCTGTGATGAAAGAATTAATCACTGCTATTGACGGTGGACACACTGACTTTAATAAAAAAAATCTCATTATGAACACACTCGATTCTATGAACTTAAGCACATTTATATAAATTTATGAGATGCAATCTCTGAATATTAGAGAGGAAAAAAGGGAAAATTAACCTCTACAGGTGGGAATTTATTTCAGTCAACCCTAAAAGAATTTGAAAACATACTGCATCCCCAAGAAGTCAAAGTGATATTAAATATTTCAGCTAAAAGACCGAAATGTCCTTATTGAATTTTGTAACCAGAATCCAATACACATGTGGAGAATTTCCAATACATGTGTGCTTTTTTCAAACATAAATGTGAGTATTTTTAAATCTAAAAAATAATTGAATCCAATACTAAAGTATCCAACATTTCACAACTAGATTTCTAATACACATATGGAGAATTTCCTAAACGTTTGTGCTTATTTCCAACATCAATGTGAGTATTTTTAAGTCTCAAAAATCATAGAATCCAACACTAAAGCATCTAAAATTTTACAACTAAATTTTCAATACACATATAGGGAATTTCCAATACATTTGTGCTTATTTCCAACATCAATGTGAGTATTTTTAAGTTTCAAAAATCATGAAATCCAATACTAAATGTCCAAAATTTCACAACAATATTTCAAAGACACGTTTGGAGAATTTTCAAGACACATATAAAGAATTTCTAAGACATATATAGGAATTTTCAATACGTTTGTACTTCTTTCAATAAGGACATTTTAGTCTTTTAGCTTAAACATTTAATATCACTTTAGCGCCTTGGGAGTGCATTGAGTTTTCATATTCTTTTGGGGTTGATTGAAATAAATTTCATCCTATGGAGTTTAATGAAATTTTCCCCAAAAAAAAGTGGACCTTTTGTTCTTCCTATTTCTGTCAGCCCAAGTCTGAGCCCAAAGTCTTCTTTTCAATTTGTTCCATTCTAATGCGCGCGTGTTGTGTAACATAAAAATATAGGGAGAATTGTAGTAATCATTATGAAATGGGAGAATTACAAATAGGTCTCAAGCAAGAGAATTAATTTCAGACAGGTCCATTAACAACTCCTTCACTTGTTAACCAATGCTATTGCAGTTGTTAATAGCTGTCATTAACAACTCCTTGGGACCTCTCTGAAATTAATTCTCTTGCTTGGGACCTATATACAATTATCCCTTGTGAAATTTACCTTACTAACTATAAAAATAGTTTTAAATAGATTTGTTATAAAATTTATGTTTTGGTGTGAAATTAATTTTAAGTAAAATTTATCAACCTATTAATTTGTGTGTGTGTTTTTTTTTTTTTTTTTGGAATAAAAGTTGGTTTTACATTTTTCTCATTTGAGGTATTGAAACCGTTTTAGTTGGTTTATCCTTCAACTTTTGGTCTAAAATTGATCAGAAAAAAAAAAAACCAATCAACACTAATTCAAGATCAGCAGTCTAATTATTGATTGAACTAGGATTTACCCAATCATAATCAAAATTCATTTATATACGAACATTCATAAATAGGCGCCGCCCTAATTCAACAAAAATGGCTTGCAAAAGAGCAAACTGGTATTTATTTTTAACTCAAAACAAGATGATTTAAATCTCAATTATATATTATATATTATATATTATAATATTCCTGTTGAGTGTACCGATTCACTAATATAACTACTTGATTGGGTTTGGGGTGTACGCCTTTACAATGCGACAAATCCCAAATATTTCCCCCCTTTAGTCATTAGAATATGCATAAAATGATTAACATTATAATATTCTACAGTAATCATGTAGTTTTAAATTTGTTACAACTTTGTGATGAAAAATACAATAAAATTATGTAGTTTTGATTTTTAACAAAACGTAAAAAAAAAATTGTATTCTTTTGTCATTTATAATATCAAAATGTCATTTATTTTAGGTAGAATCTAATACCTCAAAAAGTTTGAAATTTTGGAGCATTATAAAGAGCATTAGATTAGATGTGGACATATTAGAGGTCTAAAATCCCTCCCAGGTGTGTGTTGGGTTTAAATTTAATACTATAATTTAATTAACAGTGGCGCTAATTATCATTTTCTTTACAAAAAATAAACAATGTCAGTTTCGAATCTCATATTATTTACCAGCCAATTCTAAAACATTAATCTTGTTTGCTTGCATGGAAAATTAGTGATGTACTTCTTCAGTCATGTGTTTGTGTTTCTGAGCAGAGCACCAGATTTGAACCTGATAGCTTGTGGGATTTCATTCAACTCTCAATTTTCAAATAAGCCTTGAAAAAAAAAAGATGAATTGTGTATTTTTATATTTTTATTTTTTAGTTCTAGTCATACTATTGAGTTTTAGGGGATCATCTAGGTTTTGAAGGTATCATGAGATGGGGCTACGAAATGTTGAAATGGAAATGATTATTCTAAAGCAGTCAATACAATAGTAGTCAATAGTAGTCGGGGAGAAGGGGTCACTGAAAAAGGCAAAAAACAATTGTTGTTGAGATTCAAATCATACCATAATATGATTGGATTATGACAATTAACTCGTGACATATATCGAAGATGGCAGGGGATGCTCTAACAAAGTTTTGTTAGTACCAAAGAATTGGACTTGTTGATATTTATGAATTTGCTTAAACATATGTGCAATGTGCTGAACAAGAAAAGTTTGCTCTAACTTATTGTTTTGATACCATATATATGATATAAAAAGGGGGAAAAAACTCTTGGAGGTGAGTTATCTGTATAAATGTAATAATTAAGAGGAATTCATTCGAAAGTTTGAAAACCTTGAAAAATATCCATCCATACATTACAATAGAAGTGTTATGCATAATTTCACCTTATTTATATATCCAGTTAGTGGAATGACGAGCTTAAGTACAAGAGTTTAGAGGATTTATTGTAGGGAAAATTTCAGAAAAAGACTATCGAATTATCAAAAGGATATTTTGGTACAACGAATTTTGGAAAGGACCAGTCAGTACATTTGACTCAACTGTCCATACCCAAATTAAATGGAAAAGACTGAAATGCTCTTAGTTCAAATATTTCTTTTCTTTTAAATAAATGGTCCCCACCACTGTCCGGTGGGGCCACCACCGTTGGAGGCAGTGGGGCCACCGGCCATGTGGCAGCCCCATGCCCCGCCATGTGGTAGTGTGCCACACTGCCACGTGGCATGTTAGGGGGCAAAATAAATGGAAAGTGGAGGGGGTGGGAATCGAACCTACCCCCTCCACATGTTGGACCACCAAGCCAACATGTGTGTATGTTATATATATTGCAAACATTATATATATTCCATGTTTTATTCGTTTTCAGAATCGTTCAAGGGATTCCCAACTTCTCATAAGGGATTCTCAACTTTTGTTAAGGGATTACCAACATGTACATTATCATTTACCAACTTCTAAAATACATTACCAAATCTTCCTCTTTGTTACCAGAAACGTTCAAGGGATTCACAATTTCTCATAAGGGATTCCCAACTTTTATTAAGGGATTACCAACATGTATATTACCATTTACCAACTTTTGTTAAGGGTTTCCCAACTTCTCATAAGGGAATCCCTTATGAGAAGTTGGAAATCCCTTGAACGTTTCTGGTAACAAGGAGGAAGATTTGGTAATGTATTTTAGAAGTTGGTAAATGATAATGTATATGTTGGTAATCCCTTAACAAAAGTTGGGAATCCCTTGAATGTTTCTGGTAACAAGGAGGAAGATTTAGTAAAGTATTTTAGAAGTTGGTAAATGGTAATGTACATGTTGGTAATCCCTTATAAAAAGTTGGGAATCCCTTGAACAATTCTGAGAATGAATAAAACATGGACTATATATATATTGTTTGCAATATATATAACATACACACATACCACCAAGCCAACATGTGGAGGGGGTGGGACCACTTTCCATTTATTTTGCCCCCCAACATGCCACGTGGCAGTGTGGCACATGGCCAGTGGCCCCACTGCCAGTGGCAGCCGGGGGACGCAGCCGCCGGAGCTCTGGCGGTGGTTGGGGCCCTTTATTTCAAAAAAAGAAAAATATTTAAACCAAGGGCATTTCAGTCTTTTCCATTTAATTTGGATATGAACAGTTCAGTCAAATGTACTGACTGGTTCTTTCTGAAATTCATTGTACTAAAATGTCCTTTTGGTAATTCGAGAGTCTTTTTCTGAAATTTTCCCGTTTATCAATCATCAAAAACATATTATTTTTGTATCAACTAAAGTAGAATACCTCAAATAACATAAAACTATGGACTTCAGAATTACATATTTTTTGCATAGACATCTTCCTATTTTTATTATATTAACGATATTATTAATAGACTTCATATTTTATTATAGGGTTAAGGTGCAAAAATATCCATTGAAATTTGTGAAATGTGCATTTGGCACCATATAAAAACTTTGGCGGAAAAATACCCATATTCATTTGAAAATGGAGCAAAAATGTCTACACAGTTAAATGTGCCAACGTTGATCGTTAAGTTGACTAGGGATGCTGATGTGGAAGCTAATATGGCATAAAAATGTCAGACAAAAATAGGTTAAGGTGCGAAATGTGCACCTGACACCATGCATAATATTTGGGGTGTAAAAATAACTTTGAACTTTTATAAATTAGTGGGTCGCAAATTATTATTTTTAAATAATTATTTCATAGAAAAATTCCCACATTCTCTTCCCCATATTTCTCCTCATTCTTTTTCCTTTCACTCCCCCACATTCTTGGTCAGCCAATCATTCCCTCTCTTAATTTTTAGTCAAAACTCTTGCTCTTCAAATACTTGTTGCTTGTACACTTCTAGATAGGGATGTTCAGGGGACAGGACCGGGACGACTCCGTCCCGTCCCGTCCCGAAGAAAAGTGTTCGGGACGGGGTTCCCGTCCCGTCCCGAACTTGTCCCGGTCTCGATCGGGACGGGACAGGCCTTGTCCCGAAATTTTTTCCCAATTAAAAAAATTGACTCAAAAATCTTTTTTTTTGCAGAGCAACACACTTTTTTTTTTTTGAGCAAAGGCAGAGCAACACACTTGGAGGGTGATTTTATAGCATAATTAAATCTCCTCCAGTGCCATGAGCACTCCATATTAATACATAATAAACCAACAACATAATAATTAGAGCAAAAAAAGTAGCAACAACTACACATTTAAATAGAGTTTGAAAAAAAAAAAACTTCAAATGTGATGTGTTACACATAGAGCATAGTGGCAGCGGACAAGAAATTTGAGATAAATGAATGGTTGGAATTTAGTTTAGAAGTTAGAGTTATATATATATTTTTTAAAAAAGTCATATATATTCACACATGAGACTAACACATGTATTTTTTTTAAAAAAAATATGAACATACATATATATTCGGGACGGGACGGGATCGGGACGACCCCGTCCCGGGTCCCGTCCCGTCCCGAAGCTGCATTCTGTCCCGTCCCGAGAATTTTCGGGACGGGACGGGACGGACCGGGACGGGACAATGTTGAACAGCCCTACTTCTAGATATCAATGATGAAAGGGTCAAGGCGGGTGGTAGTGTGCTATCATAGTTGCTAATGGTGAAATGTAGAAGAATTCACGGTATGTCCTCGTTGTGGTGAGGCGATTAAGAGTCTTGACATTAGAAGTGAGTTTGACCTTATTAGTAGCAGTATTGTTGTTGATGTTGTTGTAATAAGTTTCTTTGAAAAGAGGTACATTATAATGTGGTTGACAAAGAGAACAATATGATCTAACTTTGGTTTAATATCTATGAAAAATTATATGCAAAAAGGGACTAAAAACTTAAGCTGACTATAATAGATAAAACAACTAGAATTATATTAGCATGTATTTGATGAATGAGAGTTGATATTAGAAAAGGGAAAGGGCAATGTGTTGATGAAAGAATGTGGGGGATGATAGTGAGGATGGGGAAGTACGGGGAATACGTATTAAATAATAATGTGAGCCATTAATTTCAAAGAATTCATGAGTATTTTTACACTCTAAATAATATCTATGGTGTCAAAGACACATTTGGAAATTTTATATGGGTATTTTTGCATGTTAACCTATTAATGTTTGACATTTTTATGTCTCATAAGCTTCCACGGCAGAATCTTTAGTCAACTTAAGGGTTAATGTTGGCACATTAGATGATGTAGCATTTTTGCTCAATTTATAAATGTATAGCTATTTTTGCACCCAAAGTTTTTTATATGATACCAGATGCACATTTGACATATTTATATGTGTATTTTTGCACCTTAACTATTTATTATACAAACACCACAATTTATATTAGTGGGATATCTAAAAAATAACTTACTGAATTAAAAAGAGATTTATATATATGACGGGCCAACCTACCAGCTTACAAGCTATATGATACAGGTTTGTGTAGCCCGCATCCTACCGGGTTGAAAAAATCTCAATCCTAACCCAACCCAGAGGTTGAGCCTGTATTACCACCTTTAAATAATGATATTATCATAATATATAATGCATAATGCAATTTGAAAAGAAAAGTGGATTAAGTGAAGGGATTATATTGTGATCTGAATAATAGAACCAAAAAGTATTCCGGTGTTGGAGTCTTTCAAGGCCTCACGACCCTTAAAATCAGGGGCTGCGCCGTTTACTTTCTTTCTTTCTTTTGTCACTTTATGTTCTTTTTCTTTCCAACCATTTCTCCTTCTCATTTCTTTCTTCTTCACCACCTTCATCTTTTTTAACAACAACTACTACTATTATATTCAAATTGTAATAATATATAGTATATGTCATTCAATAATTAATAAGTGGATCTTTTTTTTTTGACCTTTAATAAGTGGATCTATACTAATATAAAAATATTATTGATTCCCATCCTCACGTGATGTTCCCTCAAAATATGCGATCTTGTTCTTCTTTTTCCCGAAAGTTACTTCCACCACTCCATTATATTATCTCCATCACTCATGCATAATCTTTAATCTATGTTAATTAAATTGCTATTCATGATTGTTTTTAGGTGTTAATAGCTAGAAATCATATTACGACAAAATCGAAAGAAAAAAGTAGAACTTGTAGAGTACCATTGGATCTTATAGAAGAAGGACTATAATTGGATTTGTAGGATAAATGGTTGAGCTGAATAATGGAAGGAACTTGATTCTCTTAAAGTAATGTTGATTATTTGAACTAGTGGGGGTAAAAAAAATATGGATGGAACTATTTCTACTTCGCTAGACCGTGCTGGCTTTTATTTGGTAGTATAGTACTGAATATTAAATGAATATATATTAAAAAATGAATTAGAATAGAGTTTGTAGCAATATGCTTAATCATTCATTTTTTTATTTTTGCCAGAGCTTAATCATTCATATTACTTAGCTAGACCATGCAACTTTTAATTAATTGCATATATTTATCATATTTTAATTAAAAGTAGTAGGTTCAAATATGATTTCAATTTGTTGTTGTGTGATGCCTAACTCATTAGCCATTACTTGATAAGTTCATAACTTTGTTTGCTCCGCGATCTTTTTGATCTTCTGATGATGATTATAAGGAATGTGGATTATTATATTATTAAATTTAAATCTGCGCTTTGAAAAGTGTTACTTGAGGGCACATGATTTGTCACCCTCTCTTGGGTATAATTATAATTCTAGGCACTTCTAACATATTCTATATAGACCAAAGAAAACCTTAAATCTCATTAACTCTACTTTAAAATTCAACAACTTTTCAATTTTACCCGTATTAAATATCCACTATATCATAAGAGAATAAAGTCAACATATAATATATAAAGGGATAGAATTGTACATTCATATAAAAAATTTAATAAAATGACTTATAAATTGGACTAAATAAAATATTTTTTTATTACCCCATAAATAGGACCACGTGAGCATCTTCCAACAAAAACTCAATCACCTTGTCTTCATTAGTTGTAGGATAAAGGCCGAAAGTAGCATCAACCATTAATTGATTTTATTTTAATTGAATGAGTCTTTTCAAAAGGAAAAAATCACCTCGCTATATCTCTGTTCACATTATCAATTATAACACTCCCTCTGGTCTATGAGGTTTTTTTTTTAAAAAGGATTATTTATTCCTATTTATAAATAAAAAAATAGATGGTTGGTAACTCTGAAATTCTTAAAATTACATCTGATCTTTAATATATGAGTTAGATAACTAATTTATAAATAGTATTAATAAAAAGTAGCTAAGTTAGTTATTTAATTAATTTATAACAAATGTGTATTGCTTATCTAAAGCATTATCTTTAATCATATGCATGACGGAAATCTCATTACCATCATCATGTACAATCAATAGAGATATTTTGAAACAAATATATATTTAAGAGAAAAAGCGTATTGAGATATTATAGTTAAACCAAGTAAACTCTATTTAACTTTCATGTTAGGAGGGGTACCCTTATTTTATCTTTTTATATTAACCGACAATCAACACCTAATTTGGATTCTATTATCAGGTATCCGAACCTTGTTTTAGGATTTGTGGCTTCCCCTCTTGACACAACCGTCTCCTCTGGGATTCGAACTCAAGACTCTAAGAATATAACAGGGCCATACATTGCTAGACCAATTATATGTTGGTAGTACCTTTTTTTATCTACGTCCTTGTTAATTATTGATTAGTCTCGCTGTATTAATTATCCGTCACCTGCTTACCCATTTATAAGAGTGTTTTAAGAAAATAAATTACATTTTTATATATGCACATCCTTTAACTAATGTTAATCAATTTTTTATCAATATAATTTGGTTATTTATATATTTTATAACAAAGAACGAGGGACTGAATTAATTAAGAGTGCCATTAACATGCACTAATATAACTCAATTATTTGCATGTTAAATTATTACTATAATTCATAGGTTTTAAAAAGATATCCCTCTTAAATTTACTACCTTATGATTTAATAATGAAATAGCCACTATTTTTTACCATTATCAAATTTTGATGGGTTAAGAAAAGATAGTACTCGTAATTAAGTTAAAAGAGTATTTACAAAAGCACTTTCAAATTACTTATTAAGAAAAGTCCTCAAATCTGCAACAATTATGCAAGCACTCAAAATTAAACAATAAAAATCAATGAAAGTAAGTATTGAATTTATATATAAATTTAAAAATCGTTCACATTACAAAAGTTGGAGCCTCTAGTGTCTGATCCAGCTCATTTACATATGTATATATAATTATATATAATGCAAAAAATTCCATAGGATCTATCAATAACCTGCACCTATTAACTACTTAATCTCTCATTTCGATGAATAACAATTGTTGGGTTTAAACTCTAACGAATATCCTGCTGTAAAAAAAGTTATTTAAAGGGAAAACAAAACAAAAAAAAAAGAAAAAGAAAGAGGCAGAGAAAATGTATATTATATATAATATACAAATACCATATCAGATTCGTCGACATGTGTAATCTAATTAGTGTATAAAAATACGGAGAAAATAATTTATAATTAAGATTAGTTTAGTGTATGCTTATATATAAATTAAAACTGAGCCCCCATATGCTTGGTACGCGTGGTGTGTTTTGCAGTAATATACAGTGCAAGCTTCTGAAATCGGCAATCTTCACCATCATCATCATCATCTTGTTTTTTCTCTCTAGTTAAATCATGAAAAACCCTAATATGTGTGTGTGATGTGTGTGTAGCAGACACGGACACCTACACGCACTTGTAGGTTGCAGAACACTTATGTTCTTGATCTGATTTAACCTCATTTGCGAGGAAAGATGAAAGCTCTTAATTTGGTGAAAATTAAATCTTTATAAAATATATATGTTTAAATCTTTATATCTATATATATATATACACATTGAAATGATTCTGAATGTTAGAGTAAGTTTGAAGCAAGAGTGTGCTCGTAATTAAATACAAACACACACACACACACACAGAGAAGCCACCACATGATTGAATGGCATGTTTAACCGAAAGATATGCTGACATTTCCCCATATTAACACAAACCCAGGCCATAGTTTGACATGTTTATTATGCTCAATTTGTCAATTATGATTTACTTTGATCCATTTACCAAATACTTTCATTAGAACTGAGTCAACTTCTTGACTTGGTGAATTTAAAAGATTCTACAAATTTAAACAATATCACATTAAGGAGCATCACATATGCTAACTTGAATGAGGAAAGCACTGTGACATCCGAAGAAGAAAATAATGTAATTATAAAATAAAAATTCTCATTAACAAGTGAGCAATACCAAACTTTTGTTGTTATAAAAAAAATACTACTAAACTTTTGTTATTTTCTATATTGGAATTTCACTGCATACTGCTATTTTATTGTAAGATTTTTTTTAATGATTATATTTCTTCCTTGAGATCGCGATTTTCCTGTATTTTGAATTTTGAAGCAACATTTACTAAAATATGATACTGATATGCATATACATAAATAGTATGTGTGTATATATATATATATATATAATAAATATGCATAATTTACTGTGTTCAATTTGTATATATAATGATACGACTAGAGTGAAAATGAGGAACTTATTTACTTGACGAAGAGAATCCAAAGATTAATGTTTGTGTACGGAGGGCTATACATTTTTTTTAAAAAAAAAAAAATTGTAGCAGGTAAGGGTCACTCTATAATATTTTAAATCTCAAGTGACAGAAATTATTATGCAAGTAAAACTGAGTGCTGCACCAAATATTAAACAATACTCACAGTGCTTTTATGACCTCATAGACTTTTGGTCTCACACAACGTTGTTGCAAGAAGCACAGATATGAATAACAACAACAACAATAATATATAAACCTGGATTCTCATATTGTCTTGGAAGAAGAGACCCAGCACAGCAAAGAAAGAAAGAAAAGAGTAGGTGCTGAGCAACAAAAATAAAGAAAAGCTAATTGAAGCAGAAATGTATGCACCTTGCTTCAGAGTATACAGAGAGATTGATTATCATTATATAGATGCCTCTTTTCACGTCTGATATATCTATATATTTATATATATTCACACACATCATCTGTCAAATCCTATATTATATCAATCCTTTTGTGCAGATAGAGAGAAGCATCTTTGGTGGGGTGCTGCTGCTGCTTCTGCAGATTTTCTGATCTCTAGGTGCTCGTCCTTTTGCTTAGTTTATTCTCTCACTGTAATGGTGCTTTTTTCTATTTTCTTTATTTTTTGGAGATTTAATGTGCTGAGTTTGAGTTCAAAGGAAGAAAGCTAACACACTGTCACAGAAGTAGAGGAAGGGAAGTGCAAAACCCAATGACTCAAACCCAAGAAGAAAGTTTTGGAATTTGAGGCAAATGTTTCAATGCCCAGCTCGAGGCAATCTTTCTGCATCTCTTCTTCTTCTTCTTCTTCTCTGTTTTGTATCCTTCTCTTTCACTCCATTTTTCTCCATGGTTTAGCATTTTCTGCAAATCATGAAGCATCTATTCTCTTCTCTTGGCTTCATAGCTCTGCTTCACCACCACCTCCATCTTTCTCTAATTGGAACATCCTTGACTCCAACCCATGCAATTGGACCTTCTTAACATGTTCCCCACAAGGAGTTGTCACTGAAATTAATATACAATCCATTCCTTTGGAGCTTCCTTTGCCTTCCAATCTCTCTTCCTTTCCCCATCTTCAAAAACTTGTCATTTCTGATGCCAATCTTACTGGAGCCATCCCTGATGATATTGGTGACTGCTCTGCCCTCACTGTCATTGACCTCAACTCCAACAATCTCGTAGGGTCCATCCCTGCAAGTATAGGTAAGCTTCAAAACTTGGAGAGTTTGTCTCTGAACACAAACCAGCTTACAGGAAAAATCCCAGTTGAGCTAGGAAGCTGCATTGGCCTTAAAAGTATCCTCCTTTTTGATAACCAGCTAAGTGGTGTTATCCCACCTGAGATAGGGAAGTTGTCAAAACTTGAGATTCTTAGAGCAGGAGGGAACAAAGATTTAGTAGGGAAAATTCCTGAAGAGATTGGAGAATGCAGCAATTTGACTGATTTGGGCCTGGCTGATACTGGTTTATCAGGCTCATTGCCAGCTTCTTTGGGAAAACTGAGTAAGCTTCAGACTTTGTCCATTTACACTACAATGCTATCTGGTGAGATTCCAGCAGAGCTAGGTAACTGCACTGAACTTGTTGATTTATTCCTATACGAGAATAGTTTATCAGGGTCTATTCCACCTGAGCTGGGTAAGCTTCAAAAGCTGGAGCAATTGTTTTTATGGCAGAATGGTCTTGTGGGAGCAATCCCAGAAGAGATTGGAAACTGTACTAGCTTGAAAAGAATTGATCTCTCTTTGAATTCCCTATCTGGTACTATCCCTTTATCTTTTGGGGGCCTGTTAGAACTTGAGGAGTTTATGATAAGTGATAATAATGTGTCTGGTTCAATACCTCCAAGTCTTTCAAATGCCTCTTTTCTGCAACAGCTGCAAGTTGACACAAATCAGCTCTCAGGTTTGATCCCCCCAGAGCTTGGGAAGTTATCAAAGCTCACAGTTTTCTTTGCTTGGCAGAACCAACTTGAAGGAAGTATTCCTTCCACTCTGGCAAATTGTAGTAACCTACAAGCACTGGATTTGTCTCACAATGAACTTACTGGTAGCATTCCTCCTGGCCTGTTTCAACTTCAAAACCTTTCAAAACTGCTCTTGATTTCTAATGATATTTCTGGTTCAATCCCATCAGAAATAGGCAGTTGTAGTTCTCTTATAAGAATGAGGCTTGGGAAGAATAGGATTGCTGGTGGGATTCCTAAGTCAATAGGGAGCCTCAAAAACCTGAACTTTCTAGACCTCAATGAGAATCACCTTTCTGGGCAAGTCCCAGATGAGATTGGCAACTGCACAGAACTGCAAATGATAGACTTCAGCAGCAACAATTTGGAAGGTCCATTGCCTAATTCTTTGTCATCACTATCTATGATCCAAGTATTCGATGGATCTTCGAACAGATTTTCAGGTCCCATACCACAAACTTTGGGCCGTCTTGTTTCCCTAAATAAGCTAATCCTGGGTAGAAACTTGTTTTCCGGACCGATTCCGGCATCATTGAGCCAATGTTCAAGTCTCCAAATGCTTGATCTTAGTGGCAATGAGCTCACAGGAAGCATTCCAGCAGAGCTGGGTCATATAGAGACTCTTGAAATTGCTCTTAACCTTAGTTTCAATTCCCTAAGTGGCCCAATACCAGATCAGATCTCTGCTCTTACCAAGCTTTCTATACTAGACCTTTCTCATAACCAGTTAGAGGGAGGTTTAAACTCACTTGCAGGGCTAGATAATCTTGTCTCTCTTAATATTTCCTTCAACAATTTCACAGGTTATCTACCAGATAATAAACTTTTCAGGCAATTATCTCCAAAGGACCTAACTGGGAATCAAGGGCTTTGCTCATCTGGTCAAGACTCATGCTTTGTGAGTGCTTCAAGCATGACTATAAGTGGAAGTGAGGCGAGGAAGTCGGGAAGGATTAAGCTAGCCATTGGTTTGCTAGCAGTCTTAACAGTACTACTGACAATAATGGGGATCATTGCGGTGATAAAGGCACGGAGAACCATGAGAGATGATGATTCAGAACTAGGTGACTCATGGCCATGGCAATTCATTCCATTCCAGAAGCTAAACTTTTCAGTGGAGCAGGTGTTGAGGCGTTTAGTTGAAGGAAACATAATTGGAAAAGGATGTTCTGGTGTTGTTTATCGTGCTGAAATGGACGATGGTGAAGTGGTAGCTGTGAAGAAACTGTGGCCTACAACAATGGATGCAGGAGACCATGGATTCAAGGATGATAAAAGTGGAATTCGTGACTCATTCTCAACTGAGGTGAAAACACTTGGATCAATCCGTCATAAGAACATTGTTAGATTCTTGGGATGTTGTTGGAATAAGAACACAAGATTGCTGATATATGATTATATGGCAAATGGAAGTCTTAGTAGTTTACTTCATGAGAAGACAGGGAATTGTCTGGAATGGGAACTCAGGTACAGAATTCTGTTGGGAGCTGCAGAAGGGCTTGCATATTTGCACCATGATTGTGTGCCTCCCATAGTACATAGAGACATCAAAGCCAATAACATCCTCATTGGCATTGAGTTTGAGTCTTATATTGCAGACTTTGGCTTGGCTAAGCTGGTTGATGATGGTGGCTTTGGTCGTTCTTCCAACACAGTTGCTGGTTCTTACGGATACATTGCTCCAGGTTAGTGCCTCTTCCACATTTTTCACGAAGTTCTTTGTTACTGGTTTGTTGCAGAATACAAAATAGGCTTATTTCTGTTAAATTAAACTTCTTTGGATATTGAAAATTAAAACAATGTGTGATCAAAGACAATATCCAAGTTAAATAGTTTTAACCTACAATTTCTTTCAGAAATCCTAACTAGTTTCTAGGATAGTGATTTTACTAATATACATGTCATGCATACTCTACATATCTAGTTGATATGCTGTTATCCTAAATTTCCTTGTGAGTCCAAAAGATAAGATGACACAAAAATTAAAACTATCAAGTTTAGTATAATCATTAAAAGTTTTTATATTAAGATTGCAACTGATTTTCTATAATATTTAATGTGATGCCACTATAGTTTTTTGGTCAGTACTCATGTCATCTAAAAGAGAGTCATGTATCTCATAATATCTTGAATCACACAGAGCACTACCCTAGTTACTAGTTAATTACAAAGTAAGCATCCTAGAGGCCTCAAGATTGGAGATACTAGAATTTAGATGACAAATGTCGATAACAAGTTATTGAATACACTTGTATATGATCCAGTATCATGATATTTACTTTTCACATAATCGCAGAATATGGCTACATGATGAAAATCACAGAGAAGAGCGATGTTTATAGCTATGGTGTGGTTATGTTGGAAGTCTTGACAGGCAAGCAACCGATAGATCCAACTATACCAGAGGGACAGCATGTGGTTGATTGGGTGAGACAGAAAAGAGGGGTTGAAGTGCTTGATCTTAGCTTACTGTCAAGACCAGAATCAGAAATAGATGAAATGATGCAGGCACTAGGCATAGCCTTATTGTGTGTAAACTCATCTCCTGATGAAAGGCCAACAATGAAAGATGTTTCAGCAATGCTCAAAGAGATCAAACAAGAAAGAGAAGAATATGCAAAAGTTGATGCACTTTTAAAGGGATCTCCTGCAAATTATGTCAAAGCAACATCTTCATCATTTCCAGCAGTGCAGAATTTGTTCCGGGAAGGCGATGATAATAATACTATCTTCTCTGTATCTTCACTGCTTCATTCATCCTCTTCCAAAGGGGGTTTGAAGTGATGAATAGCATATAATAATCATAGTTGGAAAATGGAAGCTTGTGTTCTTATCAGTTTCTTCCTCAAATGTTTGTTGTTCTCTATGGTTGTTCTTCAATTATATATATGTAAAGTTTCAAAATTTGTTATAGCAGAAATGAAAGCTACAAACAGATCCACCAAATTATGAATGTGGCTTTTCTTATTATTGATCTGTATGAAGCATAGCTTGTACTTAATTATCTCCAAGCTTGGGTTCAGAACATGTCAGCACGAGAATAAAAATTTAGCCAAAGTTGTAGCTATCTTTTAATTTCTATTTGACACAATTTTTTTTACCCTTTTTTGTTTTACCTTTTAACTTCTGACTTCTGAAAATATTGATGGAGTACATTTATTTGAAAGAGCAAAGGGGATACAATTATAATAATGAACCCACCATCCATAACTATATTTCAGTAAGCGAATGTTTGGATTGTAAACAAAAGGCATGGTTTTAGGGAGAAAAACACGGTTTTGGGGGAAAGGAATCCAAGCGTTCAAAAAATTTTCACAATCTATTTTTTCAACAAAACCATGATTTTGGTAAGCTATCCAAACACTGTCTTTTAGCATCAAACCTCTTCATATTGGATTCTTGAGTTGATAGTAGTTAGAAAAAAAATTGTATATTTTGTTTATTTGCATTCGATTTGCATTACCCTTCATAGTGCCTTTGCTTTGTCTGCTTGATCTTGCACTTGCTGGTTAAATTCTAGCTACTTCCTCTTCAAGTTAAAACTAAATAGTTGTCCTATTTTATAATAGTCCTCTCAAACGTTAAGGTTTTTCAAAAAAATATGATTATTTATTTATTTTATAACAATTTGTATAATTTAGATAAGTTGTATTTGTTAAAGTTAATTGGTAGTTTTCTTAAATAATATTTGGTACAAAAATTGGCTAAAACAAAAAGGTGCTACAAACTTTAGGGTCCATGGCCCCTAGTAGACTCTTTAATTTTTGAACTAGATGGGCAGACATTTACAGTTCGAAACTACTGGCAGGATTAAACTGATAACCTCTCGTTGTATCCATTATACTAGGTTATAAGGTGCTAATGGAATTGTTGCTGTATACATACCACGCACACACAGAGCCAGGCCCAATTTATTCAACATGTGATAGATGGAGGTCAAAACAATTATGGCATCATGGACTACAAAAAAAAAAAAAAGATAGAAAATTTGCACAAAAAATGTGGCCCAAGATTCATGTGGCTGTGATTTTTGTTTTTTTAATAAAAAGGAATTTTAATGACCATGTAGTTATCCAGAAAATTGGTATTTATTAGATCTTTAATTATTATTGGAGGCCTAAATAAAAGTAACTCTAAATAAAGTTTCAAACGTGTAAACAAACCAACAAATCAAGTGGGAATTGCACTCAGAATGACTTGTCTCTCAACAAGTTGTTTGCTTGAATTGAAGTTTAATGTTGATAAATATGTTTTCTTGAACTGTGTTGGAATTGTTTGTTACTCCCTCCGGTCCTAATTATAAGAGTCAGTTGATTTTTTTAGAAAAATTAAGGATGCAAAATACACCACTATGAATTGTTTATATTTGTCTTTTTTTCTTAAAACTAAGTTATTTTACTTATAAATTACTATCATATAATCTAATTACATTTCGCATATATTAAGATTTAGGGTCTAATTTTCTTCTTTAATTTCAAAAAAAAAAGTCAACCGACTCTTATAATTAGGACGGGAGGCAGTATCTTTCAAAGAAGGATTCAAATACCTGAAAAGGAGCTCATTATGTTTTTGTTGTTGGTTAATGACACTTCATTATTTTTCTCTTTTATTTTCCAACATGGTCAACAAATAAATATTACTTAAAGCAGATTTTTCACCCATGCATGGTTTCGAAAAACTTAATTGTACTCATGAATGACTTAGAAATAATAAAATCTGCTCTTAATTATATACTTATATAGCGATGTGGTAATATTGAATGTGAAAAAACGACATTTGATGAAAAATTCATTTTTGCATAATAAAACATATACCTATAATATTAAAAAAGTGAAGACATAGAGATCAAAGAAAATATAAAAACAGAATGATAAATTTTATATATAATCATATTCTTTTATGTTATTTTTCTGTTTGAAGACATACCTATAAATGGTTTGATGTAATGACGTGGAGTGTATAAAAAATTAGAAAAGTGAAGAGGAGAGAGAATTAGCAAAACAGAAACTAAAACTAAAAAGAGAAAATCATTCATTATAAATGGAGTATAACGCAACTTTGCGACTTATCTTGCATTTGTAGTTAACATGCTGAAAACTTACATAGTCACATAAATCATTTATAGTTTTTTTTAATGTACGAAATCACTAACGTGTCGGTCACTCGCTGTTCATCTCTATGTGTGTGTATTGACTATTGATAGAGACATAGAGTTGCTCCCTTACATTTTATGTTATTTAATATTTAATATATGATTTTTTCAGCCCAAAAAAAAATATTTATATATGATTTTTAAAATTTTAAAACATATTGTGAATATCCTTAATAGGCTGAATTCTTACATCTATGCAGATAATTAACTTCGTTACTAATATTTTGTTCACTATTTATCTGCACAATATAGCTCAAAACTTGAAGAGGTTATATATATTATACACACAAAAATATAATTTAAAAGAGTGCATAAATGATATACACTGAGGTTTATTTATACAAAATTGAAGGTTTAGATGAGTTTGTTGTAAAGGTTAGGGGATTATTTGCATGTGGTTCAAAAATTAGGGGGATTGTTACTAACATATACTCCGTTTCATATAGGTAAATTTATTTAAACTAGAACTGTATACTTAATTGCTGGAAAAAAACTAAATACTTGAATTCAAGTTTGGTTTAAATTTTAGTGAATAAGAGTGTCTACATAAATAATTAAAATAATTACATTGACACTCAATTAATTTCATATAATACTCTCTCCAATCTTAAATGAACGATCAAATTGATTTATTTTTTTAATTAAAAAACTTAAATAGATCTATTTGATTTTAACATATCTTATATATCCTATATGTAATTAAAAATACGTCAGTTTATAGGTAATATAAATTAATATAGGAGGGAATATTACATTCAAAAGGTGTTTAGGTGATTGAACTTAAAGCTATTCCTAGCATTTGAAATTACTTTTTAAGGTTAAAATAAGTTAACTTGTATAAAAGTTACAGCAAACAGATTTTTTTAAAAAGGGAAAAGGATTAAGCATGTGAAAGGGAACATTTCTATAAACGTGTCTTTTGTTGCTTAAACTTTAACATCAATTTGTGGTATTTCAAAAATTGAAAAAGTGTCAAAATCTGTTTTCCTTTTTCACATTTTCCCTATTTTGGGGTCAGAACTTGGATTATTTCTCTTTCACTTGCTATACGTTATTAAAACTCTTAATATTAATAAAAAATACAAAAATAAGTGACAAATCATTTTTTTGCCATCAATAAGTAACAAATCATCTATTTATAACTCATAGATAACATAATCAGATACCATGCATGCATAGTTTTTATTAAAAAAAATTCACATTAACTTGTCTACTAGTACGTGATAATCATGATGGGTGATTATAATAGTTATATTTTCGGTTGTAACCGGTGCTTCCATGTGTTGTGCACTGTTTTAAGTTGCAACCGACAACCTTCATTGTAAAAGCAAAATAATAATAATGATAATAATAATAATGATAATAATTTTCCTTGTATTTTACTATTTTTCTTGATGTATGTACGAAGTACGATGTATACAAATGATCTCTAATAATTAATACTAACAGCAGAAAGGCGAAGATGATGATGAATCATAACAATAATAGTTCTAAAGCCCAAAAAAGTAATTTCCTCTGATATTTACTTTTATCGATATAGAACAATTGATAATATACAATTAAATAAGTAAAATATCACCCTTATAAAAATGAGAATAATTCTGTTTAAATTTATTTTAAAAGGCTAATGCCACTTTTAGCTCTTAAACTTTTACTTAATTTTGGTTTTGGTCTCTAAAATTTAAAATTGATGGTTTAGGTCATTGACATTTTCACCCAATTTTGGTTTTTATCCCTAAATGTAGGTGATTTTGGTATCTAAAATTTGTACTATTTATAATAATTGATCATTGATTTTCCATAGTTTTTTAAAGTTCAGATACCAGTAGTTATAAAAACATAAAATTGAAGAACTAAAACTACTAACTTTATAGTTTAAAGATCAAAACCAAAACTGTGTGAAAGGTTAATGACCAAAACCACTGATAAAAACCAAAATTAAATAACCAAAGTCTAAAAGTAGTAATAATCCAAAAATTAAATTCATTCACATTCATAGTTTTTTGTGGTTAACAAAGAAATTTCATTAAAGTAAACATTTTTTTTTGTCTAAATAAACTAA
This sequence comes from Mimosa bimucronata, assembly GCA_037074515.1. NCBI lineage: Eukaryota > Viridiplantae > Streptophyta > Magnoliopsida > Fabales > Fabaceae > Mimosa > Mimosa bimucronata. The sequence goes on along the minus strand of CM073445.1, from coordinate 28,839,237 downwards.
TAAAGTACATATATGAAGTCACAAGACATAATCATATCCGAAAAAGCTAGCACGAGTTTAAATGCAAATTGACCCGGTTTTATAAGTTTAAAATGGAAAAACAACAAATTCAATATATGAAATAATAATTCATGAATTCAACTGAATTTGTAACTAACACGAATTTACTAATTTCATATGATTTTGTAAATTATAAACATAACAACGATAAATTGGATAAGTCAATTTGGCAACACGTAAGATGAAATATCATATAATGATGAAAATTATATTAAAATAGTAAATAATAGAATATAGCAAGATATTTACTGCACCATTATTTATTACCCACAGCAATGTGACGGGGTAACAATCTTTCAGGCATGTTTAGAATGTCTTTTTTCAATGTTAAAAGCCCGTTTATACCGTAAAAGTCATCTTTTAAATTTTTTTTTTATGATATTTGGTTTGTCTTATTTGAAAAAGAATTTATGGGTTTTGAGGAAAAAACCGTAAGTTGGAGCTTCTGGCTTTTGGTTTATGGTTTCTGGAATGATGGGTCCCACACCTTTTATTGTGTATTATTTAAAAAAGAGGGTAAGAAAATTATATTATTGACCCTAAAATTGTCAAATAAAATATTTTTTTAATCTAAAATTTCCTTTTTATCTCCAAAAATTTATCGTAATAATATCTAACTATTTTCTCCCATAATATCTTCCTTTGAGCTAAAAATATAATTTTTTTTCAATTGTTTTTGCTAAATATAAGGGAGAAATTAAGCCTTTAAAATCCTCAAAAAGCCCCAAATTTCACTTTTTCTTTCTAAATTATAAGAACATATGCATATTATATATATTATTTAATAACAATAATGTCCTTTTTAGTAATTTTTCATCTAAACTTGCTTTTCAAAATAATCATCCAAATATGTTTCTAAAAGTTAGATTGAAAAAAAAAAGTTACTTCTATAATCAGAAATCCAAACATAAATCACTTCACACAATCTGATTTTTATGCAATCTTACTTCTAAAAAAATCATATTAAAAAAAAAGTTACTTCTCAGAAAAAAAATCCAAACACATGCTTTAGGATTCTACGACATTGGTGTTGTTATTTTAGCATAGAAAAATAGACGAGTTAACCAATTGAGGTATTGTAATAATGCTTCAAAAGATATTAAAAGTACTCTAACCAGCATAAATTGCTAATTTTAACCAAAGAAACAAATCAACGAGAAAAAGAAAGGAAAAGAAAAACACAAGAGCAGCTCTCTATTAATAAAATGAAAAATTTGAACAAATGTAATTTTTATATAATATAAAATAGAAATATTATCTAATTTTTAAGAAAGTTCTTACTGAATTTAGAAATGTAATAACTTTTAAAAAAAAATTTAAACATCTTACATTTTTTGAATTTTTTTATAACAATCTGATATCAAAAAATTAAAAATATTATAAGTAATTTTTTTTTAACTTTTGGTTATTAGATATAAAACAACACATAAATATAACTAACATACCGTTGGTCTAGTATTATAAAGCTTCCACTAGATTTTTTGGGATCTCAAATTTAAGTCATAGAGGAGATGCTTGTGTCGGAAAGGGAAGTTACGAACAACCAAAACTTGAGTAGTTGGTTCGGATAGCTAATAGTATCCAGAAAAACAGCCACATAAACGTTGATGTATAAAAAAAACACATAATTATCATAAATTATGAATGCACAATATATATATATATATATATATATATAAAAAGTATAAACCTAAATGGCTAAATCTGATTCAATGATATATACCCGTATCAATCAATATACACTGAATCCTAAATGGCTAAATCTGATTCAATCAATGTAAATTAGTATTAATAAATATACACTCAATCTAATTTTTTTCATTAACTTTTCAATGATTTGTGGGGAAAAAGTTCAAACCTTTACCTCAAAAATGGAAACTGAAAATCGAAAGGAAATTTTTTTTTTCTATATATATGTCTGATTTTTTTCATGAACTGTTCAATGATTTGTGGGAAAAAAAGTTCAAACCATTACCTCAAAAATGGAAACTGAAAATAAAAAATGAAATTTTTTTCTTCTATATATATGTCAAACCAAAGGACAAATACCATCAAATCAAAATCAGCGTTGAATTAGCTGATACCCAGAAGTACCTTTAATATTTCTGCTAAAGTCTCTGCCTTTCAGATTCTCTGCTTCATCTTCGCCATCTCTAATGGCTGAAGCTTCAGTAAAACCTGTGCCCCTTTTGAAAGATGAGCTTGATATCGTGATCCCCACGATCCGGAACCTTGATTTCTTGGAGATGTGGCGTCCATTTTTCCAGCCTTATCACTTGATCATAGTCCAAGATGGTGACCCTTCTAAGACCATTAAGGTCCCTGAAGGTTTTGACTATGAGCTCTTTAATCGGAATGATATTAACAGGATCTTGGGTCCTAAGGCTTCTTGCATTTCCTTCAAGGACTCTGCATGTCGCTGCTTTGGCTACATGGTCTCTAAGAAGAAGTACATCTTCACCATTGATGATGATTGCTTTGTAAGTTTTTTGTTCCTTGATTTCCCCTTTTACTTTTGTCTCTTAGTTGGTGACTGTGGAAATGGAGGATTTGATATTTTGCTTGTTGAATTATGTATTTTGGTTTCTGAATCTTTGAAACTAATTGGCAGCTGAAGTTGGAGATCATGGCCTTAGTTGGGTCTGTTTCCAGATGGAACATTTGTTATTTCGAGTCATTATTTTGTGTGGTCGTGCCTATTCAGTTCAATTTGGTTATGGTGGTTGAGTTCTATTGCTTATTGACATTGAATTAGTGCGGGATCTAACTGATTATGTGGTAGCCAGTGTTTGATTCATGAATTTTGATGCCACTAGTGAACAAACATTTGATCTTTGAAGATCTTTATGTTGTAGCTGGATTTGTTTATTTATATTCTTGCCGATCTCATGGTAGCTTCATTCTTACTATTGCTGGCCTTCTCGATCCAGAATCTTATCCGGATTGCTTACAATTGTCTAGCTTTTGTTCTTCATTAGCACCCCAGAATGATGTGAAGCAAATAATGTGAATTCAGGGGATAATGTGCTTGAAGTGTGCACTGTGACTAGTATAGAATATGAACTTGATTGATTTCCCCCAATATATTGTGTTGATATATTCAGGTTGCAAAAGACCCATCTGGCAGAGATATCAATGCACTTGAGCAGCACATCAAAAATCTCCTAAGTCCATCCACTCCATACTTTTTCAATACCCTTTATGATCCTTACAGAAAAGGTACCGACTTTGTGCGAGGCTACCCTTTTAGTCTTCGTGAGGGCACCCCAACCGCCGTTTCTCACGGCCTCTGGCTCAACATTCCAGACTATGATGCTCCAACACAGCTTGTGAAGCCTCATGAGAGGAATACCAGGTATGTGTGTTTTTGTTCCTAGATGCACATAATAATCAAATATATGTTTTCTTGAACAACAGTTGTTTTTTTTTTAATGGCCTAGTATGTTTGTGCTTTCAGGTATGTTGATGCTGTGTTGACTATCCCCAAAGGAACCTTGTTTCCCATGTGTGGTATGAATCTGGCATTCAACCGTGAGCTGATCGGACCAGCTATGTATTTTGGACTGATGGGTGATGGCCAACCTATTGGACGATATGATGATATGTGGGCTGGCTGGTGCATGAAGGTATATCGAATCACATTATTCTCCCTGCTTTCAAATTTTTTAAGCCAAAGATTCTCTCTGCATCTGTATTTTTTATTCCTCTGTCAATTATGCTTGATGCATTTATGTGTGATATGATCTGTTGCCACCAGAGCTGGGAAGTGATGACTGATCTGCCATGCATTTGGCACCTTCATCCTCTCTCTTATTTTTATAGGGCAAGTTTCATCTAAGTCCCACCTATGCAACTTATTTTCCAATAGGTTACAAAAGATTGAGAAATTTCAATTTGGACTTGTCACCAATGCACATAAGCATTTTGACAATTAACCACAGCAAAACAACAAATGTCCATATGAATATTTACAAATTCTAATTTACATTCTATCACCTGATACAATAAATTACAAGTGTTCATAGGTGAATTTATAAGTGCACATGAGCGTTTTAACAAATTTTTTAACACATACGGTGTGCTTGTTTAATTGATCCTATAAAAAAAATTGAATTTCTCCCTTATTTTTTCAAAATTTAGATATGATCTGATCTTTGACCATTTGAACTTGGGATTGAAGACTGATCTAGCATACATATGACAACTTCTTACAAGCCTGCTTTCATGTCTTTTCTGTGAAACTGAATTTTCCTGGAAAATTCTGGTTCTGATAATGTGATGGTGCATTGATGAACATGAAGGTGATATGTGACCATCTGAGTTTGGGAGTGAAGACTGGTTTGCCATACATATGGCACAGCAAAGCAAGTAATCCATTTGTGAATCTGAAAAAGGAGTACAAAGGCATCTTCTGGCAAGAAGAGATCATTCCCTTCTTCCAATCTGCTTCACTCCCCAAAGAATGCTCCACTGTTCAGAACTGCTACATTGAGCTCTCCAAGCTGGTCAAGGACAAGCTTGGCAAGATTGATCCCTACTTCAACAAGCTAGCTGATGCCATGGTCACTTGGATTGAAGCTTGGGATGAACTTAACGCCTCAGCCAAGTCAACTGACTAGTCATAGTTATTATGAAATTAAAGGTTTCTTGCTCTTTTAAGCTTTACTTCATCACCTGGACCATTAAATTATATATTTATCTTCTTGTTAATGCATTGTTCCTGCTATCATTGTTATGATAATTATTAGTTGATATCATTATCTTCAAATGAGTATAAAGTTAGTGGACAATGCTTGTTTGCAGTAAATATTCCCGAGTGTTACTTGCAATCATGCCTTTTTGTCCTGTAATCCTTGTGATTATGATCATGAATTTAAATTTTGAAATCATCGCGGGGGAAAGAAACACACAGCTAAACATTGAGATTTATCATAATAACAATATTTGAAAGCTAAAGTAGATTATAGAATTAATACGTTAGTGCGTGCTTTGTATTTCAGTAATTCATTTTCATGCAAATTTAAATGACTAAGATCTTATTCAAAAATAAAAATTACGACTTATAGTTTCTGGATTGCCCACATACGGAAGAACGGATGAAAGTATCCATCAAAAAGTTCGCCATTGCCCAAATCTAAGGCCCATATGTTCTAGAACTAAGGCCCAAAACTAGAGTCCGTATTGTGGGCAAAGCTCAATTGTACTCCCAAAAAACCTAGTAGTCATTGGCGGCACCTTATCATTGCTCCGAGCCTCACAGTTAAAAACATCAACAACTGAACTTTATACCATAAAGTGGGGACGGCTTTACATTGTACTCAATCAAAAATCATATCTTTGAGTATATTATTAATCAAAAAGTCCCACTCTATGACTTTGTTAAGTGTTCTCTTTGGTCTCCCTCTCAGTCTTTTTAATGGATTCCATATTACTCGATCGATCATATTCATTGGTGCATTTAATGGCATTTTCTGAATGTATCTAAACCTCTTCAAACAATTTTCTACCATTTTCTCCTCAATACATACATGTTACACCAACTCTTTCTTGTATGAGATCAATTGCTAATCTTATCTTTTTTTTTATGACCACACATCCCTCTCAACATTCATTTGTTCTAAATATAAGACATTTTACCTAAATTAATTAAATTAAAGATATTAGTTAAGTTAATTAATATGACATGTTTCTAGAACACCCTAATCTTCCTTAATTTCCTCACTCCATCTCTTACTTGATTACAATTATGAAAGTATCATAGAAGTAATTATGGGGGAAAAATGATAAAGAATTAAAATATGTCTTTCATTTAGGACTAAAGTCAATTTCCCAAATAGATTTAAAATTGATAAAGAATTAAAATATGCCTTTCATTTAGGACTAAAAGCAACTTTCCAAATAGATTTATATTAAGTAGGGGAGGGAGTACTTATTTTCAACTGGATAATATGATATTTAAGACTGATTACGTCTTAATCCAGCTCTTGTACAGAACGAATTAAACCTAGTTTTTTTCTTTAAAAAATCCCCTTTCAACCAAAATCCTTCACTTATACAGCGTGTTGAGTTGGCATTGATTTAAATAATATTGTAGTAAGGTTATGGTGACAGAAAATATAACTGCAACTCAAATAGTCATCAATGAAGAGGGGATAAACTTTTTCATCTAATGTATAGCACTTTGTTCTGAAACTTTATACTATGAATTTAAACTTGCAACTCTTTTCACCTAGAAAAAAAAAAATCTAGTAATTCTTACACGCACGTATGCACACATTATTTTAGTAGATTCCAGTAATCTAATGGTGGACCAACATCATATACGAGAAAATAGGGAATCCATGCGTTGCTTTATATATTACATATGAATCATTTGCATATATTTTTATATGTATATGCGTGCATGATTTGTGTTTGCTATATGTTCTCATCAGAGGTTTCAGTGGCTGAAGAACAAAACCCCCCAACAACTTAATATCATAATTAAATAAAAGGAGAAATTTTCAAAACCAACCAATAAAATATATAAGTATAATGAAGAAGAAACATCCCCTACTTTTCAAACTTCGCTTTTGACACCTATATCGCACCAAAGCAAAACCGTTTACTTGAGAGTCCTCATGTGTATGTCTAACCAATGCAGCCATGGAAAGATGCTGCTGATACAAGGATTAAGATATGAAAAGCATAAAGAAAAGTAAATGTCAATAAAATAATACTAGTGATTATTAATGTTTCTTTAAACTTAATATAACAGATACACCACAGTTAGCGTCAACAGCTGGAAGAAAATAATTGAAAAATATCATGGTAGGTATATTAAGACCCACCCACATAGTAATATAATGGATGTTTCAAAATAATTCTGATGATATAATTATATTGCAGCAACTTTATGTTCTTTTGTCCATGGCTGCTGCATTATAATATGAACAAGTTGTATGTCATGCAAATTGAAAAGGTCAGTATTGCTCAGGGAATTTGCTGGCTTCATTCTAGCTCTTGTATGTAAGTTTCTTTTGAAGAATGCTTAGGCTGTAAAGGAGATTCCTTAGTGGAATAGGAAAAGCATATACCAAGTATAGTAAACTTTATTCTTTTCTTTTCTATATATAGACATTTGAAGTGAGACCGTGTAAGGAAATATTTGCAAAAAGTGATTTTTCCATTACGGACTATTCCTAGATTATCATGTTTCTTCAGAGCACTCATTTTACTTTATATTTTAGTAAAGAGTTGAAAACTTATCCCATCTTAAAAATTCTTATCTGTTCTCTAGGACTGCTGAAGAGCCAAACCAGATGAATAAATAAATAATTCAAAGAAAGAAAAGGTAGAGTGAGAAATAAATTATAACTTCTTTTTTTCTTGGTGGCTGATTCCATTTTGCATCCTTTGTTTTTTAGCCCCCATGAATATACCCCAGAACCTTGCTGGGTGCATGAGAGCTCTCTAGAATTAACAATTGTTTAAAATTCAGCATTATGCATGGAATGATGTCCATGACAGTATTTACATCATGCTCCATAATTGTTGACAATTTGTCCTTTTCATTTATCTGTGCCTTTAATGAAAGTGATTTCCTTCACTCATTTTGTTTCCTTATTGTTCTGTCTGTACTGTTTATTAAACAATATTCCAATAGACTAAGCAGGGAATGTAACCCAGTGAGGAAAATTTTTCTGGTAGTCTTGGTTTAATAAGCTACAAGTCGATCATACAATAGATAACTAAGCCAGTTAAGCACACTTGTTAGTGAAACTTGTCACTGACTTGTTGAAATTTCTGTTCATAATTGTTGGGGGTCTAACTATAGTCTTTATCTACCAGGTAAACTCAAAAAGCCCTGTATCAATGAATGACATATTGACACGTTGAAAAGTTAAGAGTTTTATCATTAGAAAGCTACCCAAGGCAACAAGAAGTTGCATTAGCTTGTAACTTTCAAACAAATTACTAGACCTTCTCATGTGCCAGTGGTGTCTGTGCTATACAATTAGAGATGGATGTCTATTTCTTGATTTCCCTTTTCTTCTACTTAAACATCAACTACCATGGCTACAGTTTTCCTAGCTTTTCCAGTAGCATACTAAAATGAATGACATTCATTGAGAAAATAGTCCTAAATGTCAGGATATGACAATAAAAGATGCCAATAAAATGGATCGGTTAATGACACTAAGCTTACACACCCCACATTCCTCACATGGTTGGAAAAAAGCAACTGTCATCGTTTTCGTGCTTCACTTGAAGAGAATTTCTTTGCTGCTCCACCCTTTGAAGATTTGATGACAATTGGAACAGATCGACGGTGGAGCCATGTTCAACATCAGGAGGACAATGTTTATCAGTATTATCATCTCCATGGACTTCAAGTTGAAGAGCGTGACCAAGATCAGAAGGCATTATGGGTCTGTTCTTGGTAACTTCCATGGAGTTTGTCTCACATGAAAAGGACTGACTTGGGACAACTTTATCCAGAGAGCTTATCCCAAAAGCTGTTTCAGAAACTCGGTCATCACCTTGCTGTGTGCAGATGCCTTGAGAAATAAGGGAACCAACCGAGTTGCGTGTTAGATCATTTGACTGAGCTGACAGAAGAGAGAGAGCACAACTTCTGGAGTTGGAGGCCCTGGATAAATCTTGACCGTTTGTTATCACGGGTTCTTCTAATTGAAAACCATAAATCGATTCATCTTCAAACTTGATGTGTCCAATCTGACTGCTTTGTTCATACTTTCCCGAATAAAAAACGCCGCTTTGAAACACATCGTGAAACACAAACTGGGATCTCTTCTGTAATGAAGCCCCAAAATATTTGGCACCTGAAAACCAATACAATAAAAGAGAAGCAGATAGAAGATTACGCTTTTGGCCTCTAACTAAACTTTTTGGTCAAGTGGTGGAACAGCATCAAGAAAAGACATTAGGTAAAGGATTAGGAGCAAGAATCTTTAATTAGACACAGCATTACTTAGCAATTTGCAAAAATAAGCGTAGGTTAATCTTAAAGTTGATGAAGCTGAAAATTTTTGTATTTATTTCTGACAACCTCGTATGGAGTACGCTCCAACCGTGAAATTGAAATATTTAATCTGGTCAAGTCTTTCAGGGAGAATGTGAACATGTAAAGCATACAAGTCCTTCTACAATGATAAAATAATGAGCCTGGCTTGATTTTCCCTCAGCCTAGGTGCATAAAGATTTTGACAAATACATAAATATAGTAGGTAGAAGGTACATATCACCCAGGGGACCACAATAACAGAGAGTAAGATGATAAAATAATTCACACAAACTTGCTGCTGTTGTTGAGTATGTTTTGAAACACATGCAGCCTAATTTTTATTGACATTTGCTGCATAAAATGAACACTGGTTTGACTTGCTTGATTCTCTTTCTAAAGTTCCCAGGTATATCTTTCCAAATATCATTTGATAGAGAGAAGACAAGGAAATTCCAATGCGGCTGATGTGCATGCGACAACCTTAGGCTATTGACATATCTGAACTTACAAGGTTTTTTTTAAATGCTTAAATGACAAGGTTAGAAGTTCAAGATATATATTGTTCATGTCATATGGCAACAAATACAATATCCCAAACCTGGATTGTCCTTCTCCCATATCTTCAAACACATAAAAATCATGTTGAAGATACAAACAATAAGAAAAACCAAAAACATATTATCAAAAGAAAAAAGCTAGACAAAATAATCTGCCAATCGATTTCATGTTTTCTGCATCAGAAGAGCTACCCCTAGTACAGAGGATTCAAGTAAAATGTAAAGAATACAACTAACCACCTTAATTAAGCTCCATATTGAGGGAAAAAAAAGTTCCATATTAATAGAGATATTAATAGAACACAAGACACCTCCTCTGAGAGGAAATAGATCCACTACAAAAGTTTGAGTTTGAAAATCAAGAGAACAAATACAATAAAGGAATTTCAGAAATGAAAGATTATCAATATACAAAAGGGGCAAGAAATTTATCAATGTGAAAGTAAAATCTCTAAACTTCTTAATTATCAGAAAATCTACAATTAGATTTTCACCCTCTTTTTAGTGGGTTGATGGGAAGGCAGGACAAACGATAGTTTAAAGATAATATGTGTGTAAGAGTGTGCTTGCATCAGTATGTCTAGATTTCTCTTTTTATGCTTTTTGTCATGTTGGGGGCAAGGATTTACAAACCTTGACATGACTGCAGTATCTTCTGGGGTTTACCAGAGATGTAATCAAACTGAGGCTTCCTTCGACGTTCATTGTGTCCAGCTAGGCGTCTACGACAACTACGCTTGTCATCATCAAACTCAGCTAGCAAATGGAACCTAAATAAGAAACCAAAAGGCAATACAATTCAATTCATAAAGTAACAACCAAGAAGTTCCATTTTCAAACACCAAGTTCTAGCTATGAAAAAGCATGCTTGGCATATATTAGAAATTATGTCATGAAATAATCATCTTATTATAAAAAAAATTATGTACTATTGATGTAAGGAAAAATTTATAACCTGCTGCACTGCTGACAAAACCTTTGCTCAATGCCATTAACAATAACTTTGGCTGTCTTGGAATGAACATCACAAACTTTGTGCCTTTTGTGGTACTCTTTTGAGGAGCTAAGATCCTTGTTACAACCATGAACTTGACAAACAGGTGTTTGAGTAGGTAAGCTGGAAGCGCGAGCTCGCTTAGTAAGCGTGGCGGAAGTATACATAGGTTGAAAAGTGAACCCCTCATCGTCATTTTTATCACTACTTGAATCTTTACAGTCTCCTAATCTCCCTAGCTTTAAATCAATCAGTGAAGAATCATGAATTTTAGATTCAACTAGAGAACATGAGTTCCTTGACTCAGATTCTACTTCTCCCAAAGTAGAATTAAGAGCAATTAAGTGAGTAGAGGAATTAACTCTCTTACTGGAATCACTGTCATGTTCATAGTTTGATGACTCTTCCAGTGGCTGACCACCATGAACAGGCCTTCTGAACAAATCAGGAAACCCCAAATCCACAAACTCAACGCTTTTAATTACCTCTTTATCTGAAGCAAAACCATCTTTCTCAAAGATATAAGAGGATTTATTATTATTGTCCCATTCAACCATTGCTCTTCTACTTCTCATATAAGCATCCAGTGAGAAATCCATTTCATCTGGAAACAAATAGCTCTTCTCTTCTGAGGCGTAACTCCAAGATTCCATCAGTAAAAGAAGAATTAAAAGTTGCAGAAGCTATGTAAAAAAAAAGTGTGTGTGTATATATATGCCTGCCACAATCCAAAGAAACAGTTACTCCTTCTGCTATATAGGTATAAATGATACACGTAAACATAATGAATGTTTAGAGATGATTGATAAACCATCACCGAAAAAACAAATCCCCAAAAGTTCGAGTGAGAACGGCAAAAAACATTTTTACCAGATCCCACTTCTATTCAGAAACCCAAAATTACAGGAGTTTAATTAATGCAAAACAAGGAACCAGAGAGAGAAATTTTTTAAAGACAATCAGCGAAATCAAACCCAGGTTGAAGGATTTAATACTGTCATCAAATTCGGAATCCCAATGGGTAAATTAAAAGGCTTGGAGGTCAAACTTTGCTCCAGAAGCATTTATGAAGGAAGATAGAAAACGTTTAAAAATGCCCAGGAAACAAGCATTAGAAGAACCGCAATAAAATGGTAAACTTGGGTGCTGACAGATTAAGGGAAGGCAAAAAAAAAAAAAAAAAAATCTGGGTATCATACTATTCCATGCTTCTGTAGCAATTTATGATTTATGAACACAGTTTCACAGGAACCAAACAGGATATGCATAAAAAAATGTTACCTTTGAAATAACCTGATATAGGAGTGGCAGCGTGTGAGTGGGTTATTGCAGGGCAGAGTGAACGAACAGAGAGAGAGAGAGAGAGAGAGAGAGAGAGAGAGAGGAATTCTCAGAACAGTGGGAAGGTCGAAGGAGATAGAGCAGCGTGAGTCAACATGATTTCCACGGCCTGGTGCTGCAGCAAAAAGCATGTCAAGGTCTTTTTGTAGCTTTTGAGAGATTATGAAATTCCATTTCACCCCACACCACTCCTTTCTATTCACACAAAATGGACACTTCCATTGATAAGGGTCAAGACTCATAAGATGATAATGATAAGATGATAAGAGAACTAATAGCAGTGGGGAAACAATTAAATTACTTTTTCATTATTTTATAACATCACTTCTCCTTCAACTCAAAAAGTTTACTTCACCGCTCCTCATTCAGACGACCTTTAAGTTCTTTACCTCCTAAAAGTTTACTAAAATAGTTGATAAACCCAAGTGTTTGTTTCACATCCTAAAAATATAAAAATAGAGAGTTAGTAAACCCAAATATAAAGTTAGTAAACCCAAATAGATAATTGATAACAACTAATCAAAACTTTAGGACGGGTCGGTAGTTTTATATCTCAATTTGATAATATCATATAGAAATTTAGTAATTTCATATATTAAATTATAGAAAATCTTGATATTAAATTGATAATTTAATGTATAAACTTATCATAGAGAAAATCTTGATAATTTTAAATGTCAAAATTTGGTAATGTTGTATAGGAACATGGTAATTGCAAATAAGGACATAGTAATTGCGTATCAAAAGTTGGGAAAAAATTGAGACATATTGATAATGAAAGAGTGTTTTATTTCACAATATGTATGGAGAGCAAGTGGTCCCCTCACCCCACACACATACACATACAAAGGGGTAGGTTCAAACTTTGAATTCCACCTTGCCTCCTTCAAATTGGGAATTTATTTTGCATATGTGCCCATGTCACCCGAATATCCTTTCAAAAAATCCGTTGTGCCTAAGTGTCATTCTCATATTTTGAGTGTCTTTTCTGGAATTTTTCCATTTATTTTCCTAATTTTACATTTCAATAATAATTGTGTGGATTGTAAAATCCTAGCCATTCAAAATTTGATCCAAAGGTTAACGTGGGAAGTAAAGTGAATATAAAGCAAAGTTCAACTCATTGATTACCGCTACAACGCGTAGATCATTCATGAACTTATTATTGCAAGGAAACCAATCTCTCAACATGGCAAAGATTTTCTGGTAAAAAAAAAACATGGCAAAGATTTTTTTTTTTTGACCCCTTTATCACAAAAAGCACATTTTAAGTAATAGAAGTCAAAATAGAGAAACCAAATTTAAGGCAGATTAAATATTGGAGAAGGCACATAGATTTGTCAAGGCATAAATGCCTATGGGCCAGTGTATGTGTGCTTGTGGGGAGTACAAACTATTTGATAATTACTACTCCTTTCAGTCCTAAATATAATACATATTTAACTAAGTTGATTAAATTAATGATGTTAATTAAGTTAGTTTAAATTATATTATATTACCAAAACATCTTAATCATCTACATTTATTCACATCCTCCCTATCTTTCTTATTTATTATTGAAAAGCATCAATAAGGATTATTTGAGAAAAACTGGAAAGATGTATTATATTTAGGACCAACCTCACATCTCCAAATAGGTCTTATAGACTGGAGGGACTAATAAATATGTTATGTTGAAATATTTGAGTAGTTTAAGACTAATTGTTATTTGTTAATTATTAATGTTGTTCAGTTAACCACTAGTTGGCCAAGATGAAGGAAAATAATGCCACTATAGTACTATACCAATTGAATGTAGATTCGTTATTCCCCCCTAAAAGAAATATGGATATTTTCTCACCCTCTGCTTGTATAATCTCAATATTCTTTTGTTAAAAAGTGTAAAGTATATGGGAAAAATTAATTGTCTTGTAAAAGTTTGATTTAATTTATTAACTTAAGTCGAATTAAGGGGCAAGAATCCCATTTTAAAAACAAGTAGTTAAAGAAAACTCCATCCGATCATAATTATAAGATCATTTTGACTTTTTTTGAGAAATTAATGATGCACATTTTAAATTGTACTATAGTGACAACTAATTTCACATAAAAAATCCTATTGAATATTAATGACAATAACAATTTAGCTAATAATCATTTTAACCCATCAAATATGACAATGACTAGTACAATTAGTCCAAAACAAACATCTTTAAATAAGACAACTTTTACAGACACTCATAAGAAATAACATCAAAATATGAGAATGACAATTATGAAAAAAGACAACTAATTTCACTTAAAAGAACCATATCATAAAAAAGTATTCCAAAATAATTTCAGAGAATTTTGCAAGAATTAATTCATTTAAAAAAAACCTATTTTAAAATGTTCATATTTCATTGTCTTTCTTTCTAAATGTATGCTCATGCTCTCAACAAATTAGAACTAGCAATTTTTTTTGGGTTAAACACAACCAGGTAAGTCCGGCGAGCCATCCTTAGGTGGGGCCCATCCATAGTGTAGTGGAGGCCAATCACTCTTTCAACACAACTTACAATTTTTTTTAAAAACAAATTCCTTCTATGAACTTATTATGTCATGTCATTTATTTTTTTACCATTCTCAAATAAATAATTTAGACAAATTCTAATTTGGTGTAGAGAATTTTTTAATCATCACTTGTGTTAGGAAAGAATTCAAAGTCCTTTTTACATTTTCTTTTTCTTTTTTTTTGTGCGAGGCAAAAAATTAAAATTCCATATAAAATAACATCAGATTAAAATTCTTTTCAAACATTTTTGATATATTTACTTGTGATTGATCAGGCTACATAATGCATGCAAGAATTTCTCCATCTTTTGTTCCATAGCATGTCCTTGTCCATATATGTATAAATATTATTTGGTATATTCTTACATGTGTATAGTCCACAAAATCATCAAATAAATAACTCCTCAAACTTTAAGTCAAATTCAAGTTTATATAGATGATCTCAAATTATCAATTTTATACCCTTAATCTTACTTTTATATGCGTATAATAACCTCACAAATTTTGGGTTTTATGTGAATAAACTTTTTAAAATTTAAGTTGTTAACAAATAAATAATAAAGTAACCTAATAGTATAAGAATTAATTATATAAATATAAAACATATGTCACTAGAATAGTAGAATAGAAGGTTTCTGTATAATTTTTTTTTTTCAAAAAATCTCATCATTGGATTGATTCAAGCCTGAAAAACCATGGCCATAATTTGCACGATTTGTTAGGAGGTCTGTGGTTGTCTGAAACATATGAGACAAATAATCTTCACGTCATTTTAGATAAGATTCTTGCATTCTCTCCCTCTATTTAACCTTTTAATCATCATCAGATATCATATATGTAAGCATTTTTGTTATAAATTTAATCCACAAAAAAGAATAAACTAAGTCATATCAGACACCACGTAAAGATGCTCTTACTACTTTTGCGGTTTAATCTCTGACATATAAATATAGTTTCAATTTGATTTGTTAAATTCAGACCAATTTTTTTTTATTATTTGTTAAAAATTAAATCGCCATAGTCACTTGTGTCAATTATTAGCTAATATATTATTGATAAAACTAGCTATATATAAATTAATGATTATTGGGCGATAACATGTCAAAATTATATTATATGCAATGAATTATTTTTTTCGCGATCATTTAATGTGTTTTATGATTTCTTTTAGTCAACAGTAGAGTGTGACACATCCATTTTGCACAATTTTCTGAACATCTTTTAAAAAAATTATGATGCATATTTAATTTAGATTGTTCATATAAATCCAGATTATTGACGTTTTTAAAATAATAAATATTTTAGATTCAGTTGATTCCAGTATAATTTTACAAAATAACAAATCTAAATCATTCATTATTTTGACCTAATAGTGACAAAGAGATTATGGGAGAAAATAAGAAAAGGAAAAATGAGAGAAATCCAACCCATATTTATTGCACATCAATATATTAATAAATCCCTTTAATTACAGAAATATTGTATCTATCGTTAGTAGTAAAACCATTATTAGTAGAAAGACGGAGAACACAACTAACACATAGTTGGTCTAGTGGTGTAAAACCAGCTAGATCCTTTTGGATCTTGAGTTTGAGTTATAGAAAAGACGATTGTATTAGGAGAGGAAGTAATGAACCCCGAAACCAGAGTAATCAGTTGCTCAAATATCTGATAATATAATCCAAATTAGACGCTGATTACCTGTTAATATATATATATTTATATAAAATAAAGATATTACAAGTGGATTACACCGTTAGTAGTATCTATCATTTAATTTAAAAAAAATATGAATATATGATATGAAATTTATAAAAAAAAATACTTTATTTATAAATCGTGTGTTTTTTCACCTGAGACAACACTCAGTATTTTAAAAAATAAAAAATGTATATTTACGTAGTTATCAAATATTCAGATAAGAATAAATACTATAATTGAACTTAGCCAATAAGCTAAGAAGAATTTAATACAACCATCAATTATTTATGAAAGATAGTTTTTTGATATATATTTTTCAATCATGACATTTAAAACTCTCAAATTTACATAAAGAAAATTGAATCTCTAGATCATATTTGAGAGGGACTTGTTTTGCCATATCTACTTGACACAATGAGCCTCTTTGGCTTTCATTTTCAATCACTATTTCATTGCATGCCACACAATCCCCACCAACTCCATTTCTTTAAACACCCATTCTCCACCGAATATATAGTAATTAAATTACATGTTTTTTTTTCATACTATATGAAATAGATCACGAGATAAAATAATAATTCAATAATATATATATACACAATAGCATGGATGTTAAATTCTTTCAATGATAATATTTAATATATATAAATTTTGTTCCATATGCGAAAAAATTAGTATAACAAAAACACATGAATTCCAACTTCCAAGAATATAATAATAATAGGAACAATTATATGTGCTAATTTGTTGTTGCATGTGAAATGCTCAGAAATGCTAAATTGGCCCAAATTTAATAAAGGAAAAATTGATCAAGGGTTACATGAGTAAAAGAAGTGAAACTATTTAGATTTGATCAAGAATTATAGAGATCTAATAACAATTGAATAAAATTATAAAAATTGATAAAATAAAAAAAATTGTATAAGGACCTTATTAAAACTCAGTTGAAGTTAAAAAACACTATAAAAACTTGTAAATTAATTTGCCGTAATATAATAAAGGTCAATACTTTCGACCTCCTTAAATATACTCTCATCAATGACTAAAGTCATGTCAACAATGGTTACTAATTATAGCAAACACCATGCCTTCAATTAAGCATGAGTATCCCATTCAATCTTAAAGTACTTAACTAATGAAAATTGATCTAATTGACTGTGTGGAATTAAAATTTGGGATGACCCAATAATTATGAATCAAAAGTTCAGCCTTGTTTTACCACTTTTACTTTCATTGGCAAGTCTACATATAAATAAAATATGGGCAATGCGACCATCTTATCACATTGTGATTCCCAGCAGCCTAAGCCATACAGATAGACGGTATTATTATTTTTTATTAAAAAAATTAAAAACAAACACATGATTAGACTAGTTGTCATCTTCTTACAATTTTTATAAGTCAAAAACTGTATTATATATCACAATTGAAAGATAATGCCAAAGGCACTGAGGAAGCATGACAAGTAAGAGATTCTATGCTTGACACGCCTTTCAGGACTTTTCAGGCATTGCCACAAAAGTCCATGAAGATTGCAACCTTCTATGACAATTATCTTCAAGTGTTCAAAAGTTAAATGTATGTAGAAAGATAATTGGATTTGACTAATTTTGGTGCTACAATTGCCCCCAATAGGTTTACTTTAGGAGTATTTCCACTAATTTTCCTTTTCATTTTCTCTTCATTTAGTTTTTGCAACATTAGATTTATTTTTAATAGTTGAGATCTAATACAATATAAAAATATTATTATAATATTAAATATAATAAAAATTTACAATGTTAAATTATTCATATCTCAATTATTGAAAGTAAATCTAATGGTTGAGACACTGAGTTAATAGGGAGTGAAGAGAAATGTTAGTAAAGACACTATTTACATAGGTTGACTCACAGCTAAAAAATACATTTTATACTGAGCCTTATATAATGGTTACAAAGAAACCAATTTAAAAAGTGTTACCAGTGACACTTATAACTGGTGTATAAACTTGTTCCTAAACTCATATTTCAACCCTTCGATTCAGTATTCACCCCCAAAAAACTTGGAAAGGATATTTTAGTCTTTTACATTTCAAATATACATTCCATGTAAAATTATAAAAGGATTCCATTTACCCACAAGACACTTTAAATTCATTTTCAATTCCAGTTCATATTCATATTCCTTTTCCCATTTTAATTCATCAAAGCTATTCTATCATAATAAATGGGGCTAACAGGTTATTTTTACTTTGAAGATAATGTCTGCTTGAGGCCCAGGAAAGATCGAAAAAGAAAAATGTTTTCAACAAAAAATTTAAATAATTGCATTGCAGTACTAAAAGTAATAGGGGTGGTGGATAGGATAACCAATAACTTTGATGATTATAATGGTAAATATCGAAACACTTGTGTCCTTTCTTTTTTGTTTTTGGGACAATGTTTTGCTTATTTTTATTGAAAAAACATAGAAATATCATATATTGAATATGGAGTCTGCATTAAGAATGGAAGGCCCATTTACAATGATGATAAATGCAAAGGCTTGTTTTTCCAAACATTTAAAAAATTTAGGCTTCCATGAAAGTCCCAGAATTTTGGGCCAGCTATGATTATATATATATTTTTTGGGTGGTCTAACTTTATACTTCTGCAAATACCCGTTTCACGTAATTTTCAATCAAGTCCAAGTAGTTTTTTAATCCGTTTCTTATAGGTTCTATTGATTTTAATTAGGTCTTTACAAATTTTTTCTCTACTTATCAGGTCGTCATAATTTCATTAATTTTTAATCAAGTTCCCATAAACTTTGACTAAGATGTTGCCCAGCATATTTCAATATTCTTATGGACTTATTGGAAAATTTTCCCTTTTTTATAAATAAAATATTTCAAATGGAATTCTATACCTGCTAACAATTCATGTATATAAAGCAGTAAAAGAATGAAAAATATTAACCTTTTCAGGCTGGATGAAAAACTAGGCTGAGGTCATTCATTATCAAAATCTTTTTGGTAACTGTCTAATCCATTTCCCTTAAAGGCTAGTTAGCGCTAAATGAGATAAATGTAATCAAGCATATACATCATTAGTATACGCTTCATGGCTATAATTTGATAATTTCTCTTAATGGGTTTGTGCTTTATAGCAGTAAAATATTATTAATTATAATCATGAATCTCAAAATCATTTGACGGTACACAATTTTCTTTAAAAGAAGAAAAAATTACTGAAATTTTTCTCATTTCAAAATGCATTGTCCAAATAATGTACCTGAAATTTGATGGAGAACCCAAGTACTACATTTGTTTAGTATATACAACTCTTCTTTTATAATCAAGTATTACCTATCTTTGACTATATACAAAATAAAAGATATTTACGCATAACTAAAGATATGTTTAACTCGCTTAAGTACTTAGTTTATAGATAGTTTAAAATAATTAAGTTCATAGGTAGATTTGAATATTAAATTTTATGGTGGGAGGTTTTTTAGTAACGTCTGCTTAAAATAATCATCTTACAAAGTAAAGAAAAGATTTGATTGCATAGTAAAGGAAGAACATCCCCCCTCCAAATCACTTTCATGTCCCTTTCTCTTCTCTTGAGCGGCGTGCAGTTCAGCTTCTCTTGAGAGTTGAGAGAATGAGGGCTAAGAGTGAAACTAAACGAAAATATTAAGTTCTCTAGTTGCACTTGAAACGAACAATTAACATTGAACACAGTACACCCAGAGAGAGAAGTTAAATTCATATATTTTTGTTTTTGGTGTGTGTATGTAGATAGATAACCTTTGGAATTGCAATGACAATTAAATTTGAAATGCAACATTTTGGTCCCTCCCTCCACTCACTACTACTGATAACCTCATTTTTTTTAGTGGACCCACATGCATCATTTGTGTGGACCATTCTTTCAAAAAGGCTACCCAACATAACAAGTTCATCATCTTCCTCCTTCCACTAACTTAAGGCTTTCCAGATGTAAGAGCATGCACAAGTTCACACAATGTGCAGTTTTAAAGTCCGATTACTTAATAATTAGCCCACATGCCCTTGTTTCCTAAGCTCTACAAATTGTATAGTTTATTTTATTATCAGAACGATAATTAAATATATTTGTAAGGTGTTGGTCCTAATAGAAGGGGCTTTAACCACTTAAGTATGATGTTTTTAGTTTGAGTTCAAGTAAATGTAGAAAACATTTTTGAGAAAGTTATCTCCAATTATATTCAATAATGCTCAAATCTGACTCAGTGAGATAACTAAATCAAAAATATGTGCTAGAGGTGAAAAGCCACTAAACATTGTCCATATTGATGAACATGTGTGCGCGTCTGCTGGGAAACTGAGTATTGATTTTCTTATGCTCTCTCATTTCATTAGATTTTTCTCTTTTCCTTATTAATTCTTGGTGCTTTAATTTGTTTGGATTCTGTCTCTAGCTAAAACCAAGAAATTACACAGTAAATAAAGAATAAAATTTGCTTGACTTACTATGCTGATGATTTGATTGGGCTAGATATTTCATTGTATTGTTATATCAACCCTAATTATTGAGTTATCTTAGCTAAGAAGAAGCTGGAAACAACCATGGATATCATATATATAGGTACGGACTACGGAACTTGAATAATTCTTATTGTGTTCTTCATTTCTTCACAGTTCTTAGTTGATGATTCAGTAAACCCGGTAACTTGTAGTTTGTTAATATGTAAAATGTCACATCAATTTGCTCACCAATATCTGCTTTCTTTTCAAGTTTTACCCTAGTTTCAACCACCTTTTACTGCATGATCATCAGCTTGTGATTTATTTGACACAGCAATTTGTGACTCTTATCACAGTCAGCCAGATTCTCCATAAATGTTCATTTGAAAAATAAATGGAATAAAATAATAATATTGATAAGGGTAATATTATTGATGGTCCTTATAGTCTGATAGAATTTTGATTTTGATGCCTATAATTTGAAATCGTTGATATTGATTTCAATAGTTTCATAAAAATTTAGTCTATACTTTTAACTAGTTTTAGTTTTGGTCCTTGTTCTTAAACTCAAACAAAGTCTTTACAAACTATAGGGACAAAAACAACTTGTTTGAAACACTACAGCACCAAAATTAAAATTTGATTAAACTGTAAGACCTAATAATGAAATAACCCTTACCCTAGTACTCTTGAGGATTTAGTTAATCATATATCAGTAATGATGAAAATTTCACATGTACGTTTTTCACTCATCTGAATGACTGACCCAAATTTTATACTCATTCCCTATAGGGAAAAAATGGGCTTTCATGCGTATATATCATAACTCATAAGCCTGCAGGTAAAGGGGGTTTGATTCTTCAGTCTCCAAAGTCAATAAGGTTGGTTGGTGCAACCCTCATGAGAATCTTTGTGAGAGAACTATAATCACGGCACAAATCTGAACAATGGTGGGTGAATATCTTTTTATTGTTTTTGTTTGCTCTTTTCTTTTTGCACGTTATACTACGGATGTCCGAAAGCAAGGAAAAGTAGATATAAAAGATAAGACAAGCAAACAATCGCACCTGTGCATACAGATAAAAGAGCATTAAAAGGAGCTGAAAAGAATAATATCATAGAGGGAATAATAACAAGCATAATATATATAATATATAGGACATTTTAATTTCTTTCCAAATCTGTTAACAAACATAGACAAGAGACAACTAATTAAGCAGAAAAAACTAAAAGTGAAAACACATTATATCAGAGAGGACCATTGGAAATTGGTGCTCCTCTCTTGATTTTATCCATGTTAGTAGTTTCATAAACAGGAAGACCACTTGGGTAGTAACCCAAGTCATAATTTTGCAACTCAAACAGATCAGAGCTTGAATCACTCTCTGCGCCATCATCATCATTGTTGAACTTCTTGAATTCCTTTTCCTCTGCATACTGTTTCTGCACCACCAAATTCCTATCTTTCTGATCAGATAGAACATGTCTTGTTTTATAATTTTCATCCAAGGCATTCGGCTGATCTCTCTTTTTCTTATCATCCCACTGTGACACATTCTGAAATGAAGTTGACTTCACATGCCCATTATTACTGTATTTTGACACTGATGACACTGCTTGATTCTGCTGCTTCTGGTCTGATGAGAAGGTTCTGAATTCCTTACAGCTTTTTGTTGGGGTTTGAACATAAGGTGGTGTTCTAAACCCTGAACTGAGTGAAGAATACAAGGACTTTGTATCTGCAGCAGTAGTACTTGAGCTTCTGAAATGGCTAATGCTGCTTCTCCTTAATCTCCTCCCCCCAGCAGGGCTCTCATCCTCATCCTTCATAGACTGTGTTGTGGTGGTTGATTTTGACTTCGATTTCTTCTTCTTCGAAGTGGATTGGCTGAAGAGAGAATTCAAGAAGCTGGCAAGTCTTCCACCTGGAGAGCTAGGCTGCTTCTGCTTCTTATCCTTCCCATTATGCTTCTCCAGCCCATGAAAATGTTGAGGAAGTAAGCTTCTCAAGGGCATGTCTAAGCTGATCCTTCCCCTGTGTCCATGATGATGCCTATCTTCTCTCATGATCTTCTGAGTAAAACCAACAGCTTCATTGTATCCTGAGAAGTATCTTGCAGCTTCAAACACATCAAGCTCACCTGAATCATTCCGGCAGTGGAAAAACTTCTTGTGATGATGATGATGACTCCTTTCGGAGTCTATTGCACCTGCTGCTATGGACATGGTGTAGAGTTATGCAAGGTTTTAGCTTACAAGAGATGTTGATGATGAAGGAGGAGTTATATGGGTGAAGAAGAAGAAAGTGTAGTAATATCCAACACTAGTGAGAGGTTAAGGGCTTTTAAAGATGCAAAGGAAATAAAAAAGGGTGTGAAATGATTGAGATTAGTGGTGAGAGGTGATGAGAGAGCATCAGTTTAGAATAATAATCAATAACTATTTACAGCCATAATTTTATGTGATGATGAAGGACAAGATTTGGAGGTTTTTAGGGTGAGACCCACTTGATATGAAATTTGAGCATAAGTAATAGAGAGAAGGGAGTGGGCTACATTTTCTTTTCAAATACTTTTGATTTGCTATATGAAGAGCTGAAGATTTGTGATGAAGGGCAAAAATAACTGTGCTTCTTTGGATTCTATTTACTTGTACCAAATTGAGTGGGGAATTGGGTTTTAAGTAGGAAATAGCTAAGTAAAACAAGCTAATTAAGCTAGCTGTCCAAAGACAATTTACAATAATTACGTAGAACCCACCAAGGCTTTTAAGTCACTCTTAAAAGTCTAGAGTAATTATTTGACAAGTAATTTATTTTTTGTTAGATCTACTATAATTAGTTAGTTCCATAGGCCAAGCCTTTTTTCCATCATAAAAAGTTTCTTATTAGTGGGTAATATTTCAATTCCCAACCACTGGCTGATTCAAAAATAGTTTAACTGATATATATATATATATATATATAATTATCAGTTTAGCAGTCTATATATAGCAGATCATAATTAATTGATGTTTTTTTATACTCATCAGCTACTCTATACAACCTATAAAACAACTCAAAATCTTCACAAGTATTATCATCACCATTGTGTGTGTGTGTGCATGTGTGTGTGTATTATATGTAATAAATATGAAGTCCCACCAAAGGAGCAAAAGATAATGGTGGCATGGACTTTTCCTTTGCAAAAGAACTGGTACACATGCAAACAGCAAACTTGGTAATAAACATCTTTAATTTCCTTTCTAGATATTAGTGTTAGTCAATAGATTATTTGGCCCATCAAAATATATATATATAGCCCCCACCTGTTAATTGTCGGACTTAGTGGTTACTATGTGTGGCGTGGGCACATACACACGTGTGTGTTTCATATGAACCAAAAGAGACACATCACAAACCCTGCATGAAAAACCAGTTAGTTTGAAACTGATCACTTGATAATGAAGATGACCATGACAGTTTCATTAAGATCATATGATTGAAGCCAATGAAATTGCCTCGAAAATCCTAAATATTTACATTGAGAATATCTGCAGCAAAAGATTTTTTTGGGTATAACTGAGAGTATTCCCAAATCGCTTTGAACTTGACACAAATCTTTGTCAGACCAGGAGCATTAAGGTCAAAGCCCTCCCAATAAGTGAACTTTATGGGATTTGAACTTATATTATCTTCCAAGTTCCATATAGGACCGAGATTATTTAGCATCTCAACTAACAGCTTGTTGATAATCAGAGCAAAAGATTTGTTACAGTAGAATTTTTGTCCACCACTAGTTGTGAAGCAAATGAAGAAACATGTGTAATTTCACATAGCCACTTTCTTGTTTAAGTGACTTATCATCAGCATCAAGCATGTTCCAATGAAAAGTCTAATAGATAAATCAATGCATAAATGGTTCTGGTTTCTTGGCACTAGATAGATGTTGACACATCAAAATGGTTATTTGGGAGTCACTCATTGTCTTCTTTCTAAGTAGATGTATCGTAAAAATTGATAGGACCAGTAGTATATGGAAGCTAAGTGGATGGCATTTCATCAAACATGTAAACTACAAAAAAATTTAACAAATATTCTATGGAAAAATTTAATTGCTTGTGGATTGGATGGTCTGAACGTTGTTGTGATCATCATTTTCTTGCCTGCATATTGAATAATACGTCTGGTTACTTTCATATTGCTCATAGCTGTGGGAACATTTCAGGCCAAAAGTTACAGTACATAGTTAGCAGATTTTTCGTGCTTGGACTAAATAATTATAGTTTACGGATTTCTTTTTTAATTGTCGTGAGTTGGATTCTGAGGGCTCACCAGGGTCATGACACATGTCTTTGTACTTAAAAAGACCGCTTACATAGGTAAATACAGATTACCCACCAACAAAACCTTCACAATAATATTTGAACGTATAACATGATGTGTTATAACCTAATTCCTTACCAACTAAATTAACTTTTGTTGGCAATTACAAGTTACAACACACAAGTTTGAATAGTCTTGTATGGGTAAATATATGCAGGGCCTCAAAATACTTAAGAGATGAATCTCTCTCTCTCACACACACACACACAAAATTGAACCAAAGTTGGAGGAATGGCCTACATATCGAAAGAAATGGTTGATCAAGTAACTAAAGAGGCGAATTATGGAACAAGGGTTCTTGGGTAGTCCCTTAGAGAAACTTGATATTTAAGAATAAGGAAAAAAAATTGCTTTAAAAAACAAAAAAGTTAAAGACATCTTTTTTAGCTTTATTGACTTTTCCAAAAGTAACGTTTTTCGTATGAAAACACAAATAATAAAAGCATATGATCATAACGCTCATATATTTAGTTTATTATTCATCATGATAATTTTGATTGATCTAGCTAGCTAGCTTTTATAAATTTGAATTTGTCTTCATTCATATGTTGCTACACTAAACAGTATCTTGACATGCATTGTACAGAAGGGTTTTTTCTCCATGATGTGATCTTATTGGAAGAAACATGTTTTGACAAGTTTATTCATATGGAAATATTATTTTAATGAGAACCAAGCATTCTTAAAGTAAGGTTTCAATGGTCATGGTTGTCCCAAAAGTCCCGTCTTTTATGCTTCATGCATGCTTGGATATCCCTGTGAATGTGCCCTATCACTTTCCTCTCAATAGATTCCATCACTAAATTTGTTGTGATATTTTAATAAATTTCTAATTAATTAATAGTGTAACAACCTAAATTCTTAATCAATAATTTGTGATTGGGATTAGGGTTCAATTATTGTAATTAGCCAATTTGAAGGATTATTTGGGTGATGTTCGGGGATTTTAGTGAATAGTGATGATAGTGAATAGATGATAGGTTATGATTTGATGTGATGATAGTGAATAGATGATAGGTTATGATTTGATGTGGATTGAGGTTATTTGAGGTAAAATTTGAGAATTTTGGGGGGCTAACTTGTGATGTAAATTCTGGGCGAGTTTGCTGTAGGCTCGCCACGGCAAGCAAATTAACCCGAGAGCTACCTGGGCAGGCTCGCTATGGCTAACCCATGGTGGGGGTCTCAAACCCGAGAGCATCCTGGGTAGGCTTGTCGTGGCGAACCCAATGCCAGGTCCTGAAATCTGATGCCTATAAATAAGTTGTAGAAGATTTTACGGTTTCTTTTTTGAGAAAGTTCAAAAAGAGGCGATGAGAGATGAGCTTCTCTTTGCTAGGGCAAGGCATTTTAGGAATTGAAGCCTATTTTGAAGCTCCCATTTTGTAGGTATAAGTTAACCTCTTAAAATTCATGCAATTTTAGCAAATTTTCTTATAGTTCTTACACTTTTTGGGTAGATTTATACATATTCTGATACACACATGATAGGAAAATGTGCCAAGTTGATATTTTGGTTAAAGTCATTGAATTTTAGATTTAAATGTGAATATTTTACCCTCTTTTTATCAACTTTGGCTTTTATAGATTTCATTTCTTATTAGGTGGGTGTAGCCAATCCATTAAGGCACATTTGAGTTGCATTTGAAGCTAAAGTAAATGAGCAAGAAGTGGAAAAAAAGATTTAAAGCAATCAGCAAGAAATCTAGAAAAAGTAGTCTGCAGAAAGTTATTGGCCACAGCCAAAAGCACAGGCAAAATTCTTAGCCGCAGCCAGATCCAGAAAAATTTCAGGCAGAGAGTTATTAGCCGCGGCCAACCAGTGCAGGCAAAAATCTTGGCCGCGGCCAAAATGCTGACAGAGTGCACAGTGGACAAAGCAGCTCGAAAATAGGGTTTAAAAACACCCAAAACTCGCACAGAACCTCATTCTTTTGACTTAGGCTTTCTTTGGGGACTACTTGGGAGCATTTCTAAGCTAAGGTTTGGAGAATTTTAAGGAGATTCAAGTGGAGATTGAAGATTTAAAGAGATTCAACCTCATTTCTCTTGGTTTTTCTTGTTCTTCTCTCTTTCTTATCTGAAATTTCTTCCATGGCTTTTCTTACTTTCCAGATTTGTATATTCTTCTCCATAAATAGCTAAACTTCCATTCTAGGATTATTTTGAACCTTTGTATAGATTAAGACTTGATTCTTCCTCTCTTTTGGTAGTAAATGATATATATATATATATATATATATGTATGGATTTTATCTTTCTCTTCATGCTTCTAAGTGTTTGGCCACCATTTAGCTTGATTTGTTCATGTGAGTTTGACTTGAGAGAGCTAATCCATGTGTAGAACTTGGTAATCATATGCTTGACTTGAAATTTAATGATAAATAGAAAGTTTGTTGGTAAAATAGAGATATTTTTACTAACCTTGCATTGTCACATTAGGGTTGGTTTTGAAAGGGGATGTTCATTATTTGTAGCAAGAGATTGTGCATTTTAATGACAATATAAACTTGATTTTGACTTGAGAGAGCTTAGTCAAGTGCATATGAAAACTAGACAAACACATATATTAATGGAAAATACTATTTGAGAGGGAGTTCTTCATGTCTTATGAAGTGCAAAGAGGGTGAATAATCTTAGACCCCATTTAATCCTTAAAGTCAAAGAATCCATTGTTTTTATCACTTTCTAGTTTTAAGAAATAGATTTTCAATATTTCTTTACACAACCAAAAATATTGTCTCAGTTCAACTTGATTGAAATCACTTACTCTTTTGCTTGGTTAAAGATTTTAATCCAAAACACCGTGGGAATGATATTTTATACTACTTGCGATCCATACACTTAACGGCGAACAATATATGATCCTAGGCCTCTCTTTCTTTATTTCCCTTTGTTTTCTCTTGGATTTCTTGTAGAAATTTTGGTGGTTTTGAAGGATTCCTAAAATCTATGGTGATTTCTTGTTTCTTATAGCTTTAAACTTGATTTCTAACTCTTCTAAACTATCTTATTGGTTTGTATTGTTGGAAAAATATTTGGTATGCTAAATGGGTTGTTAAAATTTCAAAAACTTAGGGTTTAGGGAATATTTCAAAAATCCAAAGAGTTTTCTGAGATTTGATGTTTTGAAATAGTTTCTGCCAATGGATAAATTTAAATGATTTAGGTTGTTGGAAAAACTTTTGAATCAAATTTTGAATCTTTAAAATTTGAGAAAGTTAGAGTTTGAGTGAGGTTTTTGGGTTCTATGTTGTTGATGAGTAAGTTAATTATTCTAAGATGCTAATGTATGACTATGGAATGACAAAATCGGTAAGGATTGGAGTTACTGGAATCTTAGTGATTTTGGGTTGATTTTGTAGACTATTTTGGGTATAAACTAGAACCGTTTGATGTTGTTGAGGATAATAATGGTGTTGGATGGGTTTTTGTGATAAGGGACTTATGGGTGATTGAGTTAACTTGTTGTTAGGGTTAAAATGCAAGGTTTTGATATGTTGGTGAATTTTGGCTTAAGTTGTGCTAATGGAAAGTGAATGGCCGATTGAAGATGAAATTGAGGTTTAGGGATTGTTGGGATATATATTGGGAGTGGTTAATGATGGAAAAATGCTTAAGTTTTAATAAATACCTAAATTTTCCTAAGGGATCTTTGAAAGGAATTTTATTCCTATTTTGTGTTTCACACTTGATTATATTACTTAATCATAATGTGTGTATGTGGTTAATTTTATGCAGAGTCCGATTTAAATTGAGCACGGGGGAAGCCACTATTGCAATAATTTTGAATTCGGCTTTAAAGGTAATCGCCTAATACTTTTTCTATGTATATGTGTGTCGTTGGTAAGAGTATTTTGAAACTCTTACAACTTTTGGATTATTGAGGTGAATATGTAATGAATCATTTTAAAGTGATTATTTTTTATATACACTGTCATATGGAATTCTTATTGTTAAACTTGGCATATTATGTGGGTGTATCATGGTCATGGAAAAATCACATTAAATAAATTTTTGTAGCAATGGAAAGGCCAAGTGCCTAATTTTGGTGAAAGTTGCATGATGGTTGATATGCATATGTTATTTGGTAGTTAGTACACCGGTGTATTTGGACGCTCTTACCATCAAATGATGAGGTACCCTGTTAGTTCATAGGGACTTATAATACTGTAAAAGGGAATGTGACCCCTTCATGGTTCTAAGGCAGGAATGTGACACCATCTGGTTCTACCTTGTTGTTCGATCACCGCAAGTGCACGGGTCGCGCCAAGTAATAAAGTGATAAGTAAAGTATCGTTCCCACGAGGATTTGGTCCAAAACCCGGTCAGGCAATGATTGTCACACTCTCGCCCAATTTGAGTAATTCAAACATTGAGATTGAAAAATTAACTATGAAAATAAACATATGAAAATGAAAATAAAATTATAAACAAGTGATTCTTCAACTTCAAGTGTAAAATGGGTCCTAAGATTATGTATCCCCCTTGTACTTCTTAAAGCTCAATTAACCTCCTCTCAAAGATGTTCTCAACACAACAATGTGCTAATCTAGGATTCACAGAGTACTTGTAAAAGCTCTCTCAAGTCAAGAACAAGTGTTTGATCTCATTAATCGCACAATCTCTTGCTACAATTAATAAAACCCAATTTTCAAACTCCGATCCTAATGTGACTATGCAAGGTTAGCAAGTATATCTCTATCTTACCAACAAAACCATCCATTTATCATGCAAACTTCAAGTTCTTGCATTATTTTACCCAAGTTCTACACTCAATCTAGCCCTCTCAAGCATCAATCAAGTGAACCCAACATCTAAATGGTGATCAATCACTTAGAAGCATTAAAAGAAGAGTAAAATAAACACATATATCTCATTAATCACAAAATAAGAGGAGGAATAAAGAATTAATCCATACAAGGGTTCAAAATAATCTTAGAATCAAAGTATTTAGCCACTCATGTCCAACAACTCCATGAGAGCATATATATGCATCATTACAAAATAGAACAAGAGTAGAGAATGAAGATGGAGAAGATAAACCAAGAGGAGAAGCCCAAATCTCTTCAAAGCTCCAAGCCCAAGCTCTATCCCCACCAAAATCCATGCTCTAGCAGAGCAAAACACTCCCAAAATGCCCTAGAAGTCCAAGAATGGGTGCTCAACTTGAAACCCTTTCTTTTATTTCAGTTCAGTCTGTCAAAAAGCGTAGAATCAACAGCCGCTCGCCGTGACGAGCCCACGGCGAGCTATCCAAAATTTCTAGAACTGAGTGCTCGCCGCGGGTTTCGCCGCGGCGAGCTAACAAAAAACAGGGCAGAACAAATGTTGTTCGCCGTGGTGAGGCCATGGCGAAGTCCCTTCTTCTCTGGTCCTTTTATTCCTCGGGCTGCTCTGGTTTCCTCTTATTTTTGTTCACTTTGGAGCTTGGTGGAGGGGCTATAATCACTTGTTTATTGCATCAAAATGTTCCTACAAGAATTACATAAAACAACATAAGAAACTCACTATAAAAATAATCAAAATCTACATAAACAAACAATGATGTGCAACCAAAAATCAAATGAGCATTTTCTATCTTGAGTATCCAAAATTTATCAATGATTGAATAAAACGCAAGGACAATGTGCTACATTACATGAATTCCCAGAAGTTATCACTTGTCCACCTAGTTGTAAAGGACAAACCTTAACAATACGTAAAGTGATCGTGTTGGGTATGTGTGATTGTTCCTCCTTAGGAGGCATAGTGAAACATGTATTTGAAACTTATTTGAGAAAGAATTATATAAATATATGCATAAGATTTCAAATGATTTCTGGAATTGAGTGTGGTGTTGGTATCTAGTTATGTATAGGGTATGTGTGATTGTTCCTCCTTGGGAGGCATAGTGAAACATGTATTTGAAACTTATTTGAGAAAGAATTATATAAATATATGCATAAGATTTCAAATGATTTTTGGAATTGAATGTGGTGTTGGTATCTGGTTATGTATACATGTTTGAAATCTATATGGTATAGTTTCCCATCACTTGACACATTGCTAGTACATACTCACATGTAGGCAAGTAAGAAACATGTTATCTGAGACATTATCTCACCCTCTGGTTGCTCATTCCTTGCAGGTGCTACTTTGGCCGTACAGTCTTCAGGAAAGAAGCCAAGGGCTACTTACTGAGTTTATAATGAGATTCTATTTTGGTTTAGTGCGAGGGTTATGTATGTCACACACTTTCTTAGGCATTTATACTGCTTCCTCTTATTTAAATTTGCATTAATACTTGAGAATGACTTTTATGAATTTGTTGCATGACTGCTAGTATAGGCCGGAGGCCTATATATATGTATGTTGTTTATATGAGATTGGTCCTTTCCAGCACTTGATAATTACTATATGTGGATTTATGTTGATGATGGGTGGGAGGCCCTTTTTGTGGTATTCGTATGCTCTGAGTCTGGTCCTTTTCTAGCATATGGCCTGGGGCTCTTGTGGTATTTATATATGAATGATTATGTTTATTGTTTTCACATGCATATGACCCCAAGATTTTCAGGAGGCTCACTTGGTATGTTGTATTGACCTTGGAATGCTTTTTATGTTATTGTTGTGAAGGGACATTAAGTTGTGTTAGCGTGGAAAGAATTCAAAGTGTATAATGAATGATTTGGCTTGATTGATGTGTGGTTAAGAATTTTGAAAGAGAGGCTAAATTGAGTCTTTGTAAAGTGAATTTTTAATTGCCATGTTAAGTTATACTTTTTTTAACATGGTAAAATTTTCAAAAGCGTTCAAGGAAGTTTCTTTTCTAACTGTATTAGTGGTCAAATCTTTTTCCTAACATAGTCAGATTAAATTGTTTTTACAAGGAAATTTTTTATTAACCATGTTATCAATTTCCCTTTTCTAATATGGTTAACGAAGTCAGCAAGGTCCTTCTATATCCATGATACTGCATTTCAATATTTTATAAGTTCTCTTTTCTATCATGGATATAAATTTAGAATATGTGAAGGGAATTTTTCCTAACTATAAAGCCCTTGTCAAATTGTATATGGTACTTCTTTTGCTATCATAGTGAGAACCAAATTTTGTAGGAAGTGAACTAGTTGTATAAGTCATATTGTTTTCTAACTATGATAGATTTTCCAATGTATTTAGAAATCCTTTTTTTAACCATAGTTAGTCAACTCTTTTATTGGGACAAATCAAAGTTAAACTAAAGCCTTTTTTTAACTATGATAGTGTTTTCTACTAAATTGATATCTTTTCATATCATAGTTAGTGTTGATCAAGATATTACTCCCTCCGATTCCAAATATACGACATATTTATCTAATTTGATTAGATTAAAGATGTTAGTTAAGTTAGTTAGAATCTCATGATATTACCAATGCACCATAATCATATACCTTTATCCCTATCCACCCTCATTCTCTTGCTTGTTTATTATTGAGAAGCATAAATAGGGAAAATTGAGGAAAAGTTGGGAACAATTAAAAAGATGTCTTATATTTAAGACCGAGTTTATATCTTTCTAAATATATACTATATTTAGGACCAAATGGAGTATATATATTTAAATTAGTGGTTAATTAAAGGATTAAGAAACAATAGGTCCTCATCCTCGCAAATTCTCAATTTCTATGGGATTAAAAGAAGTACTATTTCAATCAACTCAATTTAGTGCAGTGATTGAAGCTCTTGAAACTTAAAACAAATTGTTAAACATTTAATTCCTAGCCCTATGTGCATCTTTTCTCCTTTATCATCGAGGGAAACATGAAAGAAAATTTATCTTAATTTGTTGTTAGTAGAGGATACTTGATTCTTACTCCTTCAACAAATTCTTGATTTCTTACTCTCTAAACATTCAAGAAAATCATATTCAATAATCGGTCTCTTGTATATCTCATTCTTCTGACTCGATTAAAAGTCAACAAGTACACAAGTTGATTCGCTACTATACGTAACAGACATAGTAAAAAAAACTGGTGGCAATTTTGAAATTTTATGGAAAAGGGGAGGTTTTTCTATGTCTGTTTTCACAAAGGGGATTTAGAAACTCTTATCATCAATGTCTTTTGACATAAATAGATAAGTCGTTATGAGACTAATAATATCAATTGATTTTTTTTTCTTATAAGGTAGTAGATTCATCAACTTCAACAACTAACTTTTACATGTGTTACTCCAAAGATTTGTACCCGTTACAATTTCAATGATGTTTTCAGCAAGAGTCTCTCAACCAGAGAGAGCTGATGGCCAAGAGGATGAGTGAAGTGTATAGTGTTTAGTGTGGTAGTGATATTTTTCATTATATTGAATATAGAGATTACAAAGTGATGTAACAACGAAAAAAAAATATACATGGAAAAAGTGAATCTATGAGGAAATAGACACTTCACAACAACGTGTGGATGAAATTTGGGGTTAGTAAGGAGGGCATCAGGTCCATACCATATATGTGGTGTCCCTACAAGCTAAGATAAGGACGTGGTTACAAGTTGTGAAGACAAGGTGGGGTTGAAGCATAAAACCTACAAGTACTTCTTCTGATGATGAACTTCTGTGCAACCATAGATATAAATGGGCTTGGTACCTTTCACTAATTTTATTGCTGCAATTAATCTCCATGCTCATGTGGGCGTGCTTTGTATCAAATTTTATAATACCAGACACCATAATTCTAGTTTGAGAATATGAAAAGCTTGCTAGGCCCTTTTTGTGGTTTATATGAGGGAAGATTTAATTTGATAGTACGGTAATATTGATTATCAAAGCTAAGTAGTGCACCTTATTCGCCAACGGCTTGAAAATTTTTCTACTAGTAAAAAATCATGGATTCAAGTGATGATTCCGCTCATAACCTCATGTTATTAGTGTATATCCTTAAATTAAAAAATTTGCACCTTATTAGAAAATCATTAAATCACTTTAGAGTAGTTCAAAGAGGGAGGTGTAGTGCGAGTAATAATTAGAGTTAATGGTTCTTTTTTCTAAAAAAAAAAAAAAAATTAGCAGAGAGCATCATGAATTCAAACCCTCCTACAATATAAAAAATTTGTTGCGTTTTTTTTTTTCAAAAGAGATTTGATTAAAAAGTAGGTAATTTAAAAAATAATATAGGTATATCTTGAAATATGGGTTTTTCATTCATGAAAATAAATATTTTGAATATTATTTAATTTTAAAAATGCATATATAAATATTTAATTAAGAAGCATTGGTTTCTTGAATCACATGTATATTTAAGATGTATAGAATTCAAATTCAAAATAAACTCTGTAAACAAACACTCTTTAACCATGAATTCATTATTACTCTATCTTAATGTAGTTTTACTTTGTGTGTGAGATTTATTTTTTTAATTATTCTTAATTTAAAAATTGATAATTCTTTTTGTTTTTTAAACATAAATACTTGCATGCGTGCATATATTGCAAATAGAACTTTCTGTAAGAGCATTGTTTAGTTGACTTGCATATATAAGTTTTTCCATTTTTTCAAATATTTTTCTATGTCATTAATTTGGTGAGAATACAAGAATTAGCACTGATTAAATTGAAAATAATTAACAATGAAAGATTAAGCTGAGAAATCCTCGAATATTTAAGAAATAAAACTGGCGTACATTCTAAGTTGATCTAAACGTAACGTACATAATTAGCAATTAACTATATATCCAGATAAAAGAAATCGTATTTGATAACAAAAACCATTCACATGCATATATAAGAAAAAACTGATATAATATATATATATATATATATATATATAACTCTACCATACATTTTTTGGTTGGTTCATCCGGGGGAGAATGGATAGAGTTCATTATCACGTTAGAAAAATAGTTCACCAAGGGTAGAGAGAGATTGTTTGAAGGAAAAAATTTTTCCTATTTCTTGCTTCCATCCCCACAGGCCACAGCTTCCAACATGTGATTCCAAAGATAACACAACCCATTGTTTACAGACTCTTTGAGGATCGAGGTTTTGAAGAGCCCATTCCTAAAAAAAGCTAAAGAAGACATTATTGGCTCTGTCACAGTTTACAAGTCTATCATATGCCAAATGTTTACAACTAAAGTAGAATAATGAAGAATATCAATGCTGAAAAAGCAATTACTCACTCCGTTACTAAATATAAATATAAGATATAGTTGATTTTTTTTAGAAAATGTTTAAAAAGCTAAATAAGTTACTTATAAATTAATTTGTCTAAATTTTTCCTCTAAACTAGTTTATTTGACTTATAAGCCATATATAATTTAATAATATACAAAATACATTAAGTGGTTAATTTAGCTTCTTTAACTTCTTCAAAAAAAAAAAAGTCAACTAGATGTTATATTTAAAAAGAGAGGAAGTATTAATTTCAATTTTGGTCACAAATCTGCCAGTAATTTGGTCAGATTTTATGTCAATAATTTCTGATGGAAAATTTTCTGCCTGTAAATACAATTTTTGACACAATTTGCGTCTGAAATCACCTACAAGATTTTTCCATGAGTAAATCATTCGATAATTTGTCGGAGATTATCGACAGCAAAAATTCCGCCAACAATGCCATGTATATATATATATATTTTTTTTTGTGTAGTGTATTGTATGATCAATATTTCTGGTGTTTGATTTATAACTAGAGAGAAGTCTTAATTATCCACTGAGGCCTAGGCCATTTACAAATGATGTTCCAAAGCTAATCTTCTTGATTCAAATTTTATTCACTTAAAGCCTTATTATTCTTTGAGGACACTGAGAATTCTTTTTGAGGATAAACTGTACGTATTCTTACTCAAAGAGAGGAAATTTAAAGAATTTACAATTAAAAGTAAAAAGAGTACTAACAAGATTAACCCTTCATCACCTTCCAACTAAGCTTTTCAACTAGGTGGAGAATGATCAAGGCATGGTAATGAGCTTAGATTTGCTATCCTATCAACAAGGGTTTTGTGTTCCATTGGCACAAAATTAAAAATGATCTGCCAATCACGATGACAAATAAGAAGCCTAATTTACTGAACATTCATTAAATGGGCGCGGATGCATCACATCATATCAAGATCAAATTAATGCTGAAGGGGGAAGGAATGCCGGCAATTTAAACTACAATGTCCACCAGAAGCATCACAAAAAAAAAAAAAAAAAAAAAAGATTATATAAAAATTACGTTCCACCATTTTTGTAAATGCTGTATCTATATAAGACAAATTCAGAATTATTTTAGTTTTACGATGAAGTGTTATTTAAGGCAATAAACAAAAACTAGCTCATTTAGTATATAACCTTAACCTTAACCTTAACCACCCAAACTTTCTTTCACCAAAATCTAACAAAAAAGAAAAAGCCTTGAAAGACATTTCCTTTTGTTTTTTGTTTTTTGTTTTTTTTTTTTTGCCAAAATGAAGAAAGACCTACCCCTATGAAGAAGAGATAGTAGTTTTGCCCTAGCTAGCTATAAGAAAAAGATAAAAGATCATGTGAGGCAAAACCCTACCTAGAAAGAAAACACAACAGTACAATATAAGCCAGCCAATGAGAGATCGACAACACAACATCAAAAAAGGTAGATCCCTAGGTTTATCAAAACCAGCTGTATCCTTTCCTTTATTCCCACACTTGTTCTCATTACTTCTTCTTCTTCTTCTTCTCTCTCTCAAATCTATCTATATACAAACTCAACCTCGCTATCTGTGTTTTCCCATTCCCATCATAAATTACTCATCTTTCTCCTTCTTCAAAGCTTATTGTTTCTTTCCTTCTTGGGGTTTCTTTACTTCTTGTCTAGGGTTTTCAGGGAAAGAAAGTTTTAATATATATATTTAATATGGGAAGAGGTAGGGTTCAGCTTAAGAGGATAGAGAACAAGATCAATCGGCAAGTGACTTTCTCCAAAAGGAGAAATGGATTGTTTAAGAAAGCTCATGAGATCTCTGTCCTCTGTGATGCTGAGGTTGCTCTTATTGTCTTCTCCCACAAAGGAAAGCTCTTTGAGTATGCCACAGATTCTTGGTATATAATCAATATTTTTACACTTTTTTGTTTTTATATATATATATATGAATATATATTCACATGTACATCATCATTATTTTTCTTCTTCTTTTTTTTTTATGTCTAGGTCTTGTGATGATGATCGTTGGTGTGTTAATTTCTTTCTCCTTTCAGTAACTTCTTATGAATCTGTGTGTATAACTTGGTCTAACCATTACTACTTTGTTTATTTTGCAGCATTTAAGGACGGTTTTGCTTTTGATCAGTTATAATAAAACAGTGAAAAAAAAATGAGTTATTCATCTCGAGAGTCTGTTTTATAGAAGCTAGTTAATTGACTGGCTTAACCAAAATCATAAGCATTTTGTACAGAAGGGATTAATGATTTAATGGTGAAAGATCTAAAGTAGAGTATTTTTCACATCTGAGATTCGTGAATCTTGATCTATAAAACAGTGCTGTTCATCAGATCTTGCGAACCCTTAACTTATTTTCCTTTTCTTCTTCATGGATCTATAATTTTCTTTTATAATAAGATGTGAGTGAATCTTCTGCATATCAAGCTCAGGGAGATACTTATCCTTCCATCTTTTTGCGCTTTGATTTCCATAATCTTTGAAAATATTAAAAGTTAAATCTTGTTCTTTTTCTACTTCTCCCTCTTAGTTTCTTTGGCACATATGTAGTTGCCAGCCTTTGTCTGGCCATAATGAACACTTTGATCTCCATATTCTAAAGTAAAATAGGGCGGAAACAAGAACATTTGTCATGTTCAAGTCCTTATTTTGATTGATAAACAGATTCTGACCAAAAACAGAAAGAAAGAAAAATAGTATTTTGTAATGATTTATATGCTTTTGTTTCTTTAATTTCCTCTTAAACCTGCAGCATATTATTGTGATCATAATTTGGTAGCATGTAATCTATTTGAACTAGCACATGTTCATGTACTTTAATCGTTTACTTGCATATGAACGATCGATATGCTATTTAAAGTCAGAAATTAAGGTTTGTTTTGAAGACCTTAAGATTTCTTAAATTAGCGAGTCAAAAAGTGTCTTATATAAAGAGAAAAAGTGTAGTTATAAAAAAAATATAAGTAGAAACCTCATAAACACCTTTTCATTTTTATCTTTTTTTTTTCATGACACTCTACTACTACTTACATATCTGATCTAGCTAGTTCATTATATTTAAAGATTGATGGAAATAAAACCTTGCGCATGATTTTTGTTGCATCATCAACATTAATTATGCTTTGCTTATATATTGATATCATCATAATTCTCAAATTATTATGAGGTCAAACCTTCTAATCCTTTTTTGTTTGTTGCGTGGATACATATACATGCATATATTGAGATATATATATAACCTACCTTTGTTGTTCATTGTTTGCTTCTATATATACATACACGAGACCACATACACATAGGTTTAATTCATACGTAGCCCGTTGTGTTTGTTTTAATTTGGATAAATATTAGTAGATGAAAATGTGATCTAGGTTAGTAATAAGAATGCATGTATATGAATTTCCATATTTGGTAGTTAGAGCTCGGCAAGGTTGATAGTTTTCTATTATTGATGAATCATGGAAACATTAGTTCGTGTGTGTGTGTGTGACGAAATAAAACAAGCGTATAATAATATACAAGTCCTGCAAAAGTAAAACAATATAATTAAAGTAGATGTTTTATATTATACATACATATATATATATATAAATATATATTATTTATTGAATTATTGCTAACTTTTGCTCTCATTTTTGGGTCGAATGATTATTATGAATGAAAAAGCATGGAGAAAATACTGGAACGCCATGAAAGGTATGCTTATGCAGAGAGACAGCTAGCTGGAGGAAATGATTCCGAGTCACAGGTTCGTGTGATCACATATATATTATCATGATAATATATATATATTATAGAGAGAGAGAGAGAGAGAGAGAGATGAATAAATATATACACATTTATGTATCAAAATTGATATTAGATTGTAGCTATATACCTACTCGCAGGAAAACTGGACGATTGAATACTCTAGACTGAAAGCTAAGATTGAGCTGTTACAGAGAAACCATAGGTATTATTACATTTACTTATAATATATACTACTGTGCTTGCACTGTATACATATCATCTCCTACCTTGCTAGATCTAGCTACCCTTAATTGTTCATGTTTATAATTTATTATGGAATGTTTATGTTACTGTTAATTATACATATTAATTAATGATTTACATAGACATGATATATATGATGATAATGAGCAGGCACTATATGGGAGAAGATCTGGCTTCCATGAGCCTCAAGGAGCTCCATAGTCTGGAGCAGCAGCTTGATACTTCCATCAAGCAAATTCGCACTCGCAAAGTAATTCAATCTGAAATAATTACACATATACTCCCTCAGTCCCTATATATAAGAGCCAAAAATTTGAATGGTTTTGTCCCTTTTTATAAGAGCTTGTCCAAATTTGTCAAAGCATTTAATGAGTTTTTTCCCACTTTACCCATTATTATTATCTCTATTTATATTCTCTTTCATACTCATTTATTACACTATTATTACATTTCTCTATCTTATATACTCAATCATAAATAAGGGCAAATTTGAGAAAACAAAATTATTTCAAACACATTTATCTCTCTCACACACTTCCTTAATATGTGTGATTTCACTTCTTTGGCTCTTATAATAAGGGACGGAGGGAGTACATATAACCTATTTATTAACTATGTATACACACACTAAATGATGTTGTTAACAAATTAATTAATGACATCATTGTGTGTGTATTTTTGTAACAGAACCAGCTCATGTACGAGTCCATTGCTGAGCTTCAGAAAAAGGTATGAGCGTGATCGATCTCTATATACTTCTTCTGGTTCTTAACTTTAGATCTATTTAACTCATTTAAATATATTAAGAAAAATGGTTAAGTTAATTATTTGTCTCAAAATATGTGTTAATTTCTTAAAATCCCATGCATATATATATTTGTAATGAATTCTCATAGGCCCAGTTATGTGAGAAATTATAAAGTGAATTGATGTATTATATTTAGAATAAAATCAAACATCGATCAAAATGACTCTGAATTATATTAATGGCTAAAGGGCAGTATTGTGTAAATTGACACTCAGTAAAGTTTCAGAAGACACACAAATATTGTGTGTGCGTGCGTGTGTTTGTTAAGAGTTACGTTGTAAAGAAAAGAGGTTTATACATGTAAATTATTTGTTGTCTGTCTCAATAACAGGAGAAAGTGATACAGGAACAGAATAGCATGCTGGCGAAGAAGGTATTTATAAATATATATATTTATATGTGTCCTCTGATGTGATTAAATAAGAATAAAATTACTATCATTATCACTATTACCTTATCCATGCACACACATTCACATGTTAGTACTATTGAGAATTGTTCTAATCAGGTAATTGTCTTTTCATGGTCGGTACGTTACCTTCTTTATATGGGGCACTTGTTTCTAACACGTGTGTGTATGTAATTAGACCTATGTTTTAACGGAACTGACATATTAATTAGTCATAAATCATTCATTTATTTAACATTAATAATGTTATTATGTACGATGAACAGATAAAGGAGAGAGAGAAGGCGGCGGCACAGCATAGCCATATGACATGGGAGCAGCAAAATCTTGGAGGAGCTAATTCATCTTACCTACTCCAACCTCCACTTCCCACTCTTCATATTGGGTAATTTATTTCTTACTTAATTACTTCGTTCTTAAATATAAGATTTAGTCAATTTTTTTGGATAAATTAAGGAAGTTAAATGAGTCACTTAATTATAATCTATTTTGTGTATTATTAGATTATATATTAACTTATAAATCAAATAAGCCAGATTAAAGGAAAAATTCTGTCAAATCAATATATAAGTACTAATTTATTTAACTTTCTTAGAATTTTTCAAAAACGTCAACTAGATTCTATATTTAAGAATGAAGGGAGTATTAATTTACTCTTTTTAGTTCGGCATTAATTTACTCTTTCATCTTCTCTAAATGCCAAAAAAATATATTATCATTTTTTGATTTAATTTAAATTAATAGTAAATGGTATGACTGTGTTATTCCCTTTTTTATTTTAAAAATTAAAGTACTCATTGTATTCTAAAAAATACATGATCTAGTTAACTGATTCACATATGGATGAATAGAATTAGGTAAGTTAATCATTTATAAAAAAATGTTTTTCCCTTCCAAAATACCCCCTCTTTAATATTCTATTTTAGAATATTATCTACACATCAACAAAGATTTGTTCAATTATAATACATAGTCTTCTTACCCCTCAAAGGGTCATGATTTCAAATTTCACTGTTAATGTGAGGATTTGAAAGCAAGTCCTGATCATGTGAGCCCAGATCCAACTCTACAAATCTTTCTTACAAAAATAACAATTATTATTTACATACGGCTTATATACACATCATATTAGAATATAACTTTTGAGAGATGGTCAGGAAAAAAACAATCACATGAGAGATAAATGAGATTGGGGTGTTTGCTTTTTGAGCAAAATAAATCTCCCAACTAACTTCTATATAGAATCCAGGACTACAGTATCATTTTACACATGTCATTTTTCTCTGGCTTAAAACAATCATTCATTTTTTCTATTTCTAAATTCCAAACTATCAATAAAAAAATAGAAGCCTCTCTCCCACTTTCTCATCTGAATTAGATTTGATTATATTATACATGTATACACCGTGGAATATGTATCATAAATAATACCCTCTCCGGTTCTAAATATATGATCTATTTAGGCAAGTGAACTTGGTTATGAGTATAATACATCTTTCAAATTTGTCTTAACTTTTTCCCAAATTATCCTTATTGATGTTCTTCAATAATAAACAAATAAGAGTGGGAGTATGTGATTTTAACCAACTTAACTAACAACCTTAATATAATCAAATTAGGTAATTATGTATTATATTTAGAACCGGAGGGAATATTTGGTGTGCTCTAGAGTGTGGTTATTTAGGGCTAATGTAATGCATGAATCAATGAAGTCTCACATGTGCTTGATATATTGCAGAGGGAATTACAGAGAGGAAGGAGCAGAAAGGAACGAGCTAGACCTAACCCTGGAACCACTCTATTCCTGCAACCTCGGATGTTTTTAATTAAAAAAAAAAAAGCTTATTACTATTCTCATTAGTATGTGTTTCTGTCTTTTGATACTGCGAAGCATGCATCGTACGTATGATGTGTGTATTAATTAATTATAAGAACCATATGAGAACATGTACGTTGTTTCGTGTACTCGTAATTCATGTCTCAAGTTTAAGAACAAGTTGAACACTATTATGTTATCAACTATAAGTACGTGTATACTCACAGCTTAATGCGTGATAATTAAGCTTTTTGTGTAGCATGTATATGAAGTAAGTTATCGCGATGATATATGATGTGTGTGTTGTACTGCTTTTCGTGTTTTAATCCCCCGATGATGTGAAGTTACTGTTCTCTTATTTATTACTCCATCCGGTCCTAAATATAAGACCACTTTGACTTTTTTTGTGGAAGTTAAGGAAATAAATTAGACCACTAAATTATAATATGTCATATGAAAAAAAAAATAAAAAAAGTCAAAATAATCTTATATATAATTAGGATCGGGGGGAGTATTAGATTAGATGTGTCAAAATATGATATTGATGGGTCAAAGCGGACATAAGATTTTTACTGAGAAAATGAACAGTGAATCATGGAGGAGTATCTTACCCTATGGAGCTACTCTTCGCTGCAGTTAATTACTAGATAGTAGAGACACACATTTCTATATAAACAAACTTTGGTTTAAGACCCATGCAAAATTATTATATTAATGTACTGGAATTATGGCAAATAAAATGCTATAACTTTAAATAAAAAATCTTTACTTGCACTAATTTAAAATGGTGTGACGAGACTCTTTTTTTCAAAAAATATTATTTGAAAGATTATTTTTATTTTAAATCTGTGTGCTCAATAAAATTAAACAAAAAAGCCATTTGGAGCTAGAAAATGTAACAAGGGGTAGTGGGGAGTATGGATATAAAGTTATTATTCTAAATCTAAATCTCCTTTTAATTTATATATATATACTCACTCTGTTTCTAATTATAAGATCAAGTTGAATTTTTTTGGAGAAATTTAGAATGCGAAATAAATCACTTCAAATTGTTTATATTCATATCTTTTCCTAAAAACTAATTTATTTACTTATAAACTAACATATAATTAATTATATGTAACAAATGTTACAATTTAGTTGTCTAATTTTTTTATTAACCTTCACAAAAAAAGTCAACTTGATCTTATAATTAGGACCGGAGGGTGTATATATATAACTAAAAAAATACATTTAAAATATGATAAGAAAATTAGATTAATCTAAACCGTTGGATTTTAGTCATCCAAATTCAAGATAAGGATCCAACGGTGGAATTCGTTTTCGATTGTGGTATTTACAAGAAAAATACAAAATTTAGTTGTTGAGTAAACAATGAAGTTTTCTTAAACCAATTAAAGACAAAAAAGCTCTAACATCAATGCCATGAGATTAGTTTTCCAATTTTCACAAGATTTAAAAGGTTATTAAAAAAAAAACTAGCTTGATAATGAAATTAAACGGAGCCGCAACAACTAAGCACCTCGTTTTCTTTTCTTTTTCTTTTTCTTTTTAAAAAAAAGTAAACAAAAAGATTAAAATTGAGGTTGCTAATACTCAAATAAGCCAAGTCAGATAAATACTCCTTTTCTCTGGCATCATCGGGTCAAGCAGTCCTTTAACGATAAGCATCTGCAAATTAAAATTGATCCATTAGTTTTTCACCAGAAAAATAAAAAATTAATCCGTTAGTCTCAAACAGTTAATCTAAGATCTCATAACATAAACTGAAAACCAATAAATTGTATATAAAATTAAAATTAAGAGTTGCGTAATGGCTTGAGCTGAAACCCAGGTAGATAATAAGCCAAAGTATTAAAAAGTAACAATTTACATAGATTAAGAAATTCAGTTAAAATTAAT
The DNA here is from genome assembly GCA_037074515.1 of Mimosa bimucronata. NCBI lineage: Eukaryota > Viridiplantae > Streptophyta > Magnoliopsida > Fabales > Fabaceae > Mimosa > Mimosa bimucronata. Next base: position 28,795,148 of record CM073445.1, on the reverse strand, counting down.
TGCTATTTTTTTAAAATAAAATAAAATTATTTTTAATAAAAATGTAATTAGATGTTTGTCAGTTAGTCAAGAGGTTATTAGTTAGGAGGAGATATGACTTTTGATCCATTAATTTAATTTCTAAACCTTTTGACAAAAAAAAAATTGGTTAAATTAAATTTTTGATCCATTTTGTTGGTATCAAGTTTAAATTTAGTCATTTCAGTTTAAAATGTGCACTTTTTATTATTTTCTACTACTTCTATAATTAAATGCGGATAAAAAATAGTTAATTTTTAAGATATCAAAATGATTATGCTAATAGAAGTAAATTTAAACATATTTAGTTAACATTTAATTAAACAACATTTTCTGAAATTGGAACTAACGTGTTAACATATATAAGCCTAAAAGTGCAATTTTTAAATTTAGAGGATTAAAATGATACATGATACAAATATAAAGGATTGAAAATATGTTTTAACCCCGGAAAATTTAATAATTTATAAGAAAAAAGAAACTATGTATACACACACATGATATAGTTTATTAACTTGTAACAAATTAATTACCATCGCCTTTTGACTCGTGACTCGGTACACTTGATTTGGGTTCAAGTGATTCCCTAACCAAGTTGTTTTGAGTCAAGTTTCATTGGGGCCCTGAACTATTATTTGGGAAAAGGTTTTTAAAAGTTATATTTTCTTCAAAGAAAAATAGTAAAAAACAAATATTACGATAAATCATTTAATATATTAACTCATCCAAATACTCCCTCCGGTCCTAAATATAGGATTTATTTAGGGAGATGAATTTGATCTTAAATATAAGACATCTTTATAATTTTTCCTAGTTTTTCTCTAAATTATCTCTATTGATACTCTTTAATAATAAACAAATAAGATATGGGGTGAGAATAAAGGTAGATTATTAGGGTGTTTCGGTAATATCACATTATTTTAACTAACTTAACTAACATATTTAATCTAATCAAATTAGATAAATAAATTTAACCGTTGGAGTATCTAGTTTTTGTACTAATTAAATAAATAGTGGAGAGGGAGATACCCGTCTACAGATAGGGCATTCTTCACTTATTTGTTGCCATTCAAGTATACAGGGAAGGTGAAAATGATGAGAGCATTCAGCTGTTATCTTCGGATTTTCATCTGTATATCCTGTCATTAAAAATACAAAAAAAAAAAAAAAGTAATTAATTCATTACTTTTAACCTTTGAGTGTTTTTCCCCTTTTGGGATTGGTGAATAGAATTTGAAGTAATACACACATGCTTACTTTCAAAACATGTTGGACAACATTCTTCGGATGAATCACAATCATCATAAGCCGAATCCAACGTTCCTTCAAATTATTAAATTGACGTCAGTTAATTGTAAATAAATAAATAAATAAATGTGGAAGCTAAATAACTAGTACTTTGCAAAAGTGTAGAAAATTAATTAAGTTAAATATTATAACAAAAAATTATAAATTTATAAGACAACAATGGATGGAGGTCTCTTGTGTTTAGGATAGAAAACAAGCGGGTTTAACTAGAAAAAGGATTGGACATTCGATCATCTCGACGAGTGTTCGATTCCTAGAGAATACCACTTAGTTGTGGTTTCAGTAGCTTGCTTGTCATGTTTTAGAGCCCATAAGGATAGACTTCAGTAGATCATAACTTAGGAGTCATGCCCTTAAATTGTGGGTGAGCCCAACCTCTTTCATAAAAATGCCCTTAAATTGTGGGTGAACCCAACCTTTTTCATAAAAAATATTCATCTAAAAAAAGAAAACAAGCCTATTTACTATTTACTAATTCTTACATTCAGAAGTGACATACAGAATAGTAAAAAAGATCATAAACTCTATATACTCCTTTGTGACTTCTTGATAATATATATACGAGCTCATAAATGTTCACATAAAAATGGTAAAACAGATTAAAGCTATGTTGTATAGGTGATCTATCCGTTATCGTATATCGCCAAGAATCTCTCCAAGTTTTGCCTAGATTTATGTAACTGAACTATATGTGTGTATCTATATATCAATTATTTAACTGTCAACAATAAGGTTGACAAACAGGCCGAATCTACACATATATTATTTTTAAATACCACCGAATAATACTCTAAAATTTTCTAAAGACTGAACCACACACACTCATATATATATATATTCATTATAAATACAATGGTTAATACTTAATACAATTTTTTATCCCTTAAATTTGCCCCAATTTCACTTTTGCAAAAAACATATTCTGATCATTCAATTTTTTTTTTTTCAAAACACTGGTCTTTATAGGTTAATAACAACTTAGATTATTTTACCCAAAGAAGGACCAAAGTCTCCAAAAGTTCTATTAACCCTAAATATAATTAAGCCGATCTCCAATTGCACATGGAAATTAAATAAATGCACTTTATTTATACCTTGATTAGCTTTTTCAATGGAGCAAGTCTGAGTCGATGAACAATCCCTAGCTTCTGGCTGAGCAGAGTTAGATTTTGATGCCATAGTAGGTACGAACTGCCATAATTAAGCAAACATGATAATATAGTTAGGGATTCACAATTTTACACCCTTATACATATAGCAACCTAATTGATTAAGACTGCTACATCTGGATTTGATAAACCCTAAACACTAAATTAATAGTAATTCTAAACTATTGGGATAAGTGGATAACTATTATTATATATTGATGGGCAAAGCTGCCTACAAACAACCCTTCAGTAGGATTGTATATCCGAAATTTTTTTGAATTGACGAACGATTTTATCACGGACGAAACCAAGTAATTCCCCGATACCCTACCCTATGCAATTTAACCCTATATTGATTGATTGGCCGAACTGAATTAGTTGTTGTTTTAAGTTGTAAAACATGGAGATTTTGATTAATAACTCTCGGATTATAAAAAATCATATCAAAACATGCATTAATTAATTAATACGTAGCAGAATCTGGATGATGTAGGCCTTTGTGAAAAGCAAAAGTAATCAACAGATGGTATTGTATAAATCAATATATATTTTATTAGATGAGGTCGGCTACATAATCTCACGATGCCATTATACCCTATCAAAAACCATATGTTTTAATAATTACTAATAATCAAAAGGTCTCATTTAATAACTTACCTTTCCCTCCCTGAGTGTTTTCTTTGGTTTCATATATATATAGAAACATGAGAAATTTTAACCTAGCTCTATACAAACATATATGGGAAGAAACTAATTCAACAACCAAAAGGTATAAATTAAATCAAGAATTACCAACAAACAAAAGAATTGAAGAGTATAATAGGAAGGTACCCTGGGGAAGGATTGAAGAACTCTTGGGTCGGCATGATGTTGATATTGACCATTGGTAGTATTGTTGTTTGTATTCGAATGTGTTAAGGAAGAGGAAGAGGAGGAGGAAGGAGAAGGAGAAGGAGAAGGAGTAATTTCTGTGACTTCAACATGAAAGCGGAAACAACAACAGAAGCCTCCCATTATAAATGGTCTCACTCTGCAATTTATGAGAAAACCATCCACACTCACACATCATATATGATGATGAAGAAGAAGAAGATTTTTCGTCTTATTCCACAGACCATAGCCTTAGGGAGTACATGTATATAGTATATACTATAAATGTGTGTGTGCGCGTCAATCTATATTATATATTTTATTGAACAACAAGGATAATTTTTTCCTTAAAATTATTTTTCCTTTACTGATATCTGTGTTTTTAATTTTATATCTTCATATATCTATCATTTATTTAAATATTCTTTATATTTTAATCTGAAAATTTCCATGTAAAATTAAATCGCTTTTACTTTGATATAACTAATCTCATATATATAATTATATATGTTTTTCCCAAAATATTAATATATTAATATATAATAGAAAAAATTTAAGAAATTTTTTTCGTCTGAAATTGTTTTAAAAGAATTCGTAGATCGTATTCATAATATTAATAATAAAAAAGAATTCATAGATCGTAAATTACGGATATATGTTATTTATTATTTTTCTAACTTCCATGAAAAGAATAATCCATCGGCAATAAAAGGACCATTGAGTTATTCCGCTCATACGATTGCCATATTCACATATAGTAATAATATAAAACTAGATTCTTCCTGTGTGCACGAAAGTTAAAAATAAAAAAGAAAATAAATTAAAGAATTTCCTTTTTTTTTTTAACTATTTTATGATTTAAAATGTTTTTTTTAAACAACAAAAGTTGGTTTCTGTTTCATGTTTGTGTTGTTGCCTTGTTGCCTAAAACTGTGATCTATTTAACAAAATAATTAATTAATTCATGTGTTCTTTTTAAGTTTAAAAGCAAAGTTAATAATGGTGAATGTCAATCAAATAATTGTATATATGTTTTGATTGTTGCATAAAATAAAATAGTGACCTATTTGAACCTAATTGTAGATTTTGAAATTTCAAAAGCTAAATATTCTATAAAAAAAACTAACATATGTGGATTATAAAAAATATTACATTAATAAGGATTTATGTGATAAAAAATTGAAACGGGTGATGTATCCAAAATAATTTAAATCATTATCACTGTAGTTTCTATGGAGATATGACAGATTATAGATCAAAAATTTATATTTGGGTTATTTATTTGAACACAATAAACAATTCTATTATTAAATTTCAAAAATCAAAGATTGCAAATTACAAATAAAAATTATATGCTTGGATTTGGATTGTTTATAATATAGATATTAGTGAGATGAGATGTATAATGACGTGATTTAATTGAACATGTAGACCAAAAACAGAAATAATAAAAGTTGACATCATAGGACATGTGGACCAATAGGATCATTTTTTTGGAGATTTAAAGAAGTATATTATAGATATAGATGACATCTTAACATCCATATGTATTTTTATTTAAATTTGGGGTTAAATATCATATTTGCCCCGGAAGTGTGCAAGGTGTATCATATCTACCCGGAAGTATTTTTTGGTCCAATTTTGCTACGAAAGTGTGCAAGATGTATGTTAAAATATTAACGGTCAACATCAACTATTTAACAGTCAATATGAATTTTTTAACGGTAAAGGGCAAATATGATACACCTTCCACACTTCTGAGGCAGATATGTACAACTTCCAGGAATTCATGTAATTTCAACACATTTTCCTTGATGTTTTATTCAATCATTGATAAATTTTGGATACTCAAGATAGGAAAATGCTCATTTGATTTTTGGTTGCACATCATTGTTTATTTGTGTAAATTTTGATCATATTTTTAGTTAGTTTCTTGTGTTGTTTTATGTAACTCTTGTAGGAATATTTTGATGCATTGACCAAGTGATTATAGCTCCCTCACCAAGCTTTAAACATTTTAAGGGAAGATGTGGATCATTTCAAAGAGGAAGAAAGACCCAGAGCAACGAATAGGAGGATGCAAGAACTGCCCCTCGCCGTGGAACCACCACAGCAAGGGCCACGGCGAGGCATGTTGATGTTGGGTGCTTTCTGACCCTCGCCTTGGAACCACCACAGTAAGGGCCACAGCAAGGCCTCGCCTTGGAACCACCACAGCAAGGGCCACGGCGAGGGCCTGTGCTGTTGCGCGTTTTATTAAAATAGGCAGACTGAAACGATATAAAAGCTAGGGTTTAGAGCTCATTCGAGATTCTTCACTTTATGGGCATTCTTGGGGGTGTTTTGCTCTGCTAAGGCATGGAGTTTGGTGGGGATTGAGCTAGGGTTTGGAGCTTTGAAGAGATTTGGGCTTCTCCTCTTGGTTTATCTTCTCCATCTTCATTCCCTACTCTTGTTCAATATTTGTGTTGATGTATATGTATGCTCTCATGGATTTGTTGAACATGAGTGGCTAAATACTTTGATTCTAAGATTATTGTGAACCCTTGTATGGATTAACTCTTGATTCCTCCTCTTATTTTGTCATTAATGAGATGTATGTATTTATTTTACTCTTCTCCTAATTCTTCTAAGTGATTGATCGCCATTTAGATGTTGAGTTCACTTGATTGATGCTTGAGAGTGCTAGATTGAGTGTAGAACTTGGGTAAAATAGTGTAAGAACTTGAAGTTTGCATGATGAATGGATGGTTTTGTTGGTAAGATAGAGATATACTTGCTAATCTTGCATAGTCACATTAGGATTGGAGCTTAAAAATTAGAGTTTTATTAATTGTAACAAGAGATTGAGCAATTAATGAGATCAAACACTTGTTCTTGACTTGAAAGAGCTTTTACAAGTACGTTGTGAATCCTAGATTAGCACATGGTTTCATTGAGAACATCTTTGAGAGGAGGTTCATTGAGTTTTAAGAAGTACAAGGGGGATACATAATCTTAGGACCCATTTTATCCTTGAATTTGAAGAATCACTTGTTTATAATTTTGTTTTCATTTAGCATAGGTTTATTTCATAGTTACTCTTCCATCTCAATATTTGCATAACTCAAATTGGGCAAAAGTGTGACAATCATTGTTTGACCGGGTTTTGGAGTCAAATCCTCGTGGGAACGATACTTTACGTATCACTTTATTACTTGGCGCGACCCGTGCACTTGCTGTACGAACAATATGATACGCCTTGCACACTTTCGGGGTAAATATGACCTTTATTGTTAACCATTATGAGACATTTGAAGACCCCAAACATTACATCCAAAGTCAACTAACGTTGTATCCCACATAGTAAAATGTTTGAGAAAAAAGAGTTTTATGTGGATGAAAGAGAAATAGTAGACGTTGATAATTTGATATTTGGTCATATTAGGATAACAAAATGGCATAGGTTCAACTACATTGAAGGAGGAAAATTAAGCAGTTCAACAAAATAGAGAAGTCATAGTCATTAAATAAAAGATGTAGTTAACTAATGGTTAAATTCATAATTAATACACTACAGAGGGGCAGCCTCCACTGCCTAAAAAAAATGCTTGTGACAGATCCTTTACTTAAAAGTTTCAACCTCTGAATGCTCATATTCAAAGTGAGCCCTTGTTATATTGCAATGATTTATGAAAATTGTAATTCCTTAAAACAAAAAACGATGACAATGAAGTGTCAATTATATGTTGTGTAACCTTAAATAGAAAAACTATTCAGTGTGGTCCTAAATAAAAAATGTAAGTAACCTCTTATTCTCTTCATCTTAGTCCACTCAAGAACCACAATAGCATCATCCTTATCATTGATGAATAAGTACATGTAGAAAGCCCAATAAGCAGAATAGACACGTAGGACATAAAGGAAAGAGTTACCACTGTGTATAAAAAAAGAAGTGTAAGAATAGGTTCACATAACTATGAATTCAAACTTTGATGGTATGAAAAACAAAAAAGACAAACCAATTGTCAATAACATCAAAACAAAATTTGCCAAACAAATAACTATCAACATAAATTTTCTTCAAAGTACCGATGTTGGAGATCATGCCAAATACATCTTCAATACAAAAAAAAAAACCAACAAATTGGTGAACATGTATCTAAAGATGTCATGGAAAATGATATGAGTAACCCATGAGCATTGGATCACTATGAGCTGCAGATGCGTGAATATGAAGAGCTTGGAACAGCAAAAATGGGGACTTAATCACATCTGTAAGGAGATCGAACCGAGAGTTCTCACGAAGAATGATTTGAAAATCATGGTTGATAAAGTTTGGACACCGTTAGATGAAGAATCTATGAAGTACGTAAGAATGTCCTTCCCTTAAAATGCCGCTGAAACCAAAATTACTGTCAATTTACATTTGATATGATTTATGAAAGATTGAATTACTGAAATTGTTGTTATATTTTGATTTTTATAATATAGTGTAGTAATTATTGATTTTATTTCCTTTTTGTGATATATACTATGCATTTGTTTTTATTTGATCCCATTCTTCTTGAGAAATACATAGCATCATATTTTTACCTTTAATCACATAAAAAGTATTTGGATATGGATTACCAAATATATCACGTTGACAATTTATTTAAATTTAACTCACAAAAATGGGAACTTAATCACATCTCTAAGGAGATCGAACCGAGAGTTCTCACGAAGAATGATTTGAAAAGCACGGTTGATAAAGTTTGGACACCGTTAGATGAAGAATCTATGAAGTACATAAGAACGTCCTTCCCTTAAAATGCCGCTGAAACCAAAATTGCTGTCAATTTACATTTGATATGATTTATGAAAGATTGAATTACTGAAATTGTTGTTATATATATTGATTTATAATATAGTGTAGTAATTATTGATTTTATTTCCTTTTTGTGATATATACTATGCATTTTTTTTATTTGATCCCATTCTTCTTGAGAAATACATAGCATCATATTTTTACCTTTAATCACATAAAAAGTATTTGGATATGGATTACCAAATATATCACGTTGACAATTTATTTAAATTTAACTCATGATTTATTTGGAATAAAACTACTGTAACAATCAAATTCTATCCTTTCTATTTGGCATTTCTTTCTAATTTTAACCCAATATTGCAGAAATTGAAACAATCGTTTTTTTCTTGTTCAAATTTTTAATTCCAAAATCTTCAACGCTTCTATTTTTTGTCTAACAAATAAAACTCCCTGCAAGGTATATTTATGCATCCTTAAAACATTTTCTAATTTTAAAGTTAAATCCTGAATTCTTTTAATATTATTTTTTTCCTTAATGATGTTTCTTATCATAAAACCCAATCATAATCAGTAATAGTGTTATGAGTATTGTGGTTATTTTAATTTTTTCCTAAAATAGCTAATGGCCATTTACTTTTAAATTATTAGGAACGCATAGCATTTATTGTTGATAATGGGGATGTAAATTTGAAAATAGGACTTTTTTGGATAAAAAAATAAACTTTCTAAATAAAAATACGGTTAATGCCCTTGATTTATGTCTTTGATTTATTATATATGATATATTTATTTGGAGATATGGCATATTGCAAAACCTATATATATTTATGTTCTTTTTTTTTCATAAAATAGTGGTCATTGATTTTTATTAGGAACACAATCATTGTGAACAACGGGGATACTAATTTAAAAATTAGACTTTCTGAATAAAAATAAACTTCGTCAATAAAAACATGGTTAATGTCCTTGATTTATAAATATATATGATATATTTATTTGGAGATATGGCAGACTTAAAAACATATATTTATGTATTGTTTTTTTTCTTTTTTTGCCTAAAAGAGTGGGCATTGATTTTAAATTATTAGGAAGGCATTTATTGTTGACAATGGGATAGAAATTTGAAAATCAGACTTTATGAATTAAAATATATTTGAAATAATTTTCGTATATTTATGCGATCAATCTTAGCTCAATTTAAAATATCTTTCAAAATTTAAGAAAACACCTTCCCAAAACAGATATATATGATGAGTAATGATTAATTATTGGCAATAAAATTTAAAATTAAGAATAAAACCTTCCATTATGACATGGATTATGTGAATGTTTGGACCAATAACAGAGTTAAGCGAAGATGACGTCATTGGACCTGTGAACCAATGGGAGTGTTGCTAGGAGAATTCAAGAAGTATATAGATTGAAGAAAGTTATATGCATGCTTTTTATGGAAATCAAAGAACAAGCCATACCTTGTTACAATATCATCTCATAAAGCAGCGCATAACAAGTTTAGAGGATCCTCTAACATTATGAGGTTCGTCTATTGATTTAATGAAGATTTTGCTAGCAAGTCCGCTATTGTGTTGTTCTCACAATTACACCATTCCACCCTTACATCTCAAGCTCTATTTAGAAACTGATTTATTTCTAAAAGTAAGTTCAGTTCTTGATGTTCCATATCCCATTCATTTGATAATAGTTCCACTACTTCCGTACCTTGTCAGAGCTCTTAAGGCCCACATCGAATGGGAGTGTGTGTGTGTTTGTTAACCTATATGTAGGACATTCGAGCTGTTGGGTACCAACCGCGTTAGTTAGTTTTCCCTTCAGCCTTTGGTCCAAAATTGATAAAAAAAAAAGGCTATTGCAGTGAGTAGCCTAGGAAGAACTGAGTGTGGGTACACAGTGGTGTGTGCTTGGGGGGTCCCTTATGGGAGCTCTTAAGCCCCACATCGGATTGGAGTGTGTATGTTAACGTATAAAGTAGGACATTCGGGGCTGTTTGGGTACCAACCGTATTAGTTGTTTTCCCTTCAGTCTTTGGTCCAAAATTGATCAAAAAAAAGTTGCACTACTTCCAGACAATCAGATATCACCAACACTTTATCTGCCGTTGCCTCACATGCCATCTTCAAACCCATAAGAATTGCCCAATTGCCCAACATTCTACATGGAAACTGTGTTCCCTTCTCCTATATATTCTGAACACATTGCCATTAACTAACTTCCCTTCATGATCACGAATAATCCCGCCACAACTCGTTGTTCTACTATCTGTAGTGCATGCCTCATCCACATTCGCATAATTCACCCTTATAATGGCGGCCTCCATTTATTTGATCTTTCTTTCTCATAGATGGATTTACAAAGGTTCACATCAAACCAAGAAGCTTGAGCTTATACCTGAGCTTTGATTTGATATTTTCATGACACCTTATGGGTGTGTTTAGTATAAGGGGGGAGGGGAGAGATTTTACTCTCCCCCCCTTGTTTGGCAAGTTGGAGTTTTTTGTTGACAAAAAAATGGCAAGTTGGAATTTTTAAGATGGGAGGGAAGGTTCTTTCAAACTTTCCCCTATTTCCCCTCCTAATGCTCCCTAAGATTGGGGATTTGGATGGAAAATATCACATTTTAGTATGTTTGAACTATTTTACCTTAATTTGTTTTTATGTTCCCCTGTTTTTAATAAAATATTAAACAAAAATTCATAAGACATGTAATAATAAATTTGAGAAATGAAATAATAATACTAATAATAATAAAAATAGTAAAACTAAAACCATTCCCCTCCCCTTTGGTAAATCCAAAAAGGTAATATTAAAATGGGTAATTAATTATAAGTTTATGGCAAGGAACTTAATTAAAATGAGGTCCCACGAAATCACGTAATTACTCTGAGGTCTTTACCAGGAAGTTGTTATCGCATGCTCATTAAATTGTTATCGGCAAGCCAAACAGTTGTTAATCTCTGGTCAAAAGTTGTTACAAAATTCTCAATCACTAACAACTTTTGACTAGGCGATAACAACTTTTTGGCCTGACAATAACAACTTTTGGCCAGACGATAACAACTTAAGGCCTGACAATCACAACTTTTTAACTTTTATTCAGTAACAACTTTTGAGCTGCCGGTAACAACTTAATGAGCATGCGATAACAACTTCGTGGGACTTGAGATTAATTACGTGATTTCGTGGGATCTCATTTTAATTAAGTCCCTTACACAGGACTTGTAATTAATTTTCCCATTTTAAAATCCCTTCCCTCCCTCCATGGAACCAAACACACCCTTTAAGTTAAGATGAAAGTGGCAGTTTCGCTGGTTTGGATCGGTTCTAACTTTTAAGCTAGCCTTTGACTGGAACCCCTTTTTAGGTTGGGCCCAAAATAAATGTTTAAAAATCTTACAGGCCAAACCATTGAGGTATAATGGCTTCAAAAAAACTGAGAAGTAAGAAGCCCAAAGCTAAAAAAAATGCTCTGCAAAAATGTTCTTTTTTTCATCTGAAGGAAAAAGAAGAAAAAAAAACAAACACTAGCCTCGTTTTGCCTTTGCCCTCATATATCTCCTTCTTCTCATTTTGCTCTCCGAAGCTCTGACATCTATCGCCTTTGATGCCATTGAAGAAGAAGCTCAAGTCTTCTTTAAGAGGTAAGTTGCCATTGAACCAATGGTGGTTTACAAACTACTACTTTGAAAAAGAAGAGGAAATTGATAAAGGGGAGGAATTATGCCATGTCTCTCTTATTTTTCCTTTGAGATTTCTTCTTATTATCATTATCATTATAGTAGTTCATTTGGGTTGCTTGTTCGATACTTATTGGTATTTACTCTATTTAGGCCTTTTTAGCTGTAGAGCCTATGGATGTTAAGTTAGTTTATGGCTATTATTTGTATTGCCATGATTTCAAGCAACTGGCATTCTTCTATTGTGAAGAGTCTATATTTCACTAAACTTATGTCTCTATCTTTGATGGGTTTTTTCAGGCACTATACACGGCAGAGAGTTGGTTTTGCGACTTCATTATTGTATTAGACTTATAAATCCTAAACCTTGTAAAGTTAAGGCCTCTAAAGAAATCATCTTGGTTTGATTGTTAATATCCATCTTTTTATGTGTATCTGTGATCCATTCCTTCTATGAGAAGTTACTATCTGCTTTCTTCTATAAGATAGCGAACTTTTTGTTGAATTTAGCTCCGAAGCCAATCGCACAGAGTTCTTGAAGAAAAGTTCATTTCTTTCTTACAATCATGTAAAACCCATAAATAACTCCTACAGATTCATGGTCAGATCACTACACATGGGTTTGGGTGTAATGAATATGTTGCACCAAAGTACATCATGGCATGTGCAACACTCAAGAAGATGGCCTATGTCCGAAAGGTGTTCGATCAAATTCCTGATCGGAACATTGCTTTATGGAATGCCATGTTTAGAGGGTATTCCCAAAATGAGTTTTACTGGGAAGTCATTGTGTTGTTCATTCAAATGAACAGAGTTGGGGCACTGCCTAATTGCTTTACCTTTCCCATTGTTCTTAGATCTTGTGGAAAGGTTAGTGCAACAAAGGAAGGAGAAGGAGTTCATTGTTCTGTAGTAAAAGGAGGCTATAAGTCAAATCCATTTGTGGCAACCACATTGATTGATATGTATTCAGCTAGTGAGTGTCTTAGAGCTGCTTATAAAGTGTTTGGTGAGATGCTTGATAGGAATGTTGTTGCATGGACCTCTATGATCAATGCATTCATCTCTTGTCATGACATGGTTTCTGCACGACACCTTTTTGACTTGGCACTAGAGCGTGATATAATCTTGTGGAACACTATGATTTCAGGTTACATAGAATCGGAGGATATGGTGGCAGCAAGACAACTTTTTGATAAGATGCCCAATCGGAATTTCATGTCATGGAACACAATGTTGAGTGGATATGCAACTAATGGGGATGTTGAATCCTGTGAGAAGTTGTTCAGAGAGATGACTGAAAGAAATGTCTTTACTTGGAATGGATTGATTGGAGGTTATTCTCGCAATGGACGTTTATCTAAAGTATTGGCATCTTTTAAACAGATGCTTATGGAATCTAATGTGATTCCTAATTATGCAACAATTGTCATTGTGTCTGCATGTTCAAGATTGGGAGCCCTTGATATGGGTAGGTGGGTGCATGCATATGCAGATAGTATTGGTCTTACAAGAAACCTGTTTGTTGGAAATGCTTTGATTGACATCTATGTAAAATGCGGATATATAGACAATGCAATTGATGTGTTCAGCAATTTAGATAGAAAAGACATAATTACATGGAACACCATCATCAACGGCCTGGCCATACACGGGCATGCTGCTGGTGCCTTGAGTTTGTTTGATTAGATGAAGGACGCAGGAGAAAAACCAGATGGAGTTACTTTTGTTGGAATTTTGGCTGCTTGTACACATATGGGTTTAGTCAAAGATGGCTTTTCATACTTCCATTCAATGATGGATTTTTATTCAATTGTCCCTCAAATTGAGCATTATGGATGTGTGGTTGATTTACTAGGAAGAGCTGGTTTTTTGGACCAGGCTATAGATTTTGTGAGAAAGATGCCAATAAAACCATATTCAGTTATATGGGCTGCCCTATTGGGGGCATGTAGAATATACAAGAATGTCGAATTGGCTCTTCAACAGCTCATCGAACTCGAACCAAACAACCCTGCAAACTTTGTTGTGCTTTCCAACATATATAAGGATCTTGGAAGATGGAAAGATGTTGCTCGACTGAAGGTTGCAATAAGAGATATTGGGTTTAGGAAATTGCCAGGATGTAGTGTGATTGAGGTCAATGATAGTGTGGTGGAGTTTTATTCCTTGGATGAGAGACATCCTAAGACAGAGAATATATACAGGACATTGAGGGGATTGACTATACTGTTAAGATTATATGGATATGCTCCAAATATAGCCGAGATCCGATGGGGAACTTGAATGATGAAAGGGGAATCACATAAGTGGGCATGAATACCTTGTTAAAGAAGATATCTAACTTAGCCCTAAAATTATCCATAACTTAATTCTGAGGCCTAAATCGATTCTTCTTTAACAGCTATGTTCTGTACCAGAAGGCATTTGAAGAGAGTGTTCCCTGCCCCATTGTAAATTCCACTTATCAATACTTAGGAAATCATGTAGCATGATTCAACTGCTGATTCTAGTTAGGATTTAAACCTTAAAATCTATAGTATCATCCTGTAATTTATTTGTTCTTTTACTAGGCTCACTCTACATTTTAACATTCTCAAGTCTAATTTTTCGGAACTTGGTGACTTTGTTTTAGAATGCTTTTCGTATTTATCCTCAGCTACTAATATATAGCCTGCTAATGCTAAATGCATGAGAGAATTTCGTTGAGTTTATATAAAGTGTAAAACTATTTAATGGTTTAATTAATTTGTTCACTAAGTTTTATGACGTTGAAAAAATAGTTGAACGTGAGCCTTTCACATTGGGATTTACATTATTTCATAGCGCATTGTAACCAAAATTTATTTTCACAATGAGCAGTTTAAATTAACAATCTCACTTGTTCTTCTTCCTATTTTGGCCTTTTCCTCCTTCCAAATGTTCTAGAATAATTACTGTAGGAATCCATACATATATAATCATATAAATAGTCGCTTTTCACTTTGATTTGCTAGTTGATTATCAGGGGGAAAATTGTGGGGGGAAAGGGTGGATTTGACATCTTAACAATAGTGATTATTAGAAACTAGTTGAAGTCTTAGCACATTTCTTTTTCTTCTTAATTACCTAACAACACAATCATTCTATTGTAAGTTGGTCATCTTGTTCAAGAAGGTAGAAAGAATCTCCTTTTGCCTTCTTCATTCAAGTCATTTAGACCTTTCCCTTTTTAAGGAGTCAAACAGGTAGTTAGCTGGTTGCTTTCATGTTCTTCCTTTTTTTCCTTTACTAACTTGGTGTTTTAAGTGAACTGGCCCAGCATCCATCACTAAACTTTATCTCATTTTTGCCTTAAAGTAAATCTGTTTAATCCCCTATGACTCAATGCCCCATGTGAATCTCGTTTAACTTGCTAATCACTCTTTTACTAATAACTCTTCATCATCAAACATCTTAGCCTTGGATTCCAAAACCCAACTCTAGAAAAAGACTAGTCATTATTTTAGGAGGACAACAAAAAGTCTAGCCAAATCCCAGAGCAATGCCACATAAAGAACATATAACTTGTGAAATTAGTTGAATAATAAATATAAGGACCTAAGAAGCAAGAAGTAACTGGACACTGATGTGGATATATGGGAAAATTAAATATAGGTCCCTTATAAGGGACTTATTTAAGATGAGGTCCCACGAAATCAGGTAATTAATCTGAGGTCCCACGAAGTTGTTATTGCAGGTCAAAAAGTTGTTATCGTCAGGTCACAAGTTGTTACAGACCAAAAGTGATTTTTAGGTCATAAGTTGTTATGGCACGCCAAAAAGTTGTTATTGCAGGCCAAAAAGTTGTTAGTGAAGTCTTAGTCACTAACAACTTTTGAGCGCACGATAACAACTTTTTGGTATGGACTTCAGATTAATTACGTGATTTCGTGGAACCTTATCTTAATTAAGTCCCTTACAAGGGACCTGAATTTAATTTTCCCTAGATATATATCATAAGAAACAACAGAGTTTAAACTATTTGTAATTGTTTGTAGTTTTTTGTTTAACTACCAATATTCATGGATTAGGACTCTGTCTTTTACAGAATATAGGTCCCCAGGTCCAAAGTTCTCCATTTTAACCAGCCTGTGAATCTAAAGAATCGGAAGATGGATGTTGCTAGAGAGATATTTCGTTAGGGAAGACAAATTTAAAGATGGATGATGTTGTTTCTTGGAAGCTACAGTAACCTTTTTGAAGTTCTATTATCTAAAGAAGAAAAAGTTTAGGATATTATTTTATTTTCAGTTTTGCATAGTTTAAGCTTCTTGAATCCTTTTTCCTTATGGAAAACATCATTGTATCATTTGAGTTAACAATTGAATGAGCATCACCTATATGATGAGCCTGTGGCGTAAATAAAAAGATTATTGCAAAAAAGGGAATTGGCAAGCCATGATGATAACGTTTTTCAGCTGCTACAGAATTGCTATGCTTGGAGTGAAGGATACTACTACTACTACTGCAAGAAGAAGAGTTAAAGCTCCAAGGTCTTTTATTTTCTTCTGTTGATGTTATTGAAGCTACGACTTGGAGTACTCTAAAAAAGGGCAGAAGAAAACTGAAAAGAATACTCATGGGGTTATTGAGTATATCTCTTGGTTAACACTATGTTCAATATGTACTTGTCGATAGAGTTTAATGACAGTGTATGATTCATGTAACTGACCCCACATATTTGGATAAAGCTTGTTATTGTTATTGATATTATTGAAAATGCGAAGCAATTGATGTTATTTTTCTTTATTCACATGGTTTGTCATTGTTAACCTATGCCCCATCCTCTGCTTTAAGGATAAAAACAAATGAAAGGAAAAAGGAGAAGAGAAAAGGAAGCATCTGCAATGATATGAAATGCGGGGCTTTGCAAATTGCAATCAATCACTAAAGAAGTCTCTAAATGAGGTGTTAGAGTAAGAGGAATATCACTTTAATAATGTCATTGATTGGTTATTCATTTGCGTCTAAAATGATCACAGTGCTAATAAAGGCGATGCCTATAGACTTTTCCTCCCATGATATTTGATTAGTATTATCTGCTAAAACAGCTTCATTTAACCTTACCCAAAAATAAAAAAACCACAGCATTGATTTGGGATTTTAAGAAAAAAAATTTCAGATGAACAAGTAAGATTTGCCGTTATATAGAAAACGATTTATGGGAGAGAATATTTAGTTTTGAATTAAGCATGAAGAGTTCCACAAAATGGTGACAGGTAAGGCAAAGATATGGTCTTAGAGGGGGAATGGGCCTACAGTTTGATGACAGGCACGTTCATAAGGGACATGGCCACCCTACAAGGAGGAAAAACAAATCAAAAAGAAACAAAAACTAAAATGATTAGTGAAAAAAGTAAAAAAAAAAAGGAAGATAGAGAGAGCAAAACACCACATATGGTACCATATCACAAGTGTAACATCCCAAAAATTTAATTAAGGATTAGTGGTAATTTAAGAATTAATTTGGGATTAATTAAGGAATTTTAAGAGCTATATAAACAAATTTACGAAAATAGAAGTATTTTAGGGATTTTTAAATGCCTAGTTTCTCCCTTAATTTGAGAAAATCAGAGTTGGAGAAATTATTTTTAGATCCAAAAGAGTTCATAATGGAAGGAAAATGGTAGGGGATATTTAAATTTTAGAAATAAAAAGGGGGATTTTATTTCAAAGAAAAATATCTTATTTTGAGAATAAAAGAGCCTACTAGTAATTTATTTGTCATATATATTTACATTATTATTTATTTCCTCTCTATTTCCTTTCCTTCTTCCCTCTCCCTGTGAACCCGAGCCCCTCTCTCCTTCCCTCTCCACTGCTCACCCTCCTCTCACTCTCCCTCTCCGTCAACCAGCAAGGGGGGTGACGTCGTCGCCGTCAACGGCAGTGGCGAGGGAAGCCGCCATGGCTTCCTCCATCTGCTCCATTCCTTTCTTCTCCTGATCCCTCCCATTCCCGTGCGAATTCGAGAGAGATTGAGGAGGGATTGTGGTGGTTTTTGGCCAGTGTTTTGGGCGGCGGTCTGGGCATTTTCAGGCGGATTTTCAAGTGACCTTAGAGAGCTTATGGAGTTGGGTAGTTTTCTCTGGATTCCTTTCCTCTTTGTTCTTGATTTTCAATAGAAAACTTCTAGGGTTTGTTGATTTTCAAATTTCTGACTTGATTTGGGGCAATGTTGAGTCCAGCATTGGCAGCTACTGAACCCACCATGTTGGGCACCCCAGTATAAAGTGCTTGGTTGGGAGATCGAACCCGTGGGTGCGCCAATGACACGGCCTCCTTCCACAAATGCTGCAGCATTGGGTCGAGTATGCGAGAGCTACCCCCAACTGGGCTACAATACCTGAGTTGGGCTTGCCAATACCGGGGTGTCCCAGAGATGGGCCCCTGGGGTGCCCAACATGGTGGGTTCAGTAGCTGCCAATGCTGGACTCAACAGGCAATTGCCTTGTGCTACATGTTTATTTAGACTATTTGATGGTTATAATGTGGTTAGTTTGGTTGAATTTATCCTATGTGGGATGTGGGTTGCTTAGAATGGGAATAAGCTAAGTTTACGACAAGAAATCCTTTGGATATAAGTGATAACTCTTAGAAATTCATGTCATTTGAGTATATTTTCCTTGAGTTTTATTAACTCATTGATAAATTTTGGATTCTCAAGAGAGGAAATGTTCATTTGATTTTCAGTCGCATATAATTGTATATTTATGTAGATTTTGATTATTTTTGTAGTTAATTTCTTATGTTGTTTTATGTAAATATTGTAGGAATATTTTGATACAATAACCAAGGGATCTCGGATTAAGAAGAACACTTGAAAATGGGAGAAATTGGGGCTAGAAGCTGAAATTTCAAGAAAAAAGGGAAAATACAAGTTTCTGGACGAATTGTAAAAATTACAGAAAAGGACCTCGAATTTCCCAAATTACAGATAGGTCCCCGAATTTCCAAAATTATCGACAGATCCCAGTTCGCCGTGAGCTCGCCGCGGCAAACTCACGGCGAGCCAAAACCCCCAAAAAGAGGCAGAAACGATCATAGTTCGTCGTGGACTTCGCCGCGGCGAAGTACATTTCATTCTGCCCATTTTGGGAAAGCTCGCCGTCAGCTCACCGCGGCGAAAGCCACGGCGAGCGACACTTGATTCTGTAATTTTTGGGACTTCGCCGTGGGCTCGCCGCGGCGAGACCCACGACGAACTTCGCGTTTCTGCGCGTTTTGGACAGAGCAGGCTCGTTTTTACTGATATAAAAGCTAGGGTTTCGTTGTGAGCCCTCATTCTTCGACTTCTGGGCATGCTTGGGGGTGTTTTGCTCTGCTAGGGCTTGGAGTTTGGAGGGGATTAAGCTTGGGCTTGGAGCTTCGAAGAGATTTGAGCTTCCTCTATTGGTTTATCTCTTCCATCTTCCTTCTCTTCTCTTGTTTTGTTTTGTAATGTTGTATATATATTCTCCCATGGAGTTGTAGAACATGAGTAGCTAAATACTTTGATTCTAGGATTATTTTGAACCCTTGTATGTATTGATTCTTGATTCCTCCTCTTATGTTGTGATTAATGATATCTATGTGCTTATTTTACTCTTCTCCTAATGCTTCTAAGTGCTTGATCACCATTTAGATGTTGGGTTCACTTGATTTATGCTTGAGAGGGCTAGGTTGAGTGTAGAACTTGGGTAAAGTAGTGCAAGAACTTGAAGTTTGCATGACGAATGGATGGTTTTGTTGGTAAGATAGAGATATACTTGCTAGCCTTGCATAGTCACATTAGGGTTGGAGCTTGATAATTGGGTTTTATTAAATTGTAGCAAGAGATTGTGGAATTAATAAGTCTAAACACTTGTTCTTGACGCGAGAGCGCTTTTACGAGTACCCAATGAACCCTAGATTAGCATATGGTGTCGTTGAGAGCTTCTTTGAGGGGAGGTTAGTTGAGTTTTGAGAAGTACAAGGGGGATATATAATCTTAGGACCCACTTTATCCTTGAGGTTGGAGAATCACCTGTTTATACTTTTATTTTCATTTAGCTTAGTTTATTTCCAAACTCTACATTTGTGTCACTCAAATTGGGCGAGAGTGTGACAATCATTGCTTGACCGGGTTTTGGACAAATCCTCGTGGGAACGATACTTTACTCACTACTTTATTACTTGGCGCGACCCGTGCACTTGCGGCGCGTGGGAACAATAAGTTTGTTGTGGAAAAATTATGGAAGAATTTGAGTAATTATAGAAGGTTATGAGGCAATAAGGAAAGATTGGTGTTTCTTGGGATATTTTTTGGTTAAGAATAAATTTTGGTTCTCATATGTTGATTGAGGTTAGTAGTGGATTATGGACGAATGAAATCGGGAATAATTGTAGTGTTTTGGATTTTTGAGTAGTTCGACAGATTAAATTGGAAATAGGCTAGAGTTATTTGAATGGTTATGGACGATAATAATTTGGTGATGGATTTTTGTATTAATGATTATGTAAGAATGGAGTGAAATCGTGGTTGAGCTAAATTGTAAAGGTTTTGATATATATAGATACATATACATTGATGAATTTTGGCCTATGATAAATTTTGGGGTTTGTGTGGGACGACGAATTAATAGTGATGGTTTCAATAGGCTTATTGATATCTATTTATGATTTCAAATGATTCAAATCGTTGAGATATGCATTAAATTTGTTGAGTCTTTAAAGTGGAAATTCTTGAGATAAGCTCGATGAATTGAGTTGGACGATGGTTCTGGGGTGATGTGATGAGGAGATTGTTAATTGATACTAATAACTGATTATTAAATGATTTGGATTGTTGATATTGGGGATATTGAAATGGAGGCTTATGTTTGGCATATGCATAATCTATGTTTGTAATGTGAATAATGACAAGGTAATGATGATTTTAAGAGTTCAATGGGATAATTTGGATGGTGAATTTATAGTTAATGATTGGGAATGCTCTCTCTAAATTCGAGTTGTGAATTGAGGTAAATGGGTTAAGTAGTTATGTTAATGAAAAAGGAGTTCTTGATTTAAGAGAGGTTATTGAGGTGGGATATCTGCAATAGGTTTGGTATGAGTTTAATTTTACTCAACCAAGCCAAATAAATTGAATTAGATTTATTTGTATAATTAGGACTCCTATTTGGCTAAGTCCTAAAGTGTAAGGATAATACCACTTGAAATGTGTCTTGACCTTGTGTGTATCTATGTTTGTGGTGAATGTAGACATCGGTGAATCGAGTGGAGCTTAATGACTACCTTAGTGAGTATATTTATTGTTTGGACCGGTGCAGATAATCACTCTCACCTTGCTATATTATTGTAGGTGATGTTAGTTGGGATTTTTCTAAATCCCTTCTTACCTATATATGTACCCGTGTTACAATATTCAAAGTATTTTCATATCAAATAGCCTACTGGTTGCCTTTGAATTGCAATTATTTTCATATAAACAGTTTTGATATATTACACGTAATATCTTGGCTAGTTGTGGTGGTGAGGATCATGATTTATTGTGGTTGATGAGTCTTGTTGCATGACACTGAAATATACCATCGCGCGATGTAACCCTCAATAGGCCAACCGAGCGATTATTTGTACCTGGTTATCCTGATTGTAGACAGGGATCACCGGTCATCCTAATTGTAGACTAGGACCACTCCCCATTCTGATTGTAGACAGAAAGGAATTGCCATCCTGATTGTAGACAAAGGCACAGTGTCACATCACATTTACTTTTGTCTTATGCATTTGAGAACTGTTGATCTCTTTAGTGTTACGATCTTGTTGCAGATTGAAATGTAAACAATGATACAATTATATATATACAAATATAAATCCACTCCGTATTGATTAAATATTTTAAATGCGGTACCCTTTAGGCGCTCTGCTAACCCACTCCCACTCTTATAATGAGTTAAGTTGTGGTTACTGAGACATTTTGTCTCACTCTATTATTGTTGACATTTTTGCAGGTGATCATGCACTGTATAGGACGTAAGGGAAGGGAAACTGCCCAAACCACATTGGTCGGTGGATCAGAAATGGTATATTTAATTTGGAATATCGTATATTGCCATTCCTTAGGTTGCATACGCTTCTGCATCTTTACGTTTGTAATTGATTATGAATTTTTAAGGACTGTGTTGGTATTTGCTTGGTTTGATTTCTTATTGTTTTCCTGCTGTTGGTTGGAATGGTATGATATTGATGGTATTATAGCACATGGTCATGATTTGAAACAAATTATGTCATATATATATGTATATGTAGATGCGCTATTCTGAGTTGTTGGCTATATTGTTTTATTTCAAGATTGTAGACTCGAGGCCCGGAATGGTATATTTATTGATTAATTGAGTAGATTTGATTAATAACCATGTTAGACCAATTCTTTCTCACATGGTTATAATAAATGGATTGATTGATAAATACTCATAGATATAAGTGAATTTTTAATAACCATGTTAGGTTGATCTTTATCTAACATGGTTAAATTTTTAGTGTTAGGGAAAACATTTTCTAACATGGTTAGCTATTTTGTTATCCGTGATAGTGACTATTTTGGGTGAAAGGATTCATTTTCCTATCATGGATAATTTGTTAAATCTTGAGAAGAATCTTTTTCTAACTATGATAGAATTATTTTAATAGTATGTAAAACCCTTTTTCTATCATAGTTAGTGTAAATAAGGATGATTGAGATGGGTTATTAGATTTAAGTATTGATTAGTATGTAGGATTTTACAACAAGGCCAAAACATTTTGCAAATTTAGCCCCCAAAGCCTCATCAGGGTCCTTATTTGTTTGTTGATTCCTTTTTCTCTATGATCCTTGTCATTGTTATAAACATTGGTGCTTTCTTGTTCACAAGGTGATTGAAGAAATGAGCAAGAGAGGAACAAAGTTGCCTGGCTTTTGCCTCAACAGAATCCGGCCTCATGCTCGTGTTCGTTCCCCGCCTATACAACAACCCAAACTTGATCCTGGTGCTGTCAAAACCAACCCCAAAACCGAGAATTCCGGTGATGATTATGAGAAGAAACCCAATGATGAGGCGAAAAATGGGGTTGTTGTTGGAAGGAAAATCATGATTGTGGTTGATCTAGTTTTGCAACCAAAGGGGTTGTGCAATAGGCACTCACTCACACTGTTCAGAGCCAGGACATGATAATACTTCTTCATGTCATTAAGCCTTCTAAACAAGGTATGCCTTAAATTGATTCTATAGTATCTTGTTTTCTTCTTCTTCTTCTTTCCTTTGACCCTCATTTATTTTGTTAAAGATTTGAGAATCACTCCAAGTATGGTTCATGTGTTAATGGCATTTGCAGCCACGGATGAAGAGTCCAGCAATGAGATTACTATTCCAAATCGAAGGGCTTATGAACTTGTCTCCTTCTTCAAGAATATGTGCCACGTCAAGAGACTTGAAGTAAGTTTACCCTTGTTATTCCACACGGTTTCTTTTTACAACATTCGTTTTTTATAGCATCTGGTATAATGGTCTTACCTCACTTTAACTAGAGGATTTAATGAGGTCTAGACTAATTGACATCAAACCGAACAACCATAAAGGTCGACAAAGCTCTACTAAAAAGCATTAAACACTATTGCATTATTCCCCGTACTCCAACTCAAAACTCTTGGGTAAACTTATACAATCTTTTGCAATTGAACCAAGTGTTTGGCCTTTTTTTTACAACATTCTAAAAGTATAAAAGTTTCGAATTGTTTTCACTTTACCTAATTGTCCCACTACCACCTGCAAAATGTAAAGCTCCCAAATAGTGAAAGGAATAGAACACTGCCCAGCCTCTAACTTGGCTTAAAATTTTGCTGATCAGAAGAAGAAAAACTCGTTTAATTAAACATGGAGACTTTCATCTTTGGAATATGGGCAAATATTAAAGATTTTTTTCTTTTGCTTATGATGTTGTTTGAAGCAAGCATGCTACTTTAGTCAGGGAGTGAAGCCCACGTGTCAGAAATATGCACAATATAATTCTGTGTTATTTTCTTAACTATTGATGTTCTATAGCTTGTATACATTAATCAATACATGTGATGATTGAATGTGTTGTGAGAGATTATTACATTGGTTCTGATAGGTACAAATTGAGATTGCAGTAGTGGAATAGAAAGATAAGGGCCCAAAGATAGCGAAGGATGCAAGAAAAGAAGGCGTGTCACTTGTGGTTTTAGGGCAGAAGAAGAGGTCAACAACATGGCGGCTTCTTATTATGTGGGCCGGCCACCGAGTGGCTGGAGGTGTGGTGAAGTTTTGAATACATAATGCTCATTGCATGGCAATTGCAGTGAGAAGAAAATGCAAGAAAGTTGGAGGCTATATAATCACCACTAAGCGTCACAAGGATTTTTGCTTCTTAGCTTAATAATAATAAGCTAGAAAGCTGCAGATTTCTTGTCCATAGAGTTCTTTTTTTTTTTGGTATTACAATTGGTTGGGGTTGTCTTCTTTATAGTTTTGGTCAAAGGAAGGCAAGATATATTCACTGTGAGATTTGAGGTTTATATATATAAGCCTTCCTAAATCATACTCTTGTGTGTGTGTGTGTGTGTGTGTGTGTGTGTGTGTGTGTGTCCTAATATAAAGTGTTTGTAAATGATAAAGTTTCTTGAGAATGATGAGAAAGGAAGAGTTGAAATGATGATGATGAATGGAAAGGGATGAGATGTCATTATGTATGCCACATAATGGGGAGAGATCCTCTCATAATCATCTTTCTTATTTTCTTCTTATAATCGCTCTTTCATATTTAGATTTGAAAATGAATGGTCCAGATGTAATATTATAATATTTTTAACATATAAATAAATAATATCAACTTTTTATTAAGTTTTGATTTGGATTGTGTACACTTGTATTATAAAAAATTAATGTATGAAAGATTTTAACAATAGTTTAATAAAGTATTACACATCAACCATTCATATTTTTTATCCAATGGTGGATATAAGGTTATGAGAAGATAATGAGAAAAATGATTATGAAAGAAACCTAACCAGAATGAATGAAGGCATGTTTGATGCCAAAAGAACCAAGTGTATGTGTGAGTGAGTATAGATAACTAAGGCACTCTCTGACACTTTGATACCACCCGCATTATGTGGTTTTCTTCTTTAAGTGTTGGCCCGAAAGAAAGAAAAATAAAGAAAATTCCATACATACTAATTTGACTTATATATCAAGATTCAAAAAACCGGACCGGACAAGGCACTGGTTCAAGGGTTAATGGTCAGATCGAGGTCAGACCGGTTATATTAAAATAATAAAATTTTATTAATATTAATATTTATAATCACTATTATCAAAATGTAAATGTAGATAAGTATGCATGATTCATCAAACACGAATATTTCAATGTTTCTACAGAGGGAAAAATATAAAATATTAGTTGATTACATGTGAAAATAAATATTATTTTACAATCCACAGACTAAAATACAAATACTAAGAGTAATAACAATTAAATATCAAACATATGCAAGTATAATAGCATTTAAAATATTATAGTTTCTTGGTTTCTAAAATTAAGTGAAGTGAAAGTTGGTAATTAGGTGCATTATAACAAAATAAAAAATCACATTTTTTTTAAAAAAAAGGGGGGGTTGAACCGGCCCTCCACCAGTTCAGTTGCAATCCCAGGTCAATGCCTCACTCAGACCGGCTTTATCTCGCCCGATTCAGTCCCCTTTTTTTGTTCATTGTTATATATATACACACAAACAAGCAATTGGAATTTGGCTTGTTTTGAGTTACCATTGGACTTTGTTTCTTGCCAGAGGATTTTGAATGATGGTGCTTCTCAATTCAGTTGGAGCATGTCTCTGATGTCCAGGATTAGGTCCCTGTTTTAGTGTTAGAGCACCTATCTCTTCTTCTTGTTTTTCTATAACACTATCTTAATGGGTTATATTAAAGCATTGTCAGCTTCAATTGGAGATAGCTCTTCTAAAGATGTTTTCTATATTCTCACGGACTCAAACTCAAGATCTCATGATTAAAGATTCAAAGTTCCTTCTACTATGACCAATATATGTTGGTATCCCTCCTTCCCTAGTAGAGATAAAAACTTCTCATATATTGATAAAGCAAGAGTTTTAACTTCATCTCAGTCATAATAGACCCAATCAACCACGTCATTTTTAAGAGCTTGTACTTGTATGTTTATAATTATTCTTGAATTTAGTATGAGAATTCTTGGAATTTCTATCATTATAATGTACTAGGGAATTGAATTATACTCCAAAATTTGAATTGATTTAGTCCAAAATATAAGAGCTTACCTTGCATTCTCTCATCATTTAATGCGTTTTTTCCTATTTTTCCCCTAATTCTATTTCATATTTATTAACGCTCATATATTTCTCTCTCTTAATAGACTCATCATAAATAAAGGTCATATTGGAAAAAGATGTATATTTCAGACACATTTAATTACTTTCACATGTTTTCTTAAGAAACGTGTTTTGGCGGTCAGGCTCTTATAAATAGGATCGGAGGGAGTACCAATTATAGAAGGAGTGGGTTTGAAGTGACCAAGTAAAGGTTAAGTGATTGTACTAGCTGAAACTAAATCCGGTTTAATCCAGCAAGATAATAAAACAATTACAATGAGGAGTTTTGAGAATTTCAAGTGAGGAAGATGAACAAAGATAAATAAATACCTTTCAAGTATAGGCTTTTGCACATTTCACTCTTGTTTTCTCAGGTAGCAATGTTATACGGAGTGTTACTTATTTGTTGCTCTTGTAGAGAATTCCTAGTACCCAGCTTACCTCCTTTTAATAAAATCACTATCTTTCAAAAATAAGAGAAAACACAGGAAAAACTAATTATAAGTTGACAATTGTATCACTATCACTTACTGAATTTATTATTTCTACATTTTGTCTTGACTCGTTGTCAGAATATATAGCAATATCTTAATTAATTAACCTCTTAATTTATCCACACAAAAAAAAAAGAAAAAGAGGAAAGAGCCAGTTTAACTGGTTTGGATCGGTTTTAGAGTTATTCTTGTATGAACCTGTCACGTCATTTGTAGTTTGACCAATCATAAACAAACACCTCGAACATATTTTAATATAATATGGCATTTAAATAAGGGAAAAATAAATTTAAAAATATGATCCGCCCGCTATGTTATGGAAAAAAATAATGGTTCCATTTATTTTATTTTTTTTGTAAAGGTGTAAAGATACCCATATACAAATGTCCAAATTGCGTATTACACCATTTACGAACCAAGGATTCAAAAAACCTATGATGATTATAAAATGGTGCTACAATGCAAGGGCAGTTAAAGTTAACAAAGGGCAGTTTAATTGGAGTTGTGGGACCGCTTAATTGCATCCTTACTCCTTAGTCATTAATTACTCTATCTCTCTCTCTCTCCCCTTCTCTCCCCCAACGCCCAACGGCCCTTCCCCTTCATCTCAACTGTATGCGGGGCCCTCTAAATCACCCTCCTCCCTCCTCAAGATTCGCCACTGACGCAACAAACTCCGCAAATTAAAACAAACACACGCCTCAACATCATAGAACACTCAAATTACACAGCGATTTATGTAGGAGAAAAAAAACTACAAGTTCATAATGAAGAAAAAGAGCTTGCAGGTTGGGAAAAGGTGGAAGGCAAGAGCTTGCATTCATTCAGTGCTAAGTGGATCTCTTAATTAGCTTGGATTACTAATTCTAAAAGGGTCACCCTTTGGGGGAGAATTTTGGGAGTTGGAGAAGGATGAATTTTGAAAACAAT
The DNA here is from genome assembly GCA_037074515.1 of Mimosa bimucronata. NCBI lineage: Eukaryota > Viridiplantae > Streptophyta > Magnoliopsida > Fabales > Fabaceae > Mimosa > Mimosa bimucronata. Next base: position 28,767,516 of record CM073445.1, on the reverse strand, counting down.
TACGCAGGGGATCGAACCCCTGTCCCCAGCCCCTCCAAACAACCTCACCATGGAGGCATGTGCTGTAACACCCCCCAAAATTCATATTCAAGCACTTGACCAAAATGCTATTATAGCATTAAAAATTATCCAACATCTAGCATAGATAATTATTTAGTTCAAATACGTCCCACGTCATAGTGAAAACCTTAAAACTTCACGATAATTTATACATAATAAAACATAAAGTCTTAAGTCCATGGCAAAATAAATACAACATAACATAAACTTAAGTAGCACAAAGAGCCTTCAAAGCTCACTTCTCAAGTGTCTTCCCTTGCTTCCTATTAGGTCATTCACCTGGAAAATGTTAATAATAGGATGAGATCGACATCTCAGTAACTACCGAAAAATCCTATCATACACAAGCAAATCACGTATAATTCTAATTTAACCAATTATACACATGTAGTTCTTCGTACAACTCATGGCTTTCAAATATATATTAGGTACACTCAACCTAGGGAAAACTTTCATTTAAATTCTCAATGAATTGTACTCATAAATAAATATTTATATGTGCAATATGCAACTCCTTATTTCACCGTCCATCCTTATTCCGCTGACTGGAGCCATAGGCTAACACATATTGTCCAATAGAGAACTAATTCATACAACTGAATTATCTCAAGCTCACCAGTACCCAAGATGTATCCGGCCAAAGATACAGAGCTCAAGTATGGACTATGGCTCCCCTCCTTAAAGAATCACTAAGGAGGTGTCACATGTCCCACAACTCCAATGCAATCCCGGCCAAAGGAAAACATGGAAGAAGGGGCCCTGACAAGTGCCATCCACTGTGCACCGAGTGATGGCTTACCACGTGGTAGTACGAATATCATATAACTCCTCTTCAAATCTTAACCCCTCATGGATGCAAATGCGATCATCATTACACCATAAATAATTCATAAATAATTATCAGCCCAAATATACTCAACATACTCAAGCATGCTTAAAATAAAACAATCGTAATTTATTTTCCATAGCAAATAGGCAATAAGCAAGCATGCTTGAAAAGTGACAAACTTATTATTGTGTGATAATTAATTAAAATAAAACTACACATAATTCACAAGCATATGAAAGAAATTTCCAGAGTTACCTGTTGCTCCTTAGCTCACAGATAATCACACAAAGTCACTCCGTAATTCTTAATGAGACTCTACAATATCAATATAAATATCTATTAACATATTGCTCAACACTACCTAAAAGTATTCTAACACAATTTTACCTTAAACTACCCCTAAATATATACATATATTTATTTTTTTATTCCAGATAAAAATATCACTAAATGATAAATATTATTAATTAAATATTATTTTTGTGGAGTAAAAACTAATCCCATAAATCCATAAACCCATATCCAACATCCGGAATTACAGAATTACCTACATAAAATCCCATTAATTCCAAACTTTATCCACCAATATTTTCTTGGGTCCAAACTTCAGTCGAATCCATCAGTTAAATCTCCTCATATAACCTTAATAAACATCTAAAAAATTATCAATTTAACCATAATCATCCCAAATCATCAAAAGCCCCCATTTCCAAAATATCCAAAATTTCAAAAATTCCCAATAATAAAAAAAACTCTAATAATGAAAAATCTATTTAGAGGAACTCATAATCAAGGTCCAAGTTCCAGTTTATTAAGCTTAGGACTCCCAAAAATACCAATTTAGACAAAGCCTAATTTTTCAAGTATAACAAATCGAAAAACTAATGATATAGAAATGTAGAGGAGACTTACGGGATTCCAAAAATGTGCTTAGTTGGCCGGAAAGCTTACTATTCCTACGCCGACGGACTCCGATAAGTAAATTAAAGAGAAAGAAAGGATAGAAATAGAGAAGAGAGAACTGAGAGAGAGAGAGAGAGAGAGAGAGAGAGAGAGAGTGAGAGTGAGGGGGACGGAGAGTGAGACGGAGGGTATATATATAATATAATAATAATAATAATAATATAATATTTAAATAATATAATATTAATAATAATATAATATATAAATAGTAGTTGAGTGTGATTGGTTGAGGAATTAATAATTGAAACAGTGAAATGATCACAGAAGCGCAGAAGGAAAAGAAAACTGTCGGCAGGAGACAATTGCGAGTAGGAAGAGAGGAAAAATATACTACTAGTCCTTAAATATATTTCTTTTGATCCAAAAATTTTCTTTCTACTCTCTCAAAATTTTCCCATAATATCCTTTATTTATTTCCTCCTATAACAACCTCTTTAGAGCCTAAAAATAATTTCCTCAAAAGTATTATTCTGAATATAAGGGCGAAACTAGGCCTTTAAAATCCTAAAAAATACCTCAAAATATTCTCATAACCCATCATTTCTCCTTAATCAACTCCTATTTGCTCCCACTAAATCCTCAATTAATTTTTTAGGATGTTACAAATCTCTCCACCTTTTTAAGAATTTTGTCCCCAAAATTCTGCTAACATAAACCTAAAACAAGCGCACACAACACATACAACGTTTAAAATCACTCAATAAACCGAGCTTACCCAGGGAATAAGTAAGGGTACTCTCGTCGCATGCGCTCTTCGGTTTCCCAGGTCACATCCCCTAGAGTCATACCTCTCCAAAATACCTTAACTAGTCTAATAGTCTTGTTCCTCAATTGCTTATCCTTAACGTCTAAAATCTTCTCCGGCTCAGCTTTATACGTCAAGTTTTCTCTCAACTCGACCTCCTCAGGCTCAATCACATGAGAAGGGTCTGCATGATATTTCTTCAACTGAGAAACATGGAAAACATCATGGAGATTCGATAACTGCGGAGGCAATGCAATTCGATAAGCCACTGGTCCTACTCTTTCTAAAATTTCATAAGGACCCATGAAACGAGGGGTGAGCTTCTTTGCTTGAATTGATCTTCCAATTCCAGTCATCGGGGTGACTCTCAGGAACACATGCTCTCCTACCATGAATTCCAATGGTCGCCTTCTCGTATCAGCATAACTCTTTTGTCTGCTTTGGGCGGTAAGCAATTTCTGTTGTATCATCTTAATCTTTTGAGTAGTCTGATCCACTAAATTCGGACCTAACAAACTTCTCTCACTCAATTCTGTCCAACAAAGAGGAGATCTGCACTTCCTTTCGTACAATGCCTCATAAGGAGCCATCTCAATACTTGAGTAATAACTGTTATTGTAGGCAAACTCTGCTAGAGGAAGGTGACTATCCTAACTTCCCTTCAATTCAATTGCACAGGCTCTCAACATGTCTTCTAGAGTCTGAATAGTCCGCTCTGTTTGTCCATCTGTCTGGGGATGATAGGCAGTACTGAATTTTAACCGAGTACCCATGGCATCCTGCAATGATCTCCAAAACCTTGAAGTGAAACGTGGATCTCGATATGATATAATACTCGCTGGAACCCCATGCAATCTTATGATCTCTTTCAAATAGATACGTGCTAGCTTCTCAAGAGAGTAATCTGCCCTGATGGCTAGGAAGTGTGATGTCTTGGTCAATCTATCGACAATTACCCAAATGGCATTGTTTCCAGATGTAGTTGTAGGTAGACCCATGATGAAATCCATTGAGATGCTATCCCATTTCCATTCTGGAATCTGTAAGTTTTGCATTAACCCTGAGGGTTTCTGGTGCTCAATTTTGACTTTCTGACAAGTCAAACAACGAGTAACAAATTCCGTCACATCCTTCTTCATACCTTGCCACCACCAATTCTGCTTTAGATCATGATACATCTTGGTTACTCCAGGGTGAATAGTATATTTGCTTCTATGAGCTTCATTAAGTATGAGCTTCCTTAATTATCCATCATTAGGGAGACAAACTCTTCCTTTATACCTCAGTATTCCATCTTCACCAATTTCAAATTTTGACTCCCTTCCTTCTTCAACCTCATCTCTAATGCTCAATAGATACTCATCTTCAAATTGAGCAAATTTAATTTCCTTCCAAGTTATACTTTCAATGGTTAATGCTTCCATAGTAGCGATCAAACCTGTCATTACATCCATAGGCACATTCTGCATATCCTCTAACAGTTTATGTTCTTTGACCATCAACTGGGCTGCGTGGATCGACTTTCTACTCAAGGCATCTGCTACAACGTTTGCCTTCCCTGGATGATACTTTAACTCATAATCATAATCTTTCAAAAACTCCATCCATCTTCGTTGCCGCATGTTAAGCTCCTTTTGGTCAAACAAATACTTCAAACTTTTATGATCACTAAAGACCCCGAATTGCGAACCTAGAGATGGTGCCTCCAAATCTTCAACGCAAACACTACAGCTGCCAACTATAGGTCATGGATAGGGTAATTTTCTTCATGTGGCTTCAACTGCCGTGAAGCATAAGCGACAACCTTACCATTTTGCATCAACACACAACCAAGACCTTTCTTGGAAGCATCTGTGTAAAGGGTAAAAGTCTAAGTAGGATCTGGAATCACTAGAACCGGTGCAGTAGTCAACTTAGTCTTCAAATCTTGAAAGGCTGCTTCACATTTATCATCCCAAACATACGGTTGGTTCTTTTTAGTCAATTTGGTTAAAGGCATGGCTATCTGTGAAAACCCTTTAATAAACCTCCTGTAGTAGCCTGCCAATCCCAGAAAACTTCTAATTTCTGTGACACTTTGTGGCCTCTCCCAATTCAACACTGCATCAATCTTACTAGGGTCCACTGCCACTCCTTCAGCTAATACAACATGACCCAAGAATTTTACTTCTTTGAGCCAAAACTCACATTTAGACAATTTGGCATAAAGCTTATGTTCTTTCAGCACTTGCAGAATAATTCGATATTGCTCCTTATGCTCTTCCTCATCCTTAGAGTAGATAAGGATATCATCGATAAAGACAACTACAAATTTATCCAAGTAAGGCCTAAAGATTCGGTTCATGTAGTCCATAAAAACAGCTGGGGCATTAGTTAGCCCAAAGGGCATAACAAGAAATTCATTGTGGCCATATCTAGTTCTAAAGGCAGTTTTTAGGATGTCTTTAGCTTTGACCCTCAATTGGTGGTAGCCGGATCTTAAGTCAATCTTGGAGAATATGGATGCTCCGGTCAACTGGTCCAGAAGGTCATCGATTTTAGGCAGAGGGTATTTGTTCTTTATCGTTGCTTTATTCAATTGACGATAGTCAATGCATAACCTCAAACTCCCGTCCTTCTTCTTTACAAAGAGTACGGGCGAACCCCAAGGGGACACACTAGGTCTAATGAAACCCTGTTCCATTAACTCCTCAATCTGCTTCTTTAATTTTGCTAATTCTGATGGGGACATCCGGTAAGGGGCCTTAGATATAGGCTTTGTCCCGGGTGCAAGGTCAATAGAAAACTCCACTTCTCTTTTTGGAGGCAAACCTATCATTTCCTTCGGGAATACCTCGGGAAATTCATTCACCACCGTGATCTCATCCACCCCTTTCTCCACATCTGCCTAAATAAAGAAGAACACCATGTAGGCTTGACAACCTTTACGTATATACTTCTCAGCATGCACGGATAACATTGGTTGTGGCCTATTTGTACGGATAAAAGAGACCGCTAGAGCTATGGTCTTCTTTTTACAATCAAGGATGGCGTCATTTGCTGACAACCAATCCATCCCTACTATCACATCAATACCCTTCATGGGTATACATACAAGATCTATTGTGGAGGTTCTACCATCAAACTCAATTAAACAATTCAAACAAGCTTTAGAAGTTTTCACCGAGGCTCCAGCCGGTGTGGAAATAATCATATTAAAAGGCAACTCATATGCACACAATTTCAAACGGGGTACAGAAGCAACATATATAAATGAGTGCGTTGCACCAGAATCAAATAAAGCTTCAATTTCAAAGCCTTGGAGTTTGAGAATACCTTTAATTAAATTTGGCGCAGCACTAGCCTCCTGTTGTGATAATGCAAACACTCTGCCTGGAATTGCAGTTCTAGCATCACTGGCTCCTCGAGAGCCATCCTCACAGTACCTGGAGATGTGGCCCGGCTTTCCACACTTGAAACAGATCAGACGGTTCCCCTGGTGTACCCTCCCACATTTGTCACACTTCTGACTGTTAGCAGTACTTATGGTAGGTGCTATAGAGTTCTTGAAAGAGTTTTGTCCTCTACTAAACTGACTCCTTGGTGGTCCACTGAAATGACTCCTGGAAGGCCCACCAGAATGATTCCTTAAAGGCTGGTTAAACCGCTTCTTCACACCACTAAAGCTATGGCTATTAGTCTTACTTATCCCTCCTACTGGTCTCATGAAAGATGCAGATCGAGCCTGGAATTCCTTCCTCTTCTCAACTTCTTCCTCCCTCATCCTTCTAGCTGTGGTACGCAGCTTGTTACACATCATGTCAAAACTTGTTATTTCATCCAGAAATGGCGCTAAAGCTGTCTTCAATTCAGGCTTAGCCTTTTCCACCAGGCGGTCACACATCCATTTAGGGTCTTTATATTTCTGAGTGTACGAGCAGTACTTTGACAATTCTCTGAAACGATCAATGAATTCATCTTCATGGAGATTCCCTTGTCGGAAAGTAAGAAACTCTGTTTCCTTCTCAACTCTAAGAGAAACAGGAAAGTAATATTGCAAGAACTTTTCTTTAAACTCTTCCCAATCACAGTACACATCATCAAGTTTGGTGCTGTCCCACCATTCCTGGGCTGCCTTCTGCATCAGCTGCTCCGCAATTAGCACATTTTGTTAAGAGGTGCATACCACAATCTTGAAGATCTTTTCTAGTTGCTTCAACCATTCCACTGCTTCAACTGGATCGGGCTTTCCTTCAAATTTAGGAGGATTAAACTTCCTAAAATTAACCCAAACTTGGGTAATGGATACGGAGGAGCGTTGAGATTGTGAGCCACTGCTGCCTCTTGACTCAAAACCTCTATAGTGATCACCTTCAGATTGTTGATCACTAGGTTCTCTTTCATTAACAGGTCCATTCTCCATTACCACGTGCTCATCTTGACCTTTCTTTGCAGCCAAAATATCGTCATACCTCTTTACCCTTTGGTCAATACTTAGGACCAAATCACGTAAATCCCGTAAGATTTCATCATTATTTTGGGGAGGACGCATAACTGGGGTTGACTTAGTCCTACGAGTGTTTACCATTCTTCCCTCCTATAGATAATACCAAGAGGAGTCTAGGTAAGCTAAACAACATAACCAAAACAAATTCTATATCTAAAATAAAGGGAAGACGCATGCTATGATATTTAGTTTGCCATGACCTTTAATATGATCAAATTTTTTTTAAAAAAAAACTTTTCAACAAAACAGTCAAACAAATAGCCAAGAAAAGTTGTAGCTCTGATACCAAAAATTGTAACACCCCCCAAAATTCATATTCAAGCACTTGACCAAAATGCTATTATAGCATTAAAAATTATCCAACATCTAGCATAGATAATTATTTAGTTCAAATACGTCCCACGTCATAGTGAAAACCTTAAAACTTCACGATAATTTATACATAATAAAACATAAAGTCTTAAGTCCATGGCAAAATAAATACAACATAACATAAACTTAAGTAGCACAAAGAGCCTTCAAAGCTCACTTCTCAAGTGTCTTCCCTTGCTTCCTATTAGGTCATTCACCTGGAAAATGTTAATAATAGGATGAGATCGACATCTCAGTAACTACCGAAAAATCCTATCATACACAAGCAAATCACGTATAATTCTAATTTAACCAATTATACACATGTAGTTCTTCGTACAACTCATGGCTTTCAAATATATATTAGGTACACTCAACCTAGGGAAAACTTTCATTTAAATTCTCAATGAATTGTACTCATAAATAAATATTTATATGTGCAATATGCAACTCCTTATTTCACCGTCCATCCTTATTCCGCTGACTGGAGCCATAGGCTAACACATATTGTCCAATAGAGAACTAATTCATACAACTGAATTATCTCAAGCTCACCAGTACCCAAGATGTATCCGGCCAAAGATACAGAGCTCAAGTATGGACAATGGCTCCCCTCCTTAAAGAATCACTAAGGAGGTGTCACATGTCCCACAACTCCAATGCAATCCCGGCCAAAGGAAAACATGGAAGAAGGGGCCCTGACAAGTGCCATCCACTGTGCACCGAGTGATGGCTTACCACGTGGTAGTACGAATATCATATAACTCCTCTTCAAATTTTAACCCCTCATGGATGCAAATGCGATCATCATTACACCATAAATAATTCATAAATAATTATCAGCCCAAATATACTCAACATACTCAAGCATGCTTAAAATAAAACAATCGTAATTTATTTTCCATAGCAAATAGGCAATAAGCAAGCATGCTTGAAAAGTGACAAACTTATTATTGTGTGATAATTAATTAAAATAAAACTACACATAATTCACAAGCATACGAAAGAAATTTCCAGAGTTACCTGTTGCTCCTTAGCTCACAGATAATCACACAAAGTCACTCCGTAATTCTTAATGAGACTCTACAATATCAATATAAATATCTATTAACATATTGCTCAACACTACCTAAAAGTATTCTAACACAATTTTACCTTAAACTACCCCTAAATATATACATATATTTATTTTTTTTATTCCAGATAAAAATATCACTAAATGATAAATATTATTAATTAAATATTATTTTTGTGGAGTAAAAACTAATCCCATAAATCCATAAACCCATATCCAACATCCGGAATTACAGAATTACCTACATAAAATCCCATTAATTCCAAACTTTATCCACCAATATTTTCTTGGGTCCAAACTTCAGTCGAATCCATCAATTAAATCTCCTCATATAACCTTAATAAACATCTAAAAATTATCAATTTAACCATAATCATCCCAAATCATCAAAAGCCCCCATTTCCAAAATATCCAAAATTTCAAAAATTCCCAATAATAAAAAAAACTCTAATAATGAAAAATCTATTTAGAGGAACTCATAATCAAGGTCCAAGTTCCAGTTTATTAAGCTTAGGATTCCCAAAAATACCAATTTAGACAAAGCCTAATTTTTCAAGTATAACAAATCGAAAAACTAATGATATAGAAATGTATAGGAGACTTACGGGATTCCAAAAATGTGCTTAGTTTGCCGGAAAGCTTACTATTCCTACGCCGACGGACTCCGATAAGTAAATTAAAGAGAAAGAAAGGAAAGAAATAGAGAAGAGAGAACTGAGAGAGAGAGAGAGAGTGAGAGTGAGAGTGAGGGGGACGGAGAGTGAGACGGATGGTATATATATAATATAATAATAATATAATATTTAAATAATATAATATTAATAATAATATAATATATATAAATAGTAGTTGAGTGTGATTGGTTGAGGAATTAATAATTGAAACAGTGAAATGATCACAGAAGCGCAGAAGGAAAAGAAAACTGTCGGCAGGAGACAATTGCGAGTAGGAAGAGAGGAAAAATATACTACTAGGCCTTAAATATATTTCTTTTGATCCAAAAATTTTCTTTCTACTCTCTCAAAATTTTCCCATAATATCCTTTATTTATTTCCTCCTATAACAACCTCTTTGGAGCCTAAAAATAATTTTCTCAAAAGTATTATTCTGAATATAAGGGCGAAACTAGGCCTTTAAAATCCTAAAAAATACCTCAAAATATTCTCATAACCCATCATTTCTCCTTAATCAACTCCTATTTGCTCCCGCTAAATCCTCAATTAATTTTTTAGGATGTTACATGTGCCATCTGATCTAGTGATCAGTCGGCGGAATATTTAGTAAATTTTAATATTTGTAGATTGCAACTATAAGATACTCCTCCAATTCTAAATTATTTACATAGATATATTAGTAAGCTTGGTTATTTGAAGTACACCTTCTCCCGTCTTAAATATAAGATATATTTATCTGTAGTTTATAAAATTAATTTTTGATGTTTCTATTTGAAAAATTAATAAGAATGATTTTTTTCTGTCTAAAAAAATAGGGGTAACAATAGCAGGGTTGAGCAAGGCAATACTCATGCCCGATGCCCAGCCTAAAGCATGGATGGACGATAATTTGCAGCCCAATGCCTGGCATTACCTAGTAGGAGCCCTAACTATTTTGGGCTGGCTAAGAGTGTGCTGGATTGGGTGGACGCTTCCCTGCCCAAGTTATAATTTTTTACCCATATTATATTAGAAAATGTATCTATAATTAAATATATATATATTGGGCTATATTATATCAAATATATGAATAATATATGTTTTAAATATATGTTACATAATTTTTCAGGTAAGGCAGCACCCATTTCAATGTGCAGCCCTGCCCAATAATTAATCTGGTCCAACCTAGTCCAATATTTTTAGATTCACTTTTTTTTGGCCTAAGCTGAGAAATTTTTGTCTAGACTCAGGTGGGCATATAGGGCGGCTAACCACCATGCCTACCCCTACTTTTAAATTAGGTCTTATATTTAGGTCCAAATTAGATATTTGTGTTCTGAAGCTATTTTAAAATACCCCCTCTAGTTTTAAATATAAGACATAGTTTATTAGTTAATTTTTGCAATTTATTTAGTGTTTTATTTTTTCTTAAGTTAATAAATATATCTTATGTTTTAGAACTGGAGGGAGTATGTTATATGATGGGTTGCAATTTACATATATCAAAACTTACTAATATATTATAGTAATTTTCCAAAATTCATCCTTCCCCAACTCCCAAAATTCTCCCCAGACGGTAACGTTTTTTGGATTAGCCTTCCAAGCGAAAGATCCGCTTAACACTAAATGCGGACTAGAGAGATGGGAGGAGAGAGCAAGTGATTTTGGAAAAATGTAGCAGAAAAGAGAGAGAGAGAGAGAGAGAGAGAGAGAGAGAGAGAGAGAGAGAGTAATTGATGACTATTAAGTGCAATTAAGCAGGTCCAACAACTCCAATTAAACTGCCGTTGATTAACCTTAACGGCCGCGACATTTTAGCACCATTTTTCAATCATCATAAGCCTTTTAGTTTGTAAATGGTGTACCACTCTTTTCCTTATTATAAGTCCAAGTACCACAATTTTTTTTCCAAAATATAAGTCCACTTTGGGTCAATTAATGCTACTGTGACTATTTTACCCTTTGTTGGAAATAGGAAAGATGAGAAAGAATGTTTAAATGTATAAAATATTATTTTAATACCTATTCTTAAATAAGGGCATAATTGGAATTTTTTTCTGAAATAGGCCACATTTAATGCTATAACTTCCATTCATTGGTATGTGAGAAGTAGTTATGGTGGACTTATAATAAGGAACAGAGTGGTAGGTATTTTTGCACATTTACCCTTTATTTGTTGTTTTCCAGAAAAAATAATACTACTCTATTCATTATTATAAGTCCATCATAACTACTTTTCATATACAAAGGAGTGGAAGTTACAGCATCAAATATGTCATAACTTTTTTAAAAAAATTCAACTTTACCCTTATTTAAGAGCAGGTGTTAAAATAATATTTTATGCATTATAAACCCTCTCTATTATCTTCTCTAATTTCAACATAGGGATAAAATAGTCGCAATAGCATTAATTGATCACAAATGAAACTTATTTTTAGGAACAAAAAAATTTATGGTAGTTGGCTTGGATTTAAAATAAGGAGCAGAGTGATATTTTATAGTGTCACATCAGATTAAAATATGTTCGAAATATTTGTTTATTATAAGTAAAACCACAAATAACATGACTGATAGGGTTCTAACAAGAATTTCTCTCTGTTTTAAGCTTAGTCTTGGACCGGACTTTGTTTTTTGGTTGGGCCCGAAACGAATATTTGGACGTGTCTAGGGCCGAACCATTTGGGTATGATGGCATTAGAAATTTTTAAAAAAAAAACCTCAAAAACTCAAAAAAGTAAGAAGCCCAAAACCCGAAAAAAAAAAATGGTTGGTCGCTTTTTGGTTTTTGCCTTTGCCCTCATATATCTCCCTTCCCGCTTTCTCGTTTTCTCTCTCCGCCGTCAAGTGTGGTGTGGGCTGTTTTCCGCCGTCGAAGGAAGCTCCATCATCTATTGAAGAAGAAGCTCAAGTCTTGTTTAACAAGTAAGTTTTCATAGAACCAGTGATAGTTTACAAACTACTTGTTTGGAAAAAGAAGATGAAATTAATGAAGTGGAATAATCATACCCTGTCTCTGTTATTTTGCCTTTAACATATAGGATTTTGAGGATTTAGTACTTCTCTTTGATTTGCTCAATTCTGATGATGAAGATATACCTTCTTAATCCCCTAAAATCTTGCTGAGAGTGAAGTTTGATAAGTTTAAGAAGCAGAGGTTGAATACAATTTATAATGAGACAGAATTGTTGAGCTGATTTGACGAACTATAATTTTGAACATTTTCATTTGGGGGATTTCTCTTGAACACTGTTGGGTAGACCTGCTCTATTTACTAGTTTAAGCTTGGCTTATTATTGTTTCTCTTTTAAGATGATTGTTGTCAGGAATTTGCATGCTTTTATAATCATGCATTTTGTCTGGCTTCTCAACCTCAGTCCGGTGGATGTGCTTGTTGAATATTAATCTGCCCTCTCTTCACATTCATTTTGTTCGGCTTCTTTCTAAGAATACTTGTGGATGGTTGGATTGATATGTAGCAGTGGAAGAACCAGATACAAGGAGTTTTGAAGGAGCACTTTGATAAGGAAGAAGGAAGAAGAGATTTGGGCTAATAATTAGTTTAATATAAATAAGTTAACTAAAGAAGGGAAAAATTGAAATAAAATTATAAGGGCGGAATTGTCAACTTATAACCCCCCCCCCCCCTCTTGAACTAAACAAGAAATCAAACATCCCCTTCCCTCCCTTTCAACCAAACAAAGCCCATATCATACCCTCCCCTCCCCTCCCCTAACTTTAATGAACCTCCCTTCCCCTCCCTTGGTTGAACCAAACATAGCCTTACTTTGTTTAGGCCTTTTATCTGTAAAGTGAATTCAGGGCCATTATTTGTATTGTTATGATGATTTCAATCAACTCAAATTATTCTCTTTTGAAGAGTGTATTATATTTCTCATGGTATATATATATATATATATATATATCTACCTTTGATAGGGTTTTTCAGACACTATACACGGCAGTAAGAAAGAAAGTTTTACGAATTCGTTATTAGAGTAGACTTTTGAATCCTCATCAATGGGGAAATCATCGAAGCGGGATCCTGGTACTCAAAAGAAGGGCAAGAAGAAGAAGAACAAGGTTGGTCCTGATGTTTTAGCTATGAAAGTGAAGGCCCCCAAAGAAAACCCTTTTGAGACTATTTGGTCTCGAAGAAAATTTGACATTCTGGGAAAGAAACGCAAAGGTGAAGAGCGTAGGGTTGGCATAGCTCGTTCCCGTGGCATTGAGAAAGTAAGTGCTTGCTTGCTTATTTACTGTTTTCTTATTATATTGTTGTTGTAATTTTTTTTTAAATAGTGTCATGTTGTAGACCCCTTGATCAGAGTGCATTTTTTTGTTAATTCAATCAATGTTTTGTTTGCTACACTGTGACAAATATAAACATGGGAAGTCATGTGGTCTCATAGTTTTTTCCCTGTTTTATTTTGCCGTTGTGAACTTATCTTATTTCTGGTTTGGTAGAGGAATAAAACGCTGTTGAAGGATTTTGAGCAGAGAGGGAAGTCGTCTGTTTTTGTGGATAAGCGAATTGGAGAGAAGAATGAAGATCTTGATGAGTTTGGCAAAGCTGTTTTGAGGTCACAGCGAGAACTTCAGGTGATTAAAACCCATGAGTTTGATCATTTAAGCCTTTTATTTTGGGAGGTATTTTTCTCTTTCTTAATGGTTTTGGGGGGGGGGGGCTTGGACAATTTTCAGATGAATGATGTACATTCCAATTTTCATGTTTTATATTGCCAACATGACCCTTGCTAACGAAGGCTAAGTTAAGGATATCACCCCTATGGAGATCAATGTTATGGTTCTGTTATTTCTATTATGTATGATCTATAATTACAATTGGAGTTCATCATTTTTCTTCAAACTTTTTGGACAAATTTTTCTTATCCCTGCCCAAAATGTTTCAAGAGGCTCTGTGCATAGTGCTTATGCTCCAAGCTTACTTTATAGTATAGTTTTCTAATCTAAATATATTCTATGCTAGAAGCTTCTGAAATATCTTGTGATTGCTCAAATGCAATTCTCATTGCGTTGTAGTCCCTACTTAACACTTTTATCTTGGTCTTGATAGTTGCGCTCAAAATTGAACAAGAAAAGCAAGTATAACTTGTCAGATGGAGAAGAAGAAGAAGAAGAAGAAGAAGAAGAAGAAGAAAGCTATGAGGGTCTTGGAATACAGGAAAGAGATGACTTTGAGGATGAAATGATTTCTGATGATGATGATGCTATTGAAACTGATGAACCTGAGAGTATGTAATGTTTGTTTAACTTTAGCATGGGTTTCGTTTATATAAGAGTTTGATACTTGCTGGCAGTGAGTAGGGTATATTCACCATTTGATCCCTTGGATGATTTTTAAGAATTGGAAGTGGTCTTCACCTGTACATTTGGCCCCCCCTTGACACATTTTGGGAGAGGGGACTATACTAAACATTTGGCTCGGCCCCTTAACGAGGCTTGCTTTCTTCTTATGTAGTTTTGACTTTAAGTTGGGACCATAAAATAGTTTCGTTACAGTTTGGGTACATCTTTTTAAATTTCATTTTCATAATCTTATGAATATTTATTGAACTAACTCTAAACTTTGCGTCAGTATTGTTTTACTATGGGTGTTGTTTCCTTTAGAAGTTGCTGCTATACGTCCATTGGATAGTACATTCTATTCTTGGGTGAATATTACAATCTTAGGTATTGAGTTTCATTTTATTTTGCAGACAATTCTTCTGTAGTTGGTATGAATAGTAATACGAGGATTTCTGGAGAAGAAGGCGAGCCAAATGTAAGACCTTTTTGCTTTCTCGAGCTTATTGCATTTTTCTCTTATGATGACGTTATGAAAGGTCTTTTGCATATAATGTGCCATTTTAGAGGTACAGACTTCGTTTACTGCTGCATCTATTCTAATGAATAATTTTATAACCTACAGAAACATAAAAGCAAGAAGGAAGTTATGGATGAAATTATCTCAAAAAGCAAATTTTTCAAGGTAAGCGATTTTCTTTAGTCATGCCCATTGGTCTATTTATAATCTAAAGATGCTCACATATTTTTTTCATTTAATATGTTCCAGGCCCAGAAATCAAAGGAAAAGGAAGAAAATGAACAATTGCTGGAAGATTTAGATCAGAAATTTACTGCTTTAATTCAGTCTAAAGCATTATTATCTCTGACTGAACCCAGGAAGATGAATTCCTTGGAGGCTCTAGTGAACAAGAGTATTACAATTGAACCTAGCAACAAAGAAAGCTTATCTGGTACTCAGAAGATAGATACTTCTATGGAGGTACCTATTCTGGAGGATTCTTGTAGGCCCTGAGAGCGTCCTCCTGTTGTAATATCTTATTTGTTCTTTGTGGCAGGAAAAACCTGATGCTTATGACAAACTTGTCAAAGAAATGGCATTGGAAATGAGAGCTCGCCCTTCAGACAGGACAAAGACTCCAGAAGAGATTGCTCAAGAGGAAAGAGAACGATTAGAGCGATTAGAGGTGTTTATAAATTCCTTATGCTTTGCAATGTGGGCTTTTATATATAAATTAATTCCCATGCTTGGCAATGTTGGCTTTTCTATTAATTATTTCTTGAAGGTACCCTCCGACTTGAATTGACCGTGTGTCAGGAATTGTCTTTGCCTTTTAAAAATGGACTACTTCTGACATTTGCCATTTGTTCTTAAGATTGCTATGATTCCATTGTAACATCGATAAATGGCAATATATTATGTGCTGCCACAGAGTTGTTTGTTTTATGGAGTAATTTATTTAATCTTTTGAACCTGTAATAACACCATGATTTCAGGAAGAGAGACAGAAGAGGATGACTGCTGCCGAAGATTCAAGTGATGAAGATGATGAAAATTCAGAAATTCCACCAGAAGACAAACCAAAGTTGCTCTCCGGGGACGATCTGGGTGATTCATTTTCTGTTAGTGAAGAAACTATCAGAAAAAAAGGCTGGATTGATGAGATTCTTGAAAGAGAAAATGCAGAAGATTCTGCTAGTGATGATGACGATGACGATTCTGATGATTCTGAAAGCTCTGAAGATGCAGATGAGGATCCTGATGAATATGAAAATAACCTTTCTTTGAAGGATTGGGAACAGAGTGATGATGAGAATATCAAGCTAAATTTAGAGGATGAAGGAGAAGAAGATAGTGATGATGAAGAGGAAGAGGGAGAAGAGGCAGAATTGCATGAGAGGGTCAATGCTAAGAAGAAACTGGATACTACTGTCCTTATTAATGCAAAGGCAAAAGATATTGTGGAAAATGGTAAAAAGGACAAGGGTTGTTCAGATTCCAAGAAGGATGTTGGGGCTAAAAAATCTGCAGTACAGTCAGACATTCCTTTCATAATTGAAGCTCCCAAGACCTTTGAAGAATTATGTTCATTGCTTGATAACCGCTCAAATTCTGACATTATCATGTTTATTAACCGAATCCGAGCAAGCAATGCAATCAAACTTGCTGCAGAAAACCGCAAAAAGATGCAAGTACGTAACTGTATCCTTTTCCATTAAAATTAGATTATATGTATGCTTGTATAAAATTACTAGCAGTGAAAGGGAAAGCTCTTAGAAACTTGTTATTGTGTTACCTAGCAGAGACCTGGTTACTTTGACAAGACTGATGAAAATGAGTGAGCTTTAAAGCTATTTTTTTAATTTGTGCGATTTTATTTTAAATCAGAGGTATAGAGTTTTTGAGGCAACAAGCATGCTCTTGTAGCTCTAATAAATCTAGGTTAAATCTTTCTAATGGATAAATACGTAATGTGTTAATAATTACAAAAAATACTGCATATGAAATATTAAGTACTAATCTCTAGGTATTAAATATTAGAATATCTAATATCACGGGCTTTCATTCATGACTTTCAACAAAGACGATCATGGATTCAACTGTAGTTGAGATGAAATTGATGGGTTTATGGATAGCTCATGACTTCTTCCGTGATCCAAGATAATACTTATGCACAACATTTTGTGGAAGATGGGTAAATTAAAGCTTTTTGGCGAAGCCTATTGTTACAGGATGAGAGATCTTCTCTCACCTTCTTTGGGAGTTAATTTGCTTTTGCCTCCCAAGTTTCTGTAATTTCTTATAGGACAGGGGTTGTCCTTTATGGATATGCAAAGGGATAGCTCATGGTAGTGACATGATTTCTTGAGGCTGTTCTACGTCTACTGTCTGATGTAGCACTTTGACTAACTTACAGCACATGGGCAATAACAGACTCTCTCTAACATGCTGTTCTGAATAATTTAATATAAAGTTTGGATTTATGGTTATTAAAAGATTCATTATATGGTCAATACTTATAATATGGCTTTTCTTTCCAGGTATTTTATGGTAATTTGCTGCAGTATTTTGCCGTTGTGGCAAATAAAAAACCATTGAATTTTGAGCTACTAAATTCGATGGGGAAGCCATTGATAGAAATGAGCATGGAAATTCCATTTTTTGCTACAATATGTGCTCGTCAAAGAATAGAAAGGGCAAGAAAACAATTGGTTGAGAGCTTGAAAAACCCAGGTTAGGATGTAGATGTAATAGTTGCTTATTTTATATTACCTACTAACAAGAACATGAAATCATTAGATGTTTTGTGAAACTTATTATACTAAATCCTTATGTTGTTTCAGAAAGTAGCAGTTGGCCTTCTTCCAAGATGTTGTTTCTATTAAGGTTGTGGTCCTTGATATTTCCAAGCACTGACTTTCGGCATCCAGTTATGACACTAGCAATATTACTAATGTGTGAATATCTGATGCGCTGCCCAATATTGTCTGGTCGGGATGTTGCCATCGGTGCTTTCTTATGCTCCATGCTTCTCTCTGTAAGTACATCTTAAAGCTAGATGTTTCATTTGTTGCCTTTATGTTGTGCTTTTTTTTTTTTTGACATCAACAAAATATTGCATTGTTGATTTGTTGAATTTTATCATGATCTTGGTGTTTTTTAATTCTGATGATTATTGTATTAGGGTTATTTTAATTAGGCTGCTTAAGTAAGAACTGCTCTTGGTTTTTTGAAAAGGCGCTGCAATCTGAATGTATCAACCTATCCAGTCGGATTTACCTTGTGAACTTTTTTTGTGTGGCTATATTACACATAACCCCCTATATTTTGGATTATGTGTGTAATATCTCTGATATTTAAAACTTCATAGAATTTCCTTAAACTTTTAAAAGCTGCTGATAACTCTGTTACTATTCATTTTCTTTCTTTTTCCTATCATGATTCTGCTATAATAGTTGAACTGGTTAAATCATGTTTCTTTACCTCCTCTGCAATTATCGCAGTTGCAACTTGCTCATGTACTTGATTTGAATTTTAGATATTTAAACAGTCGCGGAAGTTCTGTCCTGAAGCCATAATTTTTCTTAGAACTATGCTGGTGATAGCTACTGAAAAAAGATCTACTTCAGGTGACGGCGATTCACAGGTATGACTTCATGCTTCGTTGACTACAGTTTGAAACATAATTTAGTGCTGAAAATTTGTGAGAATGGTATATTCCTTCCAATCCTAAATGTAGGAGTTAGTTGAGGGTTTGTTTTGGTCCCGAATGTAAGACCCGGATCCGATTACTTTCAAACTTGCACGTTTTCCCCAAACCAACACAAATTTTTTTAGGCAACTAACTTGGCCAATTTTCTTAATCTAGCGTAAATTAGTTTTCTAATTCCTACATTTAGAAGCAGAGGAAGTATTAGTTTTAAATTTGGGAGGTGAGGCAAAAGGGTCGATAGCATCTCTTTTCCAATCTTCAGCTGTTGTTGGACCTAAACACAAGTATAAACTGTACTCAATGATCTTACATGTCCTTTTTATGAAGACGGTATGGACACATTTTTATTGGAGAATTTAATGATTTCCCTCAATTCTTTTAATGCTGTTTTGAAAACAAGAAGATAATTCATGTGATTACTTTCGAATTATAGTTGAATTATTTGTGTTTGGTTATGAAATCTCAATACATATTGCATGAGTCTTGACTTCATCTATAACCTAGCTGCATCTTACGTTAGGTGTTTATTTGATTTGTGATGTATTAGTTTTCGAGAATGTAACTAGATCATTTAATGACTATTTCAATTGTCTTACTCCAGTTCTATCAACTTGTGGAATTGAAAGCTCCCAAGCATCTCTTATGCATGCAAGAGATGGTAAATGAGATTAAGCCTCTGAATTTCATAAAGATAGTAGACACGCCAGAGGACTCTTCTTTCTTCTCTTCAGATGATTTCAGGTACAGAATCCAATTATGATTGCGGCCGCTTTTGGTATTTGAATTTGAAAAATAACATTTTGTCCTCTGAACTCTGTCAAACTTAATATTTAATTGTCAAGATTACTGAGATTCATTTGAAGGGTTGTTTTTTTCTCAAAATAGATAGCTTGAAATACCCCGTTTTACTCAACAGATATGCCCTTTCTCTTAGTGCTATTAAACATTAAATTCAGTCTCTGGGCAACAGTCTCACTTTTCGTAAGTGTAGGGAGGGCAAAATTTTGAAGTTTACATATTAATATTTTAATTAAGTTATACTAGTTTAGTGATCAAATGTACTTCAGCGCCATGTTTTCTTTATGACCCAAATTTTTTTGCATCATTTAGACATTTTCTAGCATTTTCATATCTTCAATTGCATATGCAATTATGCTTTTTAAGAATCCAATATCTTTTGGCTCGAGTTGCGTTGCCAAAATCTGATCATTTAGATTTGATCTTACATCTATAATGTCAAAAATAATGCTAGATCATACAAATATGAATCTCTTTTATCGGCTTCAAGTTGAATATTGATATTTTCCTTTCTCAGTTAACGGTTATGCTTTGGTTAACCTTAGCTATTTGATTACAGGGCTAGTGCATTGGCTGCGGCTATTGAAACTCTAGGAGGGTTTGTCAATATCTACGACGGCTTAAGTTCATTTCCTGAAATCTTCTTACCAGTTTTGACATCATTACATCAAATAGAAAAAGAGGAAAAAGTACCAAATGCTCTACGTGATAAAATCAAAGATGTCGCCGGGCTGATCCAGTCAAAAGTGGATGAACATCACACTACAAGGCGACCGCTTCAAATGCGGAAGAAAAAACCAGAACCAATCAAGCTACTGAATCCAAAGTTTGAGGAGAAGTAAGTTGTATCTGTTCATTTTTCAAGTTTTGATATTAAACATGTTAAATTTAAAGGGGGGCACAAACAAATCAAGCGTTTATTAATTAAATGTCAAACATGTGCAGCTATGTTAAGGGTAGAGACTATGATCCAGATCGTGAACGGGCCCAGAGGAGAAAATTGTATAAACAATGGAAACGTGAGTCTAAGAGGGCTGCCAGTGAATTGAGAAAGGACAGTGCTTACTTGTATGACGTGAGGGATAGAGAGAAGGCTTTACTTGATCAAGAAAAAGCAGAGAAGTATGGAAGAGCAAGGGCTTTCCTTCAAGAACAAGAGCATGCTTTTAAATCTGGACAACTGGGAAAAGGAAGGAAGAGGAGGCGGTAAAACAAATCTGGCTTATGTTTTTCTATTGCTTTAAATGTCTTTTTATATTAGTTGTAATCAATTTTGATAACTTTATTTATTTGAGCTTTATGTTTAAAGAAATCCTCCTTTTTACAAGATCCCGGAAGAGGAGAGGGTCAACATATAATTTTGTATAACTTGTGCATGTAAGTTATATATATTTGTAGGTGACGCCCAAGTTTTGTTCTTTATGTAAACATTTGTCCTATTAAACTGAAATGGAAGAAAATGGCCATTCTTTGTTCTTGGTTACGACTTACAACTGAAAGTTGAAATTACAATATGCACTAATTTAATTGCAACCAATTACAAGGCGCGGTCGTTGTGAGAAACATACACTGAACAAGCCATAATGATAAGTTTGACTCGTCATCATGGCTACTTTACGCTATGTTTTCTGCCACCATGGCCTAACTCTACAAAATTATTTATATCAATGTCAACTCATTTATGTTGTAGAAATGGAGGTTTTTGCTTTAGAGTTCACTAAGCTTCATTTCTGGATATCGGATTATCCAGTTGAAATGTATGATTCGATTGAAATTTTAGTTGACATTGATATCATCAAAGTATGCACTTTTTTTAGTTTAAATATGGGTAATGTATAATTCGATTGTAATTTCTTAGATTTCGTAGACTTCATTCCTGTTTCTAATTTTTCAATATGCGGTGGGGTTATTTTCTTTGAAAAGTGAGTGACAAGCTTCTGTTTGTAACTTTTACTAACAAATATATGGATTTAAGCATTAGTACTTTTTGTGTATGAAATCTACCAGAGTCACGGTACTTCTTGTATACAAGAACATATCATCTTCAAATTTTTAAATAACGACTTTACACCAGTTTTTCTTATTCCATTTGAAACTGAAACGCACACAAATGCATATTCAGTTGGTGCAAGGGGTAGGGTACACATGACTTAGTGTTTTTGTATTGAATAAAATAATCATAAATGCGTTAATAATTGTTATGAAAGGATAATAAAAATTATGGTTGGTTAAAAGGATCAGAACACAATATATTGATTATGACAACCTCATCTCAAAATTATTTATATCAATGTCAACTCATTTATGTTGTATAAATGGAGGTTTTTGCTTTAGAGTTCACTAAGCTTTATTTCTGGATATCAGATTATCCAGTTGAAATGTATAATTCGATTGAAATTTTAGTTGACATTGATATCATCAAAGTATGCACTTTTTTTAGTTTAAATATGAGTAATGTATAATTCGATTGAAATTTCTTAGATTTCGTAGAGTTCATTCCTGTTTCTAATTTTTCAATATGCCGTGGGGTTATCTATATATTTCTTGAAAGCTCCTAATAACAATTCTATTGGTCCACATGTCCAATGACATCATCTTCACTTAACTCAATTATTGGTCCACATGTTCACATAATCAAAGTCATAATGGAAGGTTTTATTCTTGATTTCAAATTTCATTGCCAATAATTAATCATTACTCATAATATATTTCTACTTTTGGGAAGGTATTTTTTTTAATTTTGAAAGTTATTTAAAATTAAGCAAAGGAAAATTAATTATTTTTGTATATGGGAAAATTAGATTTGAATTTTGAATTCCACTGTTAACAATAAACTTTTGGGCTCCTCAAATTTAACAATAATTTAGGCAACAAAGGATTAATTATTTTAGTATTTAGGTGAATTAGTTTTGGAAAAAATTATATCTATATCTTAAAGTAGTTTGTTTTACAATATTAGTATCTTTAAAAAAAAAGGCAACTTCATCTAATCTTATATTAAGTACAGATGAAGTATAATTGATGGTTGGATTTATTATACGAGTAGGTTATACCGTTATAAGTTATTTGTTAGCAGTAATTCTTAAAATTTAGTAAACGAATGAATATTGGTAAAAGGTGACAAAATTTTGTGTAATTTATTCTTCGTTTTTTTGAGGAATCTTTGGGTAAACCTAATGCACCACATCATTTGTAATATGACCAATTACAAATAAACATATTAGGCCTTATGTGTAATTTTTAATTTGATTTAACACCCTAACAAAATATAACTAGTAGAAAAAAAGATTGTAAATTCCATGCTTTCAATTCTTTTTTTATTATAAGTTGCAAAAAATTATTTTTATTTGTTATTTAATTTTTTTATGTTGCCAAGTCAGATTAAAAATTCCATGTCAAACTAATATGTTTACTTGTAATTGGTCAGATCACCAACAATGTGTTACACCGAGTTCGCCTAAAAATTTCTCATTTTTTTAATGAAAAAGGTGGGATGAAGCAAAATGCTTCCCCAGTTCCCCTCTCCTAAATATAATACCTAGCTCACTTCTCTATTAACTAGATTTTTCTCCCCCGTACGATACACGGAAGTTAAAAATAAAAATGAAAATAAACTAAAAGGTATAATTTTTTGAATAACTATTTAATCACGGGGAGAAAAATCTAGTTTTCTTTGAAAAGTGAGTGACAAGCTTCTGTTTGTAACTTTTACTAGCAAATATATGGATTTAAGCATTAGTACTTTTTGTATATGAAATCTACCAGAGTTACGGTACTTCTTGCATACAAGAACATATCATGTTCAAATTTTTAAATAACGACTTTACACCAGTTTTTCTTATTCCATTTGAAATTGAAATGCACACAAATGCATATTCAGTTGGTGCATGACTTAGTGTTTTTGTATTGAATAAAATAATCTTAAATGCGTTAATAATTGTTATGAAAGGATAATAAAAATTATGATTGGTTAAAAGGATCAGAACACAATATATTGATTATGACAATAAAAATTTAAATGTGAAGCAAGAACAGTGACTAACGCCACAAGAGATTTTTTTTTTTTTTTTGTAGTCGCCACAAGAGATTGTTAAAAAGTAAATGAATAAACATAAAAAAGAAAAAAACTTGTGCGTAAAAGAAAAAAATATTTTATCACGTTACCAATGTTATTGTAAAATTTTATATCAAATAATATCATATCCGATCCATCTCTTTCACTTTAGTTGCCATCAATTTGGGATCAGATAAACAATGTTGAACTTAATCACCTTTAAGCTTCCTATCCGTTGTTTGAAGTTGAAACAGACATGATTTTATACATACTCTACCTTATTTAGCCCCCTCATTATAAATGTATAGAAGAGTAACATGACCTACTGGTAGTTGTAAGGTTTATTAGCTCTGAAGCTTTGGTGTCCCACGTTTTGCTTTATAGAAAAAACATTTTAAGCTCTAAATGCCATTGTATGGAAAATAGTCTTAGATTGACCCCAAAGACCGGCAACCTGCCACTATTTGATCGTCCAAGCTTCTAAACCAACAAAAATCAGCAGAGTGACCCAGTTCAACCCAAAAGTAACCTGGGAAACCCGCCATATGAGATTGGAAACTCTGACAAAATGGATACAAAAAACTTGACATTAGTATTTCCTCTATATATATATATATATATTAAGAAAATAGCTCTGCCCTTCTTGAGTCTGACTTCATTCCATCGACTGATTTCCCCATCTTCAAAGATAACTCAAATACATCTTTTACCTTGCAAGTGTGATTGCTTCTCATTCATGAGTCATGAGCTCACCTCATGTCCTTGGCACTTGGTATGTTTTCTGGACTTCTACTTCGCATGAATTTCTACTTTCTAGAGAAGCTTGCTTATTAGAGAAATGATAATCTGATGTTCATTGTAACTTAAAGAGAATTCTTTAAAATTTAAAACTTGTGCAAATATAATAATTTTCATATCTTCACTAATTAGTTATAAAATACATTTACTTAAACTAACATTTCATAGCCAAATACAACTATTTTTGTACATTTTATTTTAATCATCACCAATAGCAATTACTCACTTCCTCGACTGGTTTAACGCCTGGTCTAGTTGTTTTCAATACCTTGCTAAGAGTACATTCACATGTGCAAGTGGTGTCAATGATCTCATAGACCTGTGACATTAGGTTCATTATTGCATGTGGAAGATCAGATTCCATCACACTGATTTTCAAGCTACTTCCCAGCTCACCCCTTGGCCATCAATGAAGAGGAAGGATGACTTTGATTGCACATCCTCCAAAAAATGGCATTCTATATAACCCAACAGATGACAGCTTTACATGGTTTTATCTGTTCCCCTAATTTCCTATAAACTTTTGGCCCAGGACTGGAGAGACTAACAAATGAAATACGTAACCCAAAAAAAAAAAAAATACAAAATCATAACCTGTGACGTGGAGGCACCTCAACTAAAGCGCCAACAACCATCTTCTATAAGTTGCTAGCAGTCAGAAACAAGTTGTCAAAAATTTCTCCTTCATGCGAGAGATGAGCTTGAACTTCTCCTCGGCCTCCACCTGCTCTCGAATGTCAGTTTTTGACGCCCGATCTGGATGGAACCTCAGCAAGGCCCGTTTATAAGCTGTATGCACCTGACATGACCATTAAGAGAATCATCTTAACAAAACACAAAACAAATTAAAAATATAACACCGAAAGATCAATTTTATATACACAAGATAGCTCAACCTAGAAGCCATGTCAATGCATGTCAGCTCAAACGTATTGACAAACTACTTATAAACAAAAAGAACTTGCCTCTTGTGGCAAGGGGCTAAAGCCTCCCCCCACTTGTATTCCTAAGCCACGAAGCAATGAAGCCATGTCAACGCATGTTATCTCCAATTTATTAAGCTGTTTCCTTATTTCAATCCGCAGTTGCTCTTTAATGTTCATATTTTCCTCATCCTGCATTTGGCACAATTTAATAAAGTGAATGAGAAAAGCTTAGCAATTGTCAAAAAATCCATGTATGTGCATGAAAATTCACTTTCAAGTTTCAAGTGGCCAAACATAATAGCAAGAGGAAAAATTGAAAGAACACAAATAACAACGGATACATGTTAAAGGAAATCAGGATAAGAAAAAATCTAAGAAAATGTTAGGTACATAATTACAACCTTCTTCTGTGTCTCTCTGACTTCTTCAATCCGTTCCTTTTGCCTTCTTTGCATATCCAATAATCGCTTGCTTTCAGCCTTTTTTCTTTTACGCAACCTTTGTGCCTCCTCTGCCTGAAAAAGGGATATGAGTTTATCTAAGTAAATTTACAACCACATATTAATATTAATTTGCAGAGGAAGTATATAAATTTGTGAAAATAGCTTGTGTAGGAAATTAAACTGCACACACAGGAACGGCAATACAATGTTAAGACCTCACAAGTCACAACGACGATACACAAGGAACCATATGCAGTTTCACTATGGGAAGTATTGGAAAAAATGTTTTCCTTCTGAAGGAAGTCGTGCATATATTATAGAGAAATAGAAACACCATGATGGGGCCAATATCTTTTTTTTTTTTTTTTTGATTAAAGGGGCAAGCACTAGCGGCTTTAAATTACAAGCGGGATCAAACCTGCAACCTCCCACCTAACAAGGAGATACCAGACCACTAGGTTACAAGGCCTCTGGTGAAAGGGCCAATATCTAAATAGACAAAATGCACTACTAAATAAGTGTGAGTATATTTCCTGTAATCTTCTTTCTTATTTCTTTTGCAAAAAAGGCTTATTGAACAAACAAATTGAATCAGGAAGCAAGAACGCACAAATCATGCAAATATCCACCCATTAAAAGATCTGAAAATGCAATGGATCAGAGAAATGTAAAGTACCACTACATTTTTTACAAACATTCAAAAGCATCAAACTGCAGAATAAGAATCAGAATTAAGGACGCATCAGAATCAAAAGGTGTGGTGGGACCACACAAAGAGGCTACACCACTATTGAATGCCATGGTGTAAACTTTAAAGAAGATAAGAATTAAGGACGCATCTAAAGAATAAAAAGGAAAATTATAAACATCAAGATGATATGAATAAGAAGGTCACTACTTAAAAGTTAAAACTACATTTGAAAACTGCTATGGTGAACGCATTTTTCTTCATTATGTTAGATAGCAAAGAGACAGCGAATTACAGGGGCAATATCAGTTTCCAGAAGAAAAGCTTAAACTCTAACCAATAGTATAAAGATTAGAGACAATAAATACAGTCAACAATATCTATAAAAGAACTAGCATTTTCAGCAATTGGCCACTCCTACCTTGTACAATTGAAGAGTGCACCTCAATCACCGAAGACAAGAATACATATATACCCACACAAAAAAATAACATCATAATGGCACGAATCCAATACCTGAATTTGCAATTGTCGTTTCCTTGATGCCCATTCCTCTTCAATGGCTTGTTTATATTCATCAGTTTCCTTTAGTTTCTCTCTTTCATTGATTATATCCATTACACTACGTTCTTGAGAAACAGACTCATCTTGATGAAGTTGGATTTCATCAAAAGAGGCACCGCTTGAATGCGTGTCAGGAAAATTGCTATCCCTGTTCCTAAATCCAGACCCATCACTCTCAATTTGTCTTTTGCTTTCTTCTTGAGTAGAGCTCATAAATTTAAAATCTCTATCATCTGCTTCTTTATTGAACTCACTAGCAACATTATAACTTTTATCCTTCGGGCAAGGTCGGCATTCTTCACTCCTTTTCATTTCTTCCCGCAGAGAATCAGAACTCTGGTACAACGATTGCACTTTCTCTGTGGACCCAAATGAAAAATAATTATAACTCTCTTGGTCATTTTTCTGACCAAAATTCTTACAAGGATATTCTTTCCCCATATTGGGATCAGCATCGTCTATTTTGTTGTCACCCGTATGGGCTGGGTTCATCGCACATTTACCATTGCTAGGACCAGAATATAAGGAAGTTCCTGCATTCTGTTCTGTCCTATTTTCTACTTCAATGTTAACATTATAACTACTATTCAAACCAGAAGAACTGGCCTGCTCATCAAAACGAGCTCGATCATTAAAGATATTACGTCTTCTTTTAGAAGCTTTTTCCCATTGTTCGCAAACTTCCATAAGTTCACAGTCAGAACAATCACTCTCAGATGACTCACTTTCAGAGGAATCTAAGCCATAACGGTTTCTGTCAGCAGCTTGTGCAGAGCTTGGTTTCCTACTTTGCGGCAATTTAGATGGACAACCTTTTTCAAATATAACAGGAGAATCATCATTATCTAGGTGTACAGAATTTCCCATAAAGCCTGGACCAGAAGAAAATCTTTTGCTTGAGGAGGCATCACTATCCAATTCCCCACCGCCTTCAGCAATAATTTCAGTGTGGCCTGCTTCATCACTCTCATCATCATCATCATCAATGCTGATAACGCTCTGAAATGGATACTTTTTGTCTCTACTCTGCACACTTGAACCATGTGACTTTTGTTGAGCATAATCGGGAAAATCTATGATTACCACTTCATCAACTTGATCACCATCTATGTCAATAACAACATTTTCGGAATAATCTTTTGCCTGACCGGTTTTGGGTGCCCCATTCCCAGAACATGTCCGGGGTTGAAAGCACTCTCCTAACACCCCTTTTCCTATCATTTATCTCTGGGTAGCAGAAATTAAAGAATTTATACTTCAGCAAAATAATGTTACCATTAAAAGAAAAAGAGGGATGTGTATCAAAATAAAACTGGATAAAACAATAAAAGCATTCAAGAGATGCATAGCAGCAAAATGTAAGATCGTATTTTACTACACAGCCTATAGCACTTTGAAGACAATGCAAACAGAACTTTCCAATTGTGATGACAGGTAAATTAGTGAGCTTCTATTAGAGCTGATTTGCTCCTTAAATTCAGGAGTATTGGCACAAAAAGACCACTCCAGAAGATCCCTTGAAATCCAAGACAGGCCGTAATTAAAATCATACCCCAATCAGAATTCCCAAACAAATAAACATAGAGAGCAAAATTAAGATCAACCAAACCATAGAGCAAGTCAATTTACTTTTCAATGTGCCAGAAGCATTTTCCAAAATCAAACATACCATTCAAACGGGGAAAAAAAAAAGATGCACAAGCTCCAAGCAAACAAATTATCTGGATAAAATAGCACATAACAAATTGCTTCAGCCCCTAATATAAAGAAGGGGTTTAGTTAATTTCAGGTAACAATAAAACCCTAATCAGACAATTCCAAACAAAATTCAAACTAGAAGAACATCAGACTAAAGGGGTTCCACTGTGATCGAGAGCAACATCAAGGGTTCTATCCAATCAAAAAAATCAGAAATTCAAAACAGCAGAAAAATGAATACATGAAAAATTGAGGCCATGAAAGACAATTCAAAACCCACCTCCATAAAAAATATAACCAAAATGAAAAAAGGAAACTTGTGGATGTTCTCAAGAACCCCTTATCTTTAGAGAGAAACAGAGGAAAAATTTATGGAGTTGGAGAGAGAAGCAAAGACGATCGAAAGAAAAGGTAGAAGACGAAGCGGAGTATAAAATGGGCTACTCGAAACAGAATTGCTCCTCAGGTTATTTTTTTATTATTTATTATATTGTGCATGCAAATGAATTAAATAAAAAAAGTGGGAACTTTGGCTTCGTTGTTTTTGGATATTTTTAATACTTTGATTTGATTTGATATAATTTTGAGTAGAGAAAATAAACAAGGAGGAAATAGGAATGAAAAGGGAAGGAAATAAAGAGGGTAGGCAGAAACTCTTTCATACACACTAGATTTTGAAAATGCAGTCTCAAGTCTAATAAATGGTTTGTTACGAAATTTTATTTTAGGCTAGAAAATATATTTTGGAATTGGGGTGTTTAGAATTTTTTTTTTTTAAAAAAAAGGAAACCATAGTTTTGCTAGCAATAATTAATTTGGTATGCATAGGTGTGTTTGAATTAGTGATTAAAATATGGATTTTTTTAATCCGCTTTTTATAGAAATAAGATTGAATATAAGTCAGATTGTGCAATGAGATTTATATTTGAAATGACACTAATAAAAATGACATTTTACAAACTAAAACTTGGTTGGATTAACGGTTGTAAAAGTATCTTTTTTATATATAGTGACAATGTTATGAAAAATATTAAAATTAAAATTATGGAAAAAATATTTTATTATTAAAGAATTCAAAAATGTTTTTCTGCTCTTATTTATAAGTTATTTTATCATGTAAAAATGATACAAGAAAATTATTGATCTAACATAATTATTTTATAATAAATAATTTATTTAACTTTTAATCTCTCGAAATTAGCCAACTAACTCTTATATTAATGACCAAATGTAATATTTTTCTCATTCCTTCATAATCACAAGTTAAAAGCCATAATCCATAAGCTACTTATTTTAGCTTATGACTAAAACTTTATAAGCCAAATTGGGAAAAAGCTTTCCCAAATACACATAACTTTATACTTTTACCTTAGAAGCTCATTTGACCAATAAGCACTATAATCAAAAAACAAAATTTAACTTCTCCAAGTAGGCCGTGCTTCTTGGGCTCAAAAAGCCAATCCAAACACACAACTTTTAAATGGTTTTTTCCACTTTTAAGTGGCTTTTTCCAAGAAAAAGCTACTTTTGGCATGAAACAAGTCATCCCAAACACACCATCATGAAGGTGGAAGCTTATTTTCAATCATTCAAACATCTTTTAAAAGTTAAACTGATCAAAAAATCAATTTTATCACCGTTAATATATCCATTTTTACTTGTATAAAAATTATATTAAAAATAAGTCACTTTTATATTTACATTGAAAGTTTGGTTTTGAGTTTATTATTAATTTTTACATGTACACAAATGTTTGAATACTTTTCAACTCTTACAAATTACAATTGCTCACAATTTGAATGCGAACATAACGCCTACTTGAGGTCCAAGAAAAAAACATAACGCCTACCAATTCTGAAAATAAAATTTCCAAAAGTCAATGAGTGAGTTGTTCATCGCTGCACGCTAACCCCTAGGGCCAATTATATATATATTTATATATTTATTAATTATTAATAAAAAAATGCTAATGACATTGGATTTAATTGGATTATTTTGCTGTTAGAGAATTTTGAGCATTCAACTTTCTAAGAACTTTTCCCTCTCTTTCTGGGAATTAGATCATTTATTCCCTGCATGTCCTTTCAAGTTAAAGCTCACTGGTTTGGTTGTGTTTCTGTTCACTTCTAATTAGTATCAGTTACATATTTCAAACTTTGGCTTAAGCAAAGCATCATAATGTTAAAGAAAAAAAAGGGTGAATGAGCTAAAATATCCGAAACTTTTCTTAAAAGAGCGTTAGTCATCTTAAACTTTTTTTGGATGCAAAAATACTTATAAACTTCTTTAAATGAGTCAAAAATGCCACCACCGTTAATAGAAGCTAACGCCGTAACTTTTCATCCGATGGGCCCTACATCACTATTTAAAAATGATTATTTTTTAGCTGGTAAGAAGCAAAAACACCGGTAAGCTTTTCGCAAAAGAGCGTCAGGCACTATAAACTTTTCTAAAATATAAAAATACCCATTTCTTCTTCCTATTCCCCACTATTCTTAATGTTGCCACCTTAGATGTTTGAGCTAACATGCAAGCTTTTTCCAACTCTGGGACAAACATGTGACGAGCCTTGGTGTGCCACAATCGGAAATCATCAATTTGGGGCACTGCCCAAATATTTTTTGTATTTATTTATATTATTATATTCTACGTTAAAAGAATGGCATTTTGATATAATATTGGCAAAAAAGGTTATGTTTTCAATTTTGTATGATTTTTCAAAGATTAGATAATCTAAATGAAAAAATACAACACATTTAAAGAAGTTCATGAGCATTTTTGCACCCAAAAAAAATTTATGGTGCCTGATGCTCTTATGAGAAAAGTTTAAGGGTATTTTTGCTCCTTCACCTGTTAAAAAAATCATTTTTAAATAGTGACATGAGGCCCACCAAATGAAAAATAACAGCATTAGTTTTCATTAACAGCGGCAGCATTTTTCCCCCATTTAAAGAAGTTCATGGGTATCTTTGCACCCAAAAAAGTTTAAGGTGTCTGGTGTACTTTTGATAAAAGTTTAGGGTATTTTTACTCTTTTACCCAAAAAAAAGACGGTGAATTTTCTCTTTTTGAAGGGCATTCTCATTCTCATGGATACCCATTTGATACAAGAGGAAATGGGCTCTGCATCGTAGAAAAATTGACCTTTCATCAAAGGTTATAAAGGAAATTCAAAGAGTGCTCTCCTTTGAAATACTTAAGGCCCCTTTGGTTGAAAGAAAATAGAGGTAGGAAATGGAAAATAAGGAGATTCCATCATTAGAGACATCTTTGGTGCGCAGAGTGCTCTTAAAAATTGTTTCCCGCTTCTAATCAAATTCCTTTGAAAGAGTGAAAAAACTTCTGCGAAGGATTTTTATGGTGACAAGGGTTGATTTCTGCACAAATTTAAAGGCAAAAGAAATAGCAAACGTTATGTGCAAATATGCTTACCAATTCCATTTTTTATCAATTCATTTAGAGGAAACAATGTTCCATTGATTTTTTATTTTACTGTAAATGTCTTCTAGCATTCATTTACCCAGATTACAAAACAAATGGGACACTTTCATAAGAGCAATTGCATTTGCATATTATCGATTTGGAGTTCGGAAAAGTATTTTATCTATTCATCAACCACCTTTCATATTCTTTTAAGTGACGATTCAAGGCTTTTAATTTTTAATCAAACAATTTCCTAGTTTTAATAGTGCTACTGAGTTCAAGGCAAAATTTAGTGACATGATCAATTCCATCAAATGGAAAGTTGTGTCTTTTGGTGTCCCTGTTTATAAATAAGAGACTGGATACACAGAAAAGCACGCACGATAGAAACAACAGACACCCAAAAATGCTTCTCTTTTTTTTTTTTTTTGCTTCTACCGTATTCTGAAGTCACAATCCCTCTGGTGATTCTGACTCTGCAGGGCAGTAATATCAAAATTGCTTCAACCGGGTAAGTCCCTTATCCTACATTAGTATTAGAGCAATTAGATTCTAAGGCTGTGTTGTTCTGTGAGTATATTTTTCTACAGTATGAAAGAAAAAAATATGCCTCTCTGTTATGTTTTTCTGCTGCAATTTTAGATTTATGATTTAGGATTGATCTAAAGATATTATTTGCTTCTCTGATAAATATTAAGCAAGTCTTCAAAGTTTCATAAAGTTTATCTGTAATTTTGGTGTTTAGTGTTCAATTTTTTAACCTTTTTCCATGCTTTCTGTTTCTGTGAATTTTTTGTTTGGTCTATATATGCTCTGAGAAGGCATGATAAATACATAAAGATCACAGAGGGAAAGCCATGAGAAAAACACATAAAGCACTGAAACCTTTTCATAATTGGGTGTGTTTAGATTACCGTTGGAGAAGTGACTTTTTTTATAATGACTTTTTTTATAAGTGACTTTTGGATAAAAGTCATTTGTGTGAAGTGATTTATGTTTGGATTTGTGATGATAGAAGTGACTTTTTTTCAATATGACTTTTAGAAACATGTTTGGATGATAATATTGAAAAGCACGTTTAGATGAAAAATTACTAAAAAGGGCATTATTTTCATTAAATAATACATATATAATATGCATATATTCTTATTAAAGGTTTAGTTTCTCCCTTATTTTCAGGAAAATAATTTTAAAAAATAATATTTTTCGCTCAATGGAGTATATTGTGGGAGAAAGTAGTTAGAAATTGTTATGGTAAATTTTTGGAGATAAAAAGAAAATTTTAGATTAAAAGAAATTATCTTATTTGAGAATTTTAGGGGTCTAACGGTCTAATTTTCCTACCCACTTTATTAAATAATGCATAACAAAAGGTGTGGGACCCACCAGAAGTTAGAAGTCAGAAGCCAGAAGTAACTTTTTTTTGCTTCTGACTTTTCACGTTGCAGAAGTCATTTTGGACCAAAAGTCATTCTGAAAATAAGGCAAACCAAACATGTTTTTTTTTTAAATTTGACTTCTCCTTTTTTAACTTGCTTCTGGGCTGCAAACGGAAGATCCAAACATGCTCAAAGCACTGAAACCTTTTCATAATTGGGTTTGCAGAAATTGAAATTTTTAGGGTATGAATTATGAAATATATACCATTGCGTAGAGCACGAAAAAATGATAAAAATAACAGACACCCAAAAAGGCCTTTCTTTTTTTTTTGTGCTTCTATCGTATTCTAAAGTCATAGTTCCTCTGGTGATTTTGACTCTATAAGGCAGTAATATCAAGAGTGCTTCAACCGGGTAAGTCCCCTGATCCTACAGTATTAATATCCCATATGTGGGAATGCAATATTTGATTTCCATAGCCAAACAGATCCTGAATAAGCATTGGTTAAAATCATCAAATTTCACATAAAAAATGAATAGTGTCTATTATTACTTTTCATTTGCTGATGTTATTATTCTGTATTCTCTTTTAAAAACAAAAAATGTGACAGAAAGGCAAATACTTATAGAAAGGGCCACAACCTGAGTGACGTAAATTTGTGAAAATTATAACCTTTTATGGATGGGTGGATATGATATTATAACTTTTTTCTTAAAGAAAAGTTTAGGTGATGGTATTCTAAGTTTTTAAGTGTAAATGACACTATTTTATAGACTTAAGATTTATAATCAGCTACTTCATCGGCTCTTCAATATAAGACTTATTTACCTTATTTGATTAGATTAATATTGTTAGTTAAGTTGGTTAAAACCACATATGATATTACTAAATATCTTAACCACATACATTTATTTCTAACCATCTCATTTGCTTGTTTATCATTGAGGAGTATCAATATGGATAATTTAGAAAAAATAAGAGAAAAATAGAAAGAGATTTTATATGTAGGAACAAGCTCGCCTCCTCAAATAAGTCATATATTTAGAAACAAATGAAGTATTCAATTTTACTGAGAAACGTTTTGTTGTGTTCTTGCCCTTCTTTTCTCAAAAAAAATTCAATTTCTCACCCGCCCCTGAAAATAGTCAATATTGCATATTTGGATCAATCTATTAATCACCATTAAAAGTGGTGTTGGATCTCTACAGCATTTCTCTCATCATTCCTCATTTTCTCATAATCATCAATCATGTGCCTAAGTCAACTTGAATGGTAAAAAAACACATAATATTTTAAAATTGTATATCCACAGAGAATAACGAGGACATCCACTTTTACAAAGAACAAAAGTTTTTTCATTATAATCAATGGTCTATATTTATTTTTTGAAGGATACGAAAAGAGAACATTAAAGAGTTCTGCTTCTTTAAAAAGTGGGGTAGTCACCATTAGCAACCCGTAATTGGTAGCATGGTATATAACTATTTATTGATTATTGATTATTGATTATTGGATCCAAACAGAACCATAGGCCCATTTGAATTAAAATGGGAATTACAAAACTTTAAGGTATAATAGAATAACAAATGAATAGAATATAGATGACACAAACTAAACTATGAAGTTTCCAAAGCTTCTTATCTTATTAAAGCCCATGACACAAACAGAACAAAAACAAAAAATGTAATTCCATTGTTCCACTATAACCAACATAGCGAGCCCACTTTTTCCTATAGGCCTTAGGGTATAAGGCAATTTAATCTGATTTTAAGATCTTATCAATGAAACATTTTATTTTGCAAACAGCCCCCTCCCCCAAAAAAGGTTTACTACCTATTTTCATTGAATATTTTGATTACTTTTGAACAAAAATATCATGTAAAGATATTAAAGATTTTTGATAAATTGGGAATAATAATGTAACTTTCAATCCTGTATCTTTCTCTCAATCATGAATTTAGTTTCGGAAGTTTGACTTAGTACAATTTAATTCTTGTAAGTTATTGAGTTATGTTATTTTTTATTGAGTAAGGCACGAGTTCATTATAGACTCACATCATCAGAAAGTATATCAGAAATACACGGCGAAAGGTCTTCGAAAATGACCACTTCTTCCATCAGAGAGAGGTTGACATATGTTATTAATGGTATTAAGTTGAACAAAATTTAAAAAAACTTCAAATATTGAGTTGTTTGGACTTTCAAGTCAAAATTGAGTGATCGAATGGATGATTGAGGAGAAGTTTAGTGATAAGAGGATCTAGTGAACGATTCTATGTACCAGATATCCTCAAGGACTAAAAGTAACCGTATTTGTGCACAGAAATTGTAGTTATTTCCAATTTAGTGGTTAAATATTTTCTTGAGCAATTGATTATCTTGGATCTTAGGATTGTATAGAATCACTTATCATGATCCATTCATCAACACTAAACTCGTAAACAAGCTTCAATTTACAAGTCACAAGGAAACAACAGAAAAACGAACAAATAAATGACTCACATCTGATTAACATTAGAACTTATGATACAAAACTTATATGATCAAAAGATCTAATAATCCCCCAAGTCATAAAAACATAAGATACATCAAAAGGATTTTGCAGAGTTATTGTCTTCTCTGATGCAGGGAGGTTGAACCATCACCACAAGAGGTGAAAGCAGAGGTATAGGATCTCTACTGCTAGAGATTGAAGCAGAAGATGAGGATGATGAAGATGATGAAGAAGAAGAGGATATGGATATGGGGTTAGGTTTAATTACCTGAAGAGGACAGGGAGCTTTCTTTTGGAGGCGACTCATACATTTAATTCTGAATTCAAACTCATCTCTGTGACTGTAAGTCTTAAAACCAGGAAACTCAACCCTAGAAGAACACTCCTCCATTGGTTTCTTATGTACTCACCTGAATCAGA
Source organism: Mimosa bimucronata (assembly GCA_037074515.1). Classification (NCBI taxonomy): domain Eukaryota; kingdom Viridiplantae; phylum Streptophyta; class Magnoliopsida; order Fabales; family Fabaceae; genus Mimosa; species Mimosa bimucronata. Next base: position 28,731,150 of record CM073445.1, on the reverse strand, counting down.
TTCATTTGAAAGGGTAGAATTAGAAGAAAGAAAGCGACTTATTATTAGATAAACAAGTTCATATCAGTGGGTAGTAAAAGAAGGTGAGTGAATATTTTAATTAATTGGTAGGGAAAAATGATATGCATGAGCAGAATAAGATATGGAATATAAGGGGTTGCTGTTGCAGCAAGAAACTGCCCCAACTGTGCCCATTTTGTGATTCATGTGAATACAGAATCAAAGCACACGGTTACAGAAAAGCACATGCAGACACCAATTCTAATGTATTAAAAAAAGCATATGGTGTTGGACGTAAAAAGTTTATGTGTATTTTTACATCGTAACCCTTCAAAAAAAACATATCATACTAACTAAAATAACTAACATCCTTAATTTTATCAAATTAGTTAAATAGATCCTATATATAGGACCGGATGGAGTACAAGTCATATAAATTACTTTAGAGAAAAAATGATACAAATAAATAATTTAAAGTAATTTATTTTGCTTTCTTAATCTCCCAAAATATGTGAGCTTGATCTTAGGAGGATAGGGGTTATATAAATATATAGATGTGTTTGTCTGGATCATGGAAATAAAGTTAAGTAAACTAGAGGAGGTGTCCATTGGATAACCTTTTCTCTAAAAAAATGAGGACTTTGTGTAGTGTTAATCTTTATCATGTGCTTACCGCCCAGATATGGCTGTTAATGTTGACTGGTCTAAAAGTGAAGACACCCCCTAAGATCTGTACTCTTTTCTTTAATAGTAGTAGTATATTAAAAAGGTTCCCCTGCTCCATCCCATTTTCACACAAAATTATTAAATTTTGAATTTTGCCATCCTATATGGGAGAAAAAGGGTTAAGGAAAAAAAACTATACATGAAGCATATTTTCTTTGTATACTTCTGCAATCGGTTCATTCAGCTGTAAGAGACCGAAGGATAGTGGATTTCAGTGTTATCTATCTTATTTTTACACTGCGCAAACTTAATAAACGTACTAACAGTATGTGATTTTGGTTTATTATTTGTTGTACATGGTAGAGGACATGAAGAATAAAATTTTAATATTTTTGTGACTGAATAAGAGCCTATTCCCAATAAACTTCAATCAAAGAGCATCGTTGATGTTGTTGATAATGATATTGATGCTTAGTTGATTGGTTTATATAATTGTGGACATTAATTTATGAGATTATAAACAACAATGGTTTGATTTGGTTGGTTTTGGGATTTGTAACATATTAAAAACTGGTAGAAAGGCTGGGTTGAGGGCTGTACTTAACATGTAAGCCCAGCCCATCAAGAGCTGGCATGTTTCACACCTCTAAGTAATGACAATATCAAAAGAAAATAATAGAGTATTATTCATGGTATATAATATAAGATTTAGTTTATAGTTCAATTTTTCTGTTGGAATAGAATGTCTTATTCAATCAAACGGCGCAATTAGAGATTAATTGAGGGGTAGACTAGTGCTAATTCACTATTTCTTTTTTCAATATCCCCTCAAATGTAGCAGATGTAATTAATTTTGTGAAAATAGAGATTCATTCCCTCTTGCCCTTTTTTCATAAGAAATGTCAAAAAAGTTATTAAATCCTTTTAATGAGAAACTTTACGCATTTCTAAAAGTATTACTTATTTATTTTCCTTAAATATCCGTAATCATGTAGAAAATGACTACACTTATTATACAAAATTCATTAAGAAATAGTAAATTAGGGAAATAATTGAAAATATAGACATCTTATATTAGAATAATTAATTATCAGTTCAAAAAAAAATATTACAATAATTAATTTTAACTAATTTTTTATTTGTGTAAAAATTAAATGTTTTCTTTCATAAGAAGGATGGAGGGGTTATTTTTAGGATAAGTAAAGGTGTTCTCTAATCGAACAAAATCTTATTTGACTCATGTCGGATATTAAATATGAGCACATCTTTTTGTAGATATTTGAATTTTAGTTCGTCAACTTGTGAGGGCGCAATCCTTTTCACTGGACCCAAAACCTGTTGGTGATGGTGGATGGATGAAGTATTCTGAAATGATGGATTAATGATAGTGTGGAAGAGAATGGGAAAAATAATTGAGGAGGCTAGAGAACAAAATTGAGGAAGAAAAGGAAAACGCAATTTGCTTTGGGCCCTCACTGTCTATGTCATTTAAAAGGAAATATTGAAGCAAACCACTTAGACACTATTTGGTCAAAAGCAAAATGCAACTACTGCTACTATTTGCTATGACCCTTAAACCATGTGGATTGGACAACAAGTGCATTTTCTTGGACCATCTCAAAAAAAAAACAAAAAAACAAAAAAAGTGGAAAAACGTCACCGTATGACGAAACTTAAAAGCCGAAGCCACCACCTTTATACAGAAAGATTCATGGTGGAACTGAATCAAAGCCAATTTTGATTGGCTTGCCTTCATGTAATTGTTGTGCCTGCCTGCCACTACCCCATTTAAACAAAAATACTAAAACCCAAGGCCACAAAAACTTCACAATCCTAATTATTGTTATTAAAGGAGCAATATTTTATATTAAAAAAAGAAATGCTTTCAAACCAACTAAGCAATATGATGAGAGCATTTTGTTTTTAAGTGAAATTGGATTATGTAAAGTTTGGATAAGAATTGAAGTATGAAACATCACAGAAAGATGTACAGTTTGGCAGACCAACGCCATGCAAGCTAAGTGCTAGTCTCCATCAGTGGTAGGCATGGAGTATTTTCAACATTTAATAAGCCATAATCTTTGGAAAAGTCATGTGTCCAATAAGAAAAATGAATAACATATGAACTAGGCAACCAATAAACAATATTTCTCTTCATCTTTTAAGATTTTCCTTATGTCATTTAACTTTGTCCATTATTTTTTATTCTGACTTCTCATATCAGATCCAAAATTAGGGTCAACCCCAGACTCTTTCTAGACTTTATAGCGTAGCTTATAAAGACCATAATGCAACAAGCAAGAAACAAGGATATTCTGGATACAATAACTGACTGACAACAATTATGATACAAAATCATGTGACATAAAGAAAGTGTACATCAGAAAAATGAATGACAATTGATCATATCTATCATGTCAGAAAAAAGAATGAGAATAGAGATGTTGAATTTTGTACATAGGGATATTTAAGTACCTACGCTACACAGTTGAGGTTATCTGTGTGCTTTCATCTGTAAAGCTAGTCTCCTACTGATGCATGATTTGGATATATTGTGAGAAACTATATCTAAACTTTCATCTATGGTTTTGAGAATGTGTTAGTGCTACCTAATTTCTGTACCGATATGTTTGGCTGTACAAAAGCAAACATAATGTAAACTTAATAATCAACTATTAAGACTTGACGAAGTCTGCAAATGATTTAGGCTTTACCAAGTCTGCAAAGGATCTGGACTTGAAAATGTCACCAAAGAAGAATCTGGGACTCTGTGAATTTGCAGGTGCAGGGACTCCCTCTACTTTGAGAATGTTGCTGCCAATGATTTCGCGAATGGACTCGATAGAATTGGAATCTATAGGGCAACGAGACACGCCACGAACATAGAATGTGTTCACAGCTTTGCCTTCCTTTGTGGCCACTTGTGCTCTCATCATATCGAGGCTGTTCTCTCTGAATATCCTTGTCACATCGGAAAGTAGTCCAAATCTGTCGGCTGTGCAGAGTTCTAGTTTCAATCCCTGAATGAGGATGAAGAAACAAGTTGAGCTTCTGATATGATAATCATGCCAAATAAGTCATGAATGCTGTGAATGCAAGAAATAGAATATAAAAAAAGCTGGAACATCATCAACTTTGGCAAAATGCACTGTGGGGAAAGTACTGTAACAAAAGAAGGTAATTACAAAGTCAGAAATATATTGAGAACCTCACCTCTGATACTCTTCTCTCAATGGCAGCTTCAAGACATTGTACCAATCTTTGTCTTTCAGCATCTGATTTTACAGGTGATCCATCAGCATGTCTGATGTAATATTCCTGCAGAATAATTCATCCAAGCAAATTAAATCAATGTCTATCTAAGCCAACATTTCTGTGTCCAGGAAGAAATGGCAAAAAAAAAAAAAACAGATAATACCTGATATGCTTCTGGTCCTTGAGCATCAATACATCCATGGAAAACATCATATTCCATATCCGTCAAAGTACAGACTGTGTCAAACACAAGCTTTGGCCTGTCCTTACATTGGATGGTAACTATAGAGTAATCTTTCTCAGAACAAGGGATAATATCCACATTAGGCCTTGGCCTCCCCTCAAAATCATCATCGAAAGGATCTCGATCGTAATCTCTATCAGAACTCAACATCTGGTGAAGCCTTCTATCAGCATGGCTGGCTTCATCAGTGACCACAGTCTTAGCTCTTCCCTTCTTGTCATCACAACAAGCAAGCAAATTACACAGAAGCTCCTTGATCAGACATAACCTATTAGGGTCAGTAATAGCAGAGCCAGATTCTTCATCGGTCACGCGTATCACAGCGGCTACACGGGCATTATGTGCCCAGACCTCTGCATCCACAATGTTGCACTTGTGGTGGGCCAGAACAGCACTTACTTCTGAGAGCAATCCAGGCCTATCAGTTCCCAACAATTCTATAGTTGTGTAGTCTATTGATTGGTTAATCCCAACAGATTTCCCAGGGGATATACAGCAAGAATCAGGTCCAAGATTCTATAAATGTAGCATATCAAAGCAATTACTAGTCAGTGGATATGTATATTAGAAAGCACAAAAACATCAAATGAGCCAAAGTAATTAGTACTGCTACTGACCTTTTGAATGTAATTCAGAACAGCTTCATCTGTAACTTTGTTTCCATCTTGGTCAGTGACATGGAAAACTGGAAGTTAAAATTTACAAGAAAAACGTCAGTTTGTACTGTAAGAAAAATAAATATGAAAATCAAACAGAGGAATGAAAAGAAATGAAGTGTTACCATCCATGAACCATCCTCCATCGGAAGATATGTAAGCTTTGATGATGATAAGGTTGAGATCATTGAGGATTTGTAAGACTTCAAGGAGTATTCCATGTTTGTTTGCATAATCAACCATTATTACAGTGGCATTATCACAGGCTTCGTTATCAATTACAACCCTGACAAGATAAAAATATTAAAAAATTAAAAAAATGTATAAATGAGATGATAGAATAGGAAAGAATCAAATTTAATTTAAAGAGGTGATTTGGTTTTCATTAATTTATGAAATTTTACCTCGGTGGGTTCAATCTTCGGAAGAGATTGTCAAAGTCGTCGTAGTAACGAGAAAAACTAACGGACATGTCAGCCTCCGTAAAAAACGCTATCAAAGAAGGGGGGAAAAAAACACCCAATTAGAGGGAGGGAAAATAAAAAATGAACATAAATAAAAATCTCCATAAGCAATGAAAACAAAAGGTTAAACGAACTCATCAATTCACAAACGAGGGATTACTTAAAACACAAAAAAAGAAAAAAAAATGGAGGAAAAAAAGAAGAAGAAGAAGAAGAAAGAAAGAAAGCAAGAAAGAGAAACCCATAGGCCTAAAGGCACACAAGAAAATATCAAAACATAAACCCATTACACCAAACGAAATCAAATAGCTGATTCGGCTTTGAAAAGAAAGTGATGACCACAGAGATGAGAGAGAGAGAGAGTAGAAAACTAGTGAAGAAAAACCAGTGACATTAGAACCCAAAAGGGGAAAGCAGAGAAGCAAAAGAGTGACGTAATTGAGTGTTCCATGTTGAAAAAAGAGAAAAACGGAAGAATTGAATTCACCAGTGAACCCAGAAACAAAAACTCATAAATCTCGTCTCACCAAATTGGGGATTACTTAAAGCCCACTCATCATCCCTCGTTCATAGAAGGAAAGAGAAGAAACACAACGAACATGAGACTATACAGAGAAAGAAGAAGAAGAAGAAGAAGAAGAAAATTCGAAAAATTTACACATACCCATTACTAAATAGCTCCTGAATCCTGAGGATTCTTTGATATTTCTCTGAGAAAAGCTTTTTCTGGCTTGGCTGAACGCAGAGGATTCAGCAGGGAGTGTGGCGAAAAGTGAAGTGATGTGTGACTATATATATACACCCATATATATATATATATATATGAGATAATAAAACAGGAAACTAATGAACAATTTCATTTTAATTTCTAAAATTAATTTTATATTATTTATATCTCTCCAAATTCTAATGACCAAATCATCTTTTCACGCGGTTCGTTAACAATTACTAGTAACTTTTTTTATTTTAACGTAAATTGTCACAATTAGTAGTATCCGCTAGATGAACGGACAATGTGTTCAATTTGATCTATTTTGATTAAATTTTAAATAATTTAAATTAAATTTCTAAAATACGCGTAATGAGAGTGAATCTTTAAATATGTGTGTTCTTCGATCCAAATAAAAGATACACTTTACACATTTTTAGGCATATATGGAAGATTTTCAGGCCAAATAAAAAAAATATATTTATATATATGCAAAAGATTTATGGTTTCCTAAGATTTACAACTAAAAAAGAAGAAGAAAATCGCATTTTCTCTCTCATTTTGTCTTTTTTTTTTTCCATCACCATTTTGTCTATCGTTGATTCATCATCATCACAATTACTCATTAGCCTATTCCATACAATATAAGAACAAAAATATAATTCAATTCGTGTAATTAAGAAGTATTATTAAATTATTTTGTATGATTGGATTTTGTTTAGACATTTATTTCTACTTTTATATTTTTAATGGTGTGTAATTTATGCTAATAAATGTGACAAATATATTAATAATAAAAAATTTAACTAAAATCAATATTAGTAGCTAATATTCATCAACTAGTAGCGACGACATAAGCAATTGAGAGACTAATTCTTTGTTATACTAAGAGAAGTTGGTAAAACATAAGGTATAACGAGTAAAATTACCTGGCAATACTTAAATGTTATTACGTACGTATATTAATCGATGACACGAAGAGTTGTATTTACCTAAGAATTGGGTGTTCCAATCATGATGCATACTACGTAATGGGACAATACGTCACAACTAGTGGTTTAAACTATTGTTGTCGATGATAATCTGGTAGTTTTTCTTTTTTCTAGTTATCATTGGCTTTTGTGGTTTCAGCCTTGCCTTTAAACCTAAAGGACCGAGTTCAATAGCCGGTAAGGCAAAGAAGTTATGTTTGCAGTTGAGTGAATCGTTAGATAAAAGAATCATTGTATACACTTTCATGCATTAATTGTTAAAATAATTAATCAAATTGAAATTGAGGTGAAAATGAAATTACTATTTTAAAATATTTTAACATAAACATTCTTTAAGCTCAACTATTGAACACGTGCAAACAGCCAATACAAAATTCTTAAGGAAACGAGTTTATTAGAGTAAATATAGTCCTATTTTAGAGTCTCCGTGTTTGAACACAATCAAAGTCAGCATTTGTTTTTACCATTTTTTTATTTGCCATTATGTACTGAATTATCCATATCAATTAACCATAACTAATCAGTAACTTATTTTAAATATTTTTAAATTAAATTCAATCATTATCATAGTCTTTGTCCATTTGACATGGGAGACTGAATCTGAAATTTAGTGATTGTTGCCAGTATTTGTTAACACCCAATTGTTAACTCATAAATAAATTTGTGATCAATTTTCTCTCCATTAAGATATTAGATATCCAGAAACATAAAATTAATATTATTTTTAATTAAATGAATCTTGTTGTACTAATCTAATGAGCGGGTGCATGCAAACAGATAAGAGATAGAGATGAAGACCAAAATTGGGGTAAAAATTAATTTCTTTGATTCTATTTCTTTATATGTGCCTTGTACATCCCACTAATCTCCTTCGTGATTCGACAATTAAATTGTTTTTGAAAAGCGACTTATCCAATTATCGTGACAAAAAAAATTCTTGACACATTTGCATACATCAATTAAGCAAATTGTCTGAGTTCTTTATATCTAGGCGTTTTTTAGCGTTAAAATGTGAGTTTGGCCTTCAATGAATATAACATGTATATTCGTACACAAATTCCTTCCCTCGAATGAATCGTGTAACACCCCAAATTTTAGAAAATAGAAAATAAGGAATTATTTAAAGTTTTGAAAAATAAATTTATGATATATAGGCATTTTTAATAATTTTAAGGCTTGTTTTCTTTAAGAAACAAAGAGAAATAATTAGAAGATAAAATTTAATTTGGAGAAAAGAGATAATAAATGCTTATTTGAGATCTTGAGACGTCATTTAAAAATTAAAAAGCCTTATAAATAAATTTATGAGGTCAGGTGTATTTTTAATAATTTTTAAGACTTATTTTCTGTATTAAGTGAGTAAACATAGTTGGAAGATGGAATTAAATAAGGGAATATTTAGAATCTTGGGGTATTGTTTGATATTTAAAAAGTCTTATAAATAAATTTGGGAATTTAAAGTATATCTAGAAAAATTATTTTGGGAACAGATTTAGATATATTCCTAAATGATAATGATAAATAAAATTATGATTTAAGAGAAAAATAGAAAATAGGAAATGTAAAAGACAATACCTGCCCCTAGTTGGAAATATCTTCAATTATAAAAGGAAGGGTAAGATAGTAAAATGCTTATTAAAATCCTACCTCTTAATATGGACCACACACGTGTTCATTGTTCCTTCCCTTTCATTTTATTTCCTCTGCTCCCTCTCCAAACCGACACACACACACACACATATCCATTCTCACTCTCTTCTCCGTTCCCTCTGCTCTCTCTCGTGCTCCCTGGTGCCAGCGGCGGATCCGGCCGAAAATGACAGCGAGTGGTGGCGAGAAGCGGCGGAAACACATGGGAAGATTGGGTTAGCCTTTGGTAAGCCTCTTCTCTCCATTTTCTTCCTCTTCTTGGCCAGTTCGATAGAGCTTGTGGGGGGAGGGTGATTTAAATTTTGGGATGTTTTGGAACTTCCAAACCCCTAAGAATGAAGCTTAGAGCTTGAATAGGAGTATTCTTGAAATGGATTTGAGGTGGGAGGATTGATTTGTCCAATTTCTCATATTTTTTTCCCTCGAGTCACTGTTCACCCCGCCGGATTCTGGGTTTAACTGAACGGAAATTGTGATTAATCATGAAGAATAGTAAGATTATGTTAAGAAATGAGTTTTATGATGAATTTTGAGATGCTTCTTTGGTTTGTTCGATTTTCTTCGTCCCTGTTCAATTTCTTTGATCCCGAAATTCTGTTCTGGTAATGATGAAGAGAGAATGGATTGGATGTTGATTTTGTTGATTGAGCATTATTATGATGTTAATTGTTCAGTTTCCTTTATTCCTCTTGTCCGATTCTGGCCCCTGTCCTATCCGATTCTTTCTTCTATGATCTGCTCTGTTTGGTCTGAAGATTTGGTGTGCCTCTGCCCTGTGAATTTTTGCTTCTAAATATGAGCAAGAAGGGATGGATGATGTATGGTGAGGTTGTGTTTGAATGTGAAATTTCTTTTCTTCCTGTTCTGTTCGGCTAAGGTTTAGTGGAGGGGAATTCAAGGGGGTTGTTTGTGATTTGTTTCATTTGTGTTCAATTTGTAGTAATATTGAATTATTCCATCTGTTGGTTCAATTCTGAATGTTGCTCTGCTTCTGTGTCTGTTCTATTGTGGCTGAAAAAGGATTATAGAAGTAAGGAGAAGGATTGATAGGAAATAATGAATGAAGCTGAGGTGTGGTTGTTGTTTTGTAGGGGGGTTTGAATCTGATTCCTTTGTTTTTTTAGCTTGATGGTTAAGGTTTAGCGGTGTAATTAAATAGGTGCAGTGAAAGGGGAAATTGTAGGTGTTAGACTTGAACTAAAAATTTATGTTTTCTTTATTTCACTTGATTTCTGCTCTGATTTGGTTATACGTGAATTGCTCTGTTCTGCTAGGAATGTTGAGGAGAGAGAAGTGGTTTTAAGCTTTATTAAACTAAGTTCGTAATTTGAGAATAGTAATATGGATAATGGTGGTTGTGTAAGGTTTATTACCATGTTTAGTTAAAGTAAAGATGGATGGGATTTTAAAGATGATGTCGGAAATATAGGAAATAAAATTGGTAGAAGTAAAATCTAGTTTAAATTCTTATGGACATAAGATGGGCTAATTGAGTTAATTATTGCAATGGATTCCACATGAAGTATAAAGAATTAGTTTAATAAATAAGTGTGAATTTTTGGATGTAAATGGCTTAAGGATTAGAATATATGGAATATTGATTTTAGATTCAAGGAAAGAAGTTGATTCCTGAAGTTGAGATTTAATCTAGGGTAATTATTTTTAAAGACTTCTGGGAGAAGAGATTCTATATTATTTATAGGGATTAATTGTTCATACTTTATTAGGAAAAATAAAGAGGGAAAGAGAGTTTATGTATTTTGGTTTTTACTGGATTAATTTCAGCTTCTATTCTAATTGAAGTTGAGTATATTTAAGTGATATTGTAGTGTAGGAGGAAACTCTAAATATATAAAAGTTTGGATTTACTTCTGCGCTTAGTTCCATGCCCGATTGATTTATATTTTGACAGTAGAAAGTAATGATAGAATTAAAAATTTAATCTAGCTACGATCTGTTTGTTGGACTAAATGTAATAAGTTAAAATCTCTGTTTTAGTTCTGCTCTCTTAAACAACATTTTCAGTGATAACAGTGAATCAATTGTAAACTGTGATTTTAATACGATTATTTAAAGTTATACGGTACGAGAATAAAGAATTAACATATATAGTAGAGGATGATAATGTTTAACAGATTAATCATGATATGATTAAGTCATTGGGACTTTTCTTTATATTTAATTTCGGAAAAGATGATAATAAGAATCAGAATTATTAGTTGGAATAAATTATTTATAATTGATCTTTTAATTTTAAAAAGGGGTTAAGATAATTATAGTTATAGTAAACTGTAACATTTAACTAATGTGAAGAAAGGGGTAGTAAAATAGGATCGTGAGAGACGTTTAATTATTATGAATTAATTTAGATATTAATATATTAGTTTTATATTACAAATATTTATAGGACAAGATAGTGGGGTCGAATCCGTAGAGTACAGTGAAAGGCAAGAGTATAGTGAAGAGTAAGCTTGGAGTTCAGGTAGCAGTTTCATTCAATATCATTTATCATATATGATAATTGCATAGCATGTTTTATAAATTTATAGTAGCTTTAACCTTGTCAGAATTATTCATGGGATCCGAGTACTCGATGACTAGAGGGCTAGCTACCCCTAGTACAGTTCAGTTATGACCGAAAGGTTATATTCAGGAGGTTAAACCTCACAGTAGTGCCTTAAGTGCACTAGCAACAAGGTTAATGTTTACTTGTATGGGATGAGTGCGGGGGCTCACAAAGGGGCAACATCCCTACCTATACAGACATGTTTTTAGTTATACATATTTTATTAATTATTATGCATTGTGATGAATGAAATGAACTGCGTTAAATTGCTGTTTCAGATAAGTTGGTAGATGGTAAGATGATTGAGATAAGGCAGGAGTGCCGAAGGAAGATTATATGAAGAAATTAGGATTATGTTATAAAAAGTAAGGTTAATTGTATATGATGTAATTTTAAATTATTAAATTAATAGTAGAAAGCATAGAAAATAGAATTATATAAATTTATTAAGAGATTTAAATTTCCTAAGTATTATAAATTATGAGTAGACTCCCTTAAGAGGGTTAGTGTACTTTTAATTGTTTTATTAACCACTTTATTTTATAAAGAGTTTTAAGTTATTTCAATTTGTCTGAAAAGCCCATTTCAGCCAACAGAGGGTTGGTCTAATGTTTTAAAAGAAAAGTTTTAAATTTTCCGTATTTTTGGGCTTCTGACATTAAAAAGTGGTTATAATTCGATTAAAATGTTATAGTATAATAGTAAAATTCCAGACGTTACAAATCGGATAACAAATTCATAATATACTATACTCCCTATTATAAAGTCATTTTAATCGAATTGTGTTATCAAAACAAAGAGTTAAAATTGGTTAAAAATAATACTAAATTCGAAGGATATATATTTTTCCCAAAATTTTTCTTTATTTTGGTATGTGTATAGAGAAAGTAGTAATAATAAAAAAAATGATGAATTGATAGCTAGTAGAAATTTTTGAATGGGATCCCAAAAATTAATGAATAGGTAAAATGAATAAAAATACATTTATTATTTAAACAAATTCAAAAAAGACATTAGGAACATTTTTTTTAAAGATTGGACCTTATAAATAGGTTGAGAGTCAGGGAATATTAAATTATGCAATCATATACATTGATTTCTACGAGACAGTATACCCAAGTCCAAGGAGAATTAAATTGATCTTCATGCATGCATTTTGATGTGATAATGATTTATACATTTGGCGAAGTAAAAGAAAATGTGTATTGGTGAAATTTATATACATCAAACTCCCAATCAGTGGCCATAAAAAATATACATCAAACTCCAATCAGATCATCAAATTCCCCGATAATTTCGGCTTTTTTGAGTCATGCATTGTCACGCTGTATAAGAACTTAAGAAGACATCAGGCTGCATAGATTAAAAAATTAATCAGATTAAAACATAATTTCACTCCTTTAAAAATACTCTCTATAATACTCCGAGTAATTCGTTAAATATTCATTAATGTATGTGAAAACAACATCGAGAATTCAAAAGATACTTATAGATTTTTGAAATAAACTGAATTCACGACTTGAGGTATTGCATTCATTTCAAAGCAACCCTCCTAGTGAATTCCTACATTTTGTATAGAAATAGAAGAGAGTAATTTTTTCGACCTCAAGGAAATATATTAGGGAGGATTATAACTAGTTCCCCAAATAAAGGGAATTAATCACAACTAAATCTTAAAAAGTCATTAAATTATATTGAAATCCTTAAGGACTTTAGTAATATTAAATGGCTTATTATTGACAATTTAATGAGTTATCAATGCAGTTCAATGAGTTGTTATTGACAACTCTTTAAAAACTTAGCTGTCACTAACAAATGAAGGAATGGGTTGTCAATAACAAACCATTTAATATCACACAAATTCCTAAGGACTTTAATATAATTTTCTAGGGACTTTTTTGGGACCTTGTGATAATTAGTTCCCTTATTCAAGGCAAAGTTGTAATTTTCCCAATATATTACTGTATATTTAAGTAGGTAAAACAAATGCTGTACCCGTGGTATCTTGCACTGATTTATACGGTCACCGTATATAATACTCCTCTGATATTAGTTATAAGCATTTTCATCATGTTTTTTTTTTTTTCGAATGAAAAGGCAAGCTAAGAAGCTTGAGAGTTACAAAAAGAGAGAAAACTCTCTGTTACCCAGGGTCATTGATCCTCTGGGCACTTTCTAAATCGGACCTAAGTTGGTTCTTACAAAAATCAGGAGGTTCCGATAATAATATCATGTCTTCATAGTTGTCATGAGCTCTCTTTGCCAGTATATCAGCACATCTATTAGCTTCCCTGTATGAGTGTGATATCTCCAACTCCCAATTTGAGAAAATAAGCGATCTTATGTCAGATATCAGGTCATACAGTGGGTGTGAAACTCCACAATCACTTTGTAATATCTGTAAACAATCCATGCAATCAGTATAAAGTTTCACCTTCCTGAAGTTGCTTTGTTTGCATAATTCTAAGCCTGTTAGGATAGCCTGTAATTCTGCCTCCAGGGGCGAAATAGGCCCCAGTTTTCGTTGAAATCCTGCTATCCATTCTCCATTCGCATCGCGAACAATACCGCCGCAGGTTGCACGCCTTAGATGACCCACGGAGCCATCCACATCAAGGCGAACAAAATTATGGGGTGGTATTTCCCAGCAGCAATCTTTTCTGGTACGGCTCTGGAATATCCTATGCTTGTACTCCCCATGGTCTACTGTCTCCATGAGCAAGTGCATGCATTTATTCACCAGTTGACGTGGCTGGGTTCCTTGTCCTTCAAAGAGTCTGCCGCATCGATCCTTCCAGATCAGCCAGCAAACCAGTCCAAAGACACTGGTCCATTTCCATTGTTTGGTTTTGTTTGCTCCGGGTTTTGCCTTCAGATTGAATTGGATCCATACCTGTAAATTACCACTAAAAAACATATTATAGTATATGGGGTTAATCAATAAAAACCACACATGTTTAGCTCTCTCACAGTCTCTCAAAGCATGCAGGACTGTTTCCTCACTATGACACTCATAGGAGCACTCAGGAGACACATTTGGTGAGTATTTGGACACTAGTGTATTGACTGGTATTCTCTCTTGAAAAGCTTGCCACAGGAAATATTTAGCTCGTTCAGGAATTGCCCAACGCCATAAGGAATGCCACTGAACATCTGCTCTACTTTGATTTTGTTGTGCCAGAACCCAATGATAGGCTGATTTAACACTGAAATTTCCATCCGGGGTACTCCTCCAAGTAAACACATCCTCACCTCTGAGGCTAGGTGGGTGAATAGTTCTAATCAGGTGTAGAATCTCAGGGGGGAGGAATATGCTCCATTTTGCCATATCCCAACCTCCGGAGCATGAAACAAACTGGATCACCTTGGTTTCATGATTCAGGAGATGGTGGTTCCTGATCACATACGCTGCTAGTGGAAGTTCAAGGGGGGTCCACTTATCATCCCAAGCACTTGTGTTGTGACCGTTTCGAATCTTACAACCCAGGCCTTTAAGGAAAGTATCCCAAACTGTCGTGATTGCACTCCAGACGGCTGATTGACAACTCTTCTTCACTACCATGGGGTATTTATCATCTCCACACCCATATTTTGATTTTAAGCAACGCACCCACAAAGCATTGGGTTGAGTGACCAACCCCCAACAAAGCTTCATGATAAAGGCTTCATTTTGGGTCCTCAAATCCCTAATGGCCAATCCACCTTCTCTTTTATCCCTTTTCAGCGTCTCCCAAGATATCATATGATGCTTACGACTGCCAGAGTTTTGGTGCCAAAAGAATTCCCTGCTGATCTTCTCTATGTCCTTTAGGGTCCCTTTTGGGAGGAGGAGTGATTGCATTTGGTAGAACGGAATAGAGGTAAGAACTGATTTGATCATGATGGTTCTGCCTGCTTTACTCAAAAATCTGCTTTTCCAGCTCTCAAGTCTACCCCGGACTTTTTGCACCAGTGGGGCAAAGGTCAGTTTCACTGCTTTTTTATGGAGAATAGGGACACCCAAGTACCTTCCCAAATCTGTAGTTAGGCCAATCCCTAGTTTCCTGCTAAGGGCATAGGCTCTGTTGAAATGGACTTGCCTTGATACACACATCTTAGACTTTTGCAGATTTATATTGTGACCTGAAGCCTTACAAAATAGAGACATCACACCTCTTACTACATCCATCTGTTCTTCTGAAGCTTCACAAAACAAGATCAGGTCATCTGCGAAGAAAAGATGTGTTATCTCAGGTCCCTGCGTACACAACTGCATAGGCTTCCATTGGCCGCGAAGGAGACTATCCTGAATAAGATGTCCCAAACGTTCCATACACAATACAAAAAGATACGGGCTAATGGGGTCTCCTTGACGAATACCTCTTGTAGGAGAGAAGTAATCAGAAGGGGCATTATTCCAAGAAACACGCATCGATGCCGTGTTGACACAGCTCATGATTATTCGGATAAACTCAACATTGAGGCCAAGGCATTGAAGAGTATTTTCTAAGAATCCCCAGTCTAATCTATCATATGCCTTCTCCATATCCACTTTGATGGCAACATAACCTGTCCCACTTCTTTGGTTCTTCATGGTATGGATGGCTTCTTGCGCTATGATGATATTGTCACAACCTTGTCGCCCTTTAATAAAGCTGCATTGGTTGGGTTTCACAAGATATCCAAGGACTCCCCTTAACCGGTTAGCAAGAAGTTTGCTTAGGATCTTGAAACTGACATTGCACAGGGAAATGGGCCTGAAATCCTTGAGGAACTCCGGGTGTTCCACCTTCGGAATCAAAACTATATTGGTATGATTTATCTCCTTCAAGCTACTTGGGTTTAGAAGAATTCCTTCCAATAGAGTACAAATTTTTGGCCCCACAATCTCCCATTGGGTTTGGAAGAAGTGAGGTTGTAATCCATCCGGACCCGGTGCTTTAAAGGCTCCCATCTCAAAGGCTGCATTTTTTATCTCAACATGGGAAATCTTCCTTTGGATGTAATTCAATTGCGATTGATTCAAAGGAGGGAAGTCCACTGGCCAGGTTGGCCTCAGATCCACTCCCTCATCCTTAGTGTACAACTTCTTGAAGAAATCAAATGCCATCTTACTCATCTCGTATTGATTTGACAACCAATTTCCATCAGAGTCTCTCAAGGCTTCAATTCTGTTGCGTTTCTTCTTGACTTTGGCTGATGCATGAAAGAAGCTTGTGTTTTTGTCTCCCCCCATTATCCATTTACATCTGGACTTCTGGAACCACAATAATTCCTCCTGAACAGTTACCTTGTGATACTCTTTCCATAAGGTTTTTTCTAACCTATAGAGACCATTGTTCAGGTTATTCCTTCTGGCTCGGTCAATCCCTTCTAAGCGTCGGATGAGCTCTCTCTTCTTTTTCGGGATACTTCCAACGACCTTCTCATTCCATTCCCGTGCCGCTGTCTCAAATTTTTTACATCCTTCCAGCCATTGATCATTTTCCCATGAAGATTTAACCAAATCACGGAAACCTGTTTCCACATACCATGCTGCTTGATAGGTGAAATTACGCGTTACATTTCTACTAATCTGCTGTATGCCCTCAGAGACAACAAGGACCCTATGGTCGGATTCAAACCTTAAGTGGTGGAAAACCTTGCTGTTGGGGTGAGTGATTTCCCATTGGAGATTACAGAATGCCCAGTCTAGCCGTTCTTTCACTTCTTCTCGTTCCCAGGTAAAATGATCCCCCACCACTGGGATTTGCAGCAATTCACACTTGTCCACACATTCTTGAAAGTTTGACATCATTTGATTTATAGGAGCAGATCCCCCACATTTGTCGTCGGCACTGAGGAAAGCATTAAAATCACCCATGATCAACCAGGCCCCATTTATTCTCTGACTTAGTAATACCAGATCAGACCACAGACTTTTCCTCTTAATAATGGTAGTATCCCCATATACAAACGTGGTAAATAACACCTCCCCAGAACTTTTATTACTGATTTTACAGTGAATAAATTGGGTGGAAGAGAAAAGGTATTCTATGTCAGTTTCATTACCATTCCACAGAATCCAGATTCCCCCTGCAAAGCCAGTAGCTTCAATTCTCAACCAATTACTAAAGCCCAGATTTCTAACCATTTTATCTGCTCTGGATCCACTTATTCTAGTCTCTAGTAAGGTCATAACATTAATTTTATACTTCTGAACTACTTCTTTAAAGATACGGGGAAAGGACCTTCCCCCCGCACCCCTACAGTTCCATGTGGATATATTCATCATAAAACACCTTAAAAACTCAGGGAAACAGAAGAGAACTTACTGATCAGGTGGTTTCTCTTCTACTTGGGGATTTCTTCTCTGCCCCCCTTTACGATACTGAGGCTTCCCCAGAAACTCTGTCTCTCTATTTATTTGGACGTGATTCTGCAACACTTCGAAGGCCATTCTGGTTTCACCCATATGTTCTCTAGAATCGGTTTCCTGTGCTTTCTTGTCCTGACACACTATCACTTGATGATTCGAATTCACGGGGTCTGGGGTCAGCTCTGCGCTAAGTGTGGCTTCAGGAAGTATTTTTCTTTCCAACATTTTTTGTTCAACCGAACCATTATCCCCACATACTACCACGTGGGCCCTGCTGCCCATATTTCTCTTTGATGGACCGGATTTATTTAAGCCTCCTGGGGTAAGGAATTTAAATCCTTTTGGCGATGACTGTACTTTCAGGGCCACAGCTACTCTATGTGATGTTTTATTCTCCTTTCCCACTACTAATTGCTTTGTGGGACCTACCTTTGACTTCAAGCTACACTTTGTCTCCTTTGCCTTTAATGAACTCTCGTGACTTCCCATTGCTTTCTCATACACTACTATTGCCTTTTGATTTTCAAACTCCACTACCTCGGGCCCAGCAGAGTTTACATTTACAGCTTCCATTATTTCGTCCTCACCCCCTAAGTCTGCAATAGCAGCATACCGTGGCATGGTTTGTCTGCCATTATCTTTCTGATTTGGCATTTGCTTTTTTCCTTTTTCCTCTTTCTTGTCATTTTCAGTCTCTCTCCTCTTCACCCAAGCTTTCACGGGTTTCTTGACCATCATCCATGGACCGAAAGTGTCCTTTTCCAGTGCAGCTGCCATTTCTGTCGGCGAGGGCGGAGCTTTCGAGCTCATGGGCCTGACCACTGGGGGTTCTGGGTTATTACTCGAACTGGTCTTCCACGAGCAGGCTTCTCGCCGGTGGCCATACCGTCCACAAGCAAAACAGATCAGACCCAACCCTTCATACTCCACGTTGAAGAGGGACGAAGCACATATTACTCTAGGGATTAATTTCCTCTGCAAGTCTATTTCTACACATATCCGGGCAAATCTACCTCTTTCAACCCGCGGTCGGAACTCGTCACCTTCACCTATGGTGTTCATATCAACCCGGATGGTTTTCCCTAACCTGTCTCCTAGTCTCCATAATATTTTCCTCGTATAACAGTGGAGTGGTATATTGGGAATCCTCACCCAAGTTGCTATCCGGCCCAGGGGGTTGTGAAAGGGGTCAAAATGGGGAGACCAGCGTTGAATCAGTACACTATGCTGAGCCACCACCCATGGCCCTTCAAATAGCACCCTTCTGTATTTGTGAGCCCACGAATCATCATTCTTAAACCTCACAACATAATAGTTGTTGGGGATATCTATGAGCTCAAAATCATTGAATTTCCATATTCTACTAAGGAGTTCTTTCAGACGAAACAATTGAAATTTTGCTCCCAACACTGTTAATATTAAAGCACTATTCCACTGCGCACACCCTTCATTAAATTCCTCATGTGTTAACGGTACTTCAGGATATTGCTCCATAAGTTTAAGTATTTCATCAGACGGAGTGGGAATCTCCCACGATTGATCTTGGATATCTGACATGAGGGGATCATCTTCGGTACTTGCACCCCCATCAAGGCTAAAGTATACTTTTAGTCCTTTATGTTTACACTAAGTTTCATTTTAGTCCTTTATGTTTGAAAAGTACACTTTTAGTCTTTTATGTTTACACCAAGTTTCATTTTAGTCCTTTATGTTTGAAAAGTACACTTTTAGTCTTTTTTTGCTAACACCGTTAGTTCCATTTAACGGAAAATATTGACTTATCAAATCTAAAAGGTGATTTTATAATTAAATGTAGATAAAAATAACTAATTTTTAAAATATAAGAATGATTATACTAAAAAAATTTAAATTTAAGTATTTTTTGTCTACAATTAATTATAAAATTATGATTTGGTGAGTCAGCATTTTCCGTTAAATAAAACTAACGGTGTTAGACAAAAAGGACTAAAAGTGTACTTTTCAAACATAAATGACTAAAATGAAACTTAATGCAAACATAAAGGACCAAAAGTATACTTTTCAAACATAAAGGACTAAAATGAAACTTGATGCAAACATAAAGGACCAAAAGTATACTTTAGCCTAATATCAAAGAAAACCTTAAAACCCATTAATTATACCTTGAAATTTGATAACTTTTTCCAACTATACCCCTATTTAATATCCACTACACTCCATAAAAATAAAGTCAACACATAATAAATGAAATATAAAATTGTAAATTCACATGAAAAATTCAATAAGACGCCCTATAAATAGAACCAAATGAAGTCTTCTATCTCTCTCTACCTTGTAAATAGGACAAGAGGAGTATACTAAACTAGTCCAAAAGAAATAATTAACTTAATTTGCATCTGTTTCCATGTGATGGCGGGTGATGCAAATTTCTTATCACTTCCATAACTTATATTTTCAGTATCTTTGAACCCAAAAAAAAAATATCTTCAGTACTCCATTCGTTACTAAATATAAAACATATTTACTTATTTTGATTAGATTAAAGATGTTAATTAAAGTAGTTGTAATCACATGATTCTTTTTTTTTTTGATAAAAAAATCACATGATATTACCAAAACACTCTAACAACCCATCTTTATTTACACCCTCCTTTTCTTGCTTCTTTCTTATTGAGGAGAATCAATAGAGATATTTTAGGAAAAAAGTTGAGAAAAATTAAAAGAGGTCTTTTATTTAGGAATAAATCCACCTCCTCAAATAAATCCTATAATTAGGAATGTAGGTAGTATCTTTTTTTCAGTATTCCTTGAAACAAATATAAATCATTGATTGTTATAAAAAATTTGTCTTTAATTATGAAAGCAAATTTACTAATTATTCTTGGTATATATGCAATAAAAAGTTGTGTGAGGTGTTTTATTTAAACATTTATATTGATTAGTCGAACATAATTAATATTTCTGAAGATATTGAAAGAAATGCTATCGAGAGAAGCGAAAACCTTTCATGAGAGAGACATTTTATTTGAAAACGCGTGTGTTTTTTTAACTTTTTTTTGTTGGTATAAATTAGAGGAAAAATCCATTTGTTGGTACCTATACTTTTATTCAATTTTGATTTAGGTACGTGTGGTTTTTAATCTCCTAATTAAACCATTAATTTTGTTCGATTACCACTATTAGCTCAACTATCTTTGTTCTATTAGCATGGCTACCCTTTACATTGAAGCCAATAGTGTTTAAAAATTAAAATTAAAGCATTTAATTATGATAAAAATACATATAGGTACCAAAATTAAAACTCGATAAAAATATAGGTGCCACATGTAATATTTATTAAGGGTGATTGCACTATAAAAAAATGAAATTGCTGCTAGAATTTCTATTCCGTTGGTAATTTTTGACGGATTTCCGACGGAAATTCCATTAGTAAATTTACAGAAAGAATTACCGACAGAATTCCATTAGTAAATAGAAACAAATTAATGACAAAAAAAATTCCGTTGGTAGCAACAAATTACCGATGGAATTATGTCAGTAATTTGTTGCTAATTATCGACGGAATTCTGTTGATAATTAGCATATTATTTTAATTTATATTAACAAAATATTTTACAAATAAATTAGTTAAATATTAATAAAAATTAATATATATTAAAAATTTAATTTTAATTTTTTATTAAATAATATGTTAATTATTAATAAATATCAGTACGAAAAATAAAAAAATTATGATTTAATAATATATATATATATAATAAAATAATAATTGAGAAATTTCATATAATAAAAGCAATTCACAAAAATAATATTTATTATAAATATAAAATGGAAATACTAAATATAATACTATCAGGTAAAAAAATATTAAATATAGCCTAATGTATATGAATATGAAATATTATTTATATAAAAATAATATAATTATTAATATGTAAATTATATATCAATAATTAACAATATTTCATAATATATTAATTTAAATAAAATTTAAAGTATATATAAGATCAAATATAATTATAATAGTGGGAGTTTAAATATTATAAATACAATATTTTGCAAATAATATTACAAGGTCTTCATAACTCAACTAATTAAGGCATCAGCAAGCGCGAAGGAGGTCAGGGGTTTGAGTCTCCACTTTGTCACAATTTCAGACAATTTGTGGGAGTGATACGTGGCGGCATGTGGAAGCGACACATGGCGAAGTTTGAGAGGTGACATGTGGCATAATTTAAAAAAGGTTTTAAAAATTTTAGCGATGGAATTCCATCAGTAATTCTGTGTTTTTTTGTAGTGTTGGGTGATGACAAAGCGTACAATGTTAGAATTTTTGCGAGTATGACAACCTAAATACTAAAAGTCATTTGAATTTTGTTGATAAATTTAATGATTTTTGTTGTAAAAATAAAGAAAAGAATAGAGAAGAAGAGAGAATATAATAACAAGAAAGAAATATGAGAAGAACACGAAAATATGAGAGTATGAAACTATCACTTTCATTTGTAATTCAATGGTGTAGAATGCCTTGTATATGACCTCTATTTATAGGCGTCTCCACAATGAAGTTTCTTCCTGTGATTACATATAAGTAATGGTAAGCATTATGACATTAACCATAAGAAAACTCCCTACAAATCATTCATTGGGAGGTTACAAGGTTTAAGCATTTAGGAAGAAAAAAATCCTAAAAAATGGTAATATGGACATCCACTAATAGAAAAATATTTTATAACACTCCCCATTGGATGTCCATAAACAAATATTATTGTGCCTCATTAAAAACCTTACTAGGAAAAACTCAATGGGACAAAAACCCAGTAAAGGAAAAGAGTACACAATACTTATCAAAGCTGCCTCGTTAAAAACCTTACCAGGAAAACCCAGTGGGACAAAACCATGGTTAAGGGAAAAAGAGTACAGCATGATATTTTCTCCCTTGAAGATATGATCACTTTTACTTTTCTACATAACAACAACGTCACTTTTATTCCCCCTGTTGACAATATCACTTTTGTCATTTTGTTTCGATTGAATTTACCAACTTTTCAAGCATATTCCTTCCAATGCTATTTGAGTGTATCTTCATTTTGGTTTAATTATACTTGATGCATTATCATCAAATGTTCTGCTAAAATGTGTTCATCTAACATATCTCCATGATATATCCCGCATCCACATATTGATTCAAATTCATTATCCACTTGTGTACCTGACAAAACTTGATTCTTCCACAAAATTGTAACATGTAATACCAGCAAAATAAACAAATATTTATATGGGACCTATATTCATGATTTTAAAATCATTGACGAATCTTGATCTACTGGTCAATTAATGTACAAATTTATATATTTTCTAAGTAACAATTTATTTTATAAGATAACTCTTATATATGCTTATGGAATTTTCAATCATTCAATAATTCTCAGGTAAATTTTATCATCAAGTGGGATATATACAATTATTAATGCATATTTTCTTTTCATACATTGCCAAACTACTAATATTTGCATCCACCTCAAAATAATATGCATTATCACAATATTCACTGCCTTTGTGAAAAAGTATATTTCTCATAAATATTGATATCCCATAGTAACTTTTATTTCTGGATTTTGGACTTCAGGTCCATGATTTTCACATATTTTGAACAATAATCATATTTTCATTTCCTTTCTTTTTCTCATAAATATTGATATCCCATAGTAACTTTTATTTCTGGATTTTGGACTTCAAGTCCATGATTTTCGCATATTTTGAACCATAATCATATTTTCCTTTCCTTTATTTTCTTTTTTTTTTTTGCCCAATCATCTGTTGTCACTCCTCATGACATACCTTTATGTAAGATCCTCATTTAATCACGTGATATCATTATCGAAATTATTTTCGACAACTTCATTCTTTTCGATTTCATTTTCCTTGTTGTGACATAACTTATTGAGATCACTTTGTTAATTTTTATGTACATGTACCTCCTTTGAGGTTTTTTAATTAGTTATGTCTTCGCACTCTTCTGGAGTGCCTGCCTCCTCAATATGATCATCTTAATTATAAGCTCCTATTTATCCGAAGTATTTACATTTGGAATCGATTGATTTCTCATGCTGCAGGCATATCACATTTGTTGGAGCATTTTTTTTTGCTAGAATATGATATTTCTATAATTTTCATTTCGGTCATTAATTATATCTAGCAGATATTTTGTAATACTTCATGAATGTAAAATCTGATGAACTTCTGGTTCATACTACTATACTTGAGGATCTACATTTGATGATAATAGTGCATTCAATATATTTTCTTTTCCAGCTGCTTGATTTCTCCCCCTCATGTTTGGATAATCATGTAGTACAAGTCTCCTGAATTCATTTATAAATTAGAAGAAGGAGTTCCTTACCCACCATTTATCTCAACTTTGTATAAATATCCATCTATACACGTTGGGGTGGATTCATAGGCAATGCATTGTACATTCAAAATTTTTGAGATGGAAATTCTCTGGCTCCTAACCAAAAGCTAATTTTATTTGGAGAGAATATTGTTGGTTTGAAATGAATATGTGCTGCAATATGTGATATTAGATATATCAGCATTGAAAAAGAAACTTTGTTCTCATAAATATCTCATGGAGGCTTTAATGAATGATTTGTAGATCATATAATCTAGAAATTGTACACTCAACATAATGATTTATTCAAACAATCTTGCAAACTCCGGGTTGCAAGCTATATAATCACACATGTAACAATTTTATAGATGCATCTATCAAATTTATTGAATACTTATATGGTTTACATGCTATTTGATTGGGCTCATAAGTTTGATATATTTCCAGAAATATGCGTCGATTCCAAATCACAACTAGTGATCTTTTATTGTAATTTTTTTAGAACAAGCAGCACAACATAATTCTTGAATTATGTTAACTATTTAGGAAGAAACTTCCGGTTCTTCAATGGATGTCAATGAATAATATCAATAATTTGATGTTCATATATATGACTTGAATGATCAAATAAGTCATGCCAACACTAAATTTATTTGGATCGTAAACTTCTGGTTTACTATATCATGTATCTTAACCAACATTAAACTTTTCAATTTCAATATAAAATCATCACTTGACATCCATCTTTGAGAGATCAATTAGACTTTGTGAGGAAGAATATGATTAGAACTTTATAAATATTCAACATTAACTCACACTTATATTTCAACAATCTCCCCCTCAAGTGTGATTTATACCTATAAACTTTCTTTATTCATGTATTTCAAAGACAATTATAGTAGGCTAATAACCTATATTTCATTTAGAAGCTCAATACTTCCTTGCTCACATAAAAATATGGATTTCAATCCAATTAGATTATCTTTCATCCCTTCAATGAACTGAAGTTCTAATATCAATCTATGAAACATGAATTTCACATGATAATGTTTCATTTCAATGTAGTTGTCATTAAATTCATGAATATATCGAATTTCTCCCACCAAATGAGATAAAATGTACCATTAATATATAAAATATATCATTACCCTTCTCAAATAATCACATGGCTAAACTAACTCTTATCAACTCATGGTTTTTCTTCTTCTTCTTCTTCTTCTTCTTTAAATACTATTTTTCAAAAAAATAATTTCATGGCAAAATATTTAGTATTTATAACAAATTATATAGATTCAGCCACATGCAAAATTATAAATGACAAGGGTATATTGTACCAAAATTAAACAAATAATTGAAACAACTAAATAATAATTAACTGTCATTACCAATATAATTTTTATAAAATTATCATCATAAATTTCATGGTAAAATAATGAAGATGTCAACTCAAAGAGCAGTTGAGATATCATAACAAAAGCATACATCAACAACAATAATTCAAACCATATTCTATGCGGAAGAACATGTGGGTAAATTCAAGAGTAACAGCATTTTATTTTCAATAAAATAATAATAATTTTTAATAAAAAGATAATTGACACATAATATTTTGCAAGACTCTAATTACTAAAATTTTTTCTTTGTTTCAATTCCCTCTTTTTAAACATAAAATTCATCTTTCATGAGATAAACATAAGACTACTTTTTAATAAGAAAAAAAAATTCATACAATAACAGTAATAAAATTCATTTAACCACATATGCTAGAAAACACCACGGTATTTATGATACTAATATTTCTAAATATCTTATCATTCATACATTTGAACAATCTTATAGAAGTAAAAATAGAAGCATACCTGTTTATTATCAACATTTAATTAAAGTAAGTTCAATGGCAGAAAAATTGAACTCTTCTTAATATCATAAATGAAATCCCTATAATTATTTTTCCCACACAGTTCAATCATAATAAACTTAAACAATAATAAAAATAAATATAAGATAGCCTTCTGGGCTTATAATAATAAATTTGGCAATTTTCTTTATAACTGATTACCACCATTTTTTTAATATTTGTCATCTCATAGCCTTTTCAATGTGACAATCATTTTTACAATTCACTGGATAGTTACATATTTCTTTATGGCTTCTGGCCATATTACAATACTTCCTCATAATTTATATCAAAATATAATTATTTTCATATTTCCAAACATTGTTGCCTCAATTATCAATTTGGGCATTTATTATATGTGATCGTAGCAAAATATAATAATTACTCTTCAGGACTATTACATTTGGAAAAGTGATTCTCTATAAGTTATTTGTCTTCTAGACAAAATATTCTCAAAAAAAAATATTTTTAACGTTATAAAGGTCCTTTTTATCATTTGATACATGATCATAAGCCTTTAGGGCATTTATATTTATAACAACTCAATCATCAGAGTGCCACAATTACTTTTCCTTGCACAATTTAGTGGAACTTACAATGTTCATTTTACAAAAAACTATTAAAACGGTGACGTGACTTCTGGTCATCGAATCACAATATATAAAATACTATGGTTGCTGGCCATTGTTATAAAATTAAAAGAATATTATAATAAGATAAATAAAGTAAATAAAATTTACATTCAAATATAAAGAATTAGATAAGCTCATAATCATAGCAATATTAAATTAATACTTGCGTAGCACTTGTTATATAATATATAGATAAATATATATAATCTGTAATATATATATATATATGTAAGAGCATTAAAAAAACATACATGTAACCAAACAGATGGTACAAATAATATAAAAGCGTAACGGATAATTAAAACTATAAGAAAACAAAAAGGCAATAATTAATATATGAGAAACCAAATCACCAAATCATAAATAAAAACAACAAAATGTGGCAGATACTAATTAGATGAGAAAATTCTTAATATAAGATAATAAAATGACAAAATAAAAAGAATAAAATAACATATATATAATATGTGTATATATAATATGTATTATTTCATATGCATGTATATAACATGCATATGTGTGTATTATATATAATATGTATTATAATATGATATATATTCTTAAAGCATCAAATTAAATATGTAGATTGGGTGTTCTGTAAGAACTAAAGGGCGTATGAACTAAAGGCGGTAAAACCTACCAATCTAGTTCATTGTGACAGCCTCTCTAATTCTCCAGAAGAGATAAGGATATGATGCAATATATTATATATATTATATTTATATATATATAAAAATATATTTATAAATATAACACGCATGTGTGCATGTGTGTGTATTGAAAGATAAATATGATGTAATATAAACAGTATATAAGAAATAAAATACCACTAAAGGAATTGAACATGAAAAATATGATATAGGCCGGTAAAGAACTTAGAAAAATAAACTATATGTGTTGTGTGTGTGTGTGTATAGAAAAAGGACAAGAGTGTGTGTGTATAACAATATATATTAATTTATAGGGAGTATATCTAAAGCTTTCAGAGCAAACTCGTGCTGATGATAACGTGTTGTAAAAATAAAGAAAAGAAGAGAGAAGAAGAGAGAATATGATAACAAGAAAGAAATATGAGAAAAACAAGAAAATATGAGAGTATGAAACTATCACTTTCATTTGTGATTTAATGGTGTAGAATGCCTTGTACATGACCGCTATTTATAGGCCTCTCCACATTGAAGTTTCTTCCTATGGTTACAAATAAGTAATGGTAAGCATTATGGCATTAACCATAAGAAAACTCCATACAAATCATTCATTGGGAGGTTACAAGGTTTAAGCATTTAAGAAGAAAAGAATCCTAAGAAGAATCCCAAGAGATGGTAATAT
The DNA here is from genome assembly GCA_037074515.1 of Mimosa bimucronata. Taxonomy (NCBI): domain Eukaryota; kingdom Viridiplantae; phylum Streptophyta; class Magnoliopsida; order Fabales; family Fabaceae; genus Mimosa; species Mimosa bimucronata. The sequence goes on along the minus strand of CM073445.1, from coordinate 28,703,380 downwards.
GGACATCCATTAATAGAAAAATATTTTATAACAATTTTAACGTTTTTATTTATTCGGGAAGAATTTTTTTGTCTTAAAGAGTATTTTATGTTTCGTTGTCAATTTTAACGTTATAAGTAATACTTATATTTAGAAGGTAAAATGGAATAAATAAATAAAATTTAAGAAAGAGTTAATAAACTTTATTTAACCTACTCCCCAGTCCCCATATTCGAGAGTAAATGGTTAGTGGAATGATGTAGTTAGGAACTTCTTATGATATGACCTAGAAAAAGTATTATTATTCCTCCACCCCACATCATAAATTATCTATCTTCAACTAATTAACCATATCCGAGAATAAATAGTTTTTTTTTTTCGTGGGAGAATTAATAGTTGACTCATCAATTTTGTTTTTGTTATCACAAGAATGGATATAACAAGGCTAGTACTAAATTGATGTGACATGAGAATAGAGTATATACATGAGATGAGTTTCGTTTTGTCTTCCTAATTTGATGTTCACATTTTAACAAGATTATTTAAGTGGCATTTGGATTATTGACACCTTAGTTTGTTGAATAATGCTCAATTGGGGGGGGGGGGGGGTTTAGAGAAATCGAGTTTCAGCGAGTTATTTGACTAAATAGTTGAATTGACAACTTTATTATTCACTCTAGTCCTAATTATAAGATCATTTTAACTTTTTTAGAGAAATTAACGGATGTAAAATTAATAACTTTAAACTGATTATAGTTATCTTTTTTCCTCAAAACTAATTTATTCTACTTCTAAACTAATCTATAATCTAATTACATGTGACATATTTTATAATTTAGTGGTCTAATTTGCTTATTTAACTTCCACAAAAAAATATCAAAGTGATCTTATATTTAGGATCCAAGGGAGTATATCAAGAATAAATAATAATTTATTTGCCATTATCAGCATTTATGGGAAGTTTGGAAGCTAATTTTGTACCCCTACTAATATTACACACACTCATTAATCTCTCTGTTCTTAATATATAATATATTTAAAAATTTAATCATAATTCTAAATAAGAGAGGGAGAATTAATGAATATAATCAGATAGTTTTTTTTTTTTAAAAAAAGGATTCAATGTTAAGTCAACTTAACTAGCATTATTAATTTAATCAAATCAAATAAACATACCCTTCATTTAATGCCAAAGGAAGTGCATGATAACATTAGAGGTCTTTATTGGTTTAGCGCTGACCAAAGGGTCATGTGTTTAAACTTCTCAAGGGACGCCTTATCACAATTGTCGTTGAAGCTCGTGTGGACACTAGCAGTGGTTTTTTTTTTTTTTTTAAATATTATCTTGAATATCTCAAGTTTACCTTCATTTTAATTTTAATCCTCAAGTTTTAAAGAGGGGGTTTTAGTCATTTTTTGGACAAAATGGTTCAAATTTTTATTGACTTATATGAACAAATGTTTTAAGTAAAATAAAATTTGAAGGATTAGAACTAAAATGTTGACAACCTTAAAAGAACATAAATTATATTAACCCTTTTTTATTTAGGAAGGATATTTTAATAATAGAACTACAAGAGTTAACTTCAAGTGATAATCTTGTGCATATGAAGGGTATTTTAATAATAGAACCACAAGAGTTAACTTCAAGTGAAAACCTTGCGCCTACAGTGATGTTTCAAGATTCTATTGGCCCTTTCTTGATGTGTTGCTTGTGGGGAGCCCTTGAATGAAATTCACACTATGTTTTCATTTTTTGATAATGCTATGTTTTCATCATTTTGTCTTTACCAGTGTATTAAAAAAAGGCAGTTAGTAACCATATTAAGGTATCTGTAGTGAATAGAAAATAGAGCCAATAAAGTTTGGTGCGGATGGTAAAGAGATTTATTTATAACTATAAGGTTGTGTGTTCAAATCCCACCAGTATAAGAACCTTGTTAATGGATGATCTGTATACTTTCATAAATGCTCTTTGAGTTTGAGACTCTCTCTCTCTCTCTAAACCAATTCACCTAAACTTTATTTATTATAAAAAAAGAAGAAGAAAATATAACAAGAGAAAAATAGACGAAATTATGGGGATAGGCACAAATGATTCAAATTCCGAAATACAATAAATGAGGCTTGTTTTGATTGTGACACCACTTTGTTGTGTCTCATCCGTATATATTTTTGGTAACCTCCCTTGTCCCTAGCTAACAGCCTAACACATTCATTTCAATTCCTTTTTTTTTTCCCGAACATTCATTTCAATTCTTGCACTTTATTTTACATACTCATTTTTTATGATACTTTTTATTTCATATAATAAGCGCCTAATAATTTTATATAAATTAACGAGTAAGTTACTTCTTATAAAATACCCAAATTATCCTCAATAAAAGTCAAATGGTAAAAAAATTTGGGTAACTAATTAGGAAGTTTTATAGGTAGTTATTCTCTCCGTTGTTAAATATAAGATTATACTAGCTTTTTTGAAAGATTAAAGATGCTATATAAATTACTTTAAAGTATTTATAGTCTTTATATTTTCTCAAAACTAATTTCTGTAATTCATAAATTAACATATAATCTAATTATAAATAACATATATTATAATTAATCAATCTATTTGACTTTCTTAATATAGAAAATAAGTTAATTTGATTTTATATTTAAGACAGGGAAATACATATATTATGTGACAAAATATTAAATTTTTAAATATAATATTTATGTTATGAAACATCTGGTTGTCGTTTTTGTAATGAGGAATTAAGGATAGGATATTGGCAAAAAAAAAAAAAAGATAGGATAGAAAGAATGTAATCTATTTTTGAAAAATTAGGGTGATCTGTATTAATTATTCCTTTTCTTTAAAAAAATTATTTTACAAGTTAAGATATACATAATCTTTATGAATTTGGGATTAATTGGTACATGTTTTACAATATTTTTTTAAAATCTTTTTTTTTGGCCAACTTTTTTTTTTTAATTTCCAGCATCCCAAATCCTAAAATGTAATTTTTGTATCTATATGTAAAACAAGAATTCGAGTTAATATATTATTTAACGAAAACTAATTCTGAGTCTTCTAAATAAGCACATGTCAAAATTGCGTTTGTAGTAAGCAGGCCCTCTAATGCGTAGTCACAAATTACAAATCTACAATCAAATTTAATAAAAAAAATATGCCATTGGCAAAAAAAAAGAGGCATACCAAACTACGTAATTCAGTAATTTTGTTCACCTAGACTCTGCACTTAAATGCAATTAAGTCAAATTACTATAGAATAAAAGTTAATCCCACTGACCACTGTTCTTTATTTTAATTTTGGAATTATAAATTGTAAATACCCATATAGCCCGAGTTACATCTCTCTCATGATTTTTTTAATTGCATATAATTTTAATTGACAATTAGAGCTGTGCATCAGGGTCGGCCCGGCCCTACAGGGCTGGCCCTTCAAGGGCCAGGGCCTTAAAAGGGCCGGCTCGAAAAGCCCGGGTAGTGTAAATATCCCTATTTTTCAAAGCCCGGCCCTTGAATGGTAGGGCTCAGGGCTGGGCCGGGCCGGCCCGATTAATGCTTATACACTATTTTTTAATATTTTTCTATAGAAAAAATTAAAGCAAAAAAATCCTTATCGTCAACGTAAATATCAATTTTAATTTACAATACAAACACCAATAAGCAACAAACACTAAGAAATTATCAAACAAAGATAAATATTGTCCATATTTTTATATAAGTCACAAAATATATGTTTATTTTTAATTAATTATTTTAATAAATATTGTCCATATTTATAAATAAGTCACTCACTAAAGAAATTATCAAACAATGATAAAATATTGGGAATTAGGTATTATGGTTTTTTACCTTTAATTAATTTTTTTTATTTTGTAGTTATTAATTTTTTTAAAATATATATATATGTGTGTGACAGGCTTAAAGGGCCGGCCCTCGGCCCTGCAGGGTTGGCCCTTTGAAACCCTCGGCCCTACAGGGCCAGCCCGTGAAACCCGAATCCTTTTTGGAGCCTCCAAAATTAAAACCCGACCCTTCAAAGATCAGAGCCTAAAAAGATCGACCCGATGAGTTTAGCCCGAATTACCAGCTCTGTTGACAATCAACGAATTAATATCCTTTGATTTTGGGATACCGATCCCGTGAGAGGAGATTTCTGTCATTCACTATCGTCTGTGGCCTTGTTTTATCTAGGGAATATACATTTTCTTTTCTTCTTCTTCTTCTTCTTTTTTTTTTTTGCCAGCGAACAATCTAACAACTTTTGAAACTGTTTTCCGTTGTTAGTTAGTGGGCAAGAGGCGTCTGAATTATAGAAATAACTACGGTCAAAATCATTGGATCCCAATTCCCAATACCGTTTAGCCGTCCAACGATCAACTTAATTACTCCCTCCGATCCTAATTATAAGAGCCAGTTGACTTTTTTAAAAAAATTAAGGATGTAAAATGCATCACTATGAATTGTTTATAATTGTTTTTTTTCTCAAAACTAAGTTATTTTACTTACAAATTACCACTCCGTTCCTTATTATAAGTCCACTCTAACTACTTTTCACATATCAATGAGTGGAAGTTATAGCATTAAATATGACATATTTTTTCAACTTTACCCTTATTTAAAAATAGGTATTAAAGTAATATTTATGCATTATAAACATTCTCTCTCATCTTCCTTATTTCCAATACAAGGGTAAAATAGTCATTGTAGCATTAATTGACCATAAAGTGGACTTATAATTAGGAACAAAAAATTCATGATAGTTGGACTTATAATAAGGAAAAGAGTTGTATTATATAATCTAATTATATTTCCCATTTATTAAGTTTTTGGGTCTAATTTGCTTCCTTAATCCCCCCAAAACAAGTCAACTAACTTTTATAATTAGGACCGGAGGTAGTATATTTAACTGCCATTATCAATGTTCCCTAACGAATTTTTGTAATTTAGTTATGAATTGCTTTGCAAGTTGGCGGTAAAAAGGTGAGTTATTTAAAGGCTTATGATTCAGTTTTGTCTTAGAAGTAACCGCAAAAGAGATTCAGAAATATCTTAAGGAGCATTTTTGCTCCTAAAGTGTCCAAATCATAGCAAATTTGCCTCTACCATTTAAAAAGTTAACTTTGACCATTAAATCATCATTTTTTACCCACTAATGCTGATGTGGTTCTTTCACCATATACAAGTAATCATTTTAAGGTTTATTTTTGCCCCAAAAGTAATCATTAAAAAGCGTTTTTCTCACCACTAGTCGTTTAAATTAAATCTAGAAAAATTAAAAAAATAAAATAAAAGAATTATCCATCTGCCCTCTTCCCCCTCTCCACGCAGATTAGTTTTATTATTATCATCTTCCCCTCTCACTACCAGAAAAGACAAAAATGGATATTAACCATTTATTTAATTTTGATTATTTTTTAAACAAAAAAATGTCAATTTTACATAATGACATCATTTGTTTCTCTTCAATCATGATTTATTGTTTAAGCGACTTGTGATGATGAGGTGTGTGATGAGATGTATTTTTGGGTGTAATATGGAGTGTCAAGTGTCATTTAACGGTTAAACTGAACTTGAATAACAGGCCGGACATATTTGGTATGATTTGGATACTTCATAAGAAAAGCGCTCATTGTATTTACTTCCGGGGCAAAAATGGGCGATGACATGTATATGGTAACATAGGTATGTCAACATCAATAGATTAAAAATGAGGATTTAACGGTCAAAGTTAACATTTTAAATAACGGGGATAAATTTACTTTGATTTGATTTTCACACTCCCAAGATAAAATTGCTGCTCACATTATTTCCAAACACTCAATATTTATTTCCAAGTGCTTAAATTATTTTACGGTTACTTCCTAACTAGAAAGTAGAAACGAACGTTAACTGTGAAGTCCCACATCGGCTGGGATCGAGATGTTCCTAGCCTATATAAGGTGATGGAATCTCCTTCCCATCAGGACGCGTTTTCATGGGTGAGTGTGGGAGGCTTCGGCCAGTATCCCTACCATGAGGAACAAAACCGTGAGGGGAGTGTGTGGGGCCCATAGCTATGGGAGCATCCCTACCCAAAGCGGACAATATCCTGATCGAGTTTGGGCTGTTACATTAACCCTTATTTAAATTATATCTGATTGTGTTGTAGAACAGACGGAAATAAACCCTGAAAGGAAATGATCTGAGTCGCGCAAATTTGCACTGTCCTTAGAGTGATTCGCGCTACCACCGGCAGATTGGCAGCGGCACCCCCAGGATTAAACAGACCCCTCTCGCGCGGTGCAAGGAAGCAAGAACTGACGGAAGGATTCTGTAAACCGGCAGGGAGAAAGAGAGGGAGAGAGAGGAAAGTTGTGTATTTACTCAGTCACAACAACCACCCTTTTATAGACGAGGAAAGGCACATGCATCAGGGAACACACCCCTTCCGATCCGACGTACACGTCTGATGAGAACGGGTATGTTGCGCTTCGGAAGAAACGGTAAAACTCTTAGGAACCGTTCTGCCCACACACAGACGCATATTTTCGGATCCAAAGGGTTCTCAACTTTTGAATCCCAAAAAACACGGTTTTCAGGTAAGCATTAATTACACGCGCGCCCATATTTTTCTGAAAACCATCAAAAATATTTTTCGCTAAAAGGTGCCAAGCCTCATATTACACGCGCGCAGGGGGGGAAATCGCCGGATTTCAACTGGATTTTCCACTGGTGGCCCATTGTCGTGCGCGCGAGCCCACTTCTCTCTCAAACCCATGTTACTAGCCCATAAAGTGTTTTAACTTATATAGGCTAGTATTCCCACAAGTCTAAGCAATGTGGAACTTCTTACTCTTTTGACACACCCACATATATACTCATTTTCACAACAGATTGTACAATAAAAGGTTATTTGTTTTTAACATTTCGAGAACGACACACACAGAGGTACATGTGATATGGAGACAGAAGTGTCAGCCTCTAGCTGGCATGGGAGTCACGGGCCTGGCACGTGTGGGCATGGGTCCTTTTTCTTTTCTTCATCTTCTTCACATTTTTATTTTATTTTAAAAATCTCTATCATCTTCTTTAGTCCCTGTTTTGGCTTCACAATATGTTCACATTAAAAATTGAGTTACTATCATGTTTGATCCACCTAGTTCCATAAGAATTTAGTTTAAGTTTAAGTATGTATATTAAAACTAAAACTTGTTAAAAGTAGAAGGACCATTCAGCAAACCTAAACCAAATTTTATAAATCTATATGTATCCAAACCAATTGTTAAAAATTATATAGACTAAACAAAGCGATTAAATTATAATGACTACCGAGGTATTAACCAATTAAAATTTAAACAGTTTCAACATATAAGATTTTTTATTAAACAAATAAGCATAAATAAGATAAACTTGATAATATCTTTATTTACTCACCCTACAGTGCTTAATATGAGATTAAGTCAACTTATTTGGGGAGATTAAAAAAGTGAAATAAATCATTTTAAATTATTCATATTTATTATTTTTTCTGCAAATTAATTTATCTAACTTATATAAGAAATATAATTTAATGAGATGTATTTGTCAAAAAAATAAATAATTTATTTAGTTTCTTTTTTTCCCAACATATTTAGTTTCTTTCATCCATATATAAATCAACTTCATTTTATATTCAGTCAAGATAGAATATTTTTTGGCATAAAAGCATCACTAGTTTATGAATCCTAAAAGACTTTGACAATCATTCGTTACCAAATTACAAGTGTTGTTTTGTGCAAGCTTATTGAAGCAGGTTGAATATCCAAATTTGCCAATGGGGCCACCTAAACAGGTCAAAGGTCAAAACGAAAAGACTTTGCCAGCTCACTGTAGTTGATTGGGTCCCACATCCTCTCTTCCACATTATCAGACGACAGAGGCCAATGAAAATTAGTCAACCCATGAAAAATAATTTAGTATTTCCATGTGTTTGGACTTTGGACTTTGGAGTCTGGCTCTCAGTGTACATAGCACACTCAATCCTAAATCCGGGTGGCTCACTCGTTGCTTGTTCCCTTCCAAATCAAACTCAATCCTAGCAAAATAGATCCGAAGCAATGCTAAATAAAACAGGACCAATCCGCTAATCGGATAGAACGAGACTTGGGACATAGGCATCAAACTAATAGGATGGCTCGGCCAGGAATAAATTTTTTTATAAATAAAATTTATTTTTAATATACAATATAAAATTACTAATAATTTTATGTTTTGTTAATTTATTCAGTTATTCTTTCTAAAATCCTACTTTTCTATTTCTTTTTTTTTTTTGGCCAAGTGTGTTGGTCCCAAACCAATTGGATTAATCACGTGGCTCTGTGGATATGAATCAAAAAGGCCAGCCTGAAGATTTTTCAAATTGGACTTTGTATTTATATTTAGACCAGTCCTACCCTAGTTTTGTGTACCCCTAACACTAACTGTCTTTCTTGTCGTAAGAAACTTTTTTTGGGAAAAAAAAGAGTGGTTATTGCTGTAAGTCATGAGGCAGATGTTAGTTACCACATTTCTTTAAAAAAGTTGTTAGTGTTTAAAATTTATGTAATTTTCCACTTAGCAGATTTTAAATAGAGACACATTTAAAGATATATTTTTAATTTTCAAACAAATTTAATTACTCTACAATCTGTCCTTAATGTTAATAAAGTGATAGTGGTAGGTAACTTGTAAAAAAGTAGTGGAAAGAGACAGAGCGAGTATCTAGTTAGATGAATTTTCTTGAAAGCATGTTACGTTTGTGTTTGAACTTTGAATTGCAACCTGGTACTCCTCCGGTTCTGTTCGGAAAACAAAATAACAAATAGAATAGTTTATTTTGGCAACACAAATCATTTTATTAATATGATTATATTATTATAATCCGCCCATAATTTATATTTATAGTGGTTTTTTTAGTTAGTAATGGCAAAGATGAAAGGTTATTATCTAAAGGGTCAACGTACAAAAATATGAGATATTTTTAAAAATACGTCCAACATTAAATACCATTTTTAAGTGGAAAAGTATTGATGATGAAGTGTAAAAAAAGTGATAATAAAGGCACATTTTTCATTAATATTAAGTTAGAACAGTTACTTTAAACATCATTTTGTCATATGTGATATCTCCCCTTTAAATGTTGGAGACATTATAGTTTGGGAGTAAAAACAGCATAACACTCATGAGTCATCGTTTACCCAGTAGGCCAATACCACACATTTATTATTGGAGACGAAGAAGAAAACATAAATTATGGACATATGGACACATTTATTGCGAATTATTTTTTAGTCCAAGGATATCTTAACATTGTGATTATAAATTCTAATGGAGAGGGAAGATGAGATTATTTTAAAGCTATATATTAACTTCTTAACCTTTGTAAGTTAGATAGTATTGCTTTATAGCAGCTCTTGTTATCATATTGAAAAAGCCACTCTAAACTTCCTTATTAGGGTCAATGAGATGTGATTAGATTATTAATTTTTTTTAAAAAAATAATATTGAAAAATGACTTAGATGTGTTTTAATTGGTTTAAAACTACTAATGTTGAATGTTTAAAATTTAACTTTAATCGTTACCATGTTTAATGATAGTGGAAAGAATTGTTATATTTTGGTTACTTTAAAGGCAAAATTGCTTTTTAAATAACTTCCAGATAACAATACTTCTAAGTGGTTACTTTCAAGATACATTTTTGCCTTGACACTTTAAAAATACCATTCTAATCCCTGTTATTAAGTTTATTAGTGAAAAATATTTGGTCCTTATCAAAAGTCAACTTTGACAGCAATTAACGTTAATGTTAAAATTTTGCTCTTGTGTTAATAAATGTAGAGAGAGAAGGATAAGATGAAACATCAGGTTAGGGACCTCTTCACAACATAAGCCTCTTCATTTAGTATCTCTAATAGTGGTAGGAAGTTGAGAAACTCTTAGCCAATGAAACACAATGTATGAAATATTTTTTGAAGACCCATTTATTAATAATAAGGGCGAAAATAGAATAGTTTACTAAAGTCAAGTGATTTTCAATGAGTTAAGTATAGATGAATTAGGTAATGTGAAGTTATAAAAATAATAAGGTGGTATCTAAGGGGGATAGGATAGGAGGGAGTAAAACGAGGAAGAAAATAGTTTGGGAAATGATGGTTGAAAAGGTAAGTAAGAACTGAGAATGGAAAGGGGTGGTCCCCACGTAGGAGGAAGAGAGCAGCGTACACGTTCCATGCGGGTGGGCGTTTCCACATCACAAACGCGGAGGGCACAGTTTGATGAAACCCTTTTTGCAGGCTCGTGGGGCCCACAGAGAAGCAAACCGGATCTTGTGGGCCCCCCAAATCCCTGCCTCCATTTGGGAGGGGTCCTTGCCTTTTTAGTTGTTCCAATAAGGCCTCCTTGCTTGCCCATCGTTATCCATGCCTTTTTATGCTACCCAAACCCAACCAAAAAAAAATAAAAAATTTGCCAGCTCCTTATTTTGGATTTCATAATAGGAATAGGAGCAAACATTTATCAGTATTTCCCCACTAATTAATTTTTAAAATAATAAAGAGGTTCAATACTTGTTCCCATTCAAAATATATAAGATTTGGGCAATTAATTACAGGTCCTGTGTAAGGGACTTAATTAAGATGAGATCTCACGAAATCACCTAATTAATATGAGGTCCCACAAAGTTGCTATTGCAGGTCAATAAGTTGTTATCGCAAGGTCACAAGTTGTTACAGACCAATAGTGATTTTTAGGCCACAAGTTGCTATTGCAGGCCAAAAAGTTGTTAGTAAGTCACTAACAACTTTTCGGCCTGCAATAGCAACTTTTTGGCTTGCCATAACAACTTTTTGGTATGAACCTCAGATTAATTAGGTGATTTCATGGGACCTCATTTTAATTAAGTCCCTTACACGGCCTGTAATTAATTACCCTATAAGGTTTACAAAGCTAAATCACACAAGTTAATACCTATAGGTTGCAACATCGCCCACTTACTACTTACACAAGTTTGCTCAAACGACGTAGTTGTTGGGAGATGAAAAAAGCTTGTGTTGTAAGCTTCAAAAGGAACTAGTTTTCAGTCCAAAATGGATTGATCAAACCCTATATCTTACCCAAAAAATCACACAATTCTAAATATCTGTCGAGAACAATAAATATGTAGCAGAAATATAACTTACTAATAGATCTCTCATTTATGGGGGAAGAGAGTGACTGAGTGAGAAAATGAGTGCAAGTGTGCAACAATTGTAAGACAGAGTAATAAGAAGAAAGAGATGCAAGGAACTTATAATTAAAGTAGGGGCAAAATAAAAAAGTACTCCCTCCGGTCTTATTTATAAGAGCTGAAAATTTGAATTGAGGTATAAAATATAAGAGCTCATCTTGCATTCTCTCATCATTTAATGCTTTTTTTTCTCCTATTTTGTCCCTAATTCTCTTTCATATTTATTAATGCTCATATATTTCTCTTTCTTAATAGACTCATCATAAATAAGAGTAATATTGGAAAAAGATGTATATTCCAGACACATTTAATTACTTTCACATATTTTCTTAAGAAGTGTGTTTTGGTGGCCGGGTTCTTATAAATAGAACCGGAGGAAGTATTATATGATAAGAGAAATCAAAATAAATTTTAGCTCATATACAAAATCAAACCCCCTCATGCATTTGAACTGTTGAAGTTGATATTTATAATATTTTAAGTCAAGTTAGTAGTAAATTAATAAATGGGTTAATATAATTTTTGGTCCCAAAACTTTTACTCAGTTTTGGTTTTGGTCTTTGAACTTTAAAATTTTTTATTTTGGTACCTGAACTTTACAATTGATGGTTTTGGTCCCTGAACTTTCGGTTAATTTTGGTCTTGGTCCCTAAACTTTCAGTCAATTCTGATTTTGGTCACTGAGCTTTCAGTCAATTTTGGATTTGGTCTCTCAAGCTCAGGGACCAAAACCATCAATTTTAAAGTTCAGGGACCAAAACCAAAATTGACCTAAAATTCAGGGATCAAAATAAAAAATTTTAAAGTTCAGATACCAAAACCAAAATTAAATGAAAGTTAAAGAACTAAAAGTTATATTAACCGAAGATGAAAATGGAGGGAGGGAGGGAGAAAGCTGGGAGGAGAGAGAAGTATAAAGGGTTTTAGGAGTAAATGAGGAAGGTAGAGTTCGTTACAGTTACATACAGGGACATGATATAGTAATAACCTGATGACTCGTCCTTCCCGGTAGTCGTTACCGCCTCTCAACCGAGTCCACATGCCCTGCTAAGCGGATCTCTTAGCACCACAAGGTAATCCTCAAAGCACACCCCTTTTGTTTGCTGAAGAGATCTGACCGCACACACAATATAATCATGGCCATCCATCTATGGGTTTAGTTTTTCTCTTTTTCCATTTGAAGTCTGAAAGCCTCTCCCCCATTCTGTCTCTGCACTCTCCACATAGTCTCTCATTTTCTCTAACACCAATTTCAAGTTCTTAATCATATTATTTTTTAGATTTCAAATATATTTTGAAACCAAAAGGGAAATGAATGTTTTTTTAAAAAATTAACTGCACTTGCTCGAAAATAAAAAAATTTCGCATATGCAATTACTTTTTTGAAAAAAAATATATTTTTTTCTAAATAAATGAAATTTTGGGTTACTTCGAGTATATAGTTAATTAAATATAGGGAAAATTAATTACAAATCCCATAGAAAAAATTTACTATTTAATATAAGGTCCTATGAAATCCCTTCATTAAATTGAAATCCCATCAACTAAGGTTCCTAATTCTGGTCAAAAAGTTATCATCGTTTAGTCAAAAAGTTGTCATCTTTTGATAAAAAATTGTTATTATCGGGTTAAAAGTTATCAGTAACAAGACTTTAAAAAGTTGTTATTCATGATCATAATATTGTTTCAAAGACCCAAAAAGTTGTTAGAGACTAAGAATTTATGACACTTATGAATGATACTCATAGTGTTGATAGTTGTTATAAAGATCCAAAAAATTGTTATTGTCTGGTCAAAAAAATTAAATTGCAATTTATTTCATTTATTTAGAAAAAATATATTTTTTTTCAAAAAGTAATTGCACATGCGGAGATTTTTTATTTTAAAGCAAGTGCAGGTAATTTTTTTAAAAAACATTCATTTCCTTTTCGTTTCAAAATATATTTGATTTCTGAAAAATAATATAATAAAAAACTTGAAATTGGTATTAGACAAATAGGAGGAAGGAAACGAGAGACTATGGGGAGATTGCAGAGACAGAATGTGGGAGGGGGTTTCAGACTTCAAATGGAAAAAAGACAAAAAAACTAAACCCATAGATGGATGGCCATGATTATATCGTGTGTGCGGTCAGATCTCTTCAGCAAACAAAACGGGGTGTGCTTTGAGGATTATCTTGTGGTGCTAAGAGATCCGCTTAGCAGGGCATGTGGACTCCTCTCAACCTATTTCAGGTCTTCAAGCTTCAAACCACATGTCACTTGCTTTGTTGGAATTACCTTCTTGCCCTAGACTCTCTCCAACATTCTCTATTCTTTTTTTTTTTGGCCACCCTTGCAATCTAGATGTTTCAAACTTGAGAAAGCCTTAAAAAAGATCCGCAGTTCTAGACTCAAATTAAAATTAGTAAGGCCTGTTTAGATTAATTTATGAAGAATAGCTTATGAAAAAAAGTTGAACAAAAATTCTTTTTAGAAAATAGATTAGGGGAATAGCTTTTGAAATTGCAGAAAAAATAGTTTCCAACAAAATCTAGGTTTTCTGTTCTAAATCTAGGTTTTGAGATTAAAAAGTTATTCTAAAAAAGTTATAAGTATTTGTCTGTCTTAACCAAATCTAAATTTGACAGTTAAAAATTATTTTGAAAAATTTGAATATATTTATCTGTTATGATTTTGAAACCTAGGTTTGAGCCCAAATCTCAAGTCTAGGTTGAAAAAGCTATTGCCAGATTTTAACTCCAACTAAAATTATTTTAAAGTTGATTCTATTCCTATATATATATATAAACATATATATGCTCCCTTATCTTCTACTACTCCTTTAATTATAAATCAGTTTTAACAAGTTTTATGGGATAGATAAAAACTTTTTCTTAAAATGAAAACTGCATCTTATTACTTAAAAGGAGTGCATGTAGGTCACCTTCCACTTGTTTCATTAATAAAAAAAAAAAACTCATGATATAAAGGTGGGGTTGATCAGGCGTAAAAAAAAATACTCTCAAAGGTATGGGAACAAAAAAACATTAGATACCATCAATTCTACCCTATAATCAAATATCTTTTTTATTTTACCTCTTTTCAGTATAAACTGGACTGAAAGAATAAATCTACATTAAAATTGTATACTTATTCTTAAAAAACTAATGGTATCATTATAAATTATAATACAAAATTGTCATCTCTCTACTTATAAATAGAATTATAGAATTATAGAACTAATTTGTTACCCGCCCTATGCTATGTATGATATTGTCAATCAAATCTCCTCATTAATAATTTTCATCATTTCAAAAACCGTACCACTTCTTTCTGTTTTTAATATAAGATCAAGTTATAAGTTGATTTACTTGGAGAGGTTAAGAAAACAAAATAAATTACTTTAAAGCATTTATATTTATTATTATTTTTTTAAATTAATTTATTAGATTTATAAACTAAATATAATTTAATGACATGTAACATATTTTATAATTAAATTATTTGTATGTATCTGTTCAAATATCTGACAATATTTTTGTACTAGTTTAAATAAGTTCCAATCCATCTCGTTTCCTATGTTGATTATATTTTTCATAATATCTATTGAAGCATTTTTATCTCTATGCATTAAATTTTAATCACGAAGAGACAGGATAGTTTTTTTTTATGTGCAAATTTCTTGCAAATAAAAACAAGATAACATATAAGCTCTATTTTTTGCATCTTAAATATGTTAGAACATTATGTTTCGGATGAGAGAGTATAAACTTTATTTTTCTACCAACTTCTACATGAATGGAAAGGGGAATATTCAGTAATAGCTAGTAATTTAGTAAATAATGCATTAAACGTTATGAATGATAATGTATTTAGGAAAAAATGAAAACAAGTTTTATATTTAACATCAAATAGGATACCGTCCAAATGTTCAATAGTGTTATCTTTATCATCCCTGACCCCGTCACAATTGTAATTACTCTTTCTACAATTTTTATACGATATAAACAAGCGTATCATCATGTGGATAAATACATGGTTATTCAGTTTAAGTAAGCTGAGATAGTATGACGATGGAAACCGTCATATGTTGGGTGTGTTCAAGTTAATGTTGATGACACGTGAATGATGCACGATAACTTCTCAACATGCAGAGGAGCAACTTAGAATTATGGTAGTGATTTTGCGTTCAATATTGGAATGTGCTAAAGGTTGCATGCGGAGGTGTAGGCACTCCTTTGAAGGTTCACTACTACAGAAATACTCTATTGCAGCGCAACAATAGCAGCGCTTGTAAAACGTAAGTGATGGGATAAGTATAATATGACCTATACCAGCGCTTTTTAAAAAAAGTGATGGTATATGTATAAACATATACCAGCGCTTAAGCGCTGCTATAGGCCCATGTGATTTAAATTTTCTTTAAAAAATTACCTAAAACCAATTTTAAATAAAATTTAAATGAAATGGGCCCAATAGCAGCGCTTAAGCGCTGCTATAGGCCTAAAATATGTATTTTTAAATTTTCTTTCCTTTTTTAAAATGAATTAGTATTTTTAAAATTGGTTTTAGACATTTTTTAAATGAAATTTAAATCACATGGGGCCTACATAGGCCAAAATAGGTATTTTTAAATTTTCTTTCCTTTTTTAAAATGAATTAGTATTTTTAAAATTGGTTTTAGACATTTTTTAAATAAAATTTAAATGAAATGGGCCCTATAGCAGCGTTTAAGCGCTGCTATAGGCCTAAAATATGTATTTTTAAATTTTCTTTCATTTTTTAAAATGAATTAGTATTTTTAAAATTGGTTTTAGACATTTTTTAAATGAAATTTAAATCACATGGGGCCTACATAGGCCTAAATAGGTATTTTTAAATTTTCTTTCCTTTTTTAAAATGAATTAGTATTTTTAAAATTGGTTTTAGACATTTTTTAAATAAAATTTAAATGAAATGGGCCCTATAGCAGCGCTTAAGCGCTGCTATAGGCCTAAAATATGTATTTTTAAATTTTCTTTCCTTTTTTAAAATGAATTAGTATTTTTAAAATTGGTTTTAGACATTTTTTAAATGAAATTTAAATCACATGGGGCCTACATAGGCCTAAATAGGTATTTTTAAATTTTCTTTCCTTTTTTAAAATGAATTAGTATTTTTAAAATTGGTTTTAGACATTTTTTAAATAAAATTTAAATCACATGGGGCCTACATAGGCCTAAATAAGTATTTTTAAATTTTCTTTCCATTTTTAAAATGAATTAGTATTTTTAAATTTGGTTTTAGACATTTTTTAAATAAAATTTAAATGAAATGGGCCCTATAGCAGCGCTTAAGCGCTGCTATAGGCCTAAATATGTATTTTTAAATTTTATTTCTTTTTTTAAAATGAATTAGTAATTTTAAAATTGGTTTTAGATATTTTTTAAATAAAATTTAAATGACATGGGGCTTATATAGGCCTAAATAGGTATTTTTAAATTTTCTTTCCTTTTTTAATATGAATTAGTAGTTTAAAAATTGGTTTTAGATATTTTTTAAATAAAATTTAAATGACAGAGGGCCTATAGCAGCGCTTAAGCGCTGCTATAGGACTAAATATGTATTTTTAAATGAATTAGTATTTTATTTAATTGTGTTAGATATAAAAATTAAGTCCCAGGGGGCCTATAGCAGCGTTTAAGCGCTGCTATAGGCCCCCTGGGACTTAATTTTTATATTGAAAAATATGTATTTTTAAATTGTTTTCCCTTTTTTTTAAAAATGCCTGTGTCACTCCCCGCCACATTGTTTTCCATTTCCCTCCCTCTAATTTTTCCCATTTCCCTCTCCAAATACTTCTCCTTCCCGTGCCTCAAACCCTAGGAACCCCTCCCTCATTTTCTTCATCCATCTCCCTAAATTGAAACAGCTAAAGAATCAGGAATTCTTGGTGAAGCTTTATGCTCTGGTCGTGCCCAGTATATGACTTTAGATCTTCGTAACAAAGCCCAAGTACTTAAAGGTAGCTCTTTTTTCCCCTCTGCTTATGGCTGTTTAACTTCTATTGCAACTACGAATGTGAAGGGCGATATTTGAGCTGTGCAACTGCTGCATTTTCGCTGCAGTGTGTGAAGGTAACTCAAGTAAGTCCATTCGAATGGAAAAATTCAGAGAAGGGAGAGAAAGAAATTTCTAAAGCTCAAGCCCAAGGTCGACCTCCACTACGTTTGAGTCGCCGCAAACTACCCGGTTTGATTTCCTTAGCATGGCCTCTATTTTATTTTAATATTCTCAAACTCTTTCGAAGTTCTTATTCAGGTTGTTATTATTGCGTGCACTTTTAGAGTAAGAAAGGTCAATAAAAATCCATTACAGAATATCCCCAGATTTTGAGTTTGACGTGTGGGAAGTGTATGCAAATTTTTTATCCATTTTCAATGATAAATTCTTTATTTAAATTTTTATTATGTAATGATGCTGCAGCTTTCTGTAATTTCTTACCAATGTTTTAAGGGCAAGCTCCACAGCTTCCATCTACATGGATTTCTACATATATTAATCCAGTAGTGTATTCTCATTTGGAAAATGATCACTAGAAATATGTGTCAGAGCATCCTTCGAGTTTGGGTTCATCTATGCTGTATGAAGATTTGGTTATTATTATCATTATCAATACTAAAGCAAAGTTCCCAATTAATAGCATCTACAGTGCAAATTCCAATAGATTTCAGCGTAGCGCTCTATACAATCAAATAATCTAAAAGCAGGTTTCATGCTCTGCGAGAATGATTTGGTGATCACACTTTACTAAGGTCCATTGATTTCATCATACGTTAAATATATAAATATATATAATGTAATATAAAATAATTTGAAGCTTTTTGGTACTTTTTTGTCCTTCCTTTTTATGCAAAATTGTTGGATTCATGGCCATATTTCTATATATACACTATTATTCAGTCTCTCAATTCATGCTTATGCATACTTGAAATCTTACTGAAAATCACCACCAGCTCATTCAATTAATTTTGGGTGAGTTATGAGGCTATGAGTCATGTCACTGTTTTCAAGTTTGAATTTATAAATCATGTGTTTTTGTAGCCAGAGTACTCAATATCATCATAACGTTGCTTAACTTTGACCGTTGGAGGATTCCTGCAATTTTTGGAATTCTTGTATTCCTACATAATCGGCACTGATGGGTGGTTGTCTCATTCAGATATTGTTTGAGAAACTCAACATCCAAATAATTCATTCTATATCAGCTTCTCTATCACTCAAGTAACCAAACTAATCTTTAACAAAATCTTCCAACTTGTGATAATGCCTCCCGCAAGGTAATTCCATGGATGTGCATCTTTGTAGTTGGCAATTCGTGACTGTTAATATTTCATGACAATTTGGATATAACTATTTGTATATGAATTTGTTTTGTTGTAATTAGATTGAATGTGTTTTAGACCATCTTCCAGTTGCTGTTCTTAGAGGAGGGATGGAGGGCAATCAACCACATATGAATCCATGTGTTCAGAGAGAGCAGCAGCAAAGTCAGAGTTGCCGAAGAGTTCGAGTTCTAGATTGGCTTTCAACAAATTTTGTGTTGTGTCAAAGTCACAATTGCTATATTAGAACTGGTATGCTTTCTTGCAGTATCTCCTTTTCATTTTTTCATTTACACCCTCAAATTCAAAAGCTAATTATTGCAATGGAGTGCATAATTGTTGCCATATAAGAATGTAAAAAATTGAAGTTTTGTTGTTTTCATAGAAAAAAGTTGAACTCTTCTCTTTTTTCCTTGAACCATTGCTAGTTGTCTGGTTGTGTAACATTTTCAGCTTCTATTGTCATTGAAGAATTTGGTCACAAAGAGGAGTATGGGCCTTTATTTGTCACAACTTTTGAAAGAATTTCTGGAAGATTCTTGATTGGAATTTGGATATATTTACCAATTGGAGTATGTATCTCAGGATATGATGGCAACTTCTAGTTCCCTTCTTGAAGTTTCTTCTCAGAAAGCAGTTATATGTTGCATGGAGATGCATCGTGGAGCAGCTCTTGCTTCAATGTCATATATGATTTTAAGAGTAAATTATACTGTTTTATTCTTGTTGACTTGTGTTGGGTAGTTTAGTAAAATCTTATTAGATTTTGCTACAATCTTTAAGCTGTACATTAATTAACTTTCTCAATCTGTGTATAGCATAGCATTAAATGGTGTTTATTAGTTAAATGATGTTTATTAATTCCTCCATTGACTTTTCAGGTTTCTTAGATGTGGGCTTGGTCTCTCTTGTTGGAATGTGTGAATTGTATCCTTGAAGGGTCATTCAACGCCACAGCCATTCATGTCATTTGTCTCAGTGGAGAGGGGCTTGTTTCTAATTTCTAATGTTGTGTATGCTTTGGTGTTTCTGCAATGTCGCTGGTTGGTTTATTGCAACTAGAGCCGGGATATCGGGCCAGCCCGCGGGTTTCGGGCCAACCCGGCCCGACCCGTTTTGGACCCGAAATGATTCTGTCCAGGGTCCCCTTGACCCTGGACCGAATAGCCCGACAGCCCGATATATTATTTAAAAAAAATGCCAGAAGCCAAGCAGCCACAACCCATAGCCAAGCAGCCACAGCCCAAAGCCAAGCAGCCACAAAAAAATTACAGCAACAAAATCAACAAGCCAGCCAATTCATAGTTCATACACTTTTCTCAAAGCCCAGGTATTGAATCTTCACTTCTCCCACTATATATCAAAAAAATCGGAAGATAGATTCATGTATTGTTGGGAAAACAGGGAGAACAATTCGAAGGGCATTTTCAGCGGAATATTCTACCAAATATCATAGAAAATAACTGGTGAGTGTTCATGGATTTCTAACACAGGGGAAAAAAATTACTCCTTGTAATCATACCAGTGAACCATAAATCACAACAAATTCACCTCAATTTATGAAAATGCTCCGAAATGCAGGGGAAAAGAAGAACCTAAACAAATGAAGGAAAAAGAGAAGAATTACTTTGTAAATAAGGGGATAGGCGTTTATTAACAAATCTAGAATCTTCAGGACCGCCATGGCCGTCGTAGACACCGATCTAGGTAGCGGAGGGAGACGTAAAAACATGACTCTGATCTTCGAGGCTGGAATTGGCTTGAACGACGGCGATGGAGAAACCACCGGAGGCATGTGGCTTCAAATCGGAGCGAAAGAACGAACGAATAAGGAAGAACGGAGGGAGAGCCGGAGGCGGAGAGGCGATGGTCTGCAAGAGGCCGAGAAATGGTGCTGATGGTTTGCTAGGGTTCGCCGTTCGTGGAGAGAGAAGAGAGGAATGGGGTGTGTGTGTTGAAGTGAAATCGAAGTTAGAGGGTGAGGGTCTGAGGGAGGCTGAGTCTGAGTCAGTGAGTGAGTGGCTGTCTTTTTTTTTTTTTTTAATATCGGGCTAACCAGTCAGACCGACGGGTTAAGCCCGATTTAGCCCGAAACTATCGGGCTTCGGGTTGTTTGAGCCCGATTAGTTTCGGGCTGTTTTTCGATCAGCCCAAGACCGAATTTTTTGGCCCTAATCGGGCCCAACCCGACGGGTTGGGCCCGAAATCCCACCTCTAATTGCAACTCATTGTAACTTTATTGTTTCAGTTTTCTTCACGTCTAATAAACATAATTTGATATGTAATTTCTAAATTGATGCAGGGATAAAAATTAATTTTTTTAAAAAAATAATACCTATAGCAGCGCTTATTTAATAAGCGCTGCTATAGGTATTATTTTTTTAAAAAATAAATTACCTATCGCAGCGCTTAAGCGCTGCTTTAGGTCACCTATCGCAGCGCTTAACAAACGCTGTGTTAGGCTTAATAGCCTATAGCATCACTGGCTATTGCAGCGCTTATAAGCGCTGCTATAGGGTCAAAATAAGTGCTGCTATAGACATTTTCTGTAGTAATGGTTAAAGCAGGCATAAAATTTATAATTGAGGAGAGTTGTCATCAACACAGATTGTTGGGACGTGGTAAATGCACTATCGGAAGGTCAGGCTGAAGTTCATTCTGAAGGAAATTTGTTAACGGAAATTTGAGTCTAGTTATCAAGAAATTGATATGAGGGTGTGGAGTGGTGTAATAGAAACGTCAATGCACTGATTAATATATTGACAAAGTAAGAGCTAAAGGTTGGAGAAGGAAATGTTTACTTATAATTACCACCAATTTTTTTGTTAGATGCCTTTAGAGTACAGTAAACTTAGAAAACTAACTTCCAGTGCTTTATTGTAACGAAAAAAGTTAGATAGATGAAATATAATTAGGGAAAATTAATTATGAGTCCCGTGTAAAAAACTTAATTAAGATAAGGTCCCACGAAATCACATAATTAATCTCATGTCACACGAAGTTGTTATTGGTAGATCAAAAGTTATTACTGAACAAGAGTTAAAAAGTTGTGATCGTCATACTCCAAGTTGTTATCGTCTGGCTAAAAGTTGTTACCGTTAGGCTAAAAAGTTGTTATCACCTGGTCAAAAGTTATTAGTGACTGACTGAGGATCTAATTATGGGTCAATAACAATTTTTGACTAGACGATAACAATTGTTTGCTGATAACAACTTAATGTGCATACTAACTTCCTGTCAAATATATGAGATTAATTACGTTATTTTGTGGGACCTCATTTTAGTTAAGTTCCTTACACTGCACCTATAATTAATTTTCCCTATAAATTAGTTTTTAAATTATAAAAACTAAAAGAGTAATTATTACTTATATTTAACAAAAACTATAATTTGGTCATCATAAAGGTCCGGTTTAAGTATCCGTTTTGTTGGGTTGAGACTGATTTCGACATTGTAAGGAATATTTTTTTAGGACTAGTAACTTAAGCAAACACAGAGTTTAGTGAGTTGAAAGTTGAAACTGCACTTGTTTAAACATGTAAATTAATAAGGAATGGATGGACTTCAATCACTTCATTGATACGAATGGAAAATGAAGCACAAGTTTGATGTGCGGCTTCACACCCTTCAATCATCCCACCTGTTCCACGCTAACATATCAAATTAAAATTCATTACAAACGCTTGGACACATTTTTCATTGTTTAAAATAAATTTTTATAGGGTTACCTCTTAATACATCGTATTTAGTTATCGTAATATTGGAGATGGTTTTCCTTAAAACATTTTTTTTTTCCGATTCACACAATCTTGAATTTGAGATCTATTGTTGAAGCGTTCAAAATCCCTTACATTAAAACCAACATTTGTTACTCCCTCCTATCCTAAATAGTAAATATATGATCTATCGAGGAATTGATTTTAATCCTAACTATAAGACTTAATTCAAATTTTTGTCAACTTCTTTTTAAATTATCTTTATTAATATTTTTCTAACAATAATCAAGTAAGAGATAAGAGAGGGAATAAGGTAATGTGATTGGAGTGTTTTAAGAAAACACACTATTCGAATTAATATAACCAAGATCCTAAATTAATCAAATTAGTTAAATAGGTCTTATTTAGGAATATTCTAAAACAAGAAGTAGCCCCACGCATATATGGTTTTAGACATTTTGGCCCTTTACTCGAGCTATATACAAAAATTTTAAATATTATAAATTCGGAGAAGTTAAGAATATTTTAAGGGTTAAGGATAAAAAATACACATGTGATTTTTGTTAAAGGTTCGTCCAGCATCAAGTTTTTTTTGGACCAAAAGTAACTATGTACTTCCAAATTAAAATCAAAAGTCACACTTACACTTATATTCCAAAGGAAAGCGCTTAATGCTGGAAGAATTTTTTGACAAAATCACATGTGTATTTTTTACTCTAATTTAACGATAAATGTGACTTTTGATCCTAATTTAGAAGTTCATATTTACTTTTGGTCTAAAAACAAATCACTTGGTGTTGGACGAACTTTTGATCAAAGCACATGTGTATTTTTACGCTTAACCCATATTTTAATCTTGATTAAAAATGAATGAAGGGTACTGATTACACAGATGATAAATTCATGAAAATAGTTAACATAAATAGCATTTGTTTCAAAAGCTTTTAAAACATGCAACTGATACTGGCCCTCGTCAAATGCATAATTGCCATTAAAAAAATATCATCAACAGTCCCATTCAATAATCGAATGAACATAAGAACTCTGAAAGGTACAAAATAATGTTGTTTGGTAGTATGGAAAGTAGAACCAATTAATAAACAAAAACGTTGCGGACCTAATTATCAATGTTAACAATAACATATCCACAAAACGATTTCTTTTCTTTCTTTGTTTCTTCTTAACACCTCCATGTGGGATTAGTTTAATAAAAAGATGAATGAAAAGTGAGAGAAAAGAAAACACGTGATGCAAAAGGGAAATAATAAAAACAAAGGACAGTAAGAGAAGTGGGTGTAGGGTCTATAATGCAATGGCCTACCAAAGAGATAGACTAAATTTGGTGTCACCAAACATAGCAAATTTTATGTAAACATGCCCTATTTAGGCTATTATACCCACTAGCAATCAATACACGGATTCTTGTTCCTTGCCCAAGCTATCATAGTAGGTTCTTTCCTTTATATGTTAGGACACAATCTGGTGAATTCAAGATTTGTTAATTTATATGTCGAGTATGGTTTTGTGTAATGAATGTGTGTCTGTTGGCCAAAAAAAAAAAAAAAAGTGTAATGAATGTGTGTCGTTGTTGATGTTGATTGTCTTTCTTTATGAGTCCAAGAGGCATCTATATGGGCTTTCATTCCGGCCCATTGGTGAGTTAATGGTAGTGACATGTTAGATTTAAAGTATGTTATTTATACCACGTGTTATGGTGGAAGAGGGTTTGATGGTTTAAATATGAGGTTTCAAAGTTTGAGTATATGAATATTAGATAACACTTTTGAGATTTGAGAGAGTTACCTCGTGAGACTTTGACAAAGTTTAAATCTGACCCGGTGATACAACCATGTTAAAAAGTAAATAATTCATACTTAAAATTTATATAGTTTCAACAAATTGATACAACATTTGCAACTCGTTTTTCAGTATTTTATAAATTTAACTACTCCATTCGTTACTAAATGTAAGATCTAATTACCTAATTTAATTAGATTAATGAAATTAGTTAAAACCACATGATATTATTAAAACACCCTAACCATTTACCTTTACTCCCATCCTCCCACTATTACTTGTTTATATTGAGGAGTATCAATATGAATAATTTGGGGAGAAGTTGAGAAAAATTAAAAAATATATTATATTTAGGAGCAAACTCACATCTTCAAAGAAGTCTTATATTTAGGAGCGGCTAGAGTATTAATTATAACATGAGTTGTGTTGCATCTAATTGAGTTAACTTGTAACTGAGTCAAAATTAGGGAAATAGATAATTATTTTTTGAGTATAAAAATTGACTTGATAATTACATTTTCATTTAAACAGTTTAGTGAAAGGGAAAATAACAGATAAATACCTTCTGTATTTCAAAATCACATATAGAATATTTAACTAGTTGAATAATGGTATTAATAATTACAAATAATACATCTAGGATTTTGAAATTCAGCATATATTTATCTGTCAATTTCCCCTTAATGAAATCACAATGGAATGAAATGTACCAGTTTTAGTGCTCATTATATAGTGATGAGGACTAAGAGCTCCTCGCTACAGTACACCTGGCCAGTTGATTAAAATTTCAACAGTCCATATTCACAATTTTTCAACAGATGATTTTTCAAGTAGAAAATCATTTTTTCATTAAAAAACCTAATGATTAAAATAGTATCTTTATTTCAGACTATGTACACATTAAAATATTTTTAAAAAAATTAAAAACATAAAAATTTGATGTATACCATCCAAATTATATCCAAACACTCTATTTCAGAAATAGGTTCCATCAATTACTCTTGTTATGCATGAGAAAACTGAATCATGACTCCCTTCTTCTTCCAATTAGATGCACAAAATTACAGCTTTCAAGCTCAACCCATATTAAACTTGAAAGAAAGAACACAAAACTGAAGCCTTCTTTACACTTTGCAACAACATGCAACATGATCCATCACTAGATCCAACATAAAAATGGTCCGTAAAAGAGAGGTGTGCATAATATAATATGGGCTTTTCAGCCCATGAACTATTTTGTAGGAACAGTAGTAGAGCCCAGCCGCCAAAAACAGTTAACAGTTACCGTTAGTTACATACGCATCTTTCCTATGGGCAAACCCTCGCCCACAGATTAGAGGGTACCCCACAACCCACAAGGCCACAACTTTCCCTTCCCACATTTCCATCTGAGCCACCTTGGTAATCAAAATCAACTTCTTCTCGTTTTGCGCCTAAAAATCGAATCTTTATTTATTCCCTTTTATGTTCACATCGCTTTTTACAATTACAACATTTTCAGTTTTTCGGAGAAACAACACGAAGGAAGCA
Organism: Mimosa bimucronata; assembly: GCA_037074515.1. NCBI lineage: Eukaryota > Viridiplantae > Streptophyta > Magnoliopsida > Fabales > Fabaceae > Mimosa > Mimosa bimucronata. The sequence continues at coordinate 28,677,775 of CM073445.1, read as the reverse complement.
AACAATGGTGATACTACTGGTGGCAACAACGACTGACCCAGCTTCGATCAACCCGGCTAATGCCTTGTTGGCGAAACCCGGATGGCAACCCGGACCGAACTTCCAGGTTTGAAAGAGTTTGATGTGATCAAATCTATCATTTCAATTAATTGATGATTTTTTTTTTTTTTCATTCTGATTTTGTCATTTTGTTGTGTTGGGTCAATTTAGGATGATATGAAGTGCTTTGTGAATCAAGGTGCTAGAGTGTTGTTGCATGGGAATGGTATAGTGGAAGAGGATGATCTGGACAAGAGGTGGGAGGACAAGACTGGTGAGGTGGTGGATGAGGTCATCTTCTTCAGCAAGCACACTGCGGTTTCTAATAAACCTGCTCTTACTGTTCACCCAATTGGTACTTTCTTGTTAAACCCTTGCTTGGGTTTCTTAGTGGAGTGAAATGTTTGATGTATATTAACTCTATGTTTAGTATGAGAGTTAGTTAACTAATTTGGAGAGATTAATGAAGCTAAACAAATAACTTGATTATAGTATATGTTACATGGTCTTTCTAAGCACTCAAATACTTGTGTGGATTGTTAGATTATATATTAGTTTATAAATCAGGCAAATCAGTTTGAAGAAAAATGGTAAATATAAGAGATAAAGTAAAAAGATATGTTATATTTTTGACCAAAATTAATTCTAAACTAGCTCTTCTAGGCACTGGAGGTACTAACATTTTGTTGTTATAATGTGTGTAGGGGTGCCTCATTTGCGTGAAGGTGATGATCCACCTCAAGGTGGGAAACCTGGATGGGCTGCAATACCCAGTCCTCGGATCGGGCCTTGGATCCGGCATTTGAAAAAACTTGCCCAAGATCATAAGCTGGTCCCTGAATTCGAGGTATGCTTTTACTTATTGGAATTTAGGTTACTTTTCTCTCATTTGGCTGGTGTTTCTTGTCTAATAATAAGTGCTCTTCCTTAGTTTATCATCCCACTGTGGTTGTAGTTTACAAATGGGCAATCAATAGCTTTGTAATGATTGCATCATTAACCTTTTAACCAATTATCTGATACCTATTTTTCTTTAGTTTTGTGAAAGATTCTAAGACATAATCCTATTTCCTCAATTTAGATCACTTTGGAGGCTACTCATCACGGGCCATTGACAAATAAGCCAACCATGTTCCTAGAGATTGGTGAGCATTTCTTTTTTTTCTGCCTTTCAGAATATTTTAGTTCACAAATTTGATGTTTTCTATACCTTAATAAGCATACTGCATGATCCTCCAGTTGCTCAAACGAGCGTAAAAAAACTGCTAGGTTTTTGCTTCTACCGTTATTAGGCTGAGGCTGTCTTACTTTTTGTTTTGGTGTTTTCTCTTTTCTATTGAAATATTACTTGTAAAGAAGGTGCCATCCTTTTCAGTTTTCCCTGTGGAAAAAAGATGGAGCAATGTAAATTAGAGCTTGCGTAGTAGTTAACTTATATTACTATAATCTCTTTATGTGAATATCTCCGGAAATATGCATTTACTTTTTCCCTGATTCTTGCACATCGCTTTAACCAGGAATGTATTTCTGTATCCTTTTTATTGTGGCTTCGTGCTGAAGTAATTAAATCACAGAGATCTTACATTATATCTTGTCCTACATGATCACTTCCATCCAATCCTTGCCAGAAAAATTTATTTCCTTATTCTGTGGTTTTATTTGACTTCTGGGTCCTCATTAATAATGTGTTTTTCATTCAGTATTATTCCCTGTCCAATCCTTTTTTACCACATGTCTTTCCTTTTGACTAGCTTGTCATCCTTGGTCTTTCACTTGTGCAACACTTAAGATCCTTTTTTAAGAAAACTTCCCCTTTTCCATTAGAGCATATATTTGCCTTTCGTTCTTTGGCAGTTTTGGCTGCCACGCCCTAAGAAACATTCTAAGTTTACTGAAGAAGCAATTAACAAAATTTATTCTTAATGATTGATAAAGGATGGGTTTTCTCTTTCTGGTGTAGGAAGTACTGATGACTATTGGAAGAGGCAGGATGCTGCTGAAGTTATGGCTCAGGTCCGGTGGTCTATATAGCCTGTGCACCAGTATCTATAATGTTCTTGCATGGATAACTTTTTTCCTTCCAAAATTTCCTCATAAATTGCAATTTTAAATCTAATTATAAATGAAGAAGATCAACATTAGATAGGCAGCTCTAAAGTGGTAGTGTACTTTGTTTATTGAACTACTATTGTTTGACTTCCTGCAGTTAGCATGGGAAGGACTTGGACTTGGAGGAGGGGCAGATATAGGAAACTGGAACAGGTAAAACCGTTGATCTAAGAAAATCGATTGCTTGGTACTAATTCTTATGCAGTTCAATGCCAAGTTTGAATGATTTAATTGTCTTGTATCTGAAGTGAGAGAAGATTTGGTTACCGATAGAGCACAATGGCGTCGTGCGATCCATGTAGCCGTCCCTACTTAGTGGGATAAGGCTTGGTTGTTGTTGTAGCTGAAGTGAGAGACTGTTTTCACTGCAATTTTTTGTTTGGGTCTGGTACACATAACTAAGTTATGAGGTCTTCTTATCTTGGAAAACTTAATGGGATAGAAGAAAATTGGTCTTTGGGCTGTGGTCATCTCATTTTCACCTTTGGTTAACTTCAGTATCTTATCGAAGCATAAAATGGGTTCTACATCAATATATGCTTAATTTGACTTTTGATTTTAATAGCTTTCTCCGTATTGGGAAGGTTCTCTAACTTAAATTTAATTCTCATTCTCCTGCAGGGAGAATGTTAAGAAGAAAGTCCTTCTTGGGATAGGTGGTGGACATTATGCTCCTCGGCATATGGATGTAATTATGTAAGTAGTCCTTGAGTATGAGCTACTGTATGTTTTGTTTATTAAAAAAATTGAATTTCCTGATTATGACCACCTATAAATAGCAAAAGGTTAAATTTAAGTTGAACCAGCTTCTCCCAAACCTCTTAAACCTTTTCAACTTCAACTTCTGCTTTATTTGATCAATGTATGCCTTCTGGTATACAACATTTAACGATGCACGGTCGATGCGGATAAACTATTGACAATTTCCCAAGCTGTATCAGTTGTTGAGGATTACTTTGGAATTGAAATTCCTTAATGCTAAGATGATTTACTTCTATTCATGAGTATCATGCCTCCTTAAATGGAACATGATTATACTCACTGTTCATGCAATGCTAGGAAAGGCGATGTTTGGGTGGGTCACCTACTTTCTGGATATTCCTTGCCTATGGATGATCCAAACCAATCAAAAGCGGGAACAGATGAGAAAGAGATTGGTGGGACTTGGAGATCGTCTATAACTGCAGCTTATGAGGCCACCAGAGCTGGTTTTCCTGGTGGTGAAATTATTGCCCATCTTGACCACAAGTAAGCTTTTCTGAGCTTTAATACTTTATATGCTGTTTGCTGGGCCATTGTTTTGTTATGTGTTTTCCCTTTTGGCCCTTTTTCCCCCACTGCTCTTTCTTGAAGTACTTCTAAGAAATTTTTCGAGTGAACTTGTCCAAATTGATAATATTTTTTTTTAAAAAAAAAATAATAAAGCAGTTATTTGTTTTTGCAATTATAACACTAGTCTCTGAGTAGCTATTTGGTTGTCCTCAACTATCACCTTACAGGAGTTTCAAGGGCTGGCAGAAGAATGCCATAACAGGATTTCTTACTGAGAAGAATATTAAAATTGGCAAACCAAATGACTTCTATTGACTTTGAAGGATGATATGTTCAAGAAACTGAGTTTCTACAGAGCCAAGGTGAAGGCAGACAGAAGATTGTTGCATATTTGCAATCATTTGAGAGATGATTTTATGTTGATAAATCAAGTAGGAGATGATGACTTGATTTATCCGCAAAAATTCAGGGGGCTGTTGAACCCAGCGACATTTTTTTTTACCTCCCTCAGTTTATATTTCATTAGAAAAGTGAAAAATCTGCTGTACCTGACTTTACCATATAAACTTATTATGATCACACGTATTTTTGAGGGATGATATACTTACATATTTTGAGTCCATCTGATAATTGTTTCACAAAACTCTGTTAAATTTATACTCCCTCTATCCTTAATTATAAGCTTCATATTTGTGAATGGGTTTGTCCCAAAATATGAGCTTCATTTTAGGGTTGTCTAAGCATCTATTGCATTTTTTTTCAATTTTACCCATTGTTTATTTTTTTCCCATATACTCTCTTCTATCTTTATTATCTCTTATTTGTCATTCTCTTTCATCTTTAATAATAATGACAAATTTGGAAAATAAATTAGGTTCTTTACATAATCATTGCTTTTAAATAATTGAAGTAGTTTTTTTAAATAAAACAAAGTAATTATTTAAAATTTATATTCAGATAGGCACGAGGGAGTATCAATCTATCATGGAGTTATGGAACGAGATTCTTATCATATAACTATAAGTCTACCGATGCATATGTAACATTGATCCACGATCTTAACGATGTCCTGAAGGAAAATGCCAAAACATGATATATTTACATATATACATATAAGTATGTATGCATATTTTATTGTTTAGGGGCAGACCAAGAACATGAGGTATGAGTATGACATGAGAGAAGGAAATTAATAATGGGGCGGACCAAATGTATATGTGAGCTGGTTGACAAGGTGCCCTGAGCTACTGAGCTGAAGGGTCCGTGTCCCAATTGAAAAGAGGAAAGAATTCATCAAGAAAGGGAACCATGAAAAGAAAGGACATTGTTGGATTCTGTCAAATGGCTAGTGTTTGACCACAAAGTAGGTTCTTGGCTGGCATCTTCCCAAGTACCACCTATGCGTCTTCTCGTATGTTTTTGTCGTCTTTTTATTATGATGTGGGGTTGCATTTAGATTAGCACAACAGTTACAAGGAATTGTGCCCATTTGTAATTTACTGTTTAACTATAAGGCTAAATTCTATCAAAATCCTTGAATTTGAATTATGAGATAATTGTATATAACTCTTTTAACATTTTAAAGTTTAAATTTAATCTCCTGAATTTTTATTTTTTTTTATTATGAACACTCTTTTTTTTAACTTTCAATTATCTTTTGACAGAAATTACCATGTTAAATTACATAAATCACCTCATCATATTCTACGTGACATCCTATTAAGGTAATTATGAGAATTAGAAGAGGTTTGCGCGGCATATATATAAAGTAATAAGTTTTAGGGTTTTTAATGATAAAATTATAGTTTAACCTTTATATATGAATTATATAGTTATAATAAAATTGTTAATCTATGGAGGATGTCAAATATGATGCCATGTAGGATCTAAAGTGTTTTATGTTAGTTTGACATAGCAATTTCCGTCAAAGGATAATGGTAAGTTAACGGTTAATATGTCCATAACAAAAAAAAAAACTAAAAGTTCAGGGAGTTAAATGTAAACTTTGAAACATCGATCATGTTATATGTAATGGCTCCAAAGTTCAGAAGTTTATAGAATTTAGCCTAATTATAATTAAATACAAAGATGGAATGGGATTCTTGCGGTATAAATATAAAAGGAAAAATTTAAAAGAATTATTCTTAAAAATTGAAAATGACACACGAATCCTTTAAATTTAAAAAATCCCAAATCTGCGCAAAGAGGAATTTGAGATTTTCAAATATTGCTAAGATACACAAATGCTCTCAACATTTGGAGTTGTGAATTATTAACATAAACTTGAAAATCGTTATGATCATACTCCCTCCGTCCTTTATTATAAGAGCGAAAGAGGTAAAATTACACATATTAAGGAAATAGTTGAGAAAGATAAATATGTCTGAAAAAATTTTGTTTTCTCAAGTTTGCCCTTATTTATGTAAAAGAGAGAATTGTGGTAATAGTGTTATAAATGAGTATAAAAGAGAATCTGAATAGAGAGAATAATTATGGGTAAAATGGGAAAAACTCATTAAATGCTTTGACAAATTATACTAGGCTCTTATAAAAAGAGATAAAACCATTCAAAATTTTGGCTCTTATATATAGGGACGGATGGAGTACTAAAAATCCCTAGTTAAACCTGTGAAGAATTTTCCAACATATAACTTGTCAATTCTTAATGAAAAAAGTTGGATATGAAAATTATAAATATGAAGTTGAAAATTATTATGATCATGTTCAAAATTCCTACATTGAAGTTGTAAACCTTTATACTATACTATGTCAATTCCTACTGAAAAAAAGTTGGAGTCATGGCTTGTAAACATGAACTTAAAAATCGATATGATCAAATTGAAAATCTCTAAATTGAAGTTGTAAATACTTATCATGTATTTGAAAATGATAGATGCATTTGTATCTTGTTTGTAAGATTTTGAAATCATAGATTCCTCAAAGGAGTTTAATTTGAGATTTCTTAAATTTAATGGATTAATCTGCGCTTTTCCATTTTTTTTAAAAGAAGAAAGTAACATGGAAAAAATCTTGTGTTTTGACGTTAACAATTACATTGTGTGATTCTTTCTGTTTTTATGTTCTTAAAATAACTTTTATAGAACAAGGAAATAAGAAATTTATTTAAATCATTCTTTCCTCGTAAAGCCTACCCTACAAGCCTGATCTATTTTTTTTTTTTTTGCAATTTATATTATGAATTATAATATCAAAAGAAATAAATTATATAAATTAATTATAACACTACCAACTTATATTTAACTCTAAGCTTCACATCTTATCATTCGTACAATAAAATTCAACCCTAATTTATTCATTAGTCGTTCACTTCTTTTTAATCCCTTTTAGTCACTTAAGATACATTGCTAACTCACTGTTCTTCTCTAATTTGTATGATTTTCTCAAGCAAAATAATTGTTACAACGAGCAAGTTTATTTCAATTGTACCTATATGAACCCAAATAAAGTCCTACAACCAATCTGGCACATTCAGCGTTAACGGCATTATCGTTATATCTCATTGATATCCTATATGCCATAAATTCACCTCAATTACTCAAATACGTAGATTGCGCAACTAAAAATCAAGCTTAAAGCTATTGCGATTCCAAGAAAACGCCCATAAGTATTGAGTTTAACCCAACTAGCCTTTCCATTATATTTAATTAACCTAGATAACTCCAACGGTATACGGAAACACAAGACCTAATCTACCTAATTCAGGTTTCAAGGAGAACCTTAAGATTTCAAGCTTAATTATCATCTAAGACATGATTTATGCCATTACGCATGCTTCTAATTGATTGGGTATATTAAGAATAGTCTAATTCACATTAGAAATCACCTAACCATCATAATCCTCAAGGTTAATTTCAGATTCCCAAAGCCCCAATTTAAATCCATCAAGAACATACAAGAGAATAATAGGAAGATGACTTAGAAGAGGTTTCTTACCATTGGAAAACAATTAGAAGCCCTAACAACCTCCAAAAACTCGTGCCCTAGCAGAGAATAGTCGCCTCCCTTCCTTTGGCCGAGCAGTCGAGCACCTAAATGAATTAACCATAAATTTTTTTGTCTAACGAGCTATTTATAAGCTGCAGAATTTGTGTGTTCGCCGTGGTAAGCCCACGACGAACCCCCTTTATTTTTACAGAAGCCTCGGGTGTTCGCCATGGCAAACCCACGATGAACCCCCAATTTTCCCTTTTTACCACTTTTTATTCTATTTTCTTCCACTCACACTTTCGAACTTGTTCCTTCATGAATGATCATAAGTTAGTTCCAAATATTACACCCTCTTACTAATCCTTAAAATCTCAAACATTCATATTTCCGTAATTTAATATTAATCTCTTCACCATAATTTATTCCTTTAAGCCTCAACATACCTCAAATAATTCATTCCTAATTGAATTTCCCTAATTTCCCATAATTAAAAGCTTAATTAATATCACTAATCCCTAATAAATTTCTCAGGATGTTACATATATAATCTCAAAAGAATAGTTTATCATAGTTTCTATGATAAATGTAACAGAAAAAATATAGTTTTATAGCCATAAAATCTTTTTGAGACATATATAAGCATTTTAATATGTTTAAAGAGTAATGCACGGAATTAGTGTATTAACGTTTAAGTCTATTTATTAGATTACATTTTAAATAAGCTTTTAGGCCTTGTCAGACCTTTTAGAAGACTCATGCTTAGGTCTAAAAAAGTTTACATATAGTCTCAGCCTCAAGCTCAAATTTTACATTTTTAATATAGGCCCATGCCTATTTAATTAGAGCCTACCTTAACCTACCCTATTTCAACCCCTACTTCCAATCATGACGGCTTTTCTCAGTTTCTTGAGAAAAATAACAGAAAAGTTGGAGGCTTTCATGTAATAAAAGGAGAAAATTTATGTTTAGAATATCAGTGTTATATTCAAGGATTTACCAATATCAAACAATTGCAAACAAAAATTTACTAATCTTTGCATTCAAAAATATCTTTTTTTTCCGTTTACCCTTGCGTAGAGGATCTGTGACGACGGGGATTGGTCACTGCTATTGACATTGGATAGTGGATACCCTGAGCTTAATAAAAAAAATTTCTTTTTCCTGCTAGGAAGAGTCAACTCATTCAAAAGGACATAACTTTACGTCTTTGCCCACTAAATTGTCAACATTTAAATTAATAAAATTACTTAATTAATTAAATAATAGTTAAATCATTTATTATGGTGATAAATAAAATTGATGTGATTTTTCAAAATTTTTTGGTCAAAAAAATGATTTTACTCTCACATTATTTATTATATACTTCATCTCTTTCCCTTTTTTGTATTTAAAATTTCTTAAAGGTAAAAATAAAACTTAAACATTTATTGTATTTTTTTAATATATTAACCGGCAATCCGTGCTTATTCTGGATCCTACTACTAGTTATCTTTGCAACTGATTACTCTAGTTTTGGGGCTTATGATTTCCTGTCCCGACGTAAACATTTCTTCTAGGACTCGAACTCGAGACCCCAAGGGGATTAGCTGGGCCTTACACCACTAAACCAACTATTTCTTAACTTCATTTTGAAACAAAAATTTTTCATGTAATCACTACGAAGAACAAATTGTTTTTGCAGTTTGCTTCAAATCATTGCAAGCGAATGAGTAAAACTTTTTTTTTTGTTGGGATTTCTCCTCCAATAACTCAGAGCAAGCCATCTTTTAGGCACATCAACGGCACCTGACTAATTCGGATCGTTGATTGTAGGCACATCGATGGGTGTGACAGGTGGCCAAGAGTTTTAAAGTGCTCCATACCCAAGCAGTGATCTAGTCCTTAACTTAGTTAAGGTTGGATGGGCTTTATCGCTCCACCAAACATTCCTGGATAGTAAAACTTTAACAATACTCCCATTGGCTCCAAGAACTAGGTTAAGTGATTAATTGCTTTTCCGAGCTGTGTTTCACAATTCAGTTAGATTCGATGTTGAGAACATCAAAAGGTTTCACACTTCAATCATATAAATTATTCTGTGTTATTATGGTCTCTGGAAACAGAAGAGCTAATCCACACTCCTTTTTTGTTGAGAAAATTTTAGTTAGCTCTGATAAAAGCAATTTAATATCAAAGATTCTGTAAAAATATCAATGCAATAAAATATTGATGTTCAAAAGATTTTATTGCCCTTATCTACTTTTGAAAGAAAAATGTGTCATTTCCAAGACATATAAGAATTTTCATCATAGATGTGCGGATTTCCAACATAGAAAGGTACTTCATCTGGTCCTTATTATAAGTCACCGACTACCATCTCTCACAAACCAAGGAATGATAGTTGGGTCATCAAATTTATGCTAAATTTACAACTTTTTCCAACTTCACCCTTCATTAAATGATGTGACTTCACATTTTCAATTTTAAACCTCCATTAATGATAAGGGTAAAGAGGGAAAAAGCAATTAATGCCCCGGTTGGTGCCTTATATTTGGGACCAAAAAATTTAATTAGTTGGTGCTTTATAATAAGGACCAGAGGGAGTATTTCGAAGACAATAAATGAATTGAAAACAATGTTTAAGAAAAAAAAGCATTTACAAAAAAAAATATGTCATTTCTAAGATAATTACAAGAATTTTCATGACAACTATGGTTATTTCCAACATACATAAAGGTGTTTCTAAGGCACGTGTGCCTTAGAATAATTGTGTCGGAAAATAAACATACATATTCTGAAAATTCCCATATTTATTTTGCAAATAATGTATTCTTATAGCTATAGTATTGTTTTAAATTCACTTATTGTCAGGGAAATACCTTGTGAAAATTTACATATTTATCTTAGAAATTCTTGTATTTATCTTTTAAATGGTACAAAAACAATTAAGTCCCTACACCCTTAATATTTCATTTCATTACACCTTTTATAGGAATTTTTTTTTTCTGGGAGCACTTAGATATATATTAAATCGCTTTTTATTGGAACTTAACTGAACTTTTCACTTCCTCTTTCAAATACCTAGAATCTTGAAAAAAGATTTGTTAAAATAACCCTCTTGTACTCACAATGATGTTTTTCCCCCTTCCGCCTAATTTTATTTTGCAACTAGTGAAGTGAACCCCATTTACAGTCTTCTTCACTTCTTCTCGTTGCCCTGCTTTTTCATACACTCCATGTATCTCAAAGTGTTCGTCAAAGTAACGGTGCTTCGGTTATGCGGATTCTCTGGTTTCCTCACGAATTTCCTCACGAAAATCCTCAATGGAGGGTGGGTTAGCAAAATGATGACGAAGCCAAAAGAAAAAAAAAAAAAAAAAAAGAAAGAAAGAAAGAAAGAAAGAAAGAGGATGGATATACTTTTTGGCGGAATCCGAAGATGGGTCAGGTACTCCTCAGGTAGGTAAACAAGACAAAAGAGTGAAAAAAGAGGTCCAAAGAGGGCTCATACGTAGTAGTAATAATTTCTGGTATGAAATTTAAAATTGCAGAGAAAGTTTCTGAAACGAAAGATGGGGTAGGGTGGCCATTATTTAATGATCTAACATGCCCTTATTTAATATGGGATCGTGGGGGTCAGGGGTTGTTTGTTGCTATCTTTAAAGCTTTTGCATTTATTGCTGGAGATGTGGGATGAACATAACAGCTATATTACGGTTGACCATTATTATTATTATCATTATTATGGATTTATAGTTCCCACTCACTCTTTGATATTCTCTCCATTGAAAAAACATACCACCCATTCAATTCTTTTCTTTAAAGTTTTCATCTTTTCTTCTTTTCCGATGCTTCATTCATCATATACTATATACTACTCTCCTAACAAAAGCAAAGTAGCAAACTCTCTTGTCTTTTTGGCTGGCTTCTTTGGTCTTTGGTAATTCCTTTATCTCTTTGCTTTTGCTTTTAATTTCATCCATGGAATGTCTTTGGAATACCCTTTTGTTTTCCAACCTTCTTTATCTGCTCTTAGAGATTTTGAACTACTATCATTGTTGTTGCAGCATCTTGTTTCTGTCTTTCTTGTCTCTGGGCACAGATAGACTTGGCTCTTAACTTGTCTCTTCTGAAGTCAGTCTCAATTTGAGAGGAAAAGGTATGGTGTGAAGCATATTATAATCTGTTTCTTTAAAGTTATGTATATATAGTTTTTCTCCCTTGTCTTTTTTCTTCCTGTCGTTTTGTTGGCTATGAAGGTTTAGGGATCTGAGAGGGGTCTTTCACTTGTCTATGTTTTCTGATTTCTTCATGCGATGGGGTTGTAGCTCAGCTGGGATTTGCACTGTACTTCTATGGATTTCCAGGCTTTCTTTTTAATTTCCTCTGGTGGGTTAGACTTCGATTTCATCAGAGCTAACAAACAAAATGGAATATTTGTAGAGTCAAAGTTGTGGAGGCCTTGTCTTGTATTTTGAACTGTGTTTTTGGAGTTTTGCAGCTGAAAACTTTATAAAACTCCGACGATTTTAAACTTAGCTTTTGTCTTTTTATATACATTGAAAACTGCACTAGGCGGAAATCTTTTACTTGTAATAAAAAAAAAGTGACTGGAATTTGCTTTTTGGCCTTCACTTTAATTAGTAATTATCAAAACTTACGGATAACAATTCCACCAAGTTAAATGATTTGGTCAAAACCATATATTCTCGAGGCCCTTATTAAATTCTGATGGCCCTTGATTACGCTCATAGTTTACTTTATAATTCAGGGACGTTAGCAGCAATTTCATTCAATGTTTGATTATCGGAGTTACCTTTTTACGTTCAATTATAAGGTCCACCGTGAATTATAGTTTTCCCTTTGTAATTACTATTGTTAGATTATTTTTCAGGATGAGATTATCCATTTATAATTGATACAAACTTTGTTATTGATATTTGGCTTTCGGCATTTCTGTCAACAGAGTTTGCTATTGCTATTGTTTTCATTACATGCTGTTAGTCCCGCTACTATTAGTCACTTGTTAATCGCCAAACCTGTTGATATCTACTCTTTTCTGTTATTCAGGGTCTTGCAGAATACTGGACATTATCATACCAGTGTTTGATTGAAAATATGATTGGTTGAAGAAAGAACGTTTTTTCAATGTATTGAATTCAGTCCACGTAAACCATGAAACTAGGTAATAAACTGTCAACCTCTGATTTCTGCAATTAATTATGTTGCTATCTTTAACTGCCTGCCATATGTGGACTCATTAAATCAACTGTTCTCCTAAATGTGGCATCATTAATGAGTTAGGCCTTTATTCTTAAATCTCATATTTTATATCGTTTAGTCCTCACTATCATTAATTTGTTTTTCAAACTTGGAATCATGATTTTATATTTCACTGACCTGAAAATGTATGTGCAGAGGGTGATCTGGCCTTTCACCATCCAAATATTGGTCTTGAACCTGAATCTCAATCCTTTGAATTCAATGGCTGTATTCCAGACTCCATCATACGCAAATCAATAAGCGAGAAAGTGAATGAAAATGACAGAATGATCTCTTTTGATTTAAAGAGTAATGAGCAGAATTCAATTCCAACACAATATGATGACATGGGGGAGGTAGATGGTTTGATTGCTTCAAAACTTATTTTCCCTTCTGGCATAGTCGATTTAGAAAATAATGATGAAGCATGTAATGCAAAAAGGTCCCATGACGTGTGGATCCATAATTCTCCAGAAGAGTTAGATTCTTGTGAGAATTCAGAAGATACCTATTCAGATGAATGTGTGACAGAAAGCCAAGCAGAAATGATAGTTTGTTGCAAAGAAAGTAATTGCCACTTAATCAAGGATATATGTGTTGATGAAGGAGTCCCTTCCATGGATAAGGTCAGGTATGGGAATAGTGCTGATGAAAAAGATGTTTCTAAATTCTTACCTTTTGACACTTCAAAAACTGAAGTATCAGAGAAAGACAACAGCGAGATTATTTTGCCTTCATTAAACATTCTTGATCTAGCGGTATCCAAGGAACCTGACAAGGTTCCTGCTAAACATTATCAGTCTGAGGATTTGATTCAGAGAGATGAGAATGCTTCTAAAAATTTTGCTGATCAGAACAAAGAAATGGGCTTACCTGGCAGTACAATTTCGTTGCAAGAGATAGAACCAGAAGCTAGGCCTTTTTGTGATAAGGGCGAAGTTGAACTCAACCATGCAGAGGTATTTTGCATTTTAGCTTCTGTTAGATTTTATATGGAAATTATATGCTCCTTTCCAAAAGATTGATTGACTATATGTTGTATTTGTGTTATGTTGATTATTTAACGTACCTTCATTTAATAGCTTAGTTTTGAGTTTAAATTGTTGTCAACTTGATGTCAGAGCCTTTTTAAGCAGGTTTCCTAAAATTTGATCTTTGTTGCCTCCTTTTATCTTGGTTAATAATGACATTTCAAATGCAAAATAGGTGTGTCTGTACTTTGTTCACACGTTAAATTGATAGGGCTTTTGTGTTTGACTGTGAATTTTGATGAATTGAACTACTAGCTATGAGGGTGTATATGTTCAAAAAGACAGAAAATATGTTATCTGCTGTATTTGGAAATACTTACAACTACTAAATTTGTCCTTCCAAGGTTATTGCGTATTCTCCATATCTATCTTGAGACAATAAAATTTTCCGGAGAAGCTTTTATTGAGATCTTGAAAATGAGTAGCCTAATTTTGATGAAAGTATTTTTTTTTTTTTTGGAATTTACTTGAAACTGCACGACAAGATATAAATATCAGATACTGATTTTTATGATTGGCATGCAGGACAATAGTTCCAAGCATGAAGAAGCCAAAAACAAGGTTGAGGAAGATGTATTGGCAAACCCTTCAGTCAATAATTTGGATAGTGACATCCTTGTCAGGGACAGCAACCTTATTCCAGCAGATTCTGTGGCTTGTTGTGGTAAAGAGGAATGTCACCTAAATGGTAGCTGTATATGTGATGGTTTCCAAAATATAGCTAAGCTTGAAGATGGGAGGTCTATTACATGCCAAGTTTCTCATTGCAATGGCGAGTCAAGTTTCTCAGCTGTAGGTGTATCTAGTCATATATGTTACTCTGGACCAGTACCCTTTTCCGGTAACATATCGCTTCGATCGGATAGCAGCACAACTAGCATGCGCTCCTTCGCCTTTCCCATGTAGGTTGCCGTAAAACTTGTTGGTTTAAGGCCACTTCATCATTAGTAATTCTCCAAGTAGTTGCTATTGAATTCTTAAATAAAATCCTAATGTATGGACATCTTTTGCCACTTAATTTCTACTTTTTGTTACTTTATTGAAGAAATTAATAGAAAATATTTAAGAACTACACTAAAGTTTTCACATATTCTGATTGCAGACTGCAACATGAATGGGATAGCAGCCCAGTCAGGATGGCGAAAGCTGACAAAAGACATCACCGGAGGCATAAGAGTTGGAGGGAGGGCCTTCTGTGCTGTAGATTCTGAACAAGTCTCTCTCTTTTACAGGTTTAGGATTATGATAAATATATATATATATATATATATGGTATCATTGAATCTCATGTACATCCCCAATCTGTTTATTGTCCAGTAAGGTTAAAATGCTGAGTTTGTGCTCCTCTGTGCATTGCCGAGCCTTGTTTTTCCCCCTTCTAGCTTGCATATATTCTCCTCCAGTGACATGAACATTTTCTTGTGAGTGGAAGGTCACGGGTTCAATTACGCTTGTAACCCCATTCTGTCAATGGTTGCCTTACTATTTTGAAAAAAGGAAAAAGAAAAATCAAGTTATGGGGATAAGTTTACATTAGTTTATGTTTTGAAAGCTCTTGTAGTTGAAGCGAGCTAATCAAATCTCTTGAAGCTGGTGTCATCATCTCAAATTAAATATTCCTGTGGTATAATTAGAGGGAAGCGAATTTAATCAATAGAGAATACTAGTAGGAATGCATGAAACGAGAGGACGGATTTTCGACTTTTGTACACTTATGATTGTTTTGTTATTGAATTCAGTCAACTTTTACCCTCTTTATTATTTCTTCGTACCTATATATAAGAGCAAAAAATTTGAATGGTTTTGTCCTTTTTTATAAGAGCCTGACCAAATTTGTCAAAGCATTTAATGAGTTTTTCCTATTTTACCCATCATTATTCTCTATTCACATTTTCTTTCATACTCATTTATAATATTATTATCACATTTCTCTCTCTTATAAACTCAATCATAAATAAGGGCAAACTTGATAAAGCAAAATTATTTCAGACATTTATCTCTCTCAACCACTTCCTTAATATGTGTGATTTTACCTCTTTGACTCTTATAATAAGGGACGGAGGGAGTATATGATAAGTTTTAGCAGTATTGATACTTCCACCTGATTTTAACTCTTTGTGGCTCTTATGATAAGCTATTTGAATTATTTTATGGATTTTTTTTTTGTGGTGTTAATTAAGAGTTGTATTTAGGAGTTTTAAAAGGTAATATCATAAAGTAGAATTGAAAAAGAAATGAAACTCTGTTTAAGTAGACAGAATGTCAGAATTGCCTCATCTATACTCTACTGATAGGTGCTTTATGACAAGTTTGAGGAATAAGTTTTCCTATTCACAAACTATGAACATTACAATTTATCAAGAAAAATTGTTCTGCTTCCATTTCATATTTATTGATTATTGATGTTTAAGTTCATGACACATGAAATAAGAACTTTTAATCAATGTGAAATATTATTGTATATTGATTAAAATACTCTCACTCAATCCCCTTTTTTTAAGATAGAATAAGATACAGGATAAATAGAAAAATAAGATGAAAGATAAAAAGATAAAGTAACTGAAAAAGGAAAAATAATTATTAATTGATTAACTGATTGTATTGTTGGAAAAACATTGATCATACATTAGATTTCTACAATAATCAGTGTAACTAGTATTGGACCGGCTCTTACTGGTGGTTCTGGTCAAGTATAGAAGCTTGTACTAGTTTGGTTAAATAGTTAATTTGGCATATTTAATGATATTGATAATTTATAATAGACAAAAAGTGCTTTTATTGCAATGTTGGTGTAGGACTATAAATTTTAAAATTTAGAATGTATAATAATGATATAAATAAATATTGTTTGTAATATTTTTAGAAAGAATCCCTTTTGAATCCATGTGAAACACTGAAATCCAAATTTGGGCTTGCACTTCCAACAAATCCCTAATTAGGCCATGAGGTGTAATTAGGGATTTTTAAATGTTACTGAAAGACTAAAATACCCTTAACGAATAAACCTTCCAAATCCATGGGTTTGGCCGATAACCAACTAAATCATATGAAAAAAAGGTGAGAGAATTTAGGGCTTTTGAGGGACAGGCTGAAGAAGAAAAATCGAGCTTGCTTGCCTAATTGATGGCCCTATAGCATAGCAGATTCTTTTCATTTCTTTCAAATTCGTAAGTACTAATGTTTTCGCATCACAGATTTTTGTTATCGATGATAATCCAAGTATGGTGCTGCTTATCAAACAAGGGAAAACACAAACTAGCAAGTACCTAATATGCCAAAATGTTACTTTCTTCGATTGTTGAGTTTTAATCTATTCATACCCTTCAAAGATTATATCCTTTTTGTCAGTTACAATAAGTTTATAAATCACACAACTTATGCACAAGAGATCCCGAAAATTGTCTTCCTATACTATTTCTGCAATGTGGTCTCTACTATTAATCTTTTATATATGATTATGACAATAACATGATCAGATTCATGTGTTTATGCTTCCCATCCTTCCATAGCGGCATTAAGTAGCCAGTAAGAATAAAGGGAAATTGTAAAAATTTACCCCATTATTTTCTTCCTTGGTGGATAAAACTATTTTTCTTTTATATGGTTCTTTTATATAGAAACTAGTATTTCTGAGAGACAGTTTGGG
The DNA here is from genome assembly GCA_037074515.1 of Mimosa bimucronata. Lineage (NCBI taxonomy): Eukaryota > Viridiplantae > Streptophyta > Magnoliopsida > Fabales > Fabaceae > Mimosa > Mimosa bimucronata. Next base: position 28,660,489 of record CM073445.1, on the reverse strand, counting down.
TTCATGCCAGGGAGATCCACAACGGAGGCGATATATCTATTAAGGGGGATAATGGAAAAGTATCGAAGTAGAAAAAGAGACTTACATATGGTTTTTATTGACTTAGAAAATGCGTATGATCGCGTGCCGAGAGATTTACTTTGGAAAGCCTTGGAAAAGAAAGGAGTATGTGTTGCGTATATTAAAGTTATACAGGATATGTATGATGGGGTGTTGACTAAGGTTAGAACGTCGGGAGGTGAGACAAAAGACTTCCCTATAAGAATTGGCCTACATCAAGGATCAGCTTTGAGCCCATATTTGTTTAACTTAGTAGTAGATGCTCTAACTGAGCCTATAGAAGAAGAGGTCCCTAAGTGCATGTTTTTTGATGATGATATAGTCCTTCTAGCCGAATCAAGAGAGGAGATTAATGATAAATTAGAAATATGGAGAAACACGCTGGAGTCGAAGGGTTTCCGTTTAAGTAGGAGTAAGACAGAATATATGCATTGCAATTTTGCAAATAGACAACTTAGAGGTGATTTGGAGGTTAAACTGGGAGAGCAAACAATCCCTCAAGTAACGAAGTTTAGGTATTTGGGATCAATTATAAGACAAGATGGTGAGATTGATGACGATGTCAATCATAGAATTCAAGCTGGGTGGTGTAAATGGAGGAAAGCTACTGGAGTTCTCTGCGATAGAAAAGTACCCCATAAGGTAAAAGGGAAGTTTTATCGCACTGCTATAAGACCAGCAGTATTATATGGTAGTGAATGTTGGGCTTTGAAGGGTCAACATGAACATAAGATGGGGGTAGCTGAAATGAGGATGTTGAGATGGATGTGTGGTCACACAAGAAATGATAAGATTCGGAATGATCATATACGCGAACGAGTTGGAGTAGCATCTATCAGTGAGAAAATGGTAGAAAATCGTTTGAGGTGGTTTGGACATGTACAAAGGAGGCCATTAGATGCGCCAGTGAGGAGGGTAGATCAAACAGTCTGGAGTCCGATTAAGAGAGGAAGAGGGAGACCGAGGCTTACACTCAATGAAGTTGTAGAGCGAGATCTTTTAATAAATAATATATCTAAAGATTTGGTTACCGATAGAGCACAATGGCGTCGTGCGATCCATGTAGCCGACCCCACTTAGTGGGATAAGGCTTTGTTGTTGTTGTTGTTGTATGGTTCTATAGCTCAAAAACCCTATTTCTTTTTTGACCGGTGAAAACCCTAATTCACCTTGCCCTTTTCTTTTTCCTTTTTTCTTCTAAATTATTGATGATATTATGTGGATGCTTAATCATCATTTTACTTAGAGGGATATTATGGTCTTTTAACAGCATTCAAAAATCCCTAATTAGACCCCATAGTCTGACTAGAGATTTGTTGAAAGTGTTTGCCTAGATTTGGATTTAAATATTTTAGATGGATTTAAATAGGATTTTCCCATATTTTTTTTTCATATTATTCTTAAAATTACAATAATTTTTTCAAAACCAATTCCACCATGATCCTACCATCGAGGAATTAATGCTGGGTTGGATTTTGAAAACATATAAAAAAAACACACTAATTTTAGAAAAAAAAAATGTAAATACAACAATTGATATGGCACTGAGGAAGTTTTATTTTTAGCTTCATGTTGATTTTCAATTTTAATATTTGAACCTCTCGTTGCATGCGATATAACTAAAGTCAAATAAATAAATATCATACAATAGAATAAATGTAAAATTAATATTACAAAAAATGGTAGTATTATTATAGTACAATGCAATTATAAAAGCTTTAATTATATATAATGAATAAAATGTTGCAATGGCCTAATCCTCCTCTTCTCTAACTTGTTACTCCCTTATCTTTATTATTAGGCATCAACTAACAGACCTCGAATACCAATAAAATTGGTTAAAAACATTAAATTTGTCTTAAAATTTAAGTGATTTACAATATTACTCATACTAACTACACACTAAACTCAAATACCATATTAATTATTACTCGCCCCCACTACCCTTATGAAATATGGGCATGGATGGAAAAAAATATTTAATATTTCTTGGAAAATAACATGTGCCTTATAAAAATGAGCAAATGAACTTGTTAGTTGGTGCCTTATAATAAGGAACAAAGAGGAGGGAGTATATATTAATGGCATTCAAATTTCACTACTCCCAAAGCTTGTCTTTGAAAAGTACAGGACCACCATTTTCTTGTTCCCCATGCCATCACTTAGCTCATCCTCAATAGCAAGGTTAAAATGCTTTAATTAGCTTTACCCACAAGAAGGAGAGCTTATTTGTCCACTCATCAGGATTCTTTCTGTGCTCTGTGCACAAAGAACAAACAAGTAAAGATCAAATATCAATAATATAAAATTAAATGTCCTTTCTTTTTCGCCATCAAATTCTTAGATCGAATCCTTTGAACACGAGAACCAATTCTCAACTCCAATGATTTGACCCAAAAAAAAAAAGAATCAAAGCTTAAACTGAAAAAGAAGAAGTAATAGTTGGATGAGGGGGATTCAATCTGGCCTTCACAGTAGATGAGTTATACAATTCAAGACATGTGCTTAGCTTTGAAATTCACAAGCCTGCCTTTGAGTGAAGCATTGGTCGGTATGTATGTCTCTTGAATCTGACTTAGAACTAAGAGCTCATATGGTCCTATCGTATAATTTGGTTTCAATTCATTGATTCTTCTTCCCACAAGCATATAAAATGGTAGTCCAATGTGTAAGGCTATGTACATAATCCCATTCCAATTAGTAGATAGGCTATTTCTAATATTTGAACTTGTGACTTCCAGATCATATGGTGGTAACTTTATCGTTACTAAAGTTTATAAATTTTGAAAATCAATTCAATGTGGGGTCCATCAAGGAGGTACTACTTTCTATGCCTAGCACTACTATATATAAAGTTGTAAACAATTGTTATGGCATGTGAGTAAAGAAGTTCAGTTCCCTGTTTCCTTCATGGCTACCCTAGCTACCCTGCTCTAGCCAGAAAGTTCCATTCTCATAGGTCTTCCTCTGATTTCAAAAAGTGACAACAGTCAAAAAGGGGATTAATTTCACAGAAGGTGAAACAGAAACCACTTTTGATTGATACAATCTAAATCCTAGTACAAAGGATCTTTACTTTAATGTTTTTTTTTTCATTGATAAGTGTTCACAGCTATTAGGGTTATATTATGCTCTAAAACAAGAATAAGCTATTAATTTATCTATTTATTTAAAAGGGAAGTTGTTGAAAGAGTGTTTTACACAATTACACCTAATTGATTGTTGTCCCTTCAATTGACATCAGATCCTTGAAGCAGGGAGCTAGACACAACTGACCATACCTCAATAATGGGAAAGAGATGTGCGTGTGCGTGTGTGTATGTGTGTGAAGTATGAACGAGCGGATGATGAAGAAAAGTATCAAATTTGGTCATTCTTCACCAAGAAAATGGTTGATGAAGATAAGATGTAAAATCTTGGTTATATGCAAACAGAAAGTCAGAAAGCAAGGGCCCTACAGCAACATTAGGTGACAAAATTAACCCAAATTGTGTGAAGCCTCCTAAAAAGTGAGCAAATCAATATTATATTTAAGATTTTCATGAACCTGTTTTGGAACTCTTCATTATTGTGCTTTGTGTTTGCTCTCTCCCTCCCTCCTCCTTGTCCCTCCCTCTCTCTCTCTCGTCCCCCACATTCATATCTTTGTCATGACATGAGCTTATATAAGCAAAACCCAATATATGAGCAAAGACCAACAGCTGAAGAAATTCCACTGTGCATGACTTCAGAAAAGTTACTCTCAGATGGAGCTGGTAATTATCATCATCTCTGTACTAAGCATTTTCTTCTTTGGTTTACTTCCACACTGTTCTGCTTCTCTGCAACTTACATTAATGAAACCTCCTCTCAAATCTCAAGGTAACTAATTACAAACTTTATATTCTTCCCCTTTTGTCCTCTCTTTCTTTATAATTCCTGAAGTGACTTGTTCACTGATATTTTGCACTCTTCTGAGCAGTAAATGCGCACCACCTTTCTCTCCCACCATTCCCAAGGAAGCTTATGAGCTCTGAGCAACAGGTAATATTTCAGATATCTGCAGCAGAATCAATCTAATTCTTTAGTAATCTCTTTCAACCATCTCTACATATGTGTGTGACTCTCTATCATTCATTCTTCTGTTTTCCTGGAAAATATAGGTTAAAGAACATGAAGAAGCTACTACTCAAGGTGCATCGAGAAAGAATGACAAGGAAAACTTCTCAGGTAACAATCAACAAAACTTCCCCTTCATATCTCTCTCATAGTTGGGTCCTATCCAGTTTCCATTTTTTTCCTTTCATACTGTATATGCCATAACAACCCCACGTGGCCAAAGCAAGGTACTCTCTATTCACTTTTTTTTGGCCAAGAAATTTCCATCCACGTTGGAGTTCATGAACCAGGAGATTAGGCCCAACCAATTAAATAATCATGAATCAATATGTAAATACATCAAACATGTGTCTTACTGAAACATGTCAGAAACCAGGAGATGCTAAGCATTTAAAATATATCCCATTAAACAACACTGTGTTTGTAGCATCCAAATAGTTGTTTAGTTTTAAGTGTTTAATCATTGATTAAAAAAACAACATTTTACAGGGAAGGAAGAAGGAAAAGAACAGAAGATGAAGGTGGTGATGGGGAAGAAGGAAAAGAAAGCAGGGAAAAGGGAAGAATGGGTGGAGGAAGAAGATGCAACACAGTACTTCACAATGGATTATAGCAGAGTGAGAAGAAGACGACCCATACACAACAAGGACATACCTGTAGCTCCGTGAAACATGGGAGATAGCTACACCAATTCTAGGACACAACCCCACAAAAACACTTGAAATTAACTTATCTATGGACACATAATTTTGTATTGGCCCCCTGAATTTGTGTGTCTTGTAATTAGGTAGTGTATTGTAATAGTACTTAGTAATATATGTTGTCGTCGTCCTTACTATCAGTCCTCTCGTTGTGGCCGACACCAAAACCTTAAGTTTAGGTCACTTCATCAACTACCTAGCCAATTTTCCCCTTCATATTAATTTTTTATGGTGTCTGCTTTTGATTTATATTAATTATTATTTGTATTTCTGGTAGACATATATGTACGTTATGTAAATCTAAAATCTTCTTTGGAGCATATATTCTCATTAATCTTTGTGTGTGTGTGTGTTTTTTTTTTTCTTCCAAGAACATGCTTAAAAGTAATCATATTTTTTTGCACTACTAGTACTAAATTGAGTGAGTTAAAGTCATGAAATAAATTGATTAATTCTAATAAATGTAACATCATTTCTTTAAAATGTCTTTCTTTAAGGTTGGTTTATAAAAGTTTGAATAAATTAGTTTAGAAAAAAATATAAATATATCAGTTAAGATAAGATGGATTGATATATTATATTTTGAATTAAAATATAATTAACTCCCTCGTCTCATTTCTATATTAAGAATAAGAAGTAGTATCCGACCATTGGCTATGGGCCTCTCCACTACATAGTCACTTAGGATCTCTGCTATAGTTAGGATTTGCTTTCAATGGTTGAGATATAATACAATTATAAAAATATCATACAATCAACAATAAATAGATAATATTATTTTAACATTGTAATAGATCTCGACCCATTGAAAGCAAATACAAAGGTAGATATACTAAGTGAAAAGAAAGTAGAGAGACTATATAATGAAGAGGCCCCTGACCGGGGAACTAATGTTGGCTTTATCACTACTATATAAAATGTGAGCGACTGTGTGAAAGATTCACTTTTGTAAACTATTATGTAGTATTGAATATTTTTAATACTGAAATTTGTGTATGCTTTACATTATATACTATATAGTAATATGTAATATTTTATTATATTTTTAAAAATGAAAAGCTTGATTATAGAGTAGTAGTGATTGTGGATGGTGAACATACTCAGCCATAAAGTTTTGACATTTTAGAAGAGAAGAATTAAAAAGGGAAGAAGGATTTAGTCTATATTTATGACAAAAAATAACTTTATACTAGTTCGTTTTTTTGGGCAGGTAGGTGTTGTTGTGGCCGTGGGGGGCACAACATATGAATCATGGAGTGGAAAGGTCAAACATTGGAATTGAATACGGGACCGTCAAACCACTGTTTGATCCAATATTAAATCCATTTTGGGCTCTATTTTTTCAATTAACATGTACACGTTTAATTTTTAATATTTAAAAATAGCCGCACAAAGCATAATGCTCATACTAAATGGTTTTGAGGGGGTTCAAATACTACGGCTCATTCACATAAATGGGGAGACAGCCCTTGTAAGATTTGAACCACAACATCCTAATCATACATGAATATCAATATTTACAGTTATTCTAGAGCTCATCCTACGAATATAAAACCAACACATTAGAAAAAGAGTTCCCTTGAACTTTTAAACATGGCTTCTCTTATAATACTTCGGGATATAATAATAACATTATCACCCATTTTGAGAGGGGTGCAAGGCTTCAGTTATCCTCCTACATGCAAGCCTATTTCATTTGTAGGCAGCCCTTTTCTATTGGCAATTATTAGAAGCCTAAACGGGATATAATCATAATCGACTAACCTTAAAATTTAAAATTTATTGTACAAAAACTAAAAGTACTGTTATACTTCCCCAATTTAAATTATTAGATGTTCCTAACTAATTCACATGTACTAATAAAAACAATCAAAAATATAAAATTTGTCATAAAATTATACAATTTCCAATATTACCTCTTCTAATCACACTGAAATTTAACATTATATTCATTTTTACTCCTTCTTACAATGCTTAATAAATATAAGTATACATGAAAAATATTCAATAATAATTGAAACTATTAAATCATCTTGTGAAAAGTATCAAAATTCCTTTCTATGAAAGTTTTTACAAAAGGAGCTGGAGGAAGTAATATAGAAAGATTAATTGGAATTAGGGGAAACAAATCATGAAGAATAATATAAAATTCAAAATGTTTAACAATAAAATTTATAATGTTTGTGTGTGTATAATTTCACTCATGGATGAACAAAATAAAGATGATGCATTTACCTTATGTTGAATATATAATTTAAATTTCTTGAAAAAATAGATGATTCAAACCAGAAATTCAAATAAATAGTACTCCAAAGTTGATATAAAAGACATAAAATCACAGTCAATTTTATACTCCATACAAATTAAACAACAACAAAAAACAAAGAAAACATATTTACATTTATTGTTTAATCTCCATGGGTTTTATTAATTTTTCTAAGGCTCCAATAGAAATTCAGAATTGGCTCCCCTATTCATAAAAAAGATGAATGAAAAAAGATAAACATATATAGACCATCTAAATCTTACTTTGATGGTCTAACCTTAAATTTATTAAAAACATTTTAATGGATACAAAATTTAAACCGTCTATATGAGATTTAAAAACATTATAATTGATACATAATTTACACATATGTTTGATGAAAAGAAACGGTTTTTATAAATTCCGTAGTACCCATTCAACAATAGGTCCCATCCACCATGTGTCCCTCATACATTAGGAGGGCATACCTTCAATTGGGGGAGGGGACCTCCAACGACCCCTACTTTCCAATATGGTGTATCCTAATACTACGTGCACTCTTTTAACTCTCACATCATTGTTTTATAACCATAGATTACAATTTTTCCCTTTTTCCACGTTAATTATATTATAACTTATAAAACATTATCTTACCTACATTAGTATCATTTAAAATAAAATTTATGTAAAATAATATTACTCATAAGTTTAATATTAAAATACCGTGTTGCTAATTAAAAACGTAATAGACACGATAGGAAGAAGATTGCGTTCAAGGAGTAGGGAGAGGTCAGCGACGGTTTTGGTTGACAAAGGAGGTACTTCAGGGCTGGAGGTAGGATTAAGTCCTACGGCGATTGAGGACGATAATAGTGATACAGAAGGAGCAAGTGCTCTGGAACGTCCTTTGGTTCCCAGGGTGGAAGATTGGATGACTGAAGAGGATGGTGTTCTAGAGAAGGATAAGAAGAAAGTTGTTAATCATGTTCTCTCCTATAAGGATGCATATACCAATGATGCTGGGATATTGGTTGATGAGGAGGAAGAAGATGAGGATTGGTGGAGAGACGATGGTTGGAAATCGTGTATTTCTGTGGACACATCAGGGAGAGTTCCTAATATCGTGTTATCTGATGAGTTACATAACAAGATGGCTAGGCGATGGAGGCGTTCTCTGATCGTGTCTGTCCTGCGAATGGTGGTTCGAGAGGAGCTTATGGTGAGGAAACTTGAACAGTTGTGGGGGGATGTTGACACGATTGATATTGGGTATTGGTTCTTTTTAGTGAATTGCAAGAGGGAAGCAACATATGAGTTGGCACTAAATGGTGGTCCTTGGCTTATTTTTGACCATTACGTTAGTGTGCAGCCATGGAGGTCAGACTTTAATTCTGAAGGGGAGAAGGTTTCTCAAATTGCAGCGTGGGTTCGTATTGCTCAACTACCTTTGGATTACTATAACAAGGGCATATTGTTTGTGGTTGGCAGCCAAATTGGTGAAGTGCTTAAAGTGGATCGCAATACTTTGAGTAGATCAAAAGGTCGCTTCGCTAGAATATGTGTCAAACTCGATCTGACGAAGCCGTTACTTCCAAATATAATGATTAATGGGATTGAAAAGAAGATAGAATATGAAGGTTTACATAGGATTTGTTTTTCTTGTGGGAAATATGGGCATGACAAGGATCATTGTGGTGCATCGGCTATGATTACTGAACAAAAGAATGAGTCTAATAAATCTGCCCAGCAGCAAGGCTCGTCGGAATCTGGGAAGGAGGAGAAGGAGTACGGTGGGTGGATGGTGGTCCATAGAATTGGAAAGGGAAACAATCAGGGAGGAATTATGGGAAGATGAATGATATCCGGAATAATGGGGAGGGATTAGCTCCTCTGATGATGGGATCGAGATATGGGGCATTAAATAAGGTTGACCAGGAAGATATGAGGGGAGAAGATGGTGCACGTGATAAGGAGTTTTTAATGAAGGATGATATAGGAGCTGTACAGCAGGGTCCAAAAATTTTAAAAAAATCACTTAAAAAGGAAACGCATGTGCTAAAGAATGGGGCCCAAAAAAAGAATAGTCAAAATGTGCCTAACCCAATGGAAGCATATCTAGCTATCAAGAATCGTCTATCAATTAATGAGCCTAGATTGGGTGGTGAAAAACAAATTGGTGCCGTGGCCAAAGTGAAGCAAATCAGAGAAGTGAAAGATAATAAGGGAATGAATTTTCCTGGGAGTATGGGCTCGTGTTCTGAACCTAGATGAAAGTTCCTAGCGTTTTCCTCGTGCCAGATTTTTGTTTGTTATTAGTCATAATGATTAATTTCTTGATTTGGAATTCTAGGGGAGTGGGTGGCAAAACTTTTGTCCCACTATTATTGGAGTTACGCAAGAAGTATAGGTGACAGCTTATTGCTCTTTTGGAGCCAAGAAAGAAAGGGGATAGAGCTGAGTATTTGCGAAAAAGACTGGGTTTTGAAGAATGGGTGTCTCCAGATAAATATTTTAAAGAATGGGTGGCGGGATCTTTGTTAAGAGAACTTCATGCTGTGGGACCAAGATTTACATGGGGTCGAGAGGGGTGTTCGAGCAAGCTTGATCGAGTGTTAATTAATGACGAATGGTCGAGAAAGTTTCCAGACGCACGAGTGGTCCATTTGCCTATGTTCAAGTCTGACCATTGTCCCTTATTAATTAAAGTTGAAGGTGTTAAAGGGAGACAAGGGACGAAAGGAGAATTTAGGTTTTTTGCCCCATGGGTTACGCATGATGATTTTCATAATATAGTCAAACATTCATGGAGTATGGCGAGGAAGTGGGATGATAATGTGCAGAGTTTTATTAATAATGTGCAAGACTGGAACAAGAACACATTTGGGAATTTAAATGGACGTAAGAGAGTTTTGTTAAGGAGAATGGATGAGTTGAATAGAAAGATGGGGATAAGGGAGTATTCTGGAGGGTTAGAGAAGGTGAGGGAGGAGGTATGGAGACAGTTGGAGGAAGTTTTGGCTCAGGAGGAAATAATGTGGCTTCAAAGGTCCAGATGTAACTGGTATAAGGAGGGAGACTGTAAAAACCTATTTACTAAATATAATTAAACCACCAACAATCAAATTTAATCATATTACACTGCTAACTATGATAGGAAAAAGGTTTTCATACAATTACAATAATACCCCTATCATAGTTAGAAAATGGTTTACCTAGGAATTCAAACGATTATCTATGATAAAAAAAGCAAACACATACTCCTATAATCATACTATCATGGATATTTTACCCTAACTATGTTAGAAAAGGATCCCTCTAACATAGTTAGTAAAGATTCGCCTGATTAACAATTGACAATTGATTTAACCATGTTAGATAAGGAGCCTTCTAACATGGTTAATAAAAATCAACATGTAAATCCTAACTTCACATCAATGAAGAATTAATTCAATTAGACATTAGATACAATCATCCAAAGTATATAGGTAATCAAAAGCATAAATGCACGGAAGCGTATGCAAGCCTAGGAATGTGGCAATATACAATCCAAAGTAAACCTCCGACCGACTCACTGAATCAGTGCGGCCAGACAGCCTCACCCCTTCCTCAACGACCTATTCAGTGCATGATCACCTGCAAAAATGACAACAATAATAGGGTGAGACAAATATGTCTCAGTAACCACAACTCAACTCAATACAAGAGTATGAGTGGGTTAGCAAAGCGCCTAAAGGGTACCACATTTAAAAGTAATTACTTACCCACAGAGTATATACCTATAAATAACCATTCCATTACAAGATTTACAGTTTACTCAATAGATTGTACCATGATAGCAAATCTCAACTACAATTCAATAATACAAATATAAACATGATGTGACACTGTGCCCCTGTCTATAATCAGGATGGCATCCTTCCCTCTGTCTATAATCAGAATGGGGACTCCCCCTGTCTATAATCAGGATGGGGATCTCCTTGTCTATAATCAAGGAGGCAGTCTCTGTCTATACTCAGAATGACCGGTACAAATAACCACTCAGTTGATCAGCCGAGGGTTACATCGCTCGATGGTACATTTCAGTCTCGTGCAACTATATTACATCAACAAATATTTACATGACCAGCACCATAGCTCACCCATTACCCTCCATGTACTAATAACCATTTACCAATTATTTTTCAATACCTAAACCGCAATATTCAACATCTCACGTAAAACATTGTCCGTCTATATCACCAGCCAGGGTATTAAATATATTATCACAAAACCCATGATATTTTCGTATGAAAGTATGTGCGATTTCAAAGGCACTCAATATGCATTTTAATATAAATATATCGTTTAAAATTCAAGTTAAATGCTAATAGAAGTATATATATATAAAGGGATTTTGAGAGAAATCCCTTCTAACATCACACACAACCAGGTAGTGAGATGAGAGTGGTTACCTGAACTTGCCAAAAAGCAAGAAAAATACCCGAATGATGCGGTCCTCGAGCCAGCCCGATCCAATGGTGATTACGATCACCACAATTATAGAGCTCCTAAATCTAGGTTGAAGTCGCCGGAAAACCCCTCTGATCAACCCCCCAAATCGGCCCATTTTTTACCTCATTCATCTCTCTCTCCGGTGCGATTTGAGGATGGAATAAAGGAGAAAAGACCCTCTCCCGTCAGCGGCGACGACACTACTACAAAACAGGGTTTTCACGTCACAAATTTCGGACTTTTCACGTCACTTTTCAAAGGGACATAAATTCAAGTGACGTGAAAAATTGGACTTTTAACGTCACACCAAAAAGTGACGTGAAAAGTCAGATTTTTCACGTCACAAATTACAAAAATTGTGACGTTGTTTCTCCAAAATTAGATGTTAATGATGTGGTCATATGAGGAAGAAACCACGTCACAATTACCAATTTGTGACGTGGTTTATAGAAACCACGTCACAAATTGGTTATGTGTGATGTGGTTTCTCAGGAAACAACATCACAAATAACAATTTGTGACATGATTTCCTGAGAAATCATGTCACACATAACAATTTGTGACGTGGTTTCCTGCGGCCAAGACTTTTCACGTCACACATTCTCTAATATGTGATGTGAAAAGCCCAGGCCATGACTTTTCACGTCACACATTCTAATGTGTGACGTGAAAAGTCATGGCCTGGACTTTTCACGTCACATATTAGATAATGTGTGACGTGAAAAGTCCAAATTTTTTGGAAAAAAATAGAGACATTTTTTGTATTGAAATCATTCACAATCCAAAAAATGCCTATTACATGAACATTTGAATTATAAATAGGGGAAATTTTTCGGATTGGAATCACCCACAATCCAAAAGGGCAAGAACAATCTTAATAATCCCCAATATTAGCAAATCTAGAAGATAATACTACATTAAAACAATAAACCTAACAATCATAATAATACCCAATATTATTAGCAAATCTAAAAGATAATACTAAGATAGGAAAAAAAATCTTAAAGGGCATATTCTCATGTATCAATTTGATTGGTTCCAGAATATCGCCAATAGAAAATATAAAAAGTATAGAAAGCTACATTATTCACAAGCCATTAAAAATGTGACTCATCTTGGCTTCTATACTTCTAGAGCTTGATAAAAATGTAATCAAACCATTCTGTTCTAGACAAACCAGAAGAAAATCATGATCCTTTATACTTCAAAATATGCTTACAATACATCTTCAAATACAAAGAATGACAAGCCAAAAGAAAAAAAAAACAAGAAGACATACATAGATTGCAGGGGAGCTCCAATACACGATAGTATCTAGAATTGCACAAACCAAATGCAGTGCCATCATAATCAATTTATCCTTAACCATTTTAAGAACCCAAAGTAAGATTTCAGAATCAATTTCTCAAAATAAATTCCTAAACAGCCTTCACAGCACCATTCAATTGATTTTAATTAAAGACTAACCAAACCACACACACTCAACAACACCCTCTTATTTACAGATGCCTCAAGAATCAGAGAAAAGCCACATGGAAGTTAATTTAAAATGAACGGTGTGGTTATTGAAAAGCCATCTTGATTCAAAGAGAGCATATGTTCTGCGTTTTCAAGTTACTTGGTTCAAAGCATATGGCAACAAAAGAAAACTAATTTAAAGAAATGCCAAAAAAGAGCATTGCATGAGACAAAGAATTTATCCTAAAAAAGAGAGCTAAAAAGCTTGTATAACGGCCACTAATAAACAATAGACTAAAATATAAGCTTGTATAACGGCCACTAATAAACAATAGACTAAAATATAAGCTTGTATAACGGCCACTAATAAACCAAAATCAGCTATATCACCACCAAGACAGCTGTAAGAATGCAGCAAAAATGCAGCAATATGACAACGAATTGACAGCAATTTGACAGCAAAAAACCAGCAGCAAAAATGCATAGAATCAGTTGCACAAATGTGCAGCAAAACAGATAACATTTCAGCACAAAATTTAGCAACAAAGCAGCACAATATCAGCAAAAAAAAAATCTGCAGCTATGTGACAGCACAAAACAAAATGATTTTAGCAATAAACCAGTAGCTATTATGTAGAAATATCAGCCCAAAAACAGCAGGAAATGGCAGTAAATTAAGCACCAATAACAAACATGGAAAAAGAAAAAAATTAACCACTGCTTTCAATACTCAATAGGAGAACAGCCCCATATACACATGGCATACATGGTAGACAGATAGACATATCTAATACAAAATGAAATCTGAAGGGATGAATGATGATCGGAATTAGTGGAATGCTTAACATAAAATGCATCTAACCAACAGGACTAAACCACTATCCCTCTTTATTAAAAAATAATGTGATTAAAAGGAAGCTTAGATATTCCATTATTTCAAACTGGTAGACAACATTGCTATCAAATGCTGATCGTGGTCCAGAATGAGTGCAGTCAAAGTATGCATTGATGCTGGGTTATGATCACCAACAATAGTTACAGCTTCACCTGTGTTACAGAAATTGAAAGAACAATTATTCTGCTCTTTGTTGGTTATAATAAAGATACGGTTATCAATATATAAATGGACATATAAGAAAAAATATATATAGAACCAAAAAGTTACAGAAGTAATAATGCAAATGAATGGAATGATGAGCACATGAATATCCCCGTTTCTATTTCTTGAAACTAACAAAAATCCCATTTTTTAACCCATAAAAAATCTTTTCTAATAAGAATAAACAGAAAAAAACAGCTTGTAAACACTGGTGAAGAAAAAAGGACCCCAAACCACAAATGCTCATCCAAGAACTCTTCCAGCTTCTATTTCAACATGCAGTTGTTGAAAGAACAGAAAGAATAACAGATAAATACAGTAATTTTCTAGTAATAACAATGTTTACTAACAGAAAAGAAAGAAGGTGATGCAATGAACAAAAACCTGGCAATCTCTCAGAAAACGCATGCATCTTCTTCTTCTTCTGTTCTGCATTCAGGACATGAGGTCAGATTAAGAGAAAGATAACAAGAAGGGAACAAAAAAAAGAGTGGGGTCAAGCCAACCTGGCCACCGAACAACAGCAATAGCAGGGATTAAAGATTTAATTGCTCCTGCGTTTGTAATCAGCATCTTGTTATCTTCGTGCAAAGAGAGATTCAACAACATTGTGACTGATCGTTTCACAGCGATTGACTGTGATTGTAGCACATCGATACAGATCTTAATCGTTGGTTGAAGATCTCCCTCTGCAGAAACCCTAGGCAAGGCTCCAGCTCTGGTTCTTTCTCTCCTTCTATCTCCGGCAAGGGAAAACAAACCAGCCTTTGAAGATCACCAGAGACATCGCTATTACAAGCGAAGAAATTACTGAAGGCCTGAGAGAGATCGAGCATTTCCTCCTCTGTAGCGGAGGATTTCGCGGATTTGTTGTTGTTCTTTGAAGCGACTTCGCCGAGCCTGAGGCCGATGACTGCATCGGTCATGGTTACTGGGAGGAGAAGAATGAGAGGCTTTCTGAATCTAGGTTTAAGCGAGGGAAGATGAAGAAGTGAATGGTTTGGGAGAAGGAAAAGGGAAAATGTTGAGAGAGCAAGAGTATCGCGGGCAAGATGAGTTGGGGGTAAGAATAAAAGTGAAACCACGTCACACATAAATTATGTGTGACGTGGTTTCTGGAAACAATGTCACACATTATCTAATGTGTGACGTTGTTTCCAGAAACTAAGTCACACATAATTTATGTGTGACGTGGTTTCTTTTAATGTCACATATAAACAATATATGTGACGTTGTTTCTCCCTCCGCCTTCAATTTATTTACAAAAATGCCACCCCGTTTTTTTCTATGTCAGTTTTTTATTTAAGTGACATTAATTAGTGACATGGAAAGGGATTTTTGCGAGTGTCGCCGCGCCATCAGCTCTCCCCCTCGCCTCCCATGGCTGGCCATCGAAGAAGAAAGGAAGAAGGGGAAGAACGTGATGATGATGCTGAAGAGGTGTGGGGATCGGGAGAAAGAAAGAAAAGAGGAATATAAAAGGGATAAGAAAAATAAATTAAATAGATGGGGAAATAAATTACTATTAGGCTCTTAATTCTTCAAAATAAGATACATTTCTTCAAAATAAAGTCCCCATTTCACCTTCAAAAGTTTATCTTGGATATTCACTTGGATTTTTCTTCCACTAGGATTCCTTTTGGGTCCGAAAATAATTTCTCTATCTGTAACTCTATCTGTAACTTCCTCAAATTAAGGGAGAAACTAGGCCTTTAAAAATACCCTAAAATACCACAATTTCCTAAATTTATTTATAGAACTCTCCTAGACTCCATAATTATTCCCAAAATCAAATCTTAAATCATCCATAATCCTTAATTAAATTTTTGGGATGTTACAGAGACAGAAACACAAAGTATTTTCATTCGATGGCAAATAGCAGAAAGAAGAAGAACAGAATTAAGGCTTTAAAGAATGAGGAAGGGGAATGGGAATATGATAAAGATAGAATTATGCAGATGGGTACGAGTTTTTTTCAGGCTCTTTATGATGATGATGTGGTGGAGAGGAACACGGTCAACTTTGGTATGTCTTATCCAACCTTGTCTGCAGCTGATATCCAATCTATTGGGCGGGAGATTACTTTATAAGAAGTGAAACAAGCTCTTTTCGCTATGGGTCCACTCAAGGCTCCTGGTCCAGATGGCCTTAACCCGTTATTTTTTCATAGCCAATGGGAGATCCTAGGTACGTCTATTTTCTCTAAAATTTGGCTCATGTTGTCTGATAAGGAGGAAGTTAGACGTGTAAATGATACGAATATTGTGTTGTGTAATAATTGCTACCTAATTATACTTTTGAATATACCTTAAATTACCATTTAACAATTACAAAATTATTTACTGACTAACTATGTTAAAAAAAAAAGTTTACTAAAACAAACACTAACATAGTTAGAAAAAGGCTTTTCGTCATTTGAATAAAAATACCAATTAAATACCCTAACCATGATAGAAAAAAGATTTCTAATATAAAAAGGGCTATCATGGTTAGAAAATAATTTAACATAATATAACAGAAGATTATCCATGTTAGAAAAGAGTTTCTCTAATACAACAATGGCTAACATGGATAAATAAAGCCAACCTACCACCTGACTAATCAACCCATTCACAAACACCCAATAACATATTTGACCATTAAATACTTTTACGAACAATATCTAAAACCATTATAACTTCCAAATCTGTCAGTCATTCAACGTCCTCAAAGTATGCAAAATCCCAATAGTCCATAATAATATCAAAATAGTCAAAACACCACTGAAATCTGGACCGGTCTCTCAGAAAGGAAATAACATCAAGTTACCAAAATAAATATTCTAAAACAAATTCTCAATTTGAAAATAAAGAAGCAAAACGTGAAAAAAAAATGAGCAGAAGCAAAACAAATGATATGAATTCCTATTTGTGGCAATATCTTCCGTCAAACCAGTCCAGACTCACTAGCTTAGTGAGACGATCCCGGATCCTTCCCTGGGTTTCCTACTGCATTGCTAGGACTTGTAAAAAAATAGATAAAATGAGGGTAGACCCAGGTAACTACTAACTGCTCGCCTACGTGCGGTGTGTGCTAGCAAGGTGTTCAGTGGAGTATTACTAAGTATAACTGGATTGAAAATATGAGGCAGTTACCATTTAGTTGCAAACAATATCATAACATATATTTCCACATAAATTATCGTCATGTAATAATTCCTCAAAATCACCCATAAAATTTCATACTCACATTAATATATTACAATCCCAAAATCACACATAAAATTACATACTCACATTAATATATTACAATCCAATACATAGGTAAATAAAACTAAACAATCAATAACACCGATTTATACGGTCCAGTAGGGACTCACAACCCTCGCCTGAGACCGGGGGCGTTCTCCCCATTTCGTCTTTCCATTTTTTGTTATTTAGTCCTTATGGGCCAACAAGGAACCTCATCGCGCGATGGCATTTATTTATTTATTCAGTGTTCACACAATCAGCACTACACGTCATAAATATACACATCCAGCATATGGCACAATGTCCAGTCTAGAATTTCTCAGATTCAATCATGCAGATACCTTTAATAAATACTATAATTTCCAAAAACATACAAGTTCACACCTTCATGCTTGTTAAAAATACATACTCCACTAAACATGTTATATTATAAAATAAGCTTCCAAAATTCATGTTCATCAAGACTATATAGCCAATCACAAAATTATAAGTTTCAAATACTCACTAACACACACACACGCAAACAAACAGAAGTAGTTACCTCTGTGAAGTTAAACCAATAGTTATCGTAGACGTGCCCCTGTGCTCAATACCGAAAACCAAAGTCTACAAACAGTATTATACACATGCACGATTAGTAACTAATCGAGTGCTACCATTTACAACTTAGGGAATTAATCCCTACAAGGCCCTAAATGCTTCTTTTGATAATAAAACAATTATTACATAGCTAGATTAATTCTAATCCTCCCTAAAACAAAACTTCAAATCCTATGATTTATTAATATCCCATTTCCACATCAATATCAGTTTCAAGATCAATACAAGACTCCATATTTCCTTCCAAAAGAGTTCCTCAATGATTAAAACACCTATAGGTAAAGCACAACAGTAGTTCTCACAAAAATGTCATTCTTTTATTTTTCAATCCTTTTTTTTTCAAAACAAAACTAAAAGCATCTAAATTTCATCTCCTAAAAAGCTTTGAGCACCCATAATCTTGAAACCCCCATCCTATACATAGTCTAACTCAAAAGAACAAGGGTATTATTTAAACTCCTTTCTTCTCGATAATTATTTCATATTTTCCTAGCTAAATTTCCTATCTCATATTCAGTCAAACATTAGTCAACAACAATAAGCCATATTAACCTTCTCAACCAAATCCAAACAAACACATCAAACATCGCCCAATGAAATCATATTCAATCAGACCAATCATCCCAAAAAAATTTAACCTCAATTCATATGCTTATTAGCCTTTCACCGAAGAAATTAAAGCTCCAATACAATACCAAAAATCGGAGAAATGATGTTCCAATTTGACGGTCATTCTAAACTAAAACAAGCTGAAAATTGCAGACCCCAACCATTCAGATGCTCAATCTCAAATAATGCCAGAATTAGAGAAGAAAAAGGAGGAAGCAAGAAGGAAAATGCTCACCAAGTTGAGGATGAAAAGAAGAGATTTGGAGAATGACGACGATGGTGACGGCGGACGGCGCAAGGTTCAGCGTCTCCACTCCCTCTCGTGTTCTCTCTTTCCTCTCGGCTAGAACAGAGGAAGGAGGAGGAAATGAGCTCTCTGCCTTCTCTCTCTCTCTCTCTCTCCCCCTCTCTTTCTCCGGCCTTCCAGATCGGTGCCGAGGAAGAAGATGGCGGCGACTGGTACAGGGACGGCACACGACGTAGCGGCTGGGTGTGTGTATGAGTGTGTGTGACAGTGCACGATGAGGAGGAAGGGACGCACGGAGAAGGAGAGGCCAAGTGTGTGTGTATGCGAGGAAGAAGAGGTGAAGTAGGTGTGTGTGCAGGGGCGGTCTCGTACGTGAAGAAGAAGAAGAAGCATGAAATGTAAAGGAAGGAGAATATTAGGGTTGTTAGGTGGGGAAAATTACTAAAGTGCCCTAAAATTGAAATAGTTTACAATTAAGGCCTAACAGATTCTATTATTTTCCTAAAATTCACCCTTATATTATATTGGGAAATTTTATCCCCCCCTAAAGTTCCTTTAAACTTTAAAAATAATTTCCCTAATTTCATAAATTAGAAATATATACCCAATCATTCCTCCTTAATTTATATTGAAAAATCAGTTTTAAAATCCTCCAAAAATACCTTAAACTTGTGAATTTGTTTATAAAGCTATTGCATTTTTTTAGAGACACCTTAGAACTTTAAATGACTCCTTATTGCCTTTTTCCTAAATTTGGGAATTATACACATTCATTGGTAATTTAAAATTCAGGATGTTATATGTTAATTCCCAAAATGGAGTATCCTGAAACAATTCGGGTCTTTGTAATGTTATTTACAAGACTCTTACGAAGGTAATAGCCTCTCATCTGAGAAGATTAATGCCTAAGTTATCCCCCAATCAATGTAGCTTTATCCCACGAAGACAAGGAGTAGACAATATTATTGTGGCTCAGGAGGTTATTCATTCCATGAGAATTAAGAAAGGGATGAAGGTATTTATGGCAATTAAGATTGATTTAGAAAAAGCTTATGATCATGTCAAATGGTCATTCTTGTTAAATTGTCTTAGGGAGCTGAATTTTCCCCAAAATATTATTAATGTCATTGAATTGTGCGTGAGTACAGCACGGATGCAAGTTTTATGGAATGGAGAAAAAAGAGATCAATTCATGCCATCTAGAGGATTAAGATAAGGGGATCCTTTGTCACCTTACTTATTTGTACTAATTATGGAAAAATTTGCCCATCTTATTCAGTCGGAAGTGCGGGAGGAGAATTGGAAACCTTTCCGGTTGAGAAAAAATGGGACATGTGTATCCCATTTATTTTTTGCAGATGACTTGATTTTATTTGCGGAAGCGGATATGGAGCAAGCAGCCATTATCAAAACATGTCTCGATGATTTTTGTGAAGCCTCGGGGGAGAAAGTTAATAATGCGAAGTCGAGAATTTTTTTCTCTCATAATGTCAATCACTTAAGGGTGGATGAAATCAGTAGCTTTATGGGGTTTACTCCTTGTGCAGATTTGGGGAAATATCTCGGAGTACCGTTACACCATAAACGGGTTACTAAACGTACTTTTAATCATATTCTTTGTAAGGTGGATAAGAGATTGTCTTCATGGAAGGCAAATTCTTTATCAAGTGCAGCTAGAAATACCCTCGTTCAATCATTCATATCGGCTATTCCTTCTTATGAGATGCAAACGGTTCCTTTGCACGTTTCGACTTGTAAAGAAATTGATAAGCTGCGCAGGAGATTTTTGTGGGGAGGTACTGCCTCTGGATCTAAAGTTCATATGGTGGCTTGGGACAAAGTATGTTTGAGTAAGCAGGATGGTGGACTTGGTTTAAGGCAGGCGAAGTAGCAGAATAATGCTTTTATGATGAAGTTGGGATGGGGCATGTTGAAGAAAAGGGACGCACTGTGGGTCCGATTTATAAGGGAGAAACATGGGCGTGGTTTTGACTTACTACTAGCAATTAATAAAAAGAAAGGGGGGTCTCAGGTCTGGTTAGGTATAAAAAAGAATTGGAACAGGGTTCAGGATGGTTTAAAATGGAGGCTTGGCAATGGAAAATTGATTTAGTTCTGGGAGGATAGGTGATTGCTGGATTAGTCTCATCTAGTAGAAGTTGTTAATGAGGAGATTCCGAAAGAAATTCTTAAACTGAAAATATCCGATTTGTGGTCTGACGATGGGGGTGGGATGTAAATCGTTTTGCTATGTACCTGCCGCAGGAAGTAGTGAGATTTATTGAATCTCAGGCGGTCAATTGGCGAGAGGAGGATCAACCTTCCTGGAGGTATATATCATTTGGGGATTTTACTACACAGTCAGCGTACTCTAGTCAAAGAATGGTTGGTAGTGGGGTGTGTAGTTGGCCTTAGAAGCTGATATGGAAACTCAATATACCTCAGAGATGTAAGATGTTTTTATGGTTGGCTTGTAAAGAGAGATTGTTGACAAATGAAGCTCGCCATACTCGTGGCCTCTCGAATACAAATCATTGCGCGGGCTGTCCAGGTGTGGCCGAAAGTGTTATGCATGTTCTGAGGGATTGTAACACATCTATGAAGGTTTGGTTGCTAATTTTACCTGCAAGACATTGTTCAGTATTCTTCAGTAGGGAGGACGTGAAGAATTGGATGGAATGGAACTTGAAGGCAGATCTTATGGTTGAAGGCTTTCAATGGAAGGTTATGTTTTCATTGGTGCGTCATCAGTTATGGTTGGCCAGGAACAATAGGATCTTTAATGGGGTTGAGACAGGACATCAAGCTGTCATAGCTAAGGTTAAGGCTTTGTGCTGGTTGGGGAGTGAATAAGTTATCACATGATGTTAATCCCAGTTGTAGTTTTGGTGTATGGGAAGCTCCGGATAAGGGGTATGTGAAGCTGAATGTAGATGGAGCATGTGGTTCTCATGGAGGATGCACGGCCTGCGGGGGGATTATGAGGGATAGTATAGGTGAGGTTAAAGGAGGGTTTCTTTTCAATATTGGGGTCGGAGATAACTACATAGTAGAGCAGTGGGGGTGCTTATGGGGTTGAAATGGAGCTGGGAATTTGGAGTAAGACATCTTGTGGTGGAAACTGATTGTTTCGAGCTTGTTCAAGAGATTGAGAGAAGAAGGGATTCAGATGAAGCTGAAGATGCTGTGCTTAGGGAGATTCTATCTTTCTTTCGTCGTGCATGGGAAGTGCATATAATTTGGTGCAGAAGGGAGGCGAATGGTGTGGCGGATTGGTTAGCAAAACGCGCTGTCATTGGGTGCAGGTTTGGTGAGTTTTTCGCAAGTGCCAGACGAAGTTACTGAGATGGTAGCACAAGAGCGTATCTATTGACTGGCTAGGCTCTTTCGAATACTTTGTAATCAAAAGAAGAAGAAGAAGAAGATGAGAGGGCAACAAAGGGAGAGATGAGCTCATGACAGCTTTCTCAAATAGTGAAGAAGGTGGCGGTATTGGGTAATCTCACAAAAAGTGATATTGTATAGTGTTAGAATTTAGAATTGGTAAATTTGTTATAACCAGACATGACACAATAGTCGGTTATAATATCAATCAATTCCCAATATATTTTTTTGATTCTTAATATAAGGTATATCCTTGACATAATATTTGATTTAAATATACACTGTCTTGAAATTATTATATGTAGAATATCTTAGCATATTGAAATTCGACACTTTGCAAAAACAACCTCAGATAGGATATGAAATGCCTCTTATTTTCTTGATGTTGTTCTCACTCTTTATATGTTATAAGCGAATTTGCAAACTTAACATTCAGAAGTCCTAAAATGATTGAAGCTTTGTTACGTAAATGTATTTCTAAGGACATTGGAGTTTTCAAAGTTTTTATATATGGAGGTGGGATGGTTGGTGTGGGCAAAAACTTGTAATTTGGGTTGTTTTGTATCCACTAACTAGAGTCTTACTTGTGTTTGTTTGATCCTCTAGTATTCTTGACATTTTTTTTTCTTTTGTACACTTCTTTACTTATACTATTGTTTTTCTGTTACGGCGTTTATAGAAAGTTAGCTGCTGAAGTCTTTTTCTTTTTTAAATGTATCGTTTTATCACCATATTAATAAAATTTTCTGTCGTAAAAAATTAATTTTGGTATGTTTAGATGGATAGAAATTTAGAAGAACAGAGGAGAAAATTAAGGAAAGGGCGGTAAAGAAATAACATTGTCGCTTATTGTATTTAGGTACAGGGGAGGAGAGAAATATGAGAAGAAATGTATGACATTCAAAATGATAATAACATCTTTATTTGACTTTTAACTCGCTTTTTCAAATAATGTCATGAATAAACTACCTCGAAACTAAAATAATAAAAAGAAAGTTAGAATAAAATAAATGTCACAACGACGATAAAATTCTTATATCATGATTTATTAAAATCACAATAACTTTTTGAAAAGATTCAGTCCGTTTTACTTTAATCTGTAATTATTATAATTAAAATTTATATAAGAGTTTGATTAATATAAAAAGGTCAACATTACTTATATTGGCCCATGTCTTGGCCTGGAACAAGATTAGAACATTTGTTGGTCCAGGGCAGGTAAAGTGGGCTTTGGGCCATGAAAAATAGTGCAGGCCTAGTAGCTCTAATGAGGCATTTAACTCTCCATTTTTTAAAAAGCCTCAAAAGTAATATCAGTCAAAATTTGATAATAGTTATGGTGTTAATAATTATTTGTTTTGTGATTAAATGATGGTATATATGAATATTTCATCATCATCATCATCATCATCATCATCATCATCTATTATTTTGATATTTAACTAAGAAGAATACTTAGTGATTATTGATGGGTTAAAGTGTAAATCCACCCCGGAAGTACTAAAAGAATCTCGTATTCGCCCTGGAAGTATTTTTCGTAGCATTGTAGCCTTAGAAATACCCAAACGTAACAATATAGCCGTAGAAGTACCCAAAACTAGCTCAATGCATCCCTTAGTACTCAATTAACTAAGGGGGACAATGCTACGTTTTGGTACTTCCAAGGCTAAATTGCTACGAAAAAATACTTCCGAGGCAAATGCAAGATTTTTTTGACACTTCCGGGGTAGATTTGCACCTTAACTCGATTATTGATTATGGTGTCATTGGATGATAGGTTAATTCTATAATGTCATATAAAAAATTTATAAAGAATGTTGGATAAATATATTATTATTTTGTCAGTAATTAAATGAATTGAAATAATATTTACGGTATAAATTATTTTTAAATTTTTAATGCCTTCTAGTTTGGCTCCGAACTGACTCACTAACCCTTGACCCAATACTTCGATTGGTTTTGAGGCCGGCTTTCTTTTGATTACCTTGTTCAAAACTCCTTATTTTAAGCTTAAGAATTAAAAGAGCTTTTCAATCACGATTTTTCTTCCAAAAAGTCACTTTTAGGTACCAGCCTGCCACCCCAAACAAACCAAAATGTTTGTTAACACCAAAGTATTCCCATTTGAATGGTGTCAGATTAATCTCGTTTTTATCAAGTGTTAAATGTGGGATATCGTAACCGTATTTTTTTTCATACAAACAGCATTAAAAATCAAACTCAAGATAAAATATTTAAGAGGTCAAATCCCGTCCATTTGGAGGGAGCGGAACCTCAACTCACATGAGGCTCCATTTCTTCCATTTAGTTGGAGCGCACCGTTTTATACCATTCCACACACACACATATATATATATAAAATTCCCAACCACGGCCCAAAGCAAATCATCACCGTTGATCGTCTTCCTCTTCTTCCTCTCACACTTATCGGAAGCCTCCCTTGCAACGAAGCTTATGAACTCCGATACACATTCCTGTACGATTTCCTTCGCATCATCCGAGATCTTCGCGCTCAATGGTAAAGCCTTCTTCATCATCCTACTAACATTCGCGATCAGAAGAAATCAAACTTGTTTCTTCGTTGAGATATCGCCGCTCACGTTTCCGCCGTTGACGCCGCCATAATGGTCGTCGGAATCCGCCATGAGATCCGGCGAAAAGGATGGGGAAGGGATTTGTGGGGAAAGGTGTGGTGTAAAATGAGGATTTCAGGGGGCGGCGCACCGTAACTGTAACCGTGATCGGATCATATATGGTGAGACTGTGATGAAAAATTGAAAGAGGTGGAGAGACTTGACTGACAGTTTGGAGGTAGGCGAATATGACGAACATCCATCCAGGAGGAGAGAAGAAGTAGTTATTCATTGCTCTACTTTTAGGTTGGCAAATTTTTTATTTTTTTTAATATGGAAAGGTATAAAACTAAGTGTTGCAACAAAATGGAGGAAAATGGAGTCCCATATAAGTGGAGAGGTTCAGCTCCCCCATTTGGATCACTACTAGGTTGGTTTATTGCAATATTGTAGTGTTAACTCTTAAGTTTAAGTACATTCACGAAAATGATGCTATGTAAGCTCACTAGTTTTTAATTTTAATAATAAATATTCAGAAATTAAAATGCAAATCATTAATAATCTTAATACCTAAAAGGCAATGTCTAATAAAAAATTTTATGAACATGCCATCTAAACTATATAGTTTTATATTCGAACAGCCATAAGTTAGTATACACACACATATGTATTCAAATATCACGAAAATGTATAATGAAATATTATTCTCCATAAATCAATAAGAAAAAAACATAAATACCACCTTGAAAAATATCTCCAGTTGAGGTTATGCACTCCACATTGATAAAATCTATCTTTTGATTAATAATATCTTATTTAATATTCATCATAAGTATAATAACTAAAGGAGGTTAATTTTTAGTCCTTCATATACCACTTTTTTTTTTTATCCTATATTTCTTATTTTTTTTTCAAACTGAATTGTTTGATTTAAAAGCTAAAATGTAATTTAATTATACACATAAGTTTATCTAAGAAATATCATATAACATACATATATTGCAATTAAGCAATTTATTTAGTTTTCATAGCTTAGTCAATCAAGACTTATATTAAAAGACTCAAAAGTAATAACTTTAATGTAAAATTCTTTTTGCCATAACTTCCACAACTCCAACCTCCCTACCCCACCGCTGCGTTAGAGTCGTGCTTGGATAATCCCCCTGCACGAGGATAAACACCTTTGTTAGGGAAAATTTCAATTACCCAGGTAATTAATCTCGGATTCCCCCAAAACATTGTAAAATTTCATTGTATTTTAAAGGGGTCAAAGTGAAATTAAATGTTTCAGCTAAAAGACCAAAATATCCTTATTGAATTTTGTATTAGATCCAAAACACTAAAACACCCAAAATTTCACAATAAAATTTTCAGGACACATATGGAGAATTTCCAAGACATTTATAGGAAATTTTTAAGACATATATGGGGGAATTTCCAAGACATTTGTACTTATTTTCAACATCAATGTGAGTATTTTCAAGTCTCAAAAATTATGGAATTCAACACTAAAACATCCAAAATTTTACAACTATATTTCCAAGACACAAATGGGAAATTTCTAAGACGTTTGTACTTCTTTCAATAAGGACATTTTGGTCTTTTAGCTAAAACATTTAATTTCACTTTGGCTCATTGGGGTGCGGTGAAATTTCAGAATGTTTTGGGGAGAATATGAGATTAATCCCTTGTTATAGGGATAAAATGAAATTTTCCCTTGTTATTATCACAGCAATTAGAGGAACAACCCACTCCAAATGACTTATAGGTTGGTAGGACGAGAGAATTTTTTTACTCATAAACCTCATAACACTTTTGAGGTTATTCAATGTAAGACTTATAACAAAATATTGAGGGAAATCCTAGAAAAATCCCTCTAAATTTGAAAAAGACAAATCAAAAATTTGAATAAGAGAAATCTTAAGTTAATCCTAAAGAAGGAGTATAGGATTTCTATATTTTATCAAAAGACACGACTATCCGTAATAATTGATGTTAGTATTCACAGTTCAAAATAAAGATTTCTTAGTATTCATAGTTCATAATATAAATTTCTAATTTTATCAGAATGATTTTTTATTTTAAATTAACAATATAATTCACAACTAATGTCTCTCTTGTTCAGTTGTTCCCATTAACATTTGACAAGGTCAATATTGAAAAACCCTTTATGCTAGTTTCAATAAATTTAAAATAAGGATTTCCAACTATATCATAAATATTATCAACTTTAAGTTAATAAATCATAACTTACTCCCTTCTTTTTTCTATGAACAAATTACAAGGGCAGTGTTAAAAATCCTTTAATACCAGTAAGATAAGTTCAAAATAGGAATTTCCAACTATATTATAGAGATTGTCAACTTTAATTAAATTAGCAATTCACAATTTGATTCCCTCTTTTTTCATGAGCAAGTGACAAAGTTAATGTTAAAAATCCATGATGCTAGTTTTCATAAGTTCAAAATAGGAATTTGTAACTTTAATATAAAGTTTGTCAACTTTAAGTTGACACTTCATAACTCACTTTCTTCCCTTTTTCATGAACAATTTACAAGATTAACATTAAAAATCCCCGTAATGCTAACATTCACAAATTCAAAACAGAGATTTTTAGCTTTACCAAAAATGACGGTCAACTTTAAGTTAAAAATTCACGCTCACACCCTTCTTTTTTTAATGAGCAATTGACAAGGTCAATGTTAAAAATCCCCTTAAGCTAGTATTTACAAGTTTAAATAAGCAAGTATTCATAGGTTTAAAATAGGAATTTTCAACTTTATCATATAGATTGCCAACTTTAATATAACAATTCACAGGGCAGGCTACTTCCCTCTCTTCCCATAATTTATTGACAAGGCCAATATTGAAAATCCCTCAATATTAATATTCACAAGCTCAAAATAAATATTTTCAACTATATCATAGAGTTTGTCAACTTTAAGGTAACACTTCACATTTTATTTCCCTAATTTACCATGAACAAGTGACAAGGCCAATGTTAAAAATCCTCTAGTACTAGTATTTACATGTTCGTAATAAAGACTTTCAACTGTATCTTAGAGATTGTTAACTTTAAGTTAACACTTCACAACTCACTTCCCTATCTATCCCATGAATAGATAACAAGGCCAAAGTTAAAAATCCCTAATATTAGTGTTTACAAATTCAAAATAGGAGTTTCCAACTTTATTATAACAATTTTCTATTTTTGGTTAATGATTCATAACTCACGTTTTTTTTTTTTCTTTTGCTCAAAATGACTAGGGATGTTTGGGGTTTTTTATAATATATGGAAATTCTAGATTCCTCATTTGTAATTTCCCCAATTCAATTGTCTGATTTGTACCCTTTTGGATTTTTTTGGGATTTTCTTGAATATTTATTGTTTAATCAAATATAATTATTACATCAATATAGAATATAAAATTTATAATAAAGCAATAGCTTTCGTCCTAAATGTTAAAGTTAGGTTAGAAGTAATTTTGGTACACATATATATAGTTTATATGTCACTGCCAATCAATTTATTTACCTTCTTTTATATTCCTGAAATAGTCAACTAGCTTTTTTATTAAATGCAGGAGCTAGTATATTGCTTCATGTCGTCCTTAGTATAGGACATCATTGAGTGGTTGATCTTGGTTCGAAATGTAAGACATATATTTCCTATATTTGCCATTTTTCCTATATTTACCCTCATTGATATTCCGTTAATAATAATAAGAGTTAAGGTCCATTTTTAATACGAAAGTAGCTGCAAAAGAACTCTGAGTATCTAGAAGTAACTTGAGGAGCACTTTTGCCCCAAAAGTGTCCAAATCACAGTAAATTTACCCCCATCATTTAAAAAGTTTACTTTGACCGCTAAATCCTACTTTTTAACCCACCAATGTTTACATGGCTTTGTCATCATAGACATGTTATCATTTTGAAGTCCATTTTTGTTTGTTCTGGAGATAACTACCAAAGAGCATTTTTACCCTGTAAGTATTCAAATCATAGAAAATTTTTCCGCACCATTATTCAAAGTATCCAAAACGTGTCATTTAATGGTTAAACTTAGCTTTGTATAACGCTCTTGACAAATTTGCTACGATTTTGATACTTTCAGGCCAAAACGCTCCTTGGTGGTTACTTTCGGAGTAAAAATAAACCTTGAAATGATGACGTGTATATGTAACTGAGCCATGTCAGTATCAGTGGGTCAAAAGGTAGGATTTAACGGTCAAAGTTAACATTTTAAACGGTATAGGTAAATTTGCTATGATTTGGATACTTCTTGACAAAAATGCTCCTCAAATTACTTCCAGATATTTACTGCTCTTTTGTGGTTACTTCTAGGGCAAAAATGGACTTTAACCCTAATAATAATAATAATATAAGAGAGATAAAAATGATTAAACAATATGACTACGATAATTTAGAAAAAACACATTATAATAATTAACATTACTAACTTTCTTAACTTAATTAAGGGTGAAGGGGCAAATTTAACCACGAACTTTCAGTTCAGGAGCATCTGGCACCACGAACTTTTTTTGGGAGCTTAAATGCCCATCAACTTTCAAATTCGGACCATTTTTAACCACCAACTTTCAAATTCGGACCATTTTTAACCACTGGTGCCATGGGGGCTGACGGGGTCAAATTTGAGAGTTAAGTAGGACTCAGAAATGCACACATATCCCTTGCCCAGTAAACAGAATTGTATACATCATTTTTTCTTTAAATAAAACACATTTGCTAAGTTCAATATCAACCTCCAAAATCAACATCCAGATAATCATTCACAGTTTTATTATTATTTACTGTACTTAGCAGATGTGTTTTATTTAAAGAAAAAATGACGTATACAATTTTGCTAACTGGGTAAGGGATATGTGTGCATTTCTGGGTCCCACTTAACTCTCAAATTTGACCCTGTCAGCCCCTATGGCACCAGTGGTTAAAAATGGTCCGAATTTGAAAGTTGGTGGGCATTTAAGCTCTCAAAAAAAGTTCGTGGTGCCAGATGCTCCTGAACTGAAAGTTCGTGATTAAATTTGCCCATTTACCCCTTAATTAAATATGTCACAATGAGAGATAGTTACAACTTGCATAATGCATGGTCAAAAGCATGAAATAAACATCGTCGTGTAGCATGAGATTTGGTTTTCCTACTCATCAAAATGATGAGTAAGGAAATGTAAGTACATTTATATATGTTCAATCTCTACTTGGCTATGGAGCATTTTAAAACTCCTGATCAGTTGTCTCACCCATCGAAGTATCCACAATCAACGATCTGAATCAGTCTACGGCCGTTGATGTGCCTAAAATATGGCTTACCCTGCGATACAAGAGGAGAAATAAAAAGAAGAAGAAGAAGTATGTTAGATATCAACTTGCACAATGCAATGTCAAAATCATTGTCAAAAGCATGAAATAAACATCCACGGTTTCGGTTTTCTTACTCATCATAATGACAAGCAAGGAAATCTAAGCACATTTAAATATGTTAGATATCAACTGGACCATCTAAAGTTGATTTTTAAGGCCTGTATTAATTAAAATATTTTTAATAAAACCAAATGTAAAATTTTTAGACCAGAACTAAATTGTCTAAGTATTATTCTGTTTCTTATTATAAGTTTAACTACCACAAATTTTTTGTTCTTAAATATAAATCCAGTTTATGATCAATTAATGCTACTATGACTATTTTACCCATATGTTGGAAATATAGAAGATGAGAGAGAATTTTTATAATACATAAAATATTTTTAAAAATATGACATATTTAATGCTATAACTTCCACTTCTTAATATATAAGAAGTAGTTAGGGTGGACTTATAATAAGTAAAAGAGTGGAATGTTTCACTGGTACGGATTTCCATGGGAAGAGTTTAACGTCTCAGAAACGTTTGTTTGTGCATAGCTTCTCCTCTGGCGATTTTCTTTTCGCTTGGCTGACAATCTTTCCCATTCAGCCATTTCAGCGACCAAATCCAAAAATCCCAATTTAGTCTCAAATGGAGGATTTCTGGAAAAGAGCCAAGAGCTTCGCTGAAGAAGCTGCTAAGAAATCCCAAACTCTCGCCGACTCCTCCAAGTTCGCAGATTTGGTCTCTGAAACCGCCAAGAAATCCAAAGAATTCGCCGCCGAAGCTTCCAAAAAAGCCGATCAGATCAAAATCGCTGCCCTCAAACAAGCCGATCAAATCAAATCCTTCTCTGATATCATCCCTCCTCAGCTTTCCATTCCCAATTTCAACGATTCTTCTTCCCCTTCATATTCTCAATCTGATCTCGAAACCTTAGGTGTCACCGATGAACTCAGATCTTTCGTTAAGGGTCTTACTTCTAGCACTTTCCAGAACTTCCCCATCAAATCTGGTATTTGAAAGTTCCAATTTTGCTTTTTTTTTTTTTTGGGGTTCTATGTTTCTTTGTGTTTATTTTTGCTGGGTAATGTAGATGAAGCGGAGGCTTCTGATGCAACCACGACGGGTTCCAATGTTAGAAAAGATCTTAATGAATTTCAGGAGAAGCATGCCACTCTTGTTCTAACCTCTGTTAAGGTAATTCTGTTTATTTTTTTTATCCCCTGGGTGTGTTGCGTATTGGATCTCTCTGTGTCCAAATTGTAGATTTCAGATCTCTCTCTGTTATCCACATTACATTGAGGGACTTTTTCTTGTTTCATTTGGTTATAGATTGTCCTTAAACATTTGTGCCGCTGGGCAGTTCCTTGATTGATAGAATTTGGTGTGAAATATGATCCAGTTCATTTCTTCTTACTTCATTCTAACTTCGTTTGCTTTATGCGCGTAGACAAAGGCAGAAATGCAGTGAAAGAAAAGAATTTCGCATCTTTTAACTTGTGTTAGAAATTCTTGCTTATTCTTGCGTTTTCATCACTGATGTTACTTTAGAACTCCCACCAGATAAATGTGCTAGTCGTGCTAGCCAAGTTTTCTTTTCATGGAAGACAAATATTGATGTCAGATTAAGAGATTCAATCATTTATCAGGTGTCTTTGTGCTAAAAGTCATGTCTCTTTTCCTTATAATAACTGTTTTACAGTTGATGATAGTGTCATCTCTGCTGTCATATATTGTCAATCCATTTCAGGGGGACGATTGTTTTATTTGCAATGATGTATTGCCTGCGTTAACACTATATAGAGAAAAAAGGAGAAAACATTGATGGGCTAAATTTCTTACTATCATCCTCCACCACACAAGTCCAATTTTAGGTTTTCTGCTACCTTTTAGTCCAACGCAACTATTTCATCCCAGCGAAAATTTTAAAGCTTTTAGACCCGAGTAGTATGGGAATTGCCAGAATGTATGTATTTGAAATATTTCTCGCCTCATAGTTGTGATGTTTTATATTTGTGTCTTTTTCCCAGGAAATTTCAAGGTTGAGATATGAATTATGCCCCCGTGTTATGAAAGAAAGACACTTCTGGAAGATATATTTCACACTAGTAAACACTCATGTGGCTCCGTAAGTATCATAACATATTGATGAGTCATTTTGCAAGCTGACTTGTTTAAAGAATAATTTACATGCTATATTAGCACTTATGTGGTTCTGTAGTTTAGTATGATCATAATCATCTTTTTCTTATTTCTTGCTTGCTGTTTTTTATCGCCATGGCTATCAATGAAAATTGCATCTAAAGTATTAACGTTTTCACTGCACTTTCTATCCATGTGAACCTTAGGTTGTATGTAAACATATAATATGATGGAGATATCCTCGATGACTTGAATTGGCCATTTGATAATTATGGATTCCACTTGAAATCACAGTATCTTGATAATAATAATGATCACAATGTTTCAAGATGCAATGTTGGGGGCGGAGCAGCTTAGTATTATTGGTTTCACAAGTGTTTAGTGAAGATGAAAATATAGAGCTGAAGCCTTATTCCTTTGATGGATAATTAGAAAATATCAGGCAGGATAAACTGAGTGCTATTGTCAGAGCAATGAGTCAAGGAGACGCCAAATTGCCAATGATTAAATCATATGTGACTGAAATTCCAGTTTGGCATTTTTTATGAACTAGCTTGTGTATAGGATGGGGGTTGGAGTTGATTTGAGATATCTTGCTAAATGTGCTGCACCGTCAGCTTCTTTGTTTTCAAACCTATCTTTCAACATTTTAGAATATATTTGAAAGTTCAAACTTAAGTTGTATGAGGTATGTCTAAAGGCAAATGAAATTGCATTCCTAACTCTCAACATTATATGAACCTAACATTTTCGTTTTCTGCAGTACAATTTCTTCCTAAAATTAAATATTCATAGTTCCTCTGTGATCCAGGGTGATCTGTGGAATGTACAGGCTATTTGGTGATTCATATTCAAGTGTTGTGAATCTGTTGCCAATTACAAAGAAGAGGCTCATGCACTTTACTTAGGCATTTCCGCTTTTGCTTTTGTTTTGTTTTACTTAGGCTGTATAGAGGTATGTCTATGTTGATAAAATGAGATAAACATTTGGAATCTAGTTGGTGAAGCTTGATATGGAACCTGCTTGTGGTGACTGATGCTGCTGTGTTTACACTCTGCTTGCCATTTATTGAGTGAAATTGAGTCAAACTGAAGCTTCTTCCTTTCATGTATTATCTGAACTCAAGTCATTGGAAAACAATGTATTTTTGTACAGATATAGGTAGCTGGGCTAAGCTTTCTCTTGTAGTTTCTTTTGGACAAACTTGAAATGTGGTAGATAAAGAAGCCGATAAACTCCAAAGTAGGAAACGAAAGTATCATATTGTAATATTTGCCACAAGTCTGCCACCATTTAGAGATTTATGTATGAGGACAATTTTGTTACATTTTAAAGATGACATCACTCGATTTTGTGATTACCATCAGGTATGAGAAGCGCTATCTGGAGGAGATTAAGCTTCGAGCAGCAGCTGAGCAGAAAGTGGATGATAATAATGTAGAGAAAACAGCTGTTCCTGGAGGAACTGAGAAGGTAGAGTCGACTGGGAAAAATGTGAAGAGCAAATCATCTAATTCATCATCAACCGAGCAAGATTTGGATACATTTCTTCTTGGTGATCTTGAAGACAGTGATGGAGGTCTGGATATACTTTCTTAAGTTTCAGATTTGGTTGTAGAAACTTGCTGTTTAGTGGCTGATGGGTCATTTATTCTTTATCTGTTCATGTAGATATAATTTTTTGGCAAGAGCATGTGCTATTCCTCTTTTGATTGTTGATTGTTTATAGCTCTTGAGAATCATATTATCTTTGAATACGTTGGCCATTCATAAACTTTGACAGTTTACTTTGTTCACCGATCATTTGTCAGGAAGGAAAAAAAAGACTAGTTCATTTTTACCATGAGCTATGTCTGAAAGTATCATCATTTTGTCTAGCTACAACATATTGATTATCATGTCTATCTTTCAGATGATGGTGAGGGCAGCCTTGATGATGATTTTGACAAGATTGGAAATTCAGTAAGTGCTCTTAAATCTGGAATCCACTTTGGGTTTCCATTTTTCTTTAATTCTTTTATGATCCAACTCACCTATGGATTATGATTTTATTTTCTTCTTAAAATAAATTAGCTTGTTCTGAAAGCATAATTTCGGTCTGGGGAGAATTAGAAAAGTGAAAATGGGATACTCACTCTGTGTTTGTGCCAATATGTATGGGAAAATGATTATATCATTATAAAACTAGATAAAATGATACAAAAGTAGGTTTCATAAAAAAAAAAGGGGGGGGGGGGGGTTTGGTATTGGGTGGGGGTATAGGAATAGATATGTCTGAAAATGCAAGCAAACATGCGGAGGGAGCTGGTTGAGACAAAGAGTTCCAAGAAAGGAAAACATATAATGATGCTGCAGCTTGTGTTTTAAGATGTTAACCCTTGTCTGAAAACTAGCTGCATTTTTTTCTTGAAATTCTTAGGATGTCGAAGAGGAGAAGCAAGCGAAGAAAGTGTCTGATGCTACCAATTAGGATGCCCAATTGCTGTTGATTAATGCTCAAAAGTTAAAAACTGGAGTTTACTGCTTGATGCTCACAGATTGATTGATCAGTGGTTGGTGAAAAAAAAAAAAAAGATCAACAAGTTTAGCAGTCTCTAGTTTAGGATTTGCGGCAGTATAGATTTGAGGACTGGTTGTATGATTCGTTGTTTATTTAACTTAGTAATACCCTATATAGTGGCATTTTGCATTGTACAGGTGACATTATTTTGTTAATTTTATTATGAATGGTTCTTTCTGATACAGCATTTCAAACAATAAGATATAAGCTTGTGGTGAGATATCCCAATATCCCATAGTGTTGGTTAATTCACTTTATATTTCTTATTTTCACATGTTTGACTTCACATTCCCATGATTTGGGTTCTCCATCCCCAATCACATGAATTTTTTTTTAGTAAGAAAAGAATCCCACAGGAAAAAAACCCAAGGCAGATTTTTGTGGGCTAATCATTATTGTTGGGTCCATGAGAAATAATGAAAAACTGCCTTATTTTTATCTTTCTCTAGGGACTTTGGACTATTGACCCAAAAAACGAATCAATTAAATGTTTTGGGCACAAAAAGAAACTTTGGGATCAAATGGTGTATTATCTGTAATTAGATTCACAAGATGGGTTGGGTTTGGATTGTGGGAGTAAACTTTTTTTTTTTTTTTTTAAAGTAGAACCACGTGGGAGTAAACATTTCCCACATAGGTAAAACTCAATGGCTAGTCACAAGTTGGGAAGTTTATTTGGTTCCATAATTTAGTGGTCTAAGGAAAGTCAAATACCTACCATGTTTTTTATAATAAAAATTTCATGTGTTATACAGAATCTAAGGTGAGTTGTAATGTTTATGGCTATTAATTTTACTTTCTCTACACACATATATATATATTGATATATTGATGATTCATTTTAAAATTTAGAATTTAATTATGAATTGAGATGGGGACTTGAATTATTTGTGGGCATGCTAGGCATTTGAGATAAACATCAATTGAGAACGTGCTTTTCCATTTCAAACTATGAATAATTATAATAAATATACCTGTGTTCAGTTTTGTTTTGGTATTCATTCAGGATTGCAGCCTTCAGGCCCGCATGACAAGTGACAAGCATCAATGAATTTCTATATGTTGTAACTAGCGAGCTTATTTTTTATAAGGAAAAGAAAGAAAAAGAAGAAATTTTTGTTATACAAATGGTGGCTTATTGAATTTGAATGGCACCCATACGTAAAATTATATTTCCATTTTAAAGAAAGGGCCTGTCTTCTTTCCAAATTCATAACAGTCTCATTAATCTTTTAATAATGAATGATGGACACTCAAATTCTTAAATGCTATGCCCTCTATACCTCTTGCATTACTTTCAGCTTCTCAATTCATTTTCCCTCCTCGATTCACCCATGTTTTCTTTTACATCGCTTTTAATTGAATCACGAATGTAAATTTGAGTATTATTATACACACAAAAAATCTCTTCCAATTATAGAGCAAGTGTCCCCCTACTATTTTTTAATAAAGCATGAAACTCTCAAACGAATACTCTTGATTAAGTGCTATCTATATTTTTTGTATAATAATAATAATAGTTAAAAAAAACTAGATCATTACCGGCATGAGCACTTTTTGCAAGTATATTTATTACAAGTAATAATAAAATTAAAATAAATAAAATTTAATTTTAATAAGGAAATAATGGTACTTCTATCTGGTCTCAATTGGGGGACTTTTTAGGTGGATTCTTTGGTTATTAATACAAGCTACTTAAAAAGTTCATTAATAATTATTAAACAATTTTCCCTTTGTAATTAATGTTTAAATATGTCTCTTTGTATTCCATTTTTCCTTCGAAACCTTATTTATATGGGTAAATAGGAAAATTTTATTAATTTAAGACACATTTAATAAGTTAACAACCATCCCTTCATTTGTGTAAATTAGTTGAAAGTACTCCATCATAAGGACCAAAGGGAGAACAATATAAAAAGAAAAGGCAAAAGGTTGATGAAAGAAAATAATGGGGGAAAGGAAAATGTTGAATAGATTTAAAAATATGCAGGCTAATGCACCACTTAGCATTGTGAGTACTGTTTTCGCCTATAATATGTGTTGTAACTACTCATAATTAAGAATCTAACACATTGCTTTATTAATGGAATGATATTTTAATTATTATAAATATTCACTCATGAGTATAAGAAACCAACTCTGCAAAGTACCAAGTGTTTTGGCATATATATGTGAATGATGCAATTAAGTCTCAAGCATAAATAAGAGCCCAATCATGTATGATAATTACATTGAACACATTTATCTTTTCATTTACATTGCTCTATTGAAACATTAAAATTACAATATGACAGGAAGGCACTATATTAATTCTGTGACAAAAGGGAGATACATTATATTTTATCAACATCACTCTATAATTGTACCATGAGTGCCTTCTAAAAGAAGCAAAAAAGTTGCTGGTTTTAAATACTCTTGTACAAACCACACTCCTTCAATTCTCATAGCCTTCCCTTTCTCTTTTGTAACTCCCAAACACCTCAAAACTTCTCTCTTATAATCTCCATTTTCTTTGCTTAATAACCTAACACGCTTTATTTTCTTCTGTTTTTGTAAGCTTCTGTAAAAACAGAAAGAAGAACAAGTTCAATATACCATATAAGTAAGCATGAAAGAGAATAATATTGGTTTTGAGGATTCAGCAGAAGCAAAGGAGAAGGGATGTGATCAAAACAAGGTGAAGTACTTAGGAGTCATGGGCAAAGTTGAAATACTGAAGAAACTGGGCATTTTTGGAGATTTAAAAACTGAGAACTTTAAAGGGTTGTTTCATGGTGACATGAAGAAGGTTGATGATCTGAATCTGTTGGTGTTGACTAAATCCAATTCATCACAGTCCAAGGCATGGGCACTTAGAGTCACATGTTTTATGCTGCTTTGGACCCTTATTGCAGTGTACTGTAAAGGCTTTGGAGATGAGTTCAAACCCAGCTTCTTCTTCAACACTGATCACTCTAAAATTTCACATTCCTTTCCTCCTCAAAGTAAGTGCCCTTATCTTCCATATTCATAGCACGCTGTAAAATTTCCTTAAAAACCTCAATCATACAAGCGATTTCCTTTCTCAGTCTCATGCAGTCCAAGCATGTGATTTTAAGAACATGGCTTCTAAAATATTACGAGAAGAAATCAGAAACAGATAATTAAATGGAATGTAAAGTTACAAACTTTTGTTTGCATGCATGCAGGGATTTATGAGAATAATGGGTATCTAATGGTTTCCTCTAATGGAGGGCTCAATCAAATGCGAGCTGGAGTAAGAATTGCTATACCTAAAAGCTTCTCCACAATTAGTTTATCACCCACTCTATTATATATCAGTTCTATCTCCAAAAACTTCGTAGCTCCTTCACTTGGCTGATATATATATATATATATTTGTGCTGCAGATTTGTGACATGGTTGCCATTGCCAGATATTTGAATGTCACCTTTATAGTTCCTGAACTGGATAATACCTCCTTCTGGAATGACCAAAGGTGAGTCTGAAATTTCATCACAAAGTATGAAGGGACTAATTATGCTTTGCTGACATTTCAATCCTGAAAAGCATTTTTTTTCCTGCAATAACTGTGAAAAATAGAGTTATATAATAAAACTATCATATAAATGACACCTTTTAAATTCTTGGTTCACTCACTTGTCTTGACAGCCAATTCCAAGATGTCTTTGATGTGGATTATTTTATAAATTCACTGAGAGATGAAGTTCAGATACTGAAAGAGCTGCCTCCCCAAATGAAGCAAAAGATTGAAACAGAATCCCTCTATTCAATGCCACCTATTAGTTGGTCTAACATGACTTATTATTATGAAGTGGTATGCACCCTACAAACCCGTTAAGCTTAGAATAATAAAAACTTCAGGAGAACTACTGAGATCCCAAGAAATGAATGTAATCAACAAAAAGTGTCTCATTAACAAGTGAGTGGCATGGACTCGTTTTCATTTCCTGTACCGGAATTTGTCATTGAATATTGTTTACTTGTTGGACTTTTTGGTATTTTCTTGGGATCTCATAGTGATTCTCCCAAAACTTTTGGAGATTAGGTTCTGATTTTGTTATATGTAATTAACATATGCAGATTCTACCTCGCATAAAGACCTATGGGGTAGTGCACTTCACTAAAACAGATGCAAGGCTAGCAAACAATGGGATTCCTGAGGAAGTTCAGAAACTAAGATGCAGAGTGAACTACCAAGCTCTGAGATTTACTCCTCCAATTGAGAAATTAGCTAAGAAGATTGTTAGAATTCTTAAACAGAGAGGGCCTTTCATGTCTCTTCATCTAAGATATGAAATGGACATGATTGCTTTCTCTGGTTGCAATGAAGGGTGCAACCAACAAGAGATTGATGAGTTAACACAAATGAGGTTTGGGCAATTTTTCCCCTCTTCTTGTTATTTAAATCTTTATCGATGCATTCACATGATGTTTTAAACTTAGTCTAACACAAACTAAAAATTCTTTTTCTTTTGGGTTGTGAAACTAAGGTATGCTTTTCCGTGGTGGAAAGAGAAAGAGATAGACTCAGAGAAGAAAAGGAGAGAGGGTCTGTGCCCTTTAACACCAGAAGAAACTACTTTAACACTTCAAGCATTTGACATTGATCCAAACATTCAAGTTTACATTGCAGCTGGGGATATATACAAATCTGAGAGAAGAATGAAAACCCTCAAACAAGCTTTTCCAAATTTGGTTAGTAATATTTGCATATCTGCAACTTGCTAATAATCTTCACTATATAAGTATATACATACACTTGTGTGTGTGCACCTCAATGCAGGTTAAAAAGGAGACATTAGTGGATCCATCAGAACTTGAACCTTTCCAAAATCAATCAAACCAGATGGCAGCACTGGATTACTATGTCTCCATAGAAAGTGACCTTTTTGTTCCCTCTTTCAAAGGCCACATGGCAGAACTTGTTGAAGGCCACAGAAGGTACAATTTTTTTCCACTTAGCAAACAAAAATTGTTAACTAAACTATACAGGAATAGATTTACGAGCTGAGTAAGCATCCAACACCCTGAAGTATTTTTCCAATACCACTCAGTATTTTAAAGTATTCTTCCGATAGCATTCAATATCCTAAAGTAATTTTTTGTGCATCTAGCATTGTAAAGAATTTCCTTAGGAGCACTTAGTATTCAAAGTTTAAAGTGCCCATTGCTATTGAGAATATATTTTAATGCTATGTTTGGAATTAGATGTAGAGAAAAGTGACGGGAAAATAAGGGGAGGAATACTAAGATGAAAAACTTTTGGAAATAGTAAATAAAATTCACTATTTTTGGAGTTTTCCCTCATATTATCTTTCCTCCTGAATTTTCTTCCCATCCAAACATGGGGTAAAAGAAAAATTACATCAAAAATTACTTTAGTACATCGGGTACTACTTTAGGGTAATGAGTGATACTAAAAAAAACACTTCAGGCTGTCGATGCAACTTGAGCTTTTTTTTTTTTTTTTTTCTGTCGAACAACTTGACCTATATTTAAATATGAAGCAATGTGTATGTGTGTAATTATATGTTCGTTTGGTTTCAGATACTTGGGATTCAGGAAAACAATAACTTTAGACAGAAAAGTTCTGGTGGAGCTGATAGACATGTACAAAAATGGGACATTGATGTGGGAACAATTCTCCAGTTTAGTGAAGGCAACTCATGCAGATCATGTAGGGAAGCCTACTACAAGAACAGTGGTTCCTGGTAAACCAAAGCTTGAAGACTACTTCTATACTAATCCACAAGAGTGTTTTCCCGCCATTTAAAGGGTTCAAAACTCCACATATATCAGTTTCTCAAAGTCTTAGTTCAGAAAAATTTCATGCATTAATAATGCAGTGTTCAGTTGTCTTTAGAGTTGGAGAGAGAGAGGAAGACCTTGATTCAAAGATGTATTATAAGATAATTTTTATCGGTATTTCTTCTTTATTGTTGTTATGAAGCAGTTTTTTATATGTCGTGAATGTAATATTTTGTCATACCCTTGCAAAGGCCAAGGAAATTGATTGCTCAATGATTAATCATTTTTGGGTGTAGAAAACTTCTTTTTTTTGTTGAAAAATGTACCGCTACTTGTGTCAAACTCAAAACTAAAAAATTGAACGAGTCATGTGGTTACTCTTTTTTATCTTTATACTTTTAAGTATTGAATACAAAAAAAAAAAAAAAAAAAACAAAATAAGAAATTCAACAGCAATAAATTTTTAAATGAATCTATGCAGCCATTACTCATATCCACGTCTTGGAGTTAAATCCATCATGCACGTCTCTGTCAAAGAAATGAAGCAATTTGACGTCCTTAAATGTAAAATACTAAAATGTCAAGATATAACTACGCCTCCAATCAAATTAAATTCATTTGAATTGGAGGTCGTGATAGTGGCACAGATTTTTAAATTTTTTTCTAAAATTAATTAATTCTAAAAGTTATTCGTATTACGATTCATTAAGAAAATCAGCGGATTTTAAATTCGATCCTCCTTTTTTACTTTAAACAGAAATATCAAGTTATTTAATTAAAAAAAAATATCACGTTATTGATCGAGACCCGAAAAAACTCTTTATAATCAATCAATTCACCAACTAAGAACTAAAATAATAGAAACCCAAAATAAAGAAAAAAAATTTGCTCAAGCTTATTATTAGTTGTTAAAATGTATACGTGCATTTATTCTTGACATAAATATAGTTTCCTTTATTTTTTTTAAATTTTGTAGTTGTGTGTTTTTTTCCCCTTATTAAATCCTTTAGTTTTATTCTTTTAGAACCATTAACTCGAGTAACTTTACTTGTATTGTTCAAAATTGAACGAAACTACAGTTACTTTAAGAATATATAATTTCGACTTGTTAAAATAGGTATATACACCTTGCGAGAGAGGAATGTCCCATTTTCTCTTGTATCATTTTTCCTTATTTTCTTTCTTAATAACCACTAAATCTTCTTTTAATGGTTCATATTTAAATTTATACAAAATATATTTTAATTGATTTTCAATAATGATATTATAAACACCAAATCTAAACCATTAAAAAAGATCTAATGATTATTAAAAGAGAAAAGGAGAGAAATTGAGGGGAAAAAAAAGAGGCGTTCCTCTCCCCTACAAATACACCCATCAAATGAATTAGATATAGTATATAAGTAAATCAACCTAACTTTTTTCCCAAAATAAATTAAGACAAAAGCAAGAAGTCTCAATTACACGTACGTACGTACTAAATTGAGACTTGAGAGAGAATTAAACAGCGAGTCGCAATCACAACATGATGATAAATCTCTTGTTCAATCAATCCACATCGATCACTAATTGTTGTAAATTCCAATCCGAGTAATAGTCATCATTAATTGCTGATAGATTGAAACAAAATATTGAATTTATAATATCCTCATCAAGAAATTAAAATATCATGCGTCTATTCATGTTATAAACCTATAATTACTATATACTCCCTTCAGTCTTAAATATATGATTATTTTGACTTTTTTTGTGGAAGTTAAGGAAGCAAATTAGACTACTAAATTATAATATATGTCACATGAAATTAGATTATATGTTAGTTTATAAGTAGAATAAATTAGTTTTGAGGAAAAAAGATTTTTTTTAGGACTGAAACTACTTTTTTTTAATGAAAAAAAAGTCAAAAAAGTTAAAGAAGTCTTATAATTAGGACCGGAAGGAGTATAATATATCTTCCATGTAAAATAGTAATCACTAATTAGCCTTCAAACTTTCAGTTTCAAAAAAAAAAAAAAAAAAAAACTAGCCTTCAAACTTGTCATTTCTCATCATCATCAATAATTCATTGCACCATAATTACTTGATGTTAGCATATTTAATATTAATAAAAAGGATAGAGAGATGTCCTCACAAGTGTTTTAAACCCACTCTCTTTTCCCTTGTTGTTCATTCATAAATAGAGAGAGCATTTCATTTTCAAATCAGTTCAGCAATTTTAAACATGGAGAACAAAGCATTCATCATCACTTAATACTTAATCCCTTTTAATTCTTCATTGTCTAAAACTATTCTCCCCTCCCAAAAATTATTATCATAAGTATATATATAAGCATTTAGCACAACAATGCAAGGAGGTTGGCTCCTAGCTAGCTAGAGCCAGCTTGAGGGTGGAGCTGGCTAGGAAACCATTTTTGTTAAGCTCAAATGTGGAACACAGTTTATTCATCATAAAGTATATATAAACTTTCTTGGTTTTACATGTAGATATCAGAAGGGAAGTGAAGGTTGAAGATGGTGGAGAAAGAACAGCTTATTATTGGTAGTGGAAATGGATCAGAGCCGAAATTTACAGAAATGGTGAACAAGACTGATCAGGATATTATTGGAGGTGTTGAATTGGCGAACTTGA
Source organism: Mimosa bimucronata (assembly GCA_037074515.1). Lineage (NCBI taxonomy): Eukaryota > Viridiplantae > Streptophyta > Magnoliopsida > Fabales > Fabaceae > Mimosa > Mimosa bimucronata. Next base: position 28,617,244 of record CM073445.1, on the reverse strand, counting down.
ACAACAAGTTGATTGTGATCAAATCAGAGAAACCCAGAAACTTAAGTAGTAGTATGGAATTGTATGGGATTAAAGGAGACAATCTGAGGATTTGCATAGGTTCTCTTTCTTCACTGACTAAGATCAAACTTCTATTGCTTGTAACCATTGCTATGATATTGGTGTGTATCCTTGTATTGGAGAGCACAACATTTAGTGACACTGTGAGTGTAAAGATCTCAACTATGCATTCTTCTTATCCAGAGCTTTTTCTTCGTCCACAAGAAAGTAAGTCCGCTGCATGTTTGCTTTAGTTCCTGCATGTTTTCATCTACTTTAGGGATTCCACAATAGCTTCACATCTAATAATCTCACGTTGTGCAAGTTCCGATTTTTTAGAATGAGTTAATATTATGGTTGGTCTTTCCAATCTGATAGAGTTTTTGTTTAGGTCTATGTAGTTTGAAATCATCGTGATTTTGGGTCTATATAGCTTTAAGGGACTCGGTTTGAGTTAACACTGTTAAGTCTAAGAACTAAAATTAAAACTCATGATCCCTGTGCTTTTAACAAGTTTTGGTTTTGGTATCTCTACTTTTAATGAATTTTGATTTTGATGTCTATACTTTCACTAAACCCAAACCAAATTCTTATGAAATTTTAGGGATAAAAACCACAATTTCAAACTACAAGGATTAAAACCAAAATTTGATCAAACTGTAAAGATCAACAATAATATTAACCTTTAAGAATTTAAATTAGATGTGTCGGTCCTCAACTTTTTCAAAAGTAAATGTGATTTTTTAGCCCTAATATTGCTATTTTACTGGTTGATCTCATATTTTTCATCAAGGTTAAATAAGTAGATTGGTTTAGAAGATTCTATTCCTTTATAATCGTCAAAACAATTACATTAATTCCTGCAGGATTTATCCACTAGACAATAAAAATTCCATAATTGCATGGCAATTACTCATATTATGAAGGTTCAAATTTTTAAGAATGTAAGCTGCTTCAATCCTCAACTCTTTCAAGAATTTATATGATCTGATCTTTTTCGCCCATTACTATTTTACCTGTTGATCTTACTTTACAGTAAAGAAACCGAAGTTTTGTTTTAATTAACAGGGTTGTTATTTTTGCTCTGTTTTTAAAAGTTTATATTTGTTATTGCACCCAACAAAACATTATTATGTGAGGTGCAAACAGCGAAACCCTTTATTGCAAAATTAGCAACTTAAACCAAAAATATAAAGGAAGAGCAACCAGTTGATTTTAAGTGCACTCCATGATATGTTGATCTTCAGGGGTTTACCAGAACAATGGGTATTTGATGGTGTCAGCCAATGGAGGATTAAACCAAATGCGAGCTGGTGTGAGTATATCAGCAAAAATTTGATGCCCCTGTTTCATAAATTTCATGGCACTTGAGCCATATTTTTACTCATGATTACGACAATTTTTCTGCTGCAGATAAGTGATATGGTAGTCATTGCTAGATATTTGAATGTAACATTCATAGTTCCTGAGTTGGACAAGACCTCCTTTTGGCATGACAGAAGGTAGGTATGCTCAAAAATGAACCAGTTCTTTTCATTCCTTAAGAACTCTAATCACCGTATAACTTTACTTGTACCGCGACTTTCGCAGTCGATTTGGAGACATATTTGATGTAGATTATTTCATAAACTCTTTGAGAAATGAAGTAAAAATATTGAAGGAACTTCCTCCTGAGGTTAAGAAGAAGCTGGAGAAAAGATACCTTTATTCCATGCCACCAGCTAGTTGGTCCAACTTGTCATACTATCATGATTTTGTAAGTTCCTAATATCTTTTTAGGTTAAGATGTAAATCTATCCAAGAAGTGTTCACCCATATGCACATCTCTGACACCATAAAGTTTCTTTAAGTGCAATAGTATACATGAAAGTTATCAAATTGCGCGAAAATGCCATGTCCCTTAAGTGTAGCTAATGTTCATAACTTTACCATATTTAAGCACTGAGTGGGCCCACCACACTAAAGTAATAGCCGTTAGGTACAGATAATGGATATGGCAGCTTTGCTCTATTTGGGAACATTCATGTGTACTGTTGCACTCAAAGAAACTTTACGGTGTCAAATGCGTGAGGGAATGCTTCATGGGTAAATTTGTACATTAACTCTTTTTATAGTGCTATCCAAACCAGACCTAAGGTTTATTTTGTGTACGAAGGTCTCTTATTTCATTTGAGCATGAAAGATCTTATGTGCATCTTCTGCGTACACAATACAGATACTTCCTCGAGTTAAAAAGTATGGGGTGATTCATTTTAAGAAAACTGATGCTAGGCTTGCCAACAATGGCATTCCTGAGGATATTCAAAACTTGCGGTGCCGTGTGAATTACAAGGCCCTGAGATTCACAGCTCCAATAAAGGAAGTTGGGAATAAAATAGTGAGAATTCTGAGAAAGAAAGGTCCTTTCTTAGTTCTCCACCTCAGATATGAAATGGACGTGTTGGCATTCTCTGGTTGCTATGAAGGCTGCAATAAAACAGAAAGGGAAATACTGACAGAAATGAGGTTAGCACAAAATGTATAATAAAGATCCACATATATATATAGGAGCTAGTTGGGGAATTTTGATTTGATCATAAATATCATATCTTAATCCACTTTATCTCCAAATTATTCCTCTTGATCGCACTTATCATAGGGTTTTTTCATCAAGGATACTTTCAATGTAAATGATTTAAAAAAGGATATTTAAAGAAATCAACACATATTTCTTACAAATAACTAATTAAATTAATTTCTTCAATTTCTACATATTAGTCATCTGGCTCCCAAATCGGGGTGAGTAGCTCTTGTCAAAGAAAATTTTTCATATATTTACGCATATATTTATAATCAATATAATCTGCTTATCATGTATAGATTAGATGATCCTAGGATTTTTTTTTTTTTTTTTTTTTTTTGCAGGTATAAATTCCCATGGTGGAAAGAAAAGGAAATAGACCCTAAAAGAAAACGGCAAAATGGTTTGTGCCCTTTAACTCCAGAGGAAACTTCTCTGTTATTAAGGGCATTAAACATTGACCCTCAAATGCAAATATACATAGCAGCTGGGGATATATATGGGGGAGTAAGAAGAATGGAATCTATAAGAAAAGCTTTCCCAAATCTGGTAAAATCATGAATGAACAACTTCAATACACACACACACTGATGTGCTTTGATATATAATTTGCTTTTACTGATATATTTATGCCTATGAAACAGGTACAAAAGGAAACTTTATTAGAAGCCTCTGATCTTGAGCCCTTTCGAAACCACTCAAACAGGATGGCTGCATTGGATTATATTGTCTCAATACAAAGTGACATTTTTGTTCCTACCTTTGCTGGCAACATGGCTAAAGTTGTTGAAGGCCACAGAAGGTAACATCTTATGAACTCAAAATACCTAAGAAGGGAAATTTACGTATAGGTCCCCTGAATGTGACTGATTACTGATTGGTCTCCTAGAGAACTTAAAAATTTCTAAATTTGTAGAAAGACTTGAACAAGAATTTTCTCCCAATTCATTGATTAACTGAGATTTTTGTTACAAGTCCTCCTGCAACATTTATGAGTCAAACTCAGGAATTTACTACTTATACTGTGTGTTTTTGCACAAATTTTCCAGGAAATTTACTATTATCTGCAATTTTCTCTGAGATTTTTTGATCAAATTTATATAATGAGACTAATCATTGTGCAGGTACTTGGGGTATAAAACCACAATAACTCCAAACAGATATATTCTAGTGCGTCTAATAGATCAATACAAGAAGGGGAAGCTAAGCTGGGATGAATTTGCTCATGCTGTGAAGGAAGTTCATGCTAACAGAAGAGGTGGTCCAACAGTAAGATCACAGTTTCCAGCAAAACCCAAGTTGGAGGATTATTTCTATGCTAATCCTCAAGAATGCCTACAAAAAATGGCTTCAAAATGAACCAAAATTTTCCCATAAAGGCAAAATTTTCCCATAAAGGCCTTAACTTTACTGTTGCAGCAAATGCAAGCTTTTGTGCTCTGAAGACTGCTTCAGTTCTATTGAACAGGACTGGTAAAGGGAGAGCCTTTTGGGGTCTCCTTCTGGGGCGGGGGGCTTAGTCTTTATAAACCATCCATCACAATTTGTATATCATTTTGCTGCATTATCATCTATTTGAATATTTTTTGTGTTCTTCGTTGATGTTTTCAAGGGCATGTTTGGTATGAGGGATTTTGAGAGGAGGGGAGAGAAACTTTTTTGAGTGAATTAAAAAATAACTAGAGAAGTGGAGTTGAAAGGTTTAATAATTTTTTATACTCGTGGTCTATTTTACATATTCTCTTCATTAAAATTTTATAACACAACTTCTTCTGGTTTTTTAAAATTCACCTCATACAAGTATTACTTCCCCCCTCATAAAGCCATCCTAATAAGGGCACATAGAGATCTCAAGAAAACTCTTACTTTCTTATTTTGAAAAATTGGAGAAAGTCTCACATTAAAAATTTGAATGGTCAGAATAACCTGATGCATTTTTATACACAAAAAATATCAATACTATGCAGTTTTTGTACATGCATAGTTCTGGTGCTTTGATTGAGCTCCTTCTCACCAATAAAATGTTCAATAGAGACTTTTCCCCAAATTTCCAATTTTTTTTTAAAAAAGCAATTATATCATAAAATAAAAGATAAAATGTTCAAAATATTAGTTCAATAGGAGAATTCCATGGAAATAGCCCCTAGGAAAGCAAGAAAATATCATGGGAAAGTATAAAGGAAACGTGATGAAAAAATTATGTATAAGGGTAAAAATCAAAAGCAAGGCCTCACGATAACTCTATTGTAACCCGTAAGCGAAGTTGCTCTTCATTTCTCAATGATGTGTTTGAGCATAAAAATATTGGGCTATTGGGCCAAAACTTCCCCATTATCACAAAATGCCCTAATTTCTAATTGGGCTGAGTCTGAGCCCAGCTTAATGGGCAGGCTTAATCACTTGTGAAAAGCAAAAAAGTTGAAGGCTATAAGAAAGGAAAGAGAGAAATCTGAGACCTGGTATAAAGATTTTGCAGAATAATTTCAGTGAGATTCGTGACACCACAACAGCAACAGTATTCAAATACAGATCTTCCAAGTTATTTGATGTTAATACTTAATACTCCTACATATATAATCAATATAATAAAGAAAACTATCTGACAATCTGACGTAAATCACGAAACCGTGCGTCTTGATTTTATAAAAAACAATGGAACCTATATCAAAAACAAGAAAGATGGATATATGCAATAATTTGTAAATAAATAAATAAATATTTGGTGGGTGGGGAGTGGGGACAGTACAGTTATAATAATGAACCATAGTTGAAGGGTTGGATGCACTGAAATTGCTTAAATGGTACAAATTGGGATCAGAATTCAGAAGCAGCACATGGGTTGTTCAGTCTACCTGAATGCTTTCATTGCAATTTAGTATTTGATTCTTATCCCCAAATTTACTTTATTCCTAAGATATTGGTACTACCAATTATATTATATATTATTGTTTATATGATTGTGCTTTCAGCTGCCACCATTGAGGTTTCAACATGTGCAACCCAGTACCCAGAGTTCTTCCAAGTTTGGAACCACAAAAATTATATATCAATCAAATAAATAAAAATAATTAAATTTTAACACCTCTTCATCCTCATCATCCAACCTAACACATGCTCCCCTCTCATTTTAATCATAATTTTCCTTCATTTCTTATCAATGTGACCCTTTAACAAACTACTTTTTTTCTTAGAGAGGGGGAAACGATGATTTTCTCTATAAAAATTGAGAGGTTCTTCCACAATTTCTCTCATTTAACATTGATATGTTGGCAAAAAAGAGAGATGATGATAAAAGGTGATTGGCTTAAATTTAGGGATTAGGTTTGAATGCTTGTTTATTTAACTTACTATTAGACATTGTAGTTGAGCTTATACACAAAGAAGTTTTCAAGTGTACACGATTCACTTATGATATCGTCCTTGTCTCTGGATCTATAAAAGAGATTAACTCTAAATTTATGCTGTGGAGAAGGATCTTTTGAAGTCTAAGGATTTTGGCTACATATAAACAGGATATAATATATATATATATTGTAATGTAATTTTGATAAGAGAAAAGCGCTAGAAATTATTTGAATGGATTAAAGGTTAAAATGGGTGATTGAGTCATTCCACATGTGATAAAGTTCATGTAGTTTAGATCAATTTTATAAAAAGACAGTGAAATCGATGAGCATATTAGTCATATAATGCAAAAGTTATGAATGAAAAAGCCTATTTGAGTTATTTTTTAAGGTAAGTACTTCTAATAAATAAAAGGGAAGTTTTGTTATCAATACTATATGGTATTGGATGTTGGCTATTAAAGAGAATATATAAGCATAAATTGGGGGTAGTTGATATAATGATATTGTCATGAATACATTGTCGTGCAAAAAAAGATAAGGTTTGTAAAATCTTTTATATGAAGAATAGTTGAAGTGGTACCCACTCTGAAGGAAAATAGATGTGTCATTTTTTTGATAAGGAAAAGAGATGTATCATTGACGAGGGCGGATCAAACAATTTGAGATTAACAGAAAAGGGTAATAGAAGACTTAAGAGAACACCCAATTATGATATTTAGTACGACCTTTTTTTGTTAACAGGCTATCTAGAGATTTAGTTTTTTATTGAACTCAATGTCGTCGTGTGATCCATATAGTCGTCTCACCTAATAGAATAGGCTGCTTATTGTTGTATTATACTCCATCCGTCCATATATATAAGGTCTTGATAATCAAATTGTAATTTCTTAAAAAAGCAATTAAAATTAGTTATAAGTACTAAATGTATAAGAAATATGCTCTTTTTTTTCCAAAAGTATCCACCACATTTATGAATGGATAAACAAAACGTGATAATTATAAGAGTGATGAAAGAGAATGTAATATATAAAATAAATTAAAGGTATTAAATCGGAAAAGTGCAATTATTATAAATCAAAATAGAACCTTATAAAAAGTGACAAACAAATTCAAATTTTAGGACCTTATATATAAAGATGGAGGGAGTATTATACAGGAAATAGCAACCAATGTCTATCTGGTCTAGCCGGAAGAGGTGTTAGTTCCCTTAAGCAATATAGAGAGTTTGAATCATATGTTATGCACAAAGTTGCTGAGTTATGAAGCGTTGTCCCTCAAGCAATCTCCAGGAATTCGAATCATGGGTTGTGGATGGAGCTACTGATTTGGGAGGGTCACCACTCACCCCTTATCGAGGTACCCATATCCGAATTAGTCTAGGTCCATTGAATTGCCCTTGAAATAGAAATTAGTCTAGGACCCTTGATGCTTAAAATATAGGAGATAACAGGATGAGAGTAGTTAGGTAGAGGAAAACAATGATACAACGAATGTGAGTTAGAGTCTATTTAGTGTACTTTTATAATTAGAAAGAAGAAATTAATCACTTAAAGGTTATAAATGGATTGAACTAATAACATTTTGGTTATATAAAAAATGTCGTGTCACTCTAGTATAAATTGTTGTCTACGTTATCGGTGGACAAAGAAAATCAAAGGGAAAATTTCACTTTACCCAGATAATACGGAATTAATTTCAAATTCCCACTAAAACATTTTGAAATTTTGCTGCACCACCAAGGGGTCAAAGTGAAATTAAATATTCAGCTAAAAGACCAAAATGTCCTTATTAAATTTTGTGTTAGATTTTCAAGATTCATATGGAGAATTTTCAAGAAGTTTGTGCTTATTTTTGGCATCAATGTGGGTATTTTTAAGTCTAAAAAAATTATGAAATCTAACACTAAAGCATACAATATTTCACAATAAAATTTTTAAGACTTATATGGAGAAGTTCTAAGACATTTAAAGGAAATTTTTAAGACACATGTGGGGAATTTTCAAGACATCTGTGCTTATTTAAACATCAATGTGAGTATTTTCAGGTCTAAAAAAATCATGAAATCCAACACTAAAGCATCTAAAATTTCACAACTGTATTTTCAATACACATATGATAAATTTCCAAGAATGTTGTACTTCTTTCAATAAAGAAATTTTAGTCTTTTAGTTGAAACATTTAACTTCACTTTGGTCCATCAGGAGAGCGATGAAATTTCCGAATGTTTTAGGGGGAATCTAATATTAATTCTCTATTATGGAGGTAAAATGAAATTTTCCCCCAATCAAAAGACAAAACTACAAAGGAGAGGGGGAAATAGAGATACAATGAGCGGGAGAATATGGAAGCTTGAGAATCAAGGGGCGAAGGGGAGACCATATGAGCCCGCGGAATTTCACAAGAGGACAAAAGAGATTCCCAAAATTCAAGAAACCACAAAATAATAATAATATTCCATTTATTAATATTTTTAATTTTTAATGGAATTGGGTGAGTATTGATGAGAGTATGCTGTATGCCCCACACAGCAGAAGAACGTGACGACATTAATGTCCCATTCCTCTTCCTCTTCCTCATCATCTAAACAGAGCTACATCCTTTGTACAAATACATTGTATTGTATGTACCTCCTTACCTCCATGACCCATGTCATCGTTCCTCGTCCATCACCCGCCAAGCCTTCAATCAATCCCACATTTTTTTTTAAAAAAAAAGTGATAATTATTTTTATGGTTCTTTAACTATTTTACCATATAAAAGAATAATAAAGTTTATTAAGTTAATTGGTTTAATCTGACTACTTGGTCATCTAAAACAATACTTTTATCTCATTTCTTGATTATAGCATAAATTATATGATATTATCTAATAAAATTATGTGTATTATTATATTATACATGAATTTATAAGTCAGACAAATTAGTTAAAAAATTGATATAGGAGATAAAGCTTTATATTTAGGATTAGAGGTGCTAGAGAAATAAAGATATTTCGTTAACAATAAAAATCAAAGTCCATTCAATACCTTAAAGTATTTTCATAGTGGTCATTATTATCTTTAAGTAATTTATGGTGTAATTTTGTTCTTAAAGTATTCCCTCCGATCCTAAATATGAGATCACTTTGACTTTTTTTGTGAAAATTAAAGAAACCAAATAGACCACTTAATTTTAACGTTTCTTACATGCAATTATATTATACGATAGTTTATAAGTAAGGTAAATTAGTTTTGAGGAAAAAAGATAACAATAGACATTTTAAAATGATTAATTTTGCATCTTTAATTTTTTTAAAAAAGTCAAAATGATCTTATAATTAGAACCAGATGAAGTATTATTTATGAGCAAGACCTCATACTTCTAAAAAACAATGCAATTTTAACTTTGTCGTTAACACTCCAAACAGTGTGTTAGCCTTGCTATTGAATTTAGGGATGAAGTCAATTTTGGCCTTGGAAGTACTAGAAATGCGTATTAGTTGTTCAATTTTTTCAATGAGCATTGTTACGTTCTAACCAAAACATAACAATTTTTTCATTTCCATCAAATATGTTACTGTCAACGTTAAATTTCAAATGGTCCACATTGATTTTTAAAACAGTTAGGGTAAATGTGTTCTTTTTTAATAGTTTTAAAATAAAATTGCTCTTTAAAAAACTCCTGTATTGCTAATGCATTTTTGTGGTTATTTTCAAAGTAAAAATAGACCTTTACCTTTGAATTTATTTTAGAACGTTGACTACTATTGAAAAAAATGTTTTATAGTTTTACATGCAACTTAAATCTAAATATGTGACCAACCACTTAAAATTTGTTTAACATGTAGCTAAAAATACTTTGAATACATATAGCCCAAGAATTATTTTAACATTTCGATTACTACCAGAAAATAATCTTTATATTAATTAATATCCTTAATCCTAAAAATAAAAGTATATATCCTACGAATTTTAAAGTACAATGAAGTGGGCAGCCAAGAGATTGGACTAGTAGCTGAGATAGTCCGGGAGATGAATAAAGATTGGCAGGTACAGATTCAGCATATTTCACGGAATGCAAACAGGGTCGCTGATAGCATGGCTAAGCAAGCAGTTCTTGCGCAACAGGGTCTTTCTTTGGTTACGACACCTTGTAGTGAAATAACAAGCTTGATGTTTCAAGACTTGAACCTAGTTGATGCTGGGTAGTTTTATTTGAGAGGTTTTCTCTTCTATGTAATAAAAAAAAAAACAAAAGTATATATCCTACAAATTTACTACTTTTAACTAATTTGGAATTGTTTTTTAGGAAACCGTTAAAAGAACCTTATATCTACGGACTCAGAAGGAGTAATTTATCAGCAAGACAAATGATTTTGGATAAAAGTAATAAATTTTAAAAAATAAAATAAATAGTCTTTTATCTATAACCAAAATTCAACGCTAAAACTGTTTTACTTTAAGAGAAAATATATTTGTTGGTACATATACTTTTATTTAGTTGTGACTTTGGTACTTATGTGTATTTTTATCATAATTAAATGCTTTAATTTTAATTTTTAAAAATCATTGGCTTCTATACAAAGGCTAACCATGCTAATAGAATAAAGATAGATGAGCTAATAGTGGTAATTGAGCAAAATTAATGGTTTAATTAGGTGATTAAAAACCACATGTACTAAAATCAATATTGAATAGTATAGGTACAAACAAATGAGTTTCCCCTTATTTTAATACTAGAGACAGTATTAAGAATCCCACATAATATTGGAGATAATCTTGTATTGTAATTAAGGGGCCAAATTCCAAACGGTGCATCCAAATTCCTAACACATAGAGCCGGGACGGCCGGCCCGTTTATTCCCTAGCTCAAGGATGGCCAGCTTTGATTTTTAAATGTTTTTTATTTTTCATTTGCACAAAGAGTTAAATGGGTGTGTTATTTTTGTAGATATGCATATGGATAAAAATAATATAAATGCTTATCAGATTAGATCAAGTCCCGTATGTCCCACTTTTATACTTTAATTCTGTATTACCAAGAACATTCTTTGTAATTGTGGTGTGACTTCTAATTTTAGACTTAATATTTAATTTATGAGTTGGTATATGCACTAATGCTTGGTAAGTTGGTATTTAAATATAATTTGGATCATATATATTTTATATTTTTTTATTATAGATCCATTATTTTCATTAGTAATATACACTCGAAATTAGGAAAAAAACATTTAAAAAAGTTAAAGCCCGCGGGCCGGCCCGAGACCCGACGACTTAAGGGCTGAGCTTCACAAAATGAGGGTATTTTTGCTCATTGACTTAGGGCCTGACCGGTCACGGGCGGCCCGATTTCCCACCTCTACGTTAACACATTCAAAATTTCGTTGGACCAAAAGAATGAGGTCAAAAGTCAACGAAACTCACGATAGATGCATGCATAGAATAAAGCTATATGTTCGTGAACACACCTTGTTCACTGCGTTGTTTGTATGCGGTAGGATAACGACAAAAGCACAGCACGTGGAAAGGATAACACCGACATGTCTGAATTTTGACAAACGACTTTGTCTCCACGTGTCTCATGTCACGTGATTTCTCTTATTCTCTACATCATACCTATGGGCTATTGGCCATTGGCCAGTCCAACCCAATTTTACTTCTTTTTTTATTTTAAAATATATGACAAATTTCAGAGGTGAATTTATTCTTAAATTTAAGATATCTTTTTTTTTTCAATTTTTTTCCTGAATCATCCCCGTGATATTCATCAATAAAAAACAAACAATAGAGGTATTGTAGGAATAAATATAGGTGATTAAGATGTTTTGGTAATATCATGTTATTTTAACTAACTTAACCAACATCGTTAATCTAATTAAACTGGATAAATATATTTTATATTTAAGAACGGAAGGAGTACATTGTATATAGCTATTTACAGTTAAAAAATTGATATTAATTATTAATATTTTAATGATAAATGATAAAATTACTCAATTTTAATAATTACTTTTAAAATGATATTGCTTCTGTCCTATACAAAAACTTTTGACATATTCACGCTTTAACTTCTTTTTCATATATAAAAATATCCACCAAGTCCCCATAAAAGTCATAAACGCCTGACACCTCCCCCCAAATTATGAATTTAATCACTTAACGGTGGTACGTTATTTTTTTTTTTGTTTTTTTTTTTTTTTAAAAAAAAATCGTTGGGCATGAATGGGGCTGCATTGTTTATTATTTATTTTTATAGTACCACCATTTTATTTTAATTTAATTTAATCACGTAAACAAGATGCAATGTACTTGGTCTCTGTTTTTTGTCTGTTTGCAATGCACATAATTTCTGATAAAAAAAATTGCCTCAGCGGGCGAGTCCATAAACTTCGTAAAATTCATATTAAAAAATGATATATAAGTTATTTGAAATCTTTTGCAGTATAATACTATTAATACTTTTTAAATTTATTATTATTCTCACGTGAAATTTTAGAAGTTCATGTTATTGAATATAATTTTTTTTTGAAATATCATTACAAAATAACAACATCTTGTTGTAAATCTATGTATAAAGGTTGTTTCATCCTTAAATTAGAGTTTTCTTAAATGTATAATAATATGAGTTCGATGCTTTATAAATACGTTGAATGTATAAGCTATGATCAAACAAAATTGAATAAACCCTCAATATATGAGACTGAAAAACATATAAATGGCATTATTCCGTTATAAGGATTATTTTTGATGTTATACTGTATGATTAATCAGAATTTATACCCATATGTGCTACTGTGCTAGTAAAACTTGATATAGTTAGTATGGAATTGACTCATATTAGCAAGATCGTGAATTCGAATTTTGCTTTTGATGTAATAAATACTCCTTTCGGGCCTAATTATAAGAACCAATTGATTTTTTTAGAAAAATTAAGGATGTAAAATATACCACTATGAATTATTTATATTTATCTTTTTTCCCCCTCAAAATTAAGTTATTTTACTTATAAACTATCATATAATCTAATTACATTTCACATATATTAAGATTTAGGGGTCTAATTTGCTTCATTAATCTCCAAAAAAAAAGTCAACTGACTCTTATAATTAGGACCGGAGGTAGTAATATTATTGGTAGTGATAACTGATATGTAAATGCTCCAAGAAATATTTGCGTTGGAAGCATATAATCCTAAGTTCTAACCTTGATGAACGTTGAAGGTAAAAAAAGAAAAAAAACCTTGATGAACTTTGAACCTAACTTATCTAATCTTTTTAATATATATACATATAAAAAAATAATTTACAACCACAAACAGTAGGAGTATTTTAGATGGCAAAGAAAAAACAATATAGCAGTATTTTAACATGAGGAACAGGCACGATGGTCACTACTACGAAGCAAATATATCTTATTTTTATCACTTATTTTTTTGATAACTTTAGACAATATAATTATGAGTAAGGATTATTATAAACGAAGAAAAAAAAAAGGAATTATTATAAACGAAGACACTTGTTATTGCACTAACCAAGGCTAATCTCTGCAACCAAAAATCTAAGAGGCTGAGTATCTATAAGCAGCGAAATAAAAAATTATTGTGACCCATGAGCTTGTTATATTTAACAAACACCATATTTTAATAAGTAATCTCTGTTTTATAACAAGTGTCACGAAAAATCTGTTTCCATAATTTTTTTAAATATATTTTTATATTTTAAGGAGGTAGCATTAAATAAACAATATTCCAATCTATATTGACTGGACAAAAAAATTTATAGGACCTAATTAAAATATATGAAACTATAAAGACTTGATAAAAATTACATGGACCGGATCTGGTTAAGAATTAAGGCGTAATTAATTATTTATAGACACTTGCAGATTTTAACAGATTTTTTTTATAGTGTATCATTTCCAGGATGTCCTCTAAAAATATACTTTACCAAATTTTTTTTAAAACAAAAAATAAAGAATACAATCAAACAAGCCAAAATTTCCCATTTTATAGCTGTATAAAATTTATTTATGAAAATTTAAATTATTTAATTATTTTTTTGGTTGGAAAAATAATTTTTTGTATTTAAAGTTTAAATTTTTTTTTATATTTTTAGTAATTATTTTTAATATTTTACAACAATTAGTTTTCAAATGTTAAGTAGTCTTATAGAAAAATTGCAGCTAAACAAATATTTTCTGAACAAAATTGTATATAAAAATACACTGAACAGAAAATTGCATCACTAATAAAATTAAGATGTTGATATTCAGTTGATGGATGCTACTTTAAATTAAAAAAATAATAACTCATGACATTTTGGGATTTACTGCCGAAAATGTTAGGGGCAACTTTCTTGACAAGTAGACCTACCTACACTATAAAAAGTGGTAAACTAAATAAAAGTTATCTGTATTATTATTATCATTATAAAGAGGTGATAAAGGAAATTCAACGTTCAATAAAATTAATGTGCAAAAGAAGCAGTACTTGTGCCGGTTGACAACAGTAGATGTATATGTGTTTTCTTTTTTATTTTTTTTATACATTAAACCTTTTCTTTATTTGTAAAGGATGAAGAAGGTAAAGTTTTGATTACTGACGAAGATATTAAGGATAGATGGGAGGCCTACTTTTCTAAGTTATTCAATGATGGAAGTGAAGGTCTATCTTGTGAGTTGGGAGATTTGACAATTAGTGAAGATGGACTTAATAGGTCGTTTTATCGTAGAATTAGAGTTTGGGAGGTTAGAGAAGCTCTTAAGAAAATGGAAAATGGTAAAGCAGTTGGACCTGATGGTATACCGATTGAAGTTTGGAAATGTTTAGGGGAGGAGGGTGTGTTATGGTTATCTGAATTGTTCAACGAGATTTTACGGTCCAAGAAGATGCCTGATGACTGGAGAAAAAGTACTTTAGTTCCGATTTATAAAAACAAAGGCGATATACAAAATTGTGCAAATTATAGGGGAATTAAGCTTATGAGTCATACAATGAAACTATGGGAAAAGGTGATTGAGCATAGGTTAAGACTAGAAACTAGTATTTCTGAGAGACAGTTTGGGTTCATGCCAGGGAGATCCACAACTGAGGCGATATATCTACTAAGGGGGATAATGGAAAAGTATCGAAGTAGAAAAAGAGACTTACATATGGTTTTTATTGACTTAGAAAAGGCGTATGATCGCGTGCCGAGAGATTTACTTTGGAAAGCTTTGGAAAAGAAAGGAGTATGTGTTGCTTATATTAAAGTTATACAGGATATGTATGATGGAGTATTGACTAAGGTTAGAACGCCGGGAGGTGAGACAAAAGACTTCCCTATAAGAATTGGCTTACATCAGGGATCAGCTTTGAGCCCATATTTGTTTAACTTAGTGGTAGATGCTCTAACTGAGCCTATAGAAGAAGAGGTCCCTAAGTGCATGCTTTTTGCTGATGATATAGTCCTTTTGGCCGAATCAAGAGAGGAGATTGATGATAAATTAGAGATATGGAGAAACACGTTGGAGTCGAAGGGTTTCCGTTTAAGTAGGAGTAAGACAGAATATATGCATTGCAATTTTGCAAATAAACAAGTTAGAGGTGATTTGGAGGTTAAACTGGGAGAGCAAACAATCCCTCAAGTGACAAAGTTTAGGTATTTGGGATCAATTATAAGACAAGATGGTGAGATTGATGACGATGTCAATCATAGAATTCAAGCTGGGTGGTGTAAGTGGAGGAAAGCTACTGGAGTTCTCTGCGATAGAAAAGTACCCAATAAGGTAAAAGGGAAGTTTTATCGCACTGCTATAAGACCAGCAGTATTATATGGTAGTGAATGTTGGGCTTTGAAGGGTCAACATGAACATAAAATGGGGGTAGCTGAAATGAGGATGTTGAGATGGATGTGTGGTCACACAAGAAAGGATAAGATTCGGAATGATCATATACGCGAACGAGTTGGAGTGGCACCTATCAGTGAGAAAATGGTAGAAAATCGTTTGAGGTGGTTTGGACATGTACAAAGAAGGCCATTAGATGCGCCAGTGAGGAGGGTAGATCAAACAGTCTGGAGTCCGATTAAGAGAGGAAGGGGGAGACCGAGGCTTACACTTAATGAAGTTGTAGAGCGAGATCTTTTAATAAATAATATATCTAAAGATTTGGTTTCCGATAGAGCACAATGGCGTCGTGCGATCCATGTAGCCGACCCCACTTAGTGGGATAAGGCTTTGTTGTTGTTGTTGTTGTTGTTGTTGTAAACCTTTTCTTTATTTGGTGAAAAGAGAAAAGCATAAAATTAAAAGTTAAAATCCATCGATTTCCGAGTATGAAACAAAATTTTCAGTTCACAATTAACACTTCCTAATTTTATTTGAATTTCCTCAGCGTGCAAAGGATAATGAATGAAAAAAGTTAAAGAACTTTTACAGAATAATCAGTCAATCCCAAGTATTGCTTTCTTATCTAAATGTTTCAGGACTTCTCCTTACTGGAGTTTAAATTTGGGATTGATAGCACTGGGGACAAGGCCTCTTCTATCAATCTACTTTGTTGGTAAATGTTGCTTTCATCTCCCTGTGAAGTCCTTTCATATAGCCAACATTACATGGCAAGAAATCCTCTCTCTGATTACATGGCTTTAATTTTCTTGGTGTAGAGACTGTTACTTATAAGTGTTTTCGCATTTATTTTACTTCTTGGGTAGGAATTTTTACTGTATGTAATATGTAAAACGCTTGTTATTTAATATCATTTTGTTTTATATAAAAAAAAGTTTAAGGAGATTAAAAAAAATGGGAATCCAGAACTAGAAAGTTGACTAAAAATTTGTTTTTTTTTTTCAAACTAAATGATAGTGAAAAACAACACCTTTTTTTTTGGTGAAAGGCCAAATGAAAAAAACACCTTCAGTTCTTCACACAATAAGCGACCTCACGATAACACAAAATATGCTTAAATCATTAAATTTATTTTAGAATAAATTTACCCATATTTAATAGGGACACTTGCATTCAGGTCCAGAGTAAAAGATTTAATTTCAGAGAGATCCTAAGGAGTTGTCAATGACAACTGAAATTAGGGCTGTTCAAAAAGTTCATGTCCCGGTTATCCCGATCCTGTCCCAGACCCGTTGGGACCGGAATTTCCCGGGACCAACGGGATCCGGTATCGGGGATCAACGGTACCAGGACCAAATTGAAACCGGGACAGTACCGGTAGGGCTGTTCAGACTTGTCCCGTCTCGGTCCGTCCCGTCCCGTCCCGGTCATTTCGGGACGGGACAAAATAGGGGTTCGGGACGGGACGGGACTCGGGACGGGGTGGTCCCAATCCCGTCCCGTCCCGACCCGAATATATATTTTTATAATATATATATTTTTTTTCACAAAATATATAGAAAAATCTAATTGTTGAGACATGGTCTTGATGGGAATAATAGGAAAGCGAATAGGGTAGGGAATAGAGAATGAATAAAGTGAGAAAAGAAGCTATGATTTTGATTGTGGTTCACTGGTTTTGTAGAAATTAAGAAGAATATGTAAGTGAAGCTGTAGAGATAAGTTGGAAAATTGTGCTATTCTCTATTTTATTTTTCCTTTTGTCTCTTCCTTCTTCTCCCTTTCCTTCTTACTCGTTCCTCTGCAGTAGTAACTCTACAATTCTCAATTTGTAAAAAATAAAATCAAATAAAAAACATTTAAAAAATAAAAAGAAAATTAAAAAAAATAATTCGGGACAGTCCCGTCCCATCCCGGTCCCGTCCCGTCCCGATTGGGACCGGGACAAGTTCGGGACGGGACAGGACACGGGACGGAATTCTCGTCCCGAACACAATTTTTCTGGACGGGACGGGACAGGCTTGTCCCGGTCCCGTCCCGTCCCGTGAACACCCCTAAGTACCGGGATATGGTCACATATCCGGGATTCCCGGTCCCGTCCCGGTACCATAAGTATAGTTACTTATTTAATTTTTTTCCTATTTTAACATGCATTTATTCCTTTATTTTTTCAATTAATTAATTAATTAAGGCCCTACCCAAATATTATTTTTTCCTCTTTCTTTACAAGATTATCTAATTATATTGATGATTAATTGATTCAATCATTTAAGGTTTAATGTTTAAC
Source organism: Mimosa bimucronata (assembly GCA_037074515.1). Classification (NCBI taxonomy): domain Eukaryota; kingdom Viridiplantae; phylum Streptophyta; class Magnoliopsida; order Fabales; family Fabaceae; genus Mimosa; species Mimosa bimucronata. The sequence goes on along the minus strand of CM073445.1, from coordinate 28,599,209 downwards.
CTTTTAAGAGGCACACCTCTATTTTCTTTTCCATCGTTCCACAATCCTTAACGAAGAAGAAGGATCGAAGAAGTAGGGAATGACTGAATTATTGGCTATTGCTTTGAATTTCTTTTTTTTTTTCTGAACAATGATGTTGCTTTGAATTTGAATGTTTAAATTTTCATTATAGACTTATGGTTGTTGTCTTATTTCACTGTAATATTTTGGAGACTTTATAAATAGTTAAAAATGATTTGTTGGACTGAATGATTATTGAATGATTAATCTTTTTTTACACATAAATATATATGTGTGATATTAAAAAATTAATTATATTATATTATTAGTAACTAAAGTATAAACATACATAGGTGCTTCGTTTTTTTTTGTTTCTTGATAAAGCAGATTGTGTCAAAGAGAATCGGGACGTCCTGGTCTTGGTCCATGTCCCGGTCCCGTCCCGATGGGTCCAGGACCCCTTCAGTACCGGTACCGGGACTGAGACACAAATGGCGTCCTGGCCTTCTTATGGTACCAGGACTCGGACAAAGGGTATCCTGGTTTCGTCCCGGTACTTGAACAGCCCTAACTGAAATAGTCTTAGTTAACAAGTAAAAAAGTTGTCAATAGACTTGTCTAATATTAAATCTCTACTTGGGACCTGAGTGCAGTTATCCCTATTTAAAATAGCAAATTTCATTTTAAGAGAAAAAAGAAAAACAAATTACATCAAACTTTAAATCGGATGAAAATTTTATAAATGGAATTAACATCCCACTTGTTTTAAAACAAGCAATAGATGATACACATACTCCGTTTATTTCCGATTGTAAGTCGCATTCTAAAATAATTTTTCGTCTTCAATAAGTCATTTGGAAAGTTATCGGTAATTTTTTAGCAATTTTATTCCTATAATTAATGTTTAGATGTAGTATTGTTTTTTTTTTTTTATGTATTTAATAAGTTGATTATCATTTCGAGTTAGTAAGAGTGCCGTAAGATGTTTGGATCCACGTTGAAGATGAGCTTATGATTTTAGGCACCCCCCCGGCCCGGGGGGGGGGGGGGGGATTGGCATAGAATGAGCAAGGCATCGTACTCTAATGGGTCCCACATTCTTTTCAACATTAAATAATATTCATTTTTTTCTAGGTCATTTTTCATCTAATCTTGGATTTCAATTAGTTTGATTATGCCTCTATTATTCAAGGATTGTTATCCTTTATTACATTTATTTGATATGGATGATCCTAAATTTTTTTTATCCATGTAATTACAAAATTGTGCAGGAGGACATGTGATCCAACTAGTTATGAAATTTAGTCTAGCAAATTTAAAGTTATATGATTTCTAATTTATATGCATTTTTATCCATTAAATTTTTAGTATTTCCAATTTCTTATAATTTTAATTACATTTTCTCTCTCTAAACTATCAATATATACATATTTTATATGTATATTATTTAATAAAAATCATATCATTTTTAGTAATTTTTTTATCTAAACTTGCTTTCCAAAATAATTATCCAAACATGTTTCTAATAGTCAGATTATAAAAAAATCACTTATATCATAAAAATCCAAACATAAATTACATGACATAATCTAACTTTTCTCCAATCTGACTTTTATAAAAGTCATATTAAAAAAAAACTACTTTTCTACCGTCAATCCAAACACACAAATAGAATATTAAAATGCCTTAGGATGGCATGCATGGAGAATAGTGGCAGGGGTTAGAGGGGAGGTGGGTTGCGGCTGAGAAGAGGGAAAAGAAGATTAGGGTTAATATAACTTTTGGTCCTTGAACTTTCACTCAATTTTGGTTTTGGTCCCTGAACTTTAAAATTTTTGGTTCTGGTCCTTGAACTTTCAGTCAATTTTGGTCTCGGTTCCTGAACTTTGAAATTTTTGGTTTTGGTTCCTGAACTTTCGGTCAATTTTGGTTTTGGTCCCTGAACTTTTTCAGGGACCAAAAGTTATATTAACCCAGAAGATTATGTGTGAATATGATTAATGATGATGATAGGGTTAAGATTTTTTTGTTTTAAAAAATTAAATCTTTATCATTAGTTACATGTGGATTTGTTTTTTCTTCCTCAGCTGCCCACCTAGACATTCTATGGCCAAATCAGCTTCTATGGCTGGCTGTGTTTGGCTGGGCTTTTCCCAGCAAAATAAGTCATTTTTTTCAATGAAAAGGACTTATTTTGGTGAATAGTAAAAAGAGCATGTTTGGCTGGATTTATAAAAATAAGTAACTTATAGCTTATAAGTCAAAATAAATATAAGTTCTTTTTTTCAACTTATGACTTATAAGTCACGTACGGAGGTGGACCACACAATTCTAACTTATTTTACACATCAAATCACAACTAACCCAAACATAAATTACTTTTCCAAAAGTCCATCCAAACATACATCTCATTACACAATATGACTTATGACTTATACGTCACTTTTTTTTACAGCTGATCCAAACATAAATCTCATTATACAATCTGACTTATTTTCAGTTTGACTTATATATAAGTCACTTTTCTAGAAGTCCATCCAAACACACCCTATATCAGCCACTTTAGTCGAATTAATGGTCAATGTAACAGAGATTAACGTTGGTGATATTTTTGCACTCATTTTGGAAGTTCATAGTTAATTTTGTCCCCAAAAAAACATTTGGTATTGGGAGCACTTTTAAAAGTATCACATGTGAAGTTTTTTACCCTTAACTCTTATAAAAAAGAGTGAGTATGTGTGAGAGAGGGGCCTCTTCCTAATTTCTACAGTACATTCTCTAAAGCACAATAAATAATCTAATAAACCAAATAATTTAATAAAAAATATAGTTAATTAGTCACGGAATCCGTCACAAAATAGACCGTTGCTAAATAATTAACCACATAATTCCTCGTTTAGCTACAAAATCTTGTCTTGACTGACGGAATTCCATGGTTAAATTCCAAGACTAATTTATTGTTTTTTTAGTGATTGTTGGATTGGCATTAAAAATTTAAACCATCATTATTTTTATTTCACATTGCATGTTTCAAAAGTTTATATTTTATTTTATAAATTACTATTGAAACTTGCAATCATTATAGCAAACTAGATATTTAGAGTGGTTCTACCCAACTCTCTCTCACAATCACACCCACCTCACTCAGTTATAGCATAATCTAATAATTTTTGAATTTTGACTCATTGTAACACAATCTTAATAGTTTTAACAATTTTATAATTTTATTGATAATTTTATAATTTTGTCTCATTGAAATAATATAAGGGACTGGGTTATAAAATGACTAAAACTATATATGGCAAGGCTGTAATCAATAGTAGAATTTATGGAATGAACTACAATTGAGTCAAAATTATTGGGATTGGGTTGGATAAAATCAAAATAATGAAACAGTTACAACCTACTCTAACTACTCCTAGACCAGAGATTAATTTTGTCAATAAATTAAATTGAAGTATGAGATTGAGAATATAATCATGAACGAACCATGATGCTGACCATCTGGAGGGTGATTCTGTAGTCTATCTATACAAGTAAAAAAGCAATCTCTTTATGAAGATCAGGAAGACACTTGTTTGATGGCGACACAATAGAGATGAGCCGTCCGATCATGTTTTATCCTATTTTAAGCCGTTCGATTTCCCTATCCCGAGTTGATAATAATGCCAAAAACTAGCCGGTAAGATTAGAACTGCCATCATCAATCAGATAGAAAAGGGGAGAGAAGCATCTGATCAGATCAGCATTCCCCTGATTCAACCCACACCGTACGATCAGATCTGAAAAAGTGACCATGTGGGACCCAACTAGGCCCCAAATCCATTGGCCGTGACCGTGAGTTCCTCCGCATCCGCATTTGACAGAATGAAGGACCATCTGATGGACACAGAAAAATTGTACCATTACACTAGACACTGACTCCTTGCCACGTCATCCTCCACTCCCTTATCTCCACGTCAACTTGGCCTATCCCCTTATAGAAAATTTTATAAATTCTTCTAAATTTATTCATCAATGTGTAATGAAAATAATATGTTTACATCAAATTCCTTCCTAGATTCTCACCAAAAAAATAAAAAATAAAAAATCAAAAAAATTCCTTCATAGTTAATAGCACTTTTGATCTTGAACTTTTTGCCCGGTGGTTCTGAACTTTAAAGTCGTGACTTTGATTCTTTGATTTTTTACTTGAGTTTTGGTTACACCAAATTGTTTTTGAATTTTAAAATCGATAGTTTTAAATGTACAGATCATCAGTTATAAATAATACAGAGTTTAAGTAGATTGTAAAGGATGCAAAGTTGAATGATCAAAAGCATCTGTTTTAAAATTCAGGAAACAAAAACAAAACCGAGTTTAAGGAGCAAAACTATCGATTTTAAAGCTTTTTTATCAAAAGAAAAATTGAGTGAAAGTTCAAGAACTAAAAGTAGTATTAATCATTTCTTATATAAATTTGTATAATAACATAAGACCATGCATTTTTTCTTTATTTCAGATGGTTTTGTAGTTAAAGGACAATATTTTAAAAATAAGACAAATAATTATATGGGATTTAAAAACTTAACGAAATGAATATAATGAACTTCACATAAGTATTTTCTATATTGAAAACAAATACCCCATACATTCTATAAAAAATTATTCATAATATAAGTCACTTGAAAAGTAATTAATTATGAGGAAAAAGAAAAGAAAAATAATTAATTCAATTCAATACAAATTTAATGACTTAGTTATAATTTGAAGTCTTAATAAATTAGTTAAAATGACTTATTATCATGAACTCAAATCAAAAGAGTATAATGTGTATTTTCTCTTTCTCTCCCTACATTTATTAAAAGTAAAAATGAAAAACGATCATTATTAATTCTTTGGACAATTTCTCCATCTGTGGCCTAGATGTTTGGATCTCACTTCTTGGGGCCAGAAGTGGATCCCAAAATCAGAAGTCATTCTGAGAAAAAAAATTATGTTTGGCCTCACTTATTTTGAAAATGACTTTTAGTCCAAAATGACTTCTGCAACGTGAAAAGTCAGAAATAAAAAAAAGTGACTTTTGGCTTCTGGCTTCTGACTTCTAGTGGGTCCCACGCCTTTTGTTATGTATTACTCCCTCCGTCCCACAATATAAGGTCTTTTTAACCGAATTGCGGGTTCCTAAAAAATTACTTAGAGTTAGTTAAAAACAATAAATGTGTAGGAAATATACTATATTGCCCTTATTTATGAATGAGTAAGAGAGTGGGTAATTATGAAAAGAAGATGAAAGAGAATATGTGGGAAAATTAATTCATGGGTAACATGGGAAAAAAAGCATTTATTACTCAAATAAAGTCAAATAGGACCTTATATTGTGGGACAAGATCATTCAAAAAAATGGACCTTATATTATGGGACAGAGGGAGTATTTAATAAAGTGGGTAGGAAAATTAGACTCTTAGACCTCTAAAATTCTCAAATAAGATAATTTCTTTTAATTTAAAATTTTTTTTATCTCCGAAAATTTACCATAACAATTTCTAACTATTTTCTCCCACAATATACTCCTTTGAGCTAAAAATATTATTTTTTAAAATTATTTTCCTGAAAATAAGGGAAAAACTAAGCTTTTAATAAGAATATATGCATATTAGATATGTATTATTTAATGACAATAAGCCTTTTTTTAGTAATTTTTCATCTAAACGTGCTTTTCAATATAATCATCCAAACATGTTTCTAAAAGTCAGATTGAAAAAAAGTCACTTCTAGCATCACAAATCCAAACATAAATCACTTCACACAAATGACTTTTATCCAAGCTTACTTCTGAAAAAGTCATTCTGAAAAAAAGTCACTTCTCATAGGCTCAATCCAAACACACCCGTAGTTGTAGCCGTAGGTGCCATTTTTGGAAAAATGATTATTAAATACCCATAAGTTCCTTAAATTTATGATAAAAAAGATTTCTTTACCACCTCATTATCAATGATAAAAGTGGCACCATGGGACGGCCCACATCTTATTTATCCTTTAAGATCCAACGGTCAAGATTCATGGTCCGAGACTTCTAATCTAGGACTAGGCTCAGTGTGTGTGGGGGTAGAGAGAGAGAGAGAGAGAGAGAGAGAGAGAGTTATATATATTAACCCCTTTGAACCAACGTTCTGAGGGCGAAGCACATATAGAGAGAGAGAGAGAGAGAGAGAGAGAGAGAGAGAGATTGAACTCGGCTTTGTGGGTATTTCTTGCCCGAGTCAACCCGGCCGAGTCCTTAATCGTTGTTGTACGGTCACTCCCACTGGGTTCCTTCTTTAATTCTTTCTTCTCATTCATCCTTCACTTTTTGCCCACTGTTGCTTCGGTGATTTTGTTCCTTCTTCTTCAGATCTCCCATTGCGGTGAGTTCGTTGCTTCACCTCTTTGATTTTTTTTGTTTTTTGTTTTTCCTCTATGGAGCTACCATGGGTTGATTTAGATTTCTTTTTTTAAAGTTTTTGCATTTTCATTTCATCATTTTCTACTGATGTTTTTTTTTTTTTTCATTTTCTAAAATGTCTTTACGCTTTGTTTCATTGAATGAAGGATCTGGGTTTTTTTTTTTTTTTATTTGTTCCAAGGAAGTTATCAAAATTCAAAACCAGCTGTCTCTGGCTCTTTTATTTTCTTCTTCTTTTTTCGCTTTTGATTTTTGTAGGAGCTTGTTTCTGCTTCTCTGTCTTTAGTTTTTTTTTTCTTGTTCCAAATGATGGTGGCTTATCTAAACCTGGGTCTTTCAGTCTCTCTATACTTTTGGGATTTCTTAGCACCTGAATCCTTATTTTATGACTTCCTTCCGTGTTTTACGGTTTTTTGAGGTTCTTTTAAACTTGAGCATTAAATGACCGATCATTTTATTGAGAAGGTTTCGCAAGTTGTTGGTGATGAGTTCACTGTATCTGCTATGAGATGCAAAACAGATGCGTTAACTTTTTTGTTTTTTTCCTCCCTTTACTTTCTATAATTATCAGGGCTTACAGAAGTATGAATGAGGCATAGATTTACTTTTAGTTAATTGAACTGAACGGGAATTTATGTATGGATTCACTTTACAGTTGTTTGAATTTTGATTATATCTCAATGTTTGTGCAGATTTTATGTTTTGCTAACCAGGCATGATGGCCTCCTCAGTATAGTTATCACCCTGTATCTTGATTGATGATCGTTGGGGAACAAGAAATTGGATTTAATCAATCTCCTTGGGCCTGCTTGCCAATTTCTGGGGAGGGAAGAAGCTACTTTCTTCCACCATCGTTATCTTTGCTTCTTTCAGTTGATGTCTCAAAAGTTGGACAGCCCTGTTCAAACTCAGATGGCTGTGGCATTTATGAGAAGTCCCCACAGTGGGGAGTACCATGGAGGCAACAGAATCGAAGGGAGGCAACCCGCTGGGACGAGACGGGTTTTCGTGCAAACGGAGAAGGGATGTGTCCTTGGCATGGAGTTAGATCGTAGAGACAATGCTCACACTGTGAAAAAGAGGTTGCAGCTTGCCCTTAATGTCTCAACAGAAGAGAGTTCACTAAGTTTTGGGGATGTTGTTCTGAAGAATGACCTTAGTGCTGTACGAAATGACTCTCCACTTCTTCTTTCTAGGAATCAAATGCATAGAAGCTCATCCACTCCTTGTTTGTCACCTGTTGGAAGGGATATCCAGCAGAAGGACAAGAGTGGTCCTATTGAGATCTTGGGGCAATCAAATCGCCTTGATAGAATGAAACAACTGGTCAAGGATTCTGTGAAGGCAATTAAGATGGGGATTGATCCAATCCCTGTTCATAGTGGTCTTGGAGGTGCATATTATTTCCGGAACAGTAGAGGTGAGAGTGTTGGCATTGTGAAACCAACAGATGAGGAGCCTTTTGCCCCTAACAACCCTAAAGGATTTGTTGGTAAAACTCTTGGACAGCCGGGTTTGAAGCGATCGGTGAGGGTAGGGGAGACAGGGTTCAGGGAAGTTGCTGCTTATCTGCTTGATCATGATCATTTTGCAAATGTGCCTCCAACTGCCTTAGTGAAGATTACTCACTCAATCTTCAATGTCAATGATGGGGTCAATGGGACTAACATTCAGAGGAAGAATTTAGTGAGCAAAATTGCATCTTTCCAGCAGTTCATACCGCATGATTTTGATGCCAGTGATCATGGTACCTCAAGCTTTCCAGTTTTTTCTGTGCATCGTATAGGGATATTGGACATTAGGATTCTTAACACTGATAGGCATGGTGGAAACTTGCTTGTCAGAAAGCATGATAGCATGGGGACATTCGGGCAGGTGGAGCTATTTCCTATTGATCATGGGCTTTGCCTACCTGAAACTTTGGAGGATCCATACTTTGAGTGGATTCATTGGCCTCAGGCTTCAATTCCGTTCTCTGAAGATGAGCTCAATTACATCAAAAATCTCAATCCAGCTCAAGATTGTGAGATGCTTCGCGGGGAACTCCCCATGATACGAGAGGCTTGTCTGAGAGTCTTGGTACTCTGCACTATTTTCCTCAAGGAGGCTGCAGATTTTGGCCTGTGTCTTGCTGAGATTGGTGAGATGATGACTCGGGAGTTCCACAGGGGTGAAGAGGAGCCCAGTGAACTTGAGGTAGTGTGTTTGGAGGCAAGGAAGAAGCTTGCAGAGAGGGAGGAACTATCTCCAAGGACCGAGTTGGGAGATCAGGACTTTCAGTTCGAGATAGATTGTGATGAATTTGGGTTTGATTTTACTCACAAGATGGCATTTGATGATCCTCTAACCATAGGAACTTTCCAACATGGATTTGGGGGTGGACATGGCCGCAACCCACTCTCCAAACTTGATGAAAGCATTGAAGAGGGAGAGGAAGAAAGTGATGGGGAAGATCCATCAGGGTTTGCCACGTTTGCCCCTCAAACAGTCCAGAATGTCTCAAAACTTTCTGTGTCTCTGAACAATACTGTTTTAGGGGAGAAAACCCAAAAACATTCAGGATCAAAAGTGGATGACGGCTATGCCACAAATGCATCTTCTGGGCACAGGAGTGCCAATGAGCAGCTTCCTGCAAGCATAAGCTTTGTGAAGCTAGCTGACATGAATGATGAAGAATGGGCAGTGTTCCTGGAGAAGTTTCAAGAGCTTTTATATCCAGCATTTGCCAAAAGGAAATCCATAACCTTGGGTCAGAAGCAGAGACAGAGACTCGGTACTTCATGCCAGTTTTGAAGTTGAGTAATGCGATTCTATAATAGAGGACTACTTCGGAGTGAACAATAAGAGGCTTAGTTTTCTGGGAATGAGGATTGTAGGTTAGTTCTTTCTTATAAGATTGTCATGAGTGCTTGCATTTGGGAGTGAGGGTAGTAGGAAGAAGCTGTTGTAAATATTTGAAAGCCGGGAAGCTTTTGTTGCATTTTGATTTTATGATTTCATTTCTTTTTTCTCCCTCCAGGATCATCTCATGATCTGTTTGATAAATAATTTGTAGGATTAAATCGTGAAATGGAACTTTTGTATATAATGAATAGTGTATTGACTTTTTTTTTTATCATGCATTTTCAATAATGATGAAGTATAGATAACTAGTCAGGCTGTGTGCAAAGTATTTGCAAGAATTTCTAATATATTAGAAACAAGAACTTTCAACTAACAAGTTTTAATCAAGATGTTGTAGGTTGATGTGTTAAACGGCATTGTAGAAATGAATATAAGTTCGAGTTTCGGATAATATATTTGATGAGAAAGATAAAAATCCTGTCAGCTGATACTTTTAAAAAAATTATTCCCAAGTCTAAAACAGTTAAGGGATACCCTCAATCAAGTAAAAGAAAAGGAAAGACAAGAAGTTTGAAAATACATTAACCAAACTCACTTTCTGGACAACTTGGTCTGTGAATACTTCAAAATGAATATGATGCATTTAGTCATTTTCTTATCTTAGAGCACATTGAAGAGACGTGGCTCCTATTATTAAGTCCCATCTAAATCATCAAAACAGGGGATTATTATTCTTGTAGCCATCTGTGGGGTCACCTCACAAGTTCGGCTCACCCATTTTACATATGCCATCACAGAGACTGCTCACGTCTTCTTCTCTAAATACAACTGGCTGCCATATCATATCTGTTTTATTTTTTCTGCTATCGCATGCATCAAATAATAGAATTTTCTTTCCTTGTGGTGTAAGCAACAATGATAAAGGGAAAATCATATTTCTCTTTTAATTTTTCGATATTTCCCATTTTGCGACTGTAGCTTTGTTTTGGAAGGAATTAGAGTCTTGTCTTATGTCATGGTCGTGCTAAATTAATAATACAGCAAATGAAGAAAGCATACAAATTTTGCCGATGCTGACATAGAAGCAGCAACAAAGAGTCTAAGATATCAACAACCAATTGGAAAAAAACATCACTTAAAAATGTCCCACCAATGACTACACCAAATTAAATCTTTGTTTGGCCTTTCAATAAGTTGAAGGGCTAAACTATTATTAACTTTTTGTTCTGAATATCTCTTCAACTCTCATGCCTATGGGAAGAATGATCAAACGAAGAGTGAAAAACTGAGCTACTCTTCCTCTGTTAGATTCAGTTATACTCTAGTAAATAAGCATGTAAGTATACTGAAATCCAATTCTAAATAAAAACACTATGCTCTCCTGTAAAAAAGATTCTTAAAATTTTATGTCTGATTCAATTTAAGGGGCTTAAAACAGGGTGCTATGGTGCATTTTGTGGGGTTTTGGAATGTCACTGTCAACAATTGATATGTTCAAGTTAGCCGGAAAACAGGATAAACTTGGAAATTTGGTGAGAGTCCTGATCAATGATTATCTAAATTCAACGACATCTGTGGGCCGGCCAAGATTTTTCTGTGATATATTATTATTTTTAATTAATATAAGAATTAGATAACTAATTTACATATATTAAGAAAATTAGTTAAGTTAGTTATTTGTCACAAATATAAAATGTAAACTGATTTTCCTCAAATACCCTCTTTAGTCATGTGCATTGGAACTGCTCCTTGATGGAAACCCTTACTATGTGCAATCAATAGAAATCCTTTAGAGAAAAACTATAGATTTGGAAGGGAAAAAATGATTGAGATCTTATATTTAGAATTAAAATAAATTTCATGTCCAGTTCTTATATTTAGGAGCGGAAGCAAGCGGTATGTACTATATCTAGTTTATTTGACTATGGTTACCCTACCACAGTTGCGATCTTTGTACCTGAAAGCATTAGTTAAGGTGCTGCATTCTTAGAGATTGGTCTGAGTGTAGATATAGAAAAAAGTGAGCTTAATGAAGTGGCGGCCTAATCTATAGCGCCATCTTTTGTCGTATATTCTACTAATATTTACATTCAAGGGTCCCCTAACGCCAAGCTTTTTCAAGGTTTGTGATTTAAGATAAAATGATTGTATCATAAGAGGAAAAGACAAAAACAAGAGTGAGACTTAGACTTGTCTGTTTTTTTCCGTTGATTTAATCTCAAAGCAAAAGTGACTGTAAATTTCTCCATCTGTGAAAACAATCAGAGCTAAAGGCAATGTGCAAAGTACATAAATAGATAGCCTAACTCACATTCTAACAAGTATATTAGAGTTGAAGATATAAACATAAGTATATAACAAGTCTTTTTGGATCAGTCATCCAGTTGGTTCTTTTTGTGATATTATATATTAATTCTTTTAACCAAATAATAAATTTTTAGAATCAAAATATGCATGAAAAGCTGTGTCTTGACAGGAAAAAAAAACTGATAAAGAAAAGGAAGGTATTTATGTACCCTTTTTAAATAGTTACATGTGTCCGGTTATTTGTGAACAAGGAAGCATACAAGTGTTAATATGCATGTGAGTTAGAGTATGAAAGTGAGTCAAGGCATGAGCTTTTTTCATGTGAATCAGTCACTGATAAAGAATATAACAATTATGAACCCAAATAAATGCTTGTACTTGACGATTTTATTGATGGAGTAACTCTTGAAGTTCAAGCTTTCTGCATAATTAAAAATAAGGACTAATAAATCATCTGAATCAGTTCCAGATTTGTTGAAATCATCTCCACTTCCTCTTTATTTATTTATTTTTTTTAAATATGTAACTACTTGATCTGCTCAGATCATGAATGGTCAAGCCTGAATTAAGGTCATCATCTTCTTTGTTGGTATGTGGATGATGTTTCATGGGCATGAATTGTGGAGGTGATATAATATATATACAAATAAAACTTATATGGTGTGGGAGGCACTCAGCTACAAGGAAGATCTTATTGGGTTTCGACTCTCTTCCTATGTAGAGAAATGTCAAATATTTAAAGCCAATTTGTGTCTCACTTACTAAAGTAGAGACAGGTAACTGTGAGAGGTTTTATTGTGCAATCATTTTGAAAGAGAAGAAAGAAATCAATTTTTGCATTTATATAGGAAAGTGTCGGGGAATTAACACTTGCATGGCTAACACCGTTGGATTTGGTTAAAATTTGGTCATCTTGTTTGGGACATCCATTTCGTCACGTTTAACAATTGCACAGCTAATTAGTTATTTAGTATTAGAGTTATCAAGTTTCCACTGTAGCCATAAGTATGGATCTTTTTCAGTTTCTTCATTCTCAAACATAAGTTTGATGTGTTGGTTGTTTGCACTTTTTTTTCCGTCTGATTGACATTCTCTTCTACCATATTTTGATCATAATTAAAAATTAAAACTAATAAATCATTTGAATCACTTTTAGATTTGTTGAAATCACCTTCACTTACTTTTTATCATCCAATCATAAATAGTCAGACCAATGACCTTATATCCTTGTGATATAAAAGTTCTTCTGTAAATGAGCTCGTATCGAATTCAGTTCTTATTGTAACCTTAAGTTGTTGTACTACCTTGATCCAATAATTAATTATCACCATCTTCTTGCTGGTACATGGATGATATTTCATGGGCATGGATTGTGGAGGAGGTGATGAAATATATACACACACAAAAATTGTGGTGTGGGAGGCACTCCTCAACTTGGAGGCCATTAAACGATATCTTTTGGCTTTAATTTGTGAACGTGAGGCTATTATTGGTACTACCTTTTCTTGTTTTGTTTGTTTGGTGTTTCCCAAAACTGAAACTTGCGAATGCATGTATTGGCAATACTTGCAAGTTGGCCTTAGAGTTGTAATGAGGTCCCGCATGTCCTGCTACTTACTAATTCAGTGCGTAGTTGTGGGTGGCCCATCAATAATTCAATATCTTAATTTTTTTAAGAAATCGGCACTGTTCTGAAATTGATGAACAGTACTTCTTGTCTTGATTTATGTGCCTCTTTCCATTTTTTTTCAATTTTTATATTGTATTTTAATAGATTGAGATGAATTAATTTTTTGTTTTTTTTTAATCTATAGCCAATTTTCTTTGCATAACTGTAGTGAGCTCATGAACATAACTAACAAATCAAATTTTGAAAAAAACATGCCAACAAAATACGAACAAGTTTATCCAAAAAAAAAAAGGAACAAGATAGCTAAAGCAAATGTTGAGAGCCTAAAACAGAGTGGTAACTATCACATTACTCATTTTATGTTTAATTAGATTTTTGTGAGTGAGACTATTTTTATAGCAAAAAAAAGTACTCCTTCCTTTCGCTCTTATAGAAGAAAATTATGACTCTTAGTAAAGCCATTTTTCATTGTTTTGTGCAATATCTAATCAATTTTTATGGAGATGCTCTTCCTTTTTTTTTTTTTGATTTCTTTGTTAAATACTAGCAACAAACTAATACTGTTTGATGTAATGAAGGTCGCAATGAGAAGAATTTCATTACATCCAAATGATTATCATGGTTGCCTGGTAAAAGCTTGGATAAGATACCACCAATTAAGTTAGACCGACTTCCAGCCAATTAATTCAAATATACTCTTCTAATTAAGTTCCAATATAATAGGAATAATTTAATGGGTCAAAGAAAAATGATTAAATTTTAACACTATTTTATTACTGAAATTTAATTACATTTATTCTACTTAGTTAAAGTTGGAGACAGTAGTTGGCAATAAAAAGAAGTTGGGGAGGGTAATTTGTTTCATCATTAATGAGAAGTGGGCCTATTGGAAATAAGAAACACGAGTCACATTGGACCCATTTTATCACATACAGTACTATATAATTATATATCCTCTTTCATCAAGCCCATTAAACCATACCCACACTTTTAAACACGGCTCTCTCTTTTGAACTTGGGAAGTGTAGTGCATTTGAAGATGAGGAATAGGCTATGTATTTTATGGGCTTGGAACTTGCATGGGATATAGGATTTCTTTTTTTTGGTTCAACCATGGGATCTAGGATTCAATAAGGTTCCTTAAGCGTTTAGCCATGGGTTCAATTTTCAATGGTGTGTATGGGGAGATTCTAGGCCAGTACTAAAGATCCATCGGGAAATCTAAGGTGTAATAGGAAGAGCAATTCTTAGGTACTCTGGAAGTGCCATGCAATTTGTACTCTGATCAATGGTGAGACTCCAAATCATAAGGTGGGACCCATGTGTTTTGTCTCTCTATCTATTCCTCCACGCGCGCGTACCCATACTCCCCGGTCACCACTTTGAAATTTAATTTTATCTCCCCATCTCCCCCTCAGCCCACCATCTCTCACTTCCCACTAAAAGTAAAACTTGGGATCCATTTTGAGTTATAATTTCCTCATATACATATATTACATACAGACACACCATTATGATTTAAATCTATATCACCTAATTTTCATATATTAATAAAATGTTAACTCATTAAGTATGACCTAAATTAATAATTTTTTTTAACTTTACCTTCATTTATGAATGTGTGTTTATAATATTATTTTATACATTATGTTTTATTTTTTTATTCTTTCTTTCTACATTTATTAACAAGGGCAAAAGTGTTACTCTAATATTAATTGTTTTCAAATTGGACTTATAATAAGGAAAAATTTTTTTTTCATAAAATGGACTTATAAAAAGAATCAGATTGGTATATATATATCTTGCGCTCCCTCTCCATATTTCAAGCTCCAATAGGGAACCTTAGATAGAAAAATGAGTTGTGACAGATAAACATATTTATACTATCTAAATCTTACTTAAACGATAGAAAAATGAGTTGTGACAGATAAAAATATTAGTCCTTATTATAAGTCCATTTTAGAAACAATTAATGTGAGTGACAAACTTTTGCCCTTATTAATAAATGTAGAGAGAATAAAAAGATGGAACATAATATACAAAATAGTATTATTTAAACACCCATTCATAAATGAAGGTAAAATTAGAAAAAATTATTAATTTAGGTGATACACAAAATAGTTGTACTTTTAGTGGGAAGAGAGAGATGGTGGGCTGATGGGAGTAGGGGAGAGATAAAATTCAAAATCAAAGTGGAGACCGGAGAGTATGGTACACACGTGTGGAGGAATAAACAGAGAGACAAAACACATGGGTCCCACCATATGATTTGGAGTCACACCATTTGTAACATTTCCTTCCAATCCCACTATTAACCACTCACAATTAAACATTAAAACGTTTATATAGCTAACTATGTTAGGAAAGGAACTTGCTGAGTAAAACAGCTAACATAGTTAGAAAAATATCTTTTCATAATATTTATATATGTATTTCAAATCTCAACTCCAATCTCCGTTATCACAATATAATTTTCTCTCCAGTACAATCACAGAAAATTTCATTATCCATGATTAATCTCCACACATCATCCACAAAATACCATACCATAATAGGTATTATTCAATAATTTTTCCCCAGAATAATAACAAGGTTCAGCGGAAGCATTATACAAAATATGATCCTAAATGTGGCAATACCTCCTTTCCTTCTGGTCCAGAATATCTCACGATATCAGTGAGAAGTTCCCGGATCCTTCCCTTGACCTCCTACTTCACTCCTAGGACCTGCAAAAGTGAGATCAACGGGGGGTAGCCCCAAAACGCAACCACTGACTACTCATCTACGTGTGGTGTGTGCTAGCAAGGTGTCCAGTGGAATACATATATATCAATTCAGAAACATGCTCAGGTATTCACATATAATGCACATCCTATTCTCAAAATCTCTTTTCATCATTTATAATTGTGGAATAACCCATCACAATTCATCCTCAAGAATAATATATATCATTGATAATTACAATCAACCCAAACGAATCTTACTAGAAACGTTGGGAAAACACGTGGGACCAGTCGGGACCTTCCACCCGCCCCTGATCACCACGGTACAATTCACGAGGGACTCTCTACCCTCCCTGAATAGTACCACAGATTAGAATGATCTCTGTCCTTTCTGAATCCGTAAGGGGCGATATCCCCTCTTTCGTCTTTCTCTCCTTTATTTCTCATAATATATCAATTAGTCCCTGTGGCGCAACAGGGTACCTCATCACGTGATGGCACAATTTCCAATTCACCGGTGTCACATACCCAAATAATTTCTCACAAATAACACATAGATATGCAACACCACAATCAGGCACCAGGCCTTCCAGTATTTTCAGAATATACATATATATGAAATAGTTTCCAAAATCATATATATTTCAGTTCCAAATATTTCAAATCACAAATTTATGCCATTTCAAAATAATATTCCACAGGACATTATATTATGAAAAATATTAATATTCCAATATCTCATTTCCGTATCTCATCAATCATCAATTGATAATCATATCTCAACTGTGATTCAAAATCTCATCTCCATATAACATCATAATTATCAAATAATAATATTTCAAATTACTTACTAACACTACACACACAGATAAACAAGCAGAAAGCGGTTACCTGATAGCTGGCACCAATCTCACAATAGTGCAGCTCCCCCGTGCTAACTTAGTGCAATTCAAGCACTACACAACCATACATACAACCACAATTAATTATTTATCCAACAATTTCACATGTTGGAAAATAAATTGTTTACTACCATTTCTTTGCCCTTACTTATTTTAAATTTCTATTTAACATTTATTCTTCCTTTCCATCTCTAAAATTCATCTCTAATCCACTTGTACATATATCCCAGCCTAAATATTAATCTTTCCAATACCCATTTATTTTAAACTTTAACACCCAATAATCCTCATAATTCATCACCAATACCAATAAAATTCAAGCCTAAATGAAATTTTCTAAGCATCCTCCAATTATTTCTTAACCTCAAAAATTCATTCCTTAATCCACAATTTATTTTCAAAACCTTAATAGCTCAACAAAGTCAAATTCAAGCCTAAAAATATTCCCTTTTCCAAATCAAGGCCTACACCAAATCTAATTTAATTAACCTCATTAATATTTTTGTTGGGTATAAACTATCCCCTTAAATTCATAATTACACAATTACCTACACAATATCCCACTTTTAATCCGTCAATATTTTCTTGGGTCCAAATTCCAGTCAAATCATTCAATCAAATCTCCTCATATGACCTTAATAAACATATAAAAATCATCAATTTACCCATAAGCACCTCGAATAATTTAAAAGCCCCAATTTCTAAAACTTCCATAAATCCAAAAATTCCTAATAATTAGGAAAACTTCCATCAATGAGAAATCTACTTAGAGAAACTCATAATCGAGGCCTAAGCTTCAATTTATTAATTTTAGGACTCCCAAAAATTACCAACTTAGACAAGGT
Source organism: Mimosa bimucronata (assembly GCA_037074515.1). Lineage (NCBI taxonomy): Eukaryota > Viridiplantae > Streptophyta > Magnoliopsida > Fabales > Fabaceae > Mimosa > Mimosa bimucronata. The sequence goes on along the minus strand of CM073445.1, from coordinate 28,581,534 downwards.
CTAATTTTTCAAGTATAACAAATCGAAAAACTAATGACATAGAAAGGTAGAGGAGACTTACGTGATTCCAAAAATGTGCTTAGTTGACCGAAAAACTTACTATTCCTATACTGACGGACTCTGATAAGTCCAGTGATAGGAATATATATATGGTGGAAAGAGAGAGTAAGAGAGAGAGAGAATCGTGAGAGACGAGGGACGAGAGACACGAGTGTGCGTGTGTTTATATAATTGATGCACAGTAACTCAATAATAATGAATAGTAACTCAATAGTAATAATAATAATATAATAATAATATAATTGATGAATAGTAAAACTTTGAAATTCACGGGCGAGGAACGAAGGTGTCACGGGAAGCATAGTGAGATAATAGGAAAAATTGCACTATTAGGCCCAAAATTTTCAAAATTTATTTTGAGCCACAAAAATTCCATTTATTTCCAAAACTTTTACCTACCAAACCTCTTAATTATTCTCTTCCACAATTACCTCTTTTGAGCCTAAAAATAATTTCTTCAAAATTGTTATCCTCCAAATAAGGGAAAAACTAGTCCTTTAAAATCATCAAAAACACCTCAAAATCCTTCAAATATTCTCATAATCCATCATTTTTCATTAATGAATTCCTGTTTACCCCCACTAATCCTTAATTAAATTTTTAGGATGTTACACCATTGGTCGGAGTACAAATTGCATGGTACTCCCAGAGTACCTAAGAATTGCTCTAATAGGAATAGTCATAACTATCAACAGTATGTACCTTACAACCACCCAGTAAAAGAAGAGTATTCTTGAATCAAGATGCCCTGATTAAGGAATGTTTAACAAATTCTTCCTTATTACTATCAGATTCGCATCTGCCTCACTTGTGAACGTTAGTTGATAATGAGTGTGGGGGATATAGTCACCCTTAGTTTAATTATTGGTATGTTATTTGGGCATCTGCCCTCGTTTGTAAGATAGAAAACAAGAATTTTAAGCATGACCGTTACTTGAAGTAATAACTAGTGCTTAAGATCTTAGTTGAAGAATATAAATTCTTGAGTGTAATGACAAGCTAATTATTGATAGAGTTAAAAATGAATTAACATTCAAGTAAGTATTCTCCAGAGTTTATATGTGCATTAGCGAGATAACAGGTCGTGACTATTTTACTCAAATACAGTATGCTCTTAGAAGATTTAATACGGTTACTGATATTATTATATAAATTGTTCAACGTTGGATAATGCCTACATCACAATTCAGAAGATGATCAATCATTTGCTCAACTTTTGGCAATGTTTCACATCTTCTAGCTACTCAATAGTTCACCTTTGCTCACATCTGCAGGAAAAGAAAAAGCAACCACTCTATGCAAACACATGGCAGATTGATACAATATCCATATTATACCAGCTTTCCCAAATATTTCAAGTTTGAGTTCTGGGAATGCAGCATTATAAGTAAAGCTTTGCCGCCCTTAATTAATTACACATACTGCAAAAGAATGTAATCATCTTTGACACATCATCTGCATTACACAACACTAAAATATTAGTGTCTAGGGTCCTTATTCCTTATTATTAGAACCATTTGAGGTTGGATTCACTAGTACATATAGAAAGCATATTCATAAGCATCATTGTTGTGCACCAAGTTGAGACATTGCTTCCACAAACTCTTCCAACTTTTTCCATGACTTTCCCCCCTCACTTACACTCCTATAAGCTTCATCCCTCATTGCTTTCGCCCTCTCTTTCTCACCACTACCTCCACTCATTGACCTCGCCAAAACCCGACCCAACTCATCCGGGTCGGGTACCGAATCGTCTCCCTCGCACACTCTCACCGCGACGCCCTTATCATCCACGAATAGCTTAGCATTCACGAAATGGTCAGCCTCCATAGGCCACACAAAAATCATAACTCCAGCTAATACAGCCTCCCACAACGAGTTCTACCCACAATAAGTCAAAAACCCGCCCACAGCCCGGTGATTCAATATCGCCACTTGGGGCACCCAGCTCCTTACCACGAAGCCCCGACCCGATACCCGATCCTCAAACCCGTCCGGTACAACCCCATACCCATCCACCACCTGTTGGGGCGACCCGGATTTCACGACCCATATGAACCGGGTCCCGGATCTTTCCAACCCGGATGCAAGAGCCTCCATTTGTTCTCTCTTTAGCAACTTCTGACTCCCAAAACACACATACAACACAGACCTGTCTGGGCATCCATCAAGCCACTTGAACAAATCAGAATGTTCATTATGACCTTGATCTTCACCACTGTCGGGTCCGATCAAGCTCAATGGACCCACCACAAACACCCGATTGTGTTTCAAAGTTGTTCTTATGTAATCCAAATACTGACCTTCAAGAACACTGGAGCTATTAAAAACACAACCCCAGCTCACAACATTCCCAAGAAAACTCTCCCTCACAAACTCCGAATCAGGATCAGATTCCCTGTAATTGCGAACAACAGAAGGGAGATGCTCCTGCTTAAAGGACGGCGTTCCAGGGAAATCAGAGAACTCAACCACACTCCCACCACGAACAACCTTGGGATCTCGCCAGCAAAAATTCGAAACCAAGGCCAAAAGAGAGCTCACAGAGTAAAATGCGATTCTGGGTATTCCCAAAACGAGGGAAAGTTTCAGAGTCCAGCCAAGGAAGAAGTCAGAGATGATGGCTACAGGTGGTGAAGGGTGATTTTTGAACCAGTGAAAGATTGGATCTTGGAGGTTGGAGAGGGCGTTGACCATGGGGTAGTTTCCGGAGCCTCCGAGGTCTCTGACGTTTTCGACGCCAGGGGGGATTTTGGGGTGGGAGGGGAAGGGAAGAGTGAGCGTTTGAACGGAGGTGGGGTGGAGGCGGAGGAGACGGCGGAGGAGGTGGAGGTTTCCGGGAGTGATGACGATGGTGATGGTGAAATGTCGAAGGGCGAGTTGGTGAGTGAGGTCGAGGAGGGGGAGAATGTGGCCTTGTGCTGGGTAGGGGAAGATGAGAAGATGAGGTTTAGCCATTGGAATGGAATATGGAATATGGAATATGGAATATGGAATATGGATTCTCAAGCCCCACGATTGGAGAATATGCAGAGGAGGGAGAAGAAGAAGAAGTAGAAGAGGAGGTGATGCCTACAGTGAGTCAATGCTAGTGCTCTTATTATTATTTTTTTTAATACATACTAGTGCTCTTGTTAGTTCAGATCCCCTCATCTCTCCCTTCTTTTCACTCCACACTCCACTAGTTAGATCGATCTAACGGTGATGGTGGATTCAGATTTAATATTTTATAAAAATAAATATAATTATAATAATATTTTTAAATCTTATAAATAAATTTAATATGTCATTATTTGACATGAATAATAGATCTAATGGTCCAAATTTCATATTTTATAAAAATAAATATAATTATAGTAATACTTTTAAATCTCATAAATAAATTTAATCTGTCATTATTTGGTATGTGGGTCCCACTTTAAATAATTTTAAACAACTCTCAACTCTCCCTGGATGATGGCACATGAGAAAGAGAGGTGCTTGAGTGATTTTAGGGTAATAGATTTTTTAATAATAAAACAAAAATAAAAGAAATAATGATATCATTTAAAACTTAAAAGTTAATTAAAGGGTTAAGGGTCAAAAATACACATGTGATTTTGTCAAAAGTTCATTCAGCACCAAATGTTTTTTTTACCAAAAATACACATGACATTTTAAATTGGATTTAAAATACACATCTACAGTTAAATTATGGTCAAAAAACACATGTAATTTTTTTTAAAAAGTTCAACCAGCACCAAGCGCTTTTTCTCGAAATATAACTGTAATGGTGACTTTTGATCCAATTTGAAAACTCATGTGTATTTTTGGTAAAAAAAAACATTTGGTGCTGGATGAACTTTTGACAAAATGATATATGTATTTTTGACCCTTAACCCTTAATTAAAAGATTATATATTTTGATTAGATACAAAATTAGAAAATATCATTTGAAAATCAATTAAAAGATCAGATATTTTGCAAGGTATTTTTTAATTAGTTTTTAAGTGTGCTTTCCATCATCAGAATAGTTATATCTAGGGTTAAAGATTAGATTTGCCCCGGAAGTATGCAAGGAGGATCACATCTGTCCCGGAAGTTTTTTTTGTCCAATTTTGCCCTGGAAGTGTGTAAAGTGTATCATATTCGCCCTTTACCATTAAAAAACTCAAGTTGACCGTTAAATAGTTGACATTGACCGTTAATATTTTAACCGTAAAGGGCGAATATGATCCACTTTGTACACTTTCAGGGCAAAATTGGACCAAAAAATACTTTCGGGGCAGATGTGATCCATCTTGCATACTTCCGGGGTAAATATGACCTTTAACCCTTATATCTATGTGAAGAATGAATGAAGTGATGGAAAGCAAATGTGCATTAAGGGGTCATATGCTCGTTCTTTTGATATTATTCCAAAAACAGGTATACTTTGATTTTTTACTTTAATTTTTTTTGGGTCAAAAATAGGCCTGAGCCCATTTCATTACCCTATTTTAATTTATTTGGATGAATAATAAGGGCATTTTTTTTGGATTGAATAATAAAGGCATATTCAAACAACCCTAATTAATTAATTAATTACTGTCAATCCCCAATTGCTTAGTTGCTTATAGGGGTGAGCAGAACCGAACTGAAACCAAATACATTTTAGTTTTTCGGTTCCAGTTTCGGTTTTCATTTTTATGATTTTTTGTTTTTAAAAAAGGGTTTCGGTTTGAAACCGAAAAATCGAAAACTATAATGGCATTAGAAAAAAGTCTAGAATTTTTATTTAAAAATAGGAGGTGAAGAGAAGAAGACGGAGAGGAATGAGAGGAGGCTAGGCGGGTCTGGGTTTTCGGGGAGAAGAGGACGATGGGGGGTGAGGCCTAATGATGATGATGATGAAGAGGAATGGAGGTGGTGAAGCACGAATGAGAGGAGGTGAAGGAGATGTGTGTGCAGTGATAGTGGCGGGATGAGAATGAAGATAAAAAGGATAGAAGAGGATTTAGGGTCAGATGGGAAAAAGATAGCTTTGTCCTTCTCTTATAATTGTAGATATTTTCTTTAAAGGGGCAAGGAGGTCATTTATCAATAAAAATTTGATGCTTTTTAATTTTAATACACTCTTATTTACTTTCAGTTTAGATACTCAACTAAGAAAAATTTTTAGAAATAAATTCTTGAATCAATCTGGGGTTTTTTTCTTCACTAAAATTTTCTTGAAATTTCAAAGTAATTCCCATAAAATTTTTGCATTAAAATAAATTCCTAATTATTTTTCTTCAATTTATAATAGAAATGGACCTTAAATTCCTTAAAAATAATTTGAACTTTGCAAATTTATTAATAAGGCTTTTTAATTTTCTAATGACACCTCAAAATTTTAAATAACTCCTTAGTGTCTCTTTTCCAAATTTTTTGCTATTACATTAGTTAATCTTTAGGTTAAAATTTAGGATGCCACTTAAAGGTAAACGGTTGACCATGTAATGTTCTTTACACTCATGTGTAGGATTAAAACCCTCACTACTTAGTTAAGGGATCAAATGAAGAACTACTATACCATACTTAACATCCTATATCATTTTGTGCTGAAATGTGATTGATGCCAGCCTCCACTAGGGGTGAGTAAAGGGCATGCCCGTAAAAAGTGAAATTCTACCCGTTCAGACCCGCCTGTTTGGCCCGTGAAGTAAACAGGCGGGGTCCGCTCGTTTATTATATGCAGGTACGGGTATGGCCACGGGTAACCTGTTACCCGCCTGTAGATATATATATATATTAAAAAATTATGCTTTTTTATTATAAAAGTATAAACTTACAATTGTTGGCACACATGTTGTTGCTGGCTCAATGGTTTAGGTGCTAGTTTAGTGACTTCAAGTAGTGGGGACCGATTCCTCCCCACTATCTAATGAATATATTGTTATAAGTGGTGGGTAGAGTTCTATGAGATTCATCTATAAGGATATACATTGTCAGTATTGCTCAGGTTATTATGTATTAAACTTTACTAATTATGGAATAAATTGCGTTTGAATTGCTGTTTTACAGAGGAGCTGGAAGATGGTGGGATGGTTGGGTTGGAAGATAGTTAGACAGTTGAGATAATATAGTAGTTTGAGAAGCAGAAATGCCTGTTAGCTTCATTGTACTAGTGATATACCTTTATTTTACGTGTGCTTGATTGAATAATTTTTATTTAAATAATTATTATTCTAATTGTATCATTCCTCCAGAAAGGGGTCCAACTTCAAACACAGATTATAGGCTATCAACTGAGATTAATTTTATTTAAGGTTTTCAAAAGAAAAAGTTTTAATTTATTCAGATTTTTGGGCTTTTAAAATTTTTAAATGGCTCTAAATTGATTAAACAGCCTTAGTACAGTAGTATAAAAAGGTAGGTGTTACATAGTACCTCGGCAGAAATATGGGCAATCCTTTTTTGGCCTAAAGATAGCTTGGGATTATGGGATCCAAAAAGTTATACTGGAGTCAGATGCGTTGGAGATTATTAGATCTATAAACTAGGAAGAAAACGGTGCTCATTCTGATGCATGAGTTATTATGGAGGTGAAGGCACTGCTGTCTCGTGAATGGGAAGTTGAGTTAGCTCATATCTCCTCTGGTCCTTATTATAAGGCACCAACTAACAATCTCACACACCAATAAAATTGGTTAAAAGCATTAAATTTGTCTTAAAATTGAAATGATTTCCAATATTACCCATACTAAACACATCAAACTCAAAAACCATATTAATTATTTCTCTCTTCTACTACCCTTATTCAATATGGGCATGGGTGAAAAAACATAATTTATGCTTCTTAAAAACTAATAAGTGCCTTATAAAAAGGACCAAATAAAATTGTTAGTTGGTACTTTATAATAAGAACCAGAGGGAGTATACCACGTCAAGCTAATGGTGTAGCAGACTTTCTAGCTAAAAAGGCTTTTGATGTGGATCCTGATTTGCATAATTTTTAGCCCTGATGAGGAACTGATTTTACTGATGCAGAAAGAACTTAACTCCCTTGACAATGTTGGGTAGTTCTCAATGAGGAGTTTTTCTCTTCTTATATAGGGTTAAAGGTCATGGGTGCCCCTGAACTATACAGAGTGTATCATAAATGCCCCTCATCTTTTTTGAGGCTCAATGTGCCCCTTAAAGTTGTAAAATGAGCTCAATGTCACCCTTTTTGGACAAAGGCCCAAACCACCGTTTGACACATCAGCATAATGTCCATGTAGGAGTAAACTCATTAGATAGGTGTTATTCAAAGCTCCAGTAAAAAGGTTGTTGGCACCTTTAATGTTTCCTTTAATTTCTTCATCTTCTTCACTTGAAATTAGGTCAAAAAGCACGAAGGAGCAGGGTAAAGAAAATCGAACAAGCACCACCCGCGGGAGAGGACCAAGTCAGAGAGAGAGAACGAGGTTGCAGGATAAGAGAAACCATGGGAGACTCATCGTCGGCGTCTTCTACAGCGCGAAGCAGGATGAGGGTCCGGGTTTTGATCCGTCGTGGTCGAGAGGTGGAAAATCATGAGGGTTCAGCAAGGGTGTGTCGCTGTGGGGAGTTGGCACCGCTTTGTACGTCTTGGACTGAGATTAACCCAGGGAGGAGTTTCTATGGTTGTAGGAATTTTCAGCAGGTATGTAAGGTTCCCTCTTCTTTCTTTCACTTTTTCGGGGAATGCTTGTTAGTTGCCTCCATATGTATGTCCCCCTGATTGAAGAATTTCTGTTAGTTGACTCCACAATCACTTCTTTCTGTTAGTTCCCCTTATCCATATATGTATGTTCCCCTGATTTAAGAATTTCTGTTAGTTCCCCTGATCCATATGTAATTTCCCCTGATTCAAATTCTCGAAACCCCACAAGCATTTTTGTTAGTTGCCTCCATATGTATGATGCTACTTCGCATTTTGAACTTCGTTTTCTGAAAAGAATTGCCAACCTCTCTTCTATTTTTCTCGAATTTGTGTTTGACAAATTACCCTTTTTATTATCTGATTTTCAATGGAATTTACAATGTTGTTATATGAAATACTTGCCTTCGTTCATAGTGCCTACAGAAATTCTTGTGGGGTTTCGAGAATTTTCCAGTGGTTTACATTGTTGAAGGATTTCTCAACTTTTAGAAACAACTACTGAAAATTTGTTATCATATTTTCTGGATTATTTCTGAGTAAATGAATGTCACTGATATTTACTCTTGCTCCTTTTCCTTTGTTGAAAAATTCAACCAAATTAAGAATGTTCCCTCTTTGTCAGGTTTTGATTCGCATTCTCTAAGCTCAATTTCAACTTTTCTAATAATGGGTTACACAAGGAGGTTATTGTGATCACCAATTATTAGTCATTTTCAATATGATTTTCCTACGATTCTGAAGTGACTTTGTGGTATTATTCATCTAGGAAATAACATTATTATAATTTAATAGTAGAATTTGACAACTATTGCTTTTTCATGAATGGTCACAGATCTCTCATACTTCTTTTATATCTCGATCAACAACTCAGAATAACTTCAGCCTTTATTCATCTGATTATCTTTACTAAGTCCACATTATGCGCTTTGATTTTAAGTTAAATTCTGAAATCTGATTATGTTCACCAAGTCCACATTATGTGTTTTACATACAGGGTGGATGTGGCTTTTTCCAATGGTATGATGCAGAAATGGGTGAAAGGTCTACACAAGTCATAAATGACTTGCTTGGCCACATAAATAGGCTCTATGGTGAAAGTAGGATGCAAAGAGCCGATGAGAAGGGAGATGTTGCTGGCATATACATACAGTTAAAGAAGACAGAGAGGAGACTTAAGCTTGCCATTGTTGCTTTAGTGTTAACTTAGGTGTTAGTTTTTTGTATTTTGATTTTTTGTCAGGGGTTTAATGTAAGGGGTAAATGAAAGGTGTTATGTTTGTAAGTGTGGAATGAATAACCCTTTTACATTGTGATGATCATTGTAACAACTGTTGATTGATAATGGATGAATATTTTGTAGAATTTGTGATTGTAGTGCCCTTTTGAATTTGTGATTATGTTATGTTAGGCCATGCTTCTGTTTCAGGAAAGGAGAATTTATACCAAAGAGATTGAACCAATCTCTCTACATGCTATATAGTTGCACAATATAGAAAAAAAGTAATGACAGAACAGGTGATTAGTATGAATTGTTAAAAGAAGATTTACCAATTATAAACAAAAAGAGGACCATAATTACAACTGCACATGTTGCCCATATATTAATGGCATAGTTTCAGCCAAACATTCAGTGACAATGAGTCAAAAAGAGGACCAGAATAACTAAGTAAATACAAAAAGTGGCTGCAACAAATAAGTCACTATCATTACAAAGTAGTGCCATGATTTAAACATCATAACAAAATAGGCCAACAGAAAAAAAAGGCAGTGTCTTAGTCGCATAAACAGACTTCATGCAGCCAATTCCAAAATAAGTTGCCCAAGTGGCAGAAATGCCTAAAAGCCTGTATTGGCTATGCTCTTCCTTTTGTTTCACTGTGACAGAAGTTGGGATGTTGTAATTGTTGGTCCTCCATTCCACTTGAGTCTTGGTGGTGTGAAAGGGGAGAGTAGGAGTAGGCGGGGTTGAAGGGTCTTTCAGTATTTGCACCTTTCGAGTGCTAGTGTTTATAGTAGCAGCCATGCTCAGCCGCAGTTCCATCTCATTTGGTATGGCCATTCGGGTTTCAACATCCTCATCATGTTGGGAATCTTGTTGGCCAGTACCTTCATTGATTACCACCTGTGAAGCCAGGCCAGGCTTCAGAAAATAAAGAACTATGCATTAAAATGTAAGTTTGACCAATAACACAAATAAATGGTAACAGAACTATGCATTAAAATTATACGTTATACACAGCTCGGCTAGACTCTGTAGCAGTATGAATCCCAAATCCAATATGCTCTTGTCGCCGGTAAAAGGCTTTTCCACCACGTGAATTTGGGGGAGATTGAGTTGCTTCGAGTTGTGGGGTTCCAGTAGTTGCATCCTCAGTTGGGGGTTGAGATCCTCTCTTCTTGGTAGACCTCTGAGTGCCTGTGGGAGGTTGAGAGCCTTCGGGTTGTTGGCGCTGCAATAAAACATACAGGAAATAGCAACAAAACATATATTTCTCAACCAGTAGTTAACAGCAACAAAACATACAGGAAATAGCAACAAAACATATATTTCTCACATTTTTACACGTTGCTCTGTTGTGACCCTCTTTGCAACATATTATGCATGTTAATCTCGAACCAATTCTTCTCAACTTCTGAGGTGGTGATGGTGGTAAGTCAGATACCTCTAAGGGGCTGACCTGTTGGGTTGAGCGTTGTGACAATTGCTGCGCAATCCCAACGTTCCTACGCCTAGTAGATTCATTTGTTCTACTTCTTTTCAACTTTGGTCTTCCCAGTAATGAACATATCGGTGGTGGTTCCATAGGTTGAAATCTATCAATCCCCCAAAATATTTTCCCCCTAACCGGTTGGAACTTGGTCCTGTAACTCGACAAGTACGTTTCTTTGTGATAGTACCTCGAGATCTCTGTGAGGGGATCAACTTTCGCATGATATAAGGCAGCAATGGCGTGTTGGCAAGGAATTCCTATTAAGTCCCACCCCCTACATGTGCATTGCTTCTTGTGTATGAAGACTGTGTGTCTTTCTTCACCATCTACTATCTCATATCCATCATCACCATTAAAATGCAAAGAACAGCCGGATGATAAGACCTTGTTAGTTTCAAATAACAATAGACATTTAGGACAAAAATTCCCCCTCCACTTGAACACATTTCGTTCACTTTCTGACCACTTAGTCATTAATTTCAGCCTAATGCCATCAACCATCCTAATGATTGGTAGATACCTATACTCATCCACCCAAGCATTAAAACTCTCACTCAGATTATTATCAACCATTCAACATAAAGATCTCGTTGTAAAAAAGGCTCTAACCCAAGCCTGGACTGGATACGTTACAGCTGCCTCTACCGCTTCTTTTTTGGTTTCTCGCATATGCAGAATGTTGAAATTGAATCTTTCCTCGTAAGAGCTCCATGCACATATAAAAAATTGTTTCTTCAACTCACGTTCCCGCTATACCTTGCTCCAATTGGCATATATGTGCCTAGCACATAATCTATGCTCAGCTTCAGGTAACTTCTCATGCACAGCAGCAAGTAATCCCTATACAAGAACAATGTAATTATTTGACATTGTAGATGCATAAAACAGAATAAAAACTGAACCCAACAATACAATCCTACTTATATATTTCACCCCATTAATGAGACGAGAAAAATTAAACTTTATTTGCAGGCAAAGCTAATCATTTTCTTAAAGCTAGTCAGTGATATATGCTACAAAAAACTAAACTTTATTTGCAGGCAAAGCTGCCAACAACCATTCACCAAACAATAAAAATAGTCCAACAGAAGGGGAAAGAATGCTTATCACGTTTTATTAATTTTATTTGTTACAAGATTGTTAATTATATTTGCTTCAGTGATATGTCAACTGTTAGAATCTTAAGTTTTGATGAGGACCGGCCCCATAGATAACATAAGTAAATAAAGTATAAGTTACCTTTGAATTAAACAAGTAAAATCTGATAGGTAACAGATCACTATCGCTAGAGCTAAAGACTATCGCAAATGAAAAGCCCAACAATAGCAGATGGAAACTTAGCAGAACACTAAAATAAATATCTCTATCGTTAAGTGTATCTCTATCGCTAATAGACAAAGAGCCATAGCAAATGAAGACTTAGAAATAACAAAGTTAATATCTATCGCTAAGAAATATCCTATTGCTAGAAGTTCATTGAGAACATGGATAAATGAAAGGAAGAACAACTAGCAAAAAAATGAACTAAGTCTTTGAACTAATGGAATCAGCTAGTGATAACAGATGATGCTATCGATAACAAGTCTAGCTATCGATATCTGTATACTTATTGAAATATCTTAAATAATCAGATAGCTAAACAAACTTGCGATAACAAAGGTCACTAGCGATAATACATCTAGCTATCGATAGGAGAATTCTCATTGTGATAACTTAGACAAACTGATAAGCTGATACATTGAGCTAATGGACTAAGCTTGCGATAACATCTGCTGTGCATTACATAATTACTTGTTTAGCTAACAGCTCAAGTGCAGAAATTATACTATGCAGTTAGTGATAGCAAAGCATGCTAGCGCTACTGAAAAAGCTGCTATGCAAGTACAGTTGTTGAAAACGTTCAGAACGCGCAGTCTATCTCTCTCCTAGCTCACTCTATGCATGAACAGTTGAAACTAGATAAGAAGTTTGAATTAGATGAAGAATAGCAATTTATTGCCAACGGCTATGAACCTCCAACGACTATATTCAAACGGCCATTTGGAGCTGAAAGAAAAGGCAATCTGTGAAGATATAAATAGATCAAGACTCGCTTCTACAAGAGTAACGATGGAACAAGGCTTTATGCAGAATTGTAGATTACACTGATTAAGAGCAAAACCTAGTGCACAGAAATGAGGAAATAATGTTGAGTCAAGTAAATTAGAAAAAAGAGAGCTAGAGCACTCATTGTTCAATCTGTTAAGCTTTAAAATTGTATTTTCATCATATATTCCTCTGTACTTAAGTGATTATCACAATCCGTTCATTAAGTGAACCTATTATCTGAAATCCTCCATTGTTTGAGGTTGTTCTAAAGCTTGATGCTTTAAGAACAGGTTGTAACCTTACGGGTAGTAAGGGGGAGTATTTAGAGAGAATTCTAAAACTCTGTGAAAAGGCTGGCAGGTGATCCCGTGTTGTAAAACCTGTGGTAAAGGCTTCACAAGTGCCCGACTAAACTTGTGGGTTGTAAAGGCTTCTCTTGTGCCCGGTTTAAACAAGAGGGTAGTGGAAATCTCAGGTGGAGCCTGAGGACTGGACGTAGGTCTGGGTTGACTGAATTAGGATAAACTCTGTTTGCATTATCTCTTCCCTTAACTCTCTTAGTTTCCAGCATATCTAACTTGTATATTCTTTAGTGCATTTCATGTTTTGAAATATTCTCAGTGATAAACCGAAAAGGATTTTAAAGATTGCCTTCATTGTGTTTCTAGAAAAGAGAAGATTTGAAAAGAGTTTAAGTTTTTATCCCATCATCCAATTCACCCCCCTCTTGGGTGACAGCCAGCACTATCATCAACATCTATGTTACAAGATGCATAAAACCTAATTCAATTCATATGGCAAAACATCATTATTTTGAAACCCCTGAATCATCTGCTTTAACAATAAATTTAACTATGAACTGCAGCAAACAAAATTAGCATAATGCATTAAACAAAGTTAAATGTACCTTCTGCATATCAGACATAATGGTCACCTTGCCTCCATCTTCTAGATCCAAAGGGTTCTTCAATGCTTGTAAAAACCACTTCCAATTCACTGAGTTCTCCTGTTGTGTTATAGCAAATGCAATGGGATAGAGCAAGTCATCAGCATCTAGTCCCATGGCTATTAGCATAATGCCTTGTGCCTTGCCTTTCAGAAAAGTTTCATCAAGGCCTATGATGGGTCTGCAACCTGTCCGCCAGCCACTCTGTACAAATATAAACCCTTGATTAATAATAAACATGACAGTACTACTACAAAAAATACTATCTACGTCCCCTTTTTACATCTCTTTTCCAAATAAGAGATGTAGAAAAAAGGCGGTGGTAAAACTGTAAATATTTGTAGACTTTCCACGTCTCATATTTATAAATGAGACATGGATTCTAACAAAATAAGGGCGGTAAATAATTAAAAAAACCAAAATAAGACGTGGAAAGTATTTTTAAAAAAGTTTCCACGTCTCACTTATATAAGTGAGACGTGAAAAAAAATAGTTTCCACATCTCACTGATAAAGTGAGATGTGGAAAGTATTAAAAAAACTATTTTTTAATACTTTTCACGTCTCACTTTAAAAATGAGACGTGAAAAGTATTTTTTAGTACTTTTCACGTCTCATTTTTTAAGTGAGACGTTAAAAATCTTTGTATCAGGTTATTTTTTCTATATTTTTTTAATACTTTTTCACGTCTCACTTTTAAAGTGAGACGTAAAAAGTATTTTTTCAGTACTAATCACGTCTCATTTTTAAGTGAGACGTTGAAAGTCCTTCCATCAGGCTATTTTCCCCTTCCATCTCTTCTCGCCCCAGCTATGCCCTTCACTCCTCTCCCTCTGCATTTTACATTCTCTTCTTCCTGTGCGTCTGAGCCCTTCACTCCTCTGTATTTTACATTCGTAGATCGGTCGCTTCTTCAGGCATTCATGCCTCTGTTGTCCTCTCCTCCTCCTGCTGCCGCTTGCTCCGTCGAGCCGATGCAGTCATCACTATTTCTGCCCTTCGATCTGGCCGCCGTCCTCACCCTCTCTTTCTTGCCGGCACCTTCGAGTTCAATCCCTAGAAAGGAGAGAAAGCTTTATTTTCCATTCGTCTTGTTTGATTTCTAGAACATTTGGGGATTTCGCCATTCGATTTTGGTAAGGAAGCTTCACCTCCGTTCGAGCTTTGATTTTACTTTAGGGTTTTCAATCTTCATTTTCCTTCCTCTTCGATTCGAGCCGAGCATTGTGAGCTTCGTTTTTTTCCCTTCGTCTTCTTCGATTCGAGCACGCAACATAGCGGAGTAATGGGAGATCTTTGGGCCTGCCGTCGCTGGGGTTGTCTTTGGGAAGGAACATCTGATGCCACCTCCACCAACGCAGCTTCGCCTTGCATCCTCCTCCTTGGTAATCTCCATCGCTTGTGCTTCATTTACCTCTTTCTTTCTTTTTTTTCCACTTTCAATCTTATTTCCAAACTTGCTGTGTTTTCTTCTCATTCGTATGAATTTGTTGTCTGATGATCTCTATACTAATGAATACATTAATTGCTTTATCGTTGGTTATCGACTTAATGGGATGAGAAAACTGTTTAATGTGTGGATTTTCCGATTATTTCATATTTTCTCTTGCTGTATAAGCCCTTCTTTCAATGCTTATTACCTAATTTTGGGGGTTTTGATGAATAGATCCGCCTAGGATATATAAACACATGGCATATCAGTTTGACTCTGTATGTTGTAATTTGCTGTTAAACTAAACAATATAAAATCGAATGTACGTTTGAAATGAGTGGATGCTGCTAGATGTCTGTGAACTCTTTTTGGTTATATTTGATTCGATGCCTAGCATTTCATAGCCAGGTGATTTTGTTAGAGGGTGAAATCTCATAGAATGTTTAAGTTGAAGATACTGCTCCCTTGCTTATGCCTCCAACATGTTTTCATACTTTAAGTTTAATGGATGCTATTATGACATTTTTATGGTTCTAAGGCCATCGTCTTTCTTAATTATGTTAGATTTTTCAATGTGGTTATTCTGTGGCTTGATCATTGTTACAGGGCTGAGAATACTTCAGTTCTTTCTACCCTCATTCAAAGGACAAATGCACAGGAAATAAAGATGGCTTTTTGGGTTTTATAATCGCCACACCCAGAGACCATAATTTATTTAGTAGATGACTTTTCATACATTGCTTGAGGTGGCCTTGATTTTTTCAAACTGTATTTACATTGTTGTGAGGGTATCCTCACCTGTTTTTCTTAACCTGTATGATTCTTGCTAATTACTCCTTCACTTCTTCCTATCTTGCATGCCGATTTCTCTTTTTGGGTTTTATAATCGCCACCCCATTTTTTTAATCCCATAATCTTCACTTCATTTTCTTCATCTTTTGTTTGTTCTCATCCTGGATTTGAATTCCAATTTGTAGCTCCAGTTTTTGCCCGTACTTTCTTTGGGTGTCTTTGTTACCTTAGCTTCTGTTTGATCTCCGAAAGGAAAGTAGACAATAAAGGTATTATCTTTCATTTTCCCCTTTTCTGGGTGATCTTGTTCCCTGTAGCTGTCTAAATTGGGAAGATGAGTGTATATTTACAGCCTGAATTATATGGTGGTTTTTATTTAGTTATTTTTTTAATGGCATTTACGTTTCTATATTTTATAGCATATTATGATCATTATGTTGTTATGTGTTAGTTCAAAGTTCAAACATATTATATGAGCCATTTCTATGTTTGCTCAAATGTTAAAGGGTGAGATTTTTTTCCTAATGTGTTTCTTTCAACATGATGATTGATGGGGCGTGCAAAATTGGTGATTTAGCCAATGTATAAGAGTTAAACAATGCCTATCATTTCTGTTTATTATGCTGTGCATGGGTTTTGGTTTATTATGCTTGGACATGTATTGTTAAGCTGAGATAAGTTGTAAAGAATGATAGATGTCGTGTCCATATGTGTTTCAAGAGCCTTGACTCATTATCAGGATGATAAGGCTGATGTGGTTCTTAAGTATATAACTTGCCAATGTATAATTATTACTTCAGTTCAGTGTTCTGGATTAGAGAGAAGAAAAGCATCGGATGTGGGGCAATTGTAAGTGCATTGTTCTATATACCCATTTGTTCTTATGAATATTTATGGGAACTAGTCTGTTCTTTTTTCTGATTTGAATTTTAATGTTTGAATGAATCAGGGTGATGGGGATGGTTGCATCAAATAAGTGTCACATATGGGTATTCAAGGAACCATCAGAAAATGAACCGAACATCTCCAATTGCTGGCAGAGTTCATTTGATATATGTAACCACAACCTGGAAATGAACTGAACATCTCAGGCTAGCTTAAGTTTTCTAAATTTTCAACCCTAGCATGGTTTTTGCTAATCATCCCCTATTTTAGGATCAAAGTTGTATTTTAACATTTTTGTACTATTAGTTTGGATATAAATAATAAAATTAGTTCTTTTTTTTTCATTTTAAGTGTTGTTTTTCTATTATTATGGGGTTGTTTTTGGATTGAGGTTAATCATCCTAATTAAAAAAAATATCCCTTTTTTTTAAAAAAAAAAGACTTTTCACGTCTCTTTTTTTTGTGAGACGTGGAAAGTGTTGAACTGGCCACTTTCCACGTCTCACTTTAAAAAAGAGACGTGGAATGTGCCACTTTTCACGTCTCTTTTTTAAAGTGAGACGTGGAAAGTGTCGAACTGCCTACTTTCCACTTCTCATATATGAATGTGAGACGTGGAAAGTGACATTTTCTACGTCTCATATTTGAATTTGAGACGTGGAAAGTGGCAACTTTTCCACATCTCATAGTAAAAAAGCGACGTGGAAAGTTCCGACTTTCCACGTCTCCCCAATCCACGTCCCAGCAAAAAGAGACGTGAAAAGTCCAAAAAAAGAGACGTGAAAAGTGTTTTTTCTAGTAGTGCAGTATAAACACTCAGATGGTTTTAATTTGAAATACTCATGACAGTAACTCAGAAAATAATAAACTGAATAAATAAACCCTTCATTAATAATCTTGTAACAAATATAATTAATAATACCTAAAAGAATTCCAAACAGAACCAGAAAAGAACATCACAGAGAAAAAGAATTCCATACATAACCAGAAAAGAACCAAGGAAATTGTTAAAACTTGAGAGGGGGAGAGTATAAGAGTCAAGGAGATAGGAAGAAATTTAGAGAGAAAGTAGACAAATGCAATACTTCATTCATGCCTCAAATGATGGGATACAATCTAAATTTATAGGCGAATAACATAAGGAAATAAACTGACCACTAGTCCTAAATAACTGACGCATACTACCCATGTTCCCACTACTCATGACCCTTAAGACCACATACACAAATAACCACTTCACAACAAATGATAAATAAACTGACAGTACAAATAAATTAAAATGAATAATGAATGAAACAACAATTAAATAAAAGGCTCCTAATTAAGCCTTATTTCTTCTAGAATAAACCAGCAGTGGGACCTCTTTCCTAATAGAAATACATCAGAGAAAACGAATTCCAAACAGAACCATCAAAGTCAGAACCAGAAAAGAACATGACAGAGAAAAAGAATTCCAAATAGAACCAGAGAAGGCAGCTAATCCAATACATCAGAGACTCCAACATGACAGAGAAAAAGAACCAGAAAACTAACGTATATCAGATTAGTATATGAAATCTAGCTTATGCCTGTTGAAATAAGTATATCAGATTAATGCATTTATATGAAACTATGAAAACAAAACTAAAACAGAAGCATAACTAAAACTAACAGGAGGATACCTTTGAAGCAAAGAAGCACATATACATACGGCTAAAGACCCTCTTCCTTTCTACAAGTGCATCCTTACTTATTTCCACCTAAACGTCTGATCCAGGGTTAGAAATCCTCAATTCATTGCAGTATGCTTCGAGGCTTTTGAACTCATCAATGTAACTACCTTTCATCTGCTTCATAATCAGTTGCTTGGCTCTCTTGCACTTCTGTTTACTCACATGTAGCTTGAACTCGTCCTCCACATCTTTCCTCATGTCAGCTATCTTATAGTTAGGTCTTTCTTGGACTTTGTTCTTGAAGTGTCTTGCCAACCAGTACATTGAAGCCATACAGTTCTTAAAAACCCTACTACATCTGTGTTCCATACGTAATGTCTTGACTACTAGCCCCAGGTTTGATCTATCTCTTGAGCAAATAGTACAAATGGGCAGCCCTCTTGACAAATAGCCCTAACTCTGTAGGGTTCACTTTTCTTTCGTCTAAACTGTACTCCCTCTTTAATTGCATAACTACTTATTGCATGAGTTAAATCTGCCTTCTTTGCATATGATTCCCTAAGCATAAAAAAAGGCCTTTGTGATGACCCGATTCCTCCTACTTTGTCATGCACATCATATACTGGCCCATTAGCATCTTTCAGGCCCAATAGCTCAGCCTCCGAAT
This sequence comes from Mimosa bimucronata, assembly GCA_037074515.1. Classification (NCBI taxonomy): domain Eukaryota; kingdom Viridiplantae; phylum Streptophyta; class Magnoliopsida; order Fabales; family Fabaceae; genus Mimosa; species Mimosa bimucronata. Next base: position 28,562,675 of record CM073445.1, on the reverse strand, counting down.
CCTCCTCCTCATACTCACCGCCCTCGTCACCATCATCCACTTTAGCCCCCTCCATATGCTTATGATCCGAACCACCCTTCTCACCATCATCACCATCGGCTCCCTTCTTATCACCAATACCATGCTCATCACCATCAACTCCCTCATTATCAACACCAGGTCCTTCTTCTTCCAGCACTTCAATCTCATCTGACAACTCAATCTCTCCATCACCATCATTCCCTTCTTGCGTTCCATCCACATTTGCTTCACCCTCCAACCAAACAACAATTCATTCTTCTACAATCTTATCAATTAACTCTAAACTTATACCTCTCCAGCGATCTAGTTCATAATATTCTTTCTCCAAAAACGAATTAAAAGGTTCAATAACCACCTCTTCAGAATCAAACTCACTATCAGAAGACATTTTCTCAACATTGGGACCACCATATCCCTTCCCTTCAGAATCCATGTCACCAAATCACAATAAGCCTAAATAAATAAACAAATTTAAATTACTATCGGACCACTAAAAGAAGAAACCGACAAAAACTGCACAAGGGCAAACATTGCATTTCACTGTCCACATTTAAGCTACAACTCAAACTATCTCTCTTAAATAAACCAAAAGATTCCACACCTACTTCATGAAGAGGAATCTCTGCAAACTTTTTCGTACAATGTTCAGAGTCACATGCACTCCACTATGTCTCTTTCGATCAGCTTCTCTCTTCTATTCGCATGAGCGCCAGCTAGGGTTTCGGGCTCGTCTTCTTCGTTCTCCTTTCCCCCTCTGATTCGAGTAGATTACCTCACCATTCACTTCGATCGAGCCACATAGGGTTTACTTCGTTCTCACCATTCTCCCTTTTCTCATCTCAATGTCGATTTGATTTAATCCATTTGGTGTTAGATGGTTTTTTTCTTCCCTTAGTTTTAATTTGTTGGTCAGAAAACAAAAAAAAAGCAGATTAAATCAGTTCCCTTTTAAGTTAATGCCACGTGTGTCATCTTCCTCCATTCAACGCCACATCATCTCCATAATGCCACATACTCTTGCCACTTGTTGCTTTTAGAGCCAACAACCTTGTTTAACGGCCAACGTACCTGCCTCCATCCAAAAAGAATGACATTAAGCTCATTTTACAACTTTAAGGGGCACATTGAGCCTCAAAAAAGATGAGGGGCATTTATGATACACTCTGTATAGTTCAGGGGCACCTATGACCTTTAACCCTCTTATATATATGTGTATATAAAAAGAAAACTTATTCTCTTTGTATATTTATAAACCATTCTCACCTCTCCTCTCATTTCTTTTTTTAAAATAAGAATTAGATAAGAGTTAAATTGCAGTAAAAAAAATAAATGTTAAATTAAAAAACAATTATCAATAACATTGTAAACGGCCTACCCTTATATTCATAACCAACAAAATTTTTCTTATAAGAGATTTATAATAAGAATGGCAGTGGCATATCACATATTTACTCCATACAAAATTTAAAATCATTTTAAAAAAGTGAAACTAAAGTCTAAACAATCACTGTTTTAAATTGAAGCGAAACCAAACCTCCCCCAAGAAGAACGTTATGACAAAACATTTTAACATTAATGTTAGTACTAATAATATTTATTAATGAAAGATATATGACTGAACGGAGTATAATGTTCTCAATACCCTCCCACATTTGACCATATGGTTGGCACCAAGGTTCAAAAAATCGGACCGGGCATCGAATCGGACGAGACACTGGTTCAAGGGTCAATGGTCGGACCGGGTCAAACTGGTTATATTAAAATAATAAAATTTTATTGATATTAACATTAATAATCACTAATATCAAAATGTAAATATAGATAGGTACGCATGATTCATCAAATATGAATATTTTAATGTTTCTATATAGGGAAAAAGAGAAAATATTAGTTGATTACACGTGAAAATAAATATTATTCTACAATCCACAGACTAAAATATAAATATTAAGAGTAACAATAATTAAATATTAAGTATATGCAAGTAAAATAGCATTTAAAATATTATGGTTTCCTAATTTCTAAAATTGAGTGAAGTGAAAGTTAGTAATTAGGTGAATTATAATAAAATAAAATTATTTTTTTTTATAAAAAAAGGCCAACCCGGTTCAACTCGATCCTTGACGGGGTCAAAGGCCCTCCCGGTTTTAAAGGCCAACCGGACCGGACCATTGGCCTGTTCACGATTGAACCAGTCGGTCCAGTTTTTTGTTCCTTGGTTGGCACTGCTTGTCAAACAACCTTTAATATTTTGAAGGTGTCGTAGTTAACTTCCTTATACTCACTCTGGTATTTTTTATAAAGCACCAACTACCAAGTCTTATAAACTAAGAAATAGTAATTAAGTCATTAAATTTAGGTTAAATTGACCAAATTTTCCAACTCCACCCCTAATTAAATATATGATTTCACCTTTTTCAACTTTGAACCTCCATTTATGTCAAGAGTAAAGTGGAAAAAATCAATTAATACGGCGGTTGATGCCTTATACTCCCTCTGTCCCTTATTATAAGTTTTAAATAACTACTTTGTGTTTATCAAGAAAACTAATAAAATTAGCTAGAAGCAATAATTATGTCAGAACTCAGAAATGTAACTTATTTTCTTATTATACCATTCTTATTAAAGATGAAAGAGAATGTGTGAAGATGAGATAATGAGAGAGAATATGGTAAATAAGAGATAATAAATATGAAAGAGAATGTATGAGGAAAATATCAACAATGGGTAAAATTAGAAAAAATACAATAAATACCTAGACAAACCTAAAATGAAACTTATATTTTGAGACAACCACATTCACATATTTAAAGCTTATAATTAGGGACGGAGGGAGTATATAGGACCAAAACTTTTTCTAGTTGATGTCTTATAATAAGAACTAAAGAGGTATTGGATTTTCTTATGAACTGGAATGAATGCGGGTTAATTATGTCTCACGAGAAGAATTGAAGAAAAGGATCAAAGTAGGAAGAAAGTTAAAAAATTAGGAACAAAACTAAAACAATTCGGCCTTCTTCGATCCTAAAAGATCATAGTTGAGAAAAGACTACGATGAGAGGAAGAAGCACCAACGAGTTCGAAATGTGAGAGTTCAAGTGATAAAGCATTTGAATGAAAATGAGAGGTTTTCTCCACTTTTTATCTAATACAAGAAAACAAAAAATGATAGCACTGAATAAAATTAGTTTTAATGCAGTCTTATTGGAAGTCCATTTTTCCATTGGTAGCAAGGAAGAAGGAGCTTATTCATTTGAGAGGAAGAAGCACCAACGCATTCGAAATGTGAGAGTTCAAGTGATAAAGCATTTGAATGAAAATTAGAGGTTTTCTCCACTTTTTATCTAATACAAGAAAACAAAAAATGATAGCACGGAATAAAATTAGTTTTAATGCAGTCTTATTGGAAGTCCATTTTTCCATTGGTAGCAAGGAAGAAGAAGCTTATTCATTGCACATCCTGCAAAAGCAGACCCCTGCAAGCTTCTTTAAGAAACATTTTTTCTAGTTTTCGAGGCACTAGTGCTATTAAAACACATGGGAGATTCATAAATCATGAGCATCAGTTTTGGACATTAAGTTGAGTTATTGCTTCCACAAACTCATCCAACTCTTTCCATGACTTCCCATGGGGACTTGCACTCCTATGAGCTTCATCTCTAAGTGCTTTTGCTCTTCCTTTTTCTACACTATCTTCACTCATTGATCTTCCTATCACCCGACCCAACTCGCCTGGGTCGGATACCGAATCCGCTCCCTCACACACTCTCACAGCCACGCCCTTGTCCTCCACAAGTAGCCTGGCATTCACAAACTGGTCAGCCTCCATAGGCCACCCCAAATCATGACTCCTACTGCTATAGCCTCCAACACTGAGTTCCACCACAATGACTCAAAAACCCGCCCACGGCCCGGTGACCAAGTACCGCCACTTGGGGCACCCAATTCCTTACTACAAAGCCCCGACCCGAGACCCGACCCTCAAACCCGTCGGGCAAAACCCCATACCCTTCCACCACCTGTTGGGGCGACCCGGATTTCACGACCCATATGAACCGGGTCCCGGATCCTTCCAACCCGGATGCAAGAGCCTCCATTTGCTCTCTCTTGAGCAACTTCTGGCTCCCAAAACACACATACAACACAGACCCATCTGGGCATCCATCAAGCCACTTGAACAAATCAGAATGTTCATCTGAATACGGGTTATCATTACCATGATCTTCACCATTGTCGGGTCGGATCAAGCTCAATGGGCCCACCACGAAGACCCGAGGATATTTTAGTGTGGTTATCAGATAATCCAAATACTGACCATCAAGAGCTCGGAAACTATTAAAAATACAACCCCAGCTCACGAGATTCTCAAGAAAACTATCCCTCACGAACTCCGAATCAGGATCCGATTCCCTGTAATTGCGAACTATAGAAGGAATATGCTCCTCCTTAAACGACGGCGACCCGGGGAAATCGGAGAACTCTATCACTCTCTGAACACGAACAGCCTGTGTATTTTGATAGCAAAAGTTACAAATTAAGGCCAAAAGAGCACTCACAGGGCAAAAAGCAATTCTGGGTATTCCCAAAATGGTGGAAAGTTTGAGAGTCCAGCCAAGGAAGAAGTCGGAGATAATGGCCACAGGCGGAGAAGGGTGAGACTTAAACCATCGAAAGATTGGATCTTGAAGGTTGGAGAGAGCATTGATCATGGAGTAATTACCAGAATTCCCGAGATCTCTGACATTTTCGACGCCGGGAGGGATTTTGGGGTGGGAGGGGAAGGGAAGAGTGAGGGTTTGAACGGAGGTGGGGAGACGGCGGAGGAGGTGGAGGTTTCCGGGAGTGATGACTATGGTGATGGTGACGTGTCAAAGGGCAAGTTGGTGAGTGTCTGAGTGAGGTCGAGGAGGGGGAGAATGTGGCCTTGTGCAGGGTAAGGGAAGATGAGAAGGTGAGGTTTAGCCATTGGAATGGAATATGGAATATGGATTCTCAAGCCCCACGATTGGATGGAGTACATGCAGGAGATAAGAAGAAAAAGCAAAGAAATGATTATGACTACAGTGAATCAATATGTGGTCACCAATTAAATGAGACAGTTTTTTTGTTTTTCACCCAATAATACAATTTAGCCAATCGTTTTAATTCATTTCACACATCTTTGTAGATAAAAAATAGGAAAAAATCAATAATTTAAAATTTTATTATTCAGGATAAGTACATAAATCAGAATACGATGCTAAGTATATCTAACATCTCAAAAGTATACTGTATATAAGGGCATTAGTATCATCTACATATAACATTTGTATATTGTATATTGCACTATAAGAAAATTTATTAGGTTCTGTTTGGCTGATTCGAAATTTTTTGAGGGCAAATAATTTAAGAGGGAATACTAATACTCTATACCTGAATATTTTCATAAGATTTGTATTTTTTGTGTATTAAATTTTCAATTGATTTCCCCCAACTTTTTCAAAAATATCTTTCATAAAAAATTATATTAATAAGAAGGACATAATAATTTTCTTTTACACACGGGTATCTTGCAAATGTTGATATACATAATACTAGTATTCTTTTTCAAAACCTTCTTGCTGGATAAATTTTGAGAAAATAAAGTGTATGTTCCAGATAAATGATTAATTAAAATCAGATTCTATGAAATCCTTAAATTAATTGGAAGTCCCTTCAGTTAAAAAAAATAAAGGTTAAAGTATGCTTTTAATCCTTTATGTTTACACTAAGTTTCATTTTAGTCATTTATATTTGAAAAGTACACTTTTAGTCTTTTATGTTTACATCGAGTTTCATTTTAGTCTTTTATGATTGAAAAGTACACTTTTAGTTCTTTTTTGCTAACTCCGTTAGTTCCATTTAACTGAAAATGTTGATTCATCAAATCTAAAATTTGATTATATAACTAAATGTAGATAAAAATGAATAATTTTTAAAATATAAAAATGATTATACTAAAAAATTTAAATTGAAGCATTTTTTGTCCACAATTAATTATAAAATTATCTTTTAGATTTGATGAGTCAGCATTTTCCATTAAATAAAATTAACGGCATTAAATAAAAAGGATTAACAGTGTAATTTTTAAACATAAATGAGTAAAATAAAACTTAACATAAATATAAAAGATTAAAAATATACTTTTCAAAGATAAAAGATTAAAATAAAACTTAACACAGTAATAAAAGACGTAAAAAAAAAAAATTGGAGGTCCTATGTTAGGTTTCAAAGAAAAACGTCACTCTTGCTCTTTTATCTTTTATGGGGTCCCACATTAATTAATTTTAATTTTAAACACCCTCTCAACTCCACCGGGCGATGGCATATCCGCATATGAAGAAGAGAAGGCCACCTGCACTCGAGTGATTTTAGGGTAGCAAATATTTTTAGTAATAAAGCGAAAATATTAAAAAAATAATGATATCATTTGAAAGTTAATTAAAAGATTAGATATTTTAAAGAAGTAAGATTGGATAAAAGTCAGATTGTGTTATGTGATTTATGTTTGGATTTGTGATGATAGAAGTGACTTTTTTTTCTATTTGACTTTTAAAAACATGGTTGGATGATTATTTTGAAAAGCAAGTTTAGATAAAAAATTACTAAAAAGGACATGATTCTTATTTAATAATACATATATAATATACATATATTCTTATAGTTTAGAAAGAAAAAGTGAAATTTGAAACATCCTAAGAAATTATTGATGATTAGTGGAGGTGATTAGGAATTAATTAATAGAAATTTATGAATTTTTGCAATAATTGAGGAATTTGGGGTGTTTTTGAAGATCTTAAAAGCTTAGTTCCTCCCTTATTTTAAGGAAAATAATTTGGGAAAAATAATATTTTTTATTCAAAAGAGGATATTGTAGGAGAAAATAGTTAAAGATTATTATGATAAATTTTTGGAGATAAAAAGGAAATTTTAAATTAAAAAAATATCTTATTTGAGAATTTTAGGGGTCTAATAGTCTAATTTTCCTACCCACTTTATTTCTTTTATTTTTCTTTTTTTCCTACCCTTTCTTTTTCTCTTTCTTTTTTTTTTCTTCCCTTTATTCCATTCCAACAATGCTTCTCTCATCACAGAAGCAATAAAGTTGAGTTTCTCTCCAATCTTACTTCTAACTCATAAGTTAGATTGGGAAAAATCTAATCTAAACATAAAAAATAAGCAACAATAAGCCATCTGTGGTGCCGCAAGTTTGCATCATCCCAAACACACACTTTGGTAGAAGTAAACTTGATAATGGCTTTAGTAACAGATACATGCATGAGATTGGCAAGGCTCTCCATTTCCATTCACATGATACAAATGCGGGAAAGCCCCCACCTAGATAGAACCATGCATAGCCAATTAAACTTCAACTCCCAAAAATTCAAAAAAGAAACACATAGAAAAGCTAAACAAAACTTGACGGACCTCAGAATTGGAACGAGTTAACAGATAAAGCATCCAATGTCGATAACTAGGCTCGAATCTTCCATTTACTCGTATTGATTCCCTTTTCCAAATAAATAAAAAAAAAAAGATTTACAACAATTTCAAGCGAGACAAGAAAATTGAGCAAATGTCAGAAGGAATTTACCTTCGAGAAATGCGAGACGTAATCAATATGGCAGAAGAAATTGGTGGAAGATTTGTAATGGTCTAAATATTTGTCCATTTTTGGTCGCCCGTGAACTGACAAGTTTTGTGGGAACTTGTTTCAGTGCTCATAAGGAGTGTTTATCCGTTCTAAACCATCAAGATGACCAGATCTAATATAGACATTACCGATTTAATATTTTAAAATTTAAAATTTTTAAAAAGTAATTATACTAATTGGTACAAAATTTAAAATAAAAGTTACCTCTCAACTATCGTTTTGTAAAAAAAAAAATTTCATTTAAAAATTATAAACTTAAAAATATTAAATCTGAACTATTCATATTAGATTCAGATAATTCATAATAGAATAGCGCTCCCTATTCATCATTCCAGCAGTGGATCCGGGTTAACTAGAGAAAAATCAATATGGTGTGCATTGCATTGGACAAAATTGGCGGGAAGGCTAAGCATTTCACCTCCATTGCGCTAATCCTGCAGTGCTTCTCATCTGCGATAATCTACGTCCTGTGTATAATCTAATGGCCGTGGATCTGACACGTAATCAAACTAACAAAAATAAGCAAACACATGCATGATGTTGGAGATTTTTTTTTGGATTTATGGCTTATTACTTAGTAGCAAATGACTAATCGGATTAATAAGAATGTAGCCTACAATAAGAGAATCTCGTTACCACCAAATAATTATTGCAGCTGTATATTTAAGACTCGAAGTTGAGACCAATGGTTAAACTAAAACAAACGTTATCTGGAATCTAAAAAGTTTATCTTCCATTTCTTTTAAAAAAATTTGCAAGTTAAAAAAAAGGAAGTCTACCAACCAGCTAATTGTTTTAAGGGCTCAATCATAGTAATTTTGTACGTTAGTCAATATTTGTTTACTTATGCTCCCTCCGATCCTGAATATAAGATGATTTTAACTTTTTTTGTGGAGATTAAGGAAACCAAATAAACCACTCAATTTTAATGTATATTACATATAATTGTATGATATGATAGTTTCTAAGTAAGGTAAATTAATTTTGAGGAAAAAAAGATAACTATAAACATTTTAAAGTGATTAATTTTACATCCATAATTTCTCCAAAAAAAAAAGTCAAAGTGACCTTATCATTAGGACTTGAGAGAGCTTATTATTATCACGGCTAAAGTATACCTTTAATCATTTATATTTGCATCATGTTTCAATTTAATCATTTATCTTTATGAAGTACACTTTTAATCTTTCAAATCTAACACCTCCAGTTTACTTAACAGAAATTGCTGACTCATCAAATTTTAAGTGATGATTGTTCAATTAAATGATGAGAAAATATACTTATAATTTTTTTAGTACAAAAATAAAATACCTCATCTTCACTAATAACTCATTGTCTTCAAAAAATGCAGGCATGTTGTTTCAAATATATCAGTGACTTCCACCCATCCTTCGCTAATTACTCATCCTTCACCTACTTCAACGTCCCAGACAAGCTAGAAAAAGCACCTCTCCTCATCCATAACCCTTCCTCTCCGACCTTCTTTTCCCTCCGCCGTTCATCTCTACCGTCTATTCAAGAAATTGCCGTTAATGGGCCAGGCAGCTTTAACCCCTGCAACTACTTGCCGTCACCAAAATCCTTAAAACTCCCACTCCAAGTCCACATCAACGGCTCTAGTTCCTTCGATGCTCAATGATGATTGCAATGATTATGTGGTCAGTCGTTGGCCCCGCCAACTGTAACCACTGGGCTCTGGTATGCCGACGATGGCTCAAGATTAAGGGCCAGAGCCCACCACCTCGCCCCCTTCACATCCCATTACCTCCTCCATCCCTTTTCTCTTTACCAAGAAAAAGCACAAGAACAAACCTTCTGTCACTCAAAGGTCATATTAATGATTCAATATGAATCCCAGTTTCGCTAATGATGAGAGCATATATTAAGGATGAGAGTAGGGAGCAAATAAATAGGATGTATGAGACCAAAGAGACTTACGTGCCAGTCCAATGAGAAATATTCCTTGCAAGGATCTTGCCATCGCAGGGATGAGTTGATGTGGCAAATGAAACTTAAAAGACAGCTTTCAGTTTAATTGTTTTTTAATTTAGAAACATTATATTAAAAAAGATTAAAATGAAAGCATTCTTTGTCACCCCACTTTGTAAGCGTTTAATTGATCAGTCATCACTTAAAATTTGATGAGTCAGCAATCTCTGTTAAGTAGACTGACAATGTTAGGTTTGAAGGATTAAAATTGTATCTTCAAAGATAAAACCATAAAGAACTAAATTAAAACCTTTTGTAAATATAAAGGATAAAGGTATAGTTTAACCTTAGCCCTATTATCACAGATAACACGAAGGACTCATCTAAAATCTAAAAATCCAAAATTTTCTCTAAAACAAAACGTAGCGCCTCATGTTCATCAGTCATCACTATGGATTGTGGTTGACTTGGCTGGTCCTACAAAGTGGTTGGGGAAAGAGAGTTTAGATCGAAAAATTCAAAGAGAAAATCCTTAAAAATTTACCCTAAAAAACTGTAAAACTGTAAAATCACAAATTAATGTTGTTGGACTAACAATACCGATTAGACAATTTTTAAAAATTACTAAAAATATTTAAAATAAAAAAATAGGGGTAAAATATCAACTTTCTGGGTCCTTTTATTGTAATTTTCCCTAACAGAGAGGGGGAACTCACGAATCATACGGATAAATATCTGTTTTCCGATGGAGGAAATTTAATAATGTTATTGACTTCATGTTCGATGCCTATCGGAGAAGACAAATCGAAAAATGTTGTAGAATTTGGGAATTTTTAGAAGTTTTTGAGCTGTGGGTTTTCTCAAAATTCAGCTCAATTCAATTACAATCCCATCGAATAGTTGAAATATGGGTCTAACCAACTGGTTCCAAAACAAAGTAATTGATCCTCTTCTTCTGATTCTTCACAGGTTAGGCAGTTTTACTTCCCAATTTGTAATTCATTGTTCTCACGTTTCAGAAATCAAAAGTATGACCGATTTGATTGAAACTAATCTCAAAACTATCAAAGTATATCTGGTTTTCGGGAATCGTAATGGGTTGGTTTGCTTCTATGAGATAACCAGATTACTATGCAATTATCTTCTTTTTCAGAGTATCGTATTGTTGGCATATCACTTGTGACATCTAAATCATGACTAATTGTTTATGATATTTATTGAATTTGCTGATTTTGTATGTGGAACTGAAATTGTGTTTTCATTTACTGAGCGGCCATGTTGGTTTTTTTTTTGTTTTTTTTATTACATGTTTGAAGTTGAAAAAAGAATGCTTTGATGGAAGAGATTGTTGATCATTTGGTACTCTTATCTGTATGCTATTATGCTGATTTTGTATGTGGAACTGAAATTGTGTTTTCATTTACTGAGCGGCCATGTGGGTTTTTTTTTTTTTTTTTTTTTTTAATTACATGTTTGAAGTTGAAAAAAGAATGCTTTGATGGAAGAGATTGTTGATCATTTGGTACTCTTATCTGTATGCTATTATGCTTTACATTCTTGAATTAGTTTTACATGTTGGTTATTGTTCTCCATTTATATTTCAGAGGTGCTGAGCCAAAGCAGTTGGCTTTCTCTGCTGCTATTGGCATTACGTTGGGAATATTTCCAATATGCGGTATGTTGTTATTAAGCATCTCTAGATTTTTGAAAATTTAATTTCTGTGAAACGAATGATAGAACTACTTGAATGAGGCTGCGCTGCTATGGATATATTCATTTTCATTCTAGTGTATCTTCTTATTCATTGCAACCAAACAATCATCATTACATCGGAATATGTGGATTAGGAATTTTGCTCTTGTACCCAAGATCCATTTTGTATAGTTGCATGAGAGTAAGCAGTGTCCTAGTTGAATTAGAATTTTTGTTGAACTTGTAATGAGGACCAAGGTAATATGAGATACTTAAGTCCTACATCAAGTGATATAGACTGTTCAATGGACCCTTAAATTAAGCAGCAAGTGACTGGCTATGTTTTGGGAAAGGTTATTCACCCTTTATAAATGTCTAAAGTTGGGTGTGAGAGCTAGATGTCAGTGGCTCCTTGAACTTTTGCCTACAATTTGGCTGGTGGAAGGATGAGTGAAATGCCACAACGTATAGTTGCAAAATTGTCAGCTTTCTAAGGGCTAGCCAACTGACTAAATGGTAGTATGGGATGTCTAAAGTCTAAACCTTACATATAGTAGCAAGGCTATTTAATTGAATAATTTAATGGTTAAAGGTGTAGACTTAGTATCCAACAATTGTTCAAACCGCACCAAACATAAATAACAATTTTGAGGTGCAAACATGGTATTAATCAAATAAAAAGAGTGCAAATATAGGAATTCTGTTAACCAGCCATTGAAACAGTTTACAAATCGTGAAGTGGGGCCCACAAAATGACATTGATTTTTAACGGTTCTAATGGCTAGTTAACGGGATTCCTATATTTGCACCCTTTTAATTTGATTAATACTAAATCTGCACCTCGAAATTGTTCTTTATATTTAGTGCGATTTGTACAATTGTTGGATACTAAATTTGCACGTTTAATAGAATGGTTTTCCCGTCTCAATACCTACAAGGCGCTTGAGTGCAATCATTTGGTAATAGAGCTGGTGATTGGTCTCCCTAGAAAAGGCTACCTGTGGAAAGTTATAATTTATAAAGGGACAGACTTGAGTGATATGTCGCAAAGTGTAGCCAATAGATTGTTGGTTTTACAAGGGAGGCCAATTGAGAAGGACCAAAGTAGCATGGGATGCATAAATTCCTTAATAAGTAGTATGGGCAGGGTTACTCAGCTGGGTGTTTAAGTAGAGTTATTCTCGAACCTGGCTTTTGAGGGAGGATTGTCCACCTTGCTTGTCTTTATTGTCTTCCCACTGATTTACAATGTTTAAGTTTGACAATGTGTTTCAATTATGAAGAAAATGCTATTTAACTGCTAAAATGAGTAGTTAATTTTTTCTTCTTTTTATTTAGCGGTATGTCGAGGGTGATGACAGTTAATATACTTGTTAATTTTAAATATTTCATTGGACCAACTGTTGAGATGCAGGATGATAAGATCGGTTGAATATTCAAGTTAATGGAAAAATTAAATCAGCTACTGTATAGAGTGCCTTTTTTAAATCATGCAGCAATTAGATGTTCAGCAAGGTTAGAATCTATTTGACTATGCCGATTTTTGAGTTAAACATTGTACAACTGCATAAGTAAGATAGGTGACCCCGGTTTAATAGGTGGCTTTCTGCATAGTTAGTTATATGTAATTTTCAGAACAGTATTTTACAGAAGTGGAGATGCAACTCATGGAAAATGGAGATTTTAATTTTACAATGTAAATTGTGTTTTATTTCATGACAGAGGAGCAGATACATAGCTGTAGAAATTATTATAGAGTATAAGGCTATAAGCTTACATAATTCTACTAAGTTCTACTATGATTTCACATACAAGCTTTTTTTTTTTTTTTGATGCAGGCGTCACGATGTTCCTTTGTGGGGTGGCTATTGCAATGCTCCGATCACTTTGTCATGCTCCTACTTTGATGCTTGCTAACTTTATTGCTACTCCGATAGAGTTGAGGTGCTGTACATTCAATACTATTCATTTGTATTTTTTTATGAAATGGTGATTTGCTTGTATTCCCAGATGTTTAACGCAAATAGATGATAAATGACTTCTGTATGTCTTTGTTATTGTTGTTTACTTAAGAGGAGTTTCTTATTTGTTTACTTAAGAGGAGTTTCTTATTTCTTAATTTCTCATGGAAAATTTTTTATTGCAATTTGCATCATTTGAGCACTTTGTGACGCTTGTTTGTTGGTTTTATTTCAAGCATAAGCTAATACGCTCTTTTAAGTATATATAGGTTTTGAACTCTTCACATTTTTGGAATACCACTCGATTATGTTCATATTTCTTCACACTTCCCTTATATGTCATATATTCCATTTTATGGCTCTTCACTAACAGCCACAACCTGATCCAATTGGTTCCTTATATATATATATATATATATATGTTTTGACCTATGCAGTTTTTATTACGATTTCATTCTAGTGAGAAACATCGATTTTAATTTCTAATTTTTTGGCATTTCAGTCTCATTGTGCCTTTTTTGAGGTTTGGTGAAGTTATCTCTGGAGGACCTCATTTCCCTTTAACAGCTGATGCCTTAAAGAAAGTTCTAACGGGTCAAGCTTCTTATGAAGTTTTCTCAAGCATTGCTCATGCGGTAGGTATAGCTATAATTTCTTCTGTATTTGCATTGAGCAGATAGATATGTTCTGTATATTGACGCAAATAAAATTACTGTGGTTCCTTCTCTACCAATTGTGGCGTGCCTTTGGCTTTAATAAAATATTAGGAGGATAGTTTTTTGAGACTGATAGAATCCAACAGAAACTGATATTTATTATAAATATGCCTTTGTTTAGCAAATCATAGAAAGATTGGAATTGGCAGATTCAAGGATTTACAGAAAGTAAATATAAAATGCAGAATGAAATAGGAATAGACACTTTTCGGCTTTCAAAAGGCTAGGGAATGTCCATCAACAGCCACTTCTGCACTCCTAACAGACCCACTACAATGTATCCCCCTTTGAACCAACCGGTCTCACTCTGTGGGCTCACCCTCTTCCCCAGGAGGCACTGCATATTTTGTTACAAGACGTATTTGCTTGGCTTCTTCAGGAATGAGTCATTGCCTTAACCAATGTTTCACCCTCTTCATCCCCAATTCTGTTCTTTTGTACTTCTTTTTTGGTTATATCTCTAAAACATCGCAAGTCCAATGACTCCCGGTCCATCATATTCTTTTATTTTCGTTGACCGGAAAGTGTGACTAAAAAAGAACCTTGACTCATTTGAACAAGTTTGGTTGGGTTTGAATGGCCATAACCCCTTGCAAGCAAATGCTGTACGTGATATGCTGGATTCTTTTGCAGATAGTAGAAATTGGATTCATATTACCTACTTAAATATTCCAAAACTGTTTACTCCCCATGTTTATAACCAAATTACAGTGCTGAACGTTGCAGAATGTGTCATGATTCATTCCTGTCACTGAATGGTGCTTTTGTCTGACTAATACGTCAATGGCAGCATGAAACTTCACAATTTTATTATAATTTGAGTCACTTATCAGAGAACGTAATGATGCTACCTTACATCACCATTCACATTTCACAGATAATTGAGCTGCTTTCTGTTTCTGATTTTTTTTTAACATCATGTTGATATAAATGTAATCATTATTCATTAATGATACTCCACCCATTATCTATATAATATATATATATATATTTTTTAATTTGTATTGTATAATTCATTTCTAGTAGCTTGCATAGTTTATATCATGTGTTTGGTGCATAAAGTTGTCAATTGGCATCTTGTCATCAGGATTCTCATGTTTGGTTTCCTTTCCAAAATATATGACATTTGAAATTTTATGTCTCTTTAATATGTACAGTTATTAGGGTGGCTTGTCGCAGCACCTTTTATTATGGGAACGCTATACATAGTGTTTATACCGTGCTTCAAGATTCTTGTTCGGAAGTTTGGCTCTGTTCCTGCAAGTCCCAAGAAGGGTCATCCAAGCTTAGAAACCAAGATAAAGGTAAGAGATGTTTTAAAATATATTAAGGTATAGAAAGTTCATTGTCGCTTTATGTAATTCAGTGAAAGTATCATTCGTTCATTTAGCGTTCCTTAATGATGACATTGTACATAAAAAGAAGTGTTGTTTGACTGAGCTGCTGCTGCTTCTTGTTGTGGTAGATGTGTTATTAGCTAATTTGACAGACATAAATGGAATTTCCAATGTGTTAGATAATTAGACTTCTGTGCATTTGTCTGTGGGGCAGAAATTTTTAAGAAAAACCAAGATATCCTAAGAGACTTGAGGCTAAGATTTTCTAATTGTAACAAGACACATTTACTCTTACCTTCGTCCAGTTGTCATTGCAGGTCCTTATCATTGTCCATAACGTTGCATCACTTGTTCATACATACTCTTTCATTTGTTAGCTTAAACAAAATTACCCTCACTTGTCAATTGACAAGCGAGAGACTGTTATTGACGATGGTAAGAGCAATTTATGTCAACTGAATAATGATAAGGGTAAGAATGTCTTTCTATAAGTAAAATTTCTTACTCTCAGGTCTCTTGGGACTTTCTAATATTTTGATGATTTCAACGATCCTAGTTGGAGTGAATTGTCTTGCTTGGGATCTTAGTTCAATTTTCCCTATTTTTTAGGGAGGGAACCTAATTTCAAGGTCCTAAGGGGGTTCAACTAACTCAAATAGATCCAATCATATCTCTTGGGGTCGGCTTAAAAGATTAGGGTGGGTTGGAGAGTTGAGCTTAATTTTGATAACCCAATCTACTTAATGTGGCACTTATTTTATGAGGCAGTTTTAACCTGTTTAAATGAAAGTAAGAAAGCATTGAAACTCATAAATTGTCTTAAAATTTAATAATAATAATAATAATAATAATAATAATAATAATAATAATAATAATAATAATAATAATAATACACACACTTGAATAAGAAGTTTGAGAAAATAATATTCCCTATTGTCCTTATTTTATATAGGGTACCTTTTAGAAAGTGTTTCTGGACTTTTTGTAAGGCAATTGCTAGTTTCTGGGAATATTAAGTATTTTTCTCATATATGTCCATATTTAGTAAGAGTAGTGAATGAGTAGAAATTGAAATAATTTTGAAGTTTAGTGCAGTGAAAAACAAGAAAATATTAATAAATGAGAAATAAAAGGATACTTTCCAGTATTATGTGGTGCATGAGTACTTGTATTGTGATGACTCTTGCCTTATAAAAAAAATGTCCAATCACACATCTTTGTCCCTTATTATTTTGAGCCAGCCATTATTTGAGTTTGATGAGGTTCATGCTAGTGTTTTACTGGACCCACCGACTTGTGATGGAAGTAAACAGTCCACTACCATACATCAACAAATTTTTGTATGTGATTTAAGCCTGAAAAGTTGGATCCGCTGAACTGATATTATATTGGGCAACCAATTCCATCTTCAATTTCATACCCTAATTTTGAGAAGTTTCCTGTATGTAGTGATTAAAAAACCAGTTGGGATCGGATGGTTGGATCAAATGGATTGTTGCTTGTTTTGAATTATTAAAATAATGTTTGTACAATTAATAATATTAATATAAATAAGTATGCAATTAGTAAAACTGTAAAAGCCAATCTAAGTACTCTTTCTGGTCCACATTACAAAAGGTAGTCATCTATTTTATACAGAATAAGAAAACATGTTATTATGGGTACAATTAATGAAGTTTTCCAATTTTAATCTGTATTATATGCTCCCCCATTCTATCCAATTTACATTTAATATGCAAGGGCAAAAATGAAAAATACACATTTATTATTTTAACTTTTGTATGTTACCTCTTATAATGTGAATAAAAAAATGTTCATGTTAACTCTTATATTATGCACCGCAGGGAGTATTAATTAAGGCTAATATTTTTGTAGATTAAGCAAAATTTTGCACTAAATTTTAACAAATATTGGATTTAATTAGATTATACTCCTTCTAGTCCATAATAAAAGAGATAACATGAGAATCTTTTTGGTCCAACTTATAAGAGGTAATATGTAAAAGTCAAGGTAATGAATGTTTGATTTACATTTTACCTTTGCATATTAAATGTAAATAGAAAAATCATAATAAATTACTCCACTATATTTCCTTGCATTTCTTTCCCTTACCCCAACCCTAACCTAATTCCTCTCCTCTCGAAGCCTCTGGAACTCTCAAATGCTCGAAGCCTCTCTCAGCCTCTCCTCTTGGCCTCTCCATGTGTCGTCTCCCTCCCAAACTCCGATTAATGGTCAGTTATGTTGCAAATCTTTAATTATTTTTAGTTTTTTCTAATTTTCCATTTCATAAAATGGCTTGATTTATTTGGTTTTAAACAGGAGCTTATTTATTTAAAGTTTAGACAAACATTTAATATATGTTATATGTATTGATAATTTTAAACTATGTATATAATTGGTAAGATAATATTGTGATTCTTATATAATTGTAGACTTAGTGCTTTATTTGGCGTTTGTATTGTAAGTTAAATTTTTTTTTTTATCATATTTATGTCTTGAATTAATTTTTTATTTAACTTTATTTATTTTTGTAAGAGGAGAAAATAATTCTTTGCTAAATAGGCTGGCCTTTTAGACCTGAATCCAAGCGTGTAAGGGCTGTACTTTAAAAAATGATCAATTTTTAAATTCGGGCATAAAAATGCTGGCCCTTTTAAACATGATCTCGTGAAGGGTCAACCGTATAAGACCAGGCCAGCCTTTTTTTTCCCACCTCTAGTTTCATTGATTTATTTTTTCAATATTGTCGAACTGATATCTTCATCATTAGGTCTGACTCTGATAATGGTTTTTTTCTGTTGGCAAGAAAAAATTTGTGCTTTAATGGGCTTTACTGGTAGGGCACTTGCTCCATTTACGGAAATTTTTTTTTTTCTTTTGGAGAAAAGGGACTTTAGAGCAATGTTCAGGGCTATTGAGAAGTTGACATATAGGGGCTGTTTGGTTCTATTTTTGTTTTAAATATAATATCAAGTGACTTTTTCTACGGAGATTAATAAAGCTAAATAGGCCAATTAATTAATTACATCATATGTTACATGTAATTAGATTGTATGTTAGTACTTCAAAGTAATTTATTTAGTATCCTTAATCTCTCCGAAAAAAAAAGTTACTTTAATCTTATATTTAGAAGCGGAGCAAGAATTACTTGATACTGGCTTAATAGCTAGACTATGGGGTCATTTCCTGGCATTTGAGTTTTAGATATGTTGTACTACAGTGTATTGCTTATCAGTTGTGATTTTGATTTTATAAATCTCACGATATATGATGAAACATTGATATCGTGTCACTTGTGCTCCAACTAATTGAAGATTTTAATTATACTTTTTTTAAAAAGAAAAAATTAATTATTTGATCCTTATAGTTTGGTGACCTCCATGGAAGGGGATGAGAGTGAGAGAGAGAGAGAGTTGGGTGAACTTCACCACTAACATGGACCACGTTGTGTTTTCTTCAACCTCGTATTCCTCCACCGTTCCATTCGCTGTCAGATCAAATCCATGGCCTGACTTGATAAGGGGATTAGTTTCCAGCTTCTTCACCTCACCTGTCCCCAAAGGAAAACAAAAAGTTAAATACCCAAAGCATATGATTAAAACCATGTATTGCCTCTGGAAGGCATACGGGGGATTAAGAGACATTGTGAGAAGAACGCAAAAGAGAGAACATACGTCAAGATGCCAATATGGGGACAGTGAGTAAGGAGTTTTGTTTATTTAGATGCATGTTGTGGGAGAAACTGGGAGGAATGGTCAAACAACACCCACACTATTCTTGATTTATATCTTAGATTCTGCCCATTTATTAGACAAAATACTTTTTGGAAAAAATATAAAAGACTGATACTAGTTTTTATTTTTAAAATAAGTACTGAAAAATGTAGCCGTTTAATATCATAAGAAAAGGCATGTGACTTTTATTGTTTTGGGACCATAATAGCCCTGTCACCAACACCAAGTCAACGTCAACATTTTTCCTTTTGGCAGGCATATACAGCCCATCCCTTAAGCCATTGCATGCACATGATATTCTTTATATGTTAAAAATACCCACAAAAATAACATAAGAAAATAGGAGAAAAAATCATTATAATAATTCAGGTATATGATAGAGCTATTGAAATAATTGTATGATGCAAGTTTCTTCCTTGAAAAAAATATAGGCAATTATATAATCAAAATTATACTATATCATTTATTAATAATAAAAATGTTCAACATTTTTTCAACTTCTACTTTCATTTCCCCCATATCAATCAAATCTCAACCCCTACAACATCCAATTTAGTCAATAATTCTTCAAATTCATCAAGTTCTTCCATGGACCTTCCTTTACCACTCACAGATCCTTGGGCTTCATGACTGAGTTTCAATGCTGTTTCTTTTACCGGACTATCCACACCCATTGACATCCTTATGACCCGACCCAACTCATCCGGGTCGGGCACCGTATCCGCTCCCTCACACACCCTCACTGCAACGCCCTTTTCCTCCACCAATAGCTTTGCATTTACGAACTGGTCCGCACCCATGGGCCACCCCAGAAGCATAACTCTAGCCACTATAGCCTCCAACACCGAGTTCCACCCACAATGACTCAGAAACCCACCAACCGCTCTGTGACTCAATATAGCAACTTGTGGAGCCCAACCATTTATCACAAAACCCCGACCTGAGACCCGACCCTCAAACCCGTCCGGCACCACCCCATACCCTTCCTCCATTTGTTGGGCCGTGCCAGGTTTCACAACCCACACGAATCGGGTCTCAGATCTCTCCAACCCGGACGCAAGAGCCTCCATTTGCTCTCTATCGAGCAATTTCTGACTCCCGAAGCAAACATACAACACTGACCCATCGGGACATCCATCGAGCCATCCGATCACACCGGAGCCAGCCCCGTTATCCGGGTCAACCCGACCCGATCCATTTCCGGGCCCAAGCAAACTCAACGGGCCAACTGCAAAAACCCGCTTATGACCCAATTTCACTCTCAAATAATCCAAATACGGACCTTCAAGCTCATGGAAGCTATTAAAAACACAACCCCAACTCTCCATATTGGAAAAGTAACCTTCTTTAACAATCTCATAATCAGGATCCGATCCCCTGTACTTCAAAAACATAGCAGGGAGATGCTCCCTCTTAAACACAGGAGCTCCGGGGACATCAGGAAACTCCACAACTCTTCGATCCTTAAAATCCTCAACATTCTTCCAACAAATGTTACTAATGGAAGTCAACAACGCACCAGAAGAGTAAAAAACAATCCTAGGAATTCCCAGTTGGCGGGAAATCCTAAGTGTCCAACCGAGGAAGAAGTCAGAGATAATGGCCATCGGCGGCGAAGGGTGGGAATTGAACCACTGAATAATTGGGTCATGAAGCTTGGAGAGGGCGGCAATGACGGCAGAGTTTCCTGTTTGACCGAGTTCTTGGACGTTTTCGACGCCATGAGGGATGGAAGGATGAGAGGGGAAAGGGAGGAGGAGGGTGTGAATGGTAGTAGGGTGGGAGGAAAGAAGAGGATGGAGGGTAGGGAGGTTTTTGGGGGTGATGATAATGGTGATAGTGAAGGATTTGAGGGATAGTTGGTGAGTGAGGTCTAGAAGAGGAAGAAGATGACCTTGTGCTGGATATGGGAATATGAGGATGTGAGGCTTACACATGGCTGCTTCAATGTTCTTACACTGAGAGTAAGAGAGAGGTGGGAGAGAATTGGAGCAGATACAGGTATAATTACACCAAACTAATTTGGGTGGAAATAAAAGCTTCACGTCCCCTGAAACATTATGAACCACAAAATGAAGATACCTGCCACCTGGTACGAACTACGAAGGTAAGGTTGGAATGAAGCTAGGGGTCCAACCCACCATGGATGTTTCTTTTTGAACAATCAACTCACTATTGGTTAGAAGCTTAATTCCAACACTATCACTATCACTATCACTATTGGTATAAAAATTTGAGAAATCCAAATGAATTATATTTGGCACTGTTTGAGGCTAGTAATTGGGCCGTATTCACGGGCCCTTGAATCTATTTCAACGCCCAAAAAATAGCAATGATCTGGCCATAATCAGGATATCTTAGGTTTAGAAAATACATTTGCAATCCACTAACAACATGAACCAATCTCGGAATTTTTATTAATAGAGGTGTCCACATTTGCCGTCATTGTCTCAAACAGAATTATCTCTAATAAATTAAAAAATCATAGGGATGATAATGAGGATAAATTTCATAAATAGTTATACTTTATTTTCAAAAAATCTGTTAAATGTACGAATGCGTTCATATCAAAATCAATTGTTCTCAGTTATAGAAGTTTCTTTCATCATTTATGAAGAATATTTTGGGTTCGTATGTAATGCATTGCACCAGAAAGATATATAATAAAGTATTATATAATTTTGCATAAAAAAGTATTATATAATTTTTTAACCATTTAAAAAAGTGTAGTATTCTGTTTTTGCTTCTATAATATATATATATATATATATTTTAATAAAACCTCTACTTTCTTTTACATTCTTGGTGGGGCCCATTAATTGTTGTAACATAGGCAAACTCACTACAGTCCCACCAGCCATTGCGGAAGTCATTGCGATCTTTTAAGGGTTGCATATTTACTTGAATAGGGGTTACAGAAGGATTGAAGTTTACTTAGACTGCATTGAGGCTTTAAATATGGTGACAAGGGGTTGCAAAGATACACATCCCTTTCGAGATATCGTTGAGGAGACCAGTATACTTTTCCTTAAGGGGGGGAAAATGTACTATATCAATGCAATTTATTTATTTCTGAAAGGTGGGAAGGAACATGGCAGTAAATTTAACGTCAATACTTTGGATAAAATTATTACGTTTTGAATTTTTTGTGATAATTTTGAGTACAAAAAAGTTTTTAGGATACATTAGCCCTTAAAAAACAATTCGGGGACAAATTGTACTCAATCCTAAAAACATAAGGCTTAAATCTCTTCAGATAGGTCCTATTCCTAAAAGTTGTTAATGACAATTGAAGTAGCCATTATTAACTTGTGAAAAATAATGATAATTGGGGAGTCATCGTATATGTACAAAATATGTTTAAAAATAAATAAAAAAGAAAAAATTCATAGGGATAATAATGAGATATAAATTTCATAAATAGTTCTACTTTATTTTAAAAAAAAAAACCTGTTAAATGTAATAACTCATCATATCAAGATCAATTTAATGTTCTAATAGTTATAGAAGCGTCTTTTATCATTTATGAATTTTTTCGGGTCCAATATTGTAATGCATCGTAACAGAAAATTATTATAGTCTTCTCCGGGTCCGTTTGTAATATGACTTACAAAATTATTATATCACCAAGACGAATATCCTTGTGTGTTGCACGGATTTTTGATTTTGTGCACGGTTAATTCTTCTTTCTCATTGTGTAGTTTTTATAATACGACAAAATATACATTTTTACACAAAGAAAATATTTTATTGAATGTGTAGGATGGTAAATATAGAGTGTGTAGCTTTTCAAATAAAATTATAAAAGATGAAGGAGAAGATGGATATGGGTGTTTTTTTTTTTTTTTTTGACCTTGATGGATATGGGTGTTGAGTGTTTACTTTTCTTCGAGTACATTTATTTCACCATTGTGTGACGTTTCATGTTTCTTTTAAGTAGTGACATTCCTATGTCCGCATAGTTGAAGTGAATCTTTGTGTGTTCCTCGTAATTTGTGAAATAAGTGTATCATGTATTTTAAAAATTGTTAGAACTTTGATGGAAGTAAATGAATTTCGGTAAAGCATAAATAACTTTAGGCAGTTGTGAACGTACTAATTATTGTGTCTATTTTAATCCACTGTAACACTATGATATAGTTGTTCTTGTTTTTGAGTTCTGCATATCTTAAATGGGTCTAGTAGGCTGATGAACCAATCCCCGCGTGTTGCATGGTTTATCTTGTTTTTCTAAGTAAAAGAAACACCAACATGCTAAAATGTATGGCCTAAGAACTTAAGATTCATGTTTTTTTTAAACAAAAAAGAACCTCGTGCTTTGCTTGGTCTAACCTAGAATTGAAGGTGATAAATCTGCAACGACCTGTTTGGAACTTAAAATTTTAGGCTTTTAGCTTGGTTGCAATACATGTTGAACATTTTTTAAGCCGATGATATGGTAGATGACGGGTCTCATGTCATTTTATGTTTTGATTAAGTTTCTATTGTTTTATGTCTTTTAAGTAAGGAGATTTCCCGATTTTCATAATTGAAATCTTAGTGCAATGTAAGGAATATATTTTTTTATTAAGGCAGAAAAATTATGAAATCATTTTATGTCATCAAAAATTGTGAAATCGTTTTAAAATTTGAAATTTATAATAACAGTTTATTTATGAAATTCTTCAGCTTTATTAAAATTTAAAAGTATGTTACATGAATCAGCAAATACATTAGAGCACGGGTAAATTTCTAAGGATGGGCCTCTGATGGCTCTTGAAACAAAGTATTGAGTATTTATGTGCTTCTTTAATGCAACAATCTCTAAGCATCATTTCTGAATCAAAAGATAAGTAAGCTATATATCAAATTAGGAAATTAATTTGAATTTAATGGGTAGATGTTGACAGTATTTGTGAATTCTTCACACGCCCCTAGCTGAAACTTAATAACTATACACTGTCCAAAGCTATCCCCTAGCTCCGCCCAATCTTTTGCCGAAAACCCTTTTGATAATTGTTGTCCATGTAGATTTTTCAAAAAAGATGAAGATAAACCCTCATAACTGAATAAAGACGAGTGTATATATTTTTTTATAAAACAGGCGAGATAAACACGTATAAATGAAAAAGGACAAGTGTATATTTTTTTTAAAATAAGAGGTCATGATAAACATTCATAACTCAAAAATGACAAGTTATCAGCACTCTGAGCTTTAAGAAAACAAATCTTATTTTCTAATTCTTTTGACTAACTTAAAATTTGAATTGTTTCAATATATACTGTGGAATGCTAATTTGATGCAACGTGCATAGTTGGCATGACTTGAAATATTTGTAACATAAGCCAATGATATCTTTACACAAAATAAGACTTTAACATCAACCACAAAAAGGTGAAGGATAACAGTTTCCTATATCTGGGCTGGAATTTCTCAGCGGGAGGGTTGCACACAATTAATAAAGGAGAGAGGATTTGAAGTAACTCAAGGTCAAAGCTTTTACTGTTGGAACTGAAACGTAAGAATGAGAATACCATATTGCAGAGGGAATATGTTCCGAAGGAAACTGAAACCTTGGAGTAAGAGAGGTAGCTTTGAGCATTGCCATCAATAATTCCATACCAATGACAGACCAGAAAAAACTTTTGTGCTTTGTCCATCCTTAAATTTCACACTGTTTAAGTCAAACTGAAATCATGATCAAGCCAAAAGATACTTAGTTGATAAACATAACAATAAGATTAGCAAAACTCAATAATAAAACAGACCAAAACACTTTCTTTATCAATATGGAGAGGTAGACAAATCATTTTTCATGCAGGTATTAGATTGGCTAAATTTATACCTGGCATGGAAAAAGGAAGAAAGCTACATCTCAAATGGAAGAAAAAGTTAGCAAGACGAGGAAGTAAATCTTAAATAGAAATAATATTATGACAGGCTTAAAGTCTATAAAAACTGACTGAGGAACGGCACATGCTGGTGGCACCCACAAGTTAGCTCCCCTTTTAAAAATAAGGGTAAATGTCTGAGGAGGGGTAAAGGGTAGAGCATCCATATAATTCTTTAATAGAAGATTGAAACGCCTCTCTCACTAAGGCAAATATGGAATATTTTACATCATAAGCACATGAAAGAGAAGAATATAGATAATTCATCTGTGCAATCAAGCTCAATGATATAGCCATAAGGAAGAAAGCGTCAAAACTGAGGAGAGCTTAGAAGAGCAAAATAATTGAGGATGACATTTGGGGGAGGGGCGGGGGAAACGAAAACAATTGGGGATAAATATAATTATGTAAAGATTTAAGATTAAATGGAAGGTTACACGTATGCCAAGGGTTTAATGCTTGAAGCTAACACAAGAGCCGAAGAATGACACCTAATGCAAAATATATCATAAATTTAAATAGATTGACTATCCAAGATAAAAATAATAATAAGTTTTTATAAATAATTTATAAAGACCACATAAATATATTTCATATTAAAAAATATAAAAATATGACATAATAAGCATCTCATATTTCATTGAATAATTAAAGTTATTTATAATTATCTTAATATAAAACAATTTATAATTACAAAAAATTTATAAATATTTATATTTTTATATCATAATTTTAACTATGATACAAAAATATTATGATATAAAAATTTATAAATTTTTTCTGGGAATGTTAAACAGATTTGGAGTTAGACATAACAGTTGTTACGATTTATACATAAATCATTCACAATAAAAATATTTTTAAAGGGTTTTATTAACCTAAAATTATGGGTGTGACACGGTTCACATTAAAAATATTTTTAATGGGTTTTTATTAACCTAAAATTGTGCGTGTGGTAGATTGTGATATGCGAAGCAATTAGATGTAACATAAGGTTAGGGAAGGAATAGACCAGACTTAACGGATGGAGAGGGAATGAATATGGGATTTATAATAAAAGTTGCGCAAGGAATTTGCAGTAACATCTGGAGAAAAATAAATACGGAATTTATAATAATAACGGTTGCATAAAAATTAAAAAGGAATTAATAACGATATTCTAAAATATTCTAACGGCATCCACAAGCTTGCAATGTATTTTTAACGGAACATCACAGCAGCAATATAATACTCTAACGCCGTCCCTACAAGATTTACGGTTTATATTGATGGATTTTTTTTAAAAAAATAAATTATTAGTCAAGTCGAAATGCCAAGAGAAAGTATGTGATACAGTGCTAGCTTGTCCACAAGAAGCAGTGCGTAACATATTTTTCATCAAGTGTATTTGGATAACTACTCTATCCGATTTTGATTTCTAAATAACATATCGAATTCTTAATGTAAGTTTTAAAATGACAACATGAATATAAAATCGGGTAGACAAGATGAGGTTGTTAAGATGGATATGTGATCATACAAGATATGATAAGAGTCGAAATGATCATATACATGAATGAGTTTGAGTGGCGTTTAAGGTAGTTTGGACATGTCCAAAGAAGGGCATTAGATGTTGACTTAACGGCCATTTACGGTCTTCACCGTAAACGTACGGGTCGTCAAACTGTAGTGTAGTGAAAAGAGTGTTGTTCCGCAAGGATTGTGCTTTGAGTCAGCTAATCAGTACTAATTGTTTACTTAATTGGAAAGGAGTATAAAAATTTGTTGGAAATCAAGTTCAATATAGAAGTCAAATTGCGAATGGAATTTAGAAGAACAAAGCGATGATTGCGAAAATTTTTAACTAATGGAATAAAAGCCTAGGGTCACTTATCCCCATTCTTACTTCATGAACAAGTTTTCTCCCCTTCTCTTTAACAACTAATGAATGTATGTGTGTGTCCAAGATTCTATTTTATTTGAAAAAGCTTTCTTAAGTCAAATTCAAATTTATACTAGCATTAATCATACAATCCCTTGTTAAAATCAATGTAAGTTATGATTCTCAATCAATCTCAATTAGACAATATTAGGTTAGTAACTATATTTCTACGTTATCAACTAACCATCCATTTAAAACCATAAACTTCAAGCCTAACATGATTCCATCTAAGTTCTAAAACAAAACACACTTTCTCAAACCATATTTCATTTAACAAATCAAGTGGTGATCAAGCACTTGTATAAATAGAGAGCAAGATGAAAATCCACACATATATTTCATTCATTGCATAAAGAAAAAGGGAAATACAATGTTCAATCCATAAGAATGGTTCAAAGCAACCCTAGAAGAAGGTTTTAGCTACACATAAGTGAATCTAAACCAACAACAAAATGTAAAGAATAATTCATTACAGCAGAAAAGAAAAGAACAAAGAAGAAGAAGAAATGTAACCAAGACAATTGAAGCTCAAAACTCTTCAAAAATCCTTCAAATCAATGATTCAATGCTCCAATGTCTCTCTCCTCTCTCCAAAAGCTCTATAACCCAGATAACTGCCTCTAAGGGGTTTGAATCTCTTTTTGCAAGAATACCTAGGTTAAATCTCTCAAAACTCGGCCCAAGTTATGTAAAACTCGGAGTTTTGGATCCTCACCGTGGGAGGCCACGACGAGGCACAGAAAGCACACAAATTTAGCTCCTCGCCATGGGGTGCCACAGCGAGAGACAAAGAACATGGTTTCTGCGAAATAGCTCGTTGTGGCCCTCACTGTGGGGTGCCACGGCGAGAGACAGCGAACACGAATCCTTCATTGTTTGTCTCCAGATCATTTTGCTCTTCTTTTGTTGCTTCGGGTCTTTTTTTGCTCTTGATACTTGTCCACCTCTTCCTACACAAGAAGGAGAGGGTTGATGAGTTCTAAAAATTCACTTATAAAAAAATGTCATTATACTCCAAAATTTCACATTAATGTAAATGTTTCTTGTTTATCTTTTTCTATGAGTTTTTTTTTATCCTTTTTTCAAAGCCATAAGCTCAAAAACATGTACAAGTGTAGGAAAAATATGATTGAATATGTGAAATTGTGGAGCTTATCACTCCCCCAAACTTAAGTTCTTGCTTGTCTTCAAGCAATTTTCAAAAATCTATGCACTTAACCACATGCTCACTTTACTTTGGCTGAAATGCTTGTTCTCATATGTTACTCTTTTCCCTTTGATTGACAGAAAATATAGTATGTATACCAAGATAAATGCTTCATAACATTAAAGACAAGTTTTTCTAAAATTCCTTGAGCTAGTGTGTGTGCGCTGAAGTTAAAAGAAAATTTTCCGGATCTTATTCTAGTTACTTGCAATACTCCAGCTCATGCATAAGCTCTCAGTTTTAAAATTTTATCCACCCTTTCCTTCACCCCTCTCCACTCACCACTTGCAGCACATGATCACAAAATCAAGAGGACTTTTAAGCTTGTAACTTGGCCAGGGTTCAGGGTACTTGAAATGAAAGGGAATAAGGATATATACAAAAACTTTAAGATAATGGAATTGTTGCACTTTTTAGATTCCCATTCACTTCTCTCTTTATTTGAGCTAATTTGACATTTTCTACCAAGCTTTATTGGATATTCTTTTCTTTCTTTTTCTATTTTTTTTTATAAAATATGACTTGGTCTATACAAACTTTTTGATCCTCTTTCACTTTGTATCTCTTGTGGTCAACCATTCCCATTATCTCAAAGTAAGATAATTTTCAAGGTTTTTCGGGCTTAAGAGGTTAGGAATTTCAGTGGGTTTTCAAAAGACTAAGTATTGGTTTTTCTTTTAGGCTCAAAAATGAGATCAAATTTTGCCCCGAAAGTTTTCTTGGAGGGCTATGGGTGTCTGGAAGAAGTTCCCTAGGGGGCAATGTTACTCTGGAAGTATAAAAAAGGGGGGTAATGTTGCCCCTCTGTTAACACACATAACAGTCAACAGTTAGTTGACCAAACTTTGCAGATGTGGTGTGGCTAGGTGGCATCCACCTAAGTGTTCTTCTTCCACACCAGAATTTTACTTTTAAAAATTGAGAGAGAGAAAAAAAATCTCTCCCCCTCCTCCCTGGTCTCTCCATACATTCCTTCCCTCCTCAAACTACTCCATCTTCAACCACAAACCTTTATCGCCACCATGGAAGACCATGACCTCCATCGGCCTTCAGCCCTTAGCCGCCGTGACCCACACTCAGCTTTCTCCCTTCCTCACTTCATCACTCATTTCTTCACAGATTACGGCCGCAGCAGTGGTGACCGTGAGCTCGCTCCTTCCAGATCCGATTCTCCTCCACTATCTCAGTCTCAATCTTGCTGCATCTCCTTTCAACGGCATCGTCGTCTTGCTCCACCTGCGGCGTTCGCAAGCTCGCGTCGAAGTTCTTGGGATGTTAATGGGGCCTCTTTTGTGCCTAGGATAGAGGATACCAGAAGGTGAGAGTGCTTTTTGATTTTTAGGGAGGTGGTTTATCTGGTTCAAATGGGTGCTCAGATCATGAAGACCGGAGTCTGATCCTTGACATCCAAAGACTAATGAACCAAGAATGGAAGCATTACTTAACTACTCTGTCTGGTTTTTTATCTTCTGTTTAGTCTCTTTATTTACATGACCCACTTATAAAAAATAATAATAATAAACGGAATCAGATTCAGCTTTATTCAAACACCTTCTAGAATGAATCTTCTGCCTCCTCTCGTCCAGATCAGCCAGGAGTGCAGAAACTCTACTTTGATTATTTAACCCAATGATGGGAATCAGAAGCATCAGAAACACTAAAAATAAGATTTGGAGAGTATACAAAATGAAGAGGAGAAAGAGGAGGAGAGTGAGAGGTGGTTCCCATATAGCTCTGATTGTTTCATTGGCTTAGCGAGTCGACTCCAAAGGAAGAAGAAGAAGGTTTGATGGTGATGATTTTCGGAACACTAGCCCCTCCCCTTTCTCTAAGAAGGTCATAGCTGCTCCTCTCCCTCTTGCTCTGGTTAGAACGAAGAAGACGGTGAGGTGATGCTGAATCAGAGATGATGAAATGGTGGTGTTGATGAATAGTGGAGATGATGTGCGATGTGGCTGGTGGTGTAGACGATGAAGAAGGGTGAATATTGTGTGGTGGTGTCTGCTTGGGGTAGCTTTAGGTCTTTCTTGTCTTTGTTCTATTCCAAAACGGTGTGTTGTACTTGGAATGCAAAGAAGAAACAAAACAAAAATAAAAACAAACAAAACACTAAAAACAAAACAAATGAAAATCAAATCAGAAAATAAAACTAAACCTAAAACCATGTTTTTCGTGAAACTTGAACTAATTATTTTTCTATTTCTTTTAATTCCTATATTTAACTATTTTAAAATTAAGATATTTACAATAAAATCCCCAAATATTGCTTCAAGTTAATATCTAATCAAAATCTCAAACAAATCCATTTAATATAGTGATAATGACTCCCCAAATATATCAAAAAGTATCTCAAATCTAACTAAATCGGGGAGTCATCAATTTACCTTCATTAATTTCTCTATAAAAAACAGTCAATTGGGTCTTATATTTAGGAATGGAGAAAGTATTTGTTTTACCTATGTTTTATTTCAAATTAATTAAAGAATTTTTTTTTATTTTTTTAAATAGAAAATGACGTGGAAAAAATGGGGTGAGGTGGATGCCACATAAATGTGCCACCTTTGCATATTCTAGTCAACTAACCATTGACTGTTATGTGTGTTAACGGAGGGGCAACATTGTCTTATTTTTTATACTTCCGGGGTAACATTACCCCATGGAGAACTTCCAGACACTCATAGCACCTATGAGAAAACTTCCGGGGCAAAAATGCCCTTTAACCATATTTTAAAATGCCTCAGTTTTTTTTAATTCGTTTCACATACTTTTTAAATAATATTTAAATCCCATGGGGCATGTCCCGCCGCTTATGACGTAACAAACGCCGGGGTAGGCCTATTTAAGTATATTTAAATAGTTTTGCCTTTTTTTAAAATGCCTCAGTTTTTTTAATTCATTTCACATAGTTTTAAAATAATATTTAAATTCCAGGGGGCTTATCCCGGCGCTTATGACGTTACAAGCGCCGGAATAGGCCTATTTAAGTATATTTAAATGGTTTTCCTTTTTTTTTAAAATGCCTCAGTTTTTTTGTAATTCGTTTCACATAGTTTTTAAATAATATTTAAATCCTAAGGGGCCTATCCTGGTGCTTATGACGTCACAAGTGCCAGGATAGGCCTATTTAAGTATATTTAAATAGTTTTCCATTTTTTAAAAATGTCTCAATTTTTTTTAAATTCGTTTCACATACTTTTTAAATAATATTTAAATCCGAGGGGGCCTATCTCGGCGCTTATGACGTCACAAGCGCCGGGATAGGCCTATTTAAGTATATTTAAATAGTTTTTTTTTTTAAAATGCCTCATTTTTTTTAATTTGTTTCACATACTTTTTAAATAATATTTAAATCCCATGGGGTCTATCCTGGTGCTTATGACATCACAAGTGCTATGATAGGCCTATTTAAGTATATTTAAATAGTTTTCCCTTTTTTTTAAAATGCATAAGTTTTTTTCTAATTCGTTTCACATATTTTTTAAATAATATTTAAATCCCATGGAACCTATCCTCGCTCTTATGACGTCGCAAGCGTCGGGATAGGACTATTTATGTATTTTTAAATAGTTTTCCTTTTTTTTAAAATGCCTCAATTTTTTTTAAATTCGTTTCACATATTTTTTAAATAATATTTAAATCCCATGGGGCCTATCCCGCCGCTTATGACGTAACAAACGCCGGGATAGGCCTATTTAAGTATATTTAAATAGTTTTGCTTTTTTTTTAAAATGCCTCAATTTTTTTTAATTCATTTCAAATAGTTTTTAAATAATATTTAAATTCCAGGGGGCCTATTCTGGCGTTTGTGACATCATTTAAGAAAAGGGGAAAACAAAGTAATACTTAATAAATACGTAAAACAAAATTAAAAAAAAAACATGGAATCCTTTTCTTTTTTAAACAAACACATGGAAGCCTTTAAATATATATATTAATAAAAATAGCAAGGGAGCTTATCCCGGTGCTTATAATTATTAAGTATCGGGATATGCTTATACATATACCGGTACTTTATTTCTAAAGCACCAGTATAGGTCATTTTATACCTATCTCAACACTTACGTTTTGTAAGCGCCGCAATAGAGTATTTCTGTAATAGTGAAAACCCATGACTTGACTTGATCAGGGGATTAGTGTCCAGCTTCCTCACCTCACCTGTCCCCAAAGGAAAACAAAAAGTCAAATACCCAAAGCATATGATTAAAACCATGCATAGCCTTTGGAAGGCATATGG
This sequence comes from Mimosa bimucronata, assembly GCA_037074515.1. NCBI lineage: Eukaryota > Viridiplantae > Streptophyta > Magnoliopsida > Fabales > Fabaceae > Mimosa > Mimosa bimucronata. The sequence continues at coordinate 28,530,377 of CM073445.1, read as the reverse complement.
GGGATTAAGAGACATTGTAAGTAGAATGCAAAAGAGAAAACATACGTCAAGATGCCAATATGGAGACAGTGAGTAAGGAGTTTTGTTTATTTAGATGCATGTTGTGGGAGAAACATGGAGGAATGGTTAAATTTGGCAAAAAAATAAAAGACTGATACTAGTTTTTATTTTTAAAATAAGTACTGAAAATGTAGCCGTTTAATATCATAAGAAAAGGCATGTGACTTTTATTGTTTTGGGACCATAATAGGCCTGTCACCAACGCCAAGTCAACGTCAACATTTTTCCTTTTGGCAGGCATATACAGCCCATCCCTTAAGCCATTGCATGCACATGATATTCTTTATATGTTAAAAATACCCACAAAAATAACATAAGAAAATAGGAGAAAAAATCATTATAATAAATCAGGTATATGATAGAGCTATTGAAATAATTGTATGATGCAAGTTTCTTCCTTGAAGTAAATATAGGCAATTATATAATCAAAATTATACTATATCATTTATTAATAATAAAAATGTTCAACATTTTTTCAACTTCTACTTTCATTTCCCCCATATCAAATTTCCCCCAATCAAATCTCAACCCCTACAATATCCAATTTAGTCAATAATTCCACAAATTCATCAAGTTCTTCCATGGACCTTCCTTTACCACTCACAGATCCTTGGGCTTCATAACTGAGTTTCAATGCTCTTTCTTTCACCGGACTATCCATGCCCATTGACATCCTTATGACCCGACCCAACTCATCCGGGTCAGGCACCGTATCCGCTCCCTCACACACCCTCACTGCGACGCCCTTATCATCCACCAATAGCTTTGCATTCACAAACTGGTCCGCATCCATGGGCCACTCCAGAAGCATAACTCCAGCCACTATAGCCTCCAAGACCGAGTTCCATCCACAATGACTCAGAAACCCACCAACCGCTCTGTGACTCAATATAGCAACTTGCGGAGCCCAACCATTTATCACAAAACCCCGACCCGAGACCCGACCCTCAAACCCTTCCGGCACCACCCCATACCCTTCCTCCATTTGTTGGGCCGTGCCAAGTTTCACAACCCACACGAACCGGGTCTCAGACCTCTCCAGCCCAGACGAAAGAGCCTTCATTTGCTCTCTATTGAGCAACTTCTGACTCCCGAAGCAAACATATAGCACTGACCCGTCGGGACACCCATCGAGCCACCTGATCACATCAGAGCTCGCCACATAATCCAGGTCGACCCTACCCGTTTCATTTCCGGGCCCAAGCAAACTCAACGGGCCGACCGCAAAAACCCGCTTATGACCCAATTTCACTCTCAAATAATCCAAATACGGACCTTCAAGGCCATGGAAGCTATTAAAAACACAACCCCAACTCTCCATATTGGAAAAGTAACCTTCTTTAACAATCTCATAATCAGGATCCGATCCCCTGTACTTCAAAAACATAGCAGGGAGATGCTCCCTCTTAAACACAGGAGCTCCGGGGACATCAGGAAACTCCACAACTCTCCGATCCTTAAAATCCTCAACATTCTTCCAACAAATGTTACTAATGGAAGTCAACAACGCACCAGAAGAGTAAAAAACAATCCTAGGAATCCCCAGTTGGCAGGAAATCCTTAGTGTCCAACCGAGGAAGAAGTCAGAGATAATGGCCACCGGCGGCGAAGGTTGGGAATTGAACCAATGAATAATTGGGTCATGAAGCTTGGAGAGGGCGGCAATGACGGCGGAGTTTCCGGTTTGACCGAGTTCTTGGACGTTTTCGACGCCATGAGGGATGGATGGATGAGAGGGGAAAGGGAGGAGTAGTGTGTGAATGGTGGTGGGGTGGGAGGAAAGGAGGGGATGGAGGGTAGGGAGGTTTTTGGGGGTGATGATAATGGTGATGGTGAATGATCTGAGGGATAGTTGGTGAGTGAGGTCTAGAAGAGGAAGAAGATGACCTTGTGCTGGATATGGGAATATGAGGATGTGAGGTTTACACATGGCTGCTGCTTCAGTGATGTTACACAGAATAAGAGATTGGAAAGAATGGGATAAGCTTTTAGGTACATGATGGTGATTTTTATGAGATAAAAAGATGACGGAAAGTTAGTTGAAATTTATTAAGGGGAAAGAATGTATATCAATGCAATTTATTTATTTCTAAAAGGTGGGAGGGGAATATGGAATGAATAAGTATTAGCGTTCAACATCATTTTTTTTAACTATGTATGTGAATTCTTTGTATAAAATTAGGGAAAGCAGTAATTTTTTTGCTCGAAAATTTTAGTTTTTGAGCAATTTTAACCCGAAAATTTACAAAACTTAGGATATTAGACCTTTTGAGGTCTCTATATATTGTAAAATTGGTCTATATTGCTACGTTTTGTAAACTTTCAGGTCAAAATTGGTTCAAAAAAAACTTCCTGGCCAAAACTGCTCTACAACTAAAACTTCCGGGCAAAAAATAACCATTTTCCTTGTAAAATTATTATGTTTTGAAATTTTAAAAACAATGTTGAACATCAAAAAATTTCTAGAATAAACTAGCCCTTAAAAAAAACTTTCAGGATAAATTTGTACTCAACCATAAAAAAATAAGGCTCAAATCTCAAGTAAAGCTTCAGGGACAAAATTGTACTCAATCCTAAGGAGTTGTCAATGACAACTAAAATAGTCACTTTTAATAAGTAAAAAAATTATCAATAAGATATATTTGATATTAAATCTTTTATTTAAGACTTGCTTACAATTATCCCTAAAAATAATTACACCGACAATTTGGGTGGAAATTAAAGCTTAACGTCATTCAAAAATTATGAACCACAAAATAAAGCTACAGTACGAAGCTAAGCTTGGACGAGGCTAGAAGCCTAAAAGTACACTCATCATGGAATTTCTTTTTGACAATCAACTCACTATGGATTAGGACATAAAAATTATGGCCAAAAAAAAAAGATTAGGACATTAAAATTCAGTTTAAAAAAAGATTAGGACATTAATTTCATCACTATTACTATTTGTATAAAAAATTGACAAATTCTTAGATAATCTAACCAATCACAAATAAAAAATTAAGGTTTAATCATATCATAAATGATGTATAAATGATGTGAGTATGACGAGCTGGATTCATCTAAAAATATCTTTAAAAATGAAAGGAATATTTCATCAATGTTCTTGCCATATTTTAAAGTTCACTTACTGAGTCGAATATTCATAGCAGGTTGTGTTTTTCAATGAAAAATTATTGTATCTTAAAATAATAAATTGCTTTTTATAAAAATAAATAAAAAGTATTTGAAAATCACATATTTTCCAATCAAGCCGATAGACATGTTACACATAATATTTTTTTTCCAGTATTAATGCCTATAGTTATAAACCTTTCAATATTAATAGATTTTATACTACCATATTTATATGTCAACATTCTTGGCTCTATTTGAGGTAGGAAATTCGGCCGTATTCATGGGCCCATTAGTCTATTTCAAAGCCCAAAAATAGCAATGGACTGGACATAATAATGATATCGTACGTTTACAAAACATGATCGAGCAATGTTAGAATTACAGATGGAGATGCCACATCTGCCCTTCATTGTCTCTGAAATAGGAGGATAGATGTGCATGTGCTTAACCAAAAAAAAAAAAAAAAAAGAAAGTATATCAATATCAATATCAATATCATCAATCATCAATATATTTATAGATTTATAGATTATAGATTGTATGCCACCATCCCATTTCTCGATTCTTGCGCTACATTCTAAGAATACTATTCCCAAGGGTTTTGCATTGAACAGTAAAATTATTATTGCCAATATTGCCCTTATAGAAATCCCGCCCGTGTGATTCAAATATTCACTTCAAATTTTCCCTCCACTGTAAACCTACAAGTAAGCCCTTCACCGCTTATATAAATGTGAGTATAGCCCATTACTTTCTTCATATCCATCCCACTATATGAAATTTCTGGAGACAAAACGTCACTATGCTGGTCCAATGAAGGAGCTTTTGGCCTGCCATATTGTTGTGTTTGATGAATGTGTTAAGTTTTTTCATCCTCTATTCTACAATCCTTATCCATATATTGCTACCTTGTGCTTGCTGACATGACATATTCTTCTTTATCCCTCTACATCTGGGTTTGGTTTGTTGTATCTGATAGGGTTTGAGTTTGGGGAACTTTGGATTCAGATTTCTAAGTTTTTTGTTTTCTTTGTGCTGTTTGGATGTGTTTAAATAGGTTATCCTCCTGAGGGATATATAAAAGACGCTTATCCAACGCCCGGAAAACCACCACAACATAATGCCCAACAATGAAGAAAATCTACAAGTATCCATATCCTTTTTCTAACCCTGTTTCCATTTTTTTCATCGCATGTTCTGCATGTTCATTGCAGATGAGTAAGAAGAAAAAGAATGAAAAATGGAGAATGGAAATGGAAAACAAAATCAAATAAAAATATGGATCCTTCTGATTCCAGTTATACCTTTTTCCCATGTTGGCTTTGAGTGTTGAGAAGGTGGTATAAGAGAGAAGTTGCAAAGTATAAGAGATTCTTTGCACCGGTAGAAACAAAAAAAAAAACATGGACCTACAGTGGAGTAGGGAATCGACATTCTTAAACACATGAGATCATCTGGGTTGGAAAAACAAAAACAAGGCATAGAGGACAAAAAAGTCGCATATTCCCCTTCACATATATGCTTTCCTGAAAGGGATTTTAAGCATGTGATGCCTGAACACAAAGTGAACCTTCTATGCACGCACACAAACATCGTTTGCAAAAATTGACGTTGCAAGGGGGTCAAAGTGCTGGTGCCGAATTTCATGGGCAAAGCAGAATCAGAAGTTGCGAACTATGCACAGTGAGGAAGTGAAATCTGACTCCAAATTAAACACTTTTTTAAAAAAAGAACAAGGAAAAATAAGCTTGATACATTGTACAAACTGCAATCTCATGTAGTTATCCATTGTAACCAAGAATATAATGCGTGTGGCTTTCAACCTGTCATATTTCTCTTTATATTTTTTTCCAAAATGAACATCAAAATAAAATGAAAGTGAAGAGTTGAATAAGAGCTTATGCGAGTATGGCCACGAGACGAGAAAGATGGAAAGAAAGTAAGAAACTAAGAAGAAAATAGGAGAAAAACCGGTTTTATTTTTTACCACGAACATCTTGGATGCTCAAAATCATATCTGCAATACAATAGTGAAGAAGCAAATAGAAAGCATTTGATAAAAAAGGTGAGGAAGAGAGGGATGAAGGACTAAGAGGATAAGAAGCAGAGACTAACACGAGAGAAGAGGAGATAAAGAACAGCCATGAATGCTCACCTGTGCCGCTCGAGGAAGAGGAACAATGGAAGAAGAAAGAAGAAAGGACAATGATGAAGCTTTTTCCTTCTTGCCGTGTTGATTGAAGTATGGTAGGGAGAGAAAAGATTAAAGAGGGGTGTTTTGTCTTGTCTTGTCTCTTCAAGACTTAGTGCCTCGTGCAAGGGGAAGCTGACTAATGTGGTTATGTGGAGTGGGAGAAAGTAGGGAGAAGGGAAAAAACAGAGAGAAAAAAATATGAAAAAAAGAAATTTAATATGAAACTTTAGTCTAACTTTGGAGATAAATAATTTTATAGTAATTGAATACTTTTTTTTATCTTAAATATAAAAAGTAATATTGAAAATTTTTTGGTTTAAAATATAAGAGGTAATATATAAAAATTAAAGTAATAAATATATATTTTTTATTTCTACCTTTATATATTAATAAATATAAAAAGGAAAGAGAAATTGTGTATATTAAATTTTTTATTTTTCACCAGCTCCTGATGGACTATAATTATAATTTGACCCATTTACCTTTCACCCATTAGCTTGACCAGTTTGTAACCGGTATGAGTTTCACCCATTTAGAATGAAATGAAACCAGAGAGTGTTTAACACTATTCCACCTACCAAACTAATTGTATCCCAACCATTCATTTGAAATAAATGGCAATGATCTTTTTATGTTTTATTAATAGATTATAGATAAGAAGATAGTAGAACAGTGATACGTCCTGTCATTTCATCTCACCATGCACACTTGCCAACACACACCCATTTTCCCTAATTCCCGTTTTTTCTTCTGGGGTGAACCTCACAGTCAAAGCCCATTTTAAATTGTATTTTATATTTTCAAATTTTATTGTTATATTTAATATTTTAATGCTTTAAAAATACTTTGTCACTGATGTTATTATTATTTTTTTTTTTATAAACTGATGTTATCATTGTTAACTTCAGTTGGAGGTAATTTACTCAGAACAATATTTCGTCTTTTTATTTGAGTAATAATTAATTTTATATTCTTTTGCCATCTATTATTTTTATCATTAAATATAAATATTTTTATTAAATTATATTATATTAGTATCTTAGTGGATATTAAATATAGATAAAATTAAAAATTTATTGAATATAAATGAAAAGTTAATGAGTTTTAAGGTTTTACTTTATTTGTGTGAAATATATTTGAAGTGATTTATAATAGATTAGATGAATAATTATTAATATAAATTTAAAAATTGTTGCAGTTTTCAATATTGAACTTGTGAAGTACTATTCCCTACTTCCCATAATATAAGGTCCATTTTTTGAATAACCTTGTCCCAAAATATAAGGTCTTATTTGACTTTATTTGAGTAATAAATGCATTTTTCCCCATATTACCTATGCATCAATTTTCCCATTCATTCTCTTTCATCTTCTTTTCATAATTACCCTCTCTCTTACCCATTTATTAATAATGGTACATTTGAAAAAAATAGTATATTTCCTACACATTTATTGTTTTTAATTAACTTTAATTAATTGTTTAGGAACCCGCAGTTCTGTTAAAAAGACCTTGTATAGTCGGACGAATAAAGTATTTTTCAACATATGTGATTTATAAAATTTAAGAGTTGCTTTATTGTTTTTTATTTTTAAGAATATTTTTGTGAGATTTATCCTTTTAAAATATACTATTTAAATATTATAATAAATATTAGTGCGATGTTGGGGTGCCTACGATTGATATAAACTTTTTTTTCTCATACATAAGGCAAGCCTATGCTTGAAATTAAGAAGCTAGTGAATTTCTAGCTAACATTCTCTCTTGAGTTTCCAACTTGACATCTATCTCTCTTCACCACTTGATGGCACCGAGGCATTATGTCTGGCCAGAGCAACATTTGACTCCCTCCTTGGTGGGCTTCCTTAGCTAGGATGTCTGCACATTCAATGCATTCCCTTTTTGCATGATATATCTCCACACTTGTGTGTCCATAAATCAGGCTTCTAGTTGCTGCTATCTCTTCTCGAAAGGGATGATTAATCCCACTGTCCCTCATAAGCGCCATGATTGCTTCCAGGGAATCTGAGAATAATTGAACATTTTGTATCTTCAGATGTTCACATACTCTCAATCCCACTTGAATGGCCATTATCTCCGCTGCCATGCATGGAAGTATACCTAATTTCTGTTGGAATCCCATTATCCACTCGCCCATACTATTGCGTATTACCCCTCCGCATGCAGCTTGGTTATCACTTTTGACCGACGCATCAACATCTATTCTGAATTTGTCCGCTGGTGGTGGACTCCATGATAGTTCTTGTCCTTCCCAGGTCTGGAAAATTATGTGCTTTAGTTTGCCGCTTACAGCAACCTCCATGAGATTATGCAAGCATTGGTGTATTATCTCCTTTGTTGTAGCTTCTGCTTCATTGAAGATCCTCCTACAACGATTTTTCCAAAGTTGCCAGCATACATAGCTAAAAATCGTTGTCCATGGCCACCTTGTATACCGTGTCTTTGATATTTTGTTTGTTGAGTTCCACTTCAGCCATCCCTGCAAATCAAAGGAAAAGAAAACAGAAATTTGGTTAGGTAAAATAAACTCACGCCACACTTGCTTTGCACTCACACAGTCTCTTAGGATATGCAAAATGCTCTCCTCCCTTTGACAACCCATTGGGCATAAGGATGAATCTGTTAACCCTCTTTTTTCTCTCAATGAGTTGGTCATTAATCTCTCATGGGATAATTGCCATAGAAAGAACTTAATGCGCTCAGGAATTTGCCAGCGCCAAAATTTCCGCCAGAACCAGTTCCCTCTCTCTTCTCCATGGTCTTGCAAGAATTTATAGGCCGCCTTGACTGTAAATTGACCATCTGCAGCCGTTCTCCAAATTACCCTGTCTGCTCTACCTGGTCGAGGGGGGTTTATTCTCAAAATTGCCTGCACCACTCTCTCTGGCAGGAACATCTTGCACTTTTGTTGATCCCACCCACCACTTGGACATATAAAGTGGGCCACATTGTCTTCTGGATTGATCTGCGTCCAATTACTCTCTACATATTCGATCAGGGGTTTCTCCAGTGGAGTCCATCTATCCCACCAAAACTTGGTAGATTTGCCATCATTTATCCTTTTGCCCAGTCCTTGAAGAAATTTCTCCCACATCTGTACAATGGAAGACCAAATAAGTGACATATTCTCCCTCTTCGTCACCATTGGTATCATATTCTCCCCACATTCATATTTGCTTTTGATCACCTTGACCCAAAGCGCTTCTGGTCTGTTAATGAGCTCCCAACATAATTTCATAATGAAAGCTTGATTCTGTTTGTATAGAACTTTAATCCCCAGGCCTCCCATATTTTTCGCCTTCAGAATTCTTTCCCATGCTATTAAATGCATTTTTCTAGCATTCTCATCTTGACTCCACAAGAAGTTACGACTAATTTTCTCTATTTCCTTGATAACCCCTTTTGGTATTAGAGTTGACTGCATTTGGTAAGATGGTATAGCAGAGATAACACTCTTGATTAGCACCGTTCGGCCTGCCATGCTCAAATATTTACCTTTCCATGATGATAATCGGGCCTTAACTTTCTTTATAATATGCCCAAAAGTGGAGCACTTGACTTTTGAATGGATAAGTGGAACTCCCAAGTACTTTCCCAAATCTGCAGTAATGCCTATCCCCAATCGATCTCCCAACTTTAAAGCTCTATTGAAGTTGACATTTCTAGAAAAGAATGCCTTCGATTTCGCTAGGCTTATCCTGTGCCCTGATGCATCACAGAATTTTCTCATGACTTGTTTCATGATATGTATCTGTTTCATGTTAGCCTCAGCAAACAATAACAAATCATCTGCAAAGAAAAGATGTGATATATATGGCCCACCCTCCTTCATTTTAATTGGTTTCCAGTGTCCTTTTATACATTCCTCCTGGATTAAGTGACTTAGCCTCTCCATGCATAGAATAAATAGATATGGACTAAGTGGATCACCTTGTCTGACCCCACGTGATGGTGAGAAAGTAGGTCCTTCCTCTCCATTCCATAGCACCTTCATTGAGGTCGATGTAACACTTGTCATTATGATCTGAATCAATGTTTCCCTTATACCAATACTTTGCAAGGTCTCCCTCAGAAAATTCCAATCTAGCCTGTCATATGCCTTCTCCATATCCACCTTAATTGCTACAAAGCCCTTCTTCCCAGGTTTTGACCTCATAAAATGGATGATTTCTTGGGCTACAATGATGTTATCATAGCTTGATCTGCCTTGGATAAAACTACATTGATGCATTCCCACCAAATAATTCATTAAGGGACGTAATCTGTTTGTTATTAGCTTGGTTACCACCTTGAAACTCACATTACAGAGTGATATGGGTCCATTTCTTGAATCATAGAGGGTAATTCCACCTTTGGGATCAATATCAAATTTGTTTGGTTGATGTCCTTGAGGGATTCAGGATTGTTGAAAGCCTCTGTAACTAACTTGCAAATCTTATCCCCCACTCTCTCCCATTGTGTGTGAAAAAAGTGAGCTTGTAGTCCATCTGGTCCTGGAGCTTTAAAAGCTCCTATGGAGAACGCTACATTCTTAATCTCAATGTCACTTGGTGTGCAATGAAGGCCCTCCAATTGCCAGTTATCTAACTCTGGGAATAGCCTTGTCCAATCAGATGTTCCTTGAACAGCCTCATCTTTAGTGTATAACTCCCTGTAGTAATCACTAGCCATATTACAAAGGAGTTTGGGGTCAGTAATCCACTCTCCATGCTCATCCTTAATCCGTGAAATTCCTCTTGTTGCTTTCTTCATTGTAGCCAATGCATGGAAGTACCTAGTGTTCTTATCCCCTCCTTGTAGCCATTGACATCTTGCCTTTTGGAACCAGATGAGTTCCTCTTGTAAGGCAAGCTTATGATACTCATTCCACAACTTTTGTTCCAGTTTGAATAGGCCATTCTGAGGTTGTGTCATTCTCTTCCTCTTGATTCCCTCAAGCCTTCGGAGAATCTTTTTTTTCTTTTTTGGGATGCTCCCTAAATTACTATCATTCCATGTAGTTACTAACTTCTGAAATTGCTCTACTCCTTCATTCCATTCCTTGTCTTGCCAAGCTTCTGAGACTATATTTTGAAATTCATCCTCCAGTAACCACGCTGCTTGGAATTGAAATCTTCTTTTTTTACATGGAAGTGTGTTGCTGCCCGTATATTGAATCACAATCACCTTATGATCCGAATTATACTTGAGATCATTCCTTACTTTTGTTTGGGGATATGTTAACATCCAGATGGTGTTGCACAGAACCCAGTCAAGTTTCTCCCTTAAACCCTCCTTCTCCCATGTGAAGGCATCTTGGGGATCCCCCACTTCTATTAAGCCTGAATCCTCAATGCATTCATTAAAATGTTGCATCAAAATAAGCGACGGTTCTGCCCCTCCTTCTTTGTCTGTAGGATACCTGTATGCATTAAAATCCCCCATTATAATTAATTCCTCACTTATGTGATTAGTCACTGTTTGAATTGAGTTCCATAAAATTATTCTTTTCCTGTAAGTAGTTTCACCATATACAAACATGGCAGAAAAGAAACGATGTTCAGACAATACTTGAACTCTACATAGCAAAAATTGTTCATTTGAAGCCACGTATTCTATAGCGTGAGCATATGAATTCCATAACACCCAAATACCCCCCGCAAAACCCGTGGCTTCTACTCTGATCCAATTGCTAAACCCCAGTTTTTGAATAATTTTATCTGCTTTAATTCCACTTGTTCTTGGTTCTATTAAGCATAAAATGCCCACATTATTTTTCTTGACAATATCTTTAATTATAATTGGGAAGGCACGACTATTAGCTCCCCTACAATTCCATACTCCAATATTCATCATATAAATTTGTAATTATGAGAAAGAGAGGCACTTATCTGCTCAACGCTGTCTCAGGCATAACGTCCACATCATCGGTGTAATCCTCTGTTATGTTCTCCTCACCTCCGTTCCACACTTCCTCGTCCCACACTGTAATATTATTTCCTGGGTCTGGTGGCTCTGAGTCGTGTGGTAATACTTGACTCATTATTGGATTAATTGCTTCGGTTAATGGAGAAGTTTCATAATGGTTTTCCCAGTTTGGAGGTTCCAAAATATTTGTTGTATGTTTTATTTCCCCTTCTTTCTTTTTACTATTTTCGTGGGCCCCTGCTATTATAATTGATCTTGAATCCACTTGTCCAGTAACCACTTGATGCACCCTCTTACTAGTCCATTTGGATTTATCCTTACCCAATTGTTCTACTTGCGTCAGGCTTGCTTTAGTAGGAATCACGTTGGGCTTATTTAGCCCATCATGCCCATTTACTTCAATTATTTTGGGCTTTGCAATTTCCTTTCCATGTGTCATCACATTAGGCTTTCCTTTGAATGAGATTTTTTTCCTCCTGAATAATTTGACTTTTGCGCCGTACTCTGCTTTAATGTCAGAGGTCTCCTTTCCTGCATCACATGCGCTGACTCATCACCATTTTGTGTACACAAATCTCTTTTCCTTGCATAATTCAAATTCAACTCTGTACCTTCTTCCTCCCCCTCTTCTTTCTCGTACACATCACTTAGTACTGAGAACCTCAATTGTCCCACTGCAAAGTGATCTTTCGGCGCTTCTCTCTGAGCAAATCTCTTGTCCATACTTCCTTCATACTGACCACCATGCTTAGTTACCCGAGATTTGTTTGTCCTGGAGACAAACATCCAAGGACCAAATGGTTCCTTGGGAGTTGAGCTTACTTTCGTCTGAGCTGTTTCCGGCGAATTTGGTGCCACCCTTTCTCCCATCGTCTCATCTTATGTTTTCTGGGGGGTTTTTTTCCAGGAACATGCTTCACGTCGATGCCCGTACCGACCACACTCAAAGCAAATCAGATTTAGGCCTTCGTATTCAACGTTAAAGATATCATCTGCCGCTATTATTCTGGGTACTAGTTGCCTCTGTAAGTCGAGTTCTACACACACCCGAGCATACTTACCTCTTTCTATTTTTGCTTCCTTGGCCATGCTGTCTGAGAGCGTATTTAAATCCACTTTTAATGGCTTTCCTATTCTTTCTCCTAGTCTCCTAATGAAATGACTGTTGTAGCAATGCATTGGAATCTCTGGTATTCGAACCCAGGTTACAATCCTTCTCAATTGATTTTTCGCAGGTTTGAAATAGGGCGTCCATCTTTGAATCAACACGCAATGTTAAGCAATTACCCATGGTCCCTCATAAAGGACTTTTCTATAGTGAGCTTGCCATAATTCCTTGTTAGTGAATCTGACCACAAAGTAATTATGTGGTAGATCTATTAGCTCAAAATCCACTATCCCCCACAATCTCGTTAGATGCATTTTGAGAGCATACAGATTGTACCTTCTCCCTAACACTGTGATTATTAAAGAGAAGTTCCAAGGCTTACACCATTCATTAAATTCCTCTTGTGATATAGGAACTACTGGGTAGACTCCCATTAACTGCTTGATTTCTTCTGATGGCTCTGGTAGGCGCCAGAAAAACTCACCGTCCTCAGTGATAAGGTCATCTGTATCCATATATGCCCCTCCGTTTGCCATTCCATTAAATCCCATCAGTGATTGCTTGTAGGAAGGCACTTGCATTTTTTCGTTAGGCTGCTCTACCTTTGACCCATGCATTGTGTCATTCTTTTCTGCATCCTCATTTGGCGTCTTCGGACCAGCTCCTGCCCCCTGTTCTTGTTCCTTATCTTCCATCTGGTCATCCATGATGTCCTGAAACACTCCTTCAACTTTCTTTTTCTTGTTCCGACCATTTCCTGAAGATTCCGGTGGCCGGTCCGGCGGTGTTTTGCGTTGACCTGTGTCTTCCATACACGCAAGTTCTTGTCACGGTTCCCAAGAGAGAGAAAATGACCAACTCTTAGTTAACCTACGATTGATATAAACTTGATCGAGGTTCTATAGCTGAACTAAAGACATGACGCGTCTGGTCTCCTCAATTCTATCTATAGTTCCAAGCATATATAAACTAAGGAATGATGGATCCAGAAAGTAGTCCTCGGTCCTGGAGAAGCATTTAAAATGACAAAATTAGAGGTGGCTGAAAAATCTGCTACGTCTTGGTTTCAATCTGCCATATAGAAATTCTGGTAAAAAAAAATCTGCCATATTGAAATTGAAATTAGCATAGCCACTGTTTATGACTGAACATGTGTAGTTGTTGATAATTACACTATTACTCCATCAAATTTAATACAGTGTGACAACGCATTGTTGATGTTGCGTGTTACCTATCTGCCTCTAACACTATACCTTTTTACTTTTGGTCTGACTGTCTTTGAATAACTATTGGAAAAGGTGTTTATTGGGATAAAAAACGTGTTCTGAATAAGTAGGAAAGATGAACAGATTTTTCTTGTACATGTTTAGCTCCATATTAATTATTTATTCACATTATGTTTAATTCTATACATTGTAAAGAGGGAAAAAGACAATAAAATCCCTTTGAATATGAAAAAGGACATTTCAGTACCTAAAGATTTGTATATCCCATGTCTTACCTTTGGGAGGAATCTGGAATATTGACATGTTGGAAAAAGTCAGTGATGCCCTTGACTTAAGAAAATCACAAAGAAAGGAAAGAAGACAATGCACCGACTCATTTTCTCCTTTCTTGTGGATCTGGGTTTCTCAAACTTATTCGCGTCTCTGAATATGTTCAGATTTTCTCTCTAGCAGAGATGCATTTTTGAATGGTTCATCGTTAATGAAGGTTCTGATTGTCTTGTGAATTTTGCATTTTCATTTTAGACCTTAAAGGGTTGGGTGCTTTCCCAGCTTCTGACAATGAGCTACTTTTACGACGTGTAAGTGAGTGTGAAATCACAGCCTTGTTTTTTAATGGCTTTTATATTTTGAATGTTGGGCCTTTTTGTCTTCTCGTTTAAGTTTCAGAATGTAAAAAATAGAGCATATAAAAATAGATTCTAACCTCTATCATATGCCAGCCAAGGGTTCTATTTTTTCTGAATTCTATATTCTTCCTTATGATTGCCTTTGCCTTGATCTGTTTGCATTGTAATTGATGATGATGGAGATTTATTATTTAATTGCATTGGGTTTCAGTTAGATAAACAAGAGTATAGTTTTTTGTCTTATATATAGACAAAATTAGAGCATAGAGAGCACAAGACTATGTGAGTAATTTCTATATGAATTAGCTTTTGTCTTGGTTCTTTTTCGTATTTTATCTTATTAGCTTCTCAAACCTCAATGTTCTTGTGAAATTTTCTACCATAGAATATCCCCTCGGGACCCAGTCATGTACAGATCATTCATGACATGTGATGATCCAAAAGGTGCAATTATTACTAATTTTTGGCCAATAACCTTCCTCTCCATTCATCCAGTTTGATTGATCAGTTAAGAGTTGTTTCTTTTAATGGGAAGTTCGATGGGTTTGTGGTTTTTTTATGGAAATAGAGTTAAGTTTGTGGCTTCAAGCTAAAGAGAGGAACATAAACTTGATAGTTTATGATGTACTTGTGATTAGCCATGAATTTAGTATTATTAAGAATAATGAAGTTTGTTTAATTGCACTTGAAGTGATATTGTTTGTTTGTTATATAACAGGTAAACTCAATTGATTTAGCACCAAGGGATTTTCACCTAAGCCCTTGTCATATGCTCATTGTTGGAACAGGCTAATTAGTTGTTGATTGTTATTCTCACCTTGTAAATCCTTATGTGAAGCTTGTGAAAAGTAGTAGTAGGGGATTTTCATGTTGAAGGCCTGATGTAATTCATAGTTCACAAAATTAGGGTAGTTCACAAAATTAGTTTTTGGACATGATAAAAAGGATAGTTGGGTCAATTGAATTGACAATTGTGTCAGACCGTCACCAAGCAATCAAAGGAGCTGTTCGGGACATTTTTGGAAGTGAGAGTCATGCATATTGTTATAGGCATGTCAAAGAAAATTTCAGTTCAGAGATGATAAAATTAAACAGAGGTAAATGGAGCAGTCAAGCAATGAAGGAAGATGGCTAACGTTGCTAGACAACATTATATATGCAACTGGAACACAGAAGTTTAGTTTCAGTTGGACATGGGCAACTGCAAACATGACAGTTGCTGTCAGCATTACAGATTGTTAATATGTATGACACTGTTGTTAATGCCTACGAATACATTGTTAATTCCTACGCTGAAGTTGTTAACACTGACAGCAACTGTCATGTTTTAAATGATGTTTTTTTGGTTTAGTGACAAGGGAACATTAAGTGTTAAGATGATGTTAATGTTAATTTGTTATTGAATATGTAGAAAAACTCTATATCAATGAAGAATGTGGTTTTATGGAGCCACTTTACTGTGTTATCAACAAAGAATTTTAGTTTCAGTTGGACATGGGCAAGTTGTTAATCGCTATTTCAATGTTGTTAATTCCTACGATCAAGTTGTTAATGGTGAAGATGAAGTTGTTAATGGCTGGGGCAAAAAATGCTCACATTGCAAGGAGGGTCTAAGTTGTTAATCGCTATTCCAGTGTTGTTAATTCCTAAGATCGAGTTGTTAATGACGAAGAAGAAGTTGTTAATACTGAAGATGAAGTTGTTAATGGCTGGGGCAAAAATGCTCACATTCTAATAAAGGTCTAAGTTGTTAATCGCTATTCCTACATTGTTAATTCCTACGATCGAGTTGTTAATTCCTACAATGAAGTTCTTAATGGCTGGGGCAAAAATGCTCACGTTGCAAGAAAGGTTTAAGTTGTTGTTAATGCTGACAAGAGAAATGGTTAAACTTGTTTGTTTTGTAATAAATATATGCAAATAGACCTGTGAATATGCCACTAGGAAACATAGAGAAAAGGGAACTTTGTCCCATACTACATGAAACATACATATTCAATTTTCCATACAACATACCAAAGGCAAACTTTGTCCAATACTACATGAAACATACACATTTAACAATTGCAACTTGTTAATTTCCCTGTTCACTTTACATTAACACAAGTCATAGAGCAACTTGTTAATTTCTCTGTTCACTTTACATTAACACTAGTTCTATTTTCAAACAAGTTCAATTTGACATATATTTGTGCTTATAACAGGACTTACTGTTTCACAACAATAAAAGTCACTTTATAATGCAAAACCATAATAAATTTTTCATGATCTTTACTTTAAAGTAAAGTCCATGCATTAAATAACAAAACTTGTTTCAATCACTCTAAATTTTAAGAGTTATTACTTCTACTTAATGCAACACCATTATAGAGAGGACAATAGCTTCATTTAACACTAATCAAAATCAAATGGCTATTTTCTTTAGTCAAAGTAAAATCAATATATTATAAGCACAAGCTTCTATTTCTTTCTCTATCTTTTTTTTTCTTGGCAAAGCACAAGCAAATGTTGATTGCTCATCTTTAAAGGAGAACTTAAGCACTTGTGGCAAGAAGGACAGCTTTCTTAATTTTAACCAAAGCCATGGTATTAATATTTCATAGCAGAATAATAGTCATAGAGTAAAAACCAATCTCAGAGCAAATTTACTTAATGATGGAGTTGAAATTTATATTTTCTGAATCAAATGGTCCAAATAGCTCAATATGTCCAACAAAAATTTCAAAGGTGAAGCAAATATGCACTATGCGGAGTATTTCACTATACATCGTGATAATAAATTAGATCCTTTTTTTCAAGAGTATTATGATACTTAAAGTGTGGTTCTAATGTTAAAGTGTGGTTCTAATGTAATGTATGCACCGAAACTCAACTAAATGTAGTTTCAGTAACTAAGACTAGTTTATGCATCAAATTCCCAAATTTTACCATCCACGTTTAAAATCTAATTTTGCCCCAGCAACTAGTGACTAATTCCAACTTTCAGCAAAACATATGACATAAAAGTTAGCAAGTGACCTAGTAATTGAGTTTAAGATGATATTAACTATGTAAATTAGTTCAAATTCCCACAGTGCCATAGCCAAAAATTCAATGAATGGAATGCACACACCAAAACTGGAATTAAGAATTGTATCCATCAAATAGTTTATACAGTAATATATCAAAATTCCTAAATTTTGAATCTCCTCTCAAGTACTTTGTCAAACACCCTACGTTAAAGAATAATCTCTCTCTCTCTCTAAAAACAAATCACAATCCCAACTTTCAATTATTAGAACTAAAAATTCAGTCTTAAATAATTGCCAAAACTTTATACTTGTCAAGCCAATCACCACTTGGAGCAACAAAAGAGATGAGGAAAAAATACCTATAAAGGAGGAGGCAGTTAATTAATGAAGAAGGAAGAAATCAAGGTTCTATGATGTTAGGTAGAGGAAGGAGAAGAACATTTGATGAAGGTGATGAATGTGCATACAAACAAGTGGAAGATGCAGAGAATGAAAGGGAACAACAAAAGACCAACTATGGGGTTTCTAACATCTCCAACTCCTTGCTTCGACGAAGGCCAATGAACAAAGGAGGAGGAGAATATCGTTCCATTTTGCGTGCCGAAGCCGAAAGGGGATTCTGATCAGTGGAGAGGCCAACGATTTCGATGCCGTTGTCGAAGCCGGAGACGCAACCTTGAAATAGGATCTGTGGGGATGGGGTTCAGGGAGGGCATTGCGAGGGATAGGTATGTGGGGAGGGGCATATTTGTCTTTGAAAAACATTTGTAAATCCCAAATTGATCCCATGGGTGTGAAATGGGATTCTAAAATGTATGGGGAGTGATTTGTCATTTCCTTTATTGAAGGGTATTTTTTTGTCATTTTCCCAAACAAAGATTTTGAAATTAAAAAATTTTAAACATTGTATTTTATTAGAGTCAAGGTGCATATAATCTCTTTCAAGTATTTTTCAAGTATATACAGTGTATTAAATTATTTTATGATGCACTCAACATCTAGAATGATTTTTAAGTGTGTTAAACATCTTAAAATATTTTTTATAACTTTGTATTGGATATAAAAATGTGTTAAAAAATGTTTACTCCAATATTTAAAATATTGGTTGAACACAAAAATATTAAAATATTTTTTACAACTTATTTTTTAAAATATTTTTGTTTTTATTATCTATTCATATTTATATCTTCATTATTATTTTAGTCACTCGTCCAAATCAGGTTGTAAAGAGGCTAAGAGTGGGCATTTTTTTTATGGATAAACACAAATAGAGAGAGGGGGGTTGAATGGCTGTTGTTTCCATGTTTGTGCTACTCATGTATACCTTTTTCAAGTGAAAATGTGCTTTAATTTGTCTCTTAATGGGTTATATTAGCTACCCATTCGTTAACAATCCAACTCAATGTATTTGGAGTCAAAAATGTTGGACTCAATAATCAATACATGTCTATATATTTTTTTTTAAATTGACATCAAAATCCAAAATATCTTCTGCACACAAATATCGATGTACATTTTGAATTTTCTATAAGACAGAACATTCATGCTTTTAAAATATTGATTGAAAATAGTCCAAATGGTGGGTGAAAAATTTAAGAGAGAAGTGAAATTTGAAATATATTAATGTAATATTAATATTTATTGATTATAGACTAATTTTCATAAAAATATAGTAATTTATTATCATATATCATTACGATTGAATGTTTTATTAAGAGAGAAGTGAGAAGTTTATAATGCATTCATTCCACATTGTCTTTTTATAAATATGTTTTAAATTGGTTTACGATTAAATTTTTTATTAATGAAGTTCATGAAAAAGGTAATGTACATGGAGATATTTAGGAAACAACTCTTTAGTATTTTTTTTTATAGAAACAACTCTTTAGTATTTTGCGTTTGTATTTAGTTGCACCCAAAAAAAACAAATATATATATATATATAGTGTTTACATGATAAAATATGGGTTGAAAATGTATTGCATGGATTGGAAGTATGTATCTTATCATTATCTTTCTTGCACAACGTAGGGGGACAAAATGCTATTAATCCAAAATATTGCATTTTCATTTATGAGTAAATACCTCATTAATTCCTTAAAGCTATACAGAGTTTCGACACAAAATTTTTATATAAAGCTTTATATATAAATTAATGGAGGAAATAATTAATTTCTTATAGGCTAAATACATAATGAAATTGCTTCCCGCGCATGGCGCGGGGGAGTTTGTGCTAGTTGTTCCAAAAACTTGTTGGTAGTATGGCTTAATCGCAAACACCGGGTCACAAGTAGTAAAAATATTGTTCTTATGAGGACTATGGTTTAATCTAATATAGATTTATTAATTTAATTAAACCGAACTAATCAAATTTTTTTCAAAGAAAACATGTTTAAAAACTACTTTAATGTTAAAATAAAGAAACACACAAAAAAAGTTTGAAAACTATTTTAATGAAAAAAATTGCACAATCTCTTGCTCAATTAATGAGAGTTAATCCTTGATAACTAACCTTAATTTGACAATACTATGTCGATAGATACATATATCTATTCTACCAATAAACCATTTGTTGGTTACATTAAACTTTAAATCTAATATGATTTACCCAAGTTCTACACCAAAAATATATCTCTCGAGCATAATTTAAATGGACGCATCACTCTATAATGTGGCCAATGAAACAGAGGCGTAAGGAATAAAGTAAATCAACACAAATAGTTATCAATTACTAAATAAAGAGGGAAAATTGAGTTTCAATCCATTCAAAGTTCAAATCAATCTTACAACAAACTTTTTCACTACTCATGAATGGAGTAAAACAATAAATACAAAGAAATCACATATCTAAATCGAAGAAGTAGTAAAGAATTGAAGAAAACTAGAAAATTCTACTACCGAAGGAATAGAATCTCTTCCAATTTTCCTCCTCAGGTTCTAATTTTACAAATCCTAGCTTTGATCTTGCATGCACGGGTGTTTCAATTTGTTTCTAGGGTTTTTGGGTGAAAATGGGGCTGAGAGAGTCTTGAATTTCATGCCCTAAGTGACTCATAGGCTAAAAAATGGTGCCATATATTTTAGGGTTTTCGAACGGTGCCAAGGCACAATGGCACAGTGCCATACCATTAGAGGCAGTTGTCCATTGTTTTTCAAATGTGAGCTCCAATTTTCTCCAGTCTTTTTCATCAATCTTTTTCTACCTTCCTTCCATAGAATCTATATATATATATATATATTCACTTACAAAAAACATGCATAGACGTGAGGGAAATTTGCCAATTAAATTTTCTTATAAATTATCATATTTTTCTAAAAAATAATCTACTTAAGCTCAAATGATATAGTTACACAATTTTCTCTCAAAAGCTCTAAAAATAAGCTTGGTTTGCATTGATGACTCACCAAATGTACTCCAAATATGCTTTAAATACATGATAAATGGGGAGTCATCATATTTGTACAAAATATGTTTTAAAATAAATAAAAAAGAAAAAAATCATAGGGATAATAATGAGATATAAATTTCATAAATAGTTGTACTTTATTTTCAAAGAACCTGTTGAATGTATGAACTCATCATATCAAGATCAATTTAATCATTTATGAATTTTTTAATTCAGTTAAAAAAATCATATCAAGATCAATACAATGTTCTTTTTTTTTTTATACATATGGAAAAAAGAAAAAAAACTGCATAATTAAAATTAACTAGGTAACCCCTCTGTCATTTAACAAACTCATCGTACTCTCCTTGGATAGAATTTGAAAGTCAAAACCCAAACTTAGAGCCTTCTTCGCTAGCATGTCTGCCACGTGGTTCACATCTCGATCAATATGTGTAAATTCCACAACCCACTCTCGCCTTATCATTTGTTGAACTTCTCCGATAAGACTCCCATCTTGATGTAAATCATGCTCCCCCCGAAGTATCCATGCAATAACTTCCTCAGCATCACAGAAAATTCTAACTCGTCTGAAACCTTTATCCCAAGCTCTCCTTAGGCCCCATAAACAACCCCACATTTCTGTTGAGAAACTATCCCTTCCCTCAACTCTGCATAGGAATGATTCAACAATCTCGCCATTTCCCCTTCTCAAAATACCTCCACAACTTAACCTCTTTGATCGGACAGAAAAAGCCCCATCCACCTGGACTTCAAGAACATCTCCATCATGAGAATAATGTCCTTCCCTTAGCTGACTTAACGAGCTTCGTAAGGGCTTCTTTAAAGCTTCAAATTCTCTAGCTCGATGCATACAATTAATTATCCCATACACTTCCGCAATCCCTTCAGCTACACTTGGGGTATTATTAAGATGTACCCTTTCATTCCTTCTCCTCCAGAGCAACCAACACGTGACCCCAAATATATCACTCCAGCGCCCCTTGCTTGAGACCCGACTATCTGATAAATTACTCAACAGCCACTGTCTCAAATCGGTATTCCAGAAGTCAAAAACAAACTGGGATATCCCCAGCGTACTCCAGAAAGCACGGGCTTCTCCACAATCCCTTAATACATGAAGAGTCGTTTCTACCAATCCCGGGCATTTAGAACACGAGCCATCCGGAATAATCCCTCTCCTCTGTAATGAATTATTAGTCATTAACCTATCATGCATAACAAGCCACATATGCATCCTACATCTCTGAGGAATTTTGAGTTTCCACATTCTTTGCCACACATTACTCCCAGTTTCCACTTCTTCAGTTAATACTTTGTAGGCCGATTTTATGGAGAACTGACCCGAGCGATCAAATTTCCAGCGAGCATGAGAAGAACCTTGGTGAGTTACAATTTCTACACCTTGCTCCAACTGATTCCATATGGATTTGATCCCACTCCAGACCCTTGAGCCTGCTCGTGACATACTAATCTTGGGAATCAAATCGACCCCACACTTATATTTGCTTCTGACAATTTTAGTCCATAAAGCATCACGATTAGTCACCAAACCCCAGCCTACTTTCATCATAAATGCTCTGTTTTGAAGCTTAGAATGCCTCAACCCCAAGCCTCCATTAGCTTTGGACTGACATACTCCATTCCAAGCCACCGAGTGAACTTTCTTTCTTTCGGCCGTGGATCCCCATAAAAAATCCCTCGCCCCTTTATCAAGTTCTTCACAACAACTAATCGGGAGGAGAGAAGTTTGCATCACATGATTAGGAATCGTCAAAACCGTCGACTTCAACAGTGTGTTCCTTCCCGCCAACGATAAAGAGTGGCATTTCTAATTGGATAATCTTCTGCGAACTTTGTCTACTACGAACTGATACGTGGACTTCTTCACACGTTCATGGTGATGGGGTACACCTAAATACTTCCCAAGATCCGCCGCTACTGTAACATCCTAAAAATTTAATTAAGGATTAGTGGGGGTAAACAGGAATTTATTAATGAAAAATGATGGATTACGAGGATATTTGAAGGATTTTGAGGTATTTTTGAAGATTTTAAAGGCCTAGTTTTTTCCCTTATTTGGAAGATAATAATTTTTGGGAAAATTATTTTTAGACTCAAAAGAGGTTATTGTGGGAGTAAATAAATAAAAGATATTATAGGAAAAATTTTGAGAATAAAAAGAAAATTTTTGGTTCAAAAGAAATATCTTATTTGAGGATTTTAGGACCGAGTAGTGCATTATTCCCAGTCTTTTTCCTATTCTCTCACTATTGAATCCGTGACTCTCCAATTCCTCACCCGTGATTTTGCAACTTTTTACTATTCATCAATTATATTATTATATTATTATTATTACTATTAAGTTACTATTCATTACTATTGAGTTACTGTGCATCACTTATATATAAACACTTCACCGTCTTCGTCTCTCCCTCACATCTCACGACTCTCTCTCTCTTGCTCTCTCTTTCCACTATATATATTCCTATAACTAGACTTATTAGAGTCTGTTAGTATAGGAATAGTAAGCTTTTCGGCCAACTAAGCACATTTTTTGAATCCCGTAAGTCTCCTCTACCTTTCTATGTCATTAGTTTTTCAATTTGTTATACTTGAAAAATTAGACCTTGTCTAAATTGGTAATTTTTGTGAGTCCTAAAATTAATAAATTGAAGCTTATGCCTCGATTATGAGTTTTTCTGAGAAGATTTTTCATTGTTGGAAGTTTTCCTAATTATTAGGAATTTTTGGATTTATGGAAGTTTTAGAAATTGGGACTTTTAAATTATTCGAGGTGCTTATGGGTAAATTGATGATTTTTAGATGTTTATTAAGGTTATATGAGGGAATTTAATTAATTGATTTGATTGGGGTTTGCACCTAAAGAATTATTGAGGGATTATGGGATATTAAGGAATTTTATAAATAGTTATTGAAAAGATTAATAATTTTGGATATATGTATAAATAGAGTAGAGATAAATTTTAGAGATAAAAAGGGAGAATAAATGTTAAATAGAAATTTAAAATAAGTAAGGGCAGAGAAAGGGTAGTTAGTAATTTAATTTCCAACATATGAAATTGTTGGATAAATAATTAATTGTGGTAGTATGTATGATTGTGTAGTGCTTGAATTGCACTGAGTTAGCACGGGGGAGCTGCACTATTGTGAGATTAGTGCCAGCTATCAGGTAACCGCTTTCTGCTTGTTTATGTGTGTGTGTAGTGTTAGTAAGTAATTTGAAATATTATTATTTGACTATTATGATGTTATATGGAGATGAGATTTTGAATCACAGTTGAGTTATGATTATCAATTGATGATTGATGGGATATGAAAATGAGATCTTGGAATATTAATATTTTTATAATAAATGTCCTGTGGAGTATTATTTTGAAATGGCATAAATTTGTGATGTGAAATATTTGAAACGGAAATATATGTGGTTTTGGAAATTATTTAATATATGTATATCATGAAAATACTGGAAGGCCTGGTGCCTAATTGTGGTGTTGCATATCTATGTGTTGTATGTGAGAAATTATTTGGGTATGTGACACCGGTGAATTGGAAATTGTGCCATCACGTGATGAGGTACCTTGTTGCGCCACAGGAACTAATTGATATATTATGAGAAATAAAGGAGAGAAAGACGAAAGAGGGGATATCGCCCCTTACGGATTCAGAAAGGACAGAGATCCTTCTAATCTGTGGTACTATTCAGGGAGGGTAGAGAGTCCCTCGTGAACTGTACCGTGGTGATCAGGGGTGGGTGGAAGGTCCCGACTGGTCCCACATGTTTTCCCAACATTTCTAGTAAGATTTGTTTGGGTTGTCTGTAATTATCAATGATATATATACTATTATTGAGGATGAATTGTGATGGATTATTTTATAATTATAAACGATGAGAAAAGATATTTGGGACCAAGATATGCATTATATGTGAATACCTGAGCATGCTGGTTGAACTAATATATATACATATATGTATTCCACTGGACACCTTGCTAGCACACACCACACGTAGATGAGTAGTCAGTGGTTGCATTTTGGGGCTACCCCCGTTGATCTCACTTTTGCAGGTCCTAGGAGCGAAGTAGGAGGTCAAGGGAAGGATCCGGGAACTTCTCACTGATATCGTGAGATACTCTGGACCAGAAGGACAGGAGGTATTGCCACATTTAGGATCATATTTTGTATGATGCTTCCGCTGAACCTTGTTCCTATTCTGGGAGAAAATTATTGTATAATACCTATTATGGTATGGTATTTTAAGAATGATGTGTGGAGTATAATCATGAATAATATAATTCTCTGTTATTGTACTGGAAGAAAATTTATATTGTGATTACAGATATTGGAATTGAGGTTGAAATATATATAAATATTATGGAAAGATCTTTTTCTAACTATGTTAGCGTTTATATTATGAGTTAAGTTGATTAACTGTACTTAAAAAGTGTATTTGGGAGTAAATGTTACAGCTACATTGAATCCCAGTTCGCCACTTAACTGAGATTTAACCGAATGATTAATATTTTGTGAGAAAAAAACTCTTGTTTTTTCATTACTAACACGTTGACCCGAAGCCTCACAAAAATCCTGCAGACACTGTTTAATCACCTCCACTTGATCCAACCTTGCTTCTGCAAAGATAATTAGATCATCCACAAAAAATAAGTGAGAAATAGATGGGCCACCTTTATTCAGCTGAATGGGTCTCCATAAACCTTGATTAATTTTGTCCTGGATCAGATGAGCTAATTTTTCCATACAAATAAATAAATAAGGAGAAAGTGGATCTCCTTGTCTGATCCCACGGGTAGGATTAAAAGATTCAGATCTACTCCCATTCCACAAAATCTGCATAGAAGGAGTGGTAATACACCCCTTAATAATATTATAAATATTATCTGGAATTCTGAGCTCATGAAGACAGTTCAATACAAACTCCCATCTGACTCTATCATATGCCTTTTCTAGATCAATCTTGATAGCCATAAAACCCTTCTTGCCTTTCATCGTTCTCATTGAATGTATAACCTCTTGCGCCACAATGACATTATCAGAGCTTAGCCTCCCAGGAATAAAACTGCATTGGTTAGGGGAGATAACTTTGGCCAAAAAAGGTTTAATTCGATTAGCAACAATTTTTGTAATCAATTTATAAATGACATTACAAAGGCTAATCGGACGAAATTCTCTAATTGTTTCAGGTGCTTCTGTTTTTGGTATTAAAACTAGAAAAGTTTGATTCAATACCTCAATATCCTGGGGAGAAGTAGTAATATTGTTAATCAAATTCATCACTACCTGCTTCACCATTAGCCACTGGGACTGGAAGAAAAGCGCATTTAATCCATCTGGACCCGGAGCTTTCAACGATCCCATAGATTTAATGGCTTGTTCCACCTCCAAACAAGAAATTCTCCTGCTTACTGCATGAAGCTCTAATTCCGTCAGGTACGGAAACCTTGTTTCAGTGAACAAATTACTATTCCCATGTCCTTCCTCCATGAAAAGGTTTGTAAAGAAGGAAACAGCATGTTGCTTAATTTCATCCAACTCGTACACCCATTCCCCCTTATCATCCTTTAAGGCTTCAATCTTATTAATCCTCCTTCTTGCATTTGCCCGAGTATGAAAGTAGCGAGTATTTTTATCACCTGAAGCAAACCACTCACATCTTGCTTTTTGGGCCCACATAACTTCCTCATGCAAGAGGATTCCTTCTAGTTCGCACCAAAGATCCTTTTGAAGTCTAATTAACGAACCGGTCTGTCCTTCCCTCTGCATACTGCGATTAATACCATCAAGTCGACCTAGTATACGAGATTTTCGACGACCCAGGTGTCCATATACGTCCCGCTTCCAAACTTCCACCTTCTCAGTGAAATTCTGTATATTTTCGCACCATGAGGCAGAGTTCTTCCATGTATTCTCCATAAAATTATGGAAATCTTCATGGACAAGCCACGAAACCACCACTCGAAATGGTACTTCCCTGGGTGGCTGCGAACCTTGATTAAAAAATTGTATGAGGATTGGTCTATGGTTTGATTTGAACTGGTATAGAACTTTAGCCACCGCTTCCGGGAACTGAGACACAAAATCATTATTCACAAGAACTCTATCCAATCTACTATACACCCCATCCCTTCCCCACGTAAAGAAGGGTCCAACTGTATGCAAATGTGACAGCTCTGTTTCTTCAAACCAGGAGCGAAAATCTCTATCAAAGGATACTCGGTTTCTGGCAGCTGATCTCCGTTCATTATCATATAAAGTACTATTAAAATCACCCCCTACACACACCAAGCACCTTGCATATGATTCTGGATGGCCAACAGATCCCGCCAGAATTCCCTTCTTTTCAACTGGAAAAGAGCGTGACCCTACCCCTCTACAATTCCAGTTGAGACAATTCATGATGAAACAACTTTAAAAGAGGTTTGGCCTTTAGAGCCTAAGTCCACGACATTCATCTCCTGGGAGTCCACAACCATGTCAGGAGTCTGGGAATGCTCCACATCAACATCATCACTTTGGGCCACTCCCACGTTGATTTCAAGCCCATTATTTGATAACAATAGTCTTACTTCATGATCTTCCTCTTCTAGACCCTTAAGAAGCTCAAATGGGTTCACAGCCTCTAAGAACTTTTGTCCTGACCCAATAACTTGTCCCAGGCCCATCTGTTGCATAACTTGCTGACTTAGAGGAATAAACTCCTTATTTCTTAATTCATTCAAATTAACATTCCTCTTTCCACGATCCACGCGTACCCATTTAGTGCGATTAGTCCACTCCTTTCCAAACTGTTTGTCAACCGAATTAATTCCTATCCTAAAGTTTCCTTTTGTCTTTTCCATATTAAGAGCTACTCCCTCTGGTCCTTATTATAAGGCACCAACTACCAATTCTCACAAACCAAGGAATGGTAGTTGGGTCCTTAAATCTAGGCTTAATTAACCATGTTTTCCAACTTCACCCTTCATTAAATGATACAACTTAACATTTTAAACTATGAACATTCATTAATGACAAGGGTAAAGTAGGAAAAATGTAATTAATGTGGCGGTTGGTGCCTTATAATAAGGACCAAAAATTTTGTTAGTTGGTGCCTTATAATAAGGACCAGAGGGAGTATTGAATAAGGTCGTCGAGATTCACGTGCATTTAATTCCCCCTGATTGAATTTCTTATTTTTGGCCTGAGAAGTCTCCTTCTCCTCCGTCATCTTCGGACTTACCAATTTCTTCTTCACCGGCCGTTTCACCAGGTTCCAGGTTCCCATGGTGTCCTTCTGCAGATTTTGTGATGACTCCGAGGTTCCATGCCCCTTTTCAGATGCTTCGTCTCTGACTCTCTTTCCATTGGGTTCCTTCCCTTCATTCTCAGAATAGGCCCCATCAGGCTGAGTTCTTTTATTCCCTTCAGCATCAACATTAGCAACTTCTGTCACCTTCTCTTTACTGGGAGTAGTACTAGCAAGATCAGGGCAAGCATCACGATGACGCCCATACTTCCCACACTTAAAACATATGAGATGCAAGCCCTCATACTCTACTGCCCTTTCTCGACCGAATATTCGAATCGCTGGAATCAATTTCTTCTTCAAATCTAATTCCACGCATATACGCGCAAACCTTCCTCTTTTAGTTAGATAAGTAATCGAATCCACCTTTAGAGTTTTCCCCACTAGGCCATCAATGAGATTGAGGCTCTCAGCATTGAAAAATTCAAGTGGAAGTACCGGAATGCGGATCCAAGCAGCAATTTTATTCTGAGTTCCAGCATTCCAAGGGTCAAAGTTGGGTCTCCATCTTTGAACCACCAGATAGTGATCAGCAATTAACCATGGTCCCTCTAAATAAACATAATTCAGATCTTCCTCCCCCTCAAATGAAGCCACGAAATAACCGTTTCCAATATCCCTTACAGAATATTTCTCCTTGGTCTTCCATAATCTAAGCAGTTTATTTTGCATGTTCCACAAAGAAACTTTCTTCCCCAAAACCGAGATAATAAGAGATCTCCTCCAAGGTGCACACCATCTCTCATATTGCTCTCTAGTCACCACGAGATTTGGAATTTCATCAACTTCTTCATCCTGATTTTCCTGCCTCCAGATCTTCTCGGTTAGCATTATTGGCACCATTACCAAAAAAGTCTTTAAGCCCATCAATATGCTCTTTCCATGCTTCATCAAATACGCTACTTCCCCTTGAATCAAAGGAACGAGACTTTGGTTCAGCATCAATGAGCTTATCCTTATAGGACATACCTTTCACACCCTCCCTGTGATGAGGACCCTCCCCTTCATCTGCAGCTGCCTTCGCTTTCTTTCCCCCCCTATCATGAGAACTCTCTTCCTCTCCGTGCTCCATTTATGAAAGTTTTGAGATCAATACAATGTTCTGATAGTTATAGAAGTATCTTTTATCATTTATGAATTTTTTCGGGTCCCATGTAATGCATCGCACCAGAAAATTATTATAGGCTTCTCGGGGCCCATTAATTGTTGTAGTTTGTAAGATGACTTACAGAATTATTATATCAATGGAATTTTTAAAAAAAATAATATATTAGTCAAGCCAAAATGCCTTGAGAAATTATGTGGTAGCTTGTCCACAAGGGGCAGTGGTGTAACATATTTTTCAACAAGTGTATTTTGATAACTACTACTCTATCCGATTTTAATTTCTAAAAAACATATCAAATTCTTAATGTGAAAGTGAAACTGATGCTAACATTTAGTGAAGCTGTAGAGCTGTATCTTTAGTTAACAATTTATCTCAATATTTGATTACTAATAAAGTACAATGGTGTCTACGATCCATATAGCTGACCCACCTAGTAGAATAAGGCTTTGTTGTTCTTGTTGTCGTCGTTGTCGTCTTGATCCTATTGAATTCATATCAAAAATAAAATTGTAACAATTTTTTTTTAGAAAAAAATGCTCAGATTAAAGGTTTGTTGATAACTTGATATAGTGGCTTATTATTAACATTAATGTAATCATTTCGTTCCCTATAATAAATAAAAGCATATTGAAATTAATGCATTTAATTCACAAGATCATGGTCCAATATTTCTTATACTTAAGAACGTTCTCCTTATAAATACTAGCGAATGTTATGCATCTATATATTTCTTAAACTCTCCTAGCAACAATCCCATTGGTCCACATGTCCAATGACATCATCTTCACTTAATTCAATTATTGGTACACATGTTCACATAATCAAAGTCACAATGGAAGGTTTTATTCTTAATTTCAAATTTCATTGCCAATATTTAATCATTACTCATCATATATTTCTACTTGTGGGAATGTACTTTTTTAATTTTGAAAGTTATTTAAAATTGAGAAAATCAATAATGATTAAATACATAAATGTATGGAAGTTATTTAATATTATACTTTTAAGAAGGTATTCTATAATTAATCTCTTTTTTATCACATACATACCTCTCGCTGTAATATTGTTTATAGAAAAATCTATCTATATGTATTTATTTTTAATCTGCAATATTTGACTTTTCAGATATACAAAAATTAATTATTATCTTCAAATAAGTCACTATTTTAGGCAACAATTAAAACATATATATATGATTTAAAATCAACATTATTAATTTTTCTTAAGAAACTTACAAAATAATTAATGTGTTTAAATATGTCAGTAAATTAGACAACATGTTATTAATTATTTTTCTATTTGGAAAGTTTTTCTTTTGAATTTTCATTTCCATTGTTAAAAATAAATTGGTTGCTAAAAAGCTACATCGATAAAAATCTCTTCTCATATACATATATCTTAATTTACTTTTGTTTTAAAAAAACACCATATAAATTTTTTTTTATTAAAAAAATAGTTATAAAATAAAATTCTAAACTTTGAAAATATAATAAATATGTCAACTATTACTTTTTCTTTTTTCAAGCAAAAAAAATCACTTTTTTTCCTTTTGCAATGTAATCCATGCTCAATCAGTTATTGAATCATATTTATTTCTGATTTAAATCATTATTGTATTATCAATATTATTTATATTCATATGTAATCAACTTTTGTTGTTTTCAAGTAACATTTTTAATCATAAATAGTTATTCAAAAAAATTATGTTCTTTAATTTATTTCATTTTTTCATTTAACTTCCGTGCATCGCACGGGGGAGAAAAATCTAGGTATAATTATAGTTATAACATCATAGCCATAAAAAGGGAATTTGGATTGCTTTTGTAATTCCCATTCCTATTTGATCAAAAAGTAAGTATTGGGTTAAGGTGCAAATTTAGTATCTAACAATTGTGTATATTACACCAAACAAAAATAACAATTTTTCGGTGCTAACATGGTATTAATCGAATAAAAATTGTGTAAATATAAAAAGTCCGTTAACCAGCCGTTAAAATTGTTAAAAAATCACGAAGTGGAGACCACAAACATGACAGATAGTGCGTGAGTGCAAAATATATGATGTGATTTTATGTTTAGTGTGATTTGTAACAATTGTTGGATATTAAATCTGTATCTTTATCCTATATAATATAAACAATTGTGGGCCCCATTCGCAATTTTTAACAGTTCTAACAGCTGGTTAACAGATTTATTATATTTGCATAATTTTTATTCGATTAATATCATGTTTACAGCAAAAAAATTGTTATTTATATTTAGTGCGATTTGTATTATTGTTGGATACTAAATATATATGGATTTGAGTATTTTTCATTGTAAGAAAAGCTGTTGTTGGGCCAGAAATGACACCGCAATACCAGCATTCAACAACCGCTTCTAAGTTAGAATTCTTGATTAGTTGTTTAGCTATGGGCAATTGTTCAACTGCTGCTTTAATTTTCGATACTGAGCTCAACCATAAAAGTCATATTCTGTTGGATTTTTTGTTTTAATCTAAAAAAAGTTCACACAGTTTTTGACTTTGCTATTATACAATTATTCACCTACCTTCCATGGAATGCCAAATACTCTACACTATAATATCAACCATTAGATACAAAATATAAGTTACATTCTAAAAGAACTATTTAGTTTATAGTACTCATTTAGTCATGTTTATAAGGCGCAGAAATTTTTAATTTACTTTAATCATATTTTTCCCTTCCTTCAAAACCTCATTTAATATGGGAAAAAGTTAGAAGTCAATTTCAGGGTGTATATATAGAAAGAATTAACACTTGTTAGCCTCTTCCTTACCTTTGTTGAGGTGATTATGAGTGACTAGTATTTTAAATAGCAGAATGTCAATATATATCAGGTTAAAAAATCTCTCTCAATCATTCATTAAATCAACAATCAATCTCAATTCCGACTTTTTGAAAAATTTTGCCCACAATGTCCGCATGCTTTATCTGTTAACTCTATCTATTTGACTTTTAAGACAAGTTTCTGTCATACTTCCAAGTGGCAGCCCATAGTTTAAATATCAAATAGTAGTATGCTAATGCATTCAGTTGTATCTAAATACTTCTGGGGTTTAGGCAAAATTAGTGGGAAGTTTTAGTGTAACAAATTCATCATTCATGCACCAATCCTTGTATCGTTTTTCTAACTTTCTGAGTTAGAGAAACTATCTATCAAAGTCTTACAACCAAAAATAATTTTAACATTTCACTATTAGGTAAAGTACTCATTTCGTTGAATATATCTTTGAAATATGGTTGATCTCATATCGAAACTAGGCTTTTATTATTATAATTAAAAATAATTTCAATATCCAATTCCATAAAATATAAAGTATATACAAAGCCATTTGACATTTAAGATAAACAATAAGGTCATACGGATGATTTATAGCAATTTAATTACTTCTATATACATAATTATTTTTATGCTGGCAAAATACACACACACACATAATTATATATCTTCAGACTATAAAGACCATATAACTTACAAATAATCCGTTTTTATTTTTGAATGTATATAGCCTAGTATATATCTAAAAACTGAAATTTTTTGCGATTAAAGCTTAAATTATTAGGAATTCTTTATATTGCCGAGTTGTTGGTGAGTGTAAAATATTTTTAATAGGTAAGTGATTAAGATAACAAGTTATTCATTAGTACTAATATTTAAATGTGAGCTGAATAAAGCTCTTTGTAACTTAAATTCATTTTTGTTTCTTATAACCCTTTTGGTCCTCAGTGTCTAGCGTTTTTTCTAGATTTTATCATTAGATATCCCAATAATTGACTACATCAGATCGAACCTTTATAACGAGGATGACTTAATCTCTCTCTTTTGACATGATGAGATTCGAACCTCATTTCTCTCACATCATAGTCTAGCTTATCCATGGCTAAAGCAAATATCCTTGGGTTCATAATAGTTTCTAAGTAAGTTGAAATATACCAATTGATATGATAAACTTAAAAGCTTGCGTAATACTCATAATTAAACAACAACAACAACAACAAAGCCTTATCCCACTAAATGGGGTCGGCTACATGGATCACACGACGCCATTGTGTTCTATCGGAAACCAAATCTTTAGATATATTATTTATTAAAAGATCTCGCTCTACAACTTCATTAAGTGTAAGCCTCGGTCTCCCCCTTCCTCTCTTAATCGGACTCCATAATTAAACTGAGACAAAAAAAACTTTATAAATTCATTTAATTCCTAAATACACCATAAACGTGAGACTGAAATGAAACATTACTCACAAGGTACAGACTATCATTTAGAAATGTCCTTGTATTTATCAGTGACTTCTTCATCACTTGAACGGACAAATCTGCCCCAAAATGGATGGTCCTCCCAGATTCTGGACATTTCCTCAATCGGAATCCCCTTAGTCTCCGGCACCAACTTGTAAACAAAAGTTGTCATGATCACGACAAAACAACCGAAGAAGATGAACAGCCCGAATTTCAGGTGACACAACATTGATGTGAATAATTGAGCAATGAGGAAAGTGCTGATCATGTTCACAGCAACTGTGATACTCTGAGCAGCAGGTCTGACTTCAAGAGAAAAAACTTCACTTGGCACTAACCATCCTAGAGGACCCCAAGACCAGGCAAAACCAGCCACATAAACACATATTACAGCCACAACCACAAATGAATACCAATGAGGCAACTTTCCAGGGTTCCCAGTTGTGCCAAATTCAATGCCAATAGCAACTGCCATTATAACCTGTAACCAAAACATTGATCAAATAACCAGTGAGACAGGGCAAATTAGTGAAAACTCCCCGTTTGAAAATTTTATTATTCAAAGGAACTTGATATGTTATTATACACAGAAAATACCGATATCCAAATTCAGGTTTTTTTTTTTTGCAATAACATTTTCATGTAGGAATTTTTCATTTGCTTATCAGCAACTAACTGAAAATAACTAGTGAGATTTCACCCATTTAGAAATTTTATTGGCCAAAACAATCTTTTCTGGTTGTATACACAAAAAAGATCAATACTCTACATAATTCCAACATAGAAAATACTGGTAGTCCATGGCCAATAAAATTGTCAAATGGGAACTTTTCACCGATCTTCCCTAGTGAGACATGAAAATTAAGGTTAAAAAGGAGACAAGGTGGGGAATGTTTTGTTTTGATTTACCTGACAAACTAACATTTGAAAACCACCTTCAAGGAAGAGAGTTCGTCTACCAAATCTATCTACAACCAGAATAGAAATCAATGTGCCGACAGGTTTAACACTGCCAATGATCACAGCAGACATGAGAGAAGCAGTGCTTCCAAAGCCAATTGATCTGAACAAGATAGGAGCATAGAATGTGATCACATTCAGGCCAGTGAATTGCTGGAAGAAGGGAATCAATATTGCCAAAACAAGCTGAGGCCTATACTTCCTCTTCCTCAAGGTTGACCAAGGATGTTTAACCTGTTTTGATGACTCTCTAGCAGCAACAATATCATTATACTCTGCATCAATATTAGATGTACCACGGATTTTCACAAGCTGTTGTCTCGCTTCATCGAGACGGTCACGTTCAACAAGAGAGCTCGGCGAATCAGGAAGGAAAAAAGACCCCACAAGGAAAATAACAGCAGGGACCGCACCTAGCCCTAAGCTTAATCTCCATCCTTGACCATTCAATATTTTGGCAAAGTAGTAATTCACAAGGTTGGCACTAAAAATACCAATAGTGATAGATAATTGGAAACACATGTTTAAAGCTCCTCTATACTTGTAAGGAGCCATCTCAGAGACGTAGATAGGCACAGACTGAAAATAAAACAGAATGTAAAGGAATCAAATAAGAATCATATTCATAAGCATCATAATATTGCAGAAAAATCAGAACCAAAAAGCTAAACAAAGAGTATTTATTTTTTTACCTGATTTGCACATCCAATTCCAAAACCAAGCAACATTCTACCAACAATAAGCATCCACATATGGATGGCTAATCCATTGAGCAATGCACCTAAGACAAAGAAGGCACCACCAATCATCATAGTCACACGCCTTCCAAATTTTCGTGTGATTGTGGAAGCCCCAAGACCCGAAATCAGAGCAGTTAAATACAGAGAAGATGTGAACAAAGTCAGGATCTGGCTGTTGAATTTACAGTATTGATTTGATGAAGGCTTCATGTTAGCCTCTCGTGCATATACAGATGGAAAGAATCTCTCAAGAAAGGAATCCATAGATGTAACTCCACCTAAAATACCCAAATTCAAACATTTCAGAAAAATGGTGTTTCATTGAGATATTTCATCAAACAGATTATGGGTTTTCATGTTCAGATCAACACAGTGTAGTGAGTGAAATTAAAGTGTAAAAATAGTATAAAAAAAAAGAAAAAAAGAAAAAAAAGAAAAGGGTATTGGATCATTTACCAGAAACACCATGATCATAACCAAAGATTAAACCACCAGTGGCTGCAAGAATGCAAGTGAAAATCACTCTTGGGGTGAGTTCGCCTGGATATTTTGTTGCAGTATCCATGGCTTCTGCGCTTTTCATTAATGGGATTGGGAGCAACCAGAGTGATACAAAACTCTAAAAATTCCTTCTTTTTGGTTGGTTGTTACAAAGAGATTGAAAAAAAAAAAAAAAACTCTCTTAATCCAATTGGAGAAGAAAATGGAGAGACTTTATATAGA
Source organism: Mimosa bimucronata (assembly GCA_037074515.1). Classification (NCBI taxonomy): domain Eukaryota; kingdom Viridiplantae; phylum Streptophyta; class Magnoliopsida; order Fabales; family Fabaceae; genus Mimosa; species Mimosa bimucronata. The sequence continues at coordinate 28,494,579 of CM073445.1, read as the reverse complement.
GGAACGTACATGTGTAGGTAAGGGCACAAATATAGCAGGAATGAAAGGAAGGATATAGGATACAGGTCAAAAAAAAAAAAAAAGGAAGGATATAGGATCAGGATGCCACATCATTTCGGTTTTTAAGTTTTTTCATAATTAGGAGAAAATACATAAAAGTTCGTATTTTACTTAAATTAGGGATTTCGTATTTTTCGCATAATTCAGCACTGTTTCAACTCGGTGGTAGTCGCTCTTTCTTAAATATAAACATAAGATATATTTATTTAATTTAATTATATTAAAAATATTAACTAAATTTATTAAAATCACATGATTTTACCATAATACCATAACAATATTGCTTTTTTTATCATCATAACATTTTTCCCTTATCCATGCTCTCCATCTTTTACTTATTTATTATTGTGAAGTATTAATAGAATAATTTAAAAAAGTGTGAAAAAAATATAAAGACATCTTATATTTAGAAACAACATCAGATATATCTTATATTTAAGAACGGACATAATATTTTGTAAGAGACCCTCACAGTAAAATCGAAAATACTCACTGAAATCAGAGATATTATCGTTTGTTTGTATGTGTGTGTAAATTTATATATATATATATATATTTATATGCAAATTATATATACACACATATGGATATATAGTTGTTTTTTTCTTGACCTTGATATGTATATATAGTTACCACTTACCACTACCATATAAACACATTGTTAGGTTTGGAAACAAAAAATATAATCGCATTGTTACCATGTATGTAACTTGTGATAATGATTTATAACAACTAAAAGTTATGTCATGATAGGATGATATCATATGTAATTAATTATATTAGGAATTTAGGATTAGATATTATGGTAGTAGGACAGACATTTGATACAACCTTATCAGTGATAATGAGATCTTAATATTAATTAATGGATCATACTCATAACAAATTTATTATATCAAATTATCAATTACATCACCAATCACAAGATTATGGGTCTAATTCATTTAAGGTATATTTATAGTTAAATTACGATTTTTATAAAATAAAACAAAAAACTATATGTGATTAGAAAACTTGATAAAATGACCCATCATCTGTTGGTTCGGTTGGCGAAGAGGGTTAGACTTTCGACCATTTTAACGAGAGTTCAATTCCTGTGTATAACCCCACTTTGTTGTGGTTCCAGTTACGGCGTTTGGGGAGGTATCTCCACAGCTAAGTGAAGTTGGATGAATCATACCTGTGTGGATTGGGTGGCTTGCCAACCAGAAGCCTACAGGGACAGGCCCTAGTGGATCATAAGTTAGGAGTCATATCCTTGGAGATGAGCCGAACCCCTTTCCTAAAATTTTTGTATAAAAAAAAAAGAAGAAATTGATGAAATGAGCATAAACAATTTGATTTATGTATTTTCCTTAATTAAATTAAAACAAGTTAGAATTGTTGAATAATATAATAAACAACTCTTTAGAGGGAAATGGGCTCTTTTTTATATATAGAAAAATACAATAGACTTATTTTAATCCTATTCATTCACGTGAGGGATTCAATTCAATCATTCAAATTCACATGCTGTTGTGGGAAAAAAAAAGTAGAAGATTTCTTAAGTTTTAATTAATATTTCAGAACCTGATAAAATTATACAAAGGAGGAAAAGAATAAGCATACAGAAAATACATTATATGTCTTTACAGACTAACGGATTTCCAGAATTTGGATAAAAAAAAAGTTGGACCTTGTGGTGTTCTCTAATTTTATTAACTACTTTTGGAGTGTAACGAATAATATAATATTAAACAAATTAAGGAGAGGAGGTACAAAGACTGTGACATGTTAATTCAAAATAATAATAAAAAAAAAGATTATGAAAAAGAAAGGAAGACGAATTACCTGGAAGAGGAGGGAGAGAGGGTTAGTTGAGAAATAGAGATTTCCTGGCAAAAAAAAAAAAAAGAAAAGAAAAGAAAGAAAAGAAAAGGAAAAAAGAAAAAAGAAAAAAGAAATAGAGATTTACACAAATAACGCTAGTGATATATAGGGCATGTCACATGTGATAGTTATATTTCTTTAAAATATCATATAATAATAAATGGATTAGGCAGATTAAGAAAACCTATTTTAAGAAAAGTGCTCCGCTTCGTTAAACCCAATCAAGATCGGGTACTAATTCCTTATAAAAAAAACAAAATGATCGGATACTAATATATTTATTCGCGAAAAATTTAAAAGATATTTTATATCTTGGTATTGTTAGGTCTTTTAGCTTGTATTTAGAAATTGTATGTTTCACCACTTAAACCAATATACTCAACAATTAAAATCGTTATCATTGTTTATTTTAAAAAATAAAGATAGTTAGTTATTTGATAATATATTAAAACGTTTATTCTTATAATTAAAAATTAATTATTATTATTAGTTAAGTAAAAGTGTTATCCATCTATCTATAAAAACAGAGCTAAAAGTTTACTATTATCTACAAAGCAATTTATTTTTAGCTTCCCTATTATTTTTTGTTTTTCCGCCTCATGGTTCCTCAACTTATATATGGAGATCGAATGTCTCAAGTCCCTGTGATTCTGTGATCCCGTGAACGCGAACTTTTTTTTCTTAGAAAAAGTAAAAAAAAAAAAAAAAAAACAAAGAGAGGGAAAATAGGGAAATTAAGAATTAATTAGCCTCAATTCATCGAACCGAAAGAGAAAGTCGTATAGGTGACTAATTGAAAATAATGTCAGAAATTGGACGGCCCTAAATTGATGGTATTAAAAAACAGATCACCACAATTTGCGCCAGAAACCAAGCTCCAGCTCCTTGCTAATATCCACTTGGGTTTGATAATATTACCCCCTTTTTTTTAATTGACTGTGTAATTTCTAGCATAGCTGGATTAAATTTTAAGAGTTTTAAACATTTTAAAACATTAAGCTCACACTTAAAGCATAAATGATTAACCACTAAATACTTGGCTAAAGTGGTTGTGATTTATTCCCACTAACTGGTTGTAGTAACTAGTGATCTATACAATCATGATAATTATTTTAAGGGTTATAGGCATACATTCTTGTAAATTGGATTAATCGATTATTATTAGTAGCGTCTGGTACAAGTAAAATTATTAAAATAACATATGAATAATTTGAGAAAAAGAAAAGTCTCCAACAATCATTAACAACTCATTTTTGTCTTGAAAACGTAACTATTGTCTTTATCGATGGGATTCGACATAAATATGACACATTATCATATGTGTAATTGGTAAATTTAATAAAAGGACTCAGCTCAATTTTGTTTCGAAAGTTTTCGCTTAAAATTGTTTTTGTTGTAGAAGTTTTTTTTGTTTTAAAATTACCTTAAAAGTTTCGAAACTTAACAATATTATCCTATTCAGTTAAAAAATCCGCATTGACTTTTAAAAATGTGACTTATACCGTTAACATTTTCACAGTAAAAGGAGAAATTTCTCCATTTTAATACTTTCAAGGCTTTTTTTAAATAAATAAAAATTTTGAGACAAAATTAGTCCTAAACAAAAACTTACGAGCCAAAATTGACTCTTAACCTTTAATATAATGTATGTATGGAATTTGGTGAAAATATTATTTATAAATATAATAATCTAGACATGTTTTTATTAGGCTTGAATGGTATTAGCAAAATATGACATGGGTGTTTAAATCTTTTTGTGATTAATTTTTTAAAAAATCATTAGTTATGAGCCATGAAATCTTTTCTCATATTCATTATAAACTACTTCGATCATAATTATAAGATCAAGTTGACTTTTTTTGTGAAGATTAAGAAAGCAAAGTAGACTACTAAATTTTAACATATGTCACATATAATTAGATTATACATTAACTTATAAGTAAAATAAATTAATTTTGAGAAAGAAAGATAAATATATATAAACAGTTTAATATAATATATTTTGCATAATTAATTTCTTAAAAAAAAGTCAACTTGATCTTATAATTAGGTACGGAAGATGGAGTAGTGATGAGGTATCATAATTTATCAGTGGTAAAATATATATTCCCTCCGGTCCTAAATATAATATCACTTTGACTTTTTTTGTGGAAATTAACGAAGTAAATTAGACTACTAAATTATAATATATGTCACATATAAATAGATTATATGTTAGTTTATAAGTAAAATAAATTAGTTTTGATGAAAAAAAGATAACTATAGATAATTTAAAGTGACTAATTTTGTATCCTTAATTTTTTCAAAAAAATTAAAGTGATCTTATAATTAGAAGCGGAAGGAGTAATATCTTTTGTGGGAAGAAGTTTCCGTAAAAAGAGGTAGAATATATTGACTTACAAATGATCGATTTAATTTTGTGGAGAATAATGTACAAATTTCAAGCTGTTTGCTTAGAGACCGGACAATTGAACATAAATGTGTGTGTATATATATATTTGGTCAAAACAATCAATCAATCAATATAATACTCTAAATCCCGTAGTAACATCGTTAAAAAACCGTTAACTTCAGTTTAATCATCTAAATTCGATATTAACACTGTTAAGAAGTCATTTAGTGATCATTCATATTTCAATATTTGACTAATGATTATAAGTGTTATTTATCATGACCTTTAATATTCTAACGATTTATTACTTAACCATTCACTTCCCAATTTTTGATTCATGATTATAAGTGGCATTTATCATAGCCTTTCATATTCTAATGATTGATTACTCTATATATAATTTATATTGTAGGCTTATATCTCGCTCAATGATACGGTTTCTCTTCTTCACGTAAGTTCTTTTTCTGTCTTCAAGTTCTTATTTCTCAGTATCTATTTACTTTTTGTTTTTCATAGATATGATTATATGAAGATTGATGCCTTGATGCCTTGAAGTGAGTATGATTGATTCTGTTTTCTTCCTTTGCTTTTTTAGAATTATTACTTTATTGTTTTTTCTTCATTTTTTATTTCTGATATTAGGAGAATTGATGTGCATACGTCATTTTTCTCTTTATTTGTGTTTCGATCAATTATTTCTCTTTCTGTTTTCTTGATTATGTATTTTCTTTCCCTTTTTTCAAATATAAATATGAAGAGATATATATATATATGAGTATCCTCCCATTTCTTTTTGTAGTTTATAAGAAGATTGATACCCATGAAAATGTATGGTTTTTTCTCTTTTTTCTTCTTTTTTTATTGAAGTTTTCACTTAGTATTTCTCTTCCATTCTTACCATAGATATAGCTGAGTAATTTTTTTTAATTTACATTCGTACACACTCTTTGAATTCCAATGGACTACTTGCTTCATGTAATTGATTTTAAGCATTCTTCTTTTCATGACATCTTAATTGATATTCAATTTACAATGATTGTTATCTTAACAATTTTGAAATGAAGCCCTTGTATCTCAAAAATTCTAATTTAATTTAATTTTGTTTAGAAATCTACTTCAGTATTTATCTACTTATTTTAGAAATTCAAAGACTAGCAATGTGTTGTAAGGAAGTTAGATGAAGGTATTTTGTGGAAAACCTTGAAAACTAGGCTTGGTATACAACATTACTTAGCAATGATGGGTTTATATGCCTTAAAATAATATAATATCCTCTTACAAAATAAAGTTTGAAGTGCTTACTTATAATCATCTTATTTTTTATAAACATAAAGCATGGCCTTTTTAATAATTTTTAAGTGGAATGTGAAAGGATTAGGTAGAAATATTTGGATTTTCAAATCAATAATAATGAACTTTTAATATTGTATGAACTTTTTATGAAATGGGTTGTTATAGGAATGTGTAAAGGGTTATTAAATAAATCAAATAAATTTGGTTTAAGATTATATATAATATGAAAAGATTTGGTTCACATTTTGATGATGGCACTATCTTATTTAAATGAATGTGAAAGGTTGTGACTATTACCTTTAGGCTTCTCATACCTTTAATTACTAATTAATCCTTCAATAAAATATGAAATGAATTGTTGAATAAAAAAGACATGGTAGAAATATTGAGGCTTTTCAAATCAACAATAATGAACTTTTAATTTTTGCATAAACATGTTATGAAATTGGTTGTTATTGGAATGTGTAAGGGTTGTTAAATGAGTTAAATAAATTTTGTTTAAATGTTATAAAGAATATAAAAAGGTTTAGTTTGATTTTTTGAAAACTATACTCTTTTATTTAAACGAATATGAAAGGTTGTGACTAATATCTTTAATTATTAATTAATTATTCAATGTAATGTGAAATGGGTTGTTGAATAAAATATGTTTTTTTAAATATAACGCTCTTCTATTCAAGGGGATGTGAAATGGTTGTTAAATGGGTTAAATAAATTTTGTTTAAATGCTACAAAGAATATGAAAAGGTTTAGTTTGATTTTTTGAAGACTATAATCTTTTATTTAAACGAATATGAAAGGTTGTGACTAATATCTTTAATTATTAATTAATCATTCAATTTAATGTGAAAGGAGTTGTTAAATAAAATACGTTTTTAAATATAACACTCTTCTATTCAAAGGAATGTGAAAGAGTAAATCCAATACCTTTGAACTTCTCAATATTAACTATATTGTCATTCCTGTCCATATAAATTTATTTTAAAAAATGAAGAATCCACGAATTAAATTGTAGAACAATTCAAGTGACTATATAATTATTTTTAGCAAATTTTATTCCTCATCATTGTTTAACATTTATCTCTAATTCCAATAAGTTAAATTCCAATGACTTAAATTGACTATATAAACGTTGTATGAAATGGATTGTCATCAAAATGTTGTCATTATTACCATAAAAAATCATCTGGAAACAAGGTAACGTAGTCACCCTTCATATAACAATAATGACCATCTTGAAAAATGACCATGTTGTCATTATTGCCATAAAAAATCATCTTAAAAAATAAAGAGGTCCGAACTATATTATGTAACAATTCAAAAATAATAATTATCTTTAGCAAAATTTATTTCCATCGTCATATAATGTTTATCTCAAATTCCATTGAGTTAAACTTTAATTTGTTAGACTTTTGATGTAGATCCATCATCAATCACTTTGTGGAGTCATTTACTAAATCACAAGAAAAATGAAAAGTTATCTACATTAACTAATACTTCCTCCGAACCTAAATATATGATCTATTTAACTACTTTGATAAGATTAATGTTAGTTAATGTAATCCGTGCAACGCACGGGGAATTGCGTCTTGTTGAACATATATTCATGTATATGAACGAGGATAAATCGCGATTTGAACTGTCTCCATCCTTTAACCTTTTACAGTTTTAGTAGTTTTATTTATATGCCCTGTTTTATTGTTCAAAACTAAATTTCAAGTGATAACTGTTTCATAGTTAACACTCTTTTTTGAAAGCATATGTTCAAACCTCTCTGCACTCATGGTAAACTTCAAAATTATTTAAGCATACTTTGGACTGTCCAATGATGAAAAACCCGGACCGGACCGGCCGGTTCAACCGTAAACCGGGTGCTGGTCCAGGCAAGGCGAAAACCCGGATCGGAGTTTGACCCGGTCAATGGCCGGGTCAAACCGGTTCAACTGCCCAACCCGGTGGTTGAACCGGGTTGGCACTTTTTTTAAAAAAAAAATATTTTATTATAATTCACCTAATTACTAATTTTCACTTAACTCAATTTTATAAATTAGTAAAAATATAGTACTTTAAATGTTATTTTACTTGCATATACTTAATATTTAATTGTTGTTGCTCTTAATATTTGTATTTTAGTATGTGGATTGTAAAATAATATTTATTTTTATGTGTAATCAACTAATATTTTCTCTTTTTCCCTCTATAGAAACATTAAAATATTCATATTTGATGAATCATGCATACCTATCTACATTTACATTTTGATATTAGTAATTATTAATGTTAATATCAATAAAATTTTATTATTTTAATATAATCCGGTCCGACCCCGGTCCGACCATTGACCCTTGAACCAGTGCCTCACCCGATTTGATACCCGGTCCGGTTTTTTGAACCTTGGGACTGTCTGATGATCACAGGCTACACTTTATCCTAATACAAGTTCCAATCCTTTTTTGGTCCTGCTACTTTATCTTTATGCATATAGACCCCTTATTTCATACTTCCTCTTGCCCTTAATATAAAATATAATTAACTTTTTTTAGAAAATTTTAAGAAAACTAAATAAACCCCTTATAAATTCATGTGTTTGAATTTTTTCTCAAAACTAGTTATTATGATTTTTAAACTACTATATAATATAATAATACACCACATATGTTATTGCTAATTAACTTATATAGCTTTCTTAATCTCCGAAAAAAATTAACTAGCTCTTATATTAAGAGTAAAATACATTCACCTCCTCTCTATTTTACCTTAATTACGGAAAGTCCCCTTCCATTTTGAAGACGTATATAAACCTCCTTCAAAATTAAGATATATATGTTACATAACAATTCCTTCTATATTTTAAATTTTATTTCCATCCACCCAAACCGTTTGTTGACCGTTAAATTTGATTTTAAACTTTATGTGGACCAAAATACCCCTTTTAACATAATAATCATTTAAACATTTATATTTTTTGAAAATTATAAAATAAAAACAATTCTCCAACACACATTTTTTCAACGGCACAAATATTTTCAAAATTTCTAATAAATTTATTAATTATTATTTTAAAAATGAACTTTCATAATTTAAAGTTTTAAATATATTCATTAAAAATATTTATTTTAATTTATTTTAAATTTCCAAAAAATATTTCAGTTATGTTTTTATTCATAGTATAGTAAAAATTATAAAAAATCTTGATATTATATAATTGATTTAAATTTATAATTCAAAATTCTTAAATAGATATTTTTTGCCTAATATAAAACATATTTTTTGTTAAAAATTATAAATATATTTAATCAAGGAAATATTTAGTAAAAGAAAAAAGTGAATTTATAATTAAATTTAATAACTTAATTTTATATAATGCAGGGGGAATGAAATTTTTGAAACAAAAGAAACTTTAATACTCCTATAATATAGGGATTTATTAGAATGTAGGGTAAAATTGTAAATTAAATATTAATTAAAGTTGGAGATCATATTTTTAGAACCTTTTGAGAATATTCCTAACGGTATTAAAGAATTGGACTAAACTATATGTTTTCAATATAGATGGGAGGTATGTGCAATAAAGGTAAAACCGAAGGGATGTCAATGTATTTTACTCTTATATTAAAGACTAAAGAAGCATGTGCCATTGTTTAGCTTAATATAATTTTCTCATTGAATTTGTTCATTTTTATCTCATAGAGTCATAGTCTGTTATACTTGTAAAAGAGTTTTAAAGGGGAAAAAATTAACAAGCACCCAACAAAATTTTTAAAATTCCAAGGTATACATATATACCTTGGAATTTTAAAAAAAAATTATATCTCATTAATGTTATATTGCATAATGCTTATGGTATTTGACAAGTATTTACATCAAGTTGGATGAGGATGAGCAAGAATAGCAACAACTTTTAAGAATGTATCGGTGCGTGTGTGAATTAATCAACACGATCGAGTGTGCAGAAAAGCTCACGGGAAAATAAGCTAAGCCGATAATGGAATATAATCGTATATGATTGCACTACAAAAAAAAGGGTTTTTAGTAGCGGTTAACTTAGTCGCGGAACACTAAAACCGCTAGTAATTATACATTAGTAGCGGTTATAAGCACAAACCGCAAGTAAATCTAACGGTTTGACCACAGAAGTAGTTAGTAGCGGATATTACTAGCGGTTTTGGGGTTATAACCGCAACAAATTTGGCGCGTTTTAGCGGGAAAAGTAGTGGCGTAAATTTAGTCGCGGTTCTGGAGGAAAAAACCGCTAGAAAATGAATGGCCGCTGAATTAGTGGCGGTTTTAGTACATTAGTAGCGGTTTCCCCCAAAACCGCCACTAATTCAGCGAAATAAATGCAACTGCATTTATTACTGGTTGATTTAGTCGCGGTTTCAGCAGCGGTTTTTGCTGAAACCGCGACTAATAGTAGCGGTTCTTGCAGAACCGCTACTAAAATGAACAGTTTTAAAAGGCTCGTGCCTTTTCTCTGAAAAGGCACGAGCTTTTTGAGAAAGAAAGTGACCTGACGTGACTTTGACTAGAAAAAAGAGATCAAAATCATGGTGAAAAAGGGCGATCGCAATAAGAGGCCTATGACCGATGAACAAAGGGAAGCTGAGGAGCGGCTACGTAAGGAACTGGCTGAGCAGGCCGAGAGGTATCGTATAGAACAAGAGCGCATCCGTGTACAGAACGATCCGATTCCAGAAGATGTAATCAACGCATTCTGGAGCGGGGGAGAGGAGTTCGACGAGACTGGAGGAGGAGCGGATTTTGAGGATATGCAACGTTGGTTGGACGGTGAGGAATTTGACGAGGCGGGGCGGCCTAAACGATCCTCCGGAAGGTCCACCGGTTACGAAGTACAAGTTCAGGGTAAGGAAATTCAATTTTTATTGTTTTTATGAGATAATTATAATTTTTTATCGCTCATTAAATTGAAATTGTTCCCTAAATTTTACAGACCCTTCTAGTAGCATAAGTGAGAAGAGGTTGACGGTGCAAGATGCGATGAACCTTCCGAGCGGGCACAGAGTTATAGTTGAGTGGGACGACTTGACCAAATTACCGGTTGGACAAGGGGGGCAACTGTACTCGAGGTTCGTCGGGGGTGTAGGCCAGAATTATCAGCGATTTCCGATTGACGCTTTGGACTGGAGGAAGATTGACGCGAACTCTAAAAAGTTCGCGTTTGACGAAATTGTTAAGGTTTGTTGAATTAACTTTGACCTTATTTATTGTTTATTATTTATTATTATTAGAATGTGATTTTAATTAATACTATAAGAAATATTCTTGTTATTATGTATTGTTTATTATTTATTATTTATTATTTCTTTTCTGTTATTATTTGAATTTGATTTTAATAAATATTATAGGAAATATATTTATTATTTCTTATTTCTTTTCTGTTATTATTTGAATTTGATTTTAATAAATATTATAGGAAATATATTTATTATTTCTTATTTCTTTTCTGTTATTATTTGAATTTGATTTTAATAAATATTATAGGAAATGTATTTATTATTTCTTATTTGTTTTATGTTATTATTGGAATTTTTTATTATTTATTAATTTCTAATTAAACTTACTTAAATTTAATATTTTACAGAGGAAGTTTGATGTGAGGGACAGCCGCAAGAATTGGACAGAATCAAAGATGGGGGACGGTTGGAAGAACAAGCGGTTGGATATGTTCAAAGAAAGAGATCGGGGTGGGAGTAAGCCGCTTCAGGAGTTGGTCCATGATGTCCCTGGTGGTGTCCCTGCGGATGCGTGGGAGAGATATGTGGGTTGGAGGAGGAGAGACATTGGGAAGGTATAATGAATAATATTATTGAATTGATATTGAAATATCATATTGAAAAAATATTTTTGAATTACTGATGATTATTTAATATTATTTTATGTTAACAGAAGAGGTCGCAACAAGGTCTTGTCGTGAAGGCCCATCAGAAGGTTCATCATACGGCTGGGACGAAGCCGTTTTCTGTTGGGTACAAAGAGATGGTATGAATGAATGAAGTTTCATTGTTTGATTTAAAAATAATTTATCTTTATATATTAATAACTGTTTGTATCTTAATTTTCAGGAGGAAGAGGCTGCGAAGAAAGGGCAGAAGGCTACCTACGGTCGTTTCTACCAAATAAAGCACAGACACGCCGACGGGAGCCCAACATCCAGGGAGGCTGAGGAGCAAATTGTAAATTTTTATTTATTTATTTATTTTTATATTATTATATTTTTAATAACAACGACATCAAAATAAAATTGTTAATATGTTTGTGTGTGCAGGCTAGGATTGAGGCTGCGGAGAGAGAGATCGCCGAGTCGCAGGGGGACAATGTAGACCCCACTGCCTCGCTAAGGGCTGCCTTAGGGACTCAAGAGCACCCTGGCCTGGTTCGCGGGATGGGATTCGGAGCCCGACCTACGGTGGTGTACGGCAGGTCAGGCGACCCAGGCAGCGCCCAGTCTACAGCTTCGAGCCAACCATCAACAAGTGGCCCTATTAGGGGAGACACAGAGTTTGAGGCTCAAATGAGGGTGAGACTCACTCATGAGATTACGGAACGGGTGACTGATCAGGTGTACGACCGACTGGACTCCTGGGTGCACGACGCCAATAGCACGTTGGAACGAATACAGCGGATGTTCGACCCGGATCGATCTCCTTTGCGAGTACCACTACCTCCACGTCCACCGAAGCAGCCTCGCAACCGTTCTCTGGAGCATCAAGACGACGATCAGCCTTCTGCGGCGTAGCTCTAGGGTCTTTTTTTATTAGAATGTTTTTTATTTCAGGATTTCAGTTGAACATTTTTATATTTAAATGTTTGCTAATTTCAATATTAGTTGTTTAAACATTTTATATCTTTAATGTTGCATAATTTTGTTAGTTGTTATTATCTGATTTTATTTTTTACTTTACAAATGGCGATAATTTTTTTTAACAGTTAAACAAAAAAGTTTCTCCCTGACTAACTAAATAAACCATTGTTATTTGTTTATTTTCTTATATAGTATTTGAAAAAAAAAGATATAAATAACGTTAAAAACACAAAATAGCACATTTAGTAGCGGTTTCAGAACCGCTACTAAATGAAGAAATATTAAAAATAATTTATAAAAATAAACTTAGTAGCGGTTTTAAACCGCTACTAAATTACTAATTATAAAAATAATTTATATTAATAGCGGTTATAAAACCGCTACTAATGTACACTCAGACAGCTGCCACCTGTTAATTTTTCAACGGTCTGATTGAGTTAGTTGATGTTTTAGTAGCGGTTAAACAACCGCTACTAATGTCTAAATTTCATTTTATAAGCCCTTGATTCTTTCCAATTCATTTTCACATTTCATTCAAACTATTAAGCTCTTTCCTTCTTTGATAATATCTTCAGTCATATGATGGATAAATCTTGGATAAATTTGCCAAGGACGTCGCCCCGCTATTTGGTTAGTGTTGACCACTTTTTAGATTTTGCTTTCAACCGCACCGGTGTTAACAATCAGATATTGTGTCCTTGTCCGAAATGTAAATTTAAGAAGTGGCATCCCAGAAATGTTGTGCGTGAGCATCTTATACTGAAACAATTCCCATCCAATTACACATTCTGGGGTATTCATGGCGAGAACGATGATGATGGTGGTGAGGTAGTTGCTCGAACATCTCAGGTTGGAATGCAGATCGACGATGACGATGATGACGACAATCATGTGGATCCATTTAACGATGTTGTGCGTGATACTTTTGGGGTGCAAGGTGACGACATCGGGAGTCAGGAAGGGGTTGAAGGACCACTCCCGGAGTTTTTTCGAAATGAAGCTGCAAAGAATTTTTTCGACCTTATGACGGATTCAGATAAGCCATTGTTTCCAGGTTCTACTAAAAACTGCCTCTCATTTCGTTTCTAGTTTTGTCACATAAACGTTCATTTTAGAATAAGAATAATGTTTATTCAGGGTGTAGTAAATATTCAAAACTATCATTTCTTGTCAAGCTCTATCATATCAAGTGCTTGTGTGGCTTCAGCGATAAGGGGATGTCGATGGTGTTAGAATTATTGGGAGATGCATTCTCTCAGGCAGAAATCGCACCATCAATCTACGAAGCAAAGAAGACTATTAACAAGTTGGGATTGAACTACACTAAAATCCATGCCTGCCCGAATGATTGTATGTTGTACTGGGGAGACGACGCCGAGTTGGACAGATGTAAGCGGTGTAATGCGTCTCGGTACAAACAGGCGAAGAGGGGTCGAATAGCAACCAAGAAGCCTGCAAAGATTCTAAGATATTTCCCCCTGACTCCACGACTTCAGAGGTTGTATGTGTCATCCAAAACGGCGGAGCACATGCGGTGGCATTCATCAGAGCCCAACGTTGATGGGAAGTTGAGACATCCTAGGGATGCTGAGGCTTGGAAAGCGTTTGATGCTCTATTCCCGGAATTTGCCAGTGACCCGAGAAATGTCCGCCTCGCTCTCGCCTCAGATGGGTTCAATCCGTTCGGGAATCTTAGCACTACGTACAGTATATGGCCTGTGGTATTGATACCGTACAACTTACCCCCTTGGATGTGTATGAAAAAGAGCTCATTCATTCTTTCGACGATTATTCCGGGGAAGAAAGCTCCTGGAAATGATATAGATGTCTACCTTCAACCGTTGATACAGGAGTTGAAGGAACTTTGGACCAACGGAGTTGAGACGTATGACACTTACAGTAAGACGCTCTTCACACTCCGTGCATCGTTGATGTGGACAGTGAGCGATTTTCCCGGACTTGGCACATTGTCTGGTTGGAACGTGCATACAGGCAGAGCTTGCCCCAACTGCAACTTTGACCAAGACTCGGTCCGCCTTCCTCACAGTCGCAAGTGGTGCTTCATGGGTCATCGGCGGTTCCTTCCTGGAGGTCATAGGTTCCGACTGCAGAAGATTAGATTTAACGGATCGCAGGAAATGAGGGATCCTCCTACGTTTTTGTCTGGCGCAGATATTCTTCAACAGCTTGAAGATGTTCACGTAGAGTTCGGGAAGACAGACGGCGTTCAGCCTGGGGGAAGAAGGGGACTCGGCCAGTCCCAGGGGGAAAACGTGCAGCAATGGCGAAAGAAGAGCATTTTCTTCGAGCTCCCCTACTGAAAATCTAATCTACTTCGCCACTGTCTTGATGTCATGCACATCGAAAAAAATGTGTGTGACAATATTTTGTACACTTTACTCAACGAGTCTGGAAAGTCCAAGGACCATCTTCAAGCAAGGAAAGATCTGATGGCGATGGGAATACGTGAAGACGCATGGCCGGATGAGAATGACAAGTTTGCCCCAGCCTCATTCACACTGACAAGAGCCAACAAGGAAGTCTTCCTCTCCACACTTAAGGACATCAAGGTCCCTGATGGTTATTCAAGCAACATCTCAAGATGTGTGGACATGCACTCTAAGAAGATTGCCGGGTTGAAAAGCCATGACTGCCACGTTTTGCTCCAGCAATTACTACCTCTGGCAATTAAAAGCACATTGCCCCCGGAGGTGTCTAATGTTTTGGTTCAACTCAGTTCTTTCTACCGACGGTTGTGTGCAAAAGTTTTGGACAAAGCAGAGCTGGATCAATTGCAGGAAAAAATTGTTCTAACGCTCTGTCATATGGAGATGATATTTCCCCCGTCTTTCTTCACGGTCATGGTCCATCTCACTGTACACCTCGTTCAAGACGCAAAGATGGGCGGCCCTGTTCAATACCGCTGGATGTATCCCATAGAGAGGTCCGTTGATTCATTTTTCCAGTGGTTTCATGATTTTGTTTCAGTTACCTGATTGTACTTGTAATTACAGATACTTGGGGAAATTGAAGTCGTATGTGAGGAACAAAGCATCTCCAGAGGGTTCTATAGCAGAGGGTTATTCTGGTGACGAGGTGTTAACATATTGTTCGCGCTATTTTGATGATGACATCGAGACTTCATTCAACCGCCCTCCTCGTGTCGATGACAGCCCCACCAATGTCCAGTCACCTTCCAACACATTATTCCCGCCAGTCGGAAAGCCAGTTGGAGGAAGTCAGTATTACAGGCTCACTCCCACTGAGAGGTTGCAAGCACACAGACATGTCTTGACAAATTGCCCTCAAGTGGAGCCCTACATTCAGTAAGAATTCTAACACTATATACACGTATCATGTTATTTTTTTTTATTTCAAAACCACATAACCCTTTGATATGTTCCATTGGAATTTAGGGATTTCCGCCGCTATGTTAAACGCCAACTACGAAGCCGGACAAGGTCATCTGCAGAGGTGGACAAAAAGGTCCATCGAGAGTTTCCGGATTGGTTTGCACAGAGGATACTCAATGACAACAATCCCCATGCGCCTGATATGATAAATCTAGCAACCGGTCCACGGCTTCAAGTTCTGCACCATTGCAAGGGATGAAGGTTCTCTCACCCAGAATTCCGGAGTCTTTGGCACATTTGGGACAAGGAGTTATGCCAGCTCACGGGATACAGACATGCGATTTGGAGGCGTATCATACTATGGAAAGCTCGTGGACATCATCGAGCTTAACTATCAAGGTCATTTCACCGTGCCTCTCTTCAACTGCATGTGGGCAGACACCAGAACTTCTCGAGGCATTACATTGGACAGCTTGGGCATCACGTCCGTAAATTTCTCGAGGTTCATTCACACAGGGGAAATGGCAGATGATGAGCCGTATATTCTTGCCTCACAAGCGCAGCAAGTATACTATGTGGAAGATCGGACACATAAAGATTGGCACATGGTGATTCATATGAAGCCGCGTGACCTCTACGACATGGGTGACGAAGATGATCTGGAACTAGGCAACCAACATTTTGAACCTGAAAACTTCGACAATCTCATTTCTGAAGAAGACGGTCATTTACAAGTAGTTAGGTGAGGATTTTCACTACAAATAATTTAAACAAATTTCAACACCTTTAGCAATAGAAATTTATATATTTGTTTATGTTTTTTTTAGGCAGGAGCAAGAAGAAGATGATTGAAGCAGCCAACCATAATTATTTTTCAGTTTATAAAATTTTCATAAATATTTGTATCAAACATTCATATATCATATTTTTTTTAATGTAGGTTGAGCTTTTTTTTTTAATTAAAGACATCTAGTAGCGGTTTTAGAACCGCTACTAATTCTGCGGAAAACAATTAGTGGCGGTTCTATAACCGCTGCCCAAACCGCTACTAAATCCCGCACAAACCACTATAAATATCCACCCCCTCCCCCTATTATTCTTCACACATTCATTCAATTCCTTCTCCCTTTCCATTCAATTTATCCTCAGTCTGACCGTTAATGCTTTTATTTTTTGTTCTGAAAACAATTTACCTTATATTTCTTATTATTTAGTGTGTTTTATTTTCTATTATGAATTAATTTTTTTACTAATATATTTTTTTTAGGTAACAATATCCGAATTATTTATTCATTTTTAGTTATAAAAATGTTTTAATTAATTATTCATATTAATCGTATAACAAATAAAATTAGTTGTTTATTTATAATTATTTCTTTTTTAAGTGTGTAATATATTGTTTTTTTATACATATGGTTGTTAATATATTTGAGAAATTTTTTTTATTTTAACAATAAAAACATTTTGTAATAGACTAATTTATATCATTATTTTTTGATTACATTTTAATCATATGACATTGATTATTTAATATCTAATCTGGTCGTTTTTCTAAAATCCTTAAAATTTAGTAGCGGTTTCGAACCGCTACTAATAAATTGGACCAATTCTTTTTTTATTTTTTTTCCTTCTTACTTAGTAGCGGTTTGAGAACCGCTGCTCAAACCGCCACTAAAAAATGGACCAATTTTTTGTTTTTGTTTTTGTTTTTTTAATTAGTGGCGGTTCAAAGCGCTTTTCAAACCGTTACTAAATTGAGAATTGAATTTTCCCGCGATTATGCTAATTTTTACATTAGGGGCGGTTTTTTTTATTTAGTAGCGGTCATAATAACCGCGACTAATTAGTAGCGTCTTTGACTTTGTTACACGCGGTTTCAATAACCGCTAGTAAATGTTTGTCACGGACGATTTAGTGGCTGAATTAGGAACCGCTAGTAACATGTTAGTGGCGGTTAGAACCGCTACTAATCGGCATTAATAACCGCTACTGATGCACCCTTTTTTTGTAGTGTTGTAGGTTGAATAATCATACCAAAAATATAATTCACAAGCAGCAAAGCTTGACTGCGCTATCACACATATCCATTTCAATGTGAAAGACACATAGTGGAGGACAATGAGGCTATTTTTCTTTTCTTTTCTTTTTTTTTGAGGTTATTTTTTTTAATTAAATGGGGGTATACACTAAAAGCATGAGATTAGTAGATTACAAATGAAATCGAACATGTTCCTCCCACTTATTGGAAAGGTACCATATCGATCACTGGCTAGAATACTGAACCGATGGTCGATGTGGCTATTATGATATGCACTCGGAGGGACAATATAAGTTGCTCCATGTATATATGCTTATCCGATTGAGTTTGGGTGGCCACGATCTAGATGGAAAAAAACAAGCGTACGTATTATTCAAAAATTATAAATTAATTATTGTTAAATTTTAGAAGGTTTAAGTTAGATTTCAACATGTTTAAATGTTACCATCAGTCCATTTTCATTATTTGCAGGTACAGGATTGTCTAATTGAATGATTGATTGCCTTTCAAAAGCGTGTGTGTGTATATATTTGGATATAATCATGGGTAAGGAGTCTATAATACCCATATACTTTTCTTAAAATTGAGCCAAACACCAAAAACTTTTTTTTAGTGCAAAAGTACTCATGAACTTTTTAAAATGAGGAAAAAAATGACATCTCCATGAAAAAGGACAATCTGCCGTTACTTTTAAAACAATAGTTTGTCTAGGAAGAGGCAGTGGGGGAGCTATAGTCAATAGGGGTATCCAAACCCGGGACTGGGACCAGGAACCCCCATTCCCGGATCTCGGTCCCAGGATTTTCGGGTAACACCGGGGCTGGGACCGAGATTTCCCGGTTTTTCGGGGATAAAAGAGAGAGGGAGAGAGAGGATTGAGGGAGGGAGGAAGAAGAAGAAGAAGAAGATTAGAAGAACAAGACCTCATTAACCCATATTAATAATTTAGCAACGTGGTATCCTTAGATAATTGAATAAAAAACATGATTTCACAATTTACGAATCATTAGCAGTGTGCGTTGCCTTTCAATGGGTTACTCCCAAACTCAACATTCTTGTTCAAACCCACTGTTATGCTTGGTACTGGGAAATCAAAGATGGGAGAAGGGAAACGATAATGAAGAGTGGGACCATGTGAATGGGTTCAGTGTGTGCAAATGGAATTCAAGGTCGAGGGTGGGGGGAAGTGGGAACTGGGAAGTAATTTTTTGGGCTAGTTGAGGCTATTGCATAAAAGAGTAAAGAAGGCTTAAAAAAGATCTGGGCTTTGGTCACTATTTTTTTTTTGTTAATATTTTTTTTATCTTATAATATTTCTAATTTAATTAAAACTGTGATATTTACAATGAAATCCCTAAATAATGAACATACTTTTATCAAAATCTCAATAAATTCCTTTAGTTTTGCATAATGACTCCCCAAATATACCCAAAATATATATCAAATTTAATTAGAAATATCAACATTTAAAATATTAAGAATTCCCTCTCTTGGACTAAATAAATATCAACATTTAAAAAAAATTATCTGGGACCGGGATTCCCGGCCCTAATCTCGGTCTCGAAAATTTCCCGGTCCTAGTCCCGCGATTTTCCGGGACCGGGACAACTTGGACACCCCTAATAGTTAGAAAGTGAAGGAGCCGCTGTGGCTAGCTCCTGAAAGCCAAGATGAGACAAGATCGGAGGGAGACGTGTTGTGTGAGAGAAGAATGAGTGTTCTTGAAAGCGTGGAGCTTCCTAGCCGCCCATTAATGGTGACAACGCAAAGATCAAAACGGCAAGGAGCAATGAGAGTTGCAGAGAAAATCCATAGTGGAGAGGGAAAATGAATCAGAGAAGTATTTGCGAATTTCAGAGAGAGAGAGAGAGAGCAAAAGAGAAATGAAAGAAACGAATAGGGATGAGAGAAGTTAAGCATGGAATAGTGTGATAAAGCAGTTATGAAAATACTAAAAATAGTTAGAGAACCCTCACGCGCGGATGGAGCATGAGGGTTTGACCAGATGGAAGGGAAGGGATCGAGTTTTTTTAACAAATAATTGATATAAAAATTATAGTGCGGAGTCCACTAAATTCAAAAGTAACGGTGGTTTGTCCTTTTTGACGGAGGTGAAATTTTTGCCTTAGTTTAGAAAGTTCATATATATTTTTACTCCCGAACAAAATTTATGGTAATGTGCGTACTTTTAAGAAAAGTATATCGGTATTTTTGACCATTTATCCTATAATTATCTATATGAATTCTCTATATCCATCCATGTACAAGTTGGAAACTTACGCATTTAAGCCTATATGCAATCACATAATTACTTACTTCAATAAGAATAGTTAATTCATTAAATTTAAATTAATTTTTGTAACTTTATAACAAATGAAGTGGTGATAAAAAATATAAAAATATAGGGAGACATGTTGAACTATTAGTTATATGGACAAAATTAATAAATGAGAATGAATCGCTCTTAAAATTACCTATCTTATGGACCAAAAGACTATTCTAAAAGTGATTTATATTATGTATAAAAATAACTAATTAACATACTTATTTGAAAAAAAATAGTTGAGTTCATTATTTGTAGCATATATATGTTGGTTTCTTTAAATTATCCAATTTAGTTATTATCCCCATTGACAAAAACTCTCTTTAATACTCATATAAACTTAAAATAAGATATTATTACTTCCCGTTCTAATTATATGATCAACTTTAGAACATAAGTTGCACTACAAAGTTTATCTAATAATAATGAAAAGAGGTAGTACTAATAAGTAACAACTACTAATTAATAAGACTTCAAGCATCAAAGTTTAGTTAGATCTAATTCACTTATTGAGGCACGGTTAGGTTACAAGTCATCAATGCAATGTAAAAGAACTTTAGACGCATAAACTACATATGCAATAAATTATACATGTCCATAAAGAAGGGGTGGAGAAAAGAGTTTGAAACTTCTCTCATATCATTTGTCTGTTTTCTCCCAACTTTTTTATGACTATGATGTGCACTAGTCTAGCCTATATTTTATCATTTTTATATAATGACCAAGAGTATTTGTACTTTTTTTTTGGTCAAAATAAATTCATATTATTGATTCAAACTAAAACATCTAGCAAATGTTGACAGCAAAACCATAACATCGAAAAGCCACTAACTGAAATAAAGCCAAAATATCAAATAGACAAAAACAATATAACAAAAGACAACACAACTCCGTGATATGCAACTCCACATTGCAATGGCTAACTCCCTGTGACTGTGAGTAGGGGTGGGCATTTGATTGTTCAGTTCGGTTTTTGGTAAAAATCAAAATAACAGAAAACTGAATAGTGAAAATTTTAAACATTGAACTAAAACCGAAATATTTTGGTTCGGTTCGGTTAATACTCAAAATAATAGAATTTGCCAAACATAATATTGTATTATATATACTATACTAAGTGCATTTTGAGTTTAATATTATCTGTAAACCACTAAACCATATTATAGTATATATTGATCATAAAACTATGTAATAATGTAATATATATTATAATGTCTCATAATCATCATGTAAGAGTTAATATTTTATATTAAAAATAAATATAGTATATAAATTTCGGTTTTAACAAAATTATTTTTTAATAACCGAACCATAATTGAAATCCTTAAAATATGACCGAACCGAATTAACCGAAAATCAAAATAACTAAGCCAAAAAACCTAATTGAGTTCCGTTTGGTTTTTAGTTCTAATTTGCTTACCCCTACCTGTGAGAAACACACCATGAAAGTGATTGGAAGGGGTGGTTGTCATACAACTTGCTCCATCGAGCCCAAGCCCTTATATGCCAAAGCTGCTTTCCCATTTGCAGCATTAAACCCCTCTTTTTTAACAAGAGAGAATGAAACATTCTGAAGACCATTACAGACCTCCAGTATAACACAGGGAAATAGATCCAATTACAACCGCCAATAATACTCACACATAGAGTAGAAGGTCTCCCAGCTACCTGTCTTATCAGAATATAGAACATAGAAAAGCAATTAGTAGGCAAAAGAAATTGTAACTCCATGCTTTGCACCTCTGCATTGCTATGTTCAACTCCTTGTGAGAAACACACCATAAAAGTGATTGGAAGGAATGGTTGTTTTTCAACTTGCTCCATTGAGCCCACAGCCTTACTTATCAAAACTACTTTCGCATTTGCAGCTTTAAGACTCTCTATTCCAAGAAGAGAGTATGGACATTCTGAAGACCCTTGCAAACCTCTAGAACATACCGTAACCAAGATAAAGCGAGCCAATGGCATTCATTCCTAATGAACATACAAAGAGCAAAAATTCTCCTAGCCTCGTGTTTTCTCATAATATCCATATTTCCTAAAGCCATCTCTATCAAAGCAAAGGCATAAATACAATTGTAGATCTCAAGTGGCCAAAAAGTGATTCCCTTAACTCTTAATCCAAATGCTCTAATCTTAGGTACATTAGAGTTCAATAATGGCATACATCTGTATCAAGCATTTTCAGCACAATCAATCATAGTATTGAAGACCAAAATGCAAACAAAATCATGCTAGAACTCTTAACAATTGCATACCACAATTGAAGTAGTTGCCTTGTGATAGAATTTCAATGATTGCTAGAGCTTTGTATTTTCTATTCCGAGATTTGTGCAGGAGGACATCAAATCATTTGATTGAGACCAATTGTTGTGCGCACTTCATCATCGAAACCCTAAGCTTCTTAATATTTTGCAATTGCCTCACCTTCTAGCCGATCAAGCCTCCCCAATACACTTCAATCACTTCTTCCTTGTCATTTCCTTTCTTCCTTACTGCAATCATTATTCTCACTGGTGTCAATCGATAGCATACGCGTTGATCTTCCAAACTCCAGATCTCTTCAGTGTCTTTGTCTCCTTGCCTTCCAAATCTCACAATTGCACTCACGGATACATCCAACTCTATCTCACCCAATGGCCACCGGAGAGAAAATAGGACTCCCACCAAAGAAAGAAAACGGTGCTCTCATTAAGGAAATCCTAGGAGAGAAAGCTCCATTTTTTATCAAGAGTATTGATACTTTCGGTCGTCAAGATGATAAAATTTATTCTTTTAATCCTCAATGTATGTGCAACTTATTATGTCCATTTAGTTAATTATATGGTTGTTCTTACATGGTAATATAAAATTTAATGAATAAGATATATGATTTATAACTTTGTGACTTATAATAAGTATAATATGGTCTTGGAAAATTTATTCATTTGTCCTTAATCCTTATACATTACTCATCTGGTCTTATTTATAAGTCACTTCCAGCATATTTCACACAGACCAAGGAAAGCCTTAAAACTCATTAACTTTCCACTAAAATCCAACAAATTTACAACTTTACCCATATTAAATATCCATTATATCACATGAAAATAAAGTCAACACATAATAAATGAAGGGTAAACTTGTACATTCACACTAAATATTTAACGAGGTGACTTATATATAGGACCAAATAAAACCTTTTCTCTCTGCCCTATAAATAGGACCAGAGGAGTACTTCATATTTGAATAAGGTCTCTATGATGCATTTTGTTTGATTTTTTGTTGACTGAAATGTGTTTTGTTTAATTGGATCCTTGTTATTTGATCAAGTAAATTTCAATACATAAACTTCATGATATTTCATCTATAAAATTGTATGTATGGTTGTTAAAACGATGTTAAAATGGAACAGGGAAATATTTTTTTTTTGGAACATAGAAATTTCATCAAGACCATAAAACTTTTTTTTAATAAAAATTAACAGGTTATACACATTAAGGATGGATACATATAACTGGAATGTTATGCTAAAAAAAGTTTAGGGATATGATTCAAAATTGAAGTAAACTATAAGAAGCCATAAATTAATCGTTCTATGATTGTTATCTTTTTTTATTGTTTATTACTTAAACATATATTAAAATTTGAATTTGGATGTTCACATTTATTGTATGCAAAAAAAGAAAAAGAAAAAAAAAAGACATCTCATGAGATTCCACACTAGTTAGTAATTAATTATTAATATCAAAAATTGGCCCACCTTGAATAGTTAAGAAAGTAATAAGCTTGCATGGCTCCATGTTGTTGACTTCTGTTTGGGCCAATTGATTGGGCTATCTTATTTTGTTTTTGACTAGTGTTTCTCCATGTTTGTGGGGCTTGTTTCTTGAAGTTTTTTTCTTTATATTGTTTTACACCTAATGATGGGCTACTCTGTGCTTATACCTTGGGAGCCATATAAAGTGGCCCAATATGTTGTACCTCATTTTGTTTGTGTTTAATAAACTTGTCTTGTCATTTAAAAATAATATCAAGCATTAGTTGAAGGCAAAAATTAAACAATTGAATAAAAAAAAGAAGATTTTTTTTTTTTATAAACCAATCAAATAAAGGAAATTATACATCAATTTTATATAAAGAGTAACTGGAAAACCATAAAAGCAGCGACTTTATATCATTTTCCATTACGCCTCCAAGATTAGGCCATTGAACATACTTTTCTACACGTAACAATAGTGATATGATCTAAGGAGGCATCAAGCGTTGAATCTACTTAGATGATCTAATTTTTTATTAGTCTTAGCTAGAAGATGCAAAAAAGGCAAGTATTTGTAGAATGTAACTTCACCTCTTTGAAAGTTCAAATTTTATCCTATCTTATAAATGTAGCAGAAAAGCAAGTGGTTTGCTTTCTAATTATATTAGCGGTAGGCGCTAGAACAAAAGAAGATTTAGGACTGTGTTTTAATGTATTTCTTTTGCTTCTTTTTAAGGACAATTGCACTCAAGTTCAAAGTAAGAGGTTTAATTTTAGAGAAGCTCCAAGGAGTTGTTAAGAGATTTAATTTTAGAGAGGCTCCAAGGAGTTGTTAATGACAACTATTGACAATTAAAATAGCCTTAGTTAACAAGTAAAAAAGTTGTCAATAGACCTGTCTGATATTAAATATCTTAGTTGGGAACTGAGTCCAATTGTCCCTTCTTTTTATAAGATGAGATTGGAAAATGTCTGAATTTTTTTGTTAGCTCCCCATTTATCCTCACTTAATTACAAAATTGCTAATTTAATTATCCATTCTTTTAGATAGATTTATCTCTCCACCACATATTATCTTTCTTTCACATGAATGAGGCCATTTTAGGAAAACAAATTTCTTTACATATGAATTGCATTTGATTAATTTCAACGACCTCTTCGAATAACATAATCTGGTTTATCCACTCTTTAAAAAAAGAATAGAAAGAGTAGTAAAGTTGTTCTCATTCCCATACAAACTCAATTTATGGTTAGTGGTGTGTTTATAAAATTGCAACTCATGGAGTGAAGGAATGATTGTTCCTAATATGGAACAGGATGTTCTGCAGATTCACAGGCATCACAAATGTATCTTACAAGTGTAGATTCTTTTTAACAGTAGCTCACCCAAGCTCTTTTACCCCCTTTTATTGTCTTTTTTTTTTAAAAAAAAATGTCCTGCTACTACTTTTCTTTTTCTTATTTTTGGGTAAAGGGAAAAGGAGGAACGTAATAATAATGCTAAATGGAGAAGAAAGATACCCTCTCATAGGACAAAGGTTTTAGAATTAACCTCAACCCAACACCAGAATTTAACTATGAATATTGTCCCTGACATGATTGGCAAGATCAGGATTAAGCTGTTAAGTTATTAGGCTATTTGCTCTGGTGAGTTATTATAAAAACAATCAGTGGGCTTATGGAGAACCTTTGGGGCTAACACCTATTCCCAAAATATACTTAAGCCCTGATTCGAGAATGACTGAGTTTTGATTTTGGAGTTTAAAGAAGGAGGCGTGTCTAAATGAGATAGCCTATCGGGTCACAGGCTTAAACGGGCCCAAATTCATGGCTCTACCTTCATTTCTAAAATATAAAATCTACTTAATTAATTTGATTAAATTAAAAATGCTAGTTAAGTTAGTTAAAACTATATGATATTACCAAAACACCTTAAATAATTACTTTTATTCCTACCCGCCCTCTCTTACCTGTTTGATTGTTTCTTATTTAGGAGAATCAACAGGGATATTTTAGAGAAAAGTTAAGAAAAATTAGAAAGATGTCTTATATTTAAGAATAAGCATCCTAAGTCCTATATTTATAAATGAAGGGAGTAAATACAAATGTTTTAAACTAATTTATCTTGCCCCGTTAATCTATTAAAAATTGAACTTGATTTTTAATTAATTACATAACGAGTAATATATCTTTACCAGGTAAGGCCGTAAGGCGCAAGTTTTACTTTGGAATCACTCATTATTCTGGGGTTCAAGATGTATCTCAGAAAATTCGCAGGTACTTTATTATTTTTTATAAAACTGAGAAAATTACATCCTCGCCCTGATAAACCTATTAAAAAAAAAAACATTCACCTGTGGCTTCTTCCTCAAAAACACGTATCCATGTTTTAAAACAAAATTTTATTAATGATAAAAAGCGATCAAAAAGAGTAGAAATCCCAAACTAGAGCGGTCCTGAATATCCAGAAATTTCACTCCACAACTAACATACAACATTGTGAAATGAACGATAGATTATGGATTGATTGAAGCTAGCCAATAGCCATAGTTCTCATCCAACAATTAAACAATTAAACAATTATCCATCCAATAAACTGAGAAATAGTTACTACTCCTCTGTTCTTTACATTATCGGGGGCCCCACTCGTTTTCAACAGATGAACGAGCCAAAGTACCTCACCGTACTCCCAGATATCCGGCCACCTCTGGCCGCCGTCGCATCCAACCTAAGACGGCTCCTTTCACCCATATGCGGCCGCGCGTGAAGATCACCTGCGCCCAACAATTACAACATGAAATTATAATTCAACGATACATTTTTTTTAATACTTAATTTAATGATGCATACTAACACAAATGAGCAAACAACATATAATATTGTTCCCCAAATGTAGTTCAAGGATAAATATCGAAATAAATGCTGAAACTTGTTCTATATAGCTTAATGAAAATTTTCACTTGCGGAAATTTTTTCTTTTATCGCTTTGAACCGGTTCAACCCAGACCCAATAAAATCTTCAGTTTCTTCCGATCCGTAGTTGAAATTTTCTGAACTTAGGCAGTGAAAAACAGGGGTGGGAGATTGAGGAAGACAACTATGGGGATGGCTTGTCGCATGGGATCAGAAGAGGAGAGATGAGCCGAAGGAGAAAATACTTTGATGACGTGGTGAGCTGTGAGCTTTCAGATTAATTGGGCGGCCAGGCCACTTCTCAGAATCCTCTCATCCTGGCCACCCAATTAATCTGAAAGCTCACAGCTCACCACGTCATCAAAGTATTTTCTCCTTCGGCTCATCTCTCCTCTCCTGATCCCATGCGACAACATGCAAGTTTACGAAGGACTTGAAATGGCCACCAACAAGATCACATGAACTGAACTAACGGCATTCTTCATCACCTCCTCGGAGACACTACATCATCTTCTTCTTCCCGACGACCTCGTTGGCTACGAATGGATGCTAATTCAGTCTACCACCGACTTCGCCGGAAAATGGGAGCCACCGGCACCCGAAAATCATGGCTCCCCATCGACCTCGCATCCCGTTTTGGCTGCTCAGAAATCATCGAAGCCAACAAAATACAACTATACAGTGGAGATTATGGCATCCTAAGGTTATTACTGCAAGTGCGGCAGTAACACTCAAAACAGAGCATGCCATACGCATGATCCAGTTCGCCAGAGAAAATCAAGCATGGGTTTGATTACTCAAGACATAAGCGTTAACCATCTAAATGAAAGAGAGGGATATGATCTTGGGTTTTGAATGGAAGCTACTCTGAAATAATCTACTGCGATAAAGTATAACTCTACAAAGGACTTGAAATCGCCACCAACGAGATCCCATTAACTGAATTAACGGCAGTAACATGGAAGGATAGAGGGGTGAGAGAGCTAACGTCAAGAAGGTAGCAGCCGCCGGAAGCAGCTTCTCACTCTACCCAGCAGCGACTTCTTCCTCTCCCCTGTGAGTTCCTCCCTCAGCGTCATGTTTAGCGCGAGCTGGTCCTGTAGCACCTCGATTCTCGCCGCAGCAGCGATCATCCGTTCTTCTTTCGCTAAGCGATCGTCCACCCTCTTTCTGTTAATCTTCGTTTCTGCATCAAATAATGCATTCTCTCTCTCTAAGTCCTTCTTAATCTGTTTTATTCGTGAATCTAGGTGTGGTAAGAACTCATCCATGCCTTTGAGCTAATTGTTCTGTGTATTACGGGTCCAAAGCCACCATTTATAAAGATTTTACCCACCCTCCTGCCAGCTGCCAGTTGTGTTTCCTCTCCAAAATGAGAGAAGAAATGTCAAAAGAAGGCACAATGTCTGAAAAGTGAGAAGTTGGACTTATTTATAAGTCAGTTTGAAAATAAATCAGATTGAAAATAAGTTAGATTGTGTAATGATTTTTATATTTGGATGAGCTGTTAAAAAAATGAATTTTAAGTTAATTGAACTTTTAAACATGTTTAGATGGACTTCTTGAAAAGTAAAGTTAAGATGAAAATAAGTCAGAATTTGTAGACCCCACCAAAATAAGATCTTATTTTTAAAAATAAATCACTTTTTTCAACTTGTGCTTATTTCCTCCATAAATTCTTATTTTTCCTATAAGAACTTAATTTTATAAGTCCAATCAAATACATCAAATTAAACTTTTTTCATAATAAATCATTTTAATAAAAAATAAGGAATTATTTAAAAGGAAAAGCCCAGCCAACCATACCAAACCAGAATGAGAGGAAAATATGTGAATAGAAGGCATAATATTACTAAGGAGTGCTTTGATGCACTTCTGAAAAGTTGACTTATAAGCTGTTGAAAATAAGTTAGATTGTGTAATGATTTTTATGTTTGGATGGGTTGTTAAAAAAATAAACTTTAAGTTAATTGAACTTTTAAACATGTTTAGGTGGACTTCTTGAAAAGTAAAGTTAAGATGAAAATAAGTTAGAATTTGTGGACCCCACCAAAATAAGATCTTATTTTTAAAACTAAATCCCTTTTTTCAACTTGTACTTATTTCCTTATAAGTTCTTATTTTTCCTATGAGAATTTTTTTCAACTTATGGAGTTCTTATTTTTCCTATGAGGCTCAACATTTTTCCAGAGGTGCAGCTACATTTTTCCAGAGGTGCAGCTTGTAGCTTTTCTTATTTTTCCTACAAGGTGCAGCTTGTAGTGTTTCCTGGTGCAGCTTGTAGTGTGAGACTATTTTTCAACTTGTGGGCCCCACATTATTATCACGACACATTTGCATCTCTCTTAAACGGTCAACACTCATCCTGCACATGTGCTTTCTTCTTCTTCTTCTTCTATTTTTTCGATAAAAGGGGTATATTTGTCGATGAACAATTATCAAAAGACTATTTGATACAATAAAAGTTTTTGTGGTACTTAATTACCAATGAACAATTAAACTAGGAGTAATATTGCCAACGACCGTACAACTAACCACACACATGGCGTTACGTGTCACCACACACATGGCATTGTGTATGTCTCCATCGGTAAATTTGCTCCTATTTCAAAATTTTATTGATAATTAAGCACCACAAAAGTTTTTATTGTGTCAGATACTCATTGTTCATTAGTAAATATCCACTTTTACCCTTTCTTTTTGGTAACAAGTTTGTGCCTTCTTTTATTATTATTTTCGGGATTATCACATCACACCAGCTCCCTCTTCAACACTCATCCGGCTCATCCCTTCCCCACCTCCCTGACTCTCTCAATCCTCCTTTTCTCTCACGCCTCTTCCCCCTCCATCTCTCAGGTTTTCATTTAAAAAAATATCAAGTTAATTTAAGTACTTCTCCTAATCCTAAACATAAGACCTATTTCATTTCAGGAGATAAGTTTAATCTTAAAGACAATAAATTTTTATAATCGTTCCCAACTTTTCTCTAAATGATCCGTATTCATTATTCTTGATACTAAACAAACAAGAGAGAGGGTAAAAAAACAAAAGAGAGGGAGGTGGAGTTGTGGAGATAAAAATATGGTTATGGTGTATTGGTAATATCATTTGAGATATGAACATCGTATTGATATTATATTTATAACAGTGCTTACATATTTATGTCCATCAAGTTGATTACTTTTTCACTCCTAAAATTTTATCTGCCCTTTTAAAAAAGGGGGAATTTTAGAGTTGTGTATTTTCCATAAATAAAACAAGTGAGTGTCAGTGGAAACTTGACAAAAAAAAAGTTCCATGGAAATAGGTAACAATGAGAACGGACATGGACGCCAAACATGATTTATATTATCTTTAATTTTTAATATAGTTAATTAATTTGATGAGATTAAAAATTTTAGTTGAATTAATTTTTTAAATAAATGTATGTTTTCTTTTCTAATATATTGTTGTTAATTTTGTGCATTAGAAACCTCTTGATGAAATCGCTTGATAAGTACTATAGATATAGATACCTTGGGAGAAAATTATGAATTTGAAGACAAAATTGATTTAATTTTATATTTAGCACAAAAGCAAACCAACTGTTTAACTTTTATATTAATAACCAGAGGTAGTATTTTTTCTTTAAGATCATACGTGGTGGAAATAAATATGTACCGCTTAGTACAAAAAAAAAAGGAAATAAATATGTATTGCTTTGGTCCTCTCTATAAGTCCATTTTGTGAAGAAAAAAAATTCTATTCCTTATTTTAAGTCTGCTTTAGGAGAAAATAATGTGAGTGGTACAATTTAAATTGGTTAGAAGGCATAGAATTTTGATTCTCATATTAATATGGTCAGAAATCATATACATTGGATTTCTTTTTATTAAAGTCTTGTAGACTAATATTTTTTGAAACTTGTGGTGTGAGAAGAAGTGAAATAAAATCTCTAAATTTGGTATGCTCATGAGCAATTTATGAGGTGTATACTTGAAAAAAAAACTTTGGGTTAAAGGCCGTATTTGCCCCTGAAGTGTGCAACATGTTATATAGTGGACGCTTACCTTCAGGGGCAGATATGATACACCTTATACACTTCAAGGGTAAATATGACCTTTAACCAAAAAAATTGAAATTTTAAGCTAGATGCACAAATAATAAATGGAAAATAAATCAAATTCAAATCTCTCTCTCTTTTTTTTATAACATTAAATCTCTTATTAATTGTATACATAACATAATAATAGTTTATAATTTATTACTCCCTCTGGTCCTAAATATAAGACTATTTATCTAATTTGATTAAATTAAAGATGTTAGTTAAGTTAGTTAAAATCACATAAGATTACTAGTGCATCCTAACCATCTACCTTTAACCCTACCCTCCCTCTCTTATTTTGTTATTATTAAGGAGCATAAATATGGATAATTTGGGGAAAAATTGGGAACAATTATAAAAAGATCTTTTTTCTTAAGATCAAATTCATATCCTCAAATATTTGAGGTCCTATATTTAAGAACAAATTGGGTAGTGTAAATTTGTAATTGATGCTTTTGAAATAAAGGGTTGTGGGAGTCAAGGAGATGGGGAAGGGATGACCGAATAAGTGTGGAAGAGAGATGCAGATGTGACGGATATTGTGAGAGACAATAATAATAAAAGAAGGGTAAAATAACAAAAATATCCTTGATCTTATTGCAAAAGAGCTGCTAACACCTTTAATAAATGTTGGGTGCAAAAATGCCCACAAACTTTTGAAAAAAGGCGAAAAATACCATCTCTGTTAAACTTTCTAACTGCCGTTAAGTGGTGATGAAAAAAGCAAACTGGGGAAGTCACGTAGAACAATTTTAATGTATAACTTGATTGATTGATTCTGTTATTGCTTGTGTTTATTCGTCCAAATCACCCTCCTCACCCTTTGGCGCCATTGAGTATCACTGTACATAAATAGCTGAACTCTCAACCAAATGCTTTCAATGCTTCACAAATCTTTAATAATAGATGAATTCATCTGTGATTACTATTATTTAAGCCAGCTTCTTACTGTAAACTCAGAAGATTTGAAGAAAACCCTGCTTGCTATATTTTCCTAAAGCTCGCTTCTCCCTTCTTCGATCTCGCCCTCATCTTCTTCCCTTGTTTCTTTGTCTTCACTCTCACTTGCTGAATGCGTGTTACTTTTGGAGAAGAGGGTTTTGGGTTTTCAAAAGCACATCCTCTTTTCTTCCCTGTGGTTGGGAACATAGGGGAGGATTGGCCATTACCTCCTTTTATGCTTTCATTGTTTCTGAGCCTTCTGCTTAGAGTAGTAGAGAGAGAAATTTGAGCGTGTTCTCTGTTTTGATCTGGGCTGAGAATGGACTTTGAAGAGAGCTTCAGGATGAGGAGGAAGATAAGTGAGAGGTGAAGCATATGAATAGCTTGCTGGTGCTGTTATTATGATGATGGGGTATCTCTGCTTCCATTAAAGTTCCTATCTTGAATCAAACAAAGATATAAAAAAACTAAAGCATGGCGAGTGACTGAGAGAATCAGAGGGGGTTTTGTTTTTGGGGTTTTTTTATCCTAGAGCTTAAGTTGATGAAGAAAGGTCAAAGCTTTAATGGTGGGTGAGATGGGATTTATAGAGAGAGTAGTTCTGCAGAATATAGATTGCAGAACACAGTGTATGAATGATTATGAGAGAGAGGAAGATTAATTGAAGATGACGAAAAGCTGTTTGTCTTTAGCTGAATGTAACTGCGATTTTTTCTTATCCCTTGCTTCTTTCATTTTGCTCTTTTCGTTATTTTAATTTAATCCTATTGTTTGTTTGTTTCTTTTTTAAATTCTGCTTGCCATCTCGCCGTCTACTTCAACACATTTGTGAGGATAAATTTTCAAACAGCCTCTGCCATCTCACTGCCCACATCATCGCCTTTGGTCAATTGTTTTAAACAAACAGTCAAAATTAATGGGCATTAATGGATATGGTATTTTTGGGCCTTTTTCAAATGTTTATGGGCTTTTTTGCACCCAACATTTGTTTAAGGTGCTAGCAGCTCTTTTGCAATAAGATTAGGGGTATTTTTGCTCTTTTACCCATAAAAAAATGCACTTGAAGCGATTTATTAAACGAGGGAGAGAGAGTGATCACTGACATAACGACAAGTAAGAGGCCACATGAGATGAAGCTGGGTGACATGTATTCATTCTATTGGTCAGGGCAGAATTTTGCTTGTACTATCAGAGTACCTAAGAATCCATCTTCAGTCTAAGTCCCAAAAAACCCACCTTTAATTTGAAGATTTTGTGGGACCTCATATTTATTAACCCCCTTCCCAATACCTCTAGATAATTTTCCCCTTTTTTTTTTTTGCCACAAAGTCTTTTTCCTATTATGTATATTACAAAGCTCTTAAATAATAAAAGCAAAGTAATATAAATTTTTTTAAATTAATGGTTGGCTTAATAACTATAGCATTAATGGATTACTTTTTAGAACTTCATATATATATTTTGGTGCTCAAAATATTTATTGTGCATGATGTTCTAGACAAAATGTTTTATGGGTGGATTTAGAAATCAACCCTTTATTTTATGAGCAATATATGTGTGTATCATATTAACACGATTTCAACTTCTAAAAATCATTTTTACAATGTTGTAATGAGTAAAAGTTTAAATTGTATAATGTAAAGGGTGGTTAAAAAAATTTGTTCAACAAACATAGTAATGTAACAAGTTAGAACATCCCAGAGGTTGAGGAGTGAGAGGGAGAAATAAAAGAGGGTGAATAAAATTAGAATATTGTAATAATGATATAGGTAATGCAGTCTATATATATATATATATGTTACAAATTATTTCTCTCTTCCTTAAAAAAACCATTATATGAGGGAGGTGAGGACTAGAAAAAAGACGAATTTTTAACCTACCCTCACTCAGTCCAAAAGGAAATTAAAAAAAAAAGATTATATTCAGTATAAAAGAAGACAACTTATATCAAACAAATCTTATTATTTGTCAATAACAAGTAAAAAGGTCAATGTTAACAAGTCAAGTAGTATATTGCATATTTTTAATATCCCAACAATAGAACAATACCCCATCTATTTTCTCTCCTCAACCGGAAGAGTTGGTAGGTTTTCTCTCTCTTGGGATGTGTGCACTATTTTTCGGGTGGAATGGGAGATCTTGGCGATAGGAAAGAACCACAAGATGGGAAGCAAGAAGGGATAGAAAGCCAAGGAGCAAAGACAATAAAGAAGTCGAAGAAAGAAGTGAAAGAAGATTCAATAATGTCTGATAGGATGATCAACGCAGAAGATTGGGAAGAACAAGACTCAGAAGGTAGAGGAACGCCCAAGGCAAAAATACCAATAGCGCAAGAGTCATATAAAGATTCACTATTAGGTTTTAAGGGGAGGGAATTTAATGGGGTAGGCCATGGAGGACCCATAAGTGAGGAGGACCCACTACTGTCTGACTTAAAAGACCAAGAATGGAAACTTCTTGAACCATCAGAGGAGATCAAAAGACTGATGGAAATTTATCCAACAGTGCCAATATCAGAATTAGAGTTCAATGAAGACCGTAGACCATGGAATAATGCCCTAATAATTACTGTACTAGGTGCAAGGTTCAAGCTTTACAGGCTGAAGGAATGTCTAAGTAGGCTATGGAGATTTAGTGACTATGAACTTATAGACATCCCAAACAATTATTTGATTATTCATTTTCTGGAGGATGCAAGCTGGGGTATCAAATACAAAAGGGTTTTATTTGAAGGTCCATGGGTAGTGGCACAACATAGTGTGTTTGTTCAAAGGTGGTCACCATTCTTTGACCCCTTCCATAACCCATATGGTAGAATTGCTACATGGGTCAGAATTCCAAACATTCATATCCACTGCTACTCCAAGAAGTATATGTGGAGACTTGGAGATATGATAGGAAAAACCTTGAAGGTTGGCATGCATACACTGAGGACCACAGAGGAACACAAAATAAAGGTGGAGATGGGGAGATTTGCAAAGATTTGTGTAGAACTGGATCTACTGAAGAAATTAGTGCCTAAAGTCATTTGCTCTGCTGCTTTGTTCAACATTGAATATGAGGGCTTGGGACTAATTTTCTTTGATTGTGGTAGATATGGGCATAGGCAAGAATCATGCCTGTGGAAACCATCCTCATCTGTGAAGAACTCGTAATCAGCATGTCAGGGAGGAATGGAAGCACCAACACCACCACCGCTGGAAAAAAGGCGTCACCGGAGAAAAATACGGAGGAAGAAAATGGCTTTGGACAATGGATGCTAGTCAGGAATACTCCTCATAGTCGGGTACCTAGATCTGCAGATATCAGAGGAAGGAAAGCTAATTTAGGCCATAATGAAAAGGGTGAACAAAAAGGTGGTAGAAACAAATTCTCATCCAAGTTCTCTGCGCTGGCTGAGGAGGAGATGAGACAGAGGAACAGCCGGCTCTGATAATTACAGAGGAAAAAATTCAACATCTGTCACGTGAGGAGGGAGAATCGATGTTTTTATTGGAAGACAAGCAAGGGAGTCTAATCAAATGGGCAGGGAAAAAGAAAAATAAGGAAACAAGGAAGGCCTAAGAATCTCATAGAGTTAAGTACCAAAAGGTGGGTATGGGGAAAGAAAACGCCAAACCCATTTAGTCGAGAAACAGATATAGACCCAAAAGGAAGAGCTTACTACAACAGGTCTGATCAAGCCCAAGCCAGGAAAAAAGATACAAAGTACAAGGTCCCATGTAGTAGTGGGGGGAGCATGAATTCGCTGGAGCTCATAGAGATGGTAAAGCCCAATAAATAGACTAGCAATCCAACCCAAGAAGATCAAGAGATGGTTCAAAAAGAAAATTAGACTTTCTGCATTGATACATCAGACCCAATGACCAAAGAAGAATGTTGATGCTATAAGAGATGAGGTGACAAAACACCGATCAGAACCTGGAATGGGTTTTCAGCCATCATCAATCCAAACTTCAAACATGAAGAAAGGATGAAACAAGGGTGGGAAAGTAATACCTCCTAATCTCCAGGCTGAAGCGAGTGAGAAGACGAGGGTGAAACACGACAGTGAAAGGGAAGCACCGGACATATAGGTGTGTGCGGACCTGCCTAATCCTATTTCTAATTGATTTAATGATTATATCATCATGGAACTGCTGTGGGGCCGGTAGCAAAGTGTTCCTCCGAATTTTGAAGGATGTGGTAAAGTATGGAATTCAATTTATGAGTCTATTTGAAACCAGAGTAAGTAGTGATAGAGCTGAGAGAGCAATTCGAAAAATGGGGTTTAACAAGTGGATTATAGTAGAAGCATTAATATTTGTAGGAGGGATTTTGATTATGTGGAATGAATGGGAAACCACTGTTGAATATATCTAGTCATTAACACAACTGTTACACTGTCAACTCTAAAAAAATCAGGAGAAACTGTTACAACAACATTTATTTATGGGGATACATCTGCCTTGAAAAGATCTACATTATGGGATTCTCTGGAGAATATTGTGAGTACGGTCAGAGGGGCATGGATCTTGATGGGGGACTTCAACTCTTTCTTAAGCTCAGAATATAAGGTAGGAAGGAGTTCGCTAAACCATCGAGATATGTTGTTATTCCATGACTGGATCCAGTCCTGTAATTTGCTTGAAGTTCTAGTAATGGGGGATCGATTCACTTAGGAAAAAGAAGTGGTAAGGGAGAGGCTTGACTGGGATTTTTGCAACTTTGAATGGGAAATAACGCATCCTCAATTCAAAGTATTCCACCAACTCTGCTTTAAGTCAGATCATGGGATTTTGGTGATTGCCCAGTAACCATGATAACAGGAAAGTCAATCAAAATACATTCAGATACCAAGCAGTGTGGAGGCTTGAGGAAGACACGAATCCGGTTAAGGAGTCCTGGGACGGCAAAAATTGGCTTGAGGGTAGGAAAATATTTGCAGAAGAAGCAAAGACATGGAATGACAAAAAGGCGGGAAATATTCCAAAAAAGAGAAGAGAAATCATAAGAAGATTAGAGGGGATTGATAGAGCTAGACAAAGAAATTCAGCCAATGGCCTGTTCAAGCTAGAAAAAAAACTGTGACTGGAATATGTGAAATTGAGTAATCAAGAAGAACTCCTATGGTACCAAAATTCTAGATGTAAGTGGCTTTAGTTTGGTGACAAAAATTCAAAATTCTTTCATGCCTCAGTCATATTGCAGAGAAAGAGGAACATAATAGAAATTCTCCAGAATGATGAAGGGCAGTGGATGTCGAATCATGGGGAGTTAAGGAAGATAGCGTTTGAGTTCTACCAAAGACTATACACGAGAGATGCAGATGTCCTTCCAGCTTCAAACTGGCCCAGGAATTTTCCTCCGCTAAATGAACATGATTTGGCAAAGATTCAAAGAGATATTGAAGACTTGGAGATAAAGGAAGCAGCCTTTGAAATGGGGGCATTTAAGGCACTAGGCCCAGATGGTCTCCAAGCTCACTTCTTCCAATCGCATTGGAACTTAATGGACCGAAAATATGTTCTCTAATTAAAGAAGCGGTCAGGCATCCAAGTAGACTGAAGGATTTCAATCAAACAAAGATTGTTCTCATCCTGAAGATTGATCACCCGAAGAGACTATCAGACTTCAGACCTATCTCACTATGCAATGATAGCTTCAAAATATTAACGAAAGTGATTGCGAATCGTCTGAGGGGGTGTATGGACTACTTAGTGAGCCCAAATCAATGTAGTTTCATCAAGGACCAACAATGATTCAACAATATTATCATTGCACAGGAAGCTCTTCACATTATGAGAACAAAGACAAGTGGGGATGGGTATGTGACAATCAAGGTTGATATGGAAAAGGTATATGATAGACTAGACTTGGGTTTCATTCACTTAACCTTACAAAGTTTAGGTCTGAGAGAAGAGTTTACCTAGCTTATCAATGAGTTGTATCTCATCTACCTCAATGCAAGTGGATTGGAATGGCACTCTATCTCAACCCTTTAAGCCTTCTAGAGGGTTAAGACAAGGAGACTCGCTCAATCCAGACCTTTTCATTTTATCTATGGAGCGATTAGGTCAAATTATTTAACATGAAGTAGAGGATGGGAGTTGGAAACCCATGATGCTCAGCTCATGTGGACCAAGCATATCTCCCATCTTCTTTGCAGACAACTTGGTACTCTTCTGTGAAGCTTCTCTAGACCAAATAGAGGAAGTGAGAGCCGTTATGGAATTCTTCTGTGGAGTTTCTGGACATAGGATAAGCCTTTAAAAGTCAAAGATGTTTGTGTACCATAGAGTCCATTCCAGCAGGGCAAACATATACAGTCAGATGCTAGGGATTAAACTATCGGCAGATCTGGGGAAGTATCTTGGTGTTCCCCTGCTTCATAAAAGGGCAATCAAGACAACTTTTGCGCCACTTATGCAAAAAGTTCAGAGGAAATTAGCAAATTGGAAAGGAAATTTTCTGAATATGGCAGGAAGAACGGTGCTAATAAAATCAGTGCTGACAGCTCTCCCTTCTTATCAAATGCAAACACTCCTCCTACCAAAGGGTGTTCTTTTGGAGATAGAAAAATTAAGCAAGAACTTCCTCTAGAATCATGGACAAGAAACGAGGAAGATGCATCTTATTTCATGGGATACCATAAAAGAGACTAAGGAACAGGGCGGCTTAGGCATCAAAGATCTCTAAATGCAAAATGTAGCATTTATTCTGAAGCTTTGTTGGGGACTAGCTACAAAACCTCAGGCGCTTTAGGTGAAATGTCTTCGGACTAAATATGAATGTGGGGATGAAGTTATGCCTATTGTGGAAAAGAAGAGACATTAATCGGCTGTTTGGCAAGCAATTACATCAGTATGGCACTTATCCAAGAGGAAAATTGAAAGACAATAAGGGATGGAGCTACTACTAGAGCATGGGAGGACCTCTGGACCTCGTTGGCGCTCCCATTAAAACAATATGCGGTGAGAGAACTAAACGGGGAGGATTCAAGAATGATGGTTAATGATTTTGTAACGGCCAATGGGACTTGGAATGTTACTAAATGGCTCTACTTTCTCCCTAAGTGGATAATGACCAAAATCCAGATGGTCCAACCTACTAGAAGAGCTAAAAAAGACCAATTTGTTTGGAGACCATCAAGAGATGGTAATTTCAGTGTGCAATACAAGATGATACAAGAGCAACCAGATGATGTAACTGGTGGGCTGTGGAAAAAAATATGGAAGTGGAACATTCCGAAGAAAAATACCAACTCTTTGAGAGTAGCTAGATTACCACAAAACTCATCTGAGTGTCCATTTGAGTGTAGTAGTGAGGAACAATTATTGATACACTGAGAGAATGTGAGGAGGCAAATAGAGTATGG
This sequence comes from Mimosa bimucronata, assembly GCA_037074515.1. Classification (NCBI taxonomy): domain Eukaryota; kingdom Viridiplantae; phylum Streptophyta; class Magnoliopsida; order Fabales; family Fabaceae; genus Mimosa; species Mimosa bimucronata. The sequence goes on along the minus strand of CM073445.1, from coordinate 28,455,393 downwards.
ATTTCACAAATTAAACCTATACGTATATGTGCGTTTTTAAGTGGTAATTTGTAGGAATGGTTGCGATGGAACTCACAAAGTAAACCAGGTGCTGACAAAGTGTCAACGTGGAGCTGGCCGGATGTATTTAGCAAAACCTGCTGGATCATTTGGAAGAACTGATGCAGCAAGATGTTTGAACAAAAAAGTGAGACACCGGCCATCCTTGTTCATAGGGTGATCTTCAGCATGTACGAAAAAGTGGAGAATGATCAATATAAGCACACCATTTTCAACATGACAACTGCGGATGGAGGCAAGTGGTCGACACCACCAGAGGGATTTGTGAGAGTCGACGTAGATGGATCAGTCTTCAACCAAGAGCAAGCAACAGGAGGAGGTGTTATTCGTGACAGCAATGGTAGGTGGAGGGGAGGCTTCAAGCAAAATTTTGGCTTTGCAAGATCAACAACTGCTGAGTTCCTAGCAATCAGAGCCGGTCTTCAAGTAAGCAAGTTTCTAGGTTTTCCAAGAATCAAACTGTATACCGATTCATTGGAGGCTATACAACTTATTCTAGCTGAGGGAGAGAAGGAACACCCATTGTGGGAATTTATACAGGACATTAGATCGATGGTTGCATCGGAAGGGGAGCTGGAGATTATCCATAGTCACAGGGATGCATTAACTATAGCAGACCTTCTAGCTAAACAGGCGCGGGGTGCTGATAGGGAGCTGACCATCTTGGATTCACCGCCAAGTGAGTGTATGGCGATGCTGTATCAAGATCTTCAAGGACCGCATTGGATACTAATCCACGGCAAAGGAGCTGACAGGGCTCTATAGTGTAACCAACAAGCTTTAGCTTGCCTTGCTATCAAAAACAAAAAACAAAAAAAAACAAAACAAACTTTCCTTTTTATTACACTTGGCCTCTGAGTCATCGCCATCCATCCTTCAACCAGCAACCTCATCTGCGCCTACGACCAACTTTCCCACTCACATCAGCAGAAACATCGTTCTTTTTCTACTTGAAATCTTGGGACCTGAAATAAATTTGGCAGCACTTGAAATCTTCTACTTTGAAATAGAATGGAAAACCTGATGACGAGATACTAGCGGCCTCCAATAGATTGGGAGAAAAACTACTCTCATCCCATTACCCCTTTATCATCCAATGATACATAATCTACCAAAATAGCTTCACACCATCTTGCTCGCTCTCATTTTCCCAATCTGGGCGGGTGGGTTGGAATTAAATGTATAATATTACAAATGTTATTATTATAGTATTCATAACTATTGTGTTTATATAATGTATAATAATAAATTATAATAATAGATATATATTAGTATTATTATAATGATTAAATTTGATTTATAATATTGTAAATTATATTGATATGCTATCAAGTGCGAAGCTGTCTCTATGAAAATAATGTTTCTTTTTCCCTCCTGATTGTTAGCTTCTCTCCTCTTCTCTTCCCATCCTCTTCCCTCCTTTACTCCAAAATTATATAGTGTTGGAGTCAAATTTTTTTTGTTTGGTTTTATCATTAGATTCTATATAAAATTGGTGACATTTTGATATCTCTAAGTCAAACAAGGTAACGTTACAACTCCTCCCCTCTTAACCTCTTATTATTAATCTAAATAAGGTAATATTTAAATCTCTCCACCCTCCTTCCTTCCTGGGGTAACTCCTTCCCATTGTTGAACCAGAGTACTCATTTCGGTTCAAAATATAAAAGGTGAAATGACAAATTTTTTGGTCAAAATATAAAAGGTAACATGTAAAGGTCATAATAATAAATGTTTGTTTTTTATTTATACCCTTATATATTAAATGACGAAAGGATGTAAGAGAAAGTATGTATAATAAATGAGTGAGGGAAAAAATAAAAATTTTATCAAATCTATCCTTAACAAATGATTTTAACATATTTTTATTAGTATGTGTAAATGGTTGACTACTCTTATCAAGAGGAGTACCCCAATTTGGGTTGACAAAATGTCAAAATCTCTGACCCTCCCATTCTAGAGGGATTCAAGGCAGCAAAAACATTTTGTCATGTGATGACGATTTTACATTTCATTATCTTCAATCTATTGTTTCTCCCTCCTTCTTTCCCCATCTTTCCATCTTCAACATGCCTCCACTGGTCTATCCAGAACTAAAAACGGTAAAGCGAGTCATGGAGCGTTAGAAGAAGATGATGATGAAGCAAATGGTGGGGGGTCTTGATGCGTGGGCGATAACTTACGCAGAGGACACATCATGGGAATCTTTGCAAGAAAGAGGATGAATCTGGAATGCTTCGTCCCATAGATAATAATCAAAGCCATTTACCATGCTCAGTATCGCAGGTGCTGCTCGGATTCAGAAGGGCCTTATTCGCTACCTATACATTGACATTGACATGTCCAAGGTATTTTATTTGTTGCTCAAAATATAGTTCTTGTGTGAATATCACGTTTCATTATTAGTGTTTGCAGTTGGCTTTTTGGCAAGATGGAACAACATAATTTTGTCATCCCCAATCAAAAAATTGAGTTTTAATCGGAGGACATAGTGCTTAATTAGAACATAGAGGTTCATATAATTCTAGGAATTAAGCTTACTTAATTTCAGTGGTTGGAGTCGATTTCAATGTGGGTGTAAGTGGATTTACTTTTGTAAGGGTCTTAGTTGCTACCTCTACTTTTCTATTGACACGTCCAAGGTATTCTATTTCTTGCTCAATAGTTCTTGTGTGAATATCATATTTTATATTGGTGTTTGCAGTTGGCCTTTTGTAACACATAGGTTGAGGTTGATAGATTTCTAAGAATTAAGCTTAATTTTAGTGTCTGGAATCAATTTCAATCTGGATATAAGTGTGTTTACTATTTCAATTCTCTAATACAGAACATGGTTTTTCTCATTATGTGAAGGCAGCAGCAGAGACTGACTTCCGTCCATGTAGGATGGCTGTGATGAGAAAACAAGTTGAGGCATTCATTAGGGATTTTTTTTATAGAACCCACTGAATCATGTTGATCTAGTGACTGTAAAGGATGGAGTTTCTCACTGTGCTTAGCAAAACTTGGTGGCAGTCCTGAGTCCCATAATAAAGCTTTGATGTGTAAAATGGAACTCTCTAGATCATATCCCATCATTTGGTCATTGAGAAGTTCTAATCTTATATTCTACTCTTAATACATGCGATCCTGGTGATATCAAGGAAACCATCCAAAAATGCAAAAATGGTAAAATAAGTTGCTGAGTCATTGGTCTTGCTGCTGAAATGTTTATATGTGACCGTCTTTGTCAGCAAACTGGAGGAACATACTCTGTTGCAATGGATGAGGTTAGTTGAAGTGTTTGGTTTTAATTAGACCTTCTTATCATTATTCCCCTCACCCCCTCTTTAAAAGTGTTTAATTTTTGTTTCCCTGAAAGAGCCCTAGTCTGAAGATGACTCTGTACAAGGATTTAGAATCTCATAGAATGTCTTTCCACTCAAAAAGAAAGACATTCTATGAGATTCTAAATCCTTGTACAGAGTGATCTTCAGACTAGGGCTCTTTCAGGGAAACAAAAATTAAACACTTTTAAAAAAAAAAACATTGAATGTCTTTCTAATATTGCACATGGCTAATCTTTAAAGCTTTTTCACATAGGGCGTCCCCCACCCCCCCCCCCCCCCCAAAAAAAAAAAAATTCATACAGTTACATCTTATATGGGCCCACCTGAAAGAGTTAATTCTGGAGCATGCACCGCCACCTCCGGCAATAGCAGAGTATGCTACTGCTCGTTTAATTCCTCAAAGAGCAGCTGAGGGTTCCATTGCAATATGTACATGCCATGAAGAGGCTAAGGAAGGTGGTGGATACACTTGTCCAAGATGCAAAGTACGTGTTTGTTTGTGAGCTTCCAACTGAATGTTGTATATGTGGATTGACCCTTGTCTCGTCACCACGTTTGGCAAGGTCATATCATCATCATCTCTTTCCAATAGCTCCTTTTGATGAGGTGCCTTCATCTTCTCGAAATGACCCACATTAGAAGCTTCCCAACTCTTCTTTTGGCTGCCAACAATGTCTTCTTAATCCAGGTTATGTTTATAGAGAGGCTCATTGAGCTTGAGTTTCATCAATGTGTATGGTGATAAACAATCATTTTTTCAAGACATGAATCTTAGTGTTCTAGTCATCATGGTGATGCATCTGTGAATTGATGAAAAATGACTTGAGCTTTATTGTTCTTGATCGCATTTGATTATCTGGCAGAACAAGTTAAACCTTGTCGGTTTAGAGTATTTATTTATTTACTCTTTGTGCAAATGGCATATAATAACATCACCCAATAGATGAGAATCCTCAGGAATTTCAACAAACAAGGTTGTAAAATTCTATGCTTTTCCTGTTTTCTTCAACATTCATTGTGAAATATCTCAATGTGACAGAAGACTATTCTAGTGTTGATCTATTTTTTAACATCTTCTATGCCTTATTGGCTCTTGTACAGGAAACAAGCCCAGTCTTTCTGTCATTTGCCTCAAATGCAAACACCACTTCTGCCTTGATTGTGGGGTCTATATTCATTAGAGCTTGCACAACTGCCCTGGCTGTGAGAGCACTAGGCATCCTAAGATGGTCACTGCAGAATGATTGGCTACCTCCTCTCTTCCATTTCAATGGCAATATAGCATCAGTATCTAAAAGATTCTCTACGGTCTCGTTCTCACTTCTTTGTAGCATGGATTTGAAGGACTTGATAATAGGTGCTGATTCAATACTGTCGGATTAGTGAGATTACAATTGCCCATGGGCTCTTTTGATCGGTCATTTGACCTTGATGCAAGCCCCGGGACACCATATACCTTTCAGGGAACAAGGTACATAATTTATATCAGCATAACAGTTATTTATCATTTTAACAACCACATCTTTTGATCTCTTTCCCTCTTTACTTCGGCAAGGAATTCTATGCCATGCTCAAAAGCTGATGGTATTTGCGTTGCCAGCATTTCATGTTTGAGCTGTAAATATTGGGCTTTTCATCTAATAGATTTTGGTCATTAAATTTCTATATGTCGACTTTGTATGACATTTATTTACATTTGTTTTGCCCTTGTGATTATTGCTGTTTGACTTCCAACCTCAGCTCTATGTCTTAAATAAAGTTGGGATAAGGATGGCTTCAGTACACGTATTAGTTACATTGTCAAAAGTTGACAGCTGTTTGGTATGCAACCAAGGTGAGATATTAACTTTAATCAATTAATATCTGTATTTTTATTAGGAGAAGACCAATCAAACACACTCAAACTCATGTAAAGATTCAGTTAAAAAAAAAACACATGTAAAGACGAACATTCATTAACACCCACTTCTTGTGTGATCATCAATTCCTCAGAAACACATATCCATGTTTTAATCATTCATTAATAATTGTTTCATCCAACAATTATTCAATAAACTGAAAAATAGTTGCTACTCCTCTGTTCCTTCACATTCTCGGGGTACCCCACTCGTCTTCAACAGATGAAGAACCCAAAGTCAAAGTCAAAGCACCCATATGCGGCCGTGCGTGAAGATCACCTGCCCCCAACATCAGATTGCAATTCAACGGTACATGCTCATACAAATGCTTAAACAACGTAATATGATTCTCCAACTGAGGGAGAACAATGTAGCTAGTTCAAGGATAATTATCACCCGCGTCAGTTGCCCAACTCAACTCGGCCACCAATCTGATTTGATCTTTTTTCCCTTAAAAAAATTAAAATTAAAAGAAAAGGACTTAAAAAAAAAGCCTAACCCAGCTCGCTGCTTCCGTACCTCTCATCTCTCTTCTCTCTCTGTCCCGTCTACTACTTTGCCGCTGGAGTCCCTGTTAAGTTTAACCGTTAAAAGAAAAGGACTTAAAACAGAGCAAGGCATACCACTTCAACATTCACGCATTTAAACGACATACAGTTTCATAACAATAGAGGAAGAAGAAAGAATGTGAAACTCACCTCATCAAGCTTTTCAATGAGCACAGAGCGACATACCATTTCATAACATCCATGATTTTGAGCTGATTACTCTGTGTTACGTGTCTCTTCATCATGGTTTTAATTAGCCCCTATTTATAAAAAAAGAAAACATGTCATTATATATTATATTTTAACACACACACACACACAACTCACAGATACGTATTAGTTACCTACGTAGTAATTCCTTAGCTCCATCCCCTCCTCTCTTATTTAGTTACTGCTGAGGTGATAACAATAGTTTGAGAAAAAAGTGGATAAAAATTAGAAATAGGTTTTATATTTATGTTTAAGATCAACTCCATAAATATGTCATATATTAAAGACTGAAATTAATTTTTATCTCCATATTATTCAATAATTAGTCATACTAAAGGTTTTATTGATTACTATTTTTTAATCTGAACTTAAGTAATTCATGAGTGCAAACTTTTTTTTGTTGGGGGGGGGGGCTGAAATTAATTTTTATCTCCATATTATTCAATAATTAGTCATACTAAAGGTTTTATTGATTACTATTTTTTAATCTGAACTTAAGTAATTCATGAGTGCAAACTTTTTTTTGGGGGGGGGGGGGGGGGGGGGGGGGTTTGTTTCGAAGAGAGGAGTCTCTACTCTCTCCACTAAAAGGCTCTTTATAAACGATTCAATTTTCCTCCACGCGTTCAGCTGGCTTCTGGTGTAGTTGTATTTCCCTGCATTGACGTCGTTTTGCTGCATAAAAATTGAAATGCCATATTATTATTTTTTTTACCAACGAAATGCCATATTAATTATAAAGGCAAGATCCCATTTATACGTCATTTCAACACTTCCGTCACTATTATCTATTTTTTAAAAATAAATTTATCCTTTTTTATAAGGGTACGTACTGTATCTTTGATATTGTCTAAACAATAAATACACTTTCAGTTATTTTACACATTCATTAAAATCTTATATGGTTTTTATTTTGCTGGCTTGTATTATTTATACTAATAACGTTTAAATGATTAGCCTTATCAATGATGTAACTAGTAATTCATGAGTGTATGGTTGAGGTGCTAGCCAGCCTCACCTAGTAAAGAAGACAATACTATGCAGGTTCAAATTTGGAGAAGCACCTTTGTAAGAGTTAAAAGCTTCTTGCGCTTTAGGACTCGAAAGAGGAAACCCTTAGTCTAATGAAAGAATGAGTGTAAGCTGATACTAGCCTATTAGCCTGTGATGGTTTAATGACCACGGGCAGGGTTACCTTATTTGTTTGGCTTATGTGTCATACTACCGTCTCAAATGTTTTTATGGTGAGGTGCCTTTAATTATTACTCTCCGTTTTCCAAAATATAGAATTTAGTGAATTTTTTAGAAAATCTTAAGAAAATTAAATAAGTTATTTATAAATTGGTTTATCTGAATTTTTTTCTCTAAACTAGTTTATTTGAGTTATAAGTTAACATATAATATAATAATATACAAAATATTTTATGATTAAGTGGTTTAGTTAACTTTCTAATTACCCCAAAAATAGTCAACTAAAATTATATATAGAAGCTGAGGAAGTGATATATTTTACCAAAGTGAATGACATTAATATTTTTCTGGGAAACTAAGCACTCAGTATTTGTAACGATTTTATTGAAGAGGCAGATAGAAAGCACAATGTGGTCTGTGGATAGCTTGCTAAAATCTTTTAATGAATAAAATAGATTTACCCACTATTTGCTTTAATTACACATACCTTTACTCTATTTTAGAAGTATATATTTCGGTCTGATAACACTTTTTTTTAAAAAATACTTTCTAATTAAAACTTTATTATAATATAATCTTGTTTACAAAAATACTTTTTAATTAAAAACCTTATATCATAATATAATATTGGTTACTAATTTACCTCTCATTATAGATAAAGCTTGATGTAATTTTTAACATTTGTATTTTTTTGTGGTTAAACATCCTTGTAATCCAGTGCCTATTAACAACCGACTAATCCGGACTCGAATGGTAGAAGTATTGCCCACATAGGCAGGGTTGTCCCCTCTCCCAACGAGAGCGCTTTCTGGGATTCTAAAACATATTCTTATTCTTACGGGGTGAGCCCATTTACCAGCTCGACTAATTGCTCATTGGTAACATTAGTATTTATCAAAGATCTCTTTAATATTTTCACTAAATTCCTTTAGGAAATCTTAGGCAAGCAATAAAAAACTCAAACATTTTTCCAATCATTAACCACTCCCAATAATCCCACAATTCCTACACTTCAACTCCTCATCCAATCCATTTACTTTCCCGTTATCACATCTTAGACCAAAATCCACCAACACCTCAAAACACTGTAATTTAAGCCTAACCACTAGTTAACTCAATAACCCGGCCCATAAATCCCTCATGACAAAAGTTCATCCCACACCATTAATATCCTCACCATCATCAAAACGGTCCTAACTTGTGCCCAAAATAGTCTATATATAAAATAAACTCAAAATCACCAAAATCCCAATTACTCCAATACTTACCAATTTCATCATTGCATAATCATCCACTAACATCATCTAACATATTAAAATCACCAATTTACTTATCAACAAGTTAGAACCCAAAAATCCCACCTAAACTTTCACTTTCTCAATCTTTAAAGCTTTTGATTATAACATTTTCCCAACAAACCAAACCATTTCAATTCATCCATTAGCATACAAAAACTATTTTAAAACACCAAATCTCAGAAAACTCTTTGGATTTTTGAAATATTCCCCAAACCCTAAGTTTTTCTAACTTTAACAACCCATTTAGCATACCAAATTGTTTTTCCAATGACATAAACCAATAGGATAATTTAGAAGAGTTAGAAATCAAGTTTGAAGCTAAAAGAATTTAGAAAACATCACAGATTTCCAGACCCATGAGAAAACCCCAAAATCTTCCTAAGAAATTTCAAGGAAAACGAGAGAAATTAGAGAAAGAGAGGCCAAAATGCTTTTAGATCACCCCACAAGCAAAACCTAGCAGAGCAAACATGTAGCTAATTGAAGAGCACTGAAATTGGAGGTATCGGTATAGTGCCACCCCGGGCCCACCCTTCAAGAAATTAGGGACCAAGAGGATAGTGGAAGCTAACCCCTAGGTGTTGTTTTCTTGAGGAGCCTAAAATGCAAATGATTTCCCAGTAACTAAATGCAAACTGATTGGACGGGTAAAAGCATTTTGTTTAATTTTATGTGTGAAATTTGTAGAAAGAGTGTGTGATATGTTTAAAGAAAAATTAAGGATTAGACAAAAGGGAAGATTCAGATTGAAAGGGATGATTATTCTTGGTGAATGGAACCTTTTGGAATCATTGCCTCAAAAGTTAATTGGGAGATAAAAATGGCCAATTTTCTAAAGAGCCCTATAGGAACCCCTTTAGGATGGCTTAGATTAATTTAATTAATGCCGAAACCCCACACATTAACTAACTTAACCTAAGTTGATTAAGCACTTGACCCAATTAAACTTACTAATTGCAAGGAACTCTTGATCCTACAACCAGAACCCAGAATTGCAACAAGATTAATCTATTAATTTCAATTCCTTGATGGAACCCCACCCAATGAATTGAAACTAATAAATTGAAGACCAATGCTTCTCAAGCAATTAATAGATTTACTTTGCTAATTTCTAAATACAACCATTTGACACCATGATCCACCAAGCAAGAACCTTCACTTGGCATAAGATTTTAACTAGAAAGCATAGATTGATGGATGATTCTATACAAATAACATATGCTCATGTCAATAGGTGTAATGTCAATCATCCATACAAAGAAAATCAACAAGATAAGTTGTTTCTACCACTCTCATACAATAATATGAAATAAAATTACATCCAAATGCATATAGCAATTCCTAGAACCGTAGATAAATTGAAATACACATGTGGAAAAGAGAATGAAGAACAACACTCCCTTTGAAGCCTTCAAGCTTATCTCTAGAGCTCCATCACCAAGAATATGAGAGCTTAGTTGTTGTGCTTCATGGGAGAAACAACAACCAAGACGGAGGAAATGTAAGCCATGGATTTGGAAGGTGAGGAATGGAAGATGAAAGAAATGAGATGAGAGAAAATGAGAGGGTTAGGGTTTGTGGTGAACCAAATTTGTCTAAATGAAGTTCAAAATTGTGTATATTATGTCTAGATTCGGGTCAATGGGTGGGTATTTTAATTTGGATCTGGGTTGGCCCAAAATATCAGGTTTGTTCGCTGCAGAATTTGAATGCTCACTGTGCGCTTGCCTTGGCGAACACATGGTGAGCAAAGATGCTCTCTGCCCTTTTGGCCCACTTTCGCCAAACAGCATATCTTTCTGCCTCTTCAGGTCACATTCGTTGTGGCGAGGCCATGATGAACAGTGAAGTTTTTTGCCCCCTTAGTTAGCCTTCTTCTCTATCCGAAATCCTATTCTTTCGGTTCTTGCGCGATCCTACAAGTAGAAACAAGAGAGAATAAGGATCAGATAGCCCTATAAATTAATTAATTCAAATCAATTCACAATTATGGCCAATTAATCTTAATCTCATGTTAATTTCACCTAAGAATCTAGGAAGTTCATTAAACACAAATGGACCAAATTTGCATCTAAATCATGTTAATTGCCTCAAATTAAGCATATAAAAACACTACATATAAGAGATTTGTTACTAATCTATGCCTAAACCTTTGCTTTGATACAAAAAATGTAACACCTAATTTTATAATACTATTCTAAGGCAAATTAATTGCTTTATAACCACTTTTTCTACATCAGAAGCCCAAAAATATGAATAAATTAAAACTTTTTTTCAAAACCTAAATAAAACAATACTTTGAAGAAATAGGCTTTTTCTGACAAATTGAATACATTTTAAAGTTTTATACAGACTCAAGAGGCATATAAATCAATTAAATAGCCAGATTCGATCCTCAACATCTAGCTTTATCTAATAGCGCCTGGGAAGCTAAAAGCAACCTTAATCCTAATATATTTACACATAAATAAATCTATCTATCATAAATTTAACTAATAATAATAACTTGGCTATCTTGGATAGCCTTTTACTTGTACTTTTATTTGTATTTGTGATCGGACCTTCTTATGGAGGAAAGATACAACATAAATAATAATATAAATTAAATTATTCTGTCAAGCATAGGTAAATTAAATAATATAACTAAAACTACTAGATACACAGTATTTGCAGGCATCCCTACCCTTCAGTACTACCTTCCATCTTCCTTAACTAGCTACTCCCAAGCTGTTATGCTGAAACATGTTAGGAAAGAGTACGATTTTTGGAAATCCCATTACCAATTTGTTTCGTTTATTACCACGCATAACAACTCATAAATATGTATAAATGTTATAATTACACATACTTCCTACACTATATGCTCTTCCAGCCACTATTAACAATATGTTTGTTAAATAGTGGGGCAACTGTACCTGTAGGGCTTTCTTTCATAACAATTAAGTTATAATAACTAATCTCACTAGAAGTTGCGACCCACCTAGCGTTAGAGTACTACTCCATAACCTGGAAAGTAAAATTTTCAAGTAGGAATTAACAAGGTTTATCACCTTCATACATAATGTAAACTTGAAACAGATGTTATGTAATTATTCATAAAAGATCAATAATATGGAATGAAACTGCTACCTGGTTACCAGAAATTAAATCTGGGCTGGCTCTTTTTCTCTTTGCCATCTTGATGAACTCAATTTACAAGTCATAACTTATATACATGTATACGCTCAAGTTAAAAATCTAATCTATTCTATGTGCCTCTCTGGGATCCTAATATGCTTGATACTACCCAACTCTTTTTATCTTAGACAAACTATAAATTTTTATAATGTTTTCTTAAACCTTTAAATGATATATTCTGATTAATCTTTCTAATTCTCCATGTTTGACTAATAATATCTCAAGAATAATTCTTTGAACGACCATTTACCTTTCTTAAATCCTTAGAAAACTTGTATTCACATAAAACATTCATAATAAACAAATATATCTATGTATACCTCAATCTCTAGTACACAATTATTTACTATATCCAACAATAATTTGAAATAACAACTACAATCAGATTCTAATCATCATCTATCCCAGTAATTATATATGTGTGTGTGTGTGTATTTACCAAAAACATAAACATGTATCTCGTTTTATCATTATTTCCTTATTTCCAGACATACCAGCTGCAGCATCCACACATGCATCAACACCCTTTATTTCCCTTAACCTTAATATCACATAACATATGTACACATTTATTATATAACTTCAAAATTTCAGTCTCTACCATCTAGCATACGGAAATTACTTCCCCCAAATTCTTGACAAACCACAGCCACATATCACAATTTACAGCTTAATCTACCTAGTTAATTTCACTTTGAATCTTCAAACTCAGACCTTTTTAAACACCCAACACAAGCAAAGCTTTTTCAACTCAAGTCTCGTTATTAAAGACTTTCACTCCAAATATCTCTACAATTGATTTAACATAGTTTCATTACAATCTAAAGCGATAATCAAAGCTCCACACTGAATTAAACATCATTCAAGACAAAACAAATACTTTCTCCAATCAACAATCATCATATACACTTAAAAAATATTTCCCAAAATTCAGATTATATTCCAAAATCCTTCGTATCAGTCTTAGAAAATTCAGCCTCGCATGTGAGAATGGCAATGGCACAAGAGGGGGGTGAATTGTGCTTCCGAAAATTAAAAACTAATTAAAGCAACACAATCTTTATACTGGTTCGGCCAACACTGTCTACGTCCAGTTCTCCAACTCCTCGTTGGGTTCCACTAACCACAGGTTTTATATCACAGGTTCACCTGCCAACCTTTACAGAGTTTTAGAATCCCTCTAAACACTCCCCCTTAATACCTGTAAGGTTACTACCCTGTTCTCAAAGCACCAAGCTTTAGAACAACCTCAAACAGTAGAGGATTTCAATAATAAATTTCACTTAATGAACAGATTATGATAATCACTTAAGTACAAATAATATCACTGAGAACAATAAATACTAGAAACAGAGAGTAATGAATGTGTTCGTGAATATTCTTAGTTTTTCCTTGTCCTCTTCATAAATGCTCAAGTTCTGTATTTATATCTCTTCTCATATTTGTCATTGCGTTCATCTTCATGAGGCCGTTTGAATATGGTCATTGAGAGCTCATAGCCGTTGGCAATTAATGCAGTTACTTCATCGAGGTTAACTTTCTGTTCTAGCTTCAACTGCTCTTGCGTAGGATGACCTAAGAGAGATGTAGACTGAGCGTTCTGAGCATCTGTACCAACTGTACTTGCATAGCAGCTTTTTCAGTAGCGCTAGCATGCTTTGCTATCGCTAACTGCATAGAAGAATTACTGCACTTGAGTTGTTAGCTAAACAAGTAATCATGTAATGTACAGCAGATGTTATCGCAAGCTTAGTTCATTAGCTCAATGTATCAGCTTATCAGTTTGTCTAAGTTATCACAATGAACATTCTCCTATCGATAGTTAGATGCGTTATCGCTAGTGACCTTTGTTATCGCAAATTTGTTTAGCTATCTGAGTATTTAAGATATTTCACTAAGTATATAGATATCGATAGCTAGACTCTCTATCGATAGTATCATTTGTTATCGCTAACTGATTCCATTAGTTCAAAGACTTAGTTCATTTTTCTGCTAGTTGTTTTTCTTTTCATTTATCCAAGTTATCAATGAACTTCTAGCGATAGGATATTTCCTAACGATAGTGAAGGACTTAGTGATAGGTATTAACTTAGTTATTTCTAAGTCTTCATTAGCTATTCTTTTCTATCTATTAGCGATAGGGACTCACTTAGCGATAGAGATATTTACTTTAGATTTTCAGCTAAGTTCCATCAGCTATTGTTGGCCTTTACATTTGCGATAGTCTTTAGCTCTAGCGATAGTAATCTGTTACCTATATGATTTTTCTCGTTTAATTCAAAGGTAACTTACACTCTATTTACTTATGTTATCTATGAGGCCAGTCCTCATCAAAACTTAAGATTCTAACAACATGTACCTTTCAAAGCATATTCATCACTACAATAAAATATGAAATTACCGGCGGAATAAAATTCCGTCAGTAATTCCGTTGGTAAATTTACTGACGGATTATAGACGTTATTCCGTCGGTAATTCGTTAAAAAATATGAAAAAATAAAAAGATTATTAAAAAATAAATTATTTATTTTAATTTACATTAAAAATATTTTATATGTAAATTAGCTAATAAATATATTTTATAAATATTAATAAAAATTAATATATACATATATATTACAAATTTAATTTTCAATTTTTTATTAAGTACTATGTTATTTATTACAAATTTAATTTAAAAATTTTAATAATATATATAATAAAATAATAATTAAAAAATTTCATATAATAAAAGCAACTCACAAAAATAATATTTATTATAAATATAAAATGAAAATACTAAATATAATATTATCACGTAAAAAAAACTAAATATAGTCTAATGTATATGAATATAAAATATTATTTATATAAAATAATATAATTATTAATATGTAAATTATTTATTAATAGTTAAATATATTTCATAATATATTAATTTAAATATAATATAAAGTATATATAAGATCAAATATATTTATAATAGTGGGAGTTTAAATATTATAAATATAATTATTTACAAATAATATCACAAGGTCTTCATAACTCAACTGATTAAGGCATCAGCATGCGCGTAGGAGGCCAAGGGTTCGAGTCTCAACTCCGCCGCATTTCTCACAATTTGTGAGAACGACACGTGGCGGAGTGTGAGATGAGACACGTGACATAAATTAAAAAAGTTTTAAAAAATTTACCAACGGAAATTAATTCCTTCGATAATTTCGTTTCTGACGGATGTAGTGCATTACAAAATCCTTAAGCATTTTTTTCACTATCTAAGCCTACTTATTTAGCTTTTAGGGGGCCTTAATAGTAGTAAACGTTTCAGATTCAAACTCCACTTAACTCTTAATCTGTAAAAATTGTTTTTCAACTTATAAGTTAATCATTGATCCAGCATTTAGAATATCTAATCATATCTTAACACCTAAAGCACTTTAGTTAGCCTTAGGAAACCATAAAACAGTATTTTCAAAAAGATTTATTCTACAATCAGTTTAGAAATCTCAAATTAACATATAAGAATCAACTTTTAACCTTCAATCATGATCAAAATCATTCTTTAGAAGTCTTGAATACTTACTAGCTATTTAGAAACCTCAAACCAGAAAATTACAAATCAGATTTCAACAATTCAAACTACAATATCCATACCTAAAGCAATATTTGGAACATCTACTTATCTCTTACCACCTTATACTACTTCTTTAAATTCCCAAACATTTCTCGTTTACAGAATTTGTTCCATTTTAAACTTAATGTAAGGATTGCACTTCATTCGCATCCATCTAACAACAAATCTAGGCTTTGTGTTAATCACAAAATAAACATCAACATTTAATACATATTTGCGAATGCTCAAACAGCATCTGACTTGAACAACTCTCTACATCAATACTGAAAACTGTAGCTTCAATAAACTAGATGCACTTGTATATTATACTAAGCAACTTCACTATCCTAAACCCAAATTTCATAAAATACGTCGCTTGAGGCCCAGAGGCAGCAAGCATCAGTTTTGAAAATCACAAACACCTAATCAGAATATATTTTCCAGGTCTTTAGAAAACCCCATTAAACTTTTTCAATACATTCAAGGGATCGGGGAAGGAGAACTGAATAAGGGGGTGGAAGAGGACTGAAATGACCATTATACCCTTCCCTACTAAACTATAAATTGTTTTTAAAACATGGACAAACACGTCTTTTAAAAATCAAAAATATTTTCTTCCCAATCTCTAAACATGCAATTGAAAATTTTCTACAATTTGATTCTCATGACAAACGAGGAATTTCTTCCGCTGTAGTTTTCCTTTAGCCCCAAATTAATTTCTCTAATTTCCCATAATTAAATTTATGATCTAAATATTTTTCTTCACTTTTTGAGGGAAAGGGACCTTAAAAATTCTTTGAAATACCTCGAACTTCATAAATTTATTTACAATGATTTTTAATTCCTTAATAATATTTCAAGACCTTAAATAATTCCTCCAACTTAATAAATTTATTTGCCAGGCTTTTTAATTCCTCAATACTAATTCAAGATTCTAAATAACTCATTATTTCTTTTTTTCCAAATTCTTGGGAGTTACATTTCACACTAAATAATAATAAGTAATTCATTAAAAAAATTGGCCCACCTTGAAAAGTTAAGAAAATAATAAGCATGCATGGCATGTTGCTGACTTCTGTTTGGGCCAGTTGATTGGTGCATCTTATTTTTTGTTTTATTTGTATAGCGTTTCTCTATGTTTTGGGTGCTTTTTTCTTGTTGTTTGTTTTTATATGCATACATATATATATATATATATATATATATATTTCACTTTATGATGGGCTACTCTGTATTCATACCCTGGCAGCTATGGAAAGTGGCCCAATATGTTGTACCACATTTCGTTTGTGTCTTTACAAACTTGTCTTGTTATTAAAAAAGAAAATATAAGCATTAGCAAAAGGCAGAAACTAAAAAATTGAATGAAAGAAGAATATTATTTTATAAAGTGATCCAGTAAATGAAATTATACAGCTAGAGTTAAAAGAGTAAGGTTATAGGGATGAGGGGTTAATATTGCATCAATTTTACATAAAAAGTGACTGGAAAAGTAAAAAATAGCGACTCTGTAACCTTTTCCAGGATGTCTCTAAGGTTAAGCCATTGAAAAGACTTTTCCTGTTCGTGATTGAAGGAGGCGCCCAATGTTGGATCTACTTAAGATAATCCAATGTTGCATTAGTCTTAAGGCAGGAAATGAAAAAAAAGACAATCATTTCTAAAATATAAGTTCACTTATTTGAAAGTTCGAACTTCGCCCTTCGCAAGTGGCGTGCCTTCTAATTTTGATCTTTCTCATGACAATTGTCTAACCATGTGCAGACCATAGAACATTGCAAACATCACAACTAGGTAGAATAGTGGTAAGCACTGGAGCAAAAGAAGATTTAGGAATGTGTTTTAATGTGTACTGCCTCCGTTTCCTTTTACAATAAATCAGGTATGCCATGCTTCTTCTTATACGATAAGATTAGGAAATATCTGAATTTCTTTTATAAGATCCCCATTTTACCCTCACTTAATTACAAAAATTGCTAATTTAATTCCCCATTCTTTAAGATAGCTCTCTCCCCACCACTACATACTCTCTCTCTCTCTCTCCCTCCCTCCCTCCCTCCCTCCCTCCCTCTCTCTCTCTCTCTCACACACACACACACACACACACACAAATGTGGGCTTTTTTAGTAAACAAAATTTATTATTTACATATTTATTGTATTTAACTAATTTTAACTACATATTCAAACAACACAATTCAGTTTATTCAATTCAATCTTTACAAAAAGAATATCAGGAGTAGTAAAGTTGTTCCCGTTCATTGAAACTCAACTGACTTAATTTATTGTTATTGGTGTGTTTATAAAATTCCAATACATGGAATGAAGGAATGGTTGTTGTCTGTTCCTAACATGGAACACGATGTTTTCTGCAAATTCACTGGTATCACAGACGAAGATCACAAGTCTAAATTCTTTTAACATCTCACCTGGGGCTTATTTTTTTAAAAAAAGTCCTGCTCATCTAAACTATTTTTTTCCCCATATTTTCGGGTAAAAGGGAAAAGGAGGAATGTTACACTAATGGAAAATGGAGAAGAAGGATACTCTCTCATAGGATAAAGGTTTTAGAATTAACCTATAACACCATAATTTAACCATAAATTTTGCCCCTGACATGAATTGGCAAGGTCAAGATTAAGCTTTCAATAATCTAACGTGGCACATGTTCTCTTAATTAAATCTAATGGCCATTTTATTGGTAGGGATGTGACCAGCACAAGAGAGCTAAAATTTAGGGAGTTAATTATTTGGATTTAGGCCATAAAAACAATTCTTTTAATTTGTGGCTCCTGCTTAGCCTAAGTTATGGTGGGCAAAAGTAGGAAACATCAAAAACAACTTTAAAAAAGAAAGTAGTAGGATTAACGTGATGGTCACCAAGCTATGGAATATATAATTATAATTAACGCCTTGCATGGCCAAATACGGCGGCGATCAAAGCCCCGCAAATCTCGGGATATTTGATTGTCACCAATCAAAACAGAACACCTAATATGATCCAACTATTTTCTTCTTCTTTGCCCTGTTCCAGTTCCCACTCTCCTCGCCGCGGTTGCCGCGGACGTTGTCATCATAAACAGGGAATGAACACTAACAGTGTGTTTAGTTGGAAAGAAAAGCTGGGGAGGAGAAAATGAAGGGACAAGAAAATGGAGGGGAGAGAGTATTATCCCCTTGTGTTTGGATATATGATAGAAAAGAGGGGGAAGAGAAAAAAAAAAAAACTTCCTCCGGTCTTAAATATAAGACCTACAAGGATATTAGTTAAATTAATTAAAATCACATGATATTACTAATGTACCTTAAGCATCTACATATATCCCCATCCTCATCCTGCTCTTTTATTTGTTTATTATTGAGGAGCATTTATAGGGATAATTTAAGAAAAAATTGTGAACAATTAAAAATAGGTCTTATATTTAGGACCAAACACATCTCCCCAAATTGGTCTTATATTTAAGATCGGAGGGAGTATTGTTTATAATGACAAGTATACCCTTATCTGATTTTTAACCTATTGTTTAAGCAATGCTATAAAATAAATTAAAATAAAAAATTAACACAATAGATTGAAATAAATTAAAATGAAATTATTTTTATATTTTATTTCAGGTTAAATATATGTTCACACAAACTAAATACTAAGAATAATAAAAAGAATAAACATGCCACAACAATGTTAACGTTCTTACACTTTGAATCATTAAAATTAAAATATAATTTCTTTTAAAAAAACTCAAACTATTTATTTTATTAATAATTTATAATCATAATAATTAATTGAACTGTGTAAATTCCAATTATAATAATCTATTTCACAGCAGCTAGAAACTCTTTCAATCGACACACAAAAATTATCCCTTAAAACATAAACCTCAATAAAAACTAACTAAAGAAATCACAACTGAACGCATAGATATCTTGCTACCAACTCAAAATCCCGGATATTCAAAAAACAAATGTACAAAAAGCAATAACTACATAATAAATCTCTGAATTTACCGTATAAATCTTTCCAAGAATGTAATTATCACCCTAACTAATGATAGCAAATGATTTCACTTAAATAAATTGGGCTATCATAATAGTTAGAAAATATTTTAATTTATAATGAAGATAGTAATCCATAGAAAAAGAAAGGAAGTTTCTAAATCAAATGTTATCATGGATAATTAAAGTTTAATACTCCCTCCAGTCCTAAATATAAGATCATTTTGATTTTTTTGTGAAAGTTAAGGAAGTAAATTAGACCACTAAATTATAACATGTCACATGTAATTAGATTATATGTTAATTTATAAGTAGAATAAATTATTTTTGAGGAAAAAAATAACTATAGACAATTTAAAGTGATTAATTTTGTATTATTAATTTCTTCAAAAAAGTCAAAATGATATTATAATTAGGACCGGAGGGAGTACTTGATTTTAAAATAAATCATGTTAAAAAAGAGTAGCTTAACATGATTGTAGAGTTCAACTTATCTGAAACTCCAACCATTTCAAAACCATTAAAGTTACACGTTTAACTATGTTAGAAAAAAGCTCTAACATAGTTATAGACTTATAATAAATTGAATTAATTATGTTAGAAAAGTAATTTCCTACTAACATAGTTAATTAAAAGAATTCATAAAAGATAGTGGTTTACCATGTTAGAAAATGCTCAACTAACATGGTAATTAAAACAAGACATACATAAACTTGCCTTTTTGTTTCAAAAATTTGACATAATCATTCATAATATAATTCATCCATTCACTTAAACACATACAAAAATCCTTCCAAAACCCATTTCAAACATAATCCATAAATACCCTAAAATCCGGGGTTACATGCATGTGGAAAACATCAACCAATGACTAATAGTATCTCAGGCCTCAGGCCTTTGTCGACAACACATTGGTGTAGGATATAATACTATGTATAATATGACAGTCATCCAGAAAATAGTTTTCAAACGAAATGTAGAAGCCAATAAATGCCTAAAGTTTGGCAATATACAATAACAACAATTAAGCTCAAACTACACCTCACTATTTGCTAGTAAGTCCTAGCTAGTTCCTTCCTTGCATGTCCTGATATGGAGCTATCACCTGGAAAAATATCAAACAATGGGGTGAGATAAATATTTCAGTAATTTACTAGCCCTACTTGCCGTACAAGTATGTGTGTTGATAAGGTGTCAAGTGGAATCAATAAATGATTAGCCAGTTCCAATATGCAACAAATACAATCAAACATGATCTCATAACTTTATATTTTCAAAACAATATATTGTTTTCTCAAAACAATGCTCAATAATTTCCTCAATATGAGGATCAGAATAACACAAGTTATAACGACCTATTTCCTACACTTACACTTAGGGAATGAAACTGAGCCTAACCAAGCATAAATTTAAGAAGGACGTGAGCCGTATCTACCCATGAGAGACAATTCATAAATTCAACAACCAACAACCAATAACTAACATTAACATTAATTATTAATTATGGAAAGTCACGTATTAGTTGTTGGGGGGGGGGGTATTCTCTTTTAATTGCTATTGAGTCATAAATTAACACTACACAGATCTGATCCCTGCTCAAATTTTCATGGAAAGTCACAGAGATTAGTGGGGGAAGAGGAAGGGTGACACGCAAGCAGATACATATAAGATAAACCTACATGAGGTGTCGTGGTTTCATTGCTCACTGCACAAATTAAGTGGTGCTCCCAAGAATTTCTTTTGCCTAAGTTAACGGTGGGAAAAAGTTGGGAGCGTAAAAAGGAAAAAGAAAAAGTTAGGATTACTCATTTCAAGTCTGAGCAATAATGAAAGCACAACACCTAATATGATCCAACTATTTTCCTCCTCCTTTGCCCAGTTGCTGTTCCGACTATCCCAGCCGCCACCGCCGAGGTTATCACCATAACGACGAGGAACCCAAAATAACAAGCTTTTTAATAAATACCACTAAAAGAGACCGTTGTAGTAAACACTAAACACAGCCTAACAAAAACACGTTGAACTAACCTGAAACAGAATTCTTGAGGAAACGAAACCCGTTATTTCTACTCTACCTCCATGACAAGTTTCAACTTTCCCACTACTGTTTCTACCCTCCTGCTGCTGCTCCTCCTCCTCCTTCATGGAGGAGGACCTTATAGGGATCAAAATTTTGACCACTATGTCTCTGTCCCTAAGATTTGAGGACATGAATGAACAGATTGATAGGCGATAGCTATAAGAAAATGGTCAAGCAAGGAAAGGCAAAGGCGGAGGTGAGAAGAAGTGAAATGGAAACTTTGTTTGTTCAGAGAGGGAGGAGGGGTTTTTAAAGTAAATGTAGGTCGGACCCACCAAATAAAAAACCTACCCATGTTGGCCGGAATAAACGTGATTTTCACCCAATAATTCACCTCCTATATGGCATATATCATAACATTGTCAAAAAGTTCATACCTAAATCTCTATTTTGAACCCAAAAGGCACCCGAATAAATTAAAGATCATGGATTGGTGACATGACCTTTTCAAAAGTGCTTAGCTAAATCTGTATTTTCAACCCAAAAGACTAATAACTATGTTGAGTACATTATGGTATACCAACGGGATGTATTGGGATAGATTTGGGAGGCATATTTATTAGGAGAAACAAGTTCTTAAAGGGAATAATACCCATGATAAAAAAAAAAAAAAAAGACTACGTACTCCTATATTTTTGGTATGCAACCTCAGGTGAGATATTAGTTTTAATAATCAATATGTGTATTTTTTATCAGGAGAAGACCACGATATAGATAGGTTTGAAAAATGAAGAAATTCCACACTAGATGGAAGGGAATCCTGTCCAATAAAAATAATAAAAGACATATAAACAATAACATGGAACACATCCACTTCGGGATCATCTTCTTCCTCAGAAACACATATCCATGTTTTAAAACAATTTTTTTTAAAAAAAATATTCTAAATTAGATATATATATATATATATAGAGAGAGAGAGAGAGAGAGAGAGAGAGAGAGAGAGAGAGATTTTTAACGAACTTGTATGGAAATAACAACTAATATCCACAGAACCAAATATTCAACAGCTCAATTAAGCGGTTGAAAATACCAAACAAGCTAGAGTGTCCTGAATCCAGAACATATTGTGAAATGAAGGGTTTTTCTTTTTACCCTTTATTTTTCTGACCTTAGCTTCTTGAAATGAAGGATATAGATTATAGAAAATCCAGAAATTAGTTAATATATAAACTGGTAAATTAGTGTCTCCCTTGATCCTTCACATTGTCTGAGAGGGCTCATGCCTCATTCAGAACTTCCCCGTCATCGTTGTATGTGAAAACATGATCGACTCAGGCCGAGTTGACTCGGTGAAACAAACCGGATTGAGAAAAGCCACCGGCGTGCCCCCAGTCACCCCACCAAGAAGCTATTCACAATCTTCACCCTCAGCCCACTGGGCCAACTCGGCACCAACTCGGAAGTTGGACGAGGCTTCATGTCCTCATTGAACAATGAAAGAACACATGAAAATGGCAAGAAGAATGAGAAACCTTAAACCAAACTCGGCACCCAACTCTGCACCAACTCGGAAGTTGGACGAGGCTTCATGTCCTCATTGAACAATGAAAGAACACATGAAAATGGCAAGAAGAATGAGAAACCTTAAACCAAACTCGGCACCCAACTCTGCACCAACTCGGAAGTTGGACGAGGCTTCATGTCCTCATTGAACAATGAAAGAACACATGAAAATGGCAAGAAGAATGAGAAACATTAAACCAAACTCAGCAACTCGGCACCCAACTCGGCACCAACTCGGAAGTTGGACGAGGCTTCATGTCCTTATTGAACAATGAAACAACACATGAAAATGGCAAGCCTACCCAGCCATATTGTTTCACAATAGAGGAAGAAGAATGAGAAACCTTAAATCAGAATGAGAAAAGACGGGGGATACCTTTTCCTTTAGTATGTAGTAGTTCAATAACGTAGCAGTTTTCTGATGAAGTTTCCAACTTCTTGCACCATGGGATTCCTTTCTCGTTGAAATTGGATGATGAGACGTTCCTTCAACTCCGTAAATTCACCTATTGTGGCTTCCAGGTTCTCAATTCTCGACGCAGCAGCTATCATTCTTTCTTCTTTCGCTGTACCATCATCCACTCTTTTTCTATTTTCTTTGATTCACCTGCCATTAATGCTTGTTCCCTCTTTAGTTCCTTCTTCAACTGTTCTATTTGGGAACCCAACTCTGATATTCTTAGCTCAATATCATCAGCCATGATTTGAGCTACTTAATCTCTATGAATGACACTTCTCTTGATAAGTGTAACCCTTCTTTTATTTATAGGATAACATGTGATTATAATATTATATTTTAACACAAATTCTTGCATGGCAAGAGCAGTGGAACCATATAGTGGGCAAGTTTGCGTGTCACCTACCCTCACTCTCCATTATTTCATTTCATGCTCGTCCAAGGATAGGCAGAGAGCTGATCCTCTCGATGCACACCGTTTCACTAATAGTATAGTCAATCTCGACCGTCCGTCTCTTGTTTAATCTCGGCCCTTGGTTTTCTCCCATTTCATTAAACCACATATATGTCCCTTTCTGGATCCAATCCCATTGTGGGATCAAAAATTCCAATCCCATTGTCGTCAACGCCCTCCCAGATCTCTCACTGCCAATCTTCAGTCTCCACCACGGGATCGAGAAGGGTTTTGGGTGGTGGATAATTTGTTGGGGTGAGTAGGCGTAAACAATATATCCCTTCCTTATTTTAGCTTTAATGTATCAGCTCCATGTTCTTCATCATCATCATCATCATGCAATTTCCTTTCCTAGTTTCTGATGAATAAATAGTTCAAGGTTTGAATCTTCTATTTTCTGCGTTCAACCCCTTTTGGGCTCCGTACTGTTGCTTTTGTTGATCTTGCTTGTCTTTCATACTCTTTTTCGATAATTTGTTCATTTTTTCCTGTCTCGTTCACAGGGAAAAGAAGTTAGTTCCTATTAAATTTTCTGTATTATATTTTACATACAAACGCCAAATCATTCATGGTACAGTTTTTGATTGATGAAATAGATACAATTCAAAAGGTTTTTGGAATCTATTTGAGGAGGGTCTCAAATAAATAAATATATATATATATATATTAGTTGCTGATTGAAGTTGGACTGGGAATTATATTCATATTAAAAATATACCCAATCAATGCTCAAAGGGAAAAACTTCAAATGGACTTTCATCACATCAAGACAACACTAACGCAAATCACCCAGCAAGTGACTAGGTATACTAATTGTTCATTGTCCAATGATTATGCTTCAATTTCATACATGTGTTTATATATCTATATATATATATATATATATATTAAACAAAAAACAAAATAGAAGGGAAGAAAGGAAGTGTTTATATATCTATATATATATATATTAAACAAAAAACAAAATAGAAGGGAAGAAAGGAAGAATCACTTTTCATTTGTTCAATGTGAATAAATCTTCAATCTCCAATGGCGAAAATTCAGAAATACTCTTCCTTCTAAAAGTGCCTCCAGTCGTCATTTAGGTCAACATATTAATTGATTGGAGTTTTTAATGGGTTAATGAAAACTTGTTAAACGGCTGAGATTAAACAAGAAATGGACGGTTGAGATTGACTATGCTATTAGTTAAACAGTGTGCATCAAGAAGAGCACCTCTCTGCCTTTCTTGGACGAGCATGGAAACTATACCAATGGAACCATATATAGTTTGCTAGTTTGCGTGTCACCTACCCTCTCTCTCCATTATTTTAATATATCTTTTAAGAAAATTCGTGCATCTCTCTCCTCTATTGTCTGCAAAAATTCTCAGAAACCTTTTCCACCCTCCTCATTTACCGCCTGCCATTCCTCCCCTCCCTCTGGCCAAACTTCCTCTTCCCCCTGTTAATCTGTCATGAAACTTTGAGTAGGGATCAGATCTGGGTAGTGCTAATTTGTAACTCAAAGGTAATCAAAAGAGAACCTTTGATGTTGTTCACAAGGAGAAAATGACTAAGGTATTTTAGTAATATGATGTGATTTTAACTAATTTAACTATCATATTTAATTTAATTAGATTAAGTAAATAAATCCTATACTTAGGAATCAAAAGAGGGAGTATATAAAAGCAAGTTATCTATATATTTTAGTAGGTGAGATAAGATGATCACAGGAGAGAATGGACGAAGGGAACATTATTTAGACCTTTTTTAAAAGTTTAAAAGGTCTAGGGTTAAAGGTCACCGTTGCCCCGGAAGTATATAAGGTGGATCATATCTGCCCCGGAAGTTTTTTTGGGTTCACCGTTGCCCCGGAAGTGTGTAAAGTGGATCATATTCGCCATTTACCATTAAAAAAATTTTACCGGTAAAGGGCGAATATGATCCACTTTACACACTTTCGAGGCAAAATTGGACCAAAACAAAAAGGTAAAGGGCAAATATGATCCACTTTACACACTTCCGGGGCAAAATTGGACCCAAAAAAACTTCCGGGACAGATGTGATCCATCGTGCATACTTCCGGGGCAACGGTGATCCTTAACCCAAAGGTCTAAATTAGAGTTTAACATGTTTAGATTTTACTGCTTTTTTACTCAAATGCTAAGAACAATAAAAAATAATTACCAATATACTACTTATTGAAAATTATTTACTTAAACTCTACATGTAAAATCGTTATTTGTAAGAACGATTTCAAAAAATTCTTCCAAAACGAGTTTTGTATTGTTATTTTTTTAATTTTTTTTTTTATATATTAATGGTGGCCTGCCACCTATGTAGCTCGCCCCTCCCCACTAAGCCTTCCTCCACCCCCTTGGGTCCAAGTCGAGTCGCCCATCCCCTCCCCTTTTTTATATTACTTGTTTATGTCTTAAAATATATGATCAATTTAGATTAGAATTGGTATTGTTCTTAAATATATAACTTAATTCTAATTTTTCTCAACTTAACTCAAATTATCCTTATTGGGGTTCTTCAAACAATAATTAAATAAGAGATGGAGAGTGAATAAGACAATTTACTTAGAGTGTTTTAGGAAAAACACATCATACTAACTTACTTAATTAAAATCCTTAATTCAATCAAATCAATTAAATATGTCCTATATTTAGGACTGGAATGAGTAATACTTTAATTAATTCATAAATTTAGAATATATTAATTTGTTTTATTAATGTATTAAATAAATATATTCATATAGTTATGTATCTCATATTAACACCTTTTTTTATTGCTAATATTAACACTTCTAAAATGGGTTGAGTGACATCCAACATTTTAAAATAATTTCTTGTATATTTTGAATTTAAGATATTTGATGCTAATAAGAAAAATACTTTAAGGTTAAAATTACACTTAAAATATTATAGGATATTAGTTGCCATTTTAGATTAATAGTTTTTTTTTTTTTACAATTTTAACCTTAAAGTATTTTTCTTACTAGCATTGAGTATCTAAACTTAATGAAGCGTTGGAAGAAGATGATGAAGCAAACAGTGGGGGTCTTGATGCGTGGAAGAGAACTTACGCAGAGGACAGATCATGGGAATCTTTGCAAGAGGATGAATCTGGAATGCTTCGTCCCATAGATAACAAAGCCATTTACCATGCTCAGTATCGCAGGCGTCTTCGAGCTCTTGCTTCAACTGCAGATGCTTCTTGGATTCAGAAGGGCCTTATTTGCTACCTATACATTGACAATTTGTCATTTACATGTCTAAGGTATTTTACTTATTGCTCAACAGTTCTTGTGTGAATATCATGTTTCATTATTAGTGTCTGCAGTTTGCTTTTTTTGACAAGACGGGAAAATGCTTTTGTCATCCCCAATGGTAAAATTAAGGTTTAATCAGAGGACATGGTGCTTAATTAGAACATATAAGTTAATAAATTTCTAAGAATTACGCTTAGTTAATTTCAGTGGTTGGAATCGATTTCAATGGTGTGGGTGCAAGTGCATTAACTTTTGTAATGGTCTTATTCGCTACCTATACATTGTTATTGACCTGTCCAGTGTATTCTATTTATTCCTATTTAGTTGTTGTGTGAATATCATATTTCATGTTAGTTTTTGCAGTTGGCTTTTTGTCAAGATCACAAAATGGAACAATGTTTTTGTCATCCACAATCATAAAATTGAGTTTTTATCAGAGGACATGGTGCTTAAGTAGAACATATTGGTTAATAAATTTCTAGGAAGTAAGCTTCATTTCAGTGGCTCGAATCGATTTCAATTTGGGTATAATTAAGTGTGTTTATTATTTCAATTTTTAATACAGAACATGGTTTTCCTTATTATGTGAAGGCAGCTGCAGAGACTGGCTTCCGTCCATGTAGAATGGCTGTGATGAGAAAACAAGTTGAGGGATTTATTAGGAAGTTTTTTTATCAGAACCCACTGAGTCATGTTGGTCTAGGGACCGTCAAAGATGGAGCTGCTCACTGCTTAGCAGAACTTGGTGGCAGTCCTGAGACCTATATTAAAGCTTTGATTTGTAAAATGGAATGCTCTGGTGACCTTTCACTACAAAATGCACTAGAGCTTGTTCATGGCAATCTAGACCATATTACATTATATGGTCATTGAGAAGTTCTGATCTTATATCCAACTCTTATTTATACATGTGATCCTAGTGATATCATGGATACCATAAAAAAAAAATGTAAAAATGGGTATAATAAGGTGCTCAGTCAATGGACTTGCTGCTGAAATGTTTACATGCTAGCATCTTTGTCAGGAAACTGGATGGACATACTCTGTTGCAATGCATGAGGTTAGTTGAAGTGGTTGGTTCCAATTAAACTTGCTTATCATTATTCCCCGACCCTCTGTAAAAGTTTTCTAGATTTTGTTAACCTGCAAAAGCCCTGGTCTGAAGAAGACTCTATACGAGGATTTAGAATCTCATATTGTTTTTCTAATATTGCATATGATTAATCTTGAAAACTTTTTTACTTAGTTTTTTTTCCCCATTCATACAGTTACATCTTATATAGGCCCACTTGAAAGAGTTAGTTCTGGAGCATGCACTGCCACCTCCAGCAATAGCTGAGTATGCTACTGCTAGTTTAATCAAGATGGGTTTTCCTCAGAGCAGCCGAGGGTTCCATTGCAATATGTACACGTCATTAAGAGGCTAAGGAAGGTGGTGGATACACTTGTTCATGATGCATTGTACGCATTTGTTAGCTTCCAACTGAATGTCGTATCTGTGGATTGACCCTTATCTCGTCACCACATTTGGCAAGGTCATATCATCATCTCTTTCCAAAAGTTCCTTTTCATGAGGTGCCTCCATCAACTCGAAATTACCCACACCAGAAGCTTCCCAATTCTTGTTTTGGCTGCCAACAATGTCCTCTTAATCCAGGTAATGTTTATTAAGAGGCTCATTGAGCTTGAGTTTCATCAATGTGTATGGTTATAAACAATCATTTTTTTAAGACATAAATCTTTGTGTTCTGGTCAATCATGGTGATGCATCTGTGAATTAATGAAAAACTATTGCAGGTGCGCCTAAATTTAGAAAATGGCGGTTGCTTAGGTATAGATGGGGAGGTGGAGTCTAAGGCATCAATTGATGGACTTGAACTTCATTGTTCTTGGTCGCATGTGATTATCTGGCAGAACAAGTTGAACCTTGTTGGTTTAGGGTATTTAAGTATTTACTCTTTGTGCAAATGGCATATAATAACATCGGCCAGTAGATAAGAATCTCCAGAAATTTCAACAAACAAGGTTGTAAAATTCTATGCTTCTCCTTATTTCTTCCATTTTGTATGTAAAATATGTCAATGTGACAGAAGACTATTCTAGTGCTGATCTATTTTTTAACATCTTCTCTGCCTTATTGGCTCTGGTACAGGAAACAAGCCCAGAAGACTATTCTAGTGCTGATCCATTCTGCCTTGATTGTGAAGTCTATATTCATTAGAGCTTGCACAACTGCCCTGGCTGTGAGAGCACTAGGCATTCTAAGATGATCACTGCAGAATGATTGGCGACCTCCTCTCTTCCATTTCAATGGCAATATAGCATCAGTATTGAAAAGATTCTTTACAGTCTCGTTCTCACTGCATTTTAGCATGGATTTGAAGGACTTGATAATAGGTGTTGATTCAATACTGTCAGATTAGTGAGATTACAATTGCCCGTGGGCTCTTTTGATCAGTCATTTGACCTTGATAAAAGCCCCGGGACACCATATACCTTTCAGGGAACAAGGTAGATAATTTATATCAGCATAACAGCTATTCATCATTTTAACAACCACATCTTTTGATCTCTTTCCTTCTGCAAGGAATTCTATGTCATGCTCAAAAGCTGATGGTATTTGCCTTGCCAGCATTTCATGTTTGAGCTGAAAATATTGGGCTTTTCATCTAATAGATTTTGGTCTTTAAATTTCTATTTGTCGACTTTGTATGACATTTATTTACATTTGTTTTGCTCTTGTGATTATTGCTGTTTAACTTCCAACCTCAGCTCTATGTCTTAAATAGAGTTAGATAAGGAAGGAAGACAAAGGATAGTCACCATTTTTATTTTTCAAACATACTTGCCAGTTGCCACCCTGCATAAATCATATTTGCAGCTTCAAAGTTACTCAATCACTGTTTTTCAATGCATCTAGTTTCTATCAATTTTTCCCTATATAATTGTTTATGTTATTCAGTGTGACTTATACTAAACTCGTGTAGCGCAGATGACTCATGCTAATTTTTATCAGTGTCTAATTCTCTGCATGAAGAATTGGAAATCAAGAAGATAACCGGTTCAAATTTTCGGCTTTGTGGTTTAAATGGTGTTGGTCGGTAACAGATTTATGGTCCAATGAACTGCATAGATAAGGCATGTCCTTTGGGTTTCCATCATGTTATAGGTTAAGAACCCGACCCAATTAAAGTTTCTTTGAGTTTACATTCTAACTCAAATTTTGTACCATTAAAAAACCCAGCAAATTAAACTTTAGATAAAAAGGAAACTGGTCATATCACCCTGTTTAGTACTCTCTCCGGTTCTTATTATAAAGCCTAAAATTTAAGTTGTTTTGATGCAAAATATAAGAGTCTGCATTAGATTCTGTCATCATTTAATGCATTTTTTCCTATTTTACCTATACTCATTAACACTCTCTTTCATTGTATTATTAAAACTCTTACCCATATTTCTCTCTCTAGTCTCATCATAAATAAGGATAATATTAAAAAACAGGTTATATTTCAAACATATCCATAGCTTTAAACTAACTTTTAACTGTTTTGATTAAGAAGCTCAATTTGGCAGCCGGGTTCTTTTCATAAGAACCGAAGGGAACACATGGAATTGAAGCTTATAAAAATCATAAATTAATGTTAAATGGAATGAAAATAATTGGGAGAATCCCAAATAAATCGATTTAAAATAACTGAATCAAAATTTAGGCCTTTGATTTTAACAAATCCCTAATAAGGCCAATAGGCCTAATTAGGGATTTTTCATCGTTGTTAAAAGACCAAAACAGACCCTATATTATAAATATTAAAAATAATCTCCTCTTTGTAATGCCCATCGAAAAACCTTAGCCACATCATAATCAGTGGATAAGAAGTTGATCTATGTTTCATGAGGTTTGGTGAATCTCTAAAAGACATAATATGATACCTACGCTCAAATAAACCTAACGAATAAATAAGTGTAAGAAGTGAGAGTATATGTTTAGCCAGTAATGGCCACAAGTTTCTTTTCCATGGAGCAGAGAAGCAGAGAGGTCTCATGAGTATAATTCTGCGGAGAGATAAATAGAAAGAAGAATTGAGGGCGGGGTGGGGCCCACCAAGAGGCATTCATTCTACTATTTCTATTCTTATTCATGATATTGGGAAACCGACGACAGGGCATGAGGAAGAAGAAGTGTATAATCATTCAAAATTTTTAAGACGGGACTGATAGAACGTTCATACCTCTCAATAAACCTGAAATCAATTTGAAAACCCAGTGAGAAATTAGGTGGTTCTACAATCACGCTTGCATGGAGCAGATCGTTTTCAATTTGTTTAATATAGGGGGCTATTTTGGTCTTTTAACAATATTGAAAAATTCTTAATCAGGCCTATTGGCCTTATTAGGGATTTGTTAAAATCAAATGCCTAGATTTGGATTTAGGTATTTTAATTGGATTTATTTGTGATTCTCCCAAAATAATTACTTCCTTATGTCCTAAATATAAGAAATATGTATTTATCTAAATTAATTAGATTAAAGATGTTAGTTAAGTTAGTTAAAATTCCGTGATATTATCAATGCACCCTACTCATGTACCTTTATCTCCACCATCCATCTCTTACTTGTTTGTTATTGAGAATCATTAATAGGAATAATTTGAGAAAATTTTGTGAACAATCAGAAATAGGTCTTATAATTTTTGACCGAACTTATTTCACTAATAAATAGGTCTTATATTTAAGTCTATGAAAATGCTTTTTGTATGTTTCCTAATGTTGTAAGAATACGTTTCTATTAATTTATATGGCAGAATAAACAATGATGTCACATTGAAAAACTCACAAACACATGACAAAATTATATTTGTTTTATAAAATTGAGTTCAACTCTAAATTGAGGGCATATTTGACACTTCACTATTTCGATTCTCATTTCATAAATGGAAGTACAACGGCTTTTTATACCGTTGTTTGTTTGTTCAAGCGTTAGCTCGAGGCTTGAGACATTAATGCACTCAGACCGTTGCTTTTTTAGAGCCGCACCGACTTTCATTAACATAGGTTGCGTTCTGTCTTTTGGGCTATTATTTGTTTTGGAAGCTCAACGGCCGTTTCTTGTTCAATAGGTAGTCCCATTCTATTCTCTCTCTTCCCGCACAAATACATGCTTTAATATCTTGATATTTTGTGCATGTGATAGGGTACTACGTACAAACCAACAATGCAATAGTATCAATCAATATAACATAATTTTTTTAGTCCCATTATTCATAAGTGATGTTTGGCCCAAAAAAAAATTATTTATAAGCAATGAATATTTTTCAAACTCATATCTAATTTAAATAAAAAATAACCATTCAAATTACGGTTAAGAATAAGCACAATGTTGGCTACCCATGCTAGCAAGCATAAATGTAATTGGAGAGAAATATGGAACTTTTGTAAGGATTTGGAAGAAAAAGAAATTGGATATGCAAATAAGAAAGTTGGCTCAATTACAAGAGCTAACAAAATAGAAATGTAAATAGTAATATAGGTAATCAATGAATAATCCTGTTAGATTCTAACTTTAACTTGGGCTTAAGACCCGATCCCACTTCCTAGATTAATGTTCACAATTATTATTGATATCAAATATAGTTTTGTTTGATGAAGTCTCTTTAAATTTAAGAAATTATAATTACATTGTAAAAAAAAAATACATACGAAAAACTTGTGATTGTACTAAAACTAATTATAGGGAAAAACCCTAGCTCGCAAATTAAATTAAGTCTCTTTTGGTAGAATCAACCAATTAGATACATCAAGTATTTCCCTGATTTTCGCCATGCAGAGATAACTTGAGATTCAGATCAAACACTGGTGACTGGTCATATATATGTATGTATGTATATATATTCAATAGTGACATAAATTCAAAACATATATATATAAATATATATATATATATATATATCTAAGTGAAAAAGAAACCAAAACATAACAGAAACCACATACTCTCAGTATATATATTTGACTCACGGCTATATATATTTGATTGATGAACAGAAGACCCAAAACATAGAATTCTGAAGGTGTTTGTGTGATCATACATTATTTAGTTGTTCTTAGGAGGGTGGTGCCTTGGTCCATGGTAATCTGCGCTAAAAGCCACGAAACCCCTATCAACCTCATTTGACCAATTCATTCTTAATCTTCTCTTTCGTTTTTCGTTGTAATGTGACGACGACGAAGAAGATGACAACGATGTCTCCACATTCATGTTCTTTGAGCTCTTATTTTCATCATCAAATAGTATTTCAGGCTTGCCTTTGGTAGAAGCAGTTGCATCAACACTTATCTGTTCAATAAGTTTCCAATATATGAACAAATTAAATACTAGCTAGCTCAGAGCCTTCATCACTCTAATATATGAACAATAAAATTAGGGCATTACACGGGGAGAATTGATAATTACTATTAAGCGAATTATACAGGGACGGAATTACCATGCTATATAAGCAATTTAATCACTGTAAAAAAAATAGATTGCTTAAGCGTGGGACTACACAATAATTCTAACATTTCCTGATGAATGGTAATTTTATAACAAACTCAAAGCAAAAGAGCTACAACGCAAGCTGAATGATATTCTTGATGAATTTCATGAAGAACAAAACTAACAATAAGAATCAATTAAGAATGCAAAATATAAGGGAGTATAAATACATACACAAATACATAGTTATGTATGTCTATATAAACTTACAATTGAAGCGGAAGTAGCATTATTAACTTCAGCACCTGCAAATATATTATTTAACATCATACACTTTCTTGTGGAAAAAACAATGAAATTGATTAGAAAAGAAGGTGCAAAATGGTGAAATAACTGAGAACAGACCTGGTTGCAATAATCTAGCAGAAGATAGCCAGGCAGCACACAGAAGCAGAAACAAAACAAAAGCACCAGTATTATTCATCACCATGACCATCAATCTTTCAGAAAAATTAAGGGATTCTGAAAATTATGCAGAAGAGAGGAATCACTTGAAATGAGATTTCTAGTATTTATAATGCTATGTGGAGAATGAGAAAAACACGAGTCAAAGTTTTGGTTTAGGTCTTCTTACCCCATAAATTAAGTTCGAGTCAAAGATGGGAATTTTAATTTCTTTGCAAACACTTGCAATTATATATATATATATATATATATATATATTACGACCTTTATTGGAAATGCTCAATTCACAATGTTGTGAATCCCCACAATATCAATCCCATGTGTCCCGCATGAATCTTTTGATCACCCACTACTAGTACGTACATACACATATATATACACACTAAGGGTCCGTATTCCATGCTCATCATAGTGATGAGATGAGATCTAAATTGTTCAACTTTAATTTTAACGGCTCAAATTTAAAATATTTAATTTGTTGATTTTATAATGATTAATTCATTTTTATGAGAAGTGATTAGTTATAAGATTATCTTTATTTCACATTTTACATAGATTACAATAAAAAAGTTATTTAAAATATAAAAATTAAATCAAATCAAATCTGGCCATCCAAATTCGATCTAACAATGTACATTGATGATGAGATCAACTTTCTCATCGAGATGATGAGCATATAATGTGAATTACACGGATCGATGATATATACTATATTAAAAGTTTAGTCATAAAGATTAGAATACAAATAATATATACACATGAAAGGTACGGTTCTCTGCATACCTGATGAGTTGTTAGCTAATATTAATTTCATTTTCTCTGATAAGTGATTGATTAAGTACATGGACTCCTTTCCGCATAGAGTTTATTGGGTTAAAGTTCAAATTTGTCATTGATATTTTCATTTAGGTGTAATTGTATGTCAAAAGTTTTTTTGAGTTCAAAATTGCTCCATAATGTAAAGAGTAATATTGCTCTGTGGTAAAAAATGTTAACAATCAATGTGCTTTTAATGATGAATGTTAGTTTTTTTAACAAGATGGGACAACATTACTGTATTTTGAATCTTAAAAGCAACATTAAACAAACTAAAATCCCGGAACAACATTGAATCTAAAAAAAAAAATTCGTCCAAGACAACTGTGCTTCTAAACGAAATCTTTTGGAACAAATTTGCATATTGACCTTATTTAAAAACTCTACGGTAAACTATACTACATTGTTTACATGCCTAGTTTTGGTTTAAAACATGCATATATAATTTTAAACAAAAGCTAGTACTCTTAGATTGACCAAAACTAAAACTGAACGCATTCTTAAACACTGTAACTTGATTATTTTATTTAGCTTATTCACCTTGTGTGTCCACACTAATTAGAAACATATTGTTAATGGTATGTTTAATATTTCTTGAAAAATGAGAATTTTCGGTGCACATGAAGACAAGTGATAGGTATTGTTTTGAGGGAAGAATTAGGTATAAGAAGATGACTTCTATGTGAGAACTAGTGGTCCAAACAAGAACGAATGTGTACAGATTGAAGTGAAACCCTATTAAATATATTATTGGGAGAGGAGGCAGAGTCCGCCATGGAAGACAAAAAGGTGAAAAAATAGGGATTTGGCACACATATATACGCCATTAGCGTGGAATGGAAGTTTATTACATGTGTGTTTTGCGTTTGTCTACAACCATGCAAATATCAACGTAAGAAAATTAAAAGCAGCGCTTTTTAGTTCTCCAAGGTAGGTTCATTTTATATATATATATTATGTATTTGAAGCTACTCCTTTCAATGCACAAGAACATGAACATTTTTGCACTTCTAGGCCTCCATGTGTTGTCACACAGTACAATTAAGCACAAGATCCGTGCCACCATGACTTGAAAGTTGAAACTGTTACCTTTTCGTAACATTAGAATGATAATACCGAATTAATCAAGTCGAATTTGGATCACCATAGTAAGCTAT
Organism: Mimosa bimucronata; assembly: GCA_037074515.1. NCBI lineage: Eukaryota > Viridiplantae > Streptophyta > Magnoliopsida > Fabales > Fabaceae > Mimosa > Mimosa bimucronata. The sequence continues at coordinate 28,419,437 of CM073445.1, read as the reverse complement.
TTATTATTTGAAAACCAGTAAAAAAGGGAAAGGAATGAAAAAAATGGGGAAATAATATTTATTTCCATTAACGAATAATCTTTAGTTGATTTCTAATCTTTTGAAAATAAGTACGTTAATGGTTATTGTGTGTGTGTAATACATACGGGGCACAATTTTAATTTTCTTGATATATTTAATCTTTTGTCAGCAGCGTTAATTAATGAATTCAAACAGAAAGCACAAAAGGGAATGTTTGAACTATATACCACATATTGTAGCCGATCTGCACCAGATATATATTAATATTTTTTTAAAAAAGGAAATTATTATAATCTGAAAATTACAATGCTAAAAAACTCTGAAAAAAAAAGGACCTGTGGGAAGAGGCTCTCACATCCTCATGCACATTTTCTCGAGCCAGAAAATTAAATTACACTTAATAGCTTCGCTTGTTGCATATCAATTGAATTTTAATATCTACTATCATATTCCTAATCTTATTTTTTTCTTATCTCAACGGGTGATCCACCTTCATATTTCATTATTAGTTTAAAAGCTTCTAAAGAATCAATTTGTTTGTGTGTGTAACAAGAATCTTGTTATTGTTTACAAACTTATACCCGTCAGAAGCTAAGTATATGAATATGTGGGCGGAACAAACCCTAATTTTCTCTGAGATATTAAACTATACATTATGTTTATGTTGAGTTTAAAAGAAGAAACTACTGAGGGATATTTCGGAACAATATTGGAGTTAATTAATAAAAGAATATATCAATGGAATTATATATTTTATTTGGTGAATATTGAATATAAATTATTGGTGGGCGGGCTGTGAAAGGTGAAAACAAGAAGAAAAGTGTGGAAAACAGGGAAATAGTAGAAAGGTGATTAGAAGGCGTTGGTTCCAATTTGTCCCAACTTTTTCAAAACCAGTGGGTGTGTAATTCATAGGTATAAGTGTGATTCATATTATATTAGTGACTTTTTATATTATGATATAGATATCTAACCCTAAGAGACAGGTGGGAAAGTGTGCCTTAAACTTAGAATCAATCACACACATAGCTTCTTCTTCTTCCACATGGCCACCATCTTATAAATTATTGTTTTTAATTATTTGCTCATTAATCTCAACTTTCCTCCCACTAGCCATAACATGTCCCAAACTCATAAACATTTAACGTTGACCACTGCTGATGAGAATAGCGTTATCAGTTTATGCTCTCTCTCAGAGATATACTCTCTCCGGTTCTAAATATAATATCACTTTAATTTTTTGTTGTGAAGATTAAAGAAGCTAAATAGACCACTTAATTTTAACATATCTTACATATAATTGTATTATACGATAGTTTATAAGTATGATAAATTAGTTTTGAAGAAAAAAAGATAACTACAGACATTTTAAAGTGATTAATTTTACATCCTTAATTTCTCAAAAAAAAAAGTCAAAGTGATCTTATAATTAGGACAGAGAGAGTATAATGATAAGATATGTCAAATATCAATGGGGTTTGCTTACTTCTTGAAAACTCATGATAAGTTAAAATTGTCACTTCATTAATATGGTCCTTTGAATAGGTACCGGTAATATATTAACTTTTGTTGTAACCAATGTTTGTTGACCCGGACCGGTTCAACCGTGAACTGGCCACAAGCCTAGGGAGCAGTTGAATCGGGGGAGAACGGTTCAACCCGCCAAAAACCGGGCAAACCGGCCAGAACCGGGGGTTGAATCGGTTCTCTCATTTTCTTTTCTTTTTTTTTTAAATTTGATTTTTTTTTATTTTGTTATAATTCACCTAATTACCAACTTTTACTTCACTTAATTTTAGAAACAAGGAAATTATAATATTTTAAATGTTATTATACTTGCGTATGTTTAGTATTTAATTGTTACTGCTCTTAGTATTTGTATTTTATAGTCTGTGGATTGTAGAATAATATTTATTTTCACGTGTACTCAACTAATATTTTATATTTTTCCCTCTATAGAAATATCAAAATATTCATGTTTGATGAATCATGCATACTTATCTATATTTACATTTTGATATTAGTGATTATTAATGTTAATATCAATAAAATTTTATTATTTTAATATAACCGGTCTGACCCGGTCCGACCATTAGCCCTTAAATCAGTGTCTCATCCAGTTCAATGTCCGGTCCGATTTTTTGAACCTTGGTTGTGATTGATGAAGAGTAAGAAATTTTTATCTCAGTTGTTAGTTGTTGTCATGATTTGATGTATTAAATTATTATTGGTTAAATTGTTATTGTTTTTTATTTATCAAATTAAAGGTATTTAGGTAGCTTTTTTATAAAATGTAATCAAAGACTACTTCCTAAGGCTCCATTGGTTACGTGGGATTGAAGGGGTTGATATTGGGCTTGACACTGGTATTACCCATGTTATAATGTTTGATATGAGAGACTTGGGATTTGTAATACCACGTAGGTAGAATTGCTAGAAACCCATCTCACCATGCTATTGTGCAAAATATAATTGTCCCTCTTTCAAAACTTCTTTAATCACAAAAGTAAGTCTCGATTAAGTTAGGCTTTCTTCCATTTTTTGTCCTTTTCCCACACCTACAGGTGGAAACAGGCTTACAGGTCTATCAAAGCTTAGGCATGGCCTATCCAAATTATTAGAAATAGATATAGGCTCAGACATTTTTTGGTCTTTTTTTTAAAAAATATATCATACTCATATCAATTAAATAACCTATTTAGTTTAACAGTCTGGCTTAATTATGTATCTTTTTAATTTAATTTATAATTTCTTAATTAGATATGTATTATCATATCAAAATATATTGTGATTGACAAGAAAAAGATACTTTTGGACCTTTATGAGATTTAAGCCTATTTTGGTCTATTTGGGGGCCATGGCCTGTTAGCCTATTTTGAATTTTTGATAAATCAAGCAAGCATCTAGGGAGACTTCAGGCCATGATCAGGGCTATGAATAGACCAAAATCAAGCTTAACAAAAGCCTATTAAAGGTTACAGGTCAGAATCAAGTCAATCCACCACAAAACACACTAGGCCTATTAACGGTGGAGCCAGTCCTAACCTAACCTATTTCCATCCCTTCCCACACCCAACCCTAAGGGCCCGTTTGCTTCTTAGAATATCGGCGCAAAACAGGAAAATGGGAGGGTTCCATTGTGCAACCGCAGTTTGGTTCACTGAATCTGTGATTTTCGTTTTCCTGACCCCACATATTTTCCTTTAAAGACTGGAAAATAGGTTCTCACCAAAAATGGTGGGAACCCATTTTCCGGCCTACGATGGAAAATGGTGGAAGGGAAGAAGTACATTACTACCGTCATCTCTGCTCTTCATCTTCTCCTTCTTCAACTCCATCTTCAATCGTTGTCTCTGCTCACCCATCATCCTCCTGTTAAGAAGATGAAAATCGAAGAAGAAAAAAGAACTGTCACTGCTTTTCGACTGTTGAAGAAGATGAACAGTATCGGCGAAGAAGATGCACAGTGGCGCAAGGTTTCCTTTTTTCTTTTTTCTTTTTTTTTTCTTTTGCTTTTTAGTTTTCCTTTTTTATTTTTGAAGATGTTGTTGAAGGTGCAAAAAATTGTGTGGGTGATTTTAAGAATGGGGATGGCAGTTTTAAGGAGATTATGGGTGTCTTGAGAGCTATTGCCCCTCCCTGATTTGCTGCGCAATCCTGTGATTTCCTTCATCTCCTTTCTCAAACAGCTCTTTTGCTTTCTTGGTAAAAAAAAGGTGCAAAAAATTCTGCCGAAGATGAAGCTAATAAGGACATATTGCGTGGTGTTAATCCCAGCATTTTTTTCCTTTCTCCTCTGCATCTGCGTTGCTACCCAAATTGTGTGGGTGATTTTATTAGACCTCATATTGGGTAAATCTTGTTCTATTTCAATACTGACTGGTGACTGTTGTGTTTATTTCTTTAGGTTAAACTTGCACCCTTCAAATTTTTGCAGGAATTCGGGCATTCTGATGCAACTAAATTCGAATTTAGGTTAAATTCGAAATTTGTACACTCATTTTCTGTGAAAACAAAGGCCAAAATCGATTTTGGCACACTAAAATGGAATTTGTACACTCATCTTCATATTAATATATATTTTATTATTTATTTACTATTTTAATTTTTAATTTTTTAATATATATGATCGTTTTTCATAAATTTATAATATTTTTTAATTTTTATTAATCTAAATATATTTTATTAATTATTCAATTTATGAATTTAAATATAAATTTTATTAAAAAATAATCATTAAAGGCAATATTGTCATCTCTGCATATTTCTTACTCTTCTTACCACTATTTTTTTAATAGAAATCTGAAATCCATTAATAACCACTACCACACTATTATAAGCTATCAAGCTCCTTCATCAAGCTCCACCCGTTGTAACTCAGATGGACATTAATCAAGGGTACAAAACGCATTGTCCATAGAATGAGACATTTTTGCTAGGTAATCAGCAGTTACTAAAAGGTCCCTATCACTATGATATATAAGAACTTGCCAATCTTTACACAAAATAATCCTAATGTCATTCACTATGTCCCTGAAGGGATGATTGTTATCACATCCTCGTAAACAAAAATCAATGGCCTCAACACAGTCAGAAAACAGAACTACATTCCAAAGTCCTTTATTCCAACATATATTTAGGCCATTCCACATACCAATAAGCTCCGCAATAGCCGGCGGCACCATTGTTAGCTTGCAACTAAAGCCGGAGATCCATTGACCCTTCTCATCCATGATCACTCCCCCACATCCACTCAAATCATTTGATAGAACTGAGCCATCCACCTCTAGGCGCACATATCCCTGAGGAATTGTAACTTTGTTTGGTACCTGTAGGTGCGACATACCATAAAAATTACAATGATCAATCAAATTTTTATCCCAACATGCTCTATAAAAGGAGTCTTGAGCATTAGTTTGATTGTTTAGCTCTTGGGATCCATAGAGTCCTCTGCATCGAGTTGTCCAAATATCCCAAGAAACATAGCCAAATAAAGTAGCCCAAGGGACTTTCTTCTTATAGCTAGCTCCAGCTTCCCTCTTCAAGTTCCAAGTAATCCAATCGGTACCAGACATGGAGAAGAAAGTTCCCCAGTGATCTGGTGCAACAATGGACTTCCATCTATCCCTGGCATTCACACAGTCTCTCATCAAGTGCATTCTGTCTTCAATATCCTCGCATCCTAGGTGACAGTTTGTGTTCTCCTGAAGACCTCTTCTCCATCTTAGTTCAGTTGTATGCGCTCGATCATGTGCAATTAGCCACATGAAAGATTTGAACTTCTCTGGTACTTTCCATCTCCACAATAGTTTCCAAATGTTTTCCGTCTCGCTGCTTATACCTGCAAAAAGAGAAAAATATGCAGATTTAATGGTGAAAGTGCCATCGGTAGATGGCTTCCATAAAAACTTATCCTCTCCTTTCTCCTCACGGGGCGGGTATGCACACACAATTCTCTCAATGACATGCTGAGGAAACCATAGTTGAAGCTTTTCAATGTTCCACTCTCCAGCTAAATTGACATAGTCAAAAACAATTTCATTCCTGTTGATCATCCCTTCTCTTCCTTGGATCAAGTCAAGGAGTGGGCAGTTCGTTTCAGCCCAATTATCAAACCAGAAGGATGTCTCTCGGCCATTGCCTATTTTCCTTCCCAATCTTTTTTTGAAAGAGCGCCACACTTCATAGATACCATTCCAGGTCTGGGATGCATTTTTCTTCACTGGAATTTCCCTTTTCAAGCAACTTACAACCTTATATTTTGCCCTCAAGACTTGAACCCATAAGGATTCATTGTCTGTTAGAAGTTTCCAGCAAAGTTTCATCATGTAGGCTTCATTCTGTTTCCTTAGTTCTTTTATCCCCAAACCTCCTTCTTTCTTTTCCTTAGTCACTTGGTCCCATCCTATGAGATGTATCTTCTTTTGGTCATTCTTGTCCCCCTAAAAGAATCTGCGGCTTTGCTTTTCAATTTGCTTTATAAGGCCTTTAGGAATCAACATTGTTTGCATATAGTAGGTCGGGAAACTTGCTAGGACGGACTTAACCAAAGTAGTGCATCCTGCAAGGGACAATGCCTCCCTTTCCAATTCGATAATTTCTTCCGGGTTCTTTGCAGTATGGGAGAAAAAGTAGCTGATGTAGCCTTACGGTGTAATAAAGGGATTCCCAAGTATTTGCCCAAGTACCCTGTCAGATGTACTCCCATTCTTTGACTCATTTCCATGGCTCTGGAGAAGTGTGAGAGTACTGGCTGTCACCCAAGAGGGGGTGAATTGGGTGATAGGCTATAATTCAATCCTTTTTGAATTCTTTAAAACTCTTACTGAGATTATTTCAAAAATATGAAATGGACTGACAGATATAAAAGGATTGACTGGAAATTAAGAGAGTATAGGGAAGAGATAATGCACACAAGATTTATCCTGGTTCGGTCAACCCAGACCTACATCCAGTCCTCAGGCTCCCCCTGAGATTTCCACTACCCTCTTGTTTAGTCCTGGCACAAGAGAAGCCTACCACAGGTTTTACGAACACAGGTTCACCTGCCAACCTTTACAGAGTTTTAGAATCTTCTAAACACTCCCCCTTACTTCCCGTAAGGTTACAACCCAGTTCACAAAGCACCAAGCTAAGGAACTACCTCAAACAGAAGAGGATTTTAATAATAAAGTTCACTCAATGAACAGATTTTGATAAACACTTAAGAACAAGGTTATGTATAATGAAATACAAGATAGAGCTTAATAATCTGAACAAAGAATAGCTCTAGCTCTTCTTTTCTTATGCTCTCAGTCTGAGAAATTTGCAATTCTGTATAGAGCCCTGTTCATCTCTCGTTGTTTTTTGTATATGCGTTGTGTGTGCGTCACTTTGTTCCAGAAGTCTTCAAGTCTTTATATAGAGTATTATATCTTTCTATCCGTTGGAGACTTGGAGAACTAGCCGTTGGAGATTTGCTTCTGATCTAGTCTTTGACGAGTCATGCGTAGAGTAGGCTAGACTGCGCGTTCTGAACGTCTGCAACAACTGTACTTGCATAGCAGCTTTTTCAGTAGCGCTAGCATTCTTTGCTATCGCTAACTGCATAGTATAATATTTCTGCACTTGAGCTGTTAGCTAAACAAGTAATCATATAAATGCACAGCAGTTGTTATCGCAAGTAAAGCTCATTAGCTCAATGAGATAGATAATATATGATTCAGTTAAGGAACTTTATAAAGCATTCTCTATCGATAGATATACCATTATCGCTAGCATATTTTCTCAGATCAACATTTAGCATACTAGCTGACATCTTAGAAATAATCTTCTATTGATAGCTAATCTTGTTAGCGCTAGATACTTGATTTACTTATTAGCTTTAAGGATACAAGCATCAGACTTCAGAAGAACTTCAAGGTATCCCATTATCGATAGATAAACATTTTAGCGCAAGCAAACATACCAGCTCTTGATTCATTAGCTCTTAGGCACTAGCTATCTGAATGATTTATTATCTGAAGCACTTATGGTTATCGATAGCTTAACCTATTATCGCTAGCTAAGTTATCAATGAGCTTCTAGCGATAGATTCTTTCTTTAGCGATAGAGATCTGTTACTTATTAGATATCACATGATAAATTCAGAGGTAACTTTCACTTTTGTTTTCTCAAGGTCAGTCTTCATCAAAATTTAAGATTTCTAACATTCTCCCCCTTTTTGATGATGACAAAACATAAGTAAAAGCAGGTAAGATAAAACACATCAGGATCACCAATAAGTACTGTTATTGCAATACATCAGGGTAAACAGTTAGGATCAGTCTGAATAATAATACCCTCAGAACGTTCCTTTTTAAATTCATCAAAATCATGCATGAATGGGATAGAAGGAATATTTAGCATGCAATCTAAAAGAGGTGGGTCATCAGAGGAAGCTACGTATGATTTGTATTCAGAGGAATTTCTAAAGGTTAAGGTGTAGCTATTTTCAAAATCCTTTCCAGAGGCTGTGCCAACGAATTCCTTATCAGGGCTGTCAGATAGCTCAGAGTCTGAGTAGAAGAATTTGTCTTGGTTAATATCCTTGGGGCCACCCTTAGTTCTTTCTTCTTCAATTTTCTGAGCATGTTCTCTTATGGAAACGCCTGAATAGCCACCCTTTGATTTATGAAATCTTCTTTGATATTCCCACACTTGTTTTCCTTGAAAAATTTCTTCTTTTCTCTTTTCTTCTGCCCTTTGAGCAGCTACCTCTGCCTCTTTCTCTATTCTTGCTCTTCTTCTTGCCTCAAATACAGCTTTCTTCTCAAGGGCTTCTTTATGTTTCTTCTTAGCTTCTACAAGAGCTTCCTTGTTAGCAGCCTCTTTTTCAGTTCTTTTCTTTTCCTCTTTTGACATTCTGCGAGGACGAGAGATGGCTATTCCCTGTTCCTCTATAGCCTTTTTCTGCTCTTCAAGTCTCTTCTTTATTTCAGCATGCTCAATCCTTCTTGCTTCTCGTGCAGTCCTCCATTCAGCCATCTGTTTGACCTCCTCCTTGTCCTGCCTTAAGAGAGCTGATATGGCTCTCTTATCTGCCTCGGCAGCTTCCTTTTTTGCCTTAGCTGCTTCTATCTTATCTTGCTTTAGAATCTCAGCTATGGCTTTCTTGTCTGCCTTATCAGCTTCCCTGTTGGCCTTAGCTGCTTCTTTCTTATCTTGCCTCAAGATTTCAGCTATTACTTTCTTGTCTTCTTTTGACAAATCTGGAGGTAGAGACATCTTTTCTGATGCTTTGGCTTTTGGCTTTGGGGCTGTCATTTTGATTCTCGGGGCTCTGGTTGAAGAAATTTCTGGAGTCTTGGGAGTGACTTTAAAGGACATCTCTTTCCTTGCTTTTCTCTTAGCTCTCTTCCCTTTCAGACTCTTAGATGAAACTTGACTTTCTTTCTTTTCTGGAGGAGCTTGAGCTTTTTCTTGAGGAAGAGGAGTTCTATGATCTTCTGATGCCATGTAACAGCGAGCAATATTTCTGATAATTTCCTCAGCTTCTTCAGCTAACAATGGATCTTTCAGAAGATGCTCTATATTTTGCTCTACATGTTTCTCCCCCTTTTTGTCATCATCATAGGCAAGGGTAAGAGAAGAGAGTTGGGTAGAAATTTGGGAAAGGATGGAAGAAGAGAGAGGTTTTGGGGTAGCGTTAGGGATTGGCTGAATTGGAGGCGAGGTATAGGTGCTATCGCTAGGGGAGGGGCTAGCGATAATGGTTGATGGTGATGCTTGCGTTTGTTGGCCATGGTTAGCGATAGGATTCTCTGGAGGTGCTGGGAGATTGAAATGAGAGGGTGAAGGTGCAAGTGTGTTGGCTTGAGAGTGGAGGCTATCGCTAGTATGTTTGAAAGAGGTAAGAGATGGATAATTACAGAGATGAAGGGAAGAGCTAGAAGTGTTTGGGGTTGAGGGTGTAAGAGTTTGAGCTCGGGAATAAGTGTTATCGCTAGGATGTGTGAAGGTGGAAGGGGAGGGGTAATAAGAGAGATGAAGAGAAGATGATTGTTGTGGGGAGGAATGGGAGGGTGAGTGACAAAGAAGAGGGGAATGAGGTGAACTGGGAGGGAAAGATGAAGTAGATGAATGATTTGGTGTATGATGAGGTGAGTGAGAAGGAGTAGAAGAGTGTATGTGAGAGTGTAGAATGGGCGAGAGAGGAGGTGATGATGATATACTTTGATGATCATTAACAAGGGCAATGCAGAGACTATCTTCCAGATTTCTTACTTGACTCTGAAGCTCCTGGATATGCTTTAGTAATTCCTCTTTTTGTGCATCCAGGGCAAAAGCAAACTCAGCAGATAGCCTGAAGACTATTTCCTCCACAGCTTCCTTTGAAAAACTTGATGCTTGATTTACAACAGATGGAAGAGGTGGAGCTCTTCTGGATTGAGCTTCTTCTTCTTGGCAGTCAGGCTGAGCAGACGAGGCAGAGACATGAAAGGCTTGAGACTTAGAGCCTGAAGTTCTTCTGACTTGGCCAATTGAGATCCCCATCCTCTTCAAGGTGGAGATTGTGACTTGCTTGCATTTCTTATTTTCTCCACACTCGATAGATCTGATTTTGGAATGCTCCAGAAGCAAGGAGATCAATTGAGGGTATGGAAGAGGAGCCTTGGCAGATTTTTCAGACATGAATCGCAGCAATTCCATACACACTATTTGTCCCGGATTTAAGGGTATCTTCTGGATGAGTTTGGCCAACCAGGGATTGTCAATCTTGGCAAAACTGCTGAAGTTCCCAGATTTGTGAGTCATAAGCCTGGTGTATACATAGTGAAGGATTCGATTGAGCACCGGCATGTCTGCAGGCTTCTTGGATGACGTCTCATATATTTCAGCGAGTTCTTCATCTGAATATTGTTCAGTCATGAACCACTTGTTGTAATCTACCCCATAAATTCCCAGCATTTTGTTGATAACAGACCATCCAAAGCTAAAGCTTCTTCCTCTGATAGTGGCTTCAAAGGATACGTCTCTTAGAAGTCCTTTCTTGTAAACTGGGATAACTTTCAGGTTTGAGTAGAAGGATCTCAGAACGTCTTCATTGTAATCATTCTTCACACTTACCCAGTTCTGGTATGGCAGTAGCCAATCATCTAAGTCAAGGCCCTGCTCCTTGAAATATTTCAAATCTACCCAGACTGCTGCCCTGTCTAAGGTTCATTTTTCTGCAAAGAAAGAGCTGGGAGTTTCTAAAGGATCTGATGCGAAAAACAGACCTGAAGGAGTTCGTTTTTTACGCTTCTGGCCCGATTCAATCACCTCTTTTGAGAAGGATACACTTTTCTGGGTTCTGGGCCTTTTGCTAGAAGATTGGGTAGAAGGTTTAGCGCTAGAAGTAGTCTCAAGATCATTCACATTTGGGAATTTTGTTCTGGCCATTGCTGGATTAGGGTTCTTAGAGATGCAGAAATACTTTCGAGAACGCTCAGAGTGCTCAGATAGTGTTTGAAGTAGAGAAGAATGCCAATACAAAATGATTCACCTTTATAAGTTTTAGGGTTTAGGGTTTTACCTGGTGTGAAGTACACCAACTATCGTTTCGAATTCTGAGCCCTTTAAGTGACTTGCTATCGCTAGGAAGAGCAGCTATCGCTAGCAGGCATGATCCCACGCTGAGTAAGTGACTTTGTCATCACTTTCTCCTTCCAAGTTTTACCTATCAATAGCCGATTTTGCTATCGATGATTCTTCAGGCTAGCGATGGCAATCTTAGCTTTATCTTTATTCTGCATAAACTAGCGATAGTGAAACTCACTATCGATGGGTCAGAGTTGCAAAAACTTAAGATTTAACATTTGAACAAATTGAATTGCATTTAAGAAAGTCCACATAAAATAATACTATCCACGATTTCAAATAATCATATAGTAACCTGTCAGATAGATCAGAGATTGATTGCTAATGTAAAGGAGCAATCATTCATAATTCAAACAATGTTATATTTATTCAAGATAGAGTAAGAATGATATCACCATAAATGCACTTGACTAGGCAGAAGATTGCTATTGATGATAGGATTTACTATCGATGGAACTCTTGATGGCAGTCAATTCAAACTTAGCCGTGAAAACTAGCGATAGTGGATTTTACTATCGATTGATCAGTCTGAGCTTGACCATGCAGAACTTGGGTACTTGGAGAGTTGCCTCTGCTAACTTAAATGGTTCTGACATAGTATATGGTTTCAGAGATCTCTCACGAGGAGTAGAATTTGAGGATCTTCTTCTTGAAGTATAAGAAACTCTATTTCTCTGGTTCTTCTCAAGATAATTGAATGGTACTTTGAGATAACTCAATCTTGGTATAAATCTTTCCTTTCTTGCTACAGACCACTGTTTCTTATGATTTGAGATTGATGTTGTAAAAATGCCTTTTCTCTGAGTTCTCCTTTTATGCGTAGATTCTGTGAATCTCTTTCTTGAAGTATGAGAGACTCTCTTCTCTGTTGCTCTTGAATTAGAATGACCTTTTCTTCCAAAATCAACCTGCACACATAAAGTGCTAGATGGACATTTTGGTACCCATTTGTACTTGGGTCCTTCATTGTTAGTTTTGGACCTTACATGTCCTTTTGGAACTCAGACAAATTTATTTCTCGCAGTTGTATTCCTTCTAATATTACATGTGTAAGAAATGTGGCCATATTTTCCACAATAATGGCATGTAACAGAATGATAATCAGTATGAGATTTTATGCAATTATTGTGATGGTCGAAAGAGTACAAATCCATATTGTCTTTATTAAAAACACAGGGATTGGAACTGTATACCATAAATGTATCTTGAGTTTCAGAGGATGATTTTGCAGATTCGTTCATGTAGAGCTCTTGGTAGTCATCTTCCTCTAGATCTCCTGTGTTGACTAAATCTTGGAAGGGTCCTGTGACCTCTCCTTCTTCAATCTCAGCTTTCGATTGCTCATCAAACGTAGATATGCAACTATGAAATTCAGATGAGCTGTCAACACTTTCAACTTCAACAAGATGGTCAGAGGTATATATAGATTCAAGAACATCCCAAATTTCTTTGGCACTAGAGCAGAGTCTAATTTTCTGAAAATCATTTTCAGTTAAGCCTTTATGCAGAATTTGCATTGCTCTGATGTTTAGACAAAACATTTTCTTTTCTTTCTCAGTCCAAACCTTCCTAGGTTTAAAATCAAAATCATTTGTAAAGACATTCCACATATGATAATCAATTGATTTTACAAAACTTTTCATCCTAGCTTTCCAAAATGAAAAATCAATATTTTCAAGCAGAGGAGGAATGGTAGGATCAAAACCTTCAGAAAACATAATGTTGCACCCAAAATCAGCCATGATCTTTTCACTTGAGATCGTTGGATCCTTTAAACAAGTGACCCGCTCTGATACCAATTGAGAGTACTGGCTGTCACCCAAGAGGGGGGTGAATTGTGTGATAGGCTATAATTCAATCCTTTTTGAATTCTTTAAAACTCTTACTGAGATTATTTCAAAAATATGAAATGGACTGACAGATATAAAAGGATTGACTGGAAATTAAGAGATTATAGGGAAGAGATAATGCACACAAGATTTATCCTGGTTCGGTCAACCCAGACCTACATCCAGTCCTCAGGCTCCCCCTGAGATTTCCACTACCCTCTTATTTAGTCCTGGCACAAGAGAAGCCTACCACAGGTTTTACGAACACAGGTTCACCTGCCAACCTTTACAGAGTTTTAGAATCTTCTAAACACTCCCCCTTACTTCCCGTAAGGTTACAACCCAGTTTATAAAGCACCAAGCTAAGGAACTACCTCAAACAGAAGAGGATTTTAATAATAAAGTTCACTCAATGAACAGATTGTGATAAACACTTAAGAACAAGGTTATGTATAATGAAATACAAGATAGATCTTAATAATCTGAACAAAGAATAGCTCTAGCTCTTCTTTTCTAATGCTCTCAGTCTGAGAAATTTGCAATTCTGTATAGAGCCCTGTTCATCTCTCGTTGTTTTTCGTATATGCGTTGTGTGTGCGTCACTTTGTTTCAGAAGTCTTCAAGTCTTTATATAGAGTATTATATCTTTCTATCCGTTGGAGACTTGGAGAACTAGCCGTTGGAGATTTGCTTCTGATCTAGTCTTTGACGAGTCATGCGTAGAGTAGGCTAGACTGCGCGTTCTGAACGTCTGCAACAACTGTACTTGCATAGCAGCTTTTTCAGTAGCGTTAGCATTCTTTGCTATCGCTAACTGCATAGTATAATATTTCTGCACTTGAGCTGTTAGCTAAACAAGTAATCATATAAATGCACAGCATTTGTTATCGCAAGTAAAGCTCATTAGCTCAATGAGATAGATAATATATGATTCAGTTAAGGAACTTTATAAAGCATTCTCTATCGATAGATATACCATTATCGCTAGCATATTTTCTCAGATCAACATTTAGCATACTAGCTGACATCTTAGAAATAATCTTCTATCGATAGCTAATCTTGTTAGCGCTAGATACTTGATTTGCTTATTAGCTTTAAGGATACAAGCATCAGACTTCAGAAGAACTTCAAGGTATCCCATTATCGATAGATAAACATTTTAGCGCAAGCAAACATATCAGCTCTTGATTCATTAGCTCTTAGGCACTAGCTATCTGAATGATTTATTATCTGAAGCACTTATGGTTATCGATAGCTTAACCTATTATCGCTAGCTAAGTTATCAATGAGCTTCTAGCGATAGATTCTTTCTTTAGCGATAGAGATCTGTTACTTATTAGATATCACATGATAAATTCAGAGGTAACTTTCACTTTTGTTTTCTCAAGGTCAGTCTTCATCAAAACTTAAGATTTCTAACAAAGTGAACATTCTTTGAAAAATATATCTTAGTCTTGTCCTTGTTCATGCGTTGCCCCGAGACCTCACAGAAATCATTAATGCATTTTAACATAAAGTCTACTTGACTAACTGATGCCTCTCCAAAAATAACTAAGTCATCAGCAAAGAACAGATGAGAGATTGGCGGGCCCTCCGTGGATAACTAGATAGGCTTCCACTCCCCTTCCTCAATAGCATCTTGTATTAAGTGATGGAGTCTTTCCATACATAGAGTAAAGATGTAGGGAGATATTGGGTCTCCCTGTCTGATCCCCCTAGTTGACTTGAATGATTATGTGGCCTCTCCATTCCAAAGCACTTGGAAGGTAGGGGTAGATATGCAATGCATAATTATCCTACAAAGATTGTCCTCAATCCCTAACTCCTGAAGGGTTCCAAGGATAAACGGCCTTTCTAATCGATCATACGCCTTCTCCAAGTCTACCTTGATTGCCAACCAACCAATCTAACCTCTCTTGCTTCTCATTGAATGAATCACCTCCTGAGTGGTAATAATATTATCACTACTTTGTCTTCCTGCGATGAAACTACACTGGTGATTACCTACTACCTTGGGTAGGAGTCCCTTCAATCTTCTACTAATCAACTTTGTGATGATCTTGTAACTCATGTTGCACAGAGAAATGGGTCTGAAGTCTGTGATAGTACTTGGTCCTTCAACTTTTGGAATGAGAACCAAATTAGTATGGTTGATGCATTCTATCTTTTGGGGCTCCTGGAAGATGTCCTTTACTAACTTGCATATCGACTCACCAATGGTGTTCCAATACTCTTGGTAGAAAAAAGCTTGGATTCCATCCGGTCCTAGGGCCTTAAAGCCCCCCATGTCAAAGACTGCTTCCTTGATTTCTATGTCTGTCAACGGTCTAGCTAGCACCCTTTTCTCCCCTTCTGTCAATGCTGGAAAACCATACACCACTTCCAGTACTCTTGGACTTAAACAATCACTCTTAAACAACTTTCTATAGTAGCTTGTAGCTATCATTTTGAGCTCATCTTGGTCATAGATCCAATCTCCTTCCAAGGTTTGAAACCCTTCTATTATCTCCTTGCGCCTTTTAACCACAGTAGAAGCATGAAAAAAGCTGCTATTTTTGTCTCCCCATTTGAGCCAATTACATCTTGATTTTTGAAACCATAACAGTTCCTCTTGTGCGAGCACCTTGTTGTATTCTTTCCATAAGTCTTGCTCTACCTTAAGATGATACTGGTTATCTCTCCTGGCCCTTGATCTTTCTACCCCTTCTATTCTCCTCAAGAGTGTTCTTTTCCTCCTTGGGATGTTTCGCACCTGGGTGTTGTTCCAATGGTAGGCTTCATTGGTAAAAGACTTCACATTCTCATTCCAAGTATTCTTGTTCCATCCCTTTCTAACCACATCTATAAAATCTTCTTCAAGGACCCATGCGGCTTGGCATCTGAATGGTGGTTTGTAGTTTCTGTTGTCCTTTGTCATTAATGTTCTTATGAAAAGTGGTCTCTGGTCCAAGCCAAATTTACTCAAATGTTGAACTTTTGCAAAGGGATAAAGATCAATCCATTGAGCGTTGGAGAACGCCCAATCAATTCTTTCCTTCATTAGATTCTTCTCCCAAGTAAATCTTTCTCCCACATAATCCAGTTCTATCAGCTCAGTATTATTAACACACTGCCTAAAGTGTCTCATAGAAGTCATATTCGGTTTTGAGCCCCCAGCTTATCCTCTTCCGATAAATAAGCATTAAAATCCTCAGCAATAATCCAGGGGTTATTTATGTCTTCACTGAGTTCATAAATTTCATCTTAAAGCCTGACCCTTTTTTGATAACATGGCTCAGCATAAACGCCAGTTAGCCAAAAATAAGAATCACTATTTTTTGGAGAAACCCCGGACAGGCAGGCATTGAGTTTAGGATCTGTTATACTGCACAATTGTATCCCAATCATTCCAAAGGAGCCAAATACCACCTGCGTATCCAGTAGATTCAACTCTAATCCAGTTATTATATCCTAATTTTCTCATTATCTTGTTAGCCCTTTCACCACTTACTCTTGTTTATATGAATAACTTTATTTCCAATAAGATCTCTTATTCTTCCAGGGAAAGTTTTAGAGGCAGTACCTTTGCAATTCCATATTATTAAATTCATGAAAAAACAAAACGGAGGTTCATGGAACATCACTCACATATGCGTGTTTTGCCCCTGGATATCAGCTTAAGCACCCAACTGAGTTTCTTCCACCATATCTTGCGTTTCAAACCATTGATCATTATTCTCCACTCTATCTGAATCCAGCTCCGCCATCTTCATTTCCATGACAGGTGGCTTTTTCATTAATGACATGTCTCCCACCTCCCTTGTCTCCTGCGAGTTTTGTTGCGTGGGGGGGAGCCACATAAGCTTCATTTAGTGTACTATCTTGAATTGTTTGGTTATTGAAATTTAGGCCTATTTTTATTTTCTCCTCAACACCTCCGTTTTGGGCCAGCTTGTCAAAAAACCCAAAGACTACCACATGTTCCCTTTCGGCCTGCTTCTTTTTCTGTAAGGGAGATAAGATTTTCGGCCTAGTCCTTATGTTTCTTTTCTTTTCCTTTGCCTGGGATTTCGTTACCTCCTGTGGGCTTTCTATGTCATTTGGGCTTTCTTGGTTCAAGATCACCTCTTTTGGCCCAGGCCCCTTACTTCTAGAAACCCTATTAGTCTTCTCTTTTCCTTTCTTCCTGATGCCGTCACCTAGTCCCTCTTCCTGCAATTTTTCTCTGCTACCTTTTCCGTCGTACTTACTCCCTGGAAAGGTACCTGTGGTGCCGAAAAAATGTTTGCTTTTCCAGTTTCCCCAACGGTCTCTTTCCTTCTCCACTCCATATTCGGCTCCTTTCCTCTGCTACCCGTGCCATCTTCAGCTACTTTGACAGATGGCTCCTCAGTACGGAGGATATCGAATCTTGTCCCTGGTACATTTTTCTTGTCTTTTCCGTTTGACCTTCCTTCCCCTTGCTGCTTGGTATTTGGGCTACTTTCCATTACAGGCTTAGCAGGTCGATGTTGAAAGGTTTTAGGTGCCTTCATCCATGCCCCAAATTCTTCTGTGATGTTGACTCCTGGCACACTAACCACTATTTTAAACCAACCAAATATAAAATTTTCCATTCCATTCCTTTCCATCTATGTGCGTACCAAACACGTTAACATCATTTCCATTCCTTTCCTTTCAATTCCATTCCATCATAATATTTTCTATAAACCAAACGGGCCGTAAGACTCTTATGGCAACCAGGTGGCCATCATGATTATCTTTCTTCTCACCCTCATCTCACTCCCTCTCACCTCCTCGTCTCCCCTCCCTCAACATCGTTGTTATTTTTTTTTTTTTTGTCAACAACATCCTTCTTAGACACAAGCAATTTTTTAAAATATTACTCAATCCCAATCCATCAAAATTTAAGCATGCCTAATAAATAGGGTCTAAGGACTTCAAAACGATTGGGTTATTTTGAAGTCATGAATGGAATTTATATATGTAGCAGGATAATTCTTATGTCGAAGTTATTATTGGCATAAAATGATTAACAAAGTTTATTCGGGGCGTCTAAGAGCAAAATTTGGGGGCAATGGTTTGCATTGAAAGTTTAAACACATAACTTTGGGTGGTCCAGCAGTTCAACACAAAACTTTAACTTCCAGCCCTTTATTCTGCAGCGTAATTATTTGATGAAGTATATACATTAGAATATATTAAGTTTCTGTTGAGTCGCTTGAATAAGTTGTTGTACTTGTTCTGATATCTAAGATATATCTTGCACATATACATACATCAACATTTTTGTGACACTAATTAATTTGCGCTTTAAGTTATAGAAAATCGAACTATTTCATAAATAACTAGAAATTAGCTTGTATCAGCATGATGATTTGTACGTAGCCAGAAAATTAAGATAATAATGATCAGGAATAGTTAATTAGTTATAACTTAAAAGTGTAAACATATTTCACATAGTTCAGAGGGAAAAGAGCCAAAGACCAAAAAACCAAAAGAATCCAAGAATCTATTGATAGTAGGTTTTTTTATATGTGTTGGAAAATCTTAGAATTGACATGATATGTATAAATCATAATGATGATTGTCATTATATTATTCGGAACAACCAAAAAGATGAGGAATGTAAAGTTGAAAATAATGTGGTGTGACTTGTGGGTGTGGTAATAATTAAAGGTCGATAGATCATAGATTACAGAGAGATGGTGTGTGAGTGTGATGTCAGATATGGTATAAGGCTTTTGAATTTTAATTTGATTGATTTTGAATTGCATGCTCCAATGTTCATATTCATGTTCATGGGTCCCCTATTTCATAATCCTTAGGCCCTCCAAACATGGTCCAGTTTTGGTGTATGTATATATGTACTGCTTTTGTGATTAGATTTAAACAGCCTGAATCAATTTTTCATGCTTTTTAACAATGAATTTATATTTTTTGAACAAGATTTAAAATGTTTTTTATTTAATTTTATATTTTACATCTATTAAAATTAAGATTGTTTAAAAAGATATATTAAAAAATCGACATTAAATATGAACTATCTACTTGTAACTTCTAATTTAGATGATTGAACTTTAGTACTCATAGATGAATGCATACCCTGATTAGATTTTTTTTTAAACTTTGACAAAGTGAATAGTAAATATAATTTCATTTCTCAACAAGTGCGCTTTTTGAGATTCAATTTGTTTTCATTTGGTTGCTTACCATTTCGACTAACAACTTATTAGTATCATGATTATATCTTTAAATATAATTTTAGTCACTCCCTCTGATTAATTATCTCATTAGAATCAATGAGTGGTTGATCACTCTTTAATTTTGTCTTAAAAGGAAACATTTTTTTTTCAATTTTACCCATAAATACTATAATAGACTTTAATTATTTTCGAAGGAAATTGTAACTGTTGTCATACATATACATATATAGAAAGAGTTCGTTAATAACCCTACAAAGTGACTTGCCCCCTTTACATCCTTTTTATAAGGAACATTCTATCTCTTAGGGGTGATCCTAAAAACAAGGAATGAATCTTTTTTGTCTTAAAATTTGAAACTGGTATTTCCATTTTTACGCCATCATTAAATAATTAACTCCCTCATTAGAATCAATGAGTGGTTGATCACTCTTTAATTTTGTCTTAAAATAAAACATTTTTTTTCAAATTTTACCACATATACTACTCATTCCTTTCTTAAATATAAAACCTAGGAGATCAATTTGTCCCTAAATATAAGTTATCTTTCTAATTTTAGCATCATTTCTTCAAATTATCCCTCTTGATATTCCCATTAATAAACAAACAAGATATGGATGGTGGGAATAAAGGGTTCAAACAACTAATGTAACTTATAATGCATGAATAAATAGGAATAATTTAATAATGGAAAACAGTTTGAGAGGATTGATGTTTTTGAAAAACCAACACATATCTACTGAATCAGGTGTGTGTTTTGCACAATAGAGTAATTTGATATAATTATGATACCAATTGATTACAATAAGTCTGGTGTTTTTCAGCTATTACAATTACCTTAAGTATGTAATCTGAACCCAAGCTGACATGAATCAATGAATGATGTTAGACATATATGCCCTCCATTTTTGACAACATATATAGGGTTAACAAGATTATTTTCACGTATGTTTTATTTTTTTTTCTTGCTTAAATATAAAATTTATTATATAATTCCTTGATGGTATACCAAACAAATACTATATAATCATCATGTTATTCCATTTTCAACCATTCATCCCAATGCATTATTTCATTACCAAACTTGCATGCCTAACTAAATTAATCTCCTTAAAAGATATGGATATGTCATCAAGCTTTTACAATTATAACCGAATCCAAGAGATTGAATAGAATTTAGATTTACGCTTTATTCCTTAAGCTTAAAAATAGCATGAAAAGGTACTAAACTGTGTTACACACACTTGCAAACAAGTGCATGATTGATAGGCACAGTTGTTTTTCTTAACCAATAAAGTAAATATTGAAGCTTAACTAGAAAGACACTGGGTAATAATTAATTCATAAATTAACGAAAGCAATGAACTTTTTGATTGGAGAGGTCATAAAAATAATAGGAAAAATATAACTAGGTCCCAAATCAGGGAATTAATCACGATATGGTCTCAAAAAATCATCAAATTACATTGAAGTCCTTAGGGACTTTGGTGATATTAAATGGCTTATCATTAACAACCCAATGATTTGTTAATGACACCATTTAATATCACTCAAGTCACTAGAGGCTTCGATATAATTTGATGATTTTTACTTTTTTAGGGACTTGATTGTAATTAATTCTTTTATTTTGGACCTAATTAATATTCTCCCAAATCATACGTCCCAATATGCAATCATGGGATGTTCCCTATGTCTTCATTACCCTTACCCCACACCCTCTTGTTTTCTATCCTCTTCTTTATTCACCAACCCCACACACATCATTATCTTCACTTTTGACCCCTAATTACTTTGTTTATTATTTTTTCCAACTTCTTCTTTCTGAATCCTCACCAAAATCTTTAAAGCCCCATCTTATATGTTTATGGAATTAATTTCTTAACTACATACTAATCATATTTTGCAAAATTAAACTATTTTAAGTGGTGGGGCGGCTAAGCAACATCATAAATTCATTTTTGAAATTTGAATAGGCTCTATCTATCTTTAGCCTTTTTCTTAGGCTCACCCCAATCTTAAATAGTAAAGACAGAGGGCTGTGGGATTTACCAAATCTTGAAAAATAGATTAATTATTTGTGGCTTTAACACTTTGATGATAGCTTAGGGACATGGAAGCCACTAATCAAGCTCACTTATACAAAAAGATGTTTCCTTTATTTTATTTTTTTTAAAAAAAAAAGAAATAACCCCATTTCACCAAGTTAAACAAATCACGATATTATAACATGATTAACTTTTAATTAAAACTCCAAAAATCTAATCCAAATTCGGAAAAAATGTGTAGAGAATGTGGATCCCAAATTGATGTTTTTGAGGTAAGCAACTTGAACAAAATCGTTGGGGTGTTTTTGGTGAAGTGTAAAAGATGTAAGATTCCTGCTGTTTTAATTTTAAAGAGGATGATATATGAACTTGATCAATTTTGAAATTTCTTTTGATGCAAATTTTGAAAATATTTTTGACTAAAATAGTTAAAATGTCAAGATAAAATTACTTCTTCTGGTTAAAAAAGGGGCAAAATCAGTGTTCGTGAATGCATAACAGCTGTGTGGTAGAAATCAGAGTTACCTTGGAAAAGAAAAGTGGGCCGGCCTTATCAAGGTAAATATATTTACGTTACACATGCTGAACAAATTACATTTGCTGACAAAAAACAAGTTTTGGCAGGCTATTTGATGAAGTTTGTTTTCAATTATTTGCAAATCTCTTCACATAGTTAAAGTTATGCTTTTACACACCTCCACAAATACTCCTTCAATTTGTGGGCATGTCATGTTTTCAATAAGCTTTCAGAAATCAACTCACTTAAACCTTTTGTTACTATTCAAAGTAAATACTTCACATAGCCAATGAAAAGGTGCAGAGCACCGACTTAAAATTAAGTACTAATCCTTACCAATGGACAAAGCAGGTGGAGGAGTCATTAGAGATTTAGAAGGCAGATAGTGAATGGGTTTAATTGCAAACTAACTTCTGTTCTACCAGCAATTGCGGAATTCATAGGCCTTATTAATGGGATGCAATTGTGTTGGAACAGAGGTTACCGGGAAATTGTAGCCTTATATGATTGTATTGAAGCTATCAACCTATGTTTGCGAGGTTGTGACGCCAATCACCCTTATAGGGACATTATACAAGACACTAAATACCTCCTCAATATGGAGTGACAAGTAGTAATTAGGTTTCGTTATAAGGAAAATATTTCTTTAGCTAATCATTCGCGATATTGTCTCTTAGTTTGGTAGATAATTTTTGTTGGTATGTTGATCCTCCCACAGACTATGTTGAGGGAGACTTAAATCATTCAGTGTCATCTATGTAGTTTGTTCGACTCTTTAGAGTAATACCATCCAGGTTTTTGTTAAAAAAAAAAATTAAGTACCTTTGAGCAAAATATCTTGTAATGAAAAAAAATTTAGCAATTATTTTTTTGGGATAAAGCATAGGGATTTTACCAAACTCATAACACTTTATTCTCTTTAAAGGCATAGAATAGACTTTTTCTAACTACTACATCCACCCCTGAATGTAAGACTAATTCGGAGGCATATTGTACTGCAAATAAGGTTCTACATCTAACACTCATGGGATTACCTAATAAGTAATATATAAGGATTATATTCTGATTTTCAACGAGGCACTTGAATTACTTATTCATTCCAAATTTGATCATATTTGAATGTCATTAAATCTGATTTTTCATCATAATGAGAATCTGGTGTCTTTGCTTGAGTGAGATTCCTGTTTTAAGTTTAACTTTTAAAAAAGAAATCGTCCATTTAACTGTTACCCATTTATTCCCCGGAAATCACTCTCTTCCTATAAACAAAATTCCGACAAACATTCCTCCTACCTTGTCCCTCATGTCTCTTTCCCTCTCTCTAGGAATTGTTCAAAACCACAAACAAAATCTCTCTCTATAGAAGAACCAAACAAAAAATTCAACTTATTCTGATTCTCCACCCTCCCTCTAATCCCAATTTAACCTCTTTTGCTTTCCCAAAACGAACTCTGTCACTCTCACTCTCACTCAAAGTACATATACATATACATATACATATAACCAGCCGACACAGCCAAAGACCTTCCTTACATATTTCTATTATCCACCATGCATAGACTTTTCTCATTTATTAGCCTTTTCTGAAATACCTACCAACTGTTTCACAATTTTCCTCTGTTTTTTTTTTTTTGTAAAGCTTCAATCTTTTTTTTTGTTGGTGGATGATATGGGGAATGCAACATCATCCATGGCGGCGAAATTTGCCTTCTTTCCACCGGACCCGCCGTCGTATACTGTGTACGAGGATGAACTGAGCAAGAAGCTGAGGATTTCTGATGTTGCTCACCGGAGAGATGACGTGGATGTCATGAAACTTGCCACTAAGAGAGGGAATGAGATTGTTGCTATGTTTGTGAAGAACCCTTCTGCTTCTTTAACTTTGCTTTACTCTCATGGCAATGCTGCTGATCTTGGCCAGATGTTTCATATTTTCACTGAGCTTAGTATTCATCTTGGTGTCAATCTCATGGGGTATTTGTCCTCTTCTTTTATTCACTTCTGCTTACTTGTTTGTTTAACTCTTATGTAGCTTATAAGTTGGTATGATGTTAGAGATTTTTTTGTTCTGCAATTGATATTTCATATGCATTAAGAATGAAGAAACATGATTAGGATCCTATTATCTTTAAATGGCATGAAATGAAGTATCAATTGAAATGTTGGTTCTTTAATCTTTATCCTGTAGAGTATCATAAGTTTACATAGTTTTCAGGAAATGAATATGTTGTTTCAGGTTCAAATCAGATTGACATTTTCTGTTTGCACAGGTACGATTATTCTGGTTATGGACAATCTTCTGGAAAGGTATGTGGTGTGCCTCCAATCTTCTTATCATAAAATATGTGTGTGTATGTGTGTATTTTAAATTCCGTTTTTCTACAGAGAGTGTCAATTAATCAAAAGCTCAGCTAGCCCAACATGCTGAAGCACGTGTGATTGGCTGAATACGCAGAAAGTCAACAAGAGAGCATAATTTGATCTCTCACTTTTTTTGAGCCTAGAGCCCTATGACCCCATATAATACTAATTAAATAGATTTATTTGGTGAAGAAGCACTACCTATTTTTTTTATTGCATTAGGGACCAGCTGATTGAGGTGATCGCATACTTTTGAGATATAACACAGTATGATTTATAAGTGACACTGTTTTTTGGCTTGTGAATAAGTCACATTGATATATTGATTCACTTGGCTTCATGAAGGCCATATATTATTTCTCTTTTTTCTTTCCGCGGAAAACGGAGAAAAGTGACTTGAGGTGATAGAGTTAGCTTAAAAAACATGGCAATAATTGTTTTAAGACAGTGTCATGTTGCTGCTTAAAGTGTCTTAATTTATTAATCCTCCATACCTAAATGCATATTGCTAATGGAACCAGCTCATTAGGCATTCTAAAGCTGTCAAACTCAAAAAAGTAATCAACTAATAAAGTTGAAAGCAATGTGCATATTCATTTAAGTGCACCCTAAGTTCCCCTTTTTTCCCTTTTCTGCTAAAAGCTTAAGTTGACTATGGAGCATAATATTATTACTCCAACAATGACACAATGAAATTATGGTTTTGGTGATTCAGTAATGCAGTTCAGTTCAAAATAATGATAACTGATGAGTCCTTTTTGGCTGCTTCAAGTCACTGCCTTAAAGTTTCTCATGCAAATTTTAGTATAGCATTAAGGTACCTGGTATTTGAAGAGGAAAGTCACTAATTAGTTCCAAACTGTCTTTATTTTTTTGTTATAGCCTAGTGAGCAGGACACTTATGCAGACATAGAAGCTGCTTACAGGTGCCTTGAGGAGAAATATGGAGTGAAAGAGGAGGACACGATATTGTATGGTCAGTCAGTAGGAAGTGGGCCTGCTCTGGAACTGGCTACTCGTTTGCCTCGTTTGAGAGCCGTCGTTCTTCACAGTCCGATATTGTCTGGTCTTCGTGTCATGTATCCTGTTAAGAAAACATTCTGGTTTGACATTTACAAGGTTTCTTTCTTCCTTCCTCCAGCAGCTTACATGACTACTTTTTGTCACTTGGTTGTGTTCATTCATTGAGATGCCAATGACTGGTTTTACCTTCTCTTGCAGAATATTGACAAAATCCCACTGGTTAAGTGCCCAGTTTTGGTAATGCATGTGAGTAAAAGCTTTCATCCTCTATACTCATTTGATCCTATTTATTCTTTACTTCCAACATGATTCATCATAACCAAAAAAAAAAAAAAAAACTTTAAGTCTCATTCATGCCGTCTCTAAATTTATTAACTTTACAACTTTACCCCTAACTAAAAATAGTTCATACAATTTTCAAGAAAAAACATGTGAAAAAATTAACGATATAACTAATAAATAAGATAAAAAGTGTCTCTTTCTCTTCAACTAATAAATAAAACCAAAGAAGTAATTTTTTACACATGATGAACTCTCTATTCTTATATGATCATAACTTCTTGAGTAAATATCCATCTTTGATTTTCAGTCAAATATTTTGACAAAATAAGCTGATTGAAGTCCCTTGGGGAATATTTTGTCAGGGAACAGAAGATGAGGTCGTTGATTGCTCCCATGGAAAGCAACTCTGGGAACTTAGTAATGAGAAGTATGAACCTTTATGGCTTCAAGGAGGAAACCATTGCAACTTAGAACTCTACCCTGAGTACTTGAGCCATCTCAAGAAATTTATATCAGCTGTAGAGAAAATGCCACGTGTACAAAGTACTGATGGAGACAACAAGACAGACCAGTCGAATCCTTCTTCAAGCTCCTTAGATCAAAAGGACAAAGCCAGATCAAGCACTGACCAAAGAGAGAAACCTAGAACCAGCACAGGACAAAGAGAAAAATCTAGGCTAAGTACAGAGAAATCACGAACTAGTACAGACAAGCGGGAGAAATCAAGAAGGAGCATTGATCGCTTGGGGAAATCAAGGAACAGTACAGATCAGATAGAGAAAGCAAGAAACAGCTTCGATCGGTATGTTCAAACTTCAACCATGCTCTTCATGTATTTGTTTAGCCTTCTTAGACCAATGGACATTCTGTATAAAATTTACCTCAATGATTGTTTCTGTGCTTGCAGGTTGGGAGACATGGTGAGATCAGTTGGAATGTGTACTAATGTTGATTGTTTGAAGCCTACTGCTGTTTCTGAGGCATGAAGGATCCAACCTCTTGTAATTTGGGGTGTAAATTTGTTGTCAAATTCCTTATTTGATTATTAGGCAAGAGGTGGTGTTGTTGGGCTGTCAGAGAATGGATGTTTCTAGCTTCATAACAACTATTAATTTCTGATGTTTTCTGCATCTGTTTCTTGCTCAAATAAAGAATGTCTGTCTGCATTTTGGTAATAGTAAAAAAAAAAAAAAATGAGCATGGCGTGGAAGTTCTTTGCACATCAAACAAGCATGTGTTAACATCAAACAAATGTGTTATAAATACCAGCTACAATAAGTCTTATCCCACTGGGTAGGGTGCGTTTTATCAGTGACTGAATCTTTAAATAAATTGTTAACTAAAATGTTTTGTTCAGTGACTTTATTGAGTTGTTTTTTGGTTTTTCTGTTCCTCTCTCCATGCTGTAAAATGTTTTTTGCAGTCGTGTTATTATGTATTAAAATTATAAGCGAGTGAGTCGATTTGTGTTTGTATAAAACTAAAAGAGAGCGAACCAAGTCATTAGTTTTGTTAGAGAAGGTAATTGTCCCTTAAGTGCAAGGTTTCAAATTCAAAATCGTATGAATATAGAAAGTGCACCTCTATTTGGAGTCCGATTGGGCTCAATTTTGATTAGTTGGCGTGTAATGTGATTTGATCATTCTTCACCTAAAAAATTAAAAGATAGTTATATTAAAATGTAATTTGTGCCCACTTAGTTTTCTAATATACTTATCTTTTTTTTATTCTTTTCTTTGGGAATTGAAGGCTATAAATTATAATTACGTTATCTAATACAGTAGCGTTGCACCAGTGACATTTACTGGTACTGCTAAATTATTTTTTGATTGATTGCCTATTAATGATTGATACTTAAAAAATGGAACCGTTTTCCACATGGATGTTGCCATCAATCTGGAAACATAAAAGACTTCGTGGACAGCAATTAAATATGATATGGCACTGAAATTTTTTAAGATGAGGAAGGCATATTTATTTACAATAAGATATAAGAAGGTTTCAGTTTTTGAAAAGGAAAAAGACTCTCAACATATGCATAAAGGACAGTTAGATACAGTGAATTTAAAAAAGAACTATAATATATAATTGGTATATCATTTGCAAATTTAAAGGAAATATAATGTCACAAATGCCCTAAGACTAAATTTTTTATTTTTTTAATGAAAGGGCCTACCACCACCTGCCACAGGAGCTCCGGCCATCTACTACAAGCCCCACCTGTCACGTGGCAAGTGGGGTGATTTTAAAAAATAAGGGACAAAGTGAGGGGTTGGAATTTGAACCGACCCCCTCACTCTAGGCTCTGTGGTTAGCTTGGTGAAATCTTGTTATATATATTGGAAAAATATATATATATATATATGTATATATAACAAAAAGATTTAATGGCTTGGTGGCTTACCACCAAGCCTGGAGTGATAGGGTGCGTTCGAATCCCACCCCCTCATTTTGTCCCTTATTTTTTAAAACATGGGACAAAGTGTGGGGATGGGATTCGAACCCACCCCCTCACTCTAGATTTGGTGGCCTTACCACCAAGCCACCAAATCTTCTTGTTATATATATTGCAATATATATATTATCTTTCATTTATTCTTAATATTTTTCCAAATTTATATAACGGATTACCAAATTCATATACTATATTACCAACATGTCTCTTTTCATTAGCTAAGATCACAACTTTATCAACTTATTTTTGTTTGGTACCAGAATTGGAAAATGGTTTACCAACATTACATAATGGATTGCCAACTTTGGAATATGCTTTACCAACATTTATCTATCAATTTACCAACTTCCTAAATTTACTAAATTTTTTTTGTTTATTACCAGAATTGTATAACGGAATACCAAATTCAGATAACGAATTATCAACATGTCTCTATCCATTTACTAATATTACAACTTTACCAACTTCTTTCTGTTTGTTATCAAAATTAGATAATGATTTACCAACATTGCATAGCGGATTACCAACTTTGGATAATAGTTTACCAACATTTATCTATCCATTTACGAACTTCTTTTTGTTTATTACCAGAATTGTATAACGGAATATCAAATTTGGATAATAGATTACCAACATGCCTCTATCATTCAACAACATGGTAAAGTTGTGATGTTGATAAATGGAAGAGACATGTTGATACTCTGTTATAAGAATTGGGTAATCTATTATATGAATTTTGGAAAATATTAAGAATGAATGAAAGATAGTATATTTACCTTTTGCAATATATATAACAAGAAGCAATTCCGCCCCCTCACTTTGTCCCTTATTTTTTAAATCAACCCCACTTGCCACGTGGCAGGTTGGCTCCACACCGGCTGGAGTTCCGACGGCCGGTGGTAGGCCCTACCTCCTGCGACCTGTGGTAGCAAGTGGTGGCGGGCCCCTTTATTAAAAAGATAAAAAAATTAATTCAAGGGTATTTGTAATATTTACTTAAATTTACAAATGACAGTCAGGTCAATTGTATGTTATGGTCATTTTTAAAATTCGCGGTATCCAACTGACTTTTATATATTTCGAGCATCTTTTTCTGTCTTTTTTCCTTTTTAAAATTCAATATATCTTTTTCATTTCAAAATCAGAGAAGAGAGGGTAGATACTTCCAATTAGGTATATACAATAAAGTTGGGATTCCAATCCCAAACTATTTGCTTGAGTCCTTTCTACCTACACTAACATGAGGTGTTAATTTCATTAATACTTTTAAAAACAAAGGTCATATGTTTCTTAGTTGCAACAGTTTTAAAAATATTCTTACACCATAGACAATTTATGTAATAATTTTTGAAAACTTGACATATAAAACATTAGGGAAATTAATTACAGGTTATATGGAAGGATCTTAATTAAGATAAGGTTCCACGAAATTCCCTAATTAAACTGAGGTCCTATGAAATCCTATAATTAAACTGAGGTCCCTAGTTGTAGCCAGAAAGGCAGAAAGTTATCATCATCTGGCCAAAAGTTATTATTGTCTAGTCAAAAGTTATCACTGATTAAGAGTTTCTTTGTAACTAATAACTTTTGACCAGACGATAACAGCTTTTTGGGCATTTGTAACAACAATATGAGCATCATTTATAATTGTTATGAATTCTTGATCATTAAAAAGTTTTGGTCAGACGATAGCAACTTTTAGGCTTTTGTGACAATACTATGAGCACTAATCACAACTTTTTGAACTTTTGGTTATTAACAACTTTGAGCTAAATGATAACAACTTATGCCCAAACGATGAGAACTCTCTGGTTGAAGAAGCTAGGGGCCTTAGTTTAATTAAGGGATTTGTGGGGTCATATATTTATTAAGCTCCTTTTAGGGATCTACAATTAATTTTCTCTATAACATTCTATGTAATAATTTGTGTAACATTTTATGAATTGAAAATAAAGTGTAAACAAGAACTTTATTAAATTAGTTGAGGTATTTTTGTTTATTTACAAAAAAAAACTTATAGTACTCCTCCTAGTACTTAATCCATACTTTCCTTAATATATGACTTTATGAGTTAGTCTTGATGCCAAATGATCTATATCTAAATTTTATAAACATTTTCTCATCATACATTTAATGATGTTATCTTAACAATAATCAAAGAAAAACGGTGAAAGAATCAAAGATGTTTAAGATGTTTTAGTAAAAAAAAGACATATTAACTAACTTAACTAACGTCTTTAATTTAATTGTATTATTTAAATATATCCTATATTTAAGAGATAGAATGGGGTATTATTTATTTTTCCAATTTTTCTCCTTTGGAAATTGGAATAAGGGCCCGTTTGGTTTAAGGAAGAGGAAGGCGGGAAGCGGAAAATGGAGTGATTCTCGCGTGCTGTGCGTGTTTGGCGCGCTGAAGCTTCAAATTTTCTTCTTCCCGCTGGAACCA
This sequence comes from Mimosa bimucronata, assembly GCA_037074515.1. Lineage (NCBI taxonomy): Eukaryota > Viridiplantae > Streptophyta > Magnoliopsida > Fabales > Fabaceae > Mimosa > Mimosa bimucronata. The sequence goes on along the minus strand of CM073445.1, from coordinate 28,389,173 downwards.
ATTTTCCCTTATATACGTGAAAATAGCTTCCCACCAAAAACGGTGGGAAGCTAGATTCACGCCTCGAATGGAAAGGAAGCAAGACGAAAATGTCCCTCATTTTTCAGATGAAAAGACGGCAATGACCTCCAGTTGAGCTCGTGAAATATGCATGAATTTATATATAATTTTCATATTGAGCTTCGGGTTTGAGCTTCAGAGGATTTCTGGACTGAGCTGGAGCTGAGGGAATCTGTGGTGAAGCTTCTTTGCGTTGAAGTTGTGGGTTGGAGGTCTGGGTTGGAGGTAGGAGTTAGAGTAGAGTATTGTAGCTGTTGTTTGTAGCTGACGATCGTTCTCGTTGAAGGTGAGTTTGTCTGAAGATGGTTGAGGTTTTTTTTAATGGTTATATGGGTGCTGTCCGATTGTTATGGTTATGTGAAGGCATGATTTTTGATGAAGAGATGTGAAATAATGAAGTAATTTTTGGCAATTTTCACTGGCTTCGTCCTTTGTCATGTTGTGCATCGTTGATGACATGTATGAAATGTTGAGCATGGTTTTTTTACAATTGATGTTAGATTTGAATTTGAATGCAGGAATATAGAAAGTATATATTTTAAAATCGAATGTTACTATGGGAAATGGAATATGGCTGGCAATATATATGGTGTAATGTGTGAAGTGTTTGTGTGTGTGTGTGTGTGTATAATGAGGATATGGTTGGGGCTACATTTTGTAGGTGATGGATCAAAGGTTGGATGAAATGTATTTTCAAATTTTGGTTGCCGTCTTAAGCTTGCTGCTTGCAGTAAGAAGGATGATTGTGACAATTTTAATAGTCACAGTGGCATCAAGTAGGTCAAGGGATATACCGGAGAGATCATATAGGTTAGACTTTCATGCTAAGAGAGCAAATCTGAGGGCTATGATTTACAGTAGCGATACGACATGTTTCAACCAAATTAGGATGTATAGGGCAACATTTGATAGATTGTGCTACATGTTAGACACAATAGGGGGATTGAAACCAACAAATAATATGTTAGTGGATGAACAAGTGGCGATGTTCCTGCACATTTTGGCTCATCATGTGAAGAATAGAGTCATCCAATTTGAGTTTGGTAGGTCTGGTGAGACAATAAGCAGGTACTTTAACCTTGTTCTTAATGCAACAATTAGACTACAATCTCATCTTTTGAAAACCCCAGAGGCCATTACTGAGGACGCAGATGATCAATGGAAATGGTTTAAGGTAATTTGATTATTACTTTTGTGTAGTGTGGATAGCAAGGTATTGCTTATTGTAGTCCAAAGGCAGTAACATTTATCTGATGTAGGGCTGTCTGGGTGCGTTGGATGGAACCCATATTCGATTGCATGTGCCAACCAATGCAACAGGTCGGTATCGTAACAGGAAAGGAGAGGTAACGACAAATGTCTTGGGGGTTTGCTCGCCAGATGCACAGTTCATTTATGTGTTGATGGGTTGGGAAGGATCCGCTGCTGATGGAAGAGTGCTGAGAGATGCTATAAGGAGGAGACATGGGTTGAAAGTTCAAGCTGGTTAGTGAAATATAGGATATAGTAGACCACATTTTGTTGAGACATTGGAAATATAAAAAATTATTTCATGGTAATAAAATGTTATATTGTTGCAGGGAATTATTACTTAGTAGATGCGGGATACACAAATTGCTAAGGTTTCTTGGCTCCTTTTAGAGGGCAAAGGTACCATCTTAGTGAATGGAGGCAAGGACAAAGACCTGAGAGTGTACAAGAGTGCTTCAATATGCGGCACTCTGCCTGCTAGAAATGTGATTGAGAGGACCTTTGGCATCCTAAAGAAGCGGTGGGGAATATTACGTAGTCCATCATTTTATCCCTTGAAGGTTCAAAACAGATGCATCATGGCATGTTGTCTCCTGCATAATCTGATTAGGAGAGGGAGTGTTCAGGATCCACTAGATGCAGAGATAGAAACATTGGAACCTTCAGCTGCAACTATGGACAACATCCCCATGATGTCCATGGAAACCTCTGAAGCTTGGAATAACTTTAGGGAGAATATGGCAAATGAAATGTTTAATGCATTTAATGTTGATGGTTAGAGGAAGTAAATGATGTGACTTGATTGTTGATGTTGTTGTTGTTTTTTTATAACTATTGACCTTGTGCACCTTATTGTGCATGTGTTGAACCTTTTCCATGTTTGATGATTCAATAAATTGTTTTAGTCGTTGTTTGATTTGTGTTGCTTAAATGCTGATGGTTCCATATATGTATGCGTCATAGTGTTATTAGAATAATTGTTTTTGTTGTGAGGATATGTTTTGTAGATAGATCAGAGCCAGGTTGAGTGTAACAAGAAGTTTCATGTGTGGACACCGGAGGAGGACAATTTACTGGTGGAATGCCTTGTCAACCTTAGGACAGAACAAAAGTTCATGGCTGAGAATGGTTTCAAGCCAGGGTTTGCCAATGCCCTACAACTCATGATGGAGGAAAAAGCACCTGGTTATGGAATAAAAGCAAGTCCACATATCATGTCTAGGATAAAGATGTTAGAATCTTAAGTTTTGATGAAGACTGTCCCATAGAAAACATAAGTGTAAGTTACCTCTGAATTTATTGAGTGAAATTTAATAGGTAACAGAACACTATCGCTAGAGTTAGAGCCTATCGCTAATAGACAAAGAGCCATAGCAAGTGAAGACTTAGAAATAACAAAGCTGATATCTATCGCTAAGTCATTCACTATCGCTAAAGAAAGAATCCATCGCTAGAAGCTCATTGATAACTCAGCTAGCAGAAAAATAAACCAAGTCCTTGAACTAATGAAATCAGCTAGCGATAACAGGTTAAGCTATCGATAACAAAAGTGCTTCAGATAATAATCATTCAGATAGCTAGTGTCAAATGAGCTAACATTGTTGCTAGCGCTAAGAAGCTTAGCTATCGATAGAAGGTTGTTTATAAAGTTGATATAGCTAGTGATCTGAACGTTGAAATAAATGAACATGCTAGCGATAATGTTATATCTATCGATGGAGAATGCTTTATGAGAATCCTTAGCTAATATAATCATTATCTATCACATTGAGCTAAAGGACTATGCTTGCGATAACATCTGCTGTGCATTAAATGTTTACTTGATCAACTAACAGCTTAAGTGCAGAACTCACTCTAGAAAGATAGCGATAGCAGATCAAGCTAGCGGTAATGAAAAAGCTGCTAGAAAGTACTTTTTGTACGGATGCTCAGAACACTGAGTCTGTCTCTCTCCTAGCTCACCCTATGCAAGAAGTAGTTGAAGCTAGAGCAGAAAGTTGAGCCCGATGAAGAAGCTGCATTAAATGCCAACGGCTATGAACTCCCAACGACTAAATTCAAATGGCTTCTTGAAGATTGAATGCTAGGGCAAAATCTGAGAAGAGATATAAATACAGAACTCAAGCATTTATTGAGTAACGACGAAAAACGAGAATATTCACAAACTCATTCATTGCTCTGTATTTATTGTTTTAGATATTCTATTTGTACTTCAGTGTTTATCAAAATCAATTCATTAAGTGAACATATTTATTGAAATCCTCTTCTGTTTGAGGTTGTTCTGAAAGCTTGGTGCTTTAGAACAGGGATATAGCCTTACAAGTAGTAAGGGGGAGTATTTAGAGAGATTCTAAAACTCTGTAAAGGTTGACAGGTGAACCTATGCTCGTAAAACCTGTGGTTAGTGGAACCCAACTGAGTGTTGGAGAACTGGACGTAGGCAGTGTTGGCCGAACCAGTATAAAGACTGTGTTGTTTTAATTATTCCTATATTTTAAATAGCACAATTCACCCCCCTCTTGTGCGATTGCCACTTTCAAAAGACACTGAAAATATGGTGGCAGGCTGTCTATGACATGGTATATGGCACAACTACGTCTGGATTTGGATGGGATCCTGACACCAAATGTGTTACTGCTGAAAAAGAGGTGTGGGACGAATATTTGAAGGTATAAACACTTAAATTACTTCCATAAAGCAAGCATTTGTGCATTTGGATGGTTTACTAATGAGAGTTGTATTTTGTTAGGTCCATAACAAGGCTGCCCCATTCCGGAAAAAGCCATTTGTGCATTTGGAGAGCTTGAGCTTCGTTTGGGCCAAAGACAGGGCTGTGGGTGATATTGTAAGATCCCCAGTTGGGATGGAAGAAGAAGTTGGAGAAGAAGAGTTAAATGGTCATTCCCCTGACAATGTACCTGAAGTTGAACTGATTAGTCCTATTCTTGAAACAGCAACAACCACAGTCCCTAATACTGAGGCATCTTCAAGTACAAGAAAGAGATGCAAGACAAACAACTCGGACATTTTAGCTGACGTGATAAGGGAAACTGTTACTTCTCTTGACAGCACAATTGTGAATGTCATTGAAAACCTTGGCAACCGCATTTCTACTCAAGCTAGGCAGGCTGCAATTGATGCCAAGGGGCAAGACCTGTATATTGAACTGATGGATGTGGAAGGTCTATCAATTGATGAGCTCAATGATGCGCACATCAAGATTGTGGCGTCCGAGCAGCTGCTGAATGCATTTGGAAGGATTCCACATGCTTTCAAGGCATCATGGATACGTAGTTTGCTGAAGTAGTTAGCACATGTGACATCTTTTTTGTTAACAGCACATGCTTTTGTGCATTGTGTATATTTTGCTTATGCCCATACTTTTGTATATTTTGTGCATTGTGCTTTTGCCCATACTTTTGTCCATGTTTCTTTTGGAATGACATGCTAACATGGATTAAAGTATGGTTGTGTAACATCTTTTAGTCAATGCAAGGCATATATGATATATGGTTTTTAATGGAAAAATGTACTTCCTGCTTGTGTGTTTGTGTTATGTAGAATGGTTGCTGGTTGCTGTATTACATTCAGACAGGGAAAATGAATTTGATTTCAGATATATGAAATCGAATGTCAGCCACGAGGAATGGCATGAAATCAAAAGTCCGTCAGAAGTAATGGCATTAAATCGAATGTCAGTCAAAAGAAATGGTATGAAATCGAATTTGTGCCATTCACATCGTTTCTGAGTCAATTCCGCTTGACAGGGTCACATTCGATTGTCAATCACAAGGATTGGTATGAAATCGAATGTGGACCATTGATTTTGCTTATACAATTCAAATGCCAGTGTAAGACCCAACGCGAAATCCATGTTCATCTGTCAAATAGTAAGTTTGCATAATAAAATCGATTTTAAACTCACACATCGAGTGCCTTGTTGGGTTGTAAGGGTTTAAGCCAGCGCATCAGATTATTTGCCATTTTAATATTTTTGTAAAATTGAATTTATATTGGAGCAACGATTTGTCTTCCATTTCAGACTCCAGTGTTCCACTCACACATTAGGGCGAAAAATTCGGTGAAACCCCTCTCTAATTCAAACATTCGTGCCTCCAAAAGCCCCAACCGTTGCACCAGGAGGTTAGATAGCAGTTATCCTCCCATATTTGAAAAACCCAACAACAATGCCGAGGACAAAAACGGTCTCTGATAAGTTTAAGGAACACAACATCACCAATGAAGACCTCCAACGGTACCGGGAACACATGAGCAAGATTCGTGTGTCAAATCGCAAAGGGAAGGCAAGCATTGGTGTTAAACGGGATGAAGACATTGATGAGTTTGTGGCTGCAGCAAAATGGAAGGAGGAGCAGGTGAGGCGAACAAATTTGAACTAAAAAAGAGCAGCCAAAAGAAAGCAAATGGCCAAAGGTTCTCAGCATTCTAATGCTAAGAAGAGAAAGACGAAAGATGACAAAGTGGACGATGAACCAGTGCAAGTCAGTGAAGATGGTTCTGATGGAACGCAAGAAGACACTGGTGACTCTAACGTCAAGTTCAGTGATGAAGATGACAATGCAGGTGATTCCCATTCAGAGAAGGAGGCCTCTGCGAGTGGTTCACAGGAAGAAGAGGCTTCAGCTTCATCTGAATCAGCAAAGAGCCAGTCGTCCAAATCCAAAAAAACGGCTACTTCCAACTCTGGTGATGATGAAAATGATGCTGCTATGGACGAAAAGGACAAGATTAATCTTAGGAAACTGTTGAAGAAGAGGCTACACCGCATTTGCATTCCTGATGATAAATCTGACTTCAATTCATCCAAGCTTGAAAGGTACCAAGATTTGCATGCTAATCGTACCATTTCCAAAATGAGTAGAGTTAAACTTGATACATTCGATTCTGAATTCAAGTTTGCCCTGTCACATTTGCTTGCTTCTTACAAAAATCTGGTTGAATTGTCACTGCCTTATAGTGATTTTGTTGTGAGGATTTTTTATTCTAACTTTAGAGTTGTCAATGAAATCCTTAGAACAATTGTGAGGGGAAAGAAAATTGTGATCACCCCTAAGAAAATAACCAACTGGCTGGGACTTAAATCCCCACAAGATGATGACTCTGAGTTCAATGAAAGTGAAGTGTACAAGACCTTGATGAACACTGATGCCTGCCCAAGTAACCTTATGCTGAAGCCTGCTTTAATGCCCGATGCCCAAAGAGTGCTATGGTATATATACTCCAAGAATTTTGTGAACAAGGGGGGACACTACACAGCATTCACCCCTGAGGACAAAGAAAACCTTACCCGGTTGGTTAAGGGGAAGGCAATTGCAGTAGGCAACCTTATCTATGAAAATATGATCAAGGCTGCAACTGCTGTCAAAAGGAATACCCATTTGCCATTCCCCTCAGTTGTTTCTTTGATCCTGAAAGAAAACAAGGTGTGGTATTTGGAAAATGGTGAGCCCCCAATTTGGACTAATGAGTTTGATTACAAAGTATTAAACCACATGCAGATACCAGTTGGAGGCCGAAATATGACAAATGATCAGGCTTCTCCATTGGCAAGCAATAACCCCCCTGCCAATATTGAACAAAGTATCCCTGCACAATCCAACACTCAGGCCCACCCTACTGGTTTGGTACATTCCTTAGCTACAGAAGAATTGTCAACACTGTTAGGTCAGACTGTCCAGCAAAAGATGGATGAATTGGGTTCAAATATTATGCAGCAACTTCAAACCATCTCCACCAGGCTGGGGCTCTTGGAAAGTGACATGAGCAAGGTTTGGATTGATTTGCAAGACATTTATCAGTATGTTGCATCCAAGAGGAAAAATACTGATCATTTCACTACTCCTCCCTCAAGCGACCCCACTCTGCACACTGATGACCCACTTGGAAGCATTTCCTTCTCCCCTCCACATGCCTCAACACAGCACATTCCACCATTTTCCCAACCACCAGGCAATGATGGTTCTATTGAAGAAGACCCCCACATTGATGCAGCGACTGCACACCCCCAATCTACCCCTGGACAGCCCCAATCCCCCCATGCACAGCCCCAATCCCCCCCTGCACAGCCCCACGGCCCCACTGAACAGCCCCAACCTCCTTATTTTGCGGAACAACCTTTAGAGACCGTCACTCCCCTCTCCATTGTGCCAGTTACACATCCATTCAACCCTCCCCACGCACCTTCTAGAGGTATTGGTGAGCCTACTCCCCTGTCATATATCCCAAGCACAGATTTTTCATCATCTTTTTCAGCTCACAACTTACTTCACAGTATCATTGGGGACCAAACAAATCTTTCCCATTCCCTGCCAACTGATTATCCTGCTGGTTCCTTCACCAATGTTAACTTACTAGAGCCTACTAATCCAAGGGCAAGGCAGAAGAAGACTGGCGCAAAAAAAATCTCACCTAGCAAGAAGAAGAACTGAAGTGCAGCACTTTTTGTTTTTACTCTTATTGGAAATGTTTCATGCACTTTTTCTATGTCATTTTGTATGTCCTTTTGGCTCCTCTCACTGTTATTTGCTGAAGTTAAGTGTTGGATGCATTTTCTGTTTTTAGACAGTGAACCTTTTGTTAATTTACTCATGTATTTCACTTTCTTCCTAATGTTCAGGTTCATTTCACTAATATGATCCGTTCACAATCAAATTTGTCTTTCTCTTCTTTTTTAAAATTGATTTTGATGCTGTAAATTTGAGTTTACGCAAAATGATAACTTTATCCCTCCCTTTACATTCGATTTTTTACATGTTCAACTTAACCCACAGAATACCTTTTCATGTTCCTAAATTCGATTTTGAATTCTAAACATTAGCTTTTCTACTACATTGCTTCACCAAATTTTCACAAACATAAGAATGTCAGATATAAAATCGAATTTCCTATACTTAAATTAGATTTTGAATTCTAAACATTACATTTCCGTACTTGTTGCTTACACTGACCATTTATCATAGGTTCAAAAAATTTGCTTGTTCCATTGTCAATGGTTACCACAATGTAGACATAACTTCCAGCATTTTGTCCTGCTATATTTACACCAAAATATAATGTAAAACAAAAAAATACACACTTCATTTCTTCATGCAACATACAATGTATTTTACACCAAACTACCTATTTCAAATCTCACACCACCCATTGTTAAACCATTCATCCAACCAAAATATTTACATTTTTCATTACAATAAATTGCCCTTCTTCTGTTCCCCTTGGTGACCTTGCTTGATGTATGATCTTTCTTCTCCACGCTCCCACAGCCACAGTTTGATGCATGTCCCTCATAACAAAGCGACCTCTCAATCATATTGTCTCCCTCAAAACCAGATATGGGAACAAATGATATTTTCTCTGGGTTGTAACCAACCTTCTTCAAGTATGAAGACACTTCCTTGACAATTTCATCATATCTGGCCTTAGAGTACTTGGGAGTACTAGCATCCATCTGTCATGGACAATTTCACTCTTGACACCAAGAGTGAAACCAAGGAGAGCAAGCTCCTTACCAGATCGCCTGTCAATCTTGGTCAAAAGCTCAGCAAACTTCACGGCAATGTGGGACGTGTGGCAGTCAAGCACTGGAGCATAACCGTTACCGATCTGGCCGGGATGGTTCATGATGATGACCTCAGATGTAAAGTTGGCTGCTTCCTTCACAGGATCATCATTAGAGTTAGATGCAACATAACCACGCTTGAGATCCTTCACTACAACGTTCTTCACATTGAATCCCACATTGTCACCTGGAAAAGCTTCTTGGAGAGCCTCGTGGTGCATCTCCACAGGCTTAACTTCAGTTGTCAGTCCACTGGGGCCGAATGTAACAACCATACCAGGATTCACCACACCAGTCTCAACACGTCCCACTGGAACAGCTCCGATTCCTCCAATCTTGTACACATCCTGAAGGGGCAACCTGAGGGGCTTGTCTGGGAGCCTCTTGGGCTCGTTGATCTGGTCAAGGGCATCAAGGAGGGTTGATCCCTTGTACCAGACAGGGTTGGTAGACCTCTCAATCATGTTGTCTCCCTCCAAACCAGAGATGGGAACGAAAGGAATCTTGTCAGGGTTGTATCCAACCTTCTTCAAATAGGATGACACTTCCTTCACAATTTCATCATACCTGCCCTTGGAGTACTTAGGAGTGGTGGCATCCATCTGTAGCAGAGGAAAATAAGGAAAACCACATTACGACATGACAATGAATGCGATAATCAATTCAATATATATTCAAATTCACCAAGGAACCATAATTAGATACCTTGTTGCAACAACAAATCATCTGCTTCACACCAAGGGTGAAAGAAAGGAGGGCGTCCTCACGGGTCTGCCCGTCTTTGGAAATTGCAGCCTCAAAACCACCAGTGGTGGAGTCAATGATGAGGATAGCACAGTCAGCCTGGGAAGTTCCGGTAATCATGTTCTTGATGAAATCCCTGTGTCCGGGGGCATCAATGACTGTGCAGTAGTACTTGGTGGTCTCAATTTTCCAGAGAGCAATATCAATTGTGATTCCTCTTTCACGCTCAGCCTTCAGCTTGTCCAACACCCAGGCGTACTTGAAGGACCTCTTGTTCATCTCAGCAGCTTCCTTCTCGAACCTCTCAATAACACGCTTGTCAATACCTCCAAGCTTGTAGATGAGATGGCCGGTGGTGGTTGATTTCCCAGAATCCACATGGCCAATGACCACAATGTTGCTGTGAGTCTTCTCCTTACCCATAGCAACTTACACCATACTTCAAAAATAAGGAGCAATTCTAGAATAGCAATGCATATTCAACTTCTACAATCAACCACATTGATATTTCTGTCCTAATTCATATTTGCCAAATTTATAAAATTCCTTTTACCACGAAAGTTCAAAAAACACAAAGTTTACCTCTATTACCCACCATTTTCGCCGGAATCCAAGCTGACCAGCCATCGCCGTCCATCGTCTCCCACTTCTCCGCTGGATCTGCCTCCCACAAATCGCAGGAACTGGCACCTTCTTCACCGTGCATCTTCTTTTTCTTTTATCATAAGTGAGGGCATTTTCGTCATTTGCCAAACATTTTCCCTCATAACACTTTATTTTCATCCAACCAAACAAAAATTTTCCCTTCAAAATCATTTCTATTTCAGTGGTAACCAAACACATCAACCCCTTTTAATTTTTTATTCCATTCCATCCTAAAATTTTCTGTGAACCAAACAGGCCCTAAGAATGAACCTACGGAAAATGAAATGGATATTGTTGATGGCTGAATTGGCAGAATCTAAGCCTCACAGTTACACACACATAGCGACAAACGAAGCCGGTTTTTCCTACATACGACTTGCTGTAATAAGAATTCTCTAGAATCATCCTTCTTCTTCTCCTTAAACCCTCAAAAGGGTTTTTTCCAACATTTCAACTACTACAAGATTAGGGTCTCTTCAAGAGAAGCAATATCTCCCGTCTTATCTTCTACCTGCAACTTCTTTCTCTCTTATCTCTCTGGGGCAGTATACAATGGCTCCTGTACTTAGCAGAAGCTTGACTACTGCCTCTCTTGCCTCATTTCCTACTTCTTCTCCCTTTACACCCAGAAACAATCGGAGGGATTTGACTCTTAGAAGTGCTTTCTTACCCCAAACTAATGGTTTTGCTAGAAATGGCTTCTCTTCTTCTGGTTTGCAGTGGAAGCTTGAGAGAAGAAATGATAAGATGGTTGTCCGGTGTGACACCGCTGTTGCAGAGAAAGAGGAGGCCACTGATACTCCTGGTGAGAAGTTTGAATACCAAGCCGAGGTGGGTCTCTTTTGATTGTTGTTATTTTATTGTCTTCGGAAGGATTATAGGGAAATGAAAGATTGGATTTTTTTTTTTTATCCAAGTGTCAATTATTCATACCTTAATTTGCTTAGCTTATTATACTATATGGGTGTACTTGGAATTGTGGAATTTGTCGGAGAATATTTTACAAGGGATCCTGAAAATGGTTATACTGTTATGATATTACAGACAAATACCCCTTTTGATTTTCATTTACTGGGCATACTTATTTTCACTTTACTGAGGGAAATGGGATCATATGCAGGTCAGTCGCCTACTGGACTTGATAGTTCACAGTTTGTATAGCCACAAGGAAGTTTTTCTCCGAGAACTTGTGAGGTGAGAAGCCGTCCATGTTATGTGCAAATACATTAAAGCTTGAAATTTTAGATTACATGGATAAGTGTTACCTTAGTTAATAGATAGACTCTGCTTGATATACTTCTTTTTTCTTTAACTTTTGTAATTTGGTGCTGCTCCATGCTTACGCATATACGTCCACTCAGCAATGCGAGTGATGCCTTAGACAAGTTGAGATTCTTAAGTGTGACTGAACCCTCGTTGCTTGGGGATGCTGGAGAGTTAGAGATACGCATCAAACCAGATCCAGACAATGGAACTATTACTATAACGTATGTTACTCCTAATTTTGTAGAATCTTTTCTCTGATTATTTAAACAGATCAATTTATATTTTTGTTGCTTGACATTGTAGAGATACTGGTATTGGAATGACCAAAGAAGAGCTTATTGACTGTCTTGGAACTATAGCTCAGAGTGGTACTTCAAAATTTTTGAAGGCACTTAAGGTAATTTATAGCCTTTCAGATATATCCATCAGTTGGTTGCTTCAAAGCTTCAATCAACATGTTTTGATAAATGCGCACGCGCGCTATTTTTTTTCAGGAAAACAAGGAGCTGGGAGCTGATAATGGTTTGATTGGACAATTTGGTGTTGGATTTTACTCTGCTTTTCTTGTTGCTGAGAGGGTAGGATGAATTTCTCAACTGCATCTTCTCACCTTAATTGATGGATGTGATTTGAACTATCTTGGTTTCATGCCTTTAATGTACTATGTCTGCATTATAATGACAAACAGGTTGTTGTTTCTACCAAAAGCCCGAGATCAGATAAGCAATATGTGTGGGAGTCAGTAGCTGATAGTAGTTCTTACACAATAAGAGAAGAAACTGATCCGGAAAAGCAATTGCGTCGTGGTACTCAAATTACGCTCTATCTCAGAGTATGTACCATTTATTTAATTACTTTGAAGGATGTGTGTGTAAATGAGGAGTTTTTCATCTTGCATCACAATGTATGCAGCATCTAACTTGTTTATATGTTGGAAAGTTGAATTAATGCAGAATATGTAGTAGGGGGATCTTATATTTTTTGGAAAGGCAGATCTTCATAAATTTAGTATAACTTTAGTATAAAATATTTGTGGTAGTTATTTATATACTCTCTAACGAATGGGTGAACATGTTGGAATAATAATAACCTGTAAGTATTTTTAGTGTAGTCTATGACACTGACTATTTGTAAATTATTGTTCTCTTGCCCAGGGGGATGACAAATATGAATTCTCAGAGCCAACTAGGATTCAGAATTTGGTTAAAAATTACTCTCAGTTTGTTTCCTTCCCCATCTATACATGGCAAGAAAAATCACGCTCTGTGGAGGTAAGGGTGTTTCTTTCTCTTTTTACAGATTTGTTATTTTACTGGTCTGGGTATAATTTCTACATATGTGCGGATATCAGCATATGGTATGTGCTGTGCAAGTATGAATGATGTACTTATTGGGATATTGTGAGTGGTTTCCTTATAGGACAATTCTTCATATTCAGTCACGGTTTCTATTACTTGAGGTCGGATTTTCTCTCTTTACCTTTAGATGGTTTTTTTTTTGGATCCGAGTAAACGGGTATTACATGCTGATGTCCCCAAGGAGGCCACTGAGGATCATGCTAGATTAATGTTGAATGTGTAGGGTAATAAGAAATTTGAGATTCTTGGTATTGGAATTAAGGATATGTGAATGTGATAGTAGCAGAATTAGAAATTTGTTTCCACATATGAAGAATGGGAGTGATGATTTCTCCCTTTTTGTAAGTTATCTCCTTCCAATTGAAAAGACACTTGGTTTCTGAGATGTCTTTTGAAGGATTAACAACTTGATAACCTTTTCTTCATTAGAATTTATTAATTTTAACATTAACAGGTGGAAGAAGAGGAAGAACCAAAAGAAGGGGAAGAACCTAAACCAGAGGTAATTATTCAAGTGTTTTATTTTTGAATTTTTATCTAGTCATTCTACTTGCTTTTCTCATGCATCTCTAAATCTGTTCCTGCTCTTGTTTCCAGGGGGAGAAAAAGAAGGTAAAGAAAACTAAAACAGAGAAGTATTGGGACTGGGAATTAGCCAATGAAACAAAGCCACTATGGGTGAGTTCACACTATGTTTGCTCTGTGAGACGTTGGGACATTTTCTGTTTCTCTAGTTATAGTGCATCTCTTATTGAAGATCTGTTGTCGCTGTTAATAGATGCGGAATCCAAAGGATCTTCAGAAGGAAGAGTATCAGGAATTCTATAAGAAGACTTTCAATGAGTTTGTAGAACCACTTGCATATACTCACTTCACCACTGAGGTAGGATGATTATTGTGGCTATCTGCAAGCAGAGCAAGTTCTAGGAATTATTTAACAAGATTTGAAATTCTTGCAGGGCGAGGTTGAGTTTAGAAGTATTCTATATGTGCCAGGAATGGGGCCCCTTAACAATGAAGAAGTAATAAATCCTAAAACAAAGAATATACGCCTGTATGTGAAGCGTGTATTCATTTCGGATGATTTTGATGGTGAGCTGGTAAGTTTAATGTAGAGGCTTTGAAGGAATGTCATCTTTTATATCATGACATTTTTGCTTCTGCTACTTTAATTTTTCTCGTGTATTATGCTTTGTTTGTTATTTATTGTCATATGACTTCAATTTTTTCTTCCAGAGTTAGTAAGAATTATACTGTCGCAATAAGTGCAACCATATCTTTTAGCATGCCTATTATTTGTGCACAGCAGAGTGGATTTACAAATTGTATTACTTTGATCTGGTTGATGAGGCAAGAAAGCAGAGGATAAGATAGAATTTTAAACCATTTAATTCATTTCAAAGCAAATAGAAAGTATCTGATATTTTGCTTTTAGAAGCAGACACCTGATTAGTCTATAAGACAAGACAAAGTTAAAATCAATTAGTTCTCTTTCAAAGTAAATTAAAAGTAACTGATATTTCCTTTTAGAAGCAATCGCCTCATCAATCTAATTCTACATACTAGGAGCAAACTCCTCATTTACATCCAACTAATGTAAACTGTGGAGGTGAAATTCCTAATGTAAACCAGTATAATATCTAATGTATGTAATGTCCGTACCCTTCAATGCTTCTTTCTCCTGTGATCCATCTAAGTTTTTTTAAAGTAATTCTTCAATCTCAATATTTGTTGTGCAGTTTCCGAGGTACTTGAGCTTCGTGAAAGGTGTGGTAGACTCAGATGACCTTCCTCTTAATGTTTCCCGAGAAATCCTTCAAGAAAGCAGAATTGTAAGAACTCTCTATTTTACTTCAAACATGAGAAGCTCATCCATGATTTGAGCTTGAAGGAAGGATTTCCTTTCTTTTGAGACATCTTCTATGTATTTATTCTTTAACGATCTGTCTCTGAAATATTTAGTTCCAATATATTATAATTGCAGGTAAGAATAATGAGAAAAAGACTTGTTAGGAAGACATTTGACATGATTCAAGATCTGGCTGAAAGTGAAAACAAAGAGGTCGGTTGCAATAAACTTGATTATTTAATTTTCATTATGAAGTGGGAGCCCTTTACAATTGTTGGGATGGCTTGGGATTCCAGGACTACAAGAAATTTTGGGAGAACTTTGGTAGATTTATCAAGTTAGGATGTGTTGAAGACTCTGGAAATCATAAGCGCATAACACCACTTTTGAGATTTTACACTTCCAAAAGTGAGGAGGAGCTGAAAAGCTTAGATGAATATGTTGAAAACATGGGTGAAAACCAGAAGGCTATCTACTACCTGGCAACAGACAGCTTGAAAAGTGCCAAAACTGCCCCTTTCCTTGAGAAATTAGTGCAGAAAGATATTGAGGTACATTACACTGCATTCTACGTTTAATATATGAAGTTGAATGTGATTGATATTAGCTTTAGATTCATATTTTTTTCTCCTTTCAATTTGTTCACTGTTTAACATGTGTTGGGTCTCTCTTCTTGTAGGTTCTCTATTTGGTTGAACCAATTGATGAGGTTGCCATTCAGAACCTACAGACATACAAGGAAAAGAAATTTGTTGATATTAGCAAGGAAGATCTAGAACTGGGTACGTGCAAATTTCTGCCTGGAGTACTATTTCACTCTTTGCTAATTGATATTTGGATAGTGATTCACATATAATATTTTTGGAATCAGGTGATGAGGATGAGGTGAGTGAGAGGGAGACAAAGCAAGAATACAATCTGCTTTGTGATTGGATGAAACAACAGCTTGGTGATAAGGTGGCAAAAGTTCAGGTCTCTAAGCGCTTGAGTTCATCTCCCTGTGTGCTTGTATCTGGCAAGTTTGGATGGTCTGCTAACATGGAGAGGTCGGTCATTCCATCCATGGCTTTTTGAGCCAGGACATTTTCCTTGATCTTAAGCAGTTTATCATGTTCTTTTGTATTGTGTTCATACCATGCAGATTAATGAAGGCGCAAGCACTTGGAGACACTGCAAGCTTGGAGTTCATGAGGGGCAGAAGAATATTGGAGGTTAATCCGGATCATCCCATTGTCAGAGACTTGAATGTAAGACTGTTTAAAGCCGATGCTTTTTTTTTTCTTTTATAATGAACTTGTTTGTGGCCTTGACCTGTCTTATTGATTAATTTATTACCCCCCCCCCCCCCCCCCCCGTCCTTCCACAGGCTGCCTGCAAGAATGCACCTGACAGCAGTGACGCGAAGAGAGCCGTTGAGCTCTTATACGAGACCGCATTGATCTCTAGTGGATTTTCGGTACTGACAATTTAGCAGCTTTTTGTTTTTTTCTTTATTGGTGCTGCATTGGCAGTTTAGTAACATTATTTCTGTTGAATGGCGCAGCCTGACAGCCCAGCTGAGTTGGGAAGTAAGATTTATGAAATGATGGCACTGGCCTTGGGAGGAAGATGGGGTAGATTAGATGAGGAGACAGGGACAGAAGTGTCCGCCGATGCTGACACGAATGAATCTTTCGAGGCCGAAGTGGTTGAGCCTTCTGAAGTGAGACATGAGAATGAGCATGATCCCTGGACAACCGATTAGATGCTTCCACAAATTTTTGTTTAAAGTATTGCTTTAGGAAATCATGCTAATAAAATGATGAAAAGTGAAAGGAGACTGGGATAGTGTGCTTACAGATTTTTGGTGGTTAAGTTGATTTGTTCCCGGGGGATTGTGAATTCCATAAAGGAATATATGAGATATATGGCTTTTTACAAAGTCTCATGATGCACTTTTGTAACATTGATGATTTTTTTTATTGGACAAAAGTAGTAGCATACAGATTAGGGTTCTCTACATCAGGATCAAGGGCCTATATAATACCTGGAGATAGCCAGATAGGTACTTCTCAGGAGCGGGAAAAGAGGCATGAGTTAATCAGTTTTGTCCATTTGGTTTCATTTCAACTAACACGAACAATGTCACGAGCGAAAGGCCATTACCAAAAACGAAAACGAAGGATTGATCATTTCTTTTAAAGGCATTGTTGATTCTGACCCTGCTATGGCAGGTAAATTTACAAATACTGTATCCTTAAAAAATGGTAATAATATGAAAGCCACCGCGGAAACATCATTGAGAGCATTGAGGAACGCAGTATAGTTTTTCCACTGCTAAAACCGGTAAAATTAAGTTTTGCTCCTCCCGTTTAATGGTCATTTTTTATTTGTAGTATACAACTTCAGTCTCATTCATCTTTTACGTAGAGGCAGCAATAAGGTTTTCAGTTTGATTCTTTACTTTTAAAATGTCATTTTTAGATGTTTATTTGTAATGATTGATCATAAAGAATGATGTTAACATTTTGATGATAACAAGTTATTAAATGTTACTCCCTCCGCCGTTAAACATAACACCTATTTGGAGAGGTATATTTGTTTCTAAATGTAAGATTTCATTCTTTTTTTTTTAGTAATATAAGATTTTTTTCTAATTATTCTCAACTTTTCTTCAAATTATCCCTAGTGGTGTTCCATGATAAATAAGAGAGAGAGAGAGAGAGAGAGAGATGGTGGGAAAAAAGATATATAGTTGGGTGTTTTGGTAATATAATACGATTTTAACTACATTAACTTCTTTAATTTAATCAAATTAGATAATTAGGTTTTATATTTAGAAATGAAGGGAGTACCTTATAAATATTAATTTTCAAAATTATTAATAATGATTGTCACAAAAAAATTGTTTGAGACTAACAGAATTAATATTAAATGACTAAAAAATACGTTTAAAAGTTCGTGTAACAATCTTAAAACTTCCATTAAGCAAGATGCAAATGTATAATTTGACCTTTACGTTTATTACTTTATCTGTTCCTAAATATAAGATATATTTATCTAATATGATTAGATTGAGGATATTAGTTTAATTAGTTAAAATCACATGATATTACCAAAACACCATAACCATCTACTGTTATTCCCACATCATCTATCTTATTTGTTTATCATTGTAGAGCATCAATAGGGATAATTTAAGGAAAAGTTGAGACAAAATAAAAAGATGTCACATGTTTAGGATCAAACTCACATCCCTAAATAGGTCATATATTTAGAAACGGAATGTTTCTCCCATTTTCTCAAAAATCGTTCTCATTAATGTATATAACCGATGGAAGTAATTTTTAATGAAAATATTAAAATGGGGAGCATTTTAATGAAAATCATCTCAATTTTTCAAATAATGAACTAATATTTGAATTAATTATCTAATACTTAGATTTAAGATTGGAAGGAGTATTTTGGTAAGACCATCAAAATGCAGCCAAATTTCCAAGCCCATAATGCATACATAAAAATAACATAATTATTTGAAAAATGATTACATAATTAAATTTAAAGTGAAAATTGAAACTAATAAGCTAAACCAATTTTTTTCCATATTAAGTAAATTAATTGGATAAGAATAATAATGGATTTATATGGCCGATTTTTTATTTTCATTTTTCTGGTATATGGATTTTTTTTTATATGTAAGCCTTGCCTACTATGTTAATCGGGATAGTCCAAAACATTGTGTTTAAGTTGGATCATCTTATATTTAATTATTTATGATCCATTTAAAAGTAAAACCATCATCCTTGAGTTAAATTGGCAATAGTGTTGCGCCCTCTCACAAATAGAGCGAGTTCAATCTCTAAGCTGGCCAAGGGAGGCATATGTACATCTTAATAAAACTGGCTTAGGGAGGCGTAGTAATATTTACATCTTTATTGTTGATAAAAAAAAAAATATTTACATCTTTATTAGTACTTCCGGTCCTAATTATAAGACCACTTTAACTTTTTTTATTTTTTTTTTCAATCCAAAAAAAAGTAGTTTCAGTTCCAAAAAAACATATTTTTTCCTCAAAATTAATTTATTCTACTTATAAACTAACCTATAATCTAATTTCATGTGACATATGTTATAATTTAGTGGTCTAATTTGCTTCCTTAACTTCCACAAAAAAAAGTTAAGGTAGTATTATATTTAGGACCGGAGGGAGTATCTTAGAAAGAAAAGTGAAAAAGACAAATAATTATTCCTCGAATTTGAAAGTCCAGGTACTTCCAATATGAGAAATGATATAAGAGGAATTGTTCCCAATTTGAGATAAATAAATATGAGGCATTAACTCAAGTAATGGATTTAACCATTCGACTAATGGCATTAACCACTTCACATAATCAGAATTTAGCATTAATTTCGCTTACAATGGTAAACGTTTTTAACCACTCGAGCAACGGTATTAACCATTCTAGTAAGAGTATTAATCACTCCAATAAGGGTGTTAACCAAATTTACTTATCTCAATTAGTAACAATTCCTCTTATGTCATTTATGATATTTGAGGTACCTTTCTGAGCTTTTAAAATCCAAGGGGTATTTATTCGTCTTCTTCCCAAAAAAAAAATGTATGTTTGTCATACTTTTACGCTCATAACGACAAACTGTAGTGGATTATGAGTAAGTTTTTACCATATTTGGGTTGTGGATGAAGCAAAAGTATAACTGCATTTGACGCTGTTCAGATAAGACAATGAGAACAAATTGGGAAAACTGATTTCTTATTTTTATTCAATTTTGATCATCACGCATGTGTGTTTTTATCCCTTAAGTAAATCATTAATTTTGCTCCGTCACTCACTATCATGAGCACTTGTTTAGCTTTTATATAGGAGTTATTGGTGCTAATATAATAAAATTTCAGCATTTGGTTATAATAGAAGAACACACATAAATCAAAATCAAAATTAAATAAAAATATAGGTACCAACAAATGGTTTCTTTATTATTAAAAAAAACCAATGGGTTTTCTGAGAAATACTTACAGACTCTTGAAATACCAAGTTATTTAAACACAAAACCAATCAAAATGTAACAAATAAACTGATTTTAATCCTATTTAACTGATCATTAGTATTGTAAACAACAGTAGTCTTATCATTCTTAAGAACAAGATAAATTATGAATTGTTTAGGTACGGGGAAGAAAAAGAAGGGAAAAAAGAAAGAAAGAAAGAAAAGAACTATTCGGATCTGACCCGGATCCGGTTTATACAGTTGTGAGCTTGTGCTATGAAATATCGCCCACTGACCATGAAGACGCAGGTTTATGAAGGGTTTAGAGGCGGCTCTGCCTTCTCTCTCTCTTCTATAACCTCTCGACATCCTTCATTTACCGCCATTTCTTCATCCTCATCGCCTCTCAATCTCTCTTTCTGATCCCCAAATCATTCACACTTCTGCGACATTTCTGCAATTCGATGTGGATCAATTCAACATTTCTCTGCATTTTTCAGCTATAACTTAAAGCCTCTCTCTTCAATTTGTTCTGTTGATTGTAGACTTCATTGAGAGATGTGGGCGAATATAGTCAAGCGAACTTCCTTGAGGAAGTTTAAACTATCATCCTCTGAATCCTCTTACTTGCCTCCTTCAAGTTACATGAGGTTTTCCGGAAGCTCGAGTGTTTTTGAGAGGGTAAGTCCTGAAACACAAACGCGGGTAAACTCGAGATTTTCGAATGTGGGGTTTTGTCAAGTTGGTATTTTTACTTCGAAAACTGAACTGGGGATTCCCAATTTCCGGATTTCTGAAGACCCTTTGGGTTCTTATTTATCTGTGAAGTCGGCTAGAGGTTTTGCAAGTGTTGCTGAGGCTATTGAGTCTGATGAGACTGAAGAAGACTTTTCTGGGTCCGATGATAATCAGCAGCTGTTTAGGCAGATGAAGAAAAAAGAGACCACACAACCTCAGTTGCAGAAACCAAAGCTTGAGTGGAGCTATAGGTATAAAATGCTGAGGAGAAGGCAGGTTAAGATGGAGACAGAGGCATGGGAACGTGCTGCAGAGGAATATCAAGAATTATTGAGTGACATGTGTGAGCAGAAGCTTGCACCCAATTTGCCATATATGAAGTCTTTGTTCCTTGGTTGGTTTGAACCCCTGAGGAATGCAATTTCCACGGAGCAAGAGGCTTGCAGAAACAGCAGTGCAAACACTCATGCGCCTTATTTTAATGAACTCCCTGCAGAGATGATGGCAGTGATTACGATGCATAAGTTGATGGGATTGTTGATGACAAATAGTAATGGAATAGGTAGCACTAGAGTAATCCAAGCTGCCATTCAGATAGGTGAAGCGGTTGAACAGGAGGTAAGCTAAACTCGGAATTTATTCTATCATTTGGTGGGAGTTTTAGGACCCGTGAAAGAAGTTGGTCAATTTTGATATTTAGTTACTTGAACTCAAAGGGTGCTTGTAAGAAGGTGTCTTTTTATCCCCCCCCCCCCCCCCCTCCTCTAAAGCGTACTTTAATTCTGGAATCATTTTCCTAGCTTGTTTCCCTTATCATGTTGAGTAGGAAAAAGTTAATATCTTTCTGACATAGTTGGTGAACTTTGAGTGCCATTAGTATGGTGAAAATTAATTTTCTGTTGCTGATTTGTATAGCAGACTCTTCAGTACTTAGTATTTCCATATGTCAGTCAAAGGATAATACTCAGGCTATATTTAATGCAGTAATTCCAGGGATTTTGCTCAAGTTAGGTGTCACTATCTTGAATACACGATAGACAAGTATTCATTCATTGAAGTATTAATATTATATGTGGATCAGGCTAAAATATACAAATTTTTGGAGAAGACAAAGAAGAGTAGGAAGAATAAGAACACCACAACTGACAACCCTGATGGTGAATCTGTTCCTGGAAACTCAGGAGAATGTAATGTGATCGAAGATAGTGACAAAGTGGCTAATGAACAGGATAAATTGAGGAAGAAAGTTGCAAATTTAATGAAAAAACAGAAGATGCGAAAAGCAGCGTCACTAGTAAAGAAATTTGATGCCTCAAAGCCATGGGGGCAGGAAGGTCAAGTAAAGGTTTGTGATGTTTCAATATTTGTACATATGAACATGAAATCTATCTTCACTTCACATTCTAATGCAGTTCTCGTGTATTCCAGGTTGGAGGTCACTTAATTCAACTGTTAATAGAGACAGCTTACATACAGCCTCCGGTGGATCAAGTAGGAGATGCTCCACCAGATATACGCCCTGCATTTCAGCATGCTCTTAAAAATTTCACAAACGATTCACAGTGAGAATGAGCATCCTAGTTAAATTATTTTTTATTCGATCCGGATCAGCAGTTATGTTTAATCTATTTTCTTTTTGGTTGGTGGTGAACTCTTTTTACTCAATTAGGAAGAGCAGTAGGAGATATGGTGTTATTGAATGTGACCCCTTGGTACAGAAGGGCCTTGAGAAATCTGTGAGTGACCTTTTATAATATTTTTATTTGAACTCATGGTTATCTATCTTATAGTTAGTGTGTAGGCTGCTTTTTGTGGTTGTATTAGACAAATTTGTTTGTACATGCAAAAATTATTGTGGTTGATGCTAATATAAGAGTGTTTTTATACTAACAGGCCAGGCACATGGTCATCCCATACATGCCAATGTTGGTCCCACCTCGTAACTGGACAGGGTATTATATTCGATATACACTTAGATCTGTGAATGCAATTCTTTGACCTCCCCTAAATTTAACATTTAGAGGGGATTTTTAATTCTGAATCTGTGGAAGATTTAAGTTTCTCTTTGTGTGAAAATATTTTTCCAATTATGTTAGAACTCATGCAAATTTCTGCTGTGAGATTATTTGAATTGACTTTAGAAGCATGTGAATTGTTAGGGTCATTTTGACATCTTAAGCAGTCAAACTTTGACAGTCTCTTTGATCTTACAATATTTCTTTCTTGACGGAATTCTTTTGACATACTGCTTCACCTTGTGACAGCCAGCAAACTGATGCATTTTTTGCTTGCTAATTTTCGTTGTCTTGGGATGCTTCTATATTATTGTAGGTATGACCAAGGAGCATACTTGTTTTTGCCATCATATGTGATGAGAACTCATGGAGCAAAACAGCAACGTGAAGTGGTTAAAAGGACTCCCGTGAAGCAACTAGAACCTGTTTTTGAGGTTGGAATTCCCCCTTGGGTCTTTGTGGATAGGAAATTCAGTTTGCAGTCAGCACACCATATTTATATTAATGCTGGATTTTATTTTTTTTTGGTTGTATCTAGGCTCTAAATACGCTTGGCAATACAAAATGGAGGGTAAACAAAAGGGTTCTTAGTGTGGTAGATCAAATATGGGCCAATGGTGGGGGTCTTGCAGATTTGGTGGACCGTCAAGATGTAAGTATAACAATTAATTGAGGATACCTCTTTAAAAGATGAGAGAAAATGAGGACAAACTTTATTAAATAGAAGTCCTGCTGTTTGTTATCATATGACGTGTGGTTGGCAAGACATGACCTGAAGTATATATAATACTTTTAGGCAACTGAATACTTGCCATCCATGTACTGATGACATATCCTTGTCTTGTTGCTGATGTGTCTTAAATTGCCTCTGGTTGGGTGCCATTTCCCTTAGGTTATGCTTCTTCAGTGAAAGAGATTTTTAGCTGCTTTTTAGCTGACCTTTCTTTTTCTTTTTTTCCCTCACCAAGATTCCCATCCCAGAGGAACCAGACTCAGAAGATAAATCACAAATCCAAAAATGGAAGTGGAAAGTCAAAGATATAAAGAAGAAGAATAACGAGATGCATTCACAGCGATGTGACGTAGAACTTAAACTGGCAGTAAGAAGCATTTTTTATTGTGTATAAATTGATTTATGTTAATTGCTTGCCCTAAGCTTATATATCTTCATTACTGGTTGAAGGTTGCACGGAAGATGAGGGATGAAGAAGGCTTCTACTACCCCCACAATCTTGATTTCCGAGGACGTGCTTATCCCATGCACCCATACTTAAACCATCTTGGTTCTGATTTATGCCGAGGCATACTGGAATTTGCTGAGGGACGCCCTTTAGGGAAGTCAGGCCTTCATTGGTTGAAAATACATTTGGCAAATTTGTTTGCTGGTGGTGTGGACAAGCTGAGTTATGAGGGTCGAATCACATTTGTTGAGAACCATCTGGATGATATATTTGATTCTGCGGACAGGCCTCTTGAAGGAAGGCGATGGTGGTTAAAAGCAGAGGATCCTTTTCAATGCTTGGCAGCATGTATCAATCTCTCTGAAGCATTGAGAAGCCACTCTCCTGAGACCACTATTTCTCATATGCCTGTCCACCAGGTACCCTTTTGTGAGACATCAGAAATAGTTTCTGGAAACATGGGCACGCCTCACACGCACACAAGCTGTCTTATTTGCATTCCTACCTTTGGGAGAACTCAACTGTCATCTTTCTACGGACAATTGTCATTCTATTTTTTTTAACCATAACAACCTCC
This sequence comes from Mimosa bimucronata, assembly GCA_037074515.1. Taxonomy (NCBI): domain Eukaryota; kingdom Viridiplantae; phylum Streptophyta; class Magnoliopsida; order Fabales; family Fabaceae; genus Mimosa; species Mimosa bimucronata. Next base: position 28,364,925 of record CM073445.1, on the reverse strand, counting down.
TTACCAGTACCAGCATTATTATCATTTACATGTACAGATTTTTAGTCATCATGAGCAAATATGTTTGTGATCATGATACTGAAAGACCACTAAACACAGCCAATCCTTTTGCATTTCTTTTATTGGTTTTGCATTCTTCATAAAATAATATTTTTTTGTCATTACACTAGGATGGTTCGTGCAATGGCTTACAACACTATGCAGCCCTTGGGAGGGACAAGGTAATGTGAACATTACATTTTCCTTGTTATGTGGAAGGCTTTGGTTTGTTTTTTGTGCTTATGTTAGTTATTTTTCTGAGGGGAAAGCAGCTGGTGAAATCGGGTGAATGTGTGTTATGAATGGTTTTTGTAAAGAGTTGACAAATGCTTTTGTGGATTTTGAATGTTAATTAGTTTGTTTGTTTATTTCCCTTGGACCTGGTCCAAGGATTAATTAGTACTTTAGTAGTCTCATGTGGAGTTGAATCATTGAACTAGGGAAGCTATTAATATTGCTGCATTAGGCCCCTGCTTTAACTTGCCTGCCATTTAAAGATATGTTGAATATATAGGGCTACCTAAGGTTTCAGGCAGGAGGAAGCAAATTAAACAATTGCTTAATTTATCAAATTTGAATTCATATAGATCAAGTTACCTTTCTTGTGAGCAATATGCTGTTATGTTGGCTCGCTTTTTTTGGACTTTGTATTGAGTAAAACAATTTGATTCCACATTCCACACAAATTTCTCAAAATTTAAGGTCGCCTACCTATGCATGTTTTGCAATGTATTCAGGATTTTCTTAATTGATTTTGTATGTTGTACGATGATAAAAAGTGGGACTGTTAGGAAGAAATGCATTAACTTCATTTAATTAGTAATTTCTAATTTAAATTGTAATGTTTAATTTATTACCTTCACGTAAAATCCTGCCTCTTAAATGATGATAGATTACCTGTTAAAGTCGTGTGCGTACTTCCTCCCCTCTTTCTCCCCCCCCCCCCTATGATTGTGATGTGTCTAAGTATCAATATGCTGCATTTTCATTTTTGAAGTTGGGAGCTGTTGCAGTCAATCTGGTTGGTGGAGACCGGCCGGCTGATGTTTACTCAGGAATTGCTGCAAGGTAATGAGAGCTCTGTTCATGCAAGTTCATGGAAAAATTACAATAAGTAGGCACCATTCAGTTACAATTTTTCATTCGAGTGTAGGTCAATATGGAAAACACTATTTTGAGAATATGGGGGGGGGGGGGGGGGGGTATAGAACTCACAAACGTTGGTTGAATCATGAAATCAATAATGAGAGGCAGCTTATGCCTGTTCTGATTAACATCTTTCAAAGCCAAATGTTGACATATATAACAGCTTTAGAGCAGTTTCTCCACAGTTTCGTTCCTTTTATTAATAATGGTGAAGGTGCAAAAATACTTATGGTAAATTGGCAAATGTGCATCTGGCACCATAATGAAACCTTGGGGGTATATATACTTCTCATAAATTTAAAGGTGTAAAATTGTTTTTTCCGTTAAAATGAGTTAGCGGCGGTTAAGTTGACTGCTGGTCCCCGAAAATTTCTTCTACATCAATTAACTCATTTTAATGGAAAAACAATTTTGCATCCTTTAAATAATGATGAGTATTTATGCCCCTGAGGTTTTATTACGAAGGAGTCAATTGCATCTGCTGTTATATTATTCTATTTATGCAAACCTTTAGTCATATGAGATACTGTTTCAATTTATTTATATCTGTTTATGGTGCAGAGTACTTGACATCATGAGAAGGGATTCAGAGAAAGATCCTGAAACTTATCCAAATGCATTGCTTGCTAGACGCGTGATCAACCAGGTTTCTTGACATAAATCTACTTTTATGCTTTGGGAGAAATACTTGAAAAGAAAAATGTAGGAACTTTTAGAATATTGATAGATGAGTCTGATATCAGTTCATAAAATGAAGCTAGTTTTGCTTCATAGGAATTTTAAAGTACACATGTCCAAGTCTCAATTTTATATCACTAATAGTTTTTTTTAATGCCTGGCATCATTAGGTGGACCGAAAATTGGTGAAGCAGACAGTGATGACTTCAGTCTATGGTGTGACTTATATTGGTGCCCGTGACCAGATCAAGCGGAGGCTAAAAGAGCGGAATGCCATTGAGGATGATTCAGAGATGTTTGGTGCTGCTTGTTATACAGCAAAAGTAAGAAGTAAATTTGATGTAGACTGGAGATGCATGCTCTTACAATCTGGTCATTTTTTTTTGGGTTCAGGGTCAAAAATACACATATGATCTTGTCAAAAGTTCATCCAGCACCAAATGTTTTTTTGGGACCAAAAATACACATGAGTTTTCAAATTGGATCAAAAATCACATTTACAGTTATATTCCGAAAAAAGCGTTTGGTGCTGGATGATCCTTTTTACAAAATCACATGTGTATTTTTTACCGTAATTTAACTGTAGATGTGTATTTTTGATCCAATTTGAAATGTTATGTGTATTTTTGGTCCCAAAAATAACATTTGGTGCTGGATGAACTTTTGACAAAAACACATGTGTATTTTTGACCCTTAACCCTTTTTTTTTTCTTGTTTTGCTGATTGTTGACCATTTTACAGACCACTCTCACAGCCTTAGAAGAGATGTTTGAGGCTGCAAGAAGCATCATGCATTGGCTTGGAGAATGTGCCAAGGTATTATTTAGGGAAAAAGACAAAAAAATCCCTTCCAATTCGTAAAATCCCAATAACAACTTCATGATAGGTATTAACAACTTCATGATAGGTATTAACAACCATTAACAACTCAAAATTCCTTATTTGGGATTTTGCAAATTGGAAGGGATTTTTTTGTCTTTTTCCCTATTATTTATTTTGTGTAGATAGCAACAAAGAGTGAATGTATGGATCAATCATGTGTTCTAAAATAGTAAATAATGTTTAGGCTAACATGGGCTAATTTCATCTATTAAATCCCCTGGATTGTTAATTCATGTGATTTTCTTTACTAACTTGATATGGTCTTTTGGCTGTCTTCTGTTGGCGACGTGGGCGGCTGGGTGGGTGGAGGATTAGTTTAATTTTGAAGCTACAGGCATATTCCCTTGATGCTTTTATACCTAGGAACAAGTTCTAACCAATATGTTTTAAGATCCCAACATATTTTAAGACCTGTTTTGCAAATAAATTGAATTGGAGTTGAGAAGTGCTTATAACTCACATCAAATTACTATAATTCTGCTTGAAGATTTGTGAAGACTACTTCACTATGTGTTCTTCTTGATGTAATGCATTGACCTCTATTACTTCTCAGTCTTTACTGTGTTGTAATGTCTGTTGAATTGGATATGAATAGGTGATAGCTTCAGAGAATCAACCAGTGCGGTGGACCAGTCCTCTTGGGCTTCCTGTAGTACAACCTTACAGACAAATAGGAAGACATCATGTAATCCTTTAAACAACAAGCTCAATTTTTTATTATTTTTTTCTAAGAAATTTAATTTATGGTTCTTGTTTTTGTTATTTCTAATTTCTTATTTAAAGAAATGAGCCGTAGCCAACAATTTTCTATGTTGTGAATTCTTAATATTGGCTATGGTGCAGGTTAAGACTAGCCTTCAGATATTAACACTGCAACGTGAGACTGATAAGGTAACCATCGTGTTTTCCTTTCTTGAGTTTCCATGTATAGTGCAAACATACATGTTGAAACATATTATTGTGTTTTATTCTAAAGCACAATAATCGATCTGTATGATCCATATGTTGTCAGATGCATGATACATTTGGTTAGATCATTTATGTTATTATTAAGACATAAGTTCCTCTACCCATTTCCTTTGCGCGCTCCTTTTACTAGTTCATCTTGAGATTGTTTTGCTTTTACTTACTAGGAAGCATACCATCTGTTCTCTCAGCCACTGCATCAGTGTTCTTTTTTTATTTCAATTGGTCATTAAACTTTTTTTTTTGGGGGGGGGGGGGGGGGGGAGATTTCACTATTCCTTTTAGCATTGTTTCAAATTAAGCAAAATAACTCATTCCGTCCTATATATTACAGGTAATGGTTAAGCGGCAGAGAACTGCTTTCCCTCCGAATTTTGTTCACTCTCTTGATGGTTCTCATATGATGATGACTGCGGTTGCTTGTAAGAAAGCAGGATTGAACTTTGCAGGTCCATCCTAATCTCTTAACTCATTAATACGTCCTGCATGCACAGATACATTCATGTACATATTCATTTTGTGGTGCATTTTTGGTAGAGCACATCTCTGTTATCTTCATGTCAGTCGGGGCTTATAATGTTATATGACAATGACTGATTGCAGGAGTACATGATTCATATTGGACACATGCTTGTGATGTCGATATGATGAACAAAATACTGAGAGAAAAGTTTGTTGAACTTTACGAGGCTCCTATTCTGGAAAATGTGAGTATCTTTCTTACACGTGCTTCTTAAATTAACTAGTCTTGCTTGAATAGATGAACATCTTTTTCTGAATCTGTTATAGTAGTTTTCCTTGTATGATTGAAATTGTTTACAATTATGAAACTTAAAGGGCATCTAAAGGGCATCTAAATGGCATCTATGTGCCAATGGTTGTGACCTAATGGCATAAAAGCTCTCCTATAGCTGGAGGTTGCGGGTGCAAGCTTTGCCTGTAGTACCGACCCCTCTGAATGAGAAAAAGGAGGCCCTTGTGTGTAGCATATCTTACAATTGCAAATGCCCTAGAGCTTGATCACTATCCACCACTTTTGTCATGCCCTACACTTGGGCATTGTGCTTTGTGGAAAAATAAAAGAAAAGTACATGGTCCAGACTTCGGACTGCCTTGCTGATATTTTTGCTTAAATTTGTCTTTTGTGTCTGATGAGATTGGGCATGTTGATGACTGTTGATCAGGGCCTCTGAAACATCAAATCCCATTATTCGTTTCTACATTTTGTCACATCCTGGGCAGATGAACTGAATCTTCACCCAACCTTCGTATCAAATGAATGGCTGACTGCTTATGTAACTTTCCATGCTCTTTAGATTTGGATGAAGTTAATTTTGTGTATCATCTAATTGTACTCTCTACTCTGCAAAATAGAAGTACCTTTTTTTTTAAGGTTTATATGCTTGAATTTTCTATTTACCAATAGAACATGCTAGATTTGTTGGCTGAGAGTTCTCTGTTTAATCATGATGTTCCCCTTTCCGCCCTTTTTGCAGTTGTTAGAGGACTTTGAGAAATCTTTTCCATCATTGAAGTTTCCTCCCCTCCCAGCTCGAGGAGACTTTGATCTACGAGAGGTTCTGGAATCAACATACTTTTTCAACTAGATTTTTTGAAAACTCAACTTGCTGTTCTGGTTCTTCCTCTGCCTGGGAGTTCAGTCCCTATGATGAGACTCGTATTATATCTTCCATGGGCATGAGAGGTTTCAATAGCCATGAGGACGGGCATGTAGAAGAAAGAAAACTGCAAGGCAAAATTTGGGGCAGCCGAAATCTTTCTTATGCTCCTGCCTGGTGATCTTTTGTACATAAATATTGTCACAGGATGTTTTCTTCCATCACGAGACGTCCTTTGGATTGGACTCTAGTCATCACTCGTGTTACTTGTTATGAAGAAAAAGGGTGATTCAACTTGACATCACCAGAGGGCACTCCAAGTAGAGACCTTCAGAAAAATGATCTGCGAAGCCAATAGTTTGGATATTGAAGCCTTGGTATTTTATTCATTAAGGCAACAATCTATTCAAGACAGATGCTTTCTAGTCCGCCTCTTGCAGATAAGGGGGCCAAAATGAGTTGTTACAATTTTGTTTTTTTGTCCTTTTACAAGTCTTTTGATACCTTCTTGTTTTTCATTTTTTCTTCTTTGGGGAAGAGGTGGTTTAAAGAATGTAACATTATACCGTGGGAACTGTAAAATTGCTTGATACTGGTTTCATCATTTAATATGTAGAGTAAATAATACCAATAGAAACGTTTTTAGCTTCTCAATATGTGTTTTTAGCTTCTCAATATGTGTTTTTTTCTTTCTTTCCCTTTCAATTTGTTGGAATGATGGCGTATACTTGGGAAGATTTGAAGCGTGCACGAAATTAAATGAATTTTTCATGTTATTTCACTCTTGTACCTCAACATGAATCAATTCCAACTTCATGTTTCACCTTTTAGAGGGTTATGTTCAAGTATTGCTAGTTTCCTTTTCAATCTTGCCGGACTTGTATGTGTAAAAGAGAAAACTCAATTCCTCCTGTAAAACTGAGATGCCGTGTAATGAGCATTCACCTATAAGTGTTCTGCATAAACATCATAAAGCAATAGAATACACAAATCTTGGCACAAAAGCCAGGTAACGTTACTATTGTTATTATTATTATTATTATAATAATTTATTTAATTCTTGCAATAATTACACAAGGAAAAATATACAACAAAAAATTCTTGAATAGGTTCTTTCTCGTTTTGTTCCATTTGTGAAGAAACTCAATTTCAAAACTCTCACTGGATGGTCAGAGGCCATGATAATGTTTGTTCCAAGAAAATGGTCTTATCTGCCCAGCTAGCCGAGCCAATTTAAGTGATCATTCTTGATGATCAATATTTTTATTGAAGATGGTATTGACATTACTGTATATGGCCATCGCATTTGAGAACACAGCCAGCACAATCATGACGATAGATAAGACCTTATCTTTCTTTGTTGCAATACCATTACGATCCCTGAAAAATGGCAGAAATAAAGAAGTAAGCAGGGAACATTAGCTCTGCATTATTAGAGTTTGAAGCACTTTGAATATGGTGAGTTTACTGTAGTGAACTCTACCGTATCGAAATAAATTTATTCATGAATACAGAGTATTACATATGATCTCATAAATTGAGACTAGTTTTTACTTCTCTGGTCTTTTCTATAAACAACTACCAAAATCACACAAAACAAATTGATAGTTGAAACTTGAAATTAGTTTGAAACAATAAATGTGCAAGACATTCAATTTTTTTTTTTTTCCTTCCAAACATGCTCTTATTTATGAAGATGAGAGTATGAGAGAATGAGTGGAAAAATTAGATGAGAGAGACATTTAATCTGTTGGAGGCAAAAATGGAAAAGTGTATGAAATTTTCAGACAAAACCAAATTGTTGACGGTATATAGGACCAACCCTATATAACATAATGTTGCTTATAGATATTGGCGGAGTTATTGTTAGATGTGGTTAACCCTTATTGCACATCCCAAGATATCTCATTGAAGTGCGTCTAACATACTTCCAGGTCGTGCTTTTTATAGGCAAAGTACACATCAGAATTCTCAAATAAAATACATTGTATTCCTTCACTAACTCAGCAAATAGTTCAGGTTCAAAACACAAAATCTCAGCAAATTATAGCAATGAAATCCTAAGTCAAGGCCATCCCTGTATATTGTGCTTAACAACACTTTGTATGATGAAATAAAATTTGACTGGGAAAAAACTGAAGAACAGTAGAAGACTTACCTTAGAGCAATTGCAGCAGGAAAAATGAATCCTAAGCAAACAGTAGCTGTTGATCCAGTGAATTCGAAAGCATCCCAAATGCTTGGTATAAAATTTGCCGCCACATATATAAAAGAGATGAGCCCAGTTGTGATCAACACAAACCTAACATTGTCTAAATCCACTGGCCTAGCTGATGGGAAAAGTAAGTCATCAATATAGAAGCGCAGTGAGAAGAAGATAACTGGGAAAACAAGCATAAGGTGGAGGGCATAGCTGACACGAACGATGTCATTGAGCACGCTGCCATAAGGGATGCCAAGGTCAGCATCAAAGTTGGCCAGCACATCAGAAAGAGTTGATTCGCCAAACAAAAGAAACCCAAATGTGGCCGTTAATATATAGACGCTTGAACATAGAACTAGCGATGCACGTATAACTTTTCTTATCAAGGAAGAGTCTGCTAGCTCATTGTCTATTGTATGCACTGCAGAAAGACATAACTTTGATGAATCATGTCCCTTCAGCACTTATAATTGCTTAGAGTTGTTGTTTTCTCAATGAAGTACACAAATAATCTAGCATGAATGGTATTGATAAAAAGAAAAATAAAAGACTCCTGAAGCAAATTTATGTTCGATTGTAGATGGTAATACTAAAGTCAGATAGAGGATTAGTCTAAACCCTTCAATTGGATTTTCATAGAAAAGGCATAACTATGTAAGCGGATTACGAAGATTGAAGAATAAAATAACAAAAAAAAATTTGAGTATATTCTGAACTCCCACGAATTAAACACTGAAAACTGATGCTTTACAGTTCATGACTGGCAAGCTGATCATGTATATCAAATCTCAATATATCAGGATAAAATACATGGGGAAAATGGCACGAGGTAGGGATCTACCATTAATTATCATAGAAAACAAGGATATTCTTTCTACTAGGACTTTGATCAGCAACAAAATTGTGTACCAAAATAAAAAGCACAGAGAAATTTTTGTTTAATTCCCTCCTCTTAACCTCACAAAAGCTCAAATTAATCGTCCACTGCTGAATATTAGAATAAGAATTTTAACAACAATAATGAGTACTTGAAGATTAGTAAACTCCAAGTCACAGTCAGGAAACATACCATTGAAATGACAGACGAATGCTGTCACAAGAACAGGGGCTGCTGTAAAGAGCTTCCATACAGATGTGAAATCACTAACATTAGGGAGCAACCTAGGTCTGGCAATGCTACCATTGAACAACTTTATAAATGTTATCCCTGCCGTTATGACTATAAATACAATTGCCAGTGCCACTGCTAAAGCAGAAGAATATCTCAAGGAATCTGCAAGCATAAAATAAGGTGCAGGTCATTAACAATAATGATACAATGACCACATATCATGTTTTGACTTAAAAGATGCCGTTGTAGCTCGCAATAAACAGAAAGAAAATTACCTATCCTCTTGAAGAATGCCAAAGGTGCAAATACAAATAGGGTTGTGACAAGGAGAATAAAAGTTCTCCCAGTCCACCAGTAAGCGCCAAACCATCCTTCCAACACACCAGCATGATGACTGCCACTTGAAGATGTTCCAGATAGCACATCACCTTGTAATCAATTTAGCAGACCAATCCAAACAAGTTTAGTATCACATCTAAGAATACTCTAACAACTTTTATGAAGTGAAAGCGCACATATGATCTGAACATAATTTTCTAGATTATTGAGACAAGGAGGAAATCCAATTTTGCTTATAACAACACTTGATTCATGATCAGAGAACATATAGTGGTAGTTGCTATCAATACTCAGAATCAGACATATTCTTTATAGGATATGGTATCCTCCTTGTTTGCAACAGTAACTATGATTTTCCAGAAAAGTGGGAAACAAAGGAATATAATCATAAATGAATAAAAAAAAAATTCTAAATGAGTAATTACCAATTATGATCATGTAGACAACGAGAATCCCAACATTGTTAAGAAGAACACATATCTGAAAAGCCCATCTTCCAACACTTCCAAAGGCATAACGCATTACTTCCCCATAAGTCTCAACCTTTCCTACTCTACTAAACCTGATCAAAATCTCCAAAGAAGTCTCCGCAAGCAAAGCAAGGAAGATAATCCCAATAATTCCCAAACCCAAACCCAGAACTTTCATTGCAGCAGGTAAAGCCATAATCCCAGCTCCAATAATGGTGGTAGATAAATTGAAAACTGAGCCACTAAAAGATGCCCCTTTAGAAGAACCCACATCTTTCTCATCCACTAGAAGAGGAGATTGTGCATCAACAACAACCTCCTTTCTTCTTGAGTTGTTCTGACGAACCATCGTCATGAAAGGCTTCTCCTTTTTCCTTCTGCTTCTTCTCTTTCTCCTTCTATCTTGGAAGTATTCTTTCTTTCTACCCAGAAAGCTATTTGGTGTGCAAATTGTATACCGATTGCTGATGCCAAGCTAGCGTTCCTATCCAAAATTGAAAAGATTATATATACACATGGAATTGCTGATAGCTCAGTATAAAAGTGAATATATTTTTCTGTTTCATTTCTAGGTTGTGTAAGCTGTAACTAATAATGACTAATCACTAATCAGTTTTAACTGTGGAAATTTCACAGACTTCTCAATTGACCTCCAATGTTTATGAGAATATTTTGTTAATAGATATTACCTCAAATTCTTATGTTAAGAGTCAGTTGACATTTTTTTTTTGGTGGAGTCTAAGGAAGGAAAATGTACCCCTAAATTAATTTAATGAAGTGTGTTTAATATCCTAAATTAATTTGTATGTGTATTTTTTGAAGGTACTCAATATATAAGTGTAGCTTATTTATTGTTACTAAAAAAAATATTTTAGGGAACTGAATATACCGAAAATTACTAAAAAATTATTTTATAAAATGCTGAAAAATTACTTAAGCATAAATTTATTTAGAATACTAGTATCCACCTAGGATGTCAATTGTAAGTTAACCCTTGATTTGATAATGATAGATGGGGAAGTAATTCACTTATCTTTACCATCAATAATTGAAGCATTAACTAAGAAGATAATGTTGTTTGTCTTCAAATATATAGTAATTTTATGGTCGGGGTTTGAATCCAACTAGAAAAGTAACCATTTTTTTTTAATTTTTTTTTAGATGCGAGGTTATAATTTGGGAAAAAGACAAATAAATACCCTCTAATTTGCAAAATCCCATTAACAACTTCATGATAGGTATTAACAACTTCATGATAGGTTGTTGTGTTGTTAATACCTATCATGAAGTTGTTAATGAGATTTTACGAATTGGAGGGTATTTATTTGTCTTTTTCCCTTATGATTTCAACCCTCTGTAATTATGGGTAGGTGAGTTACTTTTATAAGGATAAAAAAATGACAGAAAAAGAAAATAAAAATTATAAAATCTCAAGTCAGATTACTGTCAATTATAGATAGGGAATTGATTACATTTATTAAACAATTTACAATTCATTTTATAGAAAATATTTTATTTTCGATTTTATAATTTTAAATCCTTTTTTTGTCATCCTTCCTAAATTACATTAATTACATGATTATTTTACAAGCCATTTATTTAACATGGAAAACTCAAGACCAGCTATGCGCCGGAAGAAATAGAGAAACGTGTTTCACAAGGACAATAATTCAACATTTAAAGTTAAAAATATCTTTTGAATTCAAACTTCTAATTTTAAAAGAACATTTTTTAATTTAAATTCTTAAATTATTATCCATATATCAATATCAATATCATCAATCAAAATAGGGACAATTGCACATAAGTCCCAAGCAAGATAATTAATTTCAGAAAGGTCCCAAAGAGTTGTTAATGACAACTATTAACAACTGCAATAACTTTGGTTAACAAGTGAAGAAGTTGTTAATAGACCTATCTGAAATTAATTCTCTTACTTGGGATCTATGTGCAATTCTCCCATCAAAATATAGTAGCTAAAAATATGTAGGAAACTACCTTATTTAATCATCAATTACAAATAATACAACTCGTTACAATTTTGTAAGAACAATTAAGACCACGTTCTATTTATTTTATAGTATATCGTAACTTTACTACGATTTTGTAAGAAAAATTAAGACCACGTTCTATTTAATTTATAGAATATCATAACACTATTATTGCATGGTGTGAAGATTTGACTTAATGAAATATATTAACTATAAATGCATCACGCCATTATTTTATATCCATAAAAATTATAACAAATCATCTGATTGATAAGATTATAAAATACATGACTCCGCATCTAATCCAAGATGATTTTTGTTGAAAAATATAATTTGCTGTCATGAAATCTTTTTTTTAATATAAAAGGTGGGGTCACATGATTGCAAGTAGGCTAGATTTCGGATCCAACAATATGATTATAATTTATGGCTGCTCGTTAAAAACAAATTAAGACATGGGGGCGAATAGGAATACTATAATAGATTCACATTGAACACAATTAAATACATTGACCCAAAAAGTAGATTGAAATGGAGTAACATAGATAAGAAAATTGTTCAGAAAGTGAACTAGGAGTTAAAACTCAAATTTCTAACCCATCTTAAATATATAACACTTTCCAAACAATTTTGTATTCAATAATTCTTCCCCTATCGCATAACATAGATAAGAAAATTGTTCAGAAAGTGATACAGCTTGAGATATTTACATTGAAAAGTGTGAAGTTATACAGTCAAAAGCTGCTGAAAAATTATAGCTTGCACATAGCATTACCAACTCCTAAAGGTCTCTGAAAGATGATAAAGCAAAAACTTGGGTCAAATTAACATTACCAACTGCACGCAGTCAACACCATAACCAGATTTTGAAAAGATATATTTCACTAGAAATTCTAAAACTTGAGAGAGAGAGAGAGAGAGAGAGAGAGAGAGAGAGAGAGAGATTGGAGGCAAAACCTCACTTTTGTTGGATTTAAATATTATATCAGAAGTTGATGATCTCACCCCTCTCATTCACAGTCTCTTCTCAAATTTCAGAAGATGTTAGTTCCTTCAAGTTTTTTGCATTAACAAGTCAAAGCTTAATTTAGTACTTCTTTCTGCCATCAAACTGACTTTCCATCTTAACATTCTTAAATCGAAATGCATATATATTTAGTGAGCAAAACCTGCTTCTTTGGAGGCACAAACACTTATAAACATATATGCTTTTGTGTATATTTTTCATGCTTCCAAGAAAAGAAAAATATATGAATAGTTCTCTGCTTCCTCTAACCTAAACTTAGCATTGCCTTCCATGTTTGGCAAGTCAGAGGGAAAACTGCCAAGTCCCATCTGACTACACACAGCAATAGAGATGCATTGTATAAGACTGAACATCATAGTTCAACCTTCATCTCACCTGCTGATGCATTACCTGTCATAAACAAGTTACTTCAGTTCAAGAAAAATGTAGTTTCCCATACGAAATGTAACTTCCACATGCATGCAGAGTCATTTGGTACATGAAATTTTTAATCTCCCAAGTCATCCACAATCAATACAACACTAACGAGGTGGGGTTGACCACTCGGATCACACAGCACCACTCAATTCTGTGTACTCTTCAGTTTTCCGCTAACCTTTTTCAGAATTCTCCACATTGTATAGTAGTTAGCCAAGTTATTTACAGAACCATAAAGACAGTGGCTCATCTTGTTGCATGGGACCCAGCCTTTTTTAATTTATTAAAAAATCGTTGAAGATAAGATACTTGAAAAAAAACACAACATTCCTATGTTATACAACAGCACATGAATTTCAAAATTCTTCAATTATTTCAGTCAAATAACTTTTAAATTATTCTACAAGTACAGGAGAACTAAGATTCCCATGTACCATTTCACATAAGGGTTTAATTGTTGTAGAAAGTATACCGTCCTCGTCTTGACTACTTGGTGGAGCAGTTGGTGCATAGCTCATCTGTACAACATTGTGAAGTTCATCCTCCCACATCTCTGGTAGCTTTTATGAATTGAATCAAAATATGCACATTAAGAATGTAAAGCAGAGTTAGACCAACCAAGTGAAAAGAAGAGTTACACAGAAACTTAGAGGAAATTGTTATGCTTGCATTAGGCCATTGGAAGTTGTACCACAATTTTTAAGCTATAGTTCGATTGATGATACTCTGCCACTCTCAAGCAATGGTCTATTGCAAGGGATTTCTGTTTATTAATTGTCATTTCTACTAATTTTTTGAGTGCAGCATCAACCAAATATGAGGGGGTTTGATTGTTCAAAATGATGAAAAAATGGTGCAATTGAAGTTACACTTTCTGCAATGGATCAATTACCTGATTATGATGATCCTTGAATCCTCCAACTGCGGGAGTTAACTGTGGATGAATGGTTCTTCGAAGTATATCAGATGAATTTGCTATGCCATGAAGATTTGCCTGTAGAAGGCCTGGTTGAGATGGATGTAAAGGAGGGAAAACCAAAGGCATTTCTGGAGAAAACCTCAATGCAGATGAGGGGCCAGGCCGTTGCTGGAGCATCTGACAGAAAAGTTTGAATTGCACACAGGTCAGATTGGCCCAGATCACCGGATATAATTTTTTTTACCTCATGGGATGCACATATTCTAACATCTTACATCTTTGGCAATAAGTCCTTCAAGATTAAAATCCAGCCGTGAATTTACGGTCGCAAGTTTCATTGACAAAAACTGCCAAAAGAAAATTGGGTCAACTCCAAAAGGTTCACAGGTAAGCTAATCGAAACATGATTTGTATATATAAGGATACTGATATACTTAAGACAAATCTGTTATGAGTTTATCTTATTTACATTCATAATCTTCCAAAATTAGCCATCTTGACAAACAACAATCAATATATTGTTTAACAGTTATACGATGCACAAGCTGAACCAAAAATAGAGGAAAATTCTGAAAGATAATACAATAGCTACTGAGTTGGCTTTTACACCTACCTCAACCTGCCGCTGAAGTGATTGTACATAGTTTATGATTTCATCTAGCATAACCGCCTTGCCAGTCACCTAAGAACAGCAACAAGTTTCCATGTTAAATAAAGTGACTTTAAAATCCTATAAGGATATAACTAATAAGGAGTTTTCAAATTCATAAAGATAGTGACTTTAAAATCCTATAAGGATATAACTATTAAGGAGTTTTCAAATTCATTATTTAGGAGTTACCTTGCTGCATCCAGGTACAAGGTCTTGAAGAAATTTCATCCTCTCACTGATCTTTTCCCTCCTTACCTACAGTTAACATCTATCCAATGTGAAATTATTCATCCAAAAGTATGCTTCTTTTTTTTCACATCACAGGTAATTTCAAAAATCTTACTCTCTCTGCAAGGCTATGGCTATTCGTTGCTTGGCCCCTGCGAGCCCTAACATGTATATATTCCTCCTTTGGTGGATCAGAAGCTTGAGACCCCTGTTTGGTATTCTTACCAGAAGTCTTGGTTGTTGAAGTTGGTTGTTGATCTCCCTTCTGTCGGCTCTCAGAATTGTCCATTGCAGCCTCACTTGGCGGTTCAGAACCTCCATTGGCCTTTTCATTATCAGAATCCTACCAAAGATAACCAATGGATACACATAATCACATAGATAAGGGGAAATAGCAAAATAGATACCACAGATCACAGCTCAAAATTATACCTGCACACTTCTTTTCCTTTTCTTTGCATCTAGTCCTTTGTTAGAAGGCTCCCCACTCGTACCCTCCAACATAGGCATATCATTTTGACCACCAGCATCATCATCACCACCACTAGATTCTGCTCTATCAGACTCATTAGTAGACCTGCCAAGAGTCTGTTTTGCCTCATCTTGAGATGACACTAGTCTTTCACTTCTGTTGTCATTCTTCAGTGGACTTCCTTTAGCGGCCACATTCTGAACAGATGGAGACGCATCTTTAGCAGATTCACCAACATCCTGAGAACTTTCTTGAGATTTAGCTCCATGAGCTGATTTTATGCCATGGCCAGCAAGAGCATTATCCCTTCCAGCGTACAGATCCATGGATTGAGGAATCCCAAATGAGTTCACCATACTACTAAAACTCCCTCCATTGAACTGACTGAAGCAAGAGAACCTTGCAGCTCGCTCAATAAAGGCAGAATCAGTGGGAATCTGAGACAAACTCTGAGGGAAGATTGTTGGTCTGTTTGGTAAGAAAGAAGCATCCCCTTTCAAAATAGAACTTGGGTTCCAACCCATTTCAAGTGTTCTATCATGACCAGCTAAGGCAAGGCCATCTTTTCTATTCTCAATTGAGCTTGGGGAGCTACCATTGTTCTGCACATTGATGTCACATGACCCCAAGTTTTGGGAACTGATGGGATGATCCCAAAAGCTTGGAACATATGAATCCACCAAACCCACTGATGTATTTGCAAGATTAGGAACCCCAAATCTCCAATCCGAGGGCATACTAGACGAATAACTCATATGACCCTCGTTTCTAGCTATCTCAAAACTTTCTTTGTCAGACATAATACCCAACTCTCTTTAACAAGTACACCAAAGCAACCACTAGGAGAGTCTTTCCTATGATTTCTTAAGAACAACTAAAAGAACAAATCGGAGAAAATCTGACGAATGAGCCCTCAAAAAGTGATGATGAAGAGAGGAGAAGTTACAGAAATGAACTAACAAAATTAAATATCCTAATCCAACTGAACTGAGTTCTGGACAAGACCCTAGGCTGCAGTTCTTTTGAAAATGAAAGAACTAATTGACTTGTCAAAGTCTGAAACCATCCAAAAGAATGGAAAAAAAGCTGATGAGTAAAGGAGGCCAATTTACAAGAGAAGAAGAAGGAAGGAAACAAGTTGGAGAGAGATCAAGTGAAGGGCACTTAATGAGCTGAAGGATTTGAAAAGCGCTGGAGCGAGAAACCCCAAGTACCAAAAAGATTTTACTAAAAGCTCACACAACTTTGGCAGCTACCATTTCCAAAGCTAAACCCACTGAACTTGAAGTACCAAATTTCATAAAGAAGCCAACCCAAGAGAGAGAAGAGCAGAAAAAGACTGTTCAAAGGGAGAGCTAGGAAAAAAGTCTAGAGAGTATAGAGTATAGAGGCAGTCAATTATGAAAAATAAACATTGATTACAGCTTAATAAATAGCCCCCATTCAAACCCTAGTCAGAGTTACAGAACCCAACTCTGAAAAGAGAGAGAGAGAGAGAGAGAGAGAGAGAGAGAGAGAGAGAATACCCAGCTAAAAGCGAGAAGAGAAAGATACCCATTTCTGATTCTGTGCTACTTTTGGGTATTCTGGCCTCCATTAACAACTTTTCACTCAACAACTTTATTGAATTTACTTGGGCTTTGTTCAAAACTCTTGCGATTTCTAGCTAACAAGTCCTGTGCTCTGCTATTCACAGTCTCAGACAAGGAAGGGAGAAATTCAAAGGTGGGATTTTTCTTTTTCTTCTGGGGAGAAAAAAAGGGAAAAGTGGAAGGAGAAAGTAGAACAGAGGTTCCCAAATGAAGCAAAGTGTAAATATTTGAAAAAGAGAAGAAGAGGGTAATGGCAAAGTCCCTGCATTTATACACAGTCTACATCAAAATGAGCGCTCTTGATGATTAACCACCGCCACTGCTGTTGTAGAATAGTATAATATGTTATGCGTGTCTACCCATTTTCCCTCCCAACCTTTCCTCCTCTACTTTTGTAAAATAATACTTATATAATGTAGGATAGATTATGTTTTTTTTTTTGCCAACAATGTAGGATAGATTATGTTAATCTTTATATAGTATTTTAAATCAATATAGCTCTCACATATAAAAAAAAATTATAACATTTCATTAGATTTTTTGTGATTTATATAAACAACATTTAATATTTTAATGTTTGCATACTTTTATAACAACATTTTGTTGGGTAGAGTCCAAGCGTATCCTCCAATTAGGGTGGGCCTGGGCAGGGCGGTACCTCTGTCCGATAAAAGCCTTAACCATTCTGGGCTGGGCAAGAGTGGGCTGGGCTAGGTGGACGCTTCCCTACTCAAGTCGTGATTCTCTCTTCCCATAAGAAAAAATACAATTATAACTAATAAATACAAATATAAACTTTAAAGTTATTCCATATTAAAAATCTAATTATTACTAATAAATACTAATATGACCCTCAAAGAATAACCATAATTCCGCACCTTAAAATCAAGTTTGCAACTTACGTTTTGAAAGGAAAATATCTACCATGTGTTTTAAAAGATAACCATACTTCAAGAATTAAAGTCCATAATCAGTTATAAATAAAGCAACCAAAAATTCTAAATAAAATGATGTAAATTTAAATAATATGTAATTATGTATTATATATAATACAATATATAATGAATAATATATATTTCAAATATATGTTATGTAATTTTTTGGGCTGGGCCAAATGGGCAGGGCAGCACCCCCTGCCCGATGCTTGGCCACTTTTTTTGGGTTGGGTTGGGCGATTTTTTACTGGGCTCGGGTGGGCATGCTGGGCGACTGCGCACTATGATCACCCCTACCTCCAACCCATAGCTAAATGTCCAGATTATTGAATTAGGTTTTGCCTGTGTCAATTAAGCCTTTTTTTAACAACATTATTTTATCAATTTTATGATGTTGAACAAAAAATAGAGGTGTCTTTTTTTTTAATTTCATTTAGGGTTTCTCTTTCAAGACTTAAAGCATCAAAAGATAGATGTCTGGTTCTCCTAATAAATACATTTTTCAGTATTTGTACTTATGTTCTTCTCTTAACTGTAATCATATTATTTACCACCTCAACCAACAATTTCTTGTAGGGCTACACAAAAACTCGGTGACCCGCCCGGACCCGGCTCGGCCCGAAGCTAATCTGGTCCTGGGACATATTGGCCCGGAACCATAACAAACAGGACCGGGACCAAACCCGACCGTCGGACGGAACAGGATAAGGACATAGGCATTAGGACCATAGGCCCGGCCCGGAGATATTGTTTTTTTTATATAAAAAAATAATTTCTTTTTCCCAATTTAAAAATACATCATATAATATTTAATACTTAATACACCATGTGAAAATATTTAAATAATTATTTTTCCCAATCTCTTTTATTTTTTAATTTATTTCATAATATTTTCATTATTTTTTATTAGAATTAAAAGGGTTCAGGACCAACGGGACATGTCCTGTGGCCGGGAGGACATGTCCCATCCGGTCTTGGTCCCGGGCCAAACAAGACCGAGCCGGGTATCCGGCCAGAAAAGCTAGCCCAAAAAATTTTATGACATGACTTGAGGCATATGCTTAACCCAGCTCAGCCCGGTCTTTATGCTGCCCTAATTTCTTGGCAGTTGTCTTTATTTTATGTCTAGAATGCTTACATCTTGGTTAATAGTCATAATTCTCTACTAACAATAAATTTTTATAATTTATTTAATAAAAAATACTAGTAATAAAACATAATATATGTGTGTGGGTTTTTTGAGTGAGAATTAAGTGATTCAACTCAAGTCATAGTCAAAATTGTAAGTTTTTGACAAATTAATCACTATCACTATAATTTCCAAGAAATATAGGATGAGATGGACCGCATTAAGAAAAAAAATCCAATTTACCTTAGAGGGAGGTAATCATTTAATGAGGATTATATAAAAAAAAAATGGCCATGAAGCATGCTTCTTTTTAGTGATAAGCTCTTGAAGTCCATAAGCTACGAGTTTTCATTTATGGGTAAAAATCAAGGTTATTATATACTCCCTCCAACCAATATATAGGTTATTCTCGATAAAATTTTAAGGTTTTGAATACAAATCACTATAAAGAATGTAGAGCATGTTAATTATTTTATTCTAAACATACCATTCTTTTCATTTTCTAATAAAAGAGATAAAGATTGTATGCTTTTAAAGACAACCTTTAAAATTTAAATATTTTTTTAAAATTTAATAATGCAATTACTTTTGCGTTGATTTTAATAAAATAGTTAAAGATAACTTAAAATAACATTAAGTGTCAGAAAATTATTTTTATAAAGAAGGGAGTTATGAGTTGTAGGGCCAACAAATCTATTTTCTCATGTCCATAATATAAGTGTCTTTTAAAAAGTTTTTTTATTAACTTTGTCTATCTAATTATCGCATAAATGTACTACTTCAATATTTCTCCCCATCTCCTTTAAAATCGCATTAATAGAGTAAAATTATTTTTATTAATTTAAAACGGATTCAAAGAATTGACAGCTCTTTCCTAATTATGGTTAGGAGACTATAATTTTTTAAGTGATAAGAAAAGGGGTTTGAGGTAGGAACTGACAATGCCAACTCTAAGCAGGGCTGTTTCTCTCCTTATCTTATTGAATTGTCCTTTATTACACATAGAAAGCAGCGCTTTTAACGCTTTAAATTAATTAAACACATTTGTTGTTTTTAGTCAATCTCCTCAAAATCTAGCACTCTCTCTCAGCCATCTTTGAATACAAAAAATAATTGAAAGAAACACAACAAAACTGAGGCCAGTAAGAAGAGAGTGAAATTTAATTATGATTGGTGTTTGCAAGCATTGTCTTGGGTTTTCTCAGTAGTTGTTGTTAGAAGGACACAATCAAACAGTAATGCTAATAAATACTCATACAGACCCATCAAAAGAAGATACTTTTGTCTACGGTTTCTCCATCTCATTCATCATGTTATATCAAGGTTCAAAAAACCGGATCGGACATCGAACCGGATGAGGTACTGGTTCAAAGGTCAATGGTCGGATTGGGGTCGGACCGGGTCAAACCATTTATATTAAAATAATAAAATTTTATTGATATTAACATTAATAATCACTAATATCAAAATGTAAATGTAGATAGGTATGCATGATTCATCAAATATGAATATTTTAATGTTTCTATAAAGAGAAAAAGAGAAAATATTAATTGATTACACATGAAAATAAATATTATTCTACAATCCACAGACTAAAATACAAATATTAAGAGTAACAATAATTAAATATTAAGTATATGCAAGTAAAATAGTATTTAACATATTATATTTTCCTAATTTCTAAAGTTGAGTGAAGTGAAAGTTAGTAATTAGGTGAATTATAATAAAATAAAAGTATTTATTTTAAAAAAAAAGGGGGCCAACCCGGTTCAACCCCCGGGTTGGCCGGTTTTTACCGATTCAACCCGGTTCGAACCTCGGGTTGACCGGGTCAAAGGCTTCCCGCTTTTTTGCCCTCAACCGGACCGGACCATTGGCCGGTTCCCGGATGAACCGGCCGGTCCGGTTTTTTTATCATTGGTTATACCCTTCTCTGTTTGTTTATCTATCCAACATGGCTCAAAAACTCAGACCGGAAACCCGACGACCCGGTGGTTGGAGAGGATCATTTCATAATATACCTGGGGGAAAAATCAACTCGGGAATATTCCGGGTTGACCCTCAAAACCCGGCCAACCCGACGGTTGGACCAGGTTGGCCGATTTTTTTTTTTAAAAAAATAATCTTGTACCCAAAATAATATCCTCTATTTATTTTCTCCCATAATAACCTCTTTTAAACCCAAAATAATTTCCTGAAGTTATTTTACTTAAACTAAGGAAATAACTAAGCCTTTGAAAATTCTCCAAAACACCTCAAATTCCCCAACTATTCTAATAATTCATAAATTCATATTAGTTAATTCCTAATCACCTCCACAAATCCTCAATAATTTCCTAAATATTACATTACTGAAAGAGTTTCTACTTAGTTTTTGAATGATTTTGAGAGTATTGATTGAAGGATTGCAAGGAACTAGTGATGAACATTCTTAATTTTGATGTATTGTGTTTTTAAAACAGTGAGATTTTTGTTAGATTTTCTTATATTTTGATATGAATGTTGGTATGTTATGTAATTAATTATTAAATTATATTATTTTAATATGGCCGGTTTGACCCCAAGTCGATCCTCGGTTGAACCTCTGACCCTTGACCCAGTGCATCGACCGAGTTAATCCCCGATCCGAGTTTTTGAACCTTGCTGAGCACACAAACACAGGTCAAAAAAAAAATCTATGCACACAAACAAAAACCATTAATTAATTGACTTCATCCACTCTTAGCTTGTTTAACATATAGACAAACACCAATATCAATCGTCTCATTCTAAGTTTACAATGGCCATGGAAGCTAAAGTGCCAAAGGCTATTACTGTCTTTGATCTTATTGGTAGAAACCAAGTTTAAACATATCCATATGATTCTATTTACAAAATACAAATCTTTTTTACATCGTTAATATAAGTTGCTTCATCAAATTTATTATATAAATATATAATTATGTCACTTCTATTTTGTTTTTTTTTTTTTTTTGGATTTCTCAGCATTCAATCATTCCTTTGTATGTAGTGAATGGAAAGAAAGTTAAAAAATTTAAAATTTTTAGATAAAATTATTGAACTTAAGAGTTTTTTAATTTGGATGAAACATGTTAAAAGAATGAAAGTGTCATAGATAAATAGATAAATTTGGGAAGAGGGAGGGGGAGAAAAAAAAAAGAAGAACTTTGAAATAAATTTAGTTATATACGTGCGCGCGCATGTGTGTATGGTACTCCCAGTTCATATCACAAGACGTAATATGAAATTTTTTTGTCCGTTAAGAGGTAACTTAAAAAAAGTTAAAGATTATAAATGTTCAATTTCTATTTTTCTCTTTAGAGAATTTTTAATGTGAAAATGGAAGAGAGAGTATATATAGAACGGTATAAGGATAAATTTTTTTAAAAAAAAAGGACATCAATTTTACCACTTACAATTGTCTTAAGTACTCCCTCCGTCCCTATATATAAGAGCTAAAAATTTGAATGATTTTGTCCCTTTTTATAAGAGTCTGTCCAAATTTTTCAAAACATTTAATGAGTTTTTTCCCACTTTACCCATAATTATTCTCTCTATTTACATTCTTTTTTATACTCATTTTTTGCACAATTATCACATTTTTCTTTCTTATATATTCAGTCATAAATAAGAATAAATTTGAGATAATAAAATTATTTCAGACACATTTATCTCTTTCAATCACTTCAATAATATATATAGCTGACTTTTATAATAAGCGAGAGGGAGGAGGGGGTAATGTTTTCTTGGTAGGTATGATTTGATTAACTACACCTTGTAATAAGACACTGAATCAGTGGTATTTTTAATGACAAAATTGGACTGTCCCTATTCTTTGTTCTCTCTCGTGCATTATTATTTGGCGTTGGAACTTGCATTCACGAAAACCTAAAAAAAAAAAATAGAAAAGATTGCAGGGCTAGAAAATCATAAGATAAAATCTCATTTTAAAACCTAAATACACTAATTTATTTCTGTACGAATAGAGATTCTGCTCCTCTATTTTGACTGTCAAAGACCAAAGTACTCTTGGCCATTTGAATGTTTATTTAAAAATAAGAATAATTATTTTAAAAACTATAGTTACTAAAAAACCGCAGTGACGACACAGTGATAGTGTCAAACATATACGGTGATCATTTCAACCATGAAAGTCAAAGTGGGAAGCTTTTAAAAAGATTTTATAAATCAAATTTTAAAAATTAGGCAAAAATTGTGCTTCAGAATTAAATCCAAAAAAAAATTATGGTCAAGGTTCTCGAAATTATAAAAAAGTTAATTTAACCAAAAATCCATCACGAGTGACGGTGACCAGACACCACCGGCAAATAATATTTAATCCCTCAAATAAATGTTGCTTAAATAAGCAATTTGTTGGTTGAGGACTTGAGGTCGTTAGCAAAGGCATCACCCTTAAGAAAGATCAAATATAACTCAAATTCTTACATTAAAAAAGCTTACTTATTGAGAAACAGACAAAAATTATTTGAACTCTAAACCTTAAAAGACTTTTGTGTCAAATCTATAATGACTTGGCATTACCATCAATCAAATGAAAAAAATTCACCTAGAAACAAAATATTGAAAAGTCAATTAAAAGATATTTAGAACTGATCGATGTACATTTTCAGATTTAATACTTCATTCATTCTTAAATATAAAACATAATCAATTTTTTTAGAGAAATTAAAGGAGATAAATAAGTAACTTATAAATATTTATCAAATGTCACATTTTTTAAAGAAAAAATTCAAGCATAAAAAATTGACTAGGTTTTATATTTATAAGCAATAGAGGGAATAGTAATTTATAAATATTTATCAAATGTCACATTTTAAAAACAATTTAGACGAAAAAAAAAGAGAGAACCACTATATCTAACTTAGCAGCAGTCAATTTTCCATAAACACTCTTTTAACTATGTAATTCTTTTTTATTCTTATATGATATAAAATGTCTCTGAAGTCTTGACTTTAAACTGAAGAGTAATACTTATACATTTCTTTTGTTTGACTCCTAAATTATGTTTAGAAAATTGTGACACAAGTTGTTAAAAACCTAGAAGGGATTGTTAAATTTGAAAGTGTCGCTTCTAAACTTTCTTTGACTTTGGATTAAATTTTCTTTGTTTTTAGGGGACTTTTCAAGTGGTTGATGGGTTAAATACTAAACAAGTTGTTATTATTATTTAGTAGTCAAACAAAAAGCATTTTTTTCAGACAAAAAAAGACAAATAGAATTTTGAAGTGACATATATATCCAAATTAGGAGTCGATTGCCATCCCACGAAATTCTAGAAAGACATCATTTAATCTCCAATTCTATTTTATTTTGATGGAAATTAATATAATGTCTTGTTAGAATTTTGAAGTAGACGTTAATATAACGGTTTTACGTTTCAAATAATAAATGCCATCCCTTGATAAGAGCTAACTAAAATCATATTATAGTTTCCTATTGTTTTTCTTAGACTTCCATTTGTATGAGTGTGTGTGTAGGATAAAAGCATATTATATTTGTTGAAATATTGATTTTAGTGAAATTGATTTTGACTGTTTAAGTATGTATACTTGAGTTAGAGTCTGTCAGCCATACCAAAAAAGACAAATTATATATATATATATATATATATATATATATTCGATTGAACAAATGATATATATACATATACATATATATGTATAGTTTCTAGAAAAGGTTGAGAACACGTTTTTTAAAAAAAATCAAGAATAATGTAACTTCTTGCTGAAAATAATAGTGCTTGAATCAATTACTCGCATCCACGCACACCTTGAGTTTTCCAATAATGTACTCCCTCCGTCCCTAAATATAAGCTTCAAATAACCACTTTGTTTTATTCGAAAAAACTACTTAAGTTAGTTAAAAGCATTAATTATGTGAGGAATCTAATTTATTTTCCAACTTTACCCTCACTATTAAAGATGAAAGAGAATGACAAATAAGAGATAATAAAGATGAAAGAGAGTGTATGGGGAAAAGATAAACAATGGGTAAAATTGGAAAAAATGCAATAAATGCTTAGACAACCATAAAATGAAGCTTATATTTTGGGACAAGCCCATTCACAAATATGAAGCTTATAATTAGGGACGGAGGGAGTAACTTCTTGCTGAAAATAATAGTGCTTGAATCAATTACTCGCATCCACGCACACCTTGAGTTTTCCATGGTACTTGTTCCGGTCTTAATTATAAGATTATTTTAATTTTTTTGGAGAAATTAAGGATGCAGAATTAATCACTTTAAATTATTTAGAGTTATATTTTTTCTTCAAAACTAATTTATTCTACTTATAAACTAACCTATAATCTAATTACGTGCGACATATATTATAATTTAGTGGTCTAATTTACTTCCTTAACTTTAAAAAAAAAATTAAATTGATCTTATATTTAGGACCGGATGGAGTAATATTCTAATGCAAATGGCTAATTCTACTTAAGGTTTGTTGGATGGGAGGAAAAGTAGGGAGGGAGGAAAATGAAAAGGAGAGAAAAGTACGAAGAAACTATTATCACTCTACTTATTAGAATGAGTAAGAGAAAATTAAGAGGAAAGAAAATAAGTAAATATGTGGTTACTAAAATACCCCTACTCCTATATTAAAACCATTACATTAGAACTAATTAAATTAGATTTTAAGGTGAGTGACAAAAATTTTATTTTTTAAGATAAAAAATAATATACAATTAGATTAGACATTAAGATCATCAAATAATTTTAAAAATGTTTTTTAATATATAAAATAAGAAGGTGAGTTATTTTCAAAATTAAGTATACTAAAAAAATAAAATAAACAGTAATTGTTGGACATCATTAATTATCAATAAAAATAAAAATAATATGATTAAAGGTTTGTTTTGTCTTGAATTCACTGAGGCTATTTCATAATTTATTTTAAGATACTCATCTGGTCCTATTTATAAGTCATTTCTAACATATTTCACACAGACCAAGGAAAGCCTTAAAACTCATTAACTTTCTACTAAAATCCAACAAGTTTACAACTTTACCCATATTAAATTTCCACTATACCACATGAAAATAAAGTCAACACATAATAAATAAAGGGTAAACTTGTACATTCACACTAAATATTTAATGAGGTGACTTATATATAGGATCAAATAAAACATTCTCTCTCAACCCTATAAATAGGACCAGAGGAGTAATAAATATGCTATGAAGATGGAAAACAAATTACGCAGGGCTCATGTTCAAAAAAGTGAGGTGGGACCATAGATAATAATGGGCATCAATTTTCTCTCCAACCTCTATATGTGGAAGGAAGCTTTGGACGGAAAATGGGGCAAGGGCCTACCCACTTTTCCTTTCCCCCCAGAAACTCCCCTATTTAAGTAGGGAAAAATGTTTCCCTCATCTGTTTTTTTTTTCTTCATATTTTTCTTTCCTCCCCCTATTTTTCTCTTCATTCAAGCAGATTCTAAGTGACATCAAATTTTAATCTTTATTCCTGAAATTTGGATTTAAAACTTTACTTTTAAATGTATGACTTTAATTCAATATTTTATCTGAATAATGCTTGAAAGTAGACACGTGTGTTTTATATTGAGTCATACTATATGACTGTATATAAATTATGGATATGAGATTGCAACTTTTGTTCGATAAAAAAAAAATATTCCAACTTTTTTAAATGACATGTACATTGTTGTTGGTTTTGTAATTTAATACTAACTTTCATTATTAAAAATATGAAGTTCCATACATATATGAAATATTAAAGATACATCGGACGATTAAGTACAAGGAAAGCGATACGGGGTAGCGGATAAATGATTACAAAAGCCTCACGCAACCTTAAAGAATAGAAAAGGCATTAGATTCCTTAGTACCATTTTCACTCATTTTCATGCTAAAATAAATAAATATAAAGAGATTTTTGACATGGACACGATTACATTTAAATTTTGCCCACTCTTTCCTTTCACGTAATCGAATCCAACGGCTGAGTCTTTGTATGTATAATAACCTAATAAGTTTAATGCTCATTTTACTAAGTGCTCTCCTTTTAATTTTGAACTTTTCACATATGTATCTATGACTACTAATAACTGACAAATTGATCCATAGAAATATTAGCCTACCATGATGTTAGAAACATCGCTAATTTCAAACAACTTGTCTGCATATTTAAGACTCAAATACTAAACAATATCTCACTTTTTTATATGACTTTATTCTATGTTATTCTTTAAAAAAACACATGGAGAGTTTTGTTATCCTCTATCATTTTATCTAGTTGGTTTCAGATTAGTTTTATTGGAATGTTGATCAAAGTATGGTTAAGTAGTCACTTCGAACTCACTCAATGTAATCTTGAATTAAGTACTTGATCTTAAAAGAAACTCCCTCCCATCCTAAATTTAGGATCAATTTAGGGAGTTAATCTTAGTTTTAAATATAAGACTTAATTCTAATTTTTGTCACTTTTTTTTTAAATTATCTCTATTGGTGTTCATCCAACAATAATCAAGTAATAGATAGGGAGAGAATAAGAGAATGATTGGGGTGTTTTATAAAAACACACATCATACTATCTAATATAACTAACATTATTAATTTAATTAACTAAATTAGTTAAATATGCTATATATTTAAGGGCAAAGAGAGTAATAATCTTATGGTAATGGTAAGCTATTCAAAGAAAGTGCTAATCTTATATATATATATATATATAATGTAATAACAAATAATTCTAATAATAGTGATGATGATGTCGGGGGAAGGTCAGAATCTTAAAAACAGTATTTTAGAGTTAAAAAAATGGAAGAGTTGGGGAAAGGTTGGCAATGGCCAGCTTTCGGAAAGTTATAATCAAATCTGATCCAAATCAAAGAGAAGATATATACAAGAGTTTTGGATTCGATATCTCTTTAGCAGAGCCTTCTTTAATTATTTAATTAACCCTTCCATCAAAACACTGCTCTTATATATATATATATATTTATATATATATAAGCACACACATATATAATTGATCATTACTCTTTCTCTCTCCCCAACGATAATAGTATTATTTCAATTTGTACCAACAATATTAATTAACTAACATGCTTCGTTTTCATGGTTAGCTTGAAGATTTTCTGTCCTTCTGGTATATCATTCCCTCTTGTTCTTCTTTCCTCCTCTTCACATTCACCAAACCACCACCATGCTCAAACTTATGGCCCTTCCGTTGACCATTAATATATATATATATATATATATATTTTGCCATGGACCATTAATAATATTATATACTCGTATTAGTTAAATAAATTAACTCATTTCTACCTTTTCTTCTCTGTCCCTTTTTTTATGATGTACATTAAGAATCAAGGGGTATGAGTTAGACGCGGCATCCAAATTCAGTTTTTGATAAGTTTTGAGTTAGAGAATGATGAGACTAGCTAGAGAGATGATTAAATTCTGCCATGTGATATGGGTATGTTCAATAGCAATTTTTCTTAAAAAGATTTTGGTCGGTTAAATATGAAGGAATAGTTGAAAGTAAATTATCTCCAACACATCCTCATCATGTATTTCAAGGTTCTTCCAACTTCTATATGCCTGTTTGGTTTAACGATGAAAGGGTTATGCATAATCCTGTTTGAGTTAAAAAAAAGTGATTATAAAACTCATCAACACCTTTTGAAAAATTTCATTGAGGCCTTGAACAATTGAAATTTTAACTTTGTTAGGGTACATTGAACCTTTTTTTTTTTATCTATAAAGAGCACATTGAGCTTAAGCAACAAGGATTAACAAAGCACACATTTTTAAAACAAACTATCCCATAATCATATTAATCAATTCTTTTAAGTCAACACACTTGATTGATGGAGGTTCTTCGATAAGAGAAAATTAACTCAAACTCTCTGTACTAACAAAATGAATGCAGATGATACATTTAAAAAGAGATAAAAAATAGTTGGGTATAAGATTATTTTGGCCAATGAACTATTGACCAAGTATCACCTATCACATATATTAATAAATGGCATCTTGGAAGCCAAAAAAGTTTTAAAAAATCGACAAAATGGAAAACACCTTTAGATATTAGCTAACTGTTGTTAAACCTTGCCAATGTGGAATTGATTTTAAGAGGAACAATGAAGTTCATTGGGTCATTTTTCACAGCGGGTATGATTTTGATATCAAGCATATGATGAAGTTCTACAATAACCTCCATGGTGGATTGAACTAACTTGCAGTATTGTTGGGAGTGGAGAAGGTGAAAGGAGAGAGTGAACAAACTTGCATAATTGTTGGTTTAAGACAAAATAAGGTACACGTGGGCTGCCAGCTCATCATCATAACTGAGGTGGACAAGTGACGTGTCGATATTTGTCAGGCGTCTAACAGCTGTTAGCTAATATATGACGGTGTTGGCCATTCTCTGTCCACTTTTAAAAATTCTTTGGCATCCAAGGTGCCATTTATTAATATATGTGTCAGGTGATATTTAATCAATAGTTCATTGGCCAAAATGATCTTTAGCCCAAAATAGTTTAAAGCATACGATTTGATATTATGTTTTACTTTATTTTCTTTAATCAATAAAGTGTACTTTTCAGTCTCTTGATCTTAACATGTTAATCTCATTAGTGGAAAATGATGCTTAAAAATAGCATGCTAAAGGATTAAATCTATTCATGTTTCAACACTATTTAGTTATTGAGTAACCATTTAAATTCGTTAAGTCAGTATTTTTGGCCAATAAGATTAACAGTGTTAACATTAATGGATTGAAAATACACCTTATAAATTCAAGGGAAATTTAACTTAACGCAAACTTATTAGATGACTAAGCATATATTTTAGTCTAAAGAAGAAAGGTATAAAATAATAAGCTCTATACCTAACTATAAAATGTTAGCTTCATTATGTCACTCTCTTTCCATATTCACTGTCTATATTCATTTAGTGAATAGAGAATTTCTTAAGTTGAATTAATAAAGGGTAAATGTGCAAATTTACCAATGGACAATTACTACAAGAGTGCTGGGCACAAAAAAAGTGTTTTATAGCGCTTAATTAGACATAAGGTTTTAAAAATAGTGTAAGATTACCAATAGCGTTAATGGGCTCTAAACGGCCGTTAAATGCATCACACGTGACGCTAAGTGTGTGGGTGACCCGGATCTTGACCAAAATGACGTAGACAAAAAAGGTGTAAATTTACTAATGGATAATTACCCCACGAGCACTGGGCACAAAAAATTGTCTTGTGTGGTGCATTTTTTGTTTACGTCATTCGTATCAAGATCCGGGTCACCCACAAAAAATTGTCTTGTGTGATGCATTTAACAGCCGTTCAGAGCCTATTAATGCCATTGGTAATCTTGCACCACTTTTAAAACCTTATGTTTAATTAAACACCACAAAACACTTTTTTGTGTCTATTACTCTTGTAGTAATTATCTATTGGTAAATTTGCACATTTACCCATTAATAAACCTGATGTTGCTGCAAAGTGGTATGGGACAAATTGTGTAAGCATATAAATTTTATTGAATTTCACACAGACGTGCATGATTGCACAGAATGATCATGAAGACTTGAAAATCGTTATTTTGAAAGCCTTTAATATCTAACCTTCTTTTTACTTAAAAAAAACTTTTCTGGCACAGTCCAGAACAAAAAAGAGACACAAACCATCTTCTTGTTTTTTTTTTTTTTGCCAGCCACAAACCATCTTACACAATCATACTAATCATACATGTACACATAAACATATTAGAGCTAGGTACACTCATTTAAGAGGTCTATATGCGTCATATAGTTTTTCTATATATGTTTTGGTTAATTGAATTCTGCAGAAGCAGAGCAGAAAATGAATGAATCTTTTGGGGCGCTTGTTATTAATTGGGGGGGATCTATAACTGCATTTCAATTTGACAAATGACAGAGTTTCTTTGGGAGTCATGTGAAGGGGTAATGTAAGATGAAATGGGACCCTCATATAAAAGGAAGCTACATTGTGAAATAAAAAGAGTACTTGCTTCCAAACTCTTTGTCCCTAAAAGATAATAAAGAAGAGACAGCAAGTTATAGGTAAGAGTACTCTCAGCACAACTAGGTTTGCATATAATTCTGTTAGATCTGACATTTTGGTGGGTAAATGTCACTTCTCTCTTGCATAAAACCCTTTACCTTCATTTGTACATCACCATTAAATAATCCCTTTAATTTACTTAACTTACACACAAATACACTCCATTGATTCATATTATAAGGTGGCAACGACAAGATATGAGGTCATCACGTTTAGATGAGGTCCTGAATTTTCGCCCAATATTGACATATACGATAGAGGGTCTCGGACTCTTGGCTGCCCCCCAATTTTGGGGGCTTCCCATTTTTTTTGTTGCTTTTTTATATTCTTAGATTCTACATTAAAAGAGTGACATTTTGATATATTATGGGTCAATAACGGTTATGTTTTCAATTTTTATGATTTTTTAAAGATTAAAAAATTGAAAACATAACCGTTGTTAACCTATATTATATCAAAATGTAATTCTTTTAATGTAGAATCTAAGAGTATAAAAAAGCAAAATATATATAAATATATATTGGAAGCCCCCAAAATTGGGAGGCAGCTGAGACCCCCTCCATAGATACATGCGTTTTAATTGTATAAACATAAAAAACTACCTCACAGAATAAAAAAAAACTATGACTAACTCATTAATTTTTTTTGAAAATGAAATATTTTTCCAGCTCTACCCGATTTTTATAAGAATAGAGAAAACTACATTAGACTTCAAGTTTTCTCCTAAGTAAATTGTAATTGGGTTAATATTTGAAAAAAGTTTGTTAATGCATGGTTCACTAAATGACTTAGTATGTTATAGATCAAGAATTTTTTCTAGAAGGTGCCCTATATTAGGAATATAAATATAAAAATATATTTACATATAAGTGATATGCATAATAGTGCTTCTCTTTCTATAGAAAGCTTCTTGCCTACCATGACCAACCCACCTACACACAGGAACTCAACTAATGAAAGTCATGTGAGTGGCTGGCATCAGAATAATACTACTGTCGATAATAACAGTCATTAAACTGATATATGTTGCGTACACTAATATATTTTTCCTTCAGAACTAAGGTGGTATTATAAAGATAGATATATGTATACACATATACACTTTCACATAAAGATGTTTATTATTGGGTTTGGACCAAACTAAGAAAAACCTAATTAGCTTGGGGAAGTGAAGGGAATGGGGAAAGGTGTCGAAGGCAGGTAGTGTGTAGGCTGTAGGGTCTTTAAGGATAATTAATTAATAAATGGTATTTCCTCATGTCCTAGATTATATTCGGAAGTTAACTCACAACTTTGTTTTGGGCATAAACATAAAATCTCAATAAACTGCAGGGATAAGGGTAATATTTACCCCAGAAGTATTAGCTAAGGATCACTGAGTGTCTGAAAGTTTTTTTTGGATCAATTTTGCCCTGAAAGTATATAAAATGTATCAATGTTGCCCCACATCCTACATATCTTGCCACTTCATCATCCATGTCAAGCTTATTATGCCACTTCATCATCTTCTCCCTCCCTCCATTGTTCAATCTTCCTGGAACCACAGCCATGGAGTTTGATACTCACCTCCACTAACCTGCTCAAAATCCTTGCCATTCTCAAATATATTGTTTGTTTGTTTTTTTTTTTAAAAAATATCCATATTAGTTATACTTATCAAGGGGTTCTTACATTGGTGTAGTTTTCAATGTGAATTAATTAAATGAGATATTTTAGAAAACTAACACATGTTCCTCATATATGAATAATTAAACTAATTTTCTTAATTTCTGAAAATTAGTTATCTAATTCATATATTTAAGACTAGCATTATGAGGCATTTGAGGACTATAAAAACAAATGAAGATGTATAGGATGGGCTTATAAATTGGAATTGAGTCACAAAACAAGGTTGCCTTGTATAATTTGATTCTTCATCAATGCGGGAGACAGTTTGTCTTGAATTATCTGTTATTGTGTCCTATTGTTTTTACGAAGATGGGAAAAAATACTTATCTTTCGTCATTTTTTTTAACTACTTGATAAAATCTTGTCGTTAACTTGTTATTTGATACCATATCTGCTTTTAGGATTCCTACAAATTACGCTCATCAAACTTGTTAACCTCTTTTCCTAGGTCTACACCCACATGATTAGGAAAGATTGTTTAAATTAATTTTTCCACCACTGTTGTTTTTCCTTCTTCAATTCTTATCTCAACTTTTACATCATATGTAGCTTATGAGTAATGACTCTATTTAACCATTTAAAGTTCAATAATAAAATACTATGTTTTTGATACATTTCACAAATTTTTTGCTTGTTTTACTCTCTCTCCCTATATATATAATAGATCAATATATTGGTAATAAAATTTAGATGAATCCGGTCATAAAGATTAGCTAATTATCACATGCAGGATAAATCTCATGGCTAACAAAACATTCCTAGAAGTATTAATTGGTTGTCGATTGTTAAAGTCTTGGGAAAATCACATTGAGGTCCCTCATAAAGCATTTAATCACAATTAGGTCCCAAACATTCATCAAATTACATTGAAGTCCTAAGGACCTGGGTGTAATTAAATTGAGTTGTCAATTCCGGCCCATTGAGTTGTCAATACATAGCTAAATAGTTGTCAATGGGTTGTCAATTCAATAGTTGTCAATACCAACCCTTTGAGTTGTCAATACAACTCAAATGGCTAGTATTGATAACTCAAATGGCTGGTATTGACAACTATTGAATCGACAACTATTTTCTATACATTGACAATTTAATGGGCTGTAATTGACAACTCAATGGAAATCCATTTAATTACACCAGGTCCCTTAGGACTTCAATGTAATTTGATGATTGTTTGAGACCTGGTTGTGATTAAATGCCTTATGAGGGACCTCAGTGTGATTTTCCCTAAAGTCTTCACATTAACAATGAGATTTAATTTGATCTCCTTTCGTGGGGGTGTGAAAGAAGGGTCTACCCCAATTGAAAAAACTTTTATTGGCATATATAATTATGTTATATATGTTCATGTAATTATTATATGCATATGAGGGAAAATTGCCATCACATCTACCATATATCATCTATCAAGGGGTAAATAATAAAAATTAAATTAAATTAAATCTAAGAAAATGATGCATAGAAAAACCTAAAGTAATATTTAAAAAAGTTAAATGATACTCCTATTAATTATTAATATAAGATTAAATTGACCAGTTTAAAGAGATGACACAAACAAAATGAACTACTTTAGTTTTAAGTACTAGTAGTATAAATGAGGATAAGAGCCTGCAACTATCTCTATCAAATAGGGGAAAATTGGCATGACATCTATCATCTACCAAGGAGTAAATAATAAAAAATTTATAAACAATATTATAGTCTAATGAAATGATAAGTTAAAAAAACACAAAATAATACTCATTCCATACATAAATATAAGATATAGTTGACTTTTTTTGGAGAATTCTAAGAAAGCTAAATATGTTACTTAAACATTGATTTTCCTGAATTTTTTCTTTAATTTAGTTTATTTGACCTATAAGCTAACATATGATCTAATAATATACAAAATACATTATGATTAAGTGGTTCATTTTGTTTCATTAATTTATCCAAAAAAAAAGTTAACTAGATCTTATATTTAGGAACGGATGAAGTATTTAGAGAAGTTGAATGATACCTACTGATTACTAATAGAAGTTCAAATTGATCGATTTAAAGAGATTAAATAAACAAAATAGGCTAGTTTAATTTTAAGTACTAGCATCAAAGAGGATAAGAGCCTCCAACTAAGCTTTGAGAGCAAATAGTAGACCCTTCCCAACTATATTACATTCATAAACGTTGAAATTCAACCTCCTAACCATTTATTTAAAGTGATAAAAGTCTCTACCACTCATGCCAACTTGAATTGGTATTATATATAAATAATGTTGAATCCAAGCAAGCAATACTCATTTTTGTATTGGGAGGACCTAATTTAGGAGATGAGAAACCCATATGGAGATGGAACAAAACGCAGTATGTGTGTGTTTCCCATGGGTTTGTCTGCATAGTCACATATAGTTATTTAATGGTGCTACCGTGACTTCTAGCCAATCGTATAGTCCCTCCGGTCTTATATCTTAGGCTTTATATATTGGGCCTTGCACAATATTTTTGCCTGCTTAGTACTCTGTAGATAGTGTTTGTGATTCTTGTACCAAAAAATGTTTGTGATTGCGATTTGAAGAAATTATTTTGGTCTAATACAACTTTTGATTCTTGAACTTTCGCTCAATTTTGGTTTTGGTCATTAAATTTCAAAATCGGTGGTTTTGGTCCTTGAACTTTCAGTCAATTTTGGTCTTGTTCCTTGAACTTTAAAATTGGTGGTTTTGGTCTTTGAATTTTCGATCAAATTTGGTCTTGGTCCTTGAACTTTAAAAAAAGCTTGAAATATCAGGGACCAATTGTTGTAAATGGTACAAAGTTTAGGGACCAAAACAAAAAATCTAAAGTTCAGGGGTCAAGACTAAAATTGACCGAAAGTTTCAGGACCAAAACCACTAATTTTAAAATTCAGGGACCAAGACCAAAATTTAGTGAAAGTTCAAGTATCAAAAGTTATATTAACCCAATTATTTTTTAACCACCAGAGATTGATGGAATAATTTTGCATTGAGCATACAAAAGAATAAAAAGGTCAACAAGATCATTACCATCAAAATTTGTGTGTTTTCAAAATTTATAACAACCAATAACCTTATAACTTAATAATATGAAAGCTTTCATTAAATGAGAGTGCACTTGTTCGATCTTACTTGTAACCTCATATTATTATAACATGAGATTACAAGTAATTATTTTTTAAAATTCAGAGATCAAAACCAAAATTATTGAAAGTTCAAATATCAAAAGTTGTATTAACCCAATTATTTTTTAACCACTGGAGATTGATGGAATAAATTTGCGTTGAGCATACAAAAGAAAAAAAGGTCAACAAGATCGTTACCATCAAAATTTGTGTGTTCAAAATTTATAACAACCAATAGCCTTATAACTTAATAATATGAAAGCTTTCATTAAATGAGAAGGCACGTGTTCAATCTTGCTTGTAATCTCATTATTATAACATGTATCCATAAACAAATCATAAAAAGTTATAATGATTATAAATCATAAGTTATTGCTTGCCTCTAACACGTAGAGTTTATCATTAATTATTATTTATTATAATTATTTTTAGACGAACATAAATGTATATTTTTATTGCTCCTTTTTCTTACAGTTTTCTCATTTTTTTTCCCTACGGGAGCTGTTATTTCCCACATCAATGCTCAATGGTTACATCTTCATCTTAGAGAGGCCAAAGTTTTCTAATAATCGGATAAAACACCTCTTTTACCTATGAAGTTTTCGTCCTGCAAGTTTAGACGAATGAGAATTTAAAGTTGAATTTCAATATGGACTCTAGATGAGGAGTTCATTTAAAGATGAATTCGCAAGTTTCAATAGGAGTCTGGACAAAGACTTCATTTGAAGAAAAAGTCACAAGTTTTAAAAGGAGTGTAGACGATTTTGTTCAAAAAAAAAAAAAAAAAAAAAGGAGTGTAGACGAGGATACAAGGTCGAAGTATAACCACCTAATTATGCGCTTCAATTTTTTAACCCGAAAAGTCGGACTAAAATAGATTTCATGTTATGAAATTATATATTATTGAATGTTCATGACCCATTTCTCTTAGAATTTTTTATAGGATTTTTTTTCTCTAAATGTCCTTAACTTTGTAACCTCTCAATGAATGGCTTGTAAATGCCATAAACTCCACCATTATTCTCTTGTAACCTCATGCATAGTCTTCAATGACTTAGGGCCTATAAATAGAGGTCATGTACAAGGCATTTGTACCACTGAATCATAAGTGAAAGTGATATCTTATTTCTCTCCATCTTCTTCTCATATTCTCTTGTCTTCTTCTCATATTTTATTGTCTTGTTATTTTCTCTTCTTCTCTCTAGCTCTCTTCTTTTCTCTTTATTTTATAACACATTATCAGCACGAATTTGCTCTGAAAGTTTTAGGTATACCTCCTAAAACTTTAGTAGTATTTTCATGTTCAATTCCTTTAATAGTATTTTATTTTTGTTGTTTATTATACATGGTGTTTATTCTTTCAATAGTATTTTATTTTTGTTGTTTATAATACACACACATGCACCCATGCGTTAATGGATGCACACATGCGTTATATTTGTATATATATAAATAACATCTATTTATAGGCCCTAAGTCATTGAAGACTATGTATGAGATTACAAGAGAATAATGGTGGAGTTTATGGCATTTACAAGCCATTCATTGAGAGGTTACAAAGTTAAGGACATTTAGAGAGAAAAGAATCCTATGAGGAATTCTAAGAAAAATGGGTCATGGACATTCACTAACATATAATTTCATAACACTCCCCCTTGAATGTCCATATTATTGTGCCTCATTAAAACCTTACTAGGAAAAACCCATTGGGACAAAAACCTAGTGAAGGAAAAAGAGTACACAATATTTATTGAAGTTGCCTCGTTAAAAACCTTACCAGAAAAACCTAGTGGGACCAAACCTAGGTTAAGGAAAAAAGAGTGCAGCATGACAGTATCTCCCCCTGA
Source organism: Mimosa bimucronata (assembly GCA_037074515.1). NCBI lineage: Eukaryota > Viridiplantae > Streptophyta > Magnoliopsida > Fabales > Fabaceae > Mimosa > Mimosa bimucronata. The sequence goes on along the minus strand of CM073445.1, from coordinate 28,327,398 downwards.
TGACAAGAATAATTGAAGGCTCCGGAAGAGCAATTATAATATTACCAAGAGCAACAAAATTTGTCATCAAAGATGCTCTATATTCCCCCAAGTCTCAAAGAAATTTATTAAGTTTTAAAGATATCCGTCAAAATGGATATCACATTGAGACTATCAGTGAGAAAAATATTGAATATCTATATATTACAAATGTTAGATATGGGGGAAAATGTGTCCTAGAAAAATTACCTACATTGTCTTCTGGTTTGTACTATACAAGTATTAAAACAATTGAGACAAATGTCATAGTAAGCTAGAAGCTTGCTGATAAAAATACATTTATTGTTTGGCATGACCGGTTAGGCCATCCCGGATCAACTATGATGCGAAGAATTATTGAAAATTCACATGGACATCCATTGACGAACCAGAAGATTCTTCAATTTAAAGACCTTTCTTGTGCTACTTGCTCTCAAGGTAAATTAATAACAAGGCCTTCTTTGACAAAAGTTGGAGTTGAATCCCCTACATTTCTAGAACGAATTCAAGGGGACATATGTGAACCTATTCATCCACCATGTGGACCATTCAGATATTTTATGGTTTTAATAGATGTATCAACAAGATGGTCACATGTGTGTTTGTTATCAACACGTAATTTAGCATTTGCCAGATTACTTGCTCAGATAATTAGGTTAAGAGCACAGTTTCCAGATCATGCAGTTAAGATAATTCGCCTTGATAATGCTAGTGAATTTTCATCTCAAAATTATAATGATTATTGCATGGCAACTGGCATAACTATAGAAAAATTTGTTGCTCATGTCCACACTCAAAATGGTCTGGCATAATCATTTATTAAACGCCTCCAATTGATAGCTAGACCAATACTTTTGAGAACAAGACTTCCCATCTCAGCTTGGGGACATACAATATTACATTCAGCAGCAATTATACGCATCAGGCCAACAAGTTATCATAAATTCTCCCCACTACAATTGGCTTTTGGTCAAGAGCCAAATATTTCCCATCTTAGAATTTTTGGATGTGCTGTATTTGTGCCTATAGCTCCACCACAACGAACAAATATGGGACCTCAAAGAAGGATGGGAATATATGTTGGTTATGAATCTCCTTTTATAATAAAGTATTTAGAACCATTAACTGGAGATTTGTTCACAGCACGTTTTGATGATTGTCATTTTGATGAATCAATTTTTCAAACATTAGGGGGAAATGATAAACAGCTGGAAAAAGAGATTACATGGAAAATATTATCACTATCTCATCTAGATCCTTATACACAGCAATGTGAACTTAAAGTTCAGAAAATAATTTATTTGCAAAATATTGCTAATCAATTGCCAGATGCATTTATTGACCTCAAGATACCAAATCTCACATTCCAGTTGAAAATGCTCCAATTAGAATTGATGTCCTTGAACGACAACCGAAAGTTGTAAATGAAACTAAGCCTCGCCTGAAGCGTGGTAGACCAATCGGTTCTAAAGATAAGAATCCTAGAAAGAAAAAGGGAGCAAACAATCAAGATGGTCAAGTTGAAGAGGATGGTCTATAGATGAAACCCAAGACATAATTGATCAAAAGACCCCAGAAGAGATTCAGGTACCTGAAAATTATGAAGAGTATGTCACAACGGGAAAAAGATGGAACTGAGAAAATATAGTTGTCGACAATGCATTTTCATATAATGTTGCTCTTGAAATAATTAATCAGAGTGAGGATCTTGAACCTAGATCAGTTGAAGAATGTAGACATAGAAGTTATTGGTCAAAGTGGAAAGACGCAATTCAAGTAGAGTTAAATTCACTCTTAAAACGAGAAGTTTTTGGACCTGTCGTCCAAATACCAAATAGTGTACAACCCGTTGGATATATATGGGTATTTGTGCTAAAACGAAGTGAGAAAAATGAGATTGTTAGATACAAGGCACGACTTGTAGCACAAGGATTTTCACAAAAGCCTGGCATTGATTATGAAGAGACATATTCTCCTGCGGTGGATGCAATCACTTTAAGATATTTAATTAGTCTGGCAGTAAGCAATAAACTTGACATGCATCTAATGGATGTTGTCACAGCCTATTTATATGGCTCTTTAGACACTGAATTATACATGAAAATCCCTGAAGGATTTAAGTTGCCAGAAGCATATAAAAATTCTCGAGAAAATTATGCGATTCGCTTGCATAAATCCTTATATGGATTGAAACAATCTGGAAGAATGTGGTATAACTGTTTTAGCAAATATTTGTTTAAAGAAGGTTATAAAAATGATCCAATTTTCCCATGTGTTTTTATAAAAAGGAATGGATCAGAGCTTGTCATAATTGCTGTATATGTGGATGATTTAAATATAATTGGAACTCCTGAAGAGCTTCTAAAAGCAGTTGATTGTTTAAAAAGAGAATTTGAAATGAAGGATCTTGGGAGAACAAAGTTTTGTCTTGGATTACAAATTGAACATCTCACAAATGGAATCCTTCTTCATCAATCAAATTATATTGAGAAAATATTTAAACGTTTTAAGATGGATAAAGCTCATCCATTGCCTACTCCAATGGTCGTAAGATTACTTGATAAGGAAAAAGATCATTTTCGTCCTCAAGGGGAAAAGGAAAATCTTCTTGGTCCAGAAGTACCATATCTTAGTGCTATAGGTGCACTAATGTATTTTGCTAATTCAACACGTCCTGATATTGCATTTGCTGTAAATTTATTGGCAAGATTTAGTTCTTGTCCAACAAGAAGGAATTGGAATGGAATCAAACATATATTTCGATATCTTTAAGGGACAAGTGATATGGGATTATTTTATTCTAATAAATCTGGATCACAATTGGTTGGTTATACTGCAGGATTTTTATCAGATCCACACAATGGTAGATCACAAACAGGATATTTGTTTACTTATGGAGGTATAGCTGTTTCATGGCGTTCAACAAAACAAACTTTGTCAGCTACATCATCAAATCATGCAGAAATAATTGCAGTTCACGAGGCAAGTCGAGAGTGTGTGTGGTTAAGGTCAATGACTCAACATATTGAATAGATGTGTGGTATGATTATTGCACAAAAGGTTTCGACAGTATTATATGAAGATAACACAGCATGCATAGCTCAGCTGAAAGGAGGATATATCAAAGGAGACAGAACAAAACTTATTTCTCCAAAATTCTTTTTCACTCATGATCTTGTAAAGAGTGGTGATATAGATGTTCAACAAATTCGCTCATGTGACAATCTTGTAGATATGTTTACCAAGACACTTCCAACAAGAACATTTGAGAAATTAGTGTATAGTATTGGAATGCGCAGACTCAAAGAGATAAAGTGATGTTGTCATCAGGGGGAGATATTGTTATGCTGCACTTTTTTTTTCCTTAACCTAGGTTTTGTCCCACTGGGTTTTCCTGGTAAGGTTTTTAACGAGGCAACTTCAATAAATATTGTGTACTCTTTTTTCTTCACTAGGTTTTTGTCCCAATGGGTTTTTCCTAGTAAGGTTTTAATGAGGCACAATAATATGGACATTCAGGGAGGAGTGTTATGAAATTATATGTTAGTGAATGTCCATGACCCATTTCTCTTAGAATTCCTCATAGGATTCTTTTCTTTCTAAATGTCCTTAACTTTGTAACAGTTCAATGAATGGCTTGTAAATGCCATAAATTCTATCATTATTCTCTTGTAACCTCATGCATAGTCTTCAATGTCTTAAGGCTTATAAATAGAGGTCATGTACAAGGCATTTGTACCATTGAATCATAAGTGAAAGTGATATATTCTTTCTCTCCATCTTCTTCTCATATTTTATTGTCTTATTCTTCTCTCTTCTTCTCTCTATCTCTCTTCTTTTCTCTTTATTTTATAACATTTCCAATTTTATCAAGTGTACTAAAGTTTTTAGGTGGGTTTTTACTCTCCCAATCTAAAAAAATAAATAAATAAATTTGGGGTCATTACCATTAGTAGAACAAAAATCTATTAGAAAATAATATTCGACAAAAAATGTCGAAGTTTTATATCAAAGTACTCTAATAAATTCCAAGCTAACTTGACATTTTTAATGTTGATGTGGAACAAATGAAAGCAACGTGATTTACACTAAAGCGTAATTGACTCAACAATAAAAAAAAAACATTTGTAGCCGTAAATAATTGACTTCAAAGTTGTAATGAAGTCTCATGAGGAAGCATACATTTCATCATTATTTTAAATTGCCAGCTTGAACCATCCAAATCTGAAAGCTATTGAGAGACTGTGACCCAATTGTGTACACTCCTTTGGGGCCAAACTCATTCACTCCTCTCACAAAAATGGGTCCCAAAATAAAAACAATGTCTTCTTTAATTTATTAGCACTACTATTATGTTTTTCTCAATTATCCTGATTTTTTTAAAAGAAAATTAAAAAGCGAGATCACAACTTGAATTGTTCAAGTAATGTCTCCTCACTGGCAAGTAAGGCAGTCAAGTTGAGGAGATTCCTTTACCAGACAAGTGATCTACATATTGAATAATTTCATGTGATCTGATGCATATTTGATTTGAATATCCCAGTCAATTAGTTATAACTAAAACATTGATTCATGCATTACGTAGGTGTATACTATTTCCCAAAAACTAGTTTGTGTGATTTTATAAGCATATTTTTTTTTTATACAGATTTTATAAGCATATTATTTACTTATACTACAAATAAACTTAAATTATATTTTATAATCGTAGCATTATTTATAATAACTGAATTTATAAAAATTATATACAATAATTGATATATAATAGCATTATATATGATCATAGATACACTGCTAATTCAATTAATTCCGAATAAAATATTTTTATTGATACAATTCCGAATGAAAATATTGAAAAGCAATAAGTCAGCATTGATGATAAAGGATAGTTATAGCCTTTTTTAAAAATAATAAACTATTTTGACGTGGTTGAGAGATAATATTGGTATATCAATTTATTCCGTTAAAATATCATTACTAATTCATTGATAAGTGATAACAGAAGAATGGAATGTTACTTCAATTTAAAGCATACCATTATATATATATATATGTATATATATAATATCAAGAAATAGATTATTCAAGTGAGCACGTCCTTGACGATCATAATTTGTCTAAACCTTGTCTTATAATAACTTATCCATAGAAAAGTATATTAATTAAAAAATTTTATTAGTTACCTCATACTTCTCCAGCGGATACTCCACTTCTAATTTCTAAGACGTTGTTGTCTGAAGGTGATATTTTTTTTGAGAAAAAGTAAGTTGCCATCACAAATTCGCAACCACTGTTAAATTATACTCGCATATAAGATTATAAAATGCATCCGTCTTTCTGTAGACTTGAAATAATCATATTCATGTACTCGCTCCGGTCCTAATTATAAGATCACTTTGATTTTTTCAAAAAAAATTTATGATATAAAATTAATCACTTTAAATTGTCTATAGTTATCTTTTTTTCCTCAAAACTACTTTATTCTACTTATAAACTAACATACTATAATCTAATTACATATGACATATGTTATAATTTAGTGGTCTAATTTGCTTCCTTAACTTCCACAAAAAAAGTCAAAGTGATCTTATATTTAGGACCGGAGGGAGTAATTCACATAATATCCTAAACGTGAGAGCTGCAGAGAGATTAATTTTGTTCATTTATATAAATTTCAATTTATTTCCCCTCTAATTAATCATTCTTTCATGAAATTCTTTCTATTTTTGGTTTGTGCATGGATTAAAGAATATTTTCAAGAAAGAGTTCCTAATGCAGGTTATTAAAGTAAGTATTTTAGAAAAATGAATGCAAACTTTTTACAAATAGCTAATTCAATTACTTATTCCAATTCTTTAAATTAGTTATTTACCTCTCATCTTTACCATGAAATGAAATATTTTAAAAACATTAAGATTTGACTGCCAGTATAATTCACAAGTAGAAAGCTAGAGTTACCATGACACTATCCAACAAAAGGAAAATTGCTTGTATCAAGTTGATTATATTCATTTCATCAAATTCTCCAATCATATACAGTTATATGTCTTATTTTTGTAATATTATATTTTAACTATAAATTAATATAGAATAAATAGAATATATACCATTGTATGATTGAAGAACTTGATAAAGTAAGTATAAAAAATTAATAAATATAAAAAATTTGATCTGAACAAAAGCCTTAAAACATGGAATACAAACCGATGAGCAAATGTATCAAATTAATCTACTAATCTATTAATAAAGGGTTAAAGATCACATCTGTCTCGGAAGTATGCACAGTGGATCACACCTGCCCCGAAAGTTTTTTTGGTCTAATTTTGCCTCGGAAGTGTACAAAGTGGATTATATTCGTCCTTTACCGTTAAAAAAAAAACACGTTGATCGTTATATAGTTAACGTTGATCGTTAATATTTTAACGGTAAAGGGCGAATGTGATCCATTTTACACACTTTCAGGGAAAAATTGGACCAAAAAATGCTTCCGGAGCAGATGTGATCCACCGTGCATACTTCCTGGACAAATATGACATTTAACCCATTAATAAAAACCATCAAGACCATGTTGGATTCGCTGGTAAAATTCAAATATTCCATCTATAAAAAGACAATTTTACTTTTCTAACAATAATAAAGAAAAAAATGGACAATTACACTTAAATCCCAAGTAAGAGATTTAAATTTAATATTAGACAGGTCTATTGACAACTTTTTCACTTGTTAATCAAAGCTATTTCAGTTGACAATAGTTGTTATTGAGAATCCTTTGGGATGTCTCTAAAATTAAATATCTGATTGCAATTGTTCCAAGGAAAAATCACTTTCTTCCAAAATAGTAGCAGAAACCCAACCACTCCAGACGCTTACCATTAGATCAGTAGTCAGTACCCATTGGGCATTGGCAGCTGATCTTTGTCGTATTTCATCTCCTCAATTATTGAACTCAATAAAAAAAAAAAATTATTCATATTTACAAATTCTAACATGCGCCTACACGGACGTTTCTCATTTGTGTTCTAATGTTCATCACTACAACGCTCCTCATCACTTAGCCACTAGAGATGTTAATAGTTGTTTGATGAATCATAAACAAATAATTAAAACTATTTTAATCTGATGTGACATTTAAATAGTTGAAGGATGGATTTAAAAAAAATGATTTATCAAGATTCCATTTAGGTTTATTTTTTTTTTTTAAAAAAAATGTTGGAAGTGTTTATTATTTTGTCAGCTTTTGACTAGTTTCCTCCCACCGGCTCACATTAGCCTCATCTACCCCCACTTGAATCACGGAGAGCGTAGCCAGGAAAAAGACTTTTTTTTTTTTTTTTTGGGGGTACATTTGGGAGTGTTTTTTTTCTTCCTTTTATGAGATTAGAGTCTATGAGTTCCTTTAAATAACGGTAATATATAATGGGTGGTAGTTAACAAGGACTTGCCGAGACGACCCCCAGATAGAGTAATCCTGAAGTTTTCGGGTGGGTTTCTGAAAATAGTCAAACTCCAAGCTGAAGGTAAGATCATTCTCTGATAACTCTTTATGAACTCGAATTTCGCCTAAATTCTTTAAATTTTCCTTTTTTTATTCTTGATGCATCCTGTGTTGAGATGGGAACAAATGTGCTTCTTGCTTCATGTTCTTGTTTAGAATTTGGAATTCTTAAGTCTTGGCTTGGGATTATTTTTTTCTTTTTGGAGAATTCTGAGAAGTCCCCCACTTGGGTTGGGGGCGGCTCTGGGGAAAATTATGTGGTTTGATTCCTTAGCTGTGTTATGTTCTGGGAAACGTCTATGTAGATCTTATGGTTTCTGGTTTTTCATCTATTAATCTTTTTTTTTTTTTTGAGGACTGGTGATGTTTAGAAAATTCTGAATCTTGTTTGGTTGTAGTTGTCAAGAGAGTTAAGACTGTGGAAGGGATGCTTCTTTCATTGAACCAGAGTTGGCAACGTGTTCTGTGGGTCGTTTTATTTTAGTGCAATTCTGAAGTCAACTTCAGAAGACTTAACTTATCAGTTGTAATTCATTATATATCAAAAGAGATGATGAGGCAATAGTAGGACTTTTTCTCATTAAAATGGGAATATTGTTTCTTGTGTTTTGGATGTGAGATGTTAATAGAGAAAGGTGGAAGAGAAGATGCAGATATTGAGCTGCTAAAGTAGTTGAACATCCAAATTATTCAATTCCCTTTGTCACGGTATCACCAAGCAAAGAACATGCAAATCTCTCTTAATATTATTCCCCAGTAAAATGGTAAATAATCAACTAGTTTTTCTCTCTCTTTTATCTTACTTTTGAAGAACATGGTCTTCTGAATCTTTTATTATGTAGGCCCAGAAGTTATAGTTCTTTGCTTTTAATTTATGGAGGAGTAGTGCTTGAGCACAAGGAATTTGCTAACGGATTGACAATGTTTTGCTATGCGAGTTCATTTGTGATACTTGCCTTGAAACTTCATGCAGTAAAAAAGGACTCAAAGGCACTGTTAGACTGCAGAAGAGATTTGTGTTTTGGTCCTTTTTAAGTATAATTAGACATGCTTTCTAACTCTTAACCTATGCATAATAATCCATGAGAAGGGCTATAGTCTCACTAATTACCAATTACTAAAAGATATTATACCTATTCCTAAAGTCAGCCTATTTCATTTCCATCCTGCAATTTCAGTTCCTTGGGGTGAGGCTGTAGAACCAAGAGATATTGTTTAGCCATGGATGAATCCGCTGATAAAGCTAAAAGTGTATTACATGTTATGGAAACAGCTTTTGACAAACCCTACTCACCTGAAGAACCCTCCACTAAGGGACATGTTGTGCAAGAGATGGACGTTTTCATGCAAGCTTTAACAGAAGTTGACTTTCGCTTGGCGTATTCTTCTGAGAAGCTGATGAACTTGCATATGCTTTTTATCTATCTGTTGAGACAGGAAAATGATCTTGAAGCCATGAGTTTACAGAATCATTGCATCTCAATAGAATTCTTTGAAAAGGCATTTGCATTTGATCTTTTGTTTGGTATATTAGATTCTGAGGTAAGAGAGCTGGACAATTTCATGGATACTCTCCAAGCAGAAATCGTTGATGCTCGTCATAAAATGCTTTCGTGCAGAGATTTGAAAGAACCCCCCTTCGCAATGGAAGAAAAATTGCATGAATCCGAGGAGTCCGTGAAGGAGTTTCATCAGCAGCTGTTGGAGTTGAAGATGCAGTCATCCAAGTTACAGAAAACCCTTGAGGCTTTTCAACACGAGAATTGTATGTTGAAAGTTCTTATTAGTTATTTTTGTTCCTAATTTCTGACTGATCATTTCAATATAAAAATTGTTCCCTGGTATTTGATGGCTATATAAGTTAACCCTTTGAGACATCCATGTAAACAGGGGAAACAGGGAAGGCCATTAACTTATCAGAAAATGGCAAACTGGCTGATACAGAAGCAGAATCAAATGAACAGATGGTTGAACAGCGAAGATATATTCTGCGGATGCTTGAGAAGTCTTTAGTAAGGGAGACCGATCTTGAGAAGAAGTTAGCAGACTCTAGAGAACATGAAGATCTTAAATTGAAACTACACCACACGGAACAATTATCAATGCGTATGGAAGAAGCTGCAGAATTAGTTTGGGGAAGATTTCTAGAGGCAGAAACTGCAGCTGAGATGCTCATGGGGATTTCTAAAGATATGATGGGGCGCCTCCAGATAGCTGAGCTTAACCTCAATGGTTCTTTTCAACGAGAGAATGAGTTGAAGTCAAAAGTTCAAACTTGCATAGGAGAACTCAAGTATAAAGACTCTTCTTTGGAAAATCTTGAACGTACTAATGCCGAGCTCATGAAGGAAAATACTGAAGTGCAAGCTTTGAGGGAAAAGGTGAAGAATCTTGAAGAAGAACGAAAAGAATTCAAACTTAATCTATCTGCTGTGAATGCTGAGAATGAAACTTATCAAGAGCATCATATTGAAATGGAAAATTTTGTTGAGTCATTGAAAGAAAGCATATACACAGCAGAAACTCGGGCTGAGAGTGCAGAAGCAAAGATTACGCAGTTAACTGAGACTAATGTTGAACTTACTGAAGAGCTTAATTTTCTTAAAGGCAGTGCTAGTAATGCAGAGAAAAAGGTGGGTTCCCTTGAGAAGCAGCTAAGGGAATCAGAGATTCAACTGCAAAATGCGAAGGTGTCATCTGAAGCTAGTCAAGAACAGCAGAACATGTTATACACGGCGATATGGGATATGGAATTGTTAATTGAAGAGCTAAAATCAAAGGTGTCAAAGGCGGAAAGTAAGACTGAAAGTGTGGAAGAGCAATGCATAGAGTTATCAGAAACTAATGAAGAACTAAATAAAGAAGTGGATCTCCTGAGAACCAGAGTGAAGAGCTTGGAAACATCTTTGGACCAAGCTAACAATTCAAAAATTTCAAGTTCAAAAGAAATCAATGTTAGAACCAAGTTTATCATGGATATGGTTATGCAATTAACCGTTGAAAGGGAACACGTTCATCAACAGGTATTGGCTTCCTTCCTATAATTTTCTAGGGCAATTCGACCTCTAGTTTGTATAACGTTTTACATAAAACTAAATAGCTATTGCCATAAAAAATTATGGTTAGGCGAAAATTGGGGTAAATTCTTTCATTGGATTTATTTATGCTGAAAAGGACCTTAGCCAAAGCAACTTTGCGCTGTGGGTACAAATTTCACAGAGCAACATTGCTTTCTGTGTATAAAAGATTTTCAAGTCTTTCTCAGCATAAAATTTCTTATGAGGGACTTTTCCCTAAGAAAATCAATAGTAAATCATGAACATTGGAACATGTTGATACTAGTCGCTCCAATGACTCTTTTCTGAATGATGGAATAAGAGAAGGAATTAGTGCATTTTATTGTATCGGTAGCTTTATTTTATGATGTACAGTTAGGTATGATTGTTCATCTATGGCTCATAACATGGAAAATCTAACCACACTTTTTATGGGGTCTGTATGTTTTTCATGCAGTTATGTGCTTTAAAAATTGAGAACAGAAGTTTGGCAGCAGAGTTAAAGAATGTCAAAAGGGATGTCCCTCTAGATTCCTGCCGCAATGGATTAAATAATAGCAATGAAGATCAAGCTTCTAACAATGACTCTAGCAATGGTAGCTGTACAAAATCAGCTGATGAAGAAGGAAAAGATATTTTAAATCCAAATTTCCAGGTACCTTTTCTTCCCCCATTTTTGACCCTGCTCTGGCTTTTGTTTAAATTACCATTATTATTTTATAATTTTATCGATTGCCTTATAATATCTTGAACTCACCGAAGCTCAACTTATCAATACCTTATACTAGAATCATTTAAGAAACTGACTTTATTATTCTGCTCAGCTTGGTGCATTTTATTCTAAGCCTTGTTGTAATTGAAGTGTCTTTTTAGCTTTTCAGAATCAGCATCATTCCATTTCCTACAGTGTTATCTTGGACTCTGATGAAATATTTCTTCCAACAATAGGAAGTAATAACTGTATCTGTGACGATAATCTGAAAACAAAATTATCCTTGTTATACCCCTCAGGCTAACAAAATTAGCCAGCTAACGCCTGGTTTGCCAAAGCTTGATTGAAATCAAGAATGATGTATCAGCGGTCTTGGGGATCTGGGGTTGTAGAGAAAAATTATTCAAGGAATAAATTGGCAAGATTCATAGCTCAATGAACTTACTTCAAGATTCAATTCTTCCTGGTGTTTCGTTATTTTAAAAAGCTTTCTAGTGAGGTTTACTTTGATTCTTTCTTTCCATGAACATTTTCCCTTCATTCTATAGTGGGAACATAAACGTTAGATAATTTATCATTTTTAGAATATGAAAATATATCTGAAATCTGAAAGAACCCCCCTCTTTTGTTCCCATGAAGATTCCTCTGGCTCAAATGCTACACTCGTTTACTTAATTATGTTAGCAAGGGTAATTGTTAACATTGATCAATAATCAATTAGTTTATGTATTTAGTTTTGCATATTCTGTTAATTAGAGATTAGAGATTGCATTGTGCCACTTTTGAGATTATACAAATTACTCCCTTCATTCCTAAATATATGATCTATTTGGGGAGAGGAACTTGTTTCTAAATATAAGACCTTAATCTATACTTTCTTAACTTTTCTCTAAATTATCCTTATTGATGCTCTTCAATAATAATAAACAAACGAGTAAGGGTGGGAATAAAGGTTGAAGGTTAGGGTGTTTTGCTAAAATCATGTGATTTTAACTCACTTAACTAATATAATTAATCTAATCAAATTAGGTAAATAAGTCTTATATTTAAGAACGAACGGAGTAGTGAATTACTTATTTCACTCTTAGAAGTTACAACACTAGACTCATCATTGATGGAATGGAATGCAAAATTTGGGATTAAAACTTTGTTCACCTTTGCTCAATTTTCTACACTTATTTTTGTAACTTTTTTTGGTTTCAATAATCAGGAGGGTGAACCATCCGAAGATGCAAGCTCGGAGAGTATTGTTGAATCTTCCGTTCAATTAAAGAAGTCTGGAAAGTTTAGCATCTCAACATTGTTTTCAATGGCGCTCATTGTGCCACTGGTTTCATTTTTAGCCTTCATCTTGTTTAATGCGGAAACCTTTCATTTTCTGAGAACATTTGATAGTTAATTCATGACTTATGACTTGACCATTGAAGAAATTTGCTGTGTGTGCTCTCGTGAGGAAGTCCTTTGGTCACTTCTGTGTATTGTATTGTATATTCATATATTTATGTAGCTTTAGAATTGGTGTAGTCCATTGCTGCAATTGAATTGTACATAATTTTATCAGCTTATCAGGGATCTTCATTTGTTGAATTTTCAAATAGTGTAAGAAACTCAACCACTGAATAGAGGGAAGAATAGGAAAGAGGTTGTCTTGATATATTATCATATTGTCCATCTTTTTTTGCCAACTTACATCATTGTCCATCTAAATAAATATACTTTGCCCACATGCACTTCGCGGAATATCTATCTTGCAATTATAAATTCAATGAGATGTAACATCCTCAAAGCATGTGATGTGACCATCATTATTTGTCCATTTCACTTGTATATAAATATTAGATGAATGGATAGATAATAGGAAAAATTGGGGAAAAAAGTCCCCATTTGATAATGTATTTGTTGAGGAGGATCTGAGCGAGTAATGTTGCTTTGTATGTGCAAATTTTACAGAGCAACATTGCTTTCTGTGCATACAAAATTTATAAATTCTCATGAAATTCTTAATTGGGAATTTTTCTCTAATTTTTTCTTTATAATATTAAAGATTCTATCCAGCTATTTGGTGATGATGTACTAATAAATAATGACTAGGAAATGTCAGGTATTGCATTGTGTTTTTTCTAATATTTAAAAACTAGATTAAGGCATGCATGCCAAAAATCTAGTTTATTACAATTTTAGATGCGCCATGTTCGTTACAATTTTAGACTTTTAATTACATCAAACATATTTAATAATTCTACAGAAGTTAGTTTGGTTACTGATGTTGGAAGTTCAAACTGACTTTTGCAAAATCTATTTTTTAATGACTGAAAACTGGTTTTTGCAGAGTATTTACCCAAAATAGGAGGGAAAAAAATTTAACCAATCTGAAATTTTGTTTTGCAAACTTGTGGGGACATAGATATGATGAACTTTAATCGCTTACACTACAACATCAGAGTGAGCGCATCTGGTGTAGTGGTATCATAGTACCCTCCCACGGTACTGACCGGGGTTCGATTCCCCGGATGCGCAATGTTCCTCCTTTTACCTTACATTTTTGTTAACAATCTCCTAATCTAATTTCACCCTCATTTTCTGAAATATCTTTTGAAATTAAATTAAAGTAGTAATAATTATTCATTTACCGCCCAAATTTAATTAATACTATTATAAATGTTCAAAAGAGAAATTAAGAAAATGAATATTGTGTATTATTTTTTTCATTGTTATCATTATCCTAACTCAAAATACTTTTTTTTATTAAGGTCCATCAAACACTTTGAAATATTTTTTAGGTACATTTCGTGTCCTAAAACTTATCTGTGATGCATTCAAGTATTTTTTTGTTGCATATAATACAATAAAGTTTTTTTTTATAACTTGGTGCTGGATGCACACACAAAAATATATTAAGATTTTGAACGTGCCCTAAAAATATTCATGGTTCCTTAAAAGAAAATATTTTATTTGAAAATGTTAGACTTTAGTAGTCTATTTTTCTACCCTTTTTATTTTATTTTCTTTTTCCCCTCCTTCCTTTTTATCTTTCTCTCCTTCTTCCTCTCTCCTCTCCATTCTCGAATCACACTTGACAACCCCCTGTTGTGTGATCCGTCGTTGAGAGAGAGAGGGGGGAGACTCGTTGTCGCCGCTGGACCGTCCCCCTCCCTTCAGCCCATTCTTTCCTCCCTCTCCCTCCTTCTTTCCTTTTTGGTCACTGACCGTTAGAGAATGAGAGGGAGCGAGTTTCCCAGCGGCCATCGCTGGAAACGGCCCAGCATTGCGATCGCTCACTCCCCAAATCTCCTTAGTCCTTTTTCTTCTTATTTCCCCTTCAATTAGAAATCCTCTGAAGAGATTTTCAACTTATTTGAGGTTTTCTAAGTTATGTTGAATTTTTGAGCTTTTGGAAAATTTGAAGGGTCAACATGAACATAAAATGGGGTAGCTGCAATGAGGATGTTGAGATGGATGTGTGGTCACACAAGAAAGGATAAGATTCGGAATGATCATATATGCGAACGAGTTGGAGTGGCACCTATCAGTGAGAAAATAGTAGAAAATCGTTTGAGGTGGTTTGGACATGTACAAAGGAGACCATTAGATGCGCCAGTGAGGAGGGTAGATCAAACAGTCTGGAGTCCGATTAAGAGAGGAAGAGGGAGACCGAGGCTTACACTCAATGAAGTTGTAGAGCGAGATCTTTTAATAAATAATATATCTAAATATTTGGTTACCGATAGAGCACAATGGCGTCGTGCGATCCATGTAGCCGACCCCACTTAGTGGGATAAGGCTTTGTTGTTGTTGTTGGAAAATTAGGGATTTTGTGATTTGACTTGTTTGAGATTAATTAGTAGTTTCTAAAGGTTTAAATTTGGTTGGTTTTGTTGGTATTTCACTTAAGGAAATTTTTGATTGATAAAGTTTGAAATAAGTTCGGAATTAAGGATGAATTCTTTGAATATGGGTATTTGAGGTTAATTGGTGATTCCTATAAATTTATTCATGCTAAATGATGCTGCTGGTTGGTTTATAGTGGTTGTAATTGAGGTTTTATGGAATTTTGGAAAGTTGGATTGAAAAAGTGGTGTTAGATATCGTAATTTTAGGAGGGATATTAATTGAGGATCTTGATGGTTGGAATAAAATTTAGGGAATGTGTTTGAGAGGAGAAGTGTATGGAATTTTGTGATTAGGGGATTATGAATAATTGATTTGATTAATGTTAGGTTTAAAATATAAAGCTTGAGATTTAGGTGAACTTTGGGAAGTGAATTTTGTTGTCGGATTGTGGGTTTAATTGGGAAAAGATTATTTGTTTGGAAAAAATGTTTAATTCCACTTGTTTTCCTAAGTTGCCTAAGGGAACTTAAGAGGGTTATATGGACTCTTGATTAATTGTTAATCTTGTTGTCTATGTGATTGTTATGTAGAGTGTGATTTATGTCGAATTGAGCACGGGGGAGCTTTGCCATCTCATTGAATTGTATGTAGTTACAAGTGGTAACTGCTTCTACTTGTCCTGTGTGTGTGTGTTGTTGTTGGGAAGATATTTTGACTTCTCTTTCAACTATGGAGTTCCTGGATTGTGGTGGCATCTGTATTATGTGGTTTCAATTGGTTATTTTAGTATAAAAATGTCATGTGGGATTCTTATGGTGAATCTAACATATATCTGTGTGTTGCACTATGATTTGGAAAAGAAATATATATTGTTTTGGAAATTTTATTTCATGAGTTTTTGGAACACTGGAAAGGCTAAGTGTCTAGTTTTGGTTAAATTGTAATTGTGGTTCATGATGCATACATACTGTTGTGGTTACTGTTAACATCACGTGATGAGGTACCCTGTTGGCCCACAGGGACTAATCATATCTATTGGTGGAACCCCATTGAGTACTACCCTCTATGGTTCTAGGAATGGGTTGAGATTCCCACCGAGTTTCATTTCTCCATGGTTCTGGGTACGGGTTGAGATCCTCATCAAGTTCCACTATGGTCTGTCTAGTGGTAAGGGACAATCGTCATGATTCGCAAAGTGAACGTTTTGGTTGGTTGTAAAGCATGAAATTTTGAATGGTTTGTTAAAATTATGGTATAATATATATGGGACTTTGAAAGATTTAATCGACATTTAAATATCTTTGTGCAGTATTATCCAGACGCACGTTGCTTGATGTTGTCGAGGGGACAAATGAATGCATTAATTGAAGAATAGTGCACTTATGTATTACCTCTTTTCTCTCATTATGTACAAATGTAGATAGTTAGCTAGTAGCAAGTTTTTAGTTTCCCAATTAGAATATTTGGTTTAATTGTACATTTCTCTCTAGAGATACTAATGTATATGGATTGCCTAGAATTGTATAGAATTGCTGGTATTTTAGCACTGATGCAGGTGGGATGTAAATAAAATTAAATCAATTATTAAAAAAAAATAGCAGCGCTTTTTATGATAAAACACCGTTATAGGTATTTTTTTAAAAAATATAAAAGGCCTAAAGCGGCGCTTAACTTTCTTTAGGCTAGTTAAATTAAAAAAAAAAATTTTAACTGGCTTAAAACGACACTTTTAACAAAGTAAGCGCCGTTATATGTATACCTATAGAGACACTTTTAACAATGTATCGCGGCGCTGTCTATAGGTGCAGCTATAGGGCCAAAAAAAGCACCGCTATAGGCACTTTATGTGGTAATGCAAGAATTTAATGACTTCAACCCAAATATTAACTTTATACATTTTTCTATCATATGTAAATCAAAATAAATATGAATCCACCCAAAATATGTAAGAATTATAGGAAAATCTGTTAAAATGGCATTAATTTCCTGATGTTAACACACACCAAAGTTTTGGAATATTATCGCCGTGGTAACTGATGAATCTTATACCAATAAATTATAAATCTCATTGCTTAATTTATTTTGATAGGTGTTACCGAAGGAATTATATGGATGATGCTGTTTATTTTTTATTTCAATGTGAGCTATCTAATTCACATTATGTTTAAAGTATTTCAATATGTGGGGTAAAATATAAATTTGGTTGCTTTTATTATATAATGCGGAAGTTTCGTGATGGTTTCCCTGACACGACGTGAAGAGAAATTTATTCGTTGTTCAATCCCTGAAATCAGCCAAGACAAGTCTTAATGTATTTATATACGACACTAATTAAAAAAAATGAATAAATTTCTCTATATGTCGTGTCAAGGAAACTACCACGAAACTTCCGAAATATTATAAAAAGTATGCCACGCTGCCAATGTTTAGACTAATTCAATACTATGAACATGATAAGAATTAGATAGCGCATTGAATGGGGGAAAAACCTGCAAAATCCTAGCTAATACTACCGGCTCCTATCTTAACTCTTTAAGAGTTAGTTTATATTGATTTTTGACCTTTAATTATAAATATAAGATATTTTTTATTGTGTCTTTTATATTTATAATTTTTTAAAATAATTTGTTTATTTTATAAATTAATATATAATCTAATTATACACATAAATTATTTAAATTATGTAACATATTTTAATTAAATAGTTTATTAGCTTCTTTAATCTCTTCAAAGTCAATTTGGCCTTTTATTAAAGAAGGAAATTAGTAATTACTTAGGAAACACCTATTAAAATATATCAAGCAAAGAGATTTATAATTTAGCTATAGATAATTCTCATGTAAAAACATTTCTTAAGGTTATATATACACATATGTGAAGCCCGCTACCTATGAGAGAGGAGCTTCATTTCTTTCTTTCTTTTTTTCTCCTTCCTCTCCTTTAATTTTCAAATCCTTGACATTTCTGGTGGGGTTCTAAACTTACTTTTGGCTTGGTTTGAAGAGAAAACCATCATAGCATTAGCATGCAAAAATATGAAAGAAGAATCAGGCAAGAAGAAGGCTCCAAGAACGGAAGTAGTAATCCTATCATTGACAATAGTAGCAATTTTGTCACTAACTCAACTTCCATACATGAAGGTAGAAGGAAACTCACTCCCAGCTATTCTATTCAACCACACTCATCCCTCCTTATTCCATGCTTTTATTTTGTCTCTCAACTTTGGTTTCTTCGGATCTTTCAATTCCCTCACACTTCGTGGATCTTATCCAAAACTCGCCAATGCTTCTTTGCTTCTCTCCCTTTTCTCCACTGCAGTTTCGGCCGCCATTCTCACCTACCTCAGCCTTCCCATCTTCTTCACTTTTGCCACACTTTTCATACCTTCACACTGACCACTCTGTCTTTGTATCTATGCATGTATAAATGTGTATATGTCTGCACAGATAATATAAATCCTTTTTCTGTAATATGAACAGGATTGGTGATGCATATATTTATTTATAATTGTTGTTAAGTTCGTGCATATTTAGAATTTCAGTAAGTTGTGATCAGTATGACATAACAGATGTACATATATATGTATGTATGTTTCCTTCATGAGTCGATATTTTTGGTTTTATTAGTAGTTCGATATATGTATATGTTGTGATGCATGGGGTAGTACGCTTAAAGTTAGCTACACACACATGTGCAGAGGGAAATTGATATAGTGCATGTAGTGTCCAATGTGGAATCTAAGTTGAATCCAAGGTGCATGACGATCGAGTCTACATGACATTTAAGTTGGCACTATCGCTTTTATTTGGAATGGACTGTTACTGCTTAGGACTTACCTTATGTTTGGATTGAGAGAACATTAGGGAAGTCAGTTCAAAAAGAGAACATCAGGGAAGAAAGAATATTATGAGAGAGTGCGCCAAAAAATAGTAAATTTGTTTGCAATTTTCGGAATTTTTTCTTTAAGCATTCTCTTCCTCCATTTTCTTCTCACTTTTTCCTCCATATAAAGAAAGATGGTGTTATCCTTATTCTCTTGTTGCTTGTTACTTAGCTATATACCTTAAATGGATCCATTTGTTGTGTAACCATACGGTTAGAAATACTTCAGTGTTTTGAACCTAGTTAATATTAATTAGCTCTACCTACTAACATGGATATAACTTCTCCACCTCCTGAGGTAAAACATACTGTACATTTATCTTATCTATTCCTTCACATATACCACGTGGTGAGATGCCTTATGCATTTAGCCATCCTGACAAGACACATCCAGATTTAAATTGTGAGAGAATTACGCTAGATGACTTATAGGAAGAAATATTTAGTAATAAAGACAATAATAACTATATTTATTTTGAAGGGCCAAATGTTAAAATATTAATTTTTAAAAGACTATATTTCCCTAACTACCTCTCATATATTCCTTTTATCAAATATGTAAGGAATGAAAAAAGTGAAATGATAGGAGTGGGCTAAGAGTAATTTGGTATCTTTAAATTTATGTTTTTACATTTGGTCTCTCTAAATAAATATGATTTTTATGATCCTTCTCACTAAATATAGTTTTTTTATATATATATCAATTGGCAATCAGCTCTTTTTCTAGATCTTATTATCACGTATCCGAGCAACCGGTTACTCAAGTTTTGAGTTTGTGGCTTACCCTTTCAACATAATCGTCTTCTCTAGAACTCAAATTTGAGACCCTAAGAAAACCCCGCTAGACAAATTATGTGTTGATCTACTAAATATAGGTTTTCCTAAAGGTCCTCTAGTATAATTCTCCCTTAAATATTTGAATTTAATAAAGACCAAAATAATCAAAATTGTGTAAAATTAAATTTTATAGAAATGAACTTTTATTTTTTAACACAAAATTGAAACTTCAATGAGGGTATAAGAACAAAACTATACCATAGGATTTATATTTGCATGTATGAATATCATGCACGAACCCTTGTTTTAATACCCTTCAAGCCATAAATGTAAGACCTAGTTGAGTGATTTCTTTTGCATACCTTAATTTTCTTTATCTTCATCAATTATTTGTTCCCACATTACCTTAATTTTTTCGTTATCTTTTAACTTTTCACATTTAACACCTTTATTTTTTTTTGAACTGAACATTTACAACCTTTTTTAAACAATAAATATTTTAAAAAAAAATAGTACACATTGTTATATAATAAAAACGACCGAATTAACTAAATTTATAAATTTTCATCAATTAATTAACTAGTTCTTGTATATTTGAGTCTGTATCATCTGATTACACATAAATTAAAGTGACATTATAATTTGAAGCATTTTTGTTTTTTTACCCAAATTTTGAAGCATTTGCAAAGAGATCGAAGTAAAAGAGGAAAAATCTTAATTTAAGACAAGTCATATATATACATGTGTGTGTTTTGTCCGTTTCAGTTTTCCTTCACATCGAATATATTAAATTCAGTCACTATTTACAAGTCAATAGCTCCCTATCAAAATTATACAATGATTATTTTTTAATTTCTATATAATAAACAAAAGAAAGAGATGCTCAGGTGATCGAAGGTGAGTAATGAACAATTTAATTTCACGTGATAATATTTTTTCAATTATTAAAAAATAATAGAAGTAATTTATGAGGATATGAAGCCTGATCATCCGTCATTGTTTTTTCAAAGTGCGTGATCGTATGACACACACACACACACATAGTTATTTCAAAAGACATTTGGGACTGACGAGGATGACAGTTATTTTAGCATCATATTATCAATTATTTTGGCCACTTATCTATCTCATTTTCAGCCAATGGGCAGTTATCTATTCAAACAAGCAAAATTATTTCCATGGTAATTGATTGATCGATGACAATAAAGGCAGTGAGAGGAATATGGTGAAATACATTTGTTAGGAGGGATAATAATCTTTTACACTTTTTTTTTATATAAATCCTTTATACTTTAAATCTCAGAATCTAAAATCTACAGTAGTATAGAAATGTATTTAATTAAATAAAAAAATATTTGCGGTGGAACACCTTAATAACAGGATAATACATACAAAATAAGCTCTTACTTGGTCATCTTATGGTTGAAAGCTCATGAACCCAACATACTAGAAGTGAGAAAGCAATCATCTGTTGTGAAGAGTGAATAATTTCATGGCTATAAATACGATCAATATAAGTTACTCTATTAAGAATACAATAAACAAGTACATCCAAATCCAATTAAAAGTTTTCAACACTAAAAGAAAGGAGTTTTGACAGTGACAAAAAAAGTCGCCGCCAAAGATGATGGCTTTAGCCAAAAGTTGAATTTTTAACGGCGACAAAAAAGTCGTCGCTAAAGCTATTACCTTTGGCGGCGACTTTAAAGATTCGCCGCTAAAACCATCGTGAGGGATGGAACTTGGGTACTTTACTCCTATTTATACCAAATAAACCAGCTAGCTAGTTTTGTTATGATTTACTTGAAATTTTATATGTTATATTGAAATATGAAACTTACACTTCCAATTCCTAAATTTTCCTACGTCTCCCGCGAAACTCGTTCCCAAATTTCTCTCTTCATCTTCACTCTCCCTAAATTTCTTTCAATCGCCATTCCCAATTGCTCTCTTCCTTCATTCACCCTAAATTTCTTTCTTTCGTTTTCCTTTGTTCGAACCTCGTCGCTGCTCTCTTCATTGAAACCCTAGGCGTTGAAACCATCAGAAGTGGAAATTATTTTGCTCCGTTTGAGCCACCATCACTGGAGAATGCATATCCATTGAAAGAAAGAAGCTGGTGTTGCTGTGGCACATACTCTCGGCAAGGTATTATATAATTTACCGTCATTTTTGTTTTCTTCATGATTTTGTATTTAAAGATGGTGTTGCTGGTTCTGCTGTGGCTTATTAGTGTTTGAAATGAAAGCATTGAGTGATGATTGCAAGAGATTCATATTCCAGCAAACAAGGAATTGAAAACATCATTCTTCTATCACTAAATCATTATTTTAAATACATTGGAAACTGCAACCTCTTCAGCTATACTGATAAGCCTTGTGATTATCATCTTATTACTGGTTTTACTTTGATTTTAAAGATACTGTTTCATTTATATATCCTTTGAACCTTGGTTGCCTTTTTAGGAGACTTAAGAAGGTGGTATAAGTATAACCCCCCTTGGTTCTAGGAGAACATCCCATCAACTCCATACAATCCCCTAGTTTTACGCAAAGCATTTGAGAAGGTAAGCTTCTATGTATCTATTGTACTGAATTTTCTTAACAGATTGATTTAGACTGCCTTTTGATTTCACTCAAATTTTGACATATACCTATATTTCTTAACGGTGGCCTGACATTTTCCCATGAAACTGAACCTAATAAATTTCCCTGGGCTTGTTACTCATGTGAAAGAGCTTAAGCAAAAATTGAAAAGTCACGCAGAATCACTGTTTAAGAAACAATAAATGCATTCTCAATGAAACTCAAAGACCCACCATTATTACACCTTTAAGGACACACCACAAGGACCAAATATGCTAGCTTGTCTATTATTGGCATATGTTACATATGATTATCCTAGGACCAAATAGGATGGTTATAAGGTCTTAATGGGAGAAATTGTTGGCTTACATGCAGCAAAATTGTTTGTTACAATGATGATGTACAGGGTGTAGGGCAATAATAGTTCTGAAAGTGGGGGTAGTACCCCAAATTATATGTGCCGGTCTATGAAGGAGAATGGTCTTTTTTTGGTTCCTTTAATTTAGCGCATGTTCAATAACTTTTTGTCTTGGTTTTACTTTTTGACCATGTATGTGTTGGCGGCAGCACGTACAGAACGATAACAATCTGAGTCGCGTCCTTAGGGACACTGTCCTATAGAGTTATTCCGCAACCACCGGCAAGATTGGATGCGGCACTCCCCAGGATTAAACAGATCCTTCCTGCAAGAGAGCAAGGGAACATAACAGCGAAAGAAAGGAAAATAACTCAGAAGGAAACAAATTCAGAGGAGGAGGAAAAGAAGTAGCTCGAAAGCTCAAGAGCTGGGTGCTCTGAACCTCTACCAGACCCTGCCTTTTATAGGTAGCAGAGACATATGAACGTTAGGCCTGATTTAAACACATTGATGACCATAAATCTCCAGTTACAAAACGTCACCATAATTACATCGTCGGTTTCACACTTTTGTGTCATCAAGCCGGCAGTTTGCGAACGTTGGAGGCGGAAATAAGGGATCTGAACGTTGAGAAATTAATCTGCACATTAAGAACCCTTTTATGGCCATGTAACCGAAGCTTTAAGGCATTCAAAAATTGAAACCCAAAAATTTAAGGTTTTCGGGTAAGATATTTCATTCAAATATTTATTTACAATTTTTACAAAACGGTTTAATAAAAAGTGCCCAATTCATATTTATCACGCGCGCCCCGGGGGGGGGGAATCACCGGATTTTCACTACGTTTGCCTCTCAGTGGCCCATCCTTGTGCGCGCGAGGCCCACTCCTCCTTAGGCCCATTTACTTGTGCTAGGACACAAGGTACATTATATACCCTTATATCCTCTCTATTCCGAGCAATGTGGGACTTCTCCCAATTTGACACACCCATTAAAAACTCTTAAAATTCCAACAGTATGTTGGGACGCTTCTTCTTTGTTTCTGATATGAATCTCTTTTTCTTGTTTTCAATACGATCTCTCAAAATTATTTAAGTTGAAGAAGAAAAATTACTGATTTTTTTCCCAAATCTGTTTACCATATATGAATTGCTTTTTTTTTTTAATGAAGAGTGTAATTTGGATGGAAGTGCCTACGTGGAGAGATTATTCAAAGTACAAAGTGTTTGATTGCTAGAGTTAGAAGTTCATGGTGGGAGAATTCTCAAGTTCAATATTTTTGTCGCCGCCAATACTTTTGACGATGGTCATATAGTAGCCGCGAAAACCCTTTGGTGTTGACTTTTAGCAGTCGCCGCCAAAAGTTAATTTTTTTGTAGTTTAACTAGTACCGGTTTAGACCATCCTGACTGGTTAGAATGAGTTCGGGATGGGGATTCCTGTCCCAGAGAGTATTGAGAGTGGAATCGTGATCCTAGGACTGGGATTAGGAATAATCCAAGACTAGGACAGGCCGGGAATCGATCCAGGATTTGGTAATCTCGGTTCCGGTACTTTTATTATTTTTATAATTTTAATTTAAAATTTTCCATTCTTATTTTCCTATCCCATTCCCAAATTTATTTCTTTTTCAATTGATTTAGCTACCTAGATAGCATCAAGCACAAGCAACAATCGCAGATCCAGAGTGAAGACCTTATCGTTGTCGAGTTTTCCCCTCTTTACTCCTCACTATATTACTATCAGTTAGAGAGCTTTCAACCCTAGGCCAATCATCACAATGCTCACTGTTACTCAGAGAACCAATTTTAGTCATGCCTATCGTTAGAGAAAACAAAACACGAATGGAGAGAGCGTCGTCATTCATTTAAGGTGTCCCCCTCATGTATGTAGTCCTCTCACTTCTTGATCTCCTATATTTCCTAACCTGAGCACACACCAAATCTATAATTACCATAATAAGCTAACTTAGACCGTACTGGTTGGGTCAGCCTGGAACCCGATGACAAAATCGTTCCGAGTAGGATACTGACTTGGGGATGCATCAACTAAGGGAGGCTTGGGGTAACCCGAATTCAACCCGGGCAACTCTACGAGTTGTTGGGTTGACCATGTTTAATTTTTTAAAAACATTTTCAATTTGTTTTTATGGGGTATGAATTGTACGGAACAATATAATATTGGTTAAAGTTAATGATAATTTTGATGTTAATAATTGTTAGTTTAGCAAGTAATTGAGTGTAGGCATGGATATTTTGTTATCATTTATCTATTTTGATATTTTACTAAGAAGAATATTTAATGATTACTGATTATGGTATCATTGAATGGTGGATTGATACTATAAAACCAATATGTCAAAAAAATTATAAAATATGCTGAATAAGTAAATGACTATTTTGTTAGTGATTCAAAGTATTGATTAATATTCAAGGTATAGATTATTATATTTTTTAATTTTTTTATTCTCTTCCGGTCTCCCCCCAAGTTGATACTGAGTCAACCCACTGATTTTTGACCCACCACCTCGACTGGGTCAATAGCCGGTTCGAGTTTAATAACTTTGATAATAACATAGCCAAAACTTGCTGGAGGATTAAGCTGGTTTTTTTAGGGGAATTCTTGCTCCCAATCTTGGCTACATCTTAGTCCTAGCAGGATAGAGAAATCCCAAGACTGAAACCGAGACCAGGAAGCACTTCCCTTCCTGCATTTGTTCCCATATGGGAGTAGTTGGGAATAGGTCCTACCGGTCTAGTTCTTGATTCGGACTTTGGACACCCATAAATCCACTAGAAGAATACAATAAATCGTTCATATAATAAGCAAAAATGATAAATTGTTTTTTCATAACTTCACTAAATTTTGAATCAATTTCTTATAGTGTGTTTACTCGGATACATCAGTCCATGTCCCAAAGGTCGTTAGTGCGTGTAGTGAGAGCATGATGATGATGTGGTGATAAATTTTGCAGTGTCGCGTGAAAAACACTTGCGTACCCTAAGATTGTCACATTGTCTGAATTCTGTGAATCAAAATACAATAACTTATTATATTTTGATACTAATCGACTGATGAGTCATATGAATGTATTTTCATTTTATTTTGTTATCAATAAAAATAAACTTCTTAATTTTGAAAAACCAAAACTCATCTTAACCAAATCAAAATATTTATTTTTACTGAAAATGCAATTAAATGAGATTTATTTTCAGATAGTCATTAGCTAACTAAATTAAAATATGTTGAATTTTTTTATTATAATTGGAAAAGTTCAAATAATGCGTTGCTACAAGATAGAGTATGTAGGTTTCCTCATATAGCGTCCTTATTTGGCACTCATAAGCTTGATGAGTACTACCGAGTGCTCACTACCAAAAATGATGTGTCATGAGTAAGTGGCACTACTACAAAAAACAGTTTTTACGTCCCCATTTCACGTCTCTTTTTTAAATATGAGATGTAGAAAAAAGGCGGTGGCAAAATTGTAAATATGTGAAACACTTTCAACATCTCTTTTTTAAATATGAGATGTAGAAAAAAGGCGGTGGCAAAATTGTAAATATGTGAAAAACTTTTAACATCTCTTTTTTAAATATGAGACGTGGATTCTCTTCAAAAAAACGCGGTAATTACAAAATTACTAAAATAAAGGCGGGATATTTGAAAAAAAAAGACAGATACAATTTTTCACGTCTCATAAATTTTATGAGACGTGAAAAATAACTAATCCACGTCTCATAACATTTATGAGACGTGAATTAGTGATTTTCCTAAACTTTCCACGTCTCTTTTATATTTAAGAGACGTGGTTTATATATTTTCAACGTCTCTTGTTCTTTATGAGACGTGATTTGTCTATTTTTAACGTCTCTTTTCCTCTTTGAGACGTGGATTTCCTTTAAAACTCCAGAAATAATCGAGTCCTATCCTCTTCTCCAAACAAAACTCAAACCCTATTCTTCCTTCTCTTCGCCATTCTTCACAGTCGCATGGCCAGATCAGTTCCCTCCTCTCCTTCATTCGCACAAACAAAGCTCTGAAACAAAGCCCTCTGTTCCTCAAGAACCCCTAATCGGCCCTCCATTCCTCCCTGTGTTCTACGAGCTACAGCGATGGACCATGGCGGAAACGCAACGATCGGTGGCGAGGAACGATAGGTGAGCCTCCTTTCCTCTGTTCTTTCTTCTTCTTGTTCGATTTAGGTGAGGAAAGCTAGGGAGGAACGGACTTGAGTTGTGGGAGGGGTTTTAGGGTTCTTAAATCCAATTTTGTCTCTTTCCCCTAGCGTTTGCAGCTTCCAAACTAGCGTCGTCTACATCATGGAATGGTCCAAGCATGAGTCTCGTTGCCCCCTCTGCCGTCAACGATTCTCATCCGTTCTCCGCCCTCCGAAGCCCGGCGTCTTCCCTTCCTCCCGTCTCGTTAATGTCCCTATTCGCGACCAGGCCTCACTCTCTAATTACTGATTTCTTTCCATTTTAATCCAGTATAATGTTTTTGAAGTCTCATTCTGTTGGTGATAAGTTTGGCTGTGTTAATCTAGTCATCGTTTGTTGTCTTCTGTGGTTTTTCTGCTATGCTTTTATTGCATCATTTTGGTGATTTCTGCTGTAATATGCGTTAATTTTACACCATTATAATGTTTTTCATGTTTCATTATGCTGGTAATGGTTTTGGCCGTGTTAATTTAATCATTGTTTGTTGTCGTCTATGGATGTTCTGCTATGCTTTAATTGCATCGTTTTGATGACTTCTGCTGTAATGTGCGTTAATTTTTCTCCTTTATCATGGTTTTTCTATTCATTCTGCTGGTGAAAATTTTGGTTGTGTTAATTTAGCCATTGTTCGTTGTCTGTGGATTTTGTGCTATGCTTTAATTGCATCATGTTGGTGATTTATGCTATAATGTGCGTTAATTTTAAATTTGTAAATATTACTTGAATAATAAACATTAGTTATTATCTCTTGTAGGTTTACCATGTTCATGGGAATATCACAACAGGTCCTGCGGATCCTTATGCTGAAACTTGGTGTAGTGTCTGTAACGGTGGGGAAGATGAAAGTTTTCTTCTGCTGTGTGATCTTTGTGATACTGCTTCTCATACATACTGTGTTGGCCTTGGACATGTTGTGCCTGAAGGTGATTGGTTTTGTCAAGATTGTGCTGTTTCCAGGGCAATTAATGACAATAACAAGAGCATGTACAATGTTGAGAAAAGGGGAAAGCATCATGTGATGATTAGGCCATCCTCAAAAGTCATCATCAAATTCCTTTTGGTCATGCAGAAGCATGGTATTTCTCTACCTGTTTCTGTTTCAATGTGCTACTATATATTTTTAAGTTAGGGCTTGTGATGGTTGAATTTTTCTGGTGGTTTGATATATTTGTTATTTTCTTTAGGATACATTTGGGAGTTCAAATACGTGGATGACCATAGAGCTAGCAAAATTGTGGTTGAGCTGAACGGAAGATTGAATAAATGTGGGGTGACGTTTGATTAAAGTTGTGAATCGATAATTCTGTGTCTCTCTGTTAAATTGATTTTCTGAGTATGATGAAGGGAGGATGGAGTGATGTTTGATTTTGTATGGTTGATTCCTATTTGCATATGAAATTTTGTTGGTTCTCCTCTTTTCTTGCTCCTTGTTCTGTTCGGCTAGGTACTGTTATGGGGGAATTTTGTTGATTCTGCTGCATCTTATAAATCCATAGCCTTGTGACCCTTTTCAAAATTACAGTCTTCTCAATTGCAGCTAGAACATTCTAGTAAACTGTGACAGAATCTTGTTTTGATTTTTTTCTTCTGGCACATACCGTGATCAAATAATTTTATCAGTTTTTAATGGAGATCATTGATAATAGTTTGCTCTCCATGACTCTATTTTGTTGTTTCAACTATATCTTCTTTTTTTTCTAGATCTGGTGATTTCGAATAAACTAGTCTTGTAGGACCTTGAAAAGCAAGCCATAGGATGGACTGAGTATAACTGTGAGTATTGCGTTTATTTTCCTTTACTTTCTTTTTTCATAGACAATGAACTGAAACCCTCAATCATTTGCACTAAATGTAAGAAAAGTTCCTTCCCTCTTTTTATGGCATCAAGTCTTGCACTTTTGAATGAGCACTTGAACTTTTGGCTCTTGTACAAGATTTTCTTGTTTTTATCTGTAAATTTTCTGTACTCTATTTTTTTATATATATTTCAAGAGAGAAATATTTACATGTTCCTTCTAGATGATTGTATAACTCACGCCTCATCACATACTATTGAGGCGTCATAGTTTCTTCATTTCTTTATATTAACTCCACTTCTGCGATTAAGCATTTATGCGGCTAAATGATACAATCACACTACAGATCTTAATGATAAACATGAAGGCAGAGATAGTTTCCTTGTTACCTCTAACTGAATTGATTGTATGCTTACATGTAGCCTCAAATTTATGTTTATGCAGAAACATGATGAAATAGGCCTCAAATTTAAGCCTCAGATTCACATTTTGACTTTTTAAATGTAATGATTTGAAATATGTTTGATTGTTATTCATTTTCATCATTTGCTTTGTTTCACAGGAAGCACCTGCTGTTATCAAGTCTTACTTTGACAAAAGAATAGTTAGATGCCCCGGATGTGAAGGTGGTAGGTTTCATAGGAAATG
Source organism: Mimosa bimucronata (assembly GCA_037074515.1). Taxonomy (NCBI): domain Eukaryota; kingdom Viridiplantae; phylum Streptophyta; class Magnoliopsida; order Fabales; family Fabaceae; genus Mimosa; species Mimosa bimucronata. Next base: position 28,298,020 of record CM073445.1, on the reverse strand, counting down.
CATTAGTTATTTGTTTTAGCTGCAGCTGGCTGTTGTTTTGGCATGGTTGTATTATAACATTTTTGTAATATTAGTTTGGATATAAATAATAAAATTAGTTTTTTTTCATTTTAAATGTATTTCTATTATTTCGATAAAATATTGGGATTTTTTTTTGGATTGTGGTTAATCATCCTAATTAAAAAATATTTTTTTTAAAAAAAAGACTTTCCACGTCTCTTATTTGAAAAAGAGACGTGGAAAGTGTTGACTAGCCACTTTCCACGTTTCACATTAAAAAAGAGACGTGGAAAGTGGCACTTTCCACGTCTCATTTCTGAAAAAGAGACGTGGAAAGTGTTGACTAGCCACTTTTCACGTCTCACATTAAAAAAGAGACGTGAAAAGTGTTGGACCGGCCACTTTCCACGTCTCACATTAAAAAAGAGACGTTGAAAGTGTTGGACCGGCCACTTTCCACGTCTCACAATAAAAAAGAGACGTGGAAAATGCCACTTTCCACGTCTCATATTTGAATATGAGACGTGGAAAGTGGCAACTTTTCTACGTCTCATATTAAAAAAGAGACGTGGAAAGTTCCGACTTTCCACGTCTCCCCAATCCACGTCCCAGCAAAAAGAGACGTTAAAAGTCCAAAAAAAGAGACGTGAAAAGTGTTTTTTCTAGTAGTGTGGGCAGACCTCAACCCTTCGGTTTCAAAATTGTTTGCTTTTTTCCTTCTTTTTTTGGACTTCTTTTTCTCGGTACACAAAGTAAGATAACAATTAAATTGTGTGGTTGAAATTATTTTGGAACCAAGGGTTGAGATCTGCTCACTTACTAAACACGTGGTTTTGAGTTTCGAGCATTGGACCGAATCCTCTTCTCTTCTGTATGATCTTATTCTCCTCCACTTCTCTAATCTTGGTCAACATCAAATATGATGACTGAAAAAACATAAAATCATGGGCCCACAAATTTTTTTATTTCCAAATACAGTATCTCTCCCTCCTCGTAGCTACTTTAATTTCTCACTTACACCTTCTCTCTGCTATTCTCTCTGTTTTTTATTTTCTTTTTCAGATATGGGATTTGATAGATAGCTAGTATTAAAGAAGTGAAGGAGAAAATAACCATAAAAAAGAGAGTTCTGCTCCAATTGAACACTTGGAGCATTTATTAAGGGACTAATGGCCTCAACTAAGTAGATGAATAAAGAGGACAAATAAAGACTTATATAAAACCAATTCAAAATTCGATGACATTTTATAAATCAAAAGGTAGCATGGTCATGTTCATTATCACCAAAAGCACTGAAACTAGTTTGAACATGCATGATATGGGTCTTACAAAAATAAGTTTTCCCTTGTTATGTATACATCTTTCTCCTAGTTATCACCCTAAAAATTCTTTAATAAAGAGATGTTGCAATTTGAAAAACTAATAGGATACACGATAGCATGAGGACGGTCAAATTATTAATCCACTAACTCTATTTTTTTTTTCTGTGTGAAATTAAACCAGAGGTTGTCCAAATTATTTTGAATTTGATTCTAATCTATATTGGGCTTGGAGTGTTAAAGCTAAAGCCTCTCCACAAGAAGTATACTTCTCAGGTGGAATTAGTGTTCTCCTTCTTACTAAAGTAAGACCATTCAATCTCAACTGACATGTACAGTTTATTTGTGATCTAGTTGACTCTAATTGATAAAGTGTCCTCCTTGCTAAAGTAAGACCGTTTACCATCTCAACTGACAGTTAATTTGTGATCTACTTCGCTCTAATTCATAAAGGGATTTCGGGTACGCTGTTAGATACATTGTAATTGTAATATGAAAGCATAAAAATTCAAACCAATTCGGATAAGGCCAACAAATTAATTAAGGAGTACGCAGATAAATTCTTCGAACATGAAAATGAAACTTTATTGATTCTGAACCACCCAATAATGAGTCATGTGGATGGGTTTGAACTTTGCCACTATGTACCTCATGTCCTTAATATAAGAGCTTATACTAATTTTGATAGATTAAAAATATTAGTTATGCTAGATATTGGTAACAAATATGAGTTGGTTTTCCTAAAATGTTACTCATCTATCCTATTTATAAGGTAGAGATAAGATTTTATTTGGTACTATTTATAGGGCACCTCATTAAATTTTTCTTATAATTTTATAATTTTATCTTTCATTTGTTATCTGTTGACTTTATTTTCATGTGGTGTAGTGGATATTAAATAAGGGTATAGTTGCAAAGTTGTCAAATTTCAATGCATACTTAATGGGATATAAGGTTTTCCTTGGTCTGTGTAAAACTTGTTGAAAATGCCTTATAAATAAGAACAAATGATTATCATTCATCATGACTACTCTTATAATGAAACTATTTCATGTACGCAATCAAAAGGAATACTTTGAAAAAGCATTATCAATTTGGGACACAAAATGGATTGAAATCCTATATCTTGAATTAAATCATTAATTTTTAACTAATTCTTATATTAAAGACAAGAGGGAATACGAAACAACAAGATAACATATACAAATCAATATCTTGGGTGCATATAGGCTACATGTCTAATCTAATGTATGTGGCACCAATGAAAACTAGGTAAAAGACTTGCTTTTCCAACAAGTTAAGTTTCACTCCTAGCACAAAAGTTCTAGACAGTTTTAAAATAGAACCAGGTCAAACTAATAAGGACTCTGGAACGTAGGGGCTTTTGACCATTTATCCAATAAAACACGCCAGTATGCATGCGTGTATTAAAAAATTAGTAGTTTGAACCAGCCGGTCACTATACCAATTTGAAGTACTAATAGTCGTAGAAATAGTGCGGAATCAGTATAATCATCTTGCAAATTGCAATCATATTATAAAAAATAATGAATTTTACACTGATTATTAGTTAGTTATTACGTACTTAGTTTGACATATGTGGGAAAATGTGTTGTTTATTAACTCTTCTCCTATAGGATGTAGATAACTTCTTGAACCTGACATGCGTGGCGAGTGTAATGCTGAGTTAGCTGTCTATATTTTTTTTTCCATAACGATTTTTCATAACCTTGTTTTGTTTTGTTTTTTAAATAACATATGCAAGACTTGCTTGAGTCTTAAATATAAGACTTGCTTGATAGATGATCTTAGATCTAAATATTGAATATATTTCTAATTTTTGTAAATGTTTACCCTAAATTATCCCTAATGATATTCCATTATTGGTGTTGTAAAAAAAAACATGAGATATTAACTAACATCATTTATATAATCAAATTATATAAATAAGTTTTATATTTTGGAGTAGAAAGAATAATAAGATAATATCTGTGCACAATAAACAATTCCTCTGGTTAATATATGGAAGTTTTCACTTATAATATTCACCTTAAATAGTTGATGTCTCCTTGTTTTTATGCAGGTACACCTTTTCACATTTGAGTATCTCTCTGGATCGTTTCTCTTCACATTCTCTCAGAATTTCTTCTTGAACAATCTCCCTTGTTTCCATTAAGATGAATCCTCAAGCACTTAAACTTCGTTTGAGTTCATTTTTCTCCCTCCTTTTCGCTTCTTCAACATTGAATCCATTCCATCACCAATCTTCTTCTCCTTCTCCTTCTAACAAAACTCCAGAAGCCACTGATTCTGATATAAGTGTGCCGCCACGTGGCAAGGGTATATCTGAAACTAGGGTTTCTTATTTTTCATGCCCTAATAATTCTCTCGATACCAGCACACAGATTTCTCACTCAGCAGAAGAAGAAAAGAGAAACGATGAGCTTCTCGCTGAAACGACAAGTGAAGGTACTTCATCATCTTTTGCATCAAAAGACTCGTTCCCTGAATCTAAAACGACACATATTCCACAATTTGAAAATGAAACGAGAATGAGAAACAACTTTAAAAGTAAGTTCCTCCATGTGATGGAGATAATGGATGAGCAGGATTTGGGGAAGCATTTCTTGGGTCTTTCCATTCCCACCGGAGTTGGACTTGTCGTCTCAGCTAGCTCACTTGTTAAAACCACTGAGATTCAAATCATTGTGATCTTACTCTCATTTTCCATAGCTTTTATTTGCAACGGCCTCCTTCTTAGAAAGAGTTATAACAAACTTTCTACTTTGATTCTAATATCAGGAGTTGCTTTGATGATGTTGTCGTTTTATTCCCTTGTTTCTTGTTACTTACCTAATTATTACCTTAAATTGATCCCCTTCTTTTGTTGGCTAGTTTCTCTGGTTCCATTTGCTTTATATAGTTGGGCAAACTTCGAAAGAGAGAGGATGAAGGACCTTGAAAAGGGAGAGTTAATTATTGGGAAAACTAACATGCAGTCCCACATAAGCAATTAATCTCCAAAAAGTCTCTTAACAACTAAGCAGCATGTCGACAATGATATGAGGATTTGGTGCAACGGGTCAAGACATGTTGACAAATTCAAGGGACTTTTTAGTTATTAAATTGCTTATGTGGGACTGCACAGTAATTTTCTCAATTAGCAAGGATATGCCCTGCTATCAGCTCATTTATGTATCTGCTTTTTGTGTATATGTGTGTAATTATATCTTTGTCATTTTGTATTTTGAAATAAAAGAGTTCGGCTTTGGTAACTTTGTTTCTTCCGACTTCGCACAAATGACTATTTGAAGCATTCGGAGGAAGATAAAAGGATAAGGGTAAAGAACTGCAATAAGCAGAGCATATGACCTGACACACAATTAAATCATTGTGTCTGGTTTCATTATTAATTAGTTTGGTTAGTACATAGCTCTCAGCTGGCGTGTGAGGCTTCTCTGCAAAATGGATGTAAAGCATGCATACTTGTATCATGGGAGAGTTTTTCAGTTTTTTAAACTATATATTACTGTTGAGTCCAGCATTGGCAGCTACTGAACCCACCATGTTGGGCACCCCAGGGGCCCCTCTCGAGGTCACCCCGGTATTGGCAAGCCCAACTCAGGTATTGTAGCCCAGTTGGGGGTAGCTCTCGCATACCCGACCAAATGCTGCAGCATTTGTGAGAGGAGGCCGTGTCATTGGCGCACCCACGGGTTCGATCTCCCAACCAAGCACTTTATAGGCATTCTAGACGCCTCGCTTATCACCACTTGAGCTGCAGCTCAAGTGGTGATAAGCGAGGCGTCTAGAATGCCTATAAAGTGCTTGGTTGGGAGATCGAACCCGTGGGTGCGCCAATGACACGGCCTCCTCCCACAAATGCTGCAGCATTAGGTCGGGTATGCGAGAGCTACCCCCAACTGGGCTACAATACCTGAGTTGGGCTTGCCAATACCGGGGTGACCTCGAGAGGGGCCCCTGGGGTGCCCAACATGGTGGGTTCAGTAGCTGCCAATGCTGGACTCAACAAAAAGGCGCTTTTTGGGGAGAGCACAGCAGTATACCGTACTCCCCGAATGGGCCCCCGCTGCCACGGTACTGGGCCCCGCATTACCCAGAGGTCCAATGCTCTCTCGAGCTTCTTCCCCAGGCTGCAGCCCTAGTGGGATTCGAAGTCGAGACCTCTGGGATATCATCCCCCTTAAGGGGATGGCCTTCACCACTTGAGCTGCAGCCGTAGTGGGATTCGAAGTCGAGACCTCTGGGATATCATCCCCCTTAAGGGGATGGCCTTCACCACTTGAGCTGCAGCTCAAGTGGTAAAGGCCATCCCCTTCGGGGGGTGATATCCCAGAGGTCTCGACTTCGAATCCCACTAGGGCTGCAGCCTGGGGAAGAAGTGCGCTCTGAAGGCCATCCCCTTAAGGGGGATGATATCCCAGAGGTCTAGACTTCGAATCCCACTAGGGCTGCAGCCTGGGGAAGAAGCGCGAGAGAGCATTGGACCTCTGGGTAATGTGGGGCCCAGTACCGTGGCAGCGGGGGCCCATTTGGGGAGTATAGTATACTACTGTGCTCCCCTCAAAAAGCGCCTTTTTTTTTGTTGAGTCCAGCATTGACAGCTACTGAACCCACCATGTTGGGCACCCCAGGGGCCCATCTCTGGGTCACCCCGGTATTGGCAAGCCCAACTCAGGTATTGTAGCCCAGTTGGGGGTAGCTCTCGCATACCCGACCCAATGCTGCAGCATTTCTGGGAGGAGGCCGTGTCATTGGCGCACCCAGGGGTTCGATCTCCCAACCAAGCACTTTATAGGCATTCTAGATGCCTCGCTTATCACCACTTGAGCTCAGCTCAAGTGGTGATAAGCGAGGCATCTAGAATGCCTATAAAGTGCTTGGTTGGGAGATCGAACCCCTGGGTGCGCCAATGACACGGCCTCCTCCCAGAAATGCTGCAGCATTGGGTCGGGTATGCGAGAGCTACCCCCAACTGGGCTACAATACCTGAGTTGGGCTTGCCAATACCGGGGTGACCCAGAGATGGGCCCCTGGGGTGCCCAACATGGTGGGTTCAGTAGCTGTCAATGCTGGACTCAACAATTACCTCATATGTAAATATAAGAACTAGTTCAGAACTAATTTTGGCATTAAATATAAGAATTTTTTTTTTCATTTTTTATATATATTATATTTATTATTTTGGTTTAATATAACTTTTGGTCCTTGAACTTTCAGTTAATTTTGGTTTTTGTCCGTGAACTTTAAAATCAGTGGTTTTAGTCCTTGTACTTTCGATCAATTTTGGTCTTGGTCCCTGAACTTTGGATTGGTGGTTTTAGTCCCTCAACTTTGTACCATTTATAACCATTGGTCCCTGATTTTTCAAGTATTTTTTAAAGTTCAGGGACCAAAACCAAAATTGACTTAAAATTCAGGAACCAAGACCAAAATTAACTGAAGTAATAAATAAAAAAAATTACTAACTTTGATTATATTGGTGTGAATGATTAAAAATTCGATTTATTATCTTTGTAAATTTAATTGAATAGGGTCTATTTTACCCTTCACATACAAAGATATTAATTTCTTGTAATGAAAGATTCTTCCATGAACGATTGTTTCATCATTGTTTGTCAAGCGAAAATAACTCATACATTCATTATACTCACTCTAATTCTAATTAAAAGATCAAATTGACTTTTTTGGAGAAATTAATTATGTAAAATAAATCACTTAAAATTGTTCATATTTATCTTTTTTCCTCAAAACTAATTTGATTTACTTATAAACTAATGTATAATCTACTTATATATAGCATATGTTAACACTTCGTGGTCTATTTTGCTTCCTTAATCTCCACAAAAAAATCAACTTAATCTTATATTTAGGACCGGAGGGAGTACTTATGGGTGATCAAGCTCTCATTATATGTGAGTCAAACTCACAGTCTTTTACTTCAAAAATATTTATTAGTGTGATTGGAACTGAAGGTCCAACTTCTTTTAATCAAAGATATACTCCAGTCATTATATATCTTCCTTATATATGTATATATTTAAAAGAATTATAACAAGGGCCAATAAAGGGACTTAATTAAAAGTCCTAATAACAAGTGCGAAGTACAAACAGAAGTCATTTCTTACACTGATATTTGCTATTGTATGTTCCTCAATTGTTAGTTATTGGACTTCTAAGTGATTAACTCTTTTCATGACCCCTAATTTTGATTTCCCTATTTCTTCTACATCTTCTTTTGAGTCTCACTAACGTAGGAAAAGGCCTGGCATGGCCAATTTTAAAGAGCCCCGCCGACGCAGCATTTTTTATATAGTTCTTATCTTTAAATATAAAATATAATATTGTGGGACTACCATTTCAAAACTAACATATGGGAGTGACGAGGATGACAGTTATTTCTTCATTATCTATTATTTATTTTTCCTTTTTGGGACTTTATCTTTTATTTTCAACCAATGGGCAGTTAACTATTCAAAAAAGCAAATGACTATTTCCATGGAAATTGATCTATCACAACAATACAAAATAAGATCCTACTTATTTTGAAAATAAGCTCCCTTTTAGCCATGCTTCAAGAATGCACCCAACATTCCAGAAGGTAGAGCATGTATGGATAAATTTTAAAAATAGCTTCAGATAAAAAATAAAAGTGATTGTAGGAAATAAATTTTGAGTAAAACGATTTTGATAAAGTTTTGGATTATTTTATTACAAATCTCAAGATTTGTATGAGTTTTATATGTATTTAGGAGAGTTTTATCATATTTTCATTGCAATTATGGTACATATTTAGCTTATTTTGTATTTTAAGTCCTTGCATTAGATTAGTGCAAATTAGGGGGAAAATTGTCATTATTAGTGATTAAGTGTATTCAAATTGATTTTCTAAGACAATTGATACTTCTCTTAGCTTACGTGAATTTTAATTGTCGGTGATTTAGGAGTTCAAAGAAGGTAGCTTGAAGGAGAAATGAAACAATTTAAAGCTCCTACCACAGAAAATGTCTATTACAGTGCTTAGTGGCCTTTTGCGGCGCTTTTTTAAACAAGCGCCGCATTAAGTTGCCCTAGCGCGGCGCTTATTATAAAAAGCACCGGGTTAGGCTTAACCTATCCCGACATTTACTAAATTAAGCACAGGGATAGGCCATTTATTTAAAAAATAAATAAATAAAACAGATAGGCTTAACGCGACACTTAAAAAGCACCAGTTTAGGCCTGTATAAGCGCCGCGTTAGGCATCCTATAGCGGCGCTTATTTTCAAAGGCACCGCTATAGGGATTTTTTAAAAAAATTAAATCCTTTATTCTATTTATGAAATTGGTGGGTGAAAATATTGTATTTGGGTTTTTGATATGAAATTGGTGTAAAAAGTGTATATTTTCAAAGCAAATTAAAAGAGATTGGACTAACACGGGAGATTTGGATTAAATGGGATGGATATCCTTGGTAAATGGAGACTTTAATAATCATTACTTGAAATCATTTTTGGGGAAGTTCTTTGGTTAATTAAAATGATTTATAAAGGAATCCCTCTAGGTTAGCCTTCGGTTGAGTGGATTAGTACCGGAATATCGCTTACTAATCCCTCCAATTCCAAGTTAATTATCCTCTATAACCAAGACTTTAGGATTGAAATTCAATGCCCCTCACGCAATTTAACACATTCAAGAGCCAATTTCCAAATACAAGTACTTGACACCATGATCCACTAAGTGGAAATCCCCAAATAGCACAAAATCTTAACTAAAACATAGATTTGAACAACATTCAAGTCAATGAAGAACAATATCAAGTATACATAAATGAAAATATAGCTAAGAATGTTTCTACCACTCTCAATCAAAAGATAAACAAGAGAAATTACAACCTAATGTAAAAACAAGCCCTAGAATCCTAAAAACAAGCTATTCATAAGGAATGGAGAGTAGGAGAACAAGAACTCCCCTAATGAAGCTTCAAGCTCATGTTGCCATCTCTATCACCAAGAATATGGCTCCTTAGTTACTGCTTCTCATGGAGGAATCACCAATAAAAGGAATGGAAGTGGAAGCCATGGATGATTTGGAGTGAAGATAGAAGATGAAATGGTAGGGTTGTTAACCTCATGAAATTCATGCCATTTTAGCACATTTTCCTATATAATTCTTAAACTTTTTGGATGGATTTATACATATTTTAATGTACACATAATAGGAAAATGTGCTAAGTTGATATCTGGGTTAAAGTCATTGAATTCTTGATTTAAATGCCAATATTTTATCCTCTTTTTATCAACTTTGGCTTTTGTAGATTTAATTGCTTGTTAGTGGTTGAAGCCAATCAATTAAGCCACATTTGAGTTGCATATGAAGCTAAAGTAAAGGAGCAAGAAGTGGAAAAGAAGATTTAAAGCAATCAAAAATTAAACCTTAAAAAAAGAGTCTACAGAAAGTTATTGGTCACAGCCAAAAGCATAGGTAAAATTCCTGGCCGCAGCCAAATCCAGAAAAATTATAGGCAAAGAGTTATTAATGGCCGTAGCCAACTAGTGCAGGCAACAATTTTGGCCGGAGGCAAAATACTGACAGAGTGTGAACAGTGAAATTATCAGCTCAAAAATTAGGTTTAAAAAAACCCAACTCACACAAAAACACATTCTTTTGAATTGGGATTTCTTTGGGGACTACTTGGGATCATTTCTAAGCTAGGTTTTGAAGATTTTCAAGGAGATTCAAGTGGAAATTGAAGATTTGAAGAGATTCAATCTCATTTACCTTGGTTTTTCTTGTTCTTCTCTCTTTCTTCTCTGAAATTTCTTCCATGGCTGCTCTTATTTTCTAGATTTGTATGTTCTTCTCCATGAGTGGCTAAACTTCCATTCTATGATTATTTTGAACCTTTGTATGGATTAAGACTTGATTCTCCCTCTCTTTTGGTAGTAAATGATATATATGTGTGGATTTTATCCTTCTCTTCATGCTGGGTGTTTGGCCACCATTTAGTTTGATTTGTTCATGTGGGTTTGACTTGAGAGATGTAATCCATGTGTAGAACTTGGTTAAAATCATGCTTGGCTTGAAATTTACATGATAAATGGAAAGTTTGTTGGTAAAATAGAGATATTTTTACTAACCTTGCATTGTCACATTAGGGTTGGGTTTCAAAGGAGATTTTCATTATTTGTAGCAAGAGATTGTGCATTTTAGTGAAAAGATAAACTTGATTTTGACTTGAGAGAGCTTAGTAAAGTGCATATGAACCCTAGACAAACACATATATTCATGGAAAATAACATTTGAGAAGGGGTTCTTCATGTCTTATGAAATGCAAAGGGGATAAATAATCCTAAACCCCATTTAATCCTTAAAGTCAAAGAATCCATTGTTTTTATCACTTTCTATTTTTTAAAAATAGATTTTCAACATTTCATTACACCACCAAAAATATTTTCTTAGTTCAACTTAATTGAATTCACTTAATCTTTTGTTTGGTCAAGATTTTAATCCAAATTCCAGTGGGAACGATATTTTATACTACTTACGATCCGTGCGCTTACGGTTAACGCTTGACGTCGAACAAGGGTTAAGAGAAAATAGGGTAGGAGATGAAGTTAGGATGGATAGAATGAAGGGATTAAGGCATTAGGTCGAAATATATGTGAGGAAATCGGGTCTAGGTCATTTTGGGTCAAATCATATTAATGGGTACCCTAAAAACCTGAAATATCAGCTAGATTTTGCATAAGAAATTAAAAATCGCGTGTCCGCGGCAGACTAGACAAAGAGGGGGGAAACGCTCTCTGTGTCTGTCGTGGCGAGCAAGGCAGGGAAGTCTCTCCTTGTTTTGTCTGCCACCGGTCTTCTAACTCTCGAAAGCTCCCCCAATTTTTGCTCATTCTTCATCCAAACTTCTTCCTTTCACCTTGAATTTTTTTTTGGTCCTTGGGCAACCCTACAAGTAAAAATTGGAATAAACAAGGATAAAAAAGGCTTAGAGATCAATTAATACAAACTAATATCTGATTATGGCTAATTAACCTCATTTTCATGTTAATTCCACTTAAAAGCCTATGATGTTCAATAAGCTCATATAGACCAAAATTACATCTTAAATATATTAAAAACCTCATTTTTAACATAACAAAACCACACAAACCCAAGGATTTGTCACAACGTCTCGTCAGGCAAAGCCACATAGACACTCATCGTTTACTCACCCTAGCTGGGCGCGCGGTAATGAAGGAACCAGATTGAGAGCTCTCTTTTAATTGTATGCCCAACTTGTGGCCTCGCCACAGCGAGGACATCACATAAGTGCTGTTGTGCGTTTTGTCGTGACACGTGACCCGAATATGTTTCTTACCTTCTTGACCCGATTCAGGCCTAGTTAGCACGACTTTCTAGATTAAACTAAGTATCTTTTGCTAGCCACAGTACTAGTCTCTCATTCTCTCCATTTATCACCATTTTCATTCCACTTCATCTACCTTCAATTTCCTCCATTTTCCCACCATGGCTACAAGATTGGATATTGGAGTTGTTGGGCTCTTCTTTATGAGTAGCTATATGCCCACTTATGAACTCTTGAAGATTCATTGGAGATTGATTGAGCTCATGTTCTTCCTATCATCATATGGGAGTCTTGTTCTTTCCATTTTCTCTTTGTATTTATGATTTCCTAAGTCTAGGTTATTCATTTATGCGTTTGAAATTTGGATCATGTAATTAATATTTACATTAATTGAGTTTGTTGTGATTTGGGTTTGTAATGAGGATTTGATCGAACTCATCAATATATCGTCATATATATGTTCTAAAATATTTCCTTGAATTCCCTCTAATTAACATGATATTGTCAGGTATTTTAATTTGATTAAGATTGTAAATGTATAAATTTTATATAAGATTCATTGTACAGACCATCGAAACATCAATTAATAGGTTTATATCATTCTTTAAATCTCCAAATCCGAATTACTCAACCTCAATAATCACCAAGCACACACATATTGCGCATAATCCTAACTCCCAAGCTGTTTTTTTTTTTAATAAGAAAACACTTGATGGGGAGTTCAAATACACCCTTCAAAGGAGTTCAAATGCACCCTTCCAAAGACAGAAACCCTGTCACAAATTCCTCACAACCGAATCCACATCCATCAACATGCAATAACATAATGGACATCTAATCCACTAATGTAATACTAATTTTATAATTTAGTGAGCTTCTAGACTTCCTTTAAGCCTTTTGTTCAAATAATCTGAAGCCTCACAGACCAAAACAACACGCGACACATTTGGTTAATACAATAAAAGAGCACACCAAACACATGCAACACCCATTGTCCCAATTTTAAGCTTTAATTTACACATACCAATCCCCGGCCCACCTCCCCACATCGCTAAATCCTTCCTTGATTAAACCAAGATTCAGTCGTTTTATGCTCTCAAACAGCCCACAAATAATGACATTACAAGAGAAGAGAATGATGGGATGGGATTCATGACACTCACCTTAATCCAGAATCAAGATTGCATGTGCGAGTTCCAATTTCATCTCCTTCTTGGATGATGGCTTCCTCTAGTTCAACCTCTCCCTCTCTCCCTTTCTTCAGAAACAGAACGGAAGATGAAAGGGTGAGGTGAGGCTGAAGTATATAAAGGAGCATTGGACTATTTTACCCTTCTAGCATATATAATGTTGTTCATAATTTAATCCTTTTCCTCGTATTTCCTCTGGCTCATCATAAAAATCTGATTATCCTTTCCTTTTGAGTCTGGTGGAGCACGACTACTGCTGTGTAAATTGGGCTTAGTCTTGGTCCAAGCTCATTGTTGGGCTTGGGGTAGTAAAATTGCCATTTCACCCCTTCTTTATGGGAGCCTTATTTCCAAATAAATTCCAAAAATTTATCCTTATTGCTCTTTAAGGATTTTCTCCCTTAATTGTCCTCCTCAAACCTTGAAATAATTTCCCTAAAATTCCTAGACTAAAAATTAACCTTTAACTATTTTTCTTTAATTATTCTAATAAAATAGACTATTAATCCTTAAAAATACCTGTGACTTCATAAATTTATTTATAATGCTTTTTCATTGCTAAATACTGCCTAAAGATTTCAAATAACTCCTTGTTTCTTATTTTCCAAAATTTTGGGGTGTTATATTAGGCATATAGGTTACTAGAAAATTATTTACTCTTTCAAAACTTTTGGGGCATCATTTAAGACCCTCAACCCTTTTAAGAAGTGGAATTGGAATTTTTTATATAGGTGTCTCTTTTGACCGATTCTAAATCAAGATGTTTAAGCCAACTTAACATGAATTTTTTGGCACTTATTCTGCTCCAAAATATATGATGTATTTGAAGAGTTTGTTTTTTTATCCTAAATATATTATTTATTTCTAAGTTTTGTTCATTTTTTCCAAATTACTCTCATTATGCTTCTTCAACAATGATCAAGTAATGAAGAGAGGGAAGGGTCAAGAGGAATATGATTGGGTGTTTTAAAAAAAATATGACATATTAACTAACATAATTATCATTAATCTAAACAAATAAGCTAAACATGTCTTATATTAAAAACCGGATATTATATATCTTCAATTCTTTCTCTAATTGGCCAATTTGAGACGATTTTCAATATATTATAATACTTTACTACTTTAACTTTTGTTTACCTAACCTTGCATTTCTTTTTGGGCCTTAGATGCATGAAGTATTCCTTTTTTGGGTTTTAGTCCAAATGTCTCTGATATTGTGATTTTTTTTTTTTTTTGTTATATAGCATATACTGGGGCTGTCTTTTCATTAAATTAAAATAACTTGAGTCCATATGATAGACTTAACGTTACCTTCCTTTAATCATGTCTTTAATTAATCAACGTATCTATGTTTATGATTGTTATGATGATCTTTTATTTGTAGACAAGTCCAATTAAAGATAAAAGTTTACATAATAAAAGAATATTTATTAGCTGGTCATTAAGTGTCTCAAGGCAGAAATGAGGGTCCTCCAAATGAACAGCATGCCCACAATCGGGAACCTCAACCACTTCATAGATATTATTGCATTTTTCCTTCCCTGAGCACATTGTGTTTGATCATTGCCTCTGTAATTTTCTTGAATTTTGTATCTTTCTCTCCGTACATGAGCACAAGAGGCATCCTGCAATTCTTCCAATCTTCCCACAATGAACTGTCATGCAGGGAGAGGAGAAAACAATGAAATTAAGGGGGAATAGACACTTTTTGCAATGGTGGGTTGACTTTTACTGAACAAAACCTACAGGATTAGAGTAAATTACATAACGCTAATGGCAGATCACCAATTCGCTATAGAAAGTTTTACATGGGCATTGAACAAGAAGTCAATAAAATATTCTAATAGTACTGCAGGTCGAACCTAGGATCAGTAGTTTATATCAGATAGCCAATAAAAATAAAGCAATTCTTTCATATTAACTCGTGTAGCCCGTGAGCAACCATGGAGCATGCCCTGGAATCATCTTTAGCTGCACGTATTTTCCTAGCCAATTTATCCATTAACCCAGGGCTCCCAGATAGTAGGACAGCTGCTATAACCTTCATAAAAGTTTAAATTATCAATCAAGCGAACAATTCTTAAAGGAAAAAAAAACACCAGATATAACTGTATATCTTGTAACCATATTTCAATAATGCCATGTATAATGCAATCCTTGCTTCCATTGAATACTCAACAAGGGTAACATTTTCCGGAGCGATATGATAGATTAGGTTATGTAATAAGCCAGCAACAATCTCCAGAGATAAACACAGTTGCTGTCCTACATCTTAATACTAATATTAACACCGTACATAACTGGCCTTTCTAGGTAAACTGGTTACAGTTGTCCACGCGCCATCAATTTTGTCTTGCTCTCTCTCCCCTCCATCTCTCTTCTTTCCTCTTATTTTAATAGCAAAAGGCATTTTTAATTTCCTAATCTCCCCCGCTAGCTAGCTAGGGTTTTCCGTCGTCATTACCAGCACGGACATCAATAAGACCACATAGGTTAGCATCGCCGACATCGCTCTCTTGATGGCCTTGTACTCATTCCTGGCCGCCGCTTTAGAATTAAGGATTGGCAACTCCATCCGAATTTTCATTATCTGTATGATATTAAGATGTGATTCATTTATGTTACAGATGATGGAGACAATGATTTGCAGCATGAAGGAGTCAATTAGTTCCCCACCACCACCTACACAATACTCTCCTGTAGGTCACTAACTCATGAATAATGGCAATATGGTGATATCAGGGGGTCTTGAAGTTCAAAATGCTCAAACAATTGATATGGATCAAGTGATGACAATGGAAGATGAAGGGAGCATGGTTGCTGATTCTTCTATCTCATTTGACTGAATCATATATACATTTTGGGGTAAATTGATGAGAAGAAACAGTTTTTCATCTGAGGGGTGTGTGTTTGTGTGTGTGTGTGATTTAATCTTTATTACTAGCTAATATCATCACCAATCTGTATCCTTTTCTGTTGGTTTAGAGGGTCCGGTCCTGTGGTTCAAAACACCCTCCCACACAATACCTCAACCACAAACAATCAGCTGTTGAAGAGTTCATATATATGTCTAGTTGCTAATGCCTCTACGGCTCTACCCCATTCCACTGAATTTTGGTAGGAAATGTTGAGAAACAAACTGTTTTGCATTTCATCCAAGCTAAGTGTGTGCCAATTTGTCATCTTTGATTACATGCTATCATTTGGATTTTGAAATTTTGTATCCTAGCTGTTCAATTAGCTAGTTTCAGTAATACGTACGAGTCCTAGCTGGTAGTGTGTACCTTGGTGTTATGGAAACGAAACACTAGTTCGGCTTTGATATCTATCATCTTCTTGTCCCATCCAATTGCACACATAAAATGACTATGATTGACGATGTATTCGGAGAATTTATATACATGCATGTCTTGAATGTTAGATCTAGCTTGTTGTGTTATTTAATTTCCTTCTAATTAAGTATGACATCTCAACTTCTTATCTCTCTTAGTTATAATTTCCCCCACACTGCCTTAATTGGTTTCACGGCTTTAACTCACTCTCTTTATTTGTCACATCTCATTTACTACTCTAGGAAAAGTGACACATATACTTCTTTACAAATTAGCTAGTATATTGACAAATAACTGATTCCTTAACCCATTCTTTTTATTTTTGTCACTATAAATTGAGTTAACCATGCATACGTGACTAGAGGGAGTAACATTGTTTCATTTGAGTCAGGATCACTTGACTATACATAAATAACATCATAATTTGAAGCATTTGGAAACTGAAGAGGTATAGATTAAAGAGTAAAAAGAATCAGTGCAATTAAATATATAGCACATAACGCATACCTCACATACACGAATAAATAACCCCCGGCCCCTTCCAGATCTCTGAGTAGCATATATGCAAACTTCTATGCAATGGAACAGTTCTTCAAAAATGATTTAGTCAATAAGAAGCTAATAAATACAGTACGCATGGATGGCAAATTTTAATTATCACTAAAAGAGTCATGTTATGTTGTCTACCTCAATATACTGCATCCCACAATCTTTCACAAAAGAGCTGAATTCCATGGCTTCTTCATAAGTCCATCATCGATTTTCATCTGCATGGATGCCAATCTGGTAAATGGCGGGATATTAGATAAGGAATATATAGGGCAGGGTATGCAATTCCCTAAAAACAGATTAGGATATGCTGCGTTGAAGTCTCATAATACACAAACTTCATAGCACTTTTTGAAGTATCAAACACAAGATCATAAATATAGTCATAGCTATAAAAAAAAATGAATAGTCAGTCAAGATTGAATATTCTTGTTGCCTCCCTATGCTTAAGCCGAACAGAATCTTTGGTAGACTCTGCACATCATGTTGATGAGAATAATCTGTTTTCCATTCCCTGTGAATGTACAATTTCATCTTTATGAGTATCATTCATTTGGACTTTGAATCCACTTTCAAAGCCTCCTGAGTTACTTGTATGTATCGTTGAGGACTCTTCTCGCCATGAAAGTGTTTGATGCTTTGCACAGCCAGAAACTGTGGACCGTTAGATCTGATTGGACAATTGAAAGACGATTCCTGCAGCTAGCGAGCATGATCGGGAAAGCTAATTGAATCTCTTTGTATGAAAGATTATAGCTAAATAATTGATATCATATACTCATAGACATGTAATAAACTGGAAATATGCACATGTTAATCACCTTCGGAAACAATCCTGCTGCCTCTCCGATCGTCCATAAGAGGTCGCCATTAGCTTTATTCTCATTCCTTCAACTATAATATACAACTATATATACAGTTGACCTTCAGAAATGATGAAAATGAAGTATTAATATATGGAATAAATAATATATGTCATATATTCTTAATACAAAACTACCTGTAGATGATGTTAAATAAATTTGATCGATCTGTCTATTTATACAAACCATTAAAACAAAAAAAGCTTTATGTTTCTTCTCCCAAGAAAATACCAATATATATATACATATGCGCAATCTGTCGAGTTACGAATTTGATGTACAAATATAATATTATGGATTGACTCTTCAATTATTGTAATCATAAAGTCACCTCATGTTACAGGAGATAGAGGGTTCGATTCCGCATAGGGCCAATAAGGCCTCCTTTCCAACTCGGAAAGAAAACAATGACATTCAAACAAGTGAGAACTAATTCTCATTATATCTGAGTAAGAATTTCAAACCAATTTTTCCTTTTATTCTTTTATGTTTCAATCTTCAAAAATATTTCGATAAAAAATTAAACAATATTTATACACACAGAGAAACCATTGAAAAACTTATTGCCACATTTATTTACACAGTGTGATAGAGTGCCGCTTGTCAGCTTGTGTATGAAGATGTACGTAAGTAGGACGCATTAGCTTTTCATGCATGCGGATAATGACAATGATAGAAATCCAATAAGGTTTTGATACAGCAATATTTATATACGTTACCCGGAATTTGATCTTTAATTATGTTTGTAAAAAACGATTTTTATTGTATAAGATTACTAATTTTTTTGTTGACCAAACTAAGATTTACTAATTGAAAGTTTATAGATTTTTATAAATAACCTAATAAATATTTTATGTTTATATAATTTGTATCAACCAAATTTATAATTATTTTTTGTTTTCAGATAAGTCCAATTAAAATAATTATAGTCATGGAAATCTAATAACTGACTGGAATCGAGAGAGTTTAATGATTTGAAAATTCAAATTATTGCATCTTATTCTAAATTAGAACGCGGGCGTCCTAACATTTGGCTATTTTCAATTTCGTACAATCATCCCACAGATGAGGGGCCTCTCCATTATTTAAGTCCTTCTATCCATTTAACCTCCATTTAATTCAAACGTCCGTTTAGATCCAACGGCTTTACAAAAAAAAAAAAAAATCTGATCAACTTATTTTTTAAAAATAATCATTAAACAATTTTGTAAAATAAATTAATATATATAAATATAAAGTAGTCTAGGGAGTGTATTATAATATATTTTTCATGAACTAGTTGGTACTTTGTTTGATTAATTTATTTGACTATATATATTCAATTTATAAATTATACAATTGTATTTTATATGAGTGTACAAATCAATTAAGATATAAAACAATTTAAAACACTATCTAGATATTTGTTTGTACAGCCGTTGAATTTAAATGGAGGCTAAATAAATATCATTTTATCTAAATAGAGGTTTAATGGAGAGAACTTTTAATGGAGAGCCCCCTCACCTATCACCACTGGAAACTACTATATCGGCAAGCAAGATATAAGATGAAGTTAATTTTCAGTAATTCTTCTTTTGGTAACAACCATTATCTAATTCTATGCACTAATAATTCATGTTTGAGAAATTTCTCAATAAGAATTCACATGTCTTCCAATTTTTAAATCTCTCAACAAAATTTATAAATTTTTTGGTTTTCAGATAATTCCAATTAAAATAATTGTAGTTATGAGTTATGAAACACACAGATATAATATAAAGTTAATTTTCAATGATTCTTCTTTTTTATTCATAAAAAGAGTTGGTAAGTTGAGTCCTAGATGCTCAGTAAGGATCGATAAGGCATCAATAAACAATAATACTTCCTCTGGTAACAACTATTAACTAATTCTATGGGTTGATATACATAATTCACGTTTCAGAACTCTCTCAATACGAATTCGTCCATCTATATCCATACATGACTTCAACTCTAACACTTAACTTTAAAAATATCAAATCTCACTTATCCTGTTCAATTATCATTGGTCATGTAAACATAAATTTGTCACATGTAAATCTTGCTAAACAGTTTAACTATCTATTTATGAGTAGCTTATTGACTGGCATTAGTAATTCTTGTTTGTACTGCATAATGCAAGACGCTACATGGAGTCATGAGGTTACAAATATTTATAACCTAGTCATGAAGCGTTTCAAGGCAGAAATAACTTAACTAAGGGAGATCAAAAGTTTTATGTGTTTATAGCATATGATATGATGTTGGTAAGGTAAAAAAAGCATATGATGTTGGACGACCAACATTCGTAAAAGCTCATAGTTGTTTGTTTACATAAAAAACAATATTTTTAAAAAAAATAATTAATGATCAGAAGAAAATTAATATTGAAACTATAAAAATCAAATGAGCATAGTTGACATCCATGTGTTTCTCATATATATTTTTTTAGAAAACAGAAGAAAGGCAAAAAGAAACTCCATCGCAGGCATGGCTTGCATTAATTGATATGTCTCTTCCCTGTGGCTGTATTGTCAATTACAATCAACAGGGTTTCTGCAGCCATACCCTCCATACGATATATCGACCTTGTGTTCAGATCTAATGGTCCACAATTAGAGGCTCTTTAATTTCTTATTTCTGATATAATTGATTTCAGTTTTTCCATTTCATACACACATATACATATCTTCATTTTATAACAGTTAGATATTTAATTTTTATAAATTAAGAACTTAAATTTAGTTATTCATACTAAAAATGTGTATTAATTTTCTTAAAATAACAAGTTCTTTTACTTATATTGGAAACTCAACATTGATTGCAAATATTGACTGTACGTATTTGTAAGAAAAAGAGATAGTTTAAAGGGAAAACAAGAAGTAAATGAGATAAAATTGATTAATGCTTCATATTTATGAAAAAAAAACTTATCAATTAGCTCTTATATTTATCGAGAAAATTATTGTCTCTTAAA
This sequence comes from Mimosa bimucronata, assembly GCA_037074515.1. Taxonomy (NCBI): domain Eukaryota; kingdom Viridiplantae; phylum Streptophyta; class Magnoliopsida; order Fabales; family Fabaceae; genus Mimosa; species Mimosa bimucronata. Next base: position 28,277,433 of record CM073445.1, on the reverse strand, counting down.
TATAGATATATATATATTGTTTCCTCGTATACTAAATATAAGAGTTAATAGTAAGATTTTATTTTATTTGATCCTAAATGTACAAGTTCAATCACTTTGACTCCTAAGCGTATAATTTTAATTTTATTTCTCAAAATCATCATGTTGTTTGCACATATTAAGGAAGTTTTATATTAATAGAGTAATACTATCCAATGTAATAATTAAAATAAGGTCTTTAAAAAACCACCATACATTTTTTTTTACAAATAATTTAATTTTTTTAATAATTTTACAAGCTAATTAGTTATCTAACTTTGAAGGGGAAGAGGGAGCAGTAATGGAAATCATGAGACCGTAGGCACTTTCATTTTTAAAAAACACTACTTTAATAAAAGATGAAATAATTTGAGCTGGAGTATCATTTTTAGCCAGAGTTTAAATGACTTGATGCTTCTTGGAGCACACAAGAATTTATCTATTGAGGAATCTTCTTGCCATGCACTGAATTCATGCTCTGCACAGCCAGCGTTTGTCGACCGTTAGGTCTGCTTGGATGCCCAAAACTATCAAACGTGCGTTTGTGAGTTTCTCAAACATGCATGGATTCGCTTTTATTTATTTATTTATTTATTTATTTTGTGTCAAAATGGATTCGTTCTCTGTTATATGTAACCTTTCGTTAATTTATCACTTTGGTTTGGATGATGATCTACTATATATACACACTCTGTGTGTGTGTAAGCTTTGTATTTAACAAGACTACTACGAGCTTGTATTTAGGATTAGAGCTAATTTATTGATCGTATACACAAAAGATCAGACATGCAATACTAAACTGGGAATATATGAGACATAAACGTTAATTCCCTTTCGAACACGTGCTAGCTGCCTCTTCCATAGGCTTGTTTGATAGGAGAAGTAAACGGAGGGAAAAATTTTTAACTTGAATTTATAAAAATTATAAAAGTGTGGTTAAAAGTTTTTAATTAATATTTCTTATTTTTTTTATCTTACATCTTATATTTCGTAAAATATTATTCCCTACTTCTTCAATTTTCGAAAATTCAACTGACAAAAATCCCCCTCCCCCTACCTTCCCCTTTACCAAACAAATCAACCTGTTAACATATCTTCATGAGCTTTATCCTCATCGCTTTGATATTGAACCTGAGTTCGATTCATCAATGGATGAATTATCTGTTTATATACAACTATATATGGTTGACCTTCAACAATAATGAATTGCAAGTAACGGGCCGGTGGCATTAAGAATATACCTTATTGCTCAAGTAAATAATATTATACCAAGTTACCAATCGTCAAAAGAAAAATTTTATATTTCTTCCAAGAAAATACCAATATTTATCTCTCTACATATATCTGCAATTTGTCGAGTTGTGAATTGAGTGTACGGATACAATATTACTTGTTGACAGATTCTTTTTTGCAGCAGTCACCAAGTAACTTCATACATATCGTGGGCCTTGACTGATTCTCATCTGTTGACTTTTTGTTATAGGGATCGGAATCAATGATGGCACCGTTTTTTTAAAAGGATTGTAATATGGTCATACGAAATTTCACATTGTTAATATTAGAGCATTACATCAATCCAATTGCTAGAAAAAAATCAAATATGAAGTTTTTTTTAATAAGAATATGATTGTTTTATATCCTTTAGAAATTAAATTCATCGTAATGTCTTACGGCATGCATGAGGGCTTAAAACAATTATTTTTGATTTTGAATAAGTATATAGTCTAAAGTTATATAAGATTAGTTTTTCAAATGTGTGTGTATTATTATAGGGAAAACTAAAATTAGTTCTTATGGAGGTCATTTAATTAAAACCAGATCCTACAAAATCCCTTAATCACTACAAAAAATTCTGCTTTCGGCGGCGACAAAAGTCGCCACTGAAAGCATAAAAAGTCGCCGCTGAAGGTCTTCGGCGGCGACTTTTTGTCGCCACCAAGTCGCCGCCTATGTGACCGTCGCTGAAAGTATTGGCGGCGACTTTTTGGGTCGCCGCTGAAAGTTGCCTTTCAGCGGCGACAAATGTCGCCACTGAAAGTGGTTAAAAAAAATAAATAAAAATTAAAAAATTTTACCCTTTGGCGGCGACATTTGTCGCCGCCAAAGGGTCGCCGCTGAAAGCAGCAAAAAAATAAAATAATAAATTAAAGCCACATCATCACCCTATGGCCACATGGCTGATGACGTGGTGACCCTCACCCACTTGCCACATCGTGCCACATCATCCATCCCCTGCCACTTGTCATGTGTCACGTTGCGCCACATCATCACTCTTTGCCACATCGCGCCACTTCATCACCTTTTATTTCACCTCCAAATGTGCCTCTTCTAAGGTTCGAACCCATGACCACTTTATTCTTGTGTGAAGCTTCTACCAGTTGAGCTGTGATGACCTTCCATCATATTACTACAAAATTAAATATATACACACACACACATTAATATTATATGCATATATTTAATATATTAATTTAAATACATATATTATTATGATATAAATATATTATCATATTACCTATATTTAATATTTATTTATATACATATTTATTTATTCATTTAAATATTTAATATATATAGAGATAAAATATAATATAAATGTTTCTTTATTAATATAATATTCATTTTTAATAAATTAAAATGTTAATATAGTTGATATAATTTTATTAATTTAAAAATTATTATTATTTATTCATGTATAATATTATTTGATATATAATTAATTTTAATTAAATTAAAGTATTTACTACAAATTTAATAAGGAATAAAAACTTAAACTATTACCTTATTTTATTTTTCATGATAAAATAATTTATTTAATATTTTAAAATTTTAAATATTTTATATAAAAGTAAAAAAATATTTAATTAGTATTATTTGAAAAATAAACTATATGCTGAAAGGTCCCCTTCTGTGGCGATTTTATAAAGTCGCCGCTGAAAGTCCCACTTTAAATATTTATTTAGATATTTAATATATAGATATAAAATATAATATAAATGTTTATTTATTAATATAATATTCATTATTAATAAATTAAAATGGTTGTATAGTTGATATAATTTTATTAATTTAAAAATTATTATTCTTTATTCATGTATAAGATTATTTGATATATCATTAATTTTAATTAAATTAAAGTATTTACAATAAATTTAATAACGAATAAAAATTTAAAATATTACCTTATTTTATTTTTTTGGATAAAATAATTTATTTAAAATTTTAAAATTTTAAATATTTTATATAAAAGTAAAAAAATAATATTTATTAGTGTTATTTAAAAAATAAACTATATAACTTTCAGTGGTGACTTTAGTCACCTCTGAAAGTCCCACTTTAAATATTCATTTAAATATTTAATATATATATAGATAAAATATAAATGTTTCTTTATTAATATAATATTTATTTTTTAATAAATTAAAATGGTTATATAGTTGATATAATTTTATTAATTTAAAAATTATTATTCTCTATTTATTTATAAGATTATTTGATATATCATTAATTTTAATTAAATTAAAGTATTTTCTATAAATTTAATAACGAATAAAAATTTAAAATATTACCTTATTTTATTTTTCATGATAAAATAATTTATTTTGTATTTTTAAATTTTAAATATTTTATATAAAAAAATATTTATTAGTATTATTTAAAAAATAAAATACATGACTTTCCAGTCGCCGCGGAAAGTCCCCCTTTCGGCGGCGACTAATTTTTGTCGCCGCGGAAAGGTCCACTTTCAGCGGCGACTCAAATGTCGCCGCCGAAAGTGGGACTTTCAGCGGCGACAAAAAATGTTCCGCGGCGACTTTTTTAGTCGCCGCCGAAAGTCGCCACTGAAAGTCTGTTTTTTTGTAGTGAATTAATTGAAAGTTCTTTAGAATTGGATTATTTTAATTTCATAACACAAAAGACTCTTTCGCCCCTTTTAAATAAATTAAAACTCTTTGACAAAAAAATTAAGACTGGTTTAAAAAATAACCCATAAAATAAACACAATATACAAATAATTAACGAGCAGGAAATATAAATATAATTAAAAAATAATTAAAATATTTAACTTTTATAATAATCCATACTTTTAAATATACTCACTATACATTAAAATAAATATTTTTGGCAAAATTATAACTACATCTCATAGAATATAATTAATCAAGACCAGGTCACTCAATATTACTGAATTAGATTGAAGTGCTTTGGGATTTCAATTATATTTATATTAACTCGAAATATCAAATTTCACTGTTACCATTCTTCCTTGAATCCTTTCTCATCCTCCCCCTCTTATCCTTTTACTTCCACCATGGATCCCAACCTTTTATTCTTCATGTTCTCCTACTTCACTTTAGCCATTGCCCCCACGATTCATTCAGCCTCTACTCGAACCCTCCTCCTTCTCTAGATCCTCCTTGCAAATCCTGGTTCATGCATCACTTCTTCATGGGCTAAGATGGCGTAGGCGGCGGAGGTGACAACAGCAAGAGGAGGAGGGGCGATGCGTGAAGAAGTGTTGAATGGATAGAATCGGAATATTAACAAAATGGCATGGGTAATCTAGTCAAATTAATGTATTAAATTTTTTTTCACCCCTAAAAAAGGGGGACAACTATTTCATTTTGAAGTTCTGAGTAAAAGAATTAATATTAGACAAGTACTAATAAATTGATAATGATATTTTTCACTTGTTAATAATGACATTTTCACTTATTAATATTATCGTTAACAACTATTGGGACTTGTTTTATATTAATTCTTTTTGTTATGACCTCTATGCAAGTGTACCAAAAAATAACCCCACTTTGGGAGGTTTTGGAGGTAGATAGAGGGGTAAAACCAAAATTTCCTACCCCTCGTTCCTCCATATTTTCCAACCAAACGCACTCACACCTTGAACGCTTCCCTCCCAAGAAAAAGAACCCCAAACTAAACTGAGCCTTAATGTTCTATAAGGGCTTGTAACTAGGGTAAATTTTGGGCAATCCTAGTTGTACAGTACTCTATATCCCGAGAAGTGAAGTGGATGAATACTCCATTTTAGTAGGCGTCGTCATCACCGGAGTTGCCTGCAAGAAAAATGCAACCAAACTTCCAGAGTAAGAACTGGTTAAGGTACACTCAAGAAAATCAAAGGTCACAATTTCAACCTCAAAGGTCACAATTTCAACTATTATGTCATTAAACGTTAAACAAAATGCTTACTGAGTATTTGGCAAAACATTAATTTTAATTAGAGGAGTTTCACTTTTCATGTGCTGTGCATAAAGCAGTTGTATGATTAAAAAGGAGGAAAAAACTAAAGTTCAAAATACTACTAGCTAGTGTTCATCAATATGCGCATTACTGCATAAAGTGATTTATTTTATGCTTATTTTTATCCTTACTCAATGATTATTTACCATCAACGGATTCAGGTGTCATTTACACATTCTTGACGATTCCTAATAGTTATATATAAGGTGTCATGTCTTTAACGGTTTTTTAAAAAAATTAAAAGCATCAAATAATGATGTTTCTAGTAGCTTGGATTTGGGACGTGGCTGTATTAATTCACTGGACTGTTTTTTAAAGACCGTCAAGCATATTAACCTTACTCAACAATCAAACAACTAAGGGCTTGCTTGGAATATCAGCCCTCAAAAATAGTTTTTCAATCATGATTCAGGGTGTTCAAGGTAAATAAACATGTTTATGATAAGCAACACAAAATAAGTACTTAAAAGAGTCAAGTGACATGAATCACATGAATTTTACGGCTAAAGGGTTGTTATGAAAACAGTCAAATAACAAAACAATTATTGAACAGATTCTATTTTAACTATAAAAATATTGGATTAATATAACGTTTAGTCCTTGAACTTTCACTCAATTCTCTAAACTTTAAAATTGGTGGTTTTGATCCTTGAACTATATATGGTCAATTTTGGTCTTGTATTGGTCCCTAAACTTTAGATTGGTGGTCTTGATCCCTAAACTTTGGGCCATTTATAACCATTAGTCCCTGATTTTTTAAAGTTTTTAAAATGCTTAGGGACCAAGACCAAAATTGACTAAAATAAAATTTAAGGACCAAGACCAAAATTAACCGAAAGTTCAAGGACCAAAACCATTGATTTTAAAGTTTAGGGACCAAGACTAAAATTGACCAAAAGTTTAAGGACCAAAACTATTTATTTTAAAGTTAAGGGATTAAAACCAAAATTAACCGAAAGTTTAAGGATCAAAAGTTGTAACCCAAAAATATTTTCTTAAACCCTGTTAAGCATCATTCCTAGAGTTGAGTCTCGGTGTTTGTAATTCAAAATAGCTCACATTCATGTATTGAGGCAGGAGGTGGTCATTAGAATTAATGGTTATGAACTATTGAACTCTGAAACTATCTTCTGGTTTTCAACTCTTGCTTATTCAAAAATCGACTTAATCCCCCTACTTAGGTTACAAGTTAGCGTCACCTAGCTCGGCTCTGCAATTTTCTACTCTAAAATGAGTATAATATGAGGGAGGAAGGATCCAGGTAAATCCGATTTGCGAAGTCAAGGATTTGAGCAAGAAGACTTTATTAATGGCACCAACGACAGCACAGATTATTTTTTTTTTTTTTGGGTGCATAAGAGGCTAAAGCCTAAAAACATTAAAGTACAGGAAAATTATTTATCAACTTAACTGTCTATTTTCATTCCACTATCATTTTGTACAAACACTTTTGGCCCCATATGATATATGATCACATGATTCCTGAGTTAAAATAAAATATAATATACATGTATGATTGTGAAATTGATGAAAATGTGATTAGTATAGCATTGATTAGTTCATCTCATATTTAATAGTTCGTGCGTATTTTATTTAAATTTTATTAAATTTGTCTATGTATATATATATATATATATCTTTCCCTTTTTTTCCTTAAAAAATTTACAAAAATTTTATTTTCGTATTAATTTTAATTTTATTAAAATAGTTACAGTCAAACCAATTTTTTTATTTATGTGACTATCTTAACACTTGTTTATTAAAAAGTTCGGATGGAAGTGTTAGAGAGTAGAGTTTGTTTTTTAAAATCCACTTTTAGTATTTATAATTTATTTCTATTTGGGTTTTGCGCTCTAAAATTTGAAATAAGTGGTTTTGGTCCCTTATGTTTACTTTGTTTATAACTGTTAATTCCTATAATTTCAAAATGACCTAAATTCGATGTCAATAATGTTATAGACATAATCACAATTAACACCAATTTGATTTATTATTTCAACGATTTTATTTAAGTGCCATGTAGATTCAAACAATGCCAGCTGGAACATATTTATTGGACAGAGTAAGAATGAGGTGGTACTCTTTAAATCAAATATGAGTAACAGTGTAATTTCACATTTCGATTTAATATAATTCAAATCTTAGAGGATTTCAAATTAATTTAGTGATTTTGAGGGACTTGGTATTGACTAATTGTCTTCCATGAGACATAACATTAATTTTCTCAAAATATTATCACTTTTAATTTCTAAGTATTATTAAGAATAATTCGATATTTTCTCGTCAATGAAGAGAAATTACAAGACATGATACTCAGTATTCATATGTACGCCAAGAACATTAACAAGATTACTATAAATTACTATGGAAGACCAATTGGAGTTTATATTTTATTCTTTTTTACAGTTGCGTACATTTTTTTTATTCCAGTCAATTTTATTGAAGAGACCATCACCTATTTAATACTTCCTCCATTCCAAAATATAATATAAGACATATTTACCTAATTTAATTAGATTAAATATGTTAGTTAGGTTAGTTAAAATCACTTTATATTACCAAAACACCCTAACAGCATATCCTTTATCCTCACCCTCCATTTCTTACTTATGTATTATTGATGAGCATAATTAATTGAAATAATTTAAGAAAAAATTGAGAAAAAAATATGAAAATGCCTTATATATAAGAACTAGTTCAGCTTCCCAAATGGGACCTATATTTAAGAAAAGGGGGAGTACCAAATATAAGCATATATCCTAATGAAAATCAACGTTAAAAGTAATTAGGCTTTTTGTTATATCTGATCCACATTGATTAATATGTTACTGTATTATTATATGTATGACATTCATTCTTTCGTTATCTCAGTAACGTTAAACTTTTCATTCAATACTCTTCATATATCTCTTTCTCATGTAGCAATGATTATGGAAAATACTATCCAAAACTAAACAATATCGATATTTTAAAAAAATTATATGATATCAATGGAAACAAAATACACTAAAGGTTATCTATCATAATCATGAACTATAAATAGAAGAAGTTTAAAGCATAAAAGAAAGTGCGTACGTAATGTTGAAATGTTGAAACTATAAATCACTCACATTTACCCTCAAATCTCCGAGATTATGCTCTCATCACACTTAAGTGTTCAACATAATTTCCTTCATAAAGAGAAGAAGTGTGCTTGTTGAAACAATCTATATTTGTGATAGTTACTCAAGATTCGAGAATTTTGAGTGGGAAATAAAATGTATCATTACTTCTGTGTGAGGCTGTTATTGTTGAACGTACAGTCTAAGAATTGCAAAAGGTTTCACAAGTTTTCCATTAAACCTCTAGTAGTATAAAGATTTTTCTTGTTCCTGTTTAAACAAGAATGAATTAATTGATTAAAAATCTCATATAGAGCCTAAAGATTGGACATAGGTAAATGGAGGACGAAACCAGTATAAATTAATGTGTGTTCATGTTACCCCTCCTCTTCCACCACTTTTAGTGAGACATCTTTCTTACTCTATCTCTATTTATTTAAATCATTAACATTAAATTTTAATATAATAAAAAATTTTCAATCTGCCCCGTCTTAAGTGTCAGCCTAAACCATCAAAGTTTAAACTAATATTCTTATTTCTTTTTTTTTAATTAAATTCAAGGCTTCATGTGCAAGGGTGGGAAAACCCACCACTTGGTTAAGGGACCAAGTGAGGAACCACTAGGCTACTTGCGTGGTTACTAATATTCTTATTTCATTAAAATGTTTAGCGTTTGTATATAGCATTTTGAATATAAACATTAAGATATTCTAAGATTATATAAAAGTTATTGAAAATTTGTCAATAACTAAGCCAATTGAAGACTTAAAAATGCTATTTTAACCAAATAATGTATCAATACAAAAATAAATTTAAATGTTGTTTAAGAAAATTATATCTATATATATATAAGTTAAATAACTAATAGTGTTACATTCATTATCAAATTAAAGAAATAAAAATAAACAATAGAATAAACACATCTGTGAGAATGAAGTTATGAGATGTCTTAGGGAAAAAATTATAACTACTATAGAAAGCTAATAGATAAACTTTATAACCCGTCTTATATTTTAAAGTTATTTTAAGTTTGTGATAAATTTTGTATATAACATTCTTATTGCATATTGGAAGAAATTTTAAAAAATATAGAAAATGATTTTTGATTGAAAGTCGCTATTGAAAGTATTCTTTAATTTGTGCATCGTGAAAGATAGTCACCACCGAAGATATCTTTCAATGTTTGCACCGTCTAAATGCAATTTCAACAGTTTTTATTTAAAATTTTGAATTGATACCTTTTAATTTTATCTTTTGAAAAATTGATAATTAATAGATTGTCTTTATTTTAAATGTGGTGTAAATTAAAATATTTTTAAAAAACTAAAAATGAACAAAATTAAGCACAATCCTGGTTTGGTGATGAGCTCAATAATCTTTAATCTATATTTAAGACGCATTTCACAATCATTCACTTTAAATCGTACTTTGGTATAGTCTCTTTACCCTTCGAATGTGGCTTGTGCGATTACAAATATTCCTTTCTCATTTTCTGATATTATTCTTGATCAAATTTTGGGCTGGTAGTAAGTCTGGAATCTATACTGTCAAAGACGGTTATTTCTTTAAGTCTCCAATAGTACTATTCTGGGACACATGATTCTTTTTGGAAGTACTCGTGGTCTATTTCTCTCCCTCCTAAATACCTTCTCTTTATTTGCAAAATGGATGCACAGGGCCATTCCTTCATGTGACATTTTGAAACATCATCATCTTAATGTTTCTGGGCTACATTTGTTTGGTTGCCATCAAAAGGAAACTCTTGAGCATTTATTCTACCTATGCCCCTTTTTTAAAGTAGTTTGGTTTGAATGATTCCTCATAAAATTTGACAATGTTAGCACTCATCAATTTCATCACTGGTTGAAGGATACCCTTACTTATATCAAGATAATCTTTTGTCTCTTTTGAAAGGCATTATAATTCTCATCAATGTTATTTGGAGGAAAAGAAACATTGCGTTACATAATGGAATGGCCCTATGGTTCCAAGTAATTCTATATGGCCTCTGAATCAACCTATGCACAATAACGGTTGGACCATTGTTTTTCATAGGTCAAGAATGGCCATGTTACTTTGTGCCATTTTTGGATATACCTCCAAGGTCAATCACTACAATATTTTAAGTGGATACAAAGATAGCGAGTTGATCACCTGTTCAATTACAAATGTCTTCGTTCATTTCTCTCTTAGATTGTAAAATCCTCCTTATTCTCACTTAGGGTCTCTTCCTCTTCAGTTCTTTACTACAATCAAGCAAATTGCCAAAATGGATAGCAAGAGGAAAGAAGATGGAAATATATATATATAGTCTTTGAGGATATTATAGCCTTTTTACTAGTTTAGATGCGATAGTAGTTAATCCTTCTTATATCTTTTCGTTTCTGTTTTATTTGTTCTCTTTAACTTTACTTATGACGTACTATAACTTTTGTTATTAATATCATTTGACCTTTTTAAAAAAAACATCTTTTTGCCAAAACAATGGCGACAATTGTTGTTGCCACTAAAAGGAACCTTTTAGCTGCAACAATAATTGTCGTCACTCATAAGTGCACCGAAAGTCACCACTTAAGACACTAGTAAAAGTATAACTCTTTTGTACTGATTTAAATGTCACCGTTGAAAGTCGTCGCTAAAAATAAGTTTTTTTTTAGTGCGTAGAAGCTTGTTAAAGTGATAGAGCGCTCAAAAGTCATAGTCAATATTCAACATTTTTCCAATTTTTTTAATTTCTTAAAAAATTATTTTAATAGATATAAAATTTAAAATACAGATAATATTTCTACTATCTATTTTTTGTCCAAAAAATGATTTTTTTTTAAAAAATGTCATTTGAAAAAAAAATATAGACTTTTCAAATGTAAGGGTTTTAGGTAAGGGTGGAAATAGGTTAGATTGAGTTAGACTTTAGCTAAATAGGTATAGGCTTACAATATAAATATAAAGATTGAATCTAAACCTATAGGAAACTGTATGCTTTTTTTTGTGCTTTAATTTAAGCAGTCAAAAAGCCTGAGAATGCTTGAAACCTTTTTAAACCATCCTTAAAATCATCCTTAAAATGTATGCCTTTCAATTGGATTAAAATTAAATACCTTCAATTCCATATATATGACCTTTCAAATATATTTAAAAGCATATGTTACATCTTAAAAAGTCTTTGTGCCGATGAAACTATATTTTATATCTTGCTTTTGCCATAAATTGTGATAAAGTATTTTATTGAAATTATAACATTTCATTTACACGCAGTTGAAATAAATTTGCTGTGACAATTATTATGTTTCAGCAAATCATGCAAATTAGGGGAGCATAAGTGAGTTACCATTGCATCTTAAATGATTGGAAAGAAGAGGTCAGGAAGAGGTGAACGACTAATGAATGTATATAAAAGATGTGATACTCAGGGTTAAAGCTAAGATATTTATATTATAAATAATGTATATAATTTATTTATCTTATATACAACAACAACAACTACAACAACAACAAAAAAGTCTTATCCCACTAGATGGTATTAGTTATATGGATCACACAATGCGATTGTGCTCTATTAATAGCTATGTTTTGTGACCTCTCACTTCTTCTTCCATTTTCATATTACCTTATATATAATAATATAAATTAAAAAAAAAACAGGCAAGGTTTGTAGGCCAAATAATCTTAGGGAAAAAATATCTAGCATATTTACCTAAATAAACGTAGCAATAGGTTTGAATATAAATCTACCATATTTATTAAATAGCCTATAATAACCTTTAAAATAGGCGAGGCCATAATTTGCTGCTAAGGGTCCCACCATTCCCACCATTGGTCCTCATAACTTTCATATAGTTATAGTATATGGTGGTTACATTGTCAAATGTTAGAATTTTGGGAAACTATATTGCAGTATCTCTACTTTCACTCAATTCTGAGTTTGGTACCCATGCATCTTTTTATCATAATTAAATCCCTATGTTTGCTTTGTTAGCACAATTAGTTCATGTACACAAGTTAAGGATTCTAACAGAGAAAAATTAAATGATTTAATGAAGGAAACATACATAGGTGACAAATAAAAGTTGTGGGAAAGTATAGGGATTTGCAAAACGGTTTTCTCTTAGAATTTTTATATATGTACCACTCTGTTTCTTATTATAAGTCCACCATAACTACTTCTTACATATCAAATAGTGGAAGTTATAGCATTAAATATGACATATTTTTTCAACTTTACTCTTATTTAAGAATAAGTATTAAAGAAATATTTATGCATTATAAACATTCTCTCTCATCTTCCCTATTTCCAATACAAGGGTAAAATAGTCATTGTAGCATTAATTGACCCTAAAGTGTACTTATATTTAGGAACAAAAAATTCATGGTAGTTGGACTTATAATAAGGAACAGAGTGGTATATGTTAGATCTTTTTTTTATATCAAAATAAAAGTTTAAGCCAATTTGATGACATCATATGTCTTCAATTATGTCTCTCATTAGTCAATATGGCATGATTTTTCAACAATATTATGATATTTTTCTCTACTACTATCTATTCTTTTACAGATTTGTACTTTTTTTTTTTTCAAAGTTTTCTAGTCCACATTCTTCTTTCTTTTTTCTGATATTCCTTATTTGCATCCCACATCAAATGGCTTTGATATCATGTTAAATTTTTTTTATATAAATGTTTTGGGGTTGTCTTTTCATTAAAATCTATTTGTTAGGACTTCTCTTAAAGTTATACACCTTAATCATCATCATGATGAGTTAGTAAAATGATGTGCTAGTAAAGAGCAGATGGTCTCCCTCATGTAAGTATCTGTGTTATAATTTTTTGTCTTTAGACAAGTCCAATTAAAAACAAATAACCCCGATGACAATCCAATAATCCTGATCGGACTCGAGTGTTTAATGAACTGAATATTCAAATTATTGCATGCTTTAACGCAGTAGCATGTATTTAGCTAAGATTAAGATGAAGTTAATTTTAAATAAAATTATATATTTATTTTTCCGTGATTGATATCTAATTCTGCTGACTCATTCAAATCTGAGATATCTCTCGACACGAATTTGTCCATCTATAAGACTTAAATAAAAAAAAAAAAAATATCAAATCTATTTTATATAACCCAGTTATGGTTGGTTATATAAACATGAATTTGTCACATGTAATCTAGTTAATAAAGAGTTGACATGATAAAAAAGATGTCCCGAAGTTCCAAATATTTATAAGTTGGTCATGAAGTGTCTCAAAGCAGAAACGATTGAAAGAGGGTTCTCCAGATGGATAGCATGCCCACAGTTGGGAACCTCAACCACTTCATGAATATTGTTGCATTTTTCTTGCCCTGAGCTCATTGTGTTGATCATTGCCTCTGTAATTTTCTTAAATTTAGAATCTTTCTCCCCGTACATCAGCATAAGAGGCATTCTGCAATTCTTCAAATCATCCCACAATGAACTGTCATGCAGGGGGAGGAGAAAACAATGAGAGGAAGGGGAAAATAATAAACATCTTTTGCAATGGTGGGTTGAATTTTAGTGAACAGAACCTATATGATTAAGATAAATTACATAATGCTAATGGCAAGTCACTAATTCGCTATAGAAAGTTTTACATGGGCACTGAACAGGTCAAGAAGATATTCTAATAGTATAGTACTGCAGGTCGAACCTAGGATCACTAGTTTATATCAGATAGCCAATAAAAATAGAGCTATTTTTTCATATTAACTCATGTATAACCCGGGCCAAGATTAAAACAAACAATTTTGTCTAGCCAGAATTCCTTTTCTAGTTTCTTTTCATCTTCTAACACTCTTATTTGAATGTTTTATCCACTCAACATTATACTGAGAATTTAGATTAGCCTCTTTCGATCAAAACCTAAGGTCATTTTATTTGCATCCTCGATCAATCTACACGGTATTCTAATGTTTTGTTTCTAGAAAAGTGCTCATAATACACAACTGCCTTGCGCCTTAGAAATATCAAACACAAGACGAATATTGCCATAGCTAACAAAATGAATAGTCAGTAGAGATTGAATATGCTTACGGTTGCCTCCCTATGCTTATGCCAGATAGAATCTTTGCAAGACTCCGCACATCATGTTGCTGTAATCGGCTTGCAACTATTCTATTGAAATGAGGGTGGCTTCTAAAGCTGTTCAAACAATGACAATTCAAAATACCAAAGAAAAGGAAATTCATAGCAGTATAACAAGATCAGCAAAATGCCTGAGCATTCTGAATATTTGAAACAAACAAGTTACCTTCTCCACAGCTCTCCTGCATACCAGGATTGAACAAAAAGTTGTAGCCCGTGAGCGACCATGGAGCATGCCCTGGAATCATCTTTAGCTGCACGTATTTTCCTAGCCAATTTATCCTTTAACCCAGGGCTCCCAGATATTAGGACAGCTCCTTTAGCCTTCATACAAGTTTAAATTATCAATCACGCGATTAATTCTAAAAGAAATCAAACACCAGATATAACTCCTTACCTTGTAACCATATTTCAATGCCATGTATAGTGCAATCCTTGCTCCCATTGAATACCCAACAAGGGTAACCTTTTCCGGAGTGATACGATGGATTAGGTTACGTAATAAGCCAGCAACCATCTCCAGAGATAAAAACAGTTCCTGTTCAGCAATTTTTGACGTGTTCATTATTGATTTTCCATGACCAGGGAGGTCAACCGAGATGCACCTTGCTGATCCTGACATAGCCTTCATGATAGCAATCCACTCATCACCAGTCCCAAGGAAACCATGAAGAAATAATAGTACATTATCCTACATTGGATCAATCAGATTGAATTAGCATCAACACAAGAATCTAAGTTTTCTTGCAGATTTGTTTGGAGACAATCAAAATAATCATCTTATAAATTACATCTTAGAGATTGATAAAACACATATCGTTAACAGGAAAAAGATGTATATCATAAAGGGCTGTGATAATCTACAAAGATAGACCATATTGCCCATATTCAATGAAATCTCGGCATGATCAACTTCTGTACAGGCTTGTGAATAAGAAGTAACACCCATCCCGTTTGCATTAGCAAGTTAATTTAAAGTGACACACATCCCATTTGCATTCTGTTGTTCCATTGGTTAAAGTTGGGATATATGCTACAACTTACTTTATGCTCAATATTTAAAGGAAATTGAACCAAAGATATTAGCAATATACATGGAAACTGGAATACTCACATCATTCGTTTGTCCAACCTCTTGAACTTGAAAGAGACAAGATACATTGTCAAGCTCTACAGTCAGCTGGTACCTATGAACTTTCACTTCGGTCCTTACATAATTTATCACATTCTGGTTGAGTCGAAAATTCTTTAACAGTTGTCTGGCATCAGCCACTGATGCTTCAACAAAATTATTGTGTGGATTACGGCCTATTAAAAGAGGATTAGAAGTTATGTCTTCCTTAAGCCATCGATAGGTTCCCAGACCATGAGCTACAGATGGGACCACCTTATTATTTGACAATGTGAATCTACTTGCATTTTGCATATCAAGATAACAAGAAAACTGCACATATGCAGACAAACTTAGACTGCTTTCAAATGCAGCACTGATAACAGCCATCTTCCCCAGCTTCTGGGCCCATAGGGCAAGTAATGCTGCATTCTCAAATCCACCAACAACGCTTGGCTTGATAACCTGAAAGATTAGCAAGTCTAAGATAAGCAAAAGAGTCGCCATTTTCTATTAATGATATCATCAATGTATTATGCTATTGTCTGAGCACTAATCATTTTATGCCATTTTCGGGGAAACTTTTAGGGAGACTTTAAATTTTGGGAGAACCTTGAAGCATTAAAAGGTCTGCTCCCTGTATTCAAACATTGGCATTAATGTTTATATGATCACATAACTAAGCCAGGTTTCATTTTAATACTTTATTAAGAATCATGTTGATATTTTTAATTTTAAGATGAAGTCATAAATTTCCTAATTCTTAACACCATTGAATAAGTTCAAGGAAAAGGATTACTCACAAATTTAAAAGTTATGTTCTTAGTATTATTATATTCTAATTAGTATAATAATTATGATCAAATTAAAATAGTTTTAATGCTCGAAAGCGATAATAGGAAATTAAGAATCCTCAAAATATTTATTTAAGACATTAAACATTATCACATTAAAATAAATAAGTATCATTTGAAACATATTTTTATGAAACAATCTAAATTGCAACATTAAAATAAATAAATTTTATTTTTTCACGGCCTTGACATAAATAAGTTTTATTTCCAGGTTGAAAATATTTATTTTAAGATGTTAAATATATTTAAATTGCAATGAAGTTCAATATTTAAATCTTATACTATAGGTTCGTGGGATAAGTTTTGCAACAGTGCTTAAATCAAGGAAACTTATTTATTTAAAAGTTGTAATTCTCAACATTGTATTAAAATATTTTAAGAATACTTATTATTTTATGGTTGTTATGTTTTGCGTCATAAATCAAAATATTTTTGTTCTTTAAATTTTAAGACATTAATAATATTTTAAACATTAAACATATTTTAGTTATGATAATTAGGTTGATTGATGCATAATAATTTTAATAAGATGAATTCTAAGCATGCAAGTTATTGACTACAATTCAAAAATTAAAGGACAAACAAGAACTTAAAAAAATTGAAGGACTAAAACAAAACATACATCAGAGTTAGAGGTCCTAGTGTAAAATTGTTCCTTAAACATATAACTATTTTATTCTATGCAGGTTAAATTTTTCACAAAAAAATATTTCTAAAATAAGACTTTTATTGTACTGTTTTGTTTTGGTAAGAAATGCACAACTATATGACATATATGTTGAAGGAAGATAAACATTTGCTCACAATAGCCACTATTCCGGGGTGAGAAAACTTCGCTAGCTTTTCCAGATGATTTTCATGAATGTGATCTATTGATTCATCCAGGGCAACAGGTAGGCCACTCTCTTCACAGAACTTTAGAATGTCGTCTTCATCTTTAACAGGCTCCTGCAAAAGGGATTTAGTCACCAAGAAATCAAGAAATATAGTATGATACCATGCCAAACATGCCTACACAAATAATTCAGTGGAAGTCGAGGAACAAAAGCAAAAGCTGAAAGGCAAATCGTAATTACTACTAAAAGGGTCCTGTTATGTAGTCTACCTCAATATACTGCAGGCCACAGTCCTTCACGAAAGAGCTGAACTCCATGGCTTCTTCATAAGTCCACCTTCGATTTGCATCTGCACGGATGTCAATATGGTAACCAACTTTCTTTCTCACTTCTTGAATAACTAAAGCAGAGTGAATTGGGTTGCCCCATCGAGCCACCTGTAATAGCATTGAAATTTACTGGCCTTCCATCCTCTAAATCCTTGCCACCCCATTTAGCATGCAGCATATGAAGCAGAAAAACATTGCAAGAGTAACTTACCTTTAGTTTAATCGCAGAGAATCCTTCCTCAACAAGTGCAGCAGCTACATTAGCTACTTCAGCCGGAGATCCATTTGAATCAAGTAGAGCACAAACCGGAACTGCCATTGAACTTTCATATTTGTCCTTTTCATTCGTCTGGGAATGCAAAATGTCTAATAAACTGGACCCTCTTGCATCAGCTATAGCATTCAAGATAGCCATTTCCAAACCACATCTGACACTTGGAAAGATAGAAGTAGGCTGCATCCAAGTACTATAACTTCATTACATAAAAAACAAAACTAAGCCAGAGATTTTAATCAACAAAAACATTGCTAATCGGTCAAGGAATAGCTTTTATTCTTTCAATTATATACGCCATGCAGATAAGACAACTCACCAAGACACCCAACTCATTCCATATCCAACATGAAAATGAGTCCCTCAATAGAGGTACGAAGCAACTAATTTTGACCCCATTCATGGAATGCATAAGAAACCTAAGTTGATATTCTGCATCTTCCAGATTTTCCTTGTGGATCTCAAGAGGAGCAACCTGCTTGATGCAAAAGCTCATAAATGTGTAAATTTTTAGAGAATTCCAAAACAAAAACGTGCATCAATATTGATAATTCAAAGAGGTGCATAAGATGATAAAATATTGATTCAACACCAACCTCACCAAAACCCACACTACCACCTTCAAGAAATAGGGATAAAATAAAGCCTTCTCTATAGAATTCTTTATGATCGTGACCAAGAGATGTTGATGTTGGAGGAGCACATAGTGCGATTCTGCCACAAATAAGCAAGCACATAGTGAGGAACATAAACAGATTTAAGAAAGGACTCCCCCTCCCAAGGGAAGCATAATTGAGAATCTCTAACTCATTCTACAATCAGATCACTAACCTATAATGTGCATACTCTATTTTATGCACCTTGAAGTAAAAGAGCTCATCTTTCATAGAACTTTGGCTAAAAGAAGCTGAAAGTAATCTTATTGTGTTTTCTGCTGTCTGAAGGGCAAACTTTTGCAGAACACTGAATCAGTATGCAAAGTATATTAGCAAAGAGGTAAGAATCCAGATAATTCCAACAACATCTGAAATAAGAAATGAAGGACTTAAACCTGTGAAAATCGGCGTTGCCATCAATGGAACTCTCAATTTCGACTAAACAGTCCATATCTTCATTTTTTGCGGCAAATAAAGCATCCTCAAGTTCCATCTTTGTCTGGGCATGCAAGTGTTTTATGCTACAAACACATTGATTTTATTTCAGAGGAAGATAGGACAAAAGGTACAGACACAAGAATATTTCTTTTGAGACATATTTAAATTCTTACCCATGAGCCAAGCATAACTTTCCAATTGAAATATTATGAGAGGTGTAGAAATACTGGTGCAATATACCGGGTTCAGTTTTATTTGCCAGAGGAAGAAAACTGAAAATTCCACCCCCGTGATTGTTTAACACAAGTATTGTCATTGGTTTCCTCAATTTACTGAAAACGAAAACATTCAGAATATCAACAACATACGTACATGTGAAAGTTCACCATACATTATATCTTAAAATAAGTACATCAATAGATAACAGTAACCCTTGTAGTAAAGTAATCAACCATACAAGTGTTAGGAATGGCATACACTATTAAAAATGAAATTTGTCCATAAACCAGTACCTCTGACGCAAAATTGTCAGACCATTTGTGTCGTGGAGAAAAGAAACATCTCCAATCATGCAAAACACCTAACAAAGTTATGAATATAGCATAACAATGCAAAGAGAAAGAAGTGGTTATAATTATTTAATGAAAATATTATTGTGAATGAAAGAAGAAATAAATTTTTCCAAAATACAAACAGGCAACAGTTAAATTTGTAGGAATTAGGTCCTCTCAGAATCTAATAGTGGATATATACCATACACAAACAGATTTTCTGAATACTTTTTATACACAAACCTTGACTACTAACTGGCATTTTGACTTCAAATCATGGGCAAAACCTCTTTACATATTTTCAACACCCCACAAAATGATGCATAGGACAAAAAATATCAATAATTATTCTCATAAACATGAGACTGTTACACCCCATGAAAAAGAAATAGTTTAACAGTCCTCCAATCACAGTTAAGTATATTTAAAAAAAAATAAACATGAGTCGTTACACTCCAATAGACACAGTTTAGGCACTGAAAAAACAGTCCTCCAAACAGTTAAATATATTTTTCAAGAAAAATTACCCTTTTGTTGCTTCCTACAGCAAAGCCAATGGCTGTGCTAAGTAGTCCATCAATACCACTGGCCCCTCTGTTACTAGCCACCCGTATCCAGCTGATTGGTAAGTCTGAATCTAACATGAGAGGTGCAACACTTTTACTGCATATCGACCTACCATGCCCATACATATCTGCATCACGTATTGGCATACTGTTCCCAAGAAAGAGAGAAGATTCAGGGGAAAGAGCTTCAGATATTACATGAGCAACATGAGGTTCTGTCAGGGAACACTCAATACATATTTGAAACTGTATTTCCCATTCAACCTAACAATTAAGAAGTTATTAGAGAAATCAGAGAGCAGAGACAAAAAAAAGGGAGACTGAATGATCATTCAGACTGATAGCTAGACTGAAAAGGGCGTCAAATTTAAGACAACCAAACAACTAAGCTGGAACTACTGATTGGAAACTTCAATAAGAAATATACAGCAATTGCTTTTTAGCTTTGCAGCCATTTCCAACTCTTAACATTATGTGATCATCATATTTTAATTTAACAGACTCAATATGTGACTAAAAAAATACATGGAATCTTACAACCTCTCTTTGAATCCA
Source organism: Mimosa bimucronata (assembly GCA_037074515.1). Classification (NCBI taxonomy): domain Eukaryota; kingdom Viridiplantae; phylum Streptophyta; class Magnoliopsida; order Fabales; family Fabaceae; genus Mimosa; species Mimosa bimucronata. Next base: position 28,256,785 of record CM073445.1, on the reverse strand, counting down.
AATTCAAGGGAATTCTTATCATTGCCGACATAATCGAGGACCTAATTGTCACAGATCACACATCATTAATGAAAAGATTAGCTTGGCCAAACCCTTAAGACATAACAAGACAGGTGCAACAGTATGTAATTGTCAACACAAATGAAGGGAAATTCCACTCTAGTTGACAAAGGGACCTATCGAATCTTGATGTGCACAGACTTAGGTGACAGCTGACAAGCAATAACTCAAATATTTTTTTTGGGGGGGGGGGGGGGGGGTGTTACCATAACGATGCTCCTTTAAGCAGACCGGGTTAGATCTCTCCTAGATAGAATATCAGCTATATGGTATTGCTGGTATGTCTAAGACAACCTTGTTACTTGGAGGATTTAAAAGCAATTAGGTAATGCTCAAATTAGCACTGAAGCTGAATTTAGAGAGGTGGATTATGAAATTTGTGAAGGTATGGTCAGGGGACTTAAACTCTCAACTGTAGCATCCATGAAGTTATTGTGTGACCATCAAAAATAAATTAAGGATTGTAAAGAAGCGGGTCTATCATGACAAAGCAAAACAAATCAAAATTGATTAACACATTATCAAGAAAAAGGGGGGTCATTGAAAATAAGAATATATTTTACCATCTTACTCAACACTCGTAAGGAAGTGGCCCAATTGCTCCTTGAATGAGAAACTCCGGCCTTTAGTAAAAACTCCACAAATCCAACAATGGAACTTTGTATACGATGAGTCACAATATGTGAAGGATCCTGACGATTTGGATTCTTGTCAACCATAATATAAGAAAAGGGGAAACATGCATCAAGCATCTGACAGATTCGTTTGCTAGTTATTCTACTTCCAATCTGTGTCAAATACAAAAAAGAGGGTCAATGAACACAAGTAGATAAGCATAATTATCATGAGCATTAATATATAGTTCAGAAAAGCAACCATTGAAAGAAACAAAAATGTGTAAATAACTAGAGCAAAAAAAAAAAATAAAGGAAAAAAAGAAGAAGCTTCATTTATACAAGATACCTGAATAACCACATCAATCTCTAACCATCCTCTGACAGACTTGGAGAGCAGAGCATGATCAAGATGATCAACAAACAAAAAGTCTCCTTCAATCTCAGGAAAAGAAGTAAAATGCTTCCTTAAACGCAGTCCAGAAAGGATATCTGCTACAACAGGCCACCTGAGGTGTTTAACCAAATGAAGAGCAGCCCATATCTCATCCTCCATATGGATTGCACCAATGACAAGAAGGCCATTTTTGGCCCTTGAAATCAAAGTTAAAATGTCAATCAATTGGCCAGTTGCATTATTAAATCTACAAGACTGCTGCATACGAATGTACTTTGTATATGGTTCAGCATTAGTGATCCAAAAGTCTAAGCCTTTTAAACAGCTTGATTTCCACTTGTTGGGACTGTTTTCCAATGGTTCTCTGAAAGGGCAGTTAATATGGACTGGACCACATGGTGTAGAAGTAGCCCAGTGAACAGCAGAATCCAGCGTAGTAAGCACCATCTTTGCAGAAATCTGATCTGTGGGTGTAGGAAGATTGAAAAAATACCTCACAAAAGAACCAAAATGATTAACCTGCAAAGCAATTTAAGAATGTGTGCCTTTAGTAACTAAGGAAAACGTGAATATTGATATTCTCCCATCCAGAACAACAAATCTATGTGCCAGTACAACTAAATTTTTTTAAAAAACAAAAATCTTAAATGTCAAGCCTACACGTTCTGTTGGCAAATAAACAATAATAAAATATGTTTGGACACAAGAATTTTCACTGCAGAAACAAGCCTCAATTCAAAAATTGACAAAATAAATCAAGAGAAAGTGGAATGAAGTAAAAGTCAGAAGGGTAAAGCGTTCAAAGTTATCTTACAGTAAATAAACTAAATGCAGTCCTTTTTAGGTGAGCAAATAAATAAAATTCTGATGAAATATAAACCATACCACTTTCAACATCAAACCACAGGCAAGTTATTGTTTAAAACTAATATATAGTAGGGCTTATAAATATCAGCATTTCATAAAGGTCTCAGGTTCAGGTCCAATAGAGTACCTAAGGCAGATTTATTGGAAGCATATATGCCATCCTCATCATGGGCATCCAGCAGCCCAGGAAAAAAAAGGATCAGTAAATGCCACACCAAATAATAATAGCCGTAGCTTTTACCTGATAAATTGCTTGGTTTGCTCCACATTCCTGCAGCTCTGGAGGTCTATCAGCTGTAAGTAAAATAAGGGGTACAAAATCTTGACTAGCCTCCACTACCTGCAAATCAAGAGTAATGAGTAATCAAAATTCAACCATTATTTGTATCTGAATCGCTTTTTATTTTGGCCAGAAGTTATAACTGAATCTCGACAAACATGGACAGCATATTCCTCAAAAAAATAAAAAAAATTAAAAAAAAAATTAAAAAAAAAAACCTCAATGAATGAAAGGTACAAAAATGAGGAACCCAAAACCTAATGAAACAACACAGTGAAAGCAAAAACTAGAATACCTGGAATCAGCCTCCTTCCTAAGAATAATTATATAATAAAACTATTCAACAAGAAATGCTTTGGTGGAAGTCCAAAGAATGAAAGGCCAAGATATGAAATAAGATCATAATGCTTTTAAGATAATAAATGAATTGTTAAATATTGTAATTAATAAAATTATTGTAATAATTTCTAGAATTTATTGTAATGATCAGTTGACCCTTTTTTAGGGATAGTATGAAGGGATTATCCCTAATGCAAAGGTAAACTAATATTTGCAATGAATCCAAGAAATCATTACAATATCTAGGATGAATCAGTGTCTTTAAAAAACTGATTAAACTCACAGCAGGAAGAAGATTTGAAACTGCAGTCCCTGATGATGTTACAACTACTGCTGGAATGTGAGATCCTCTTGCATATCCAACAGCGTGAAATGCGAGTGATCGTTCATCAAAACATGAAATGCATGTAATTAGTGCATGGCTAGATGCAGCAACAGCAAGAGGGGAAGACCTTGATCCAGGTGCTATACAAAAATACTAAAACCAAAAATAAGTCAGAACACTGCATCATAATGTGGACAACTGAAGCATAGTTATTTATCACACCACCTTACCGTCAAACCAAGTCGTGAGCATTCTTCAACAATAAGTGATGCCCAAACAGCATTGATATTGGCACTTTCTTCCAGCGAGTAAAACAACTTATTCGCTTGATCTAGCTGATAATGGAAAGAGACACAACCTGAATAATCTTCAGACAAATTTGATCCTTCTAGGCATTGCGTTTTGTGATAAGATTATCTATAAACTTTAGAGTTGATATATTACCATTAGCCAACCAACATTAACTTACAATATGAAGAGTCAAACTATTTGCACCAGTGCAGCATGGCAAATTTTAGTGAGTACAGCTGTACAGACACAGATAAATCAAATATGCCATGCTGCTCGTGTCTTAATAGGTTCAAAATCGTGAATGGTTATCATTACTGAATTACATATGATATTAAAAATAAATATTCCAGTAAGATGCAGTGACAATCTGGCTATGATGTTAGGCAAAGTTGGGAGTTCAACAAATTGTTAACAGTTTAGTATTGTAGCTAAAGTATGCAAACTGTAATTGTATTGACCCATTAGTTTTGATATGGCAAGTCACTTGGTTCTTTTCAAACTATGATATGCCAATGTGTTGGGCATCCAAATGCAATTGGATGATTGGATCCTTCCAAGAAGCTAGTCATTGAGGTGGGAATAACAACTCACTTAAGTAACATAAAATATCTCATACTACTCAATACTCAAACATCTGACGATACCTTATTTTCCATCAATTGGCCACTCTTAGAGAGCCAAGGCCTCAACAGCTACACTTGCAACACTTCACTCAGATTCCTCATCTGTCACAACCTTCCACAAGTAGACCTATCTTAAGTTGCCAAACACTAGCAGTGATACTAAGTGATGAACACCTCATTGGGATAGGGATGAAAAACTTGATTCTAAAATCTATCTATTTAAGCAAGAGAGTCAAGTCACTTAAATACTCCATACAGCATCTCGTATTACTCAATGTGCCAGACCAACGTGCTTCATAGTACCTTGGTTTCTATCCCAATGTAATTGTAATGAAAAATACATGATATTCTGCCTAACAGCAAATATGTCATATATACCTAATTTTGACTTTTAGGCATTAAAATTAGAGCTATCTTTGGAATCCCATAGCAGAAGTCAATATGGGTGTATGTTCTCTTGTACCAGAACCAATTTCTGAATCAGAATTATGATTTGAATCAGTTTTATCAAAGAACAATGGAGTCTGTTATATATAGAAATTGACTTAAGTCAACTCGATATATGCTTTGGAAAAATCAATTGACTTTAAAATATAGAACCTTCTCTTTCAAATAATTTTGTTAGATAACTCAATATATGCTTTTCTGAGGAAGCCAACACAATAATGCATAAACGTATACCATGTTAGTTGCAAAAGCAACAGTTGGTGAGAGCCTGAAACAGAATTGACTGGAAGATGGGGACTCTTTCTGAAAAAGAAAAGGAACAGATCAACTACACAGAAAACTTCAGAGTGCAAGCAAACTAGAATTAATGAAAAAAAAAATAGAAGACAAAAAATTTACCGGGAACAGGGGGATACCAGTTCCATGATGTCAGCCATACTTTCCCTTCCTCCCGCAGCAATAGAGTTCATGTATACCTAGCAAATTGTGTCAAGCAGAAAAAGAGCAACAAACAATCAAAAAATAGAGGCACTTGGATTAAATCACGTTCACAGAAGCATTTTTACATGTAAACTTCAAAAATAAGAGAATGCACATGCCCTAAGTAAAAGAAACAGTAAATCTAACTGCATTCTACCATCATGTTACATATCATTGTCATGCAGCTGTCACACCTAATACTAAGCAAGACTCAGACACAATGATAAGTACAATTATTTTTGGGAAAAAGACATTAAGTGCTGTACATTAGCAAGTCCAAGTAATAAGTAATGAAAAAGACTAGTGAGAATAAGTAATTTAAGCATAACTTCCAAATATTATACTTCCAATAATAAGCGTACATTTTGCCAGAAAAGAAGGAACCAATACCCTAGGAATAGATCCATTTTCAACCAAGCTGAATTTTCTGAGTGCAGATGTTGTACAGTCGGACCGCCATGTGTCAGTAGTGGGACAGATGTGACAAGATAACTTCACAAAAAATATTATAAAATCAATGGGAGTTGGAAGTTACAAAATGAAGATCGGTTATTAAGGGCAGTGAAAAGCACTTTCAAGCTCAAGGAAAAAACTGCACACTTGTTAGAGTATGAAGAACAAAACAACATGCAATCAAATGTCATGAAATCAATTGAGAAAGATTGTTATATTATTTCTGTATTATGCCATGAAATCAATTGCGCAAAATTGCCCAATCTCTTGTATGGCGTTTTTTTGTGCCTAGAATCATATGCATGTGTGACTGTATTTCTGGTATACTGAAAGTTTGTACAATGGTATTTTATTCAAATAAACGAAGAAACTTTAGTACAAATATCTTCGTTAGTCAAAGTTTAATGCGAATTGTAGCTTCAAACTTTGAATTGTGGCAACATAGTCTAAAGTCTTGACATTTATTTAAAATGTAACTAAACAAAAACCTGCAAAGATACGACAAGAGCAAGCTAAATACCTGGTTAAGAGAAACTTCAAGTGAGTGGAGGGCTTCTTTGAAAGTAGAGAGGGAAGAGTCATCCCATGCAAGTGTTGATGTCAAAATGGAAGCCGCCTCTTGCTCATCCAACTCAATCTGTAATAGGAACAGTCACCATTAAATAGCTAATGAATATAGGAATGTTAAGAACGCAGTCAGAATAAATAATTCATAACACTAATTTGAACTAATGCCAGTGGCACTGACAATAAATTCACCTGAGGGACAAAGAAGAAAAAAGAACCATCATGATGATTTACAGAATCTAAATCTTGATTGAAATTAACATCCATAAAGCCATAAGCCACTATCGAGGTTGAATCACTTGATACATATCTACAGGTAAATGAATACAGTCTTCAGTCACTTCATAAAAAGTCAAGACCCAATTTAACTGGAAATTGTCCATATTATTTTCATGTAAATGAAGCTCCTTCACAAACGAATGCTGAAAAAAAGGATAGAAAGAAGCTTATTCACATAGAGATTTCCATAAGAAATTAAAACCCGGGTAGAGCAAAGCTTGTGGCTGTAATCTATACTCAAGCTTATATACAAAAATAAAAATATTCCACATATCCCCAACCCTTCTTGAAGTCACAGGCTAGCTCATAAGATCCCAGTCGCCTTATTCCAAACATACCACTTTGTTCCTTATTATAATTCTACTTTAACTAATTCTCACATATCAAGAATTGTTAGATAATCAAATATGTCTTATATTGATGAATTTTTCCAAAACTATCCTTATTTTAAATTTCCCTCTCTCTACATTTATAAATTATTCCCACATCTCTCTCCTTTTTCTCTCTTCCCAACAAGAACAAGGCTAAAACTGGAAAGCAATCATTAACAACCACTAACTGGACTTTTATCCAGAAACAAACTATTTTTGTAGTTGGACTTATAATAAATATAAGAGTGGTACATGCTCAAAATCCTCGCCTGATTCAATGAAAAATAGAATCCAAAACCAAAAGAAGAGAAGAGGTTGGATTCCTTTAACCTTTTGAACAAGCTTGGCTTTCCTGAGTTGAGAGTAGAATAACGTGTAAAAGAAGCAGCAGCACCAATTCCAAAAACTCCACGGCGACCATTCACATGCAGCGACTTACAATTTGGATTATCTGAGTTCTTGGAAAGATATATCTGAGGAAAAACTCCAGATGACTCTGGCTGACAACAAAACCAACTCAAAGCCTTAAGACTTGGAGGCACAGCCACCTGAAAATTTACATCCATATAGCGTCATTCATTGGAAAACAGAATCTAAATATACAAAGGAACTACCAAACCATACCTGAAACCTGAGGAATCCACTAGAACAACAAGGAGGATCCAACCTCAACATTTGCAAAGCCTCCTTAATTCTCTCAACTCCCTCCTCCAATGTCAAAGCCGGAGACAATGTCCGCGTAACACAATTCTCAAAAACCAAATCAACATCCTCATTGTTTACAATTTCATCCATAAGTATCATCGAACCGTCGAATTTCACCCCTTCCACAAACTACAAATACAGAAAAACTCAGCAATAATAATAAAAGAGAAGCCAAAAGGACAAAGAAGAAGAATAGATATCTATCAACGGCACCTCATAATTCCGTTTTCGGCAGAGAAGCTTGAAGAATCGAGAATTTCTGGTGAGAAATGCGATAGCCGTTGATGAAGGACTTGGGGATGGAAATGGAATTCTGGTGCGGTTAGGGAATGAAGGTACTGAGGAGAAACCATTGGCTGAGGAAAATGCGAGATGCTTCATCATGAAGAAGAAGATAAGAATGAGGAAGAGAAGGAAAAATGCTATGTCAGTGAAGAGAGAGCATGGGAAGACGAAGGAGTGATGGATAAGGTGGTGCTCTCTGTCGTTTTCAGGGTAGTGATATACTGTGATGCGAATATTTGGGTTTTGCCCCCTTTTTCCTTTTCTGGTCTCTTATTTGGCCCTATTTGTGTTTGGGAAAATTAGCCTGAAAGCCCCATAGTTTGTTTGAATATTCATTTTAGTGCGACTATTTTTTTTTTTTTACTGAAAATATTACACTCATCTAATGCTTATCATGAGGAACCAATCGGAAAATTTAATTACAAGTCTCATGTAAGAAATTTAATTAAGATGAGGTCCTACAAAATCATGTAATTAATATTAGATCTCACAAAGTTGTTATCACCTAGTCATAAGTTGTTAATGACCAAGAATTTAAAAGTTGTAACATGTCTAAGTTGTTATTGTCGGACCAAAACTTGTTATTGTAGGATAATTTTTAACCAGACTGTAACAATTGTTTGGTTTAACGATAACAACTTTTGACATGATATTTACAACTTTCTAGCAGAGACCTTAGATTAATTATGTGATTTCGTGGGACATTATCTTAATTAAATTCCTCACATAAGACATGTAATTAATTTTCCCCCCACAATTTTTTATATCAAATCTAAGTATCCCACAAGCATATTAATTATTTTTTCTATTTTACTTTTAATTACTAATTGAGGTTTTTATGTTGAAAAAAATAAATCACACTACTTAAAAGGTTAAAAAAAACCTTGAAAATAGAGAAAGCACATGAAGATACATCGAATTTAAGAAATGATAGATACATGATGTGAACTAATTTATCATTTCAAAAATTTAAAAGAAATAACTAATACATCCTTTAGTAAGGTCCAACAAATAGAATTGGTAAATATCTGTGTGAAATTAGTTAACCCATATAAAGAGTTGGTAAAGCCAAATACAAAGTTAATAAAATCCAAGTAAATAGAGAGTTCGTAGGTGTTTTGGTGGAATTGGTAGAACTTATATAAAGTTGGTAAATTTCTGAAAGTTACTTGAGGACATATTAGTCATTGCATTCAAATTTAGAAAAAGACAAATCAGTCCATGCCACATATCTATACTTTTCCAAATTCAGTGCACCTTTCTGTCATTCCCATGTTTTCAAGGTATTTTTATGTTTTTTCCCCATTTAAAAAAGGTGAAGTTAAAAAAAAAAATACCAATTTAGAATAAATTTAATAACTGAATTGTCATTATCTACTATTAATGATGTGCCAAACATGCATTAATGATGTGATAAAAAAAAATGTGAATCCAAGCACGTTAAAAAACGAATAGTGATCTTATATATTTAAAATCAAAGTTGACCTTTTTTAAAACTAACTAACTATCATAACTGTAAGAGGAGTACAGAAGTGGGGCTAATATAGTAATATCCCTGTGCACATTTCAGACTTCAGGGTCCAATCTCTACTATAATTATGTGCAGGGCTTTTTAGTTAAATGGCCCCAGCTAGTGGATCTATTGGCGTCCGACTTTATGTGGCCTAATATATTGCACTTTTGCTAGGCTCGGGAGGGAATGGTATTAATGGGCTTAGGGCTTAGATTAGCTGCTTTTGGTAATATCTATATCATTATTATTACTAGTAATTCGTTATTTTAGGCTGAAAAAGTCCAGTTATTGATTTCATAGGTAAATTTTAATAAAATTCTATTGATCCGTGTTCATAAAATAACCAATATTAAAATATTACCACTCCCCACATGGTTTAGTTATTCTTGATTCTTTTGGACTGAATTTTTTTTTTTTTTGGACTGATGTTTTGTTATTCTTGATTTTTGTGTATGACATACAAAAATTTAAGCATGATTATTATGGATTTAAAAATAAAATAAAAATAATGAATTTATGATTTTAAAAATTATACAAAAATATCTCTAACCAATCAAGTAATTAAATTTCCACTCCGGCAAAAAATTATTAATATCATATTTTTAAATCACATGATTCAATTAACTGAAATTGATTCATCTACTTATAAAAATAAAGATAAAATTTAAGACGATAAGTTGATAGTACATTTTATTTAATTTGATGCTACATAAATTAATAAAATAATGAAATGCCACATCATCAAGCTCTGAGCCAATGAGACTAGCGTACGGCTTGTGCCATGGGATAAAAAGCAATATTCAAGATTATGGGAAACACAATTTACACACGCCAAGCACAAGCTTTCTTTCACCTCGTCCCAATTCCTAAATTACCTATAAATTACACAAAAATTACAATATTAAAACGTTGAAAAACCCAACTATCTTAAGGGCGAAATAGGAATGTAAGAAACATTCAATTTCCCTCAGCTTCAAAGATTCGGAGATGGTGGTTGACTGGAAAATACCAGATTTGCTATAAAATCTCTATTAAGTTGCCGTCACAATTAACATAGAAAGTTAGATAATTAATTATTATGGCTTCACGTTTTTGTTCTCATTCCAAATCTAATCACATTCTAGTCACCATCTTCATCCTTTTTCTCTTCTCCACAGTGTCTTCAAGTGTTGCTACATGTGAGTCAAAATATGAAGGAACATGCCACGATAATAACCTAGCATTGAAGTTCAAAATTATAGCCATATGTTCTATATTAGTGGCGAGTATAATCGGTGTTTGTCTCCCGATTTTCTCACATTTTGTCCCAGCATTGATGCCGGACCAGAATTTGTTTGTTCTGGTGAAGGCTTTTGCCTCCGGCGTTATTCTAGCGACCGGATACATGCACGTTTTGCCGGACTCGTTCGACGATTTGAGATCTGATTGTTTGCCAGAAAACCCTTGGCATAAGTTCCCGTTCACTACCTTTGTCGCAATGTTGGCCGCCATTTTCACCCTCATGGTTGATTCATTTTCGATCGGCTTCTTCAAGAAGAAAATATCTGATAAATCTATTGAAATAAACAATATTTGTGGAAATGAAGCGAAGAAATCAAAACAATTTGGCATTGGGGTAGAAGAGCTATTGAAAAATCGTGTTGTAGCTCAGGTAAATTAGACGAATATTTCGTTGTATTTAGCTTTTCATTGACTTACAATACAATTGCCTGCTTCTATGTTTGATTATCTTAATTGAATTTAATTACACCAAGTTAATAAATGATGTTGAATTATTAGTACTTGTGCAAGTAATTTTACGGATGAATGTAGGTGTTGGAGCTAGGAATAGTGGTGCACTCAGTAGTTATTGGATTATCAATGGGAGCTTCACAAAATCCTTGCACAATTAGGCCTCTTATTGCTGCTCTCTGCTTCCACCAACTCTTTGAGGGAATGGGCTTAGGTGGCTGTATACTTCAGGTGATCTATATCCTTCATATATTGAAATCTGAAAAAATAAATAAACAAAAATTTTGGAATAATGGGAAGATTTATTCCACCATAACTAAAACATGGAGACTACTAAAAAAAATGATTTCCCACTAGTTTGCAATATGTATGTGTGTGTCATTTTGTACAGTCATGAAGAGACATCCTCAAAAAAGGAATTATGAAGAAATTAATATTTTTTTTTTCGAAATTGATTGTAAGGTCTCTGGGAAGAAAGTTAACTATTCAAAAGTCCGATGATAACTAAAAACACACAATAATAAGTTTCACTACAGAAAATAACAACATACTCATTCCGGTCCTAAATATAAGACAACTTTGACTTTTTTTGTGAAAGTTAAGGAAGCAAATAAGACCACTAAATTATAACATATGTTACATGAAATTAGATTATAGGTTAATTTATAAATAGAATAAATTAGTTTTGAGGAAAAAAAAATTTTGGGACTGAAACTACTTTTTTTTACTGAAAAAAAGTCAAAAAAGTCAAAGTGATCTTATAATTAGGACCGGAGAGAGTGTTTTTATACTCTCTTGTCATTAGTACTTTTTAATAATTAAATATTTTATTTGAGACTTCATTGTCATTCACTCAAATTTTTTCCTTCTTTTGCCTACCAATAGCGCATTTAGATGAAAAAAAAAATGGTTTGTTTCTATGAAAGGATATGATATTTACTAATATTATAAGCTTATTTTACTAAATATATATATACACATATATATATATATATATATATATTAAGCGAGAAAATTGATAATGGGTAGCACTTTCTGTACCCATCAAACCATCAGCCAATAGAATTTTTATTTTTCTTTTTAAATGCTACTATTTTATTAAGTTTAATTGTTTACTTCTCAGTATATTAAGGTATTCCCAAAAAAAAAATCTCAATATATGTATTGTGCTGTGAATCAGGCGGAATATGGATGCAAGATAAAGAGCACATTGATATTCTTCTTCTCAGTGACAACCCCATTTGGGATTGCATTAGGAATTGGGCTATCAAATGTGTACAGTGATACAAGCCCAACTTCTCTCATTGTGGAAGGCATTCTAAATGCTGTATCTGCAGGGCTTCTGAATTATATGGCACTGGTGGATCTTTTGGCATCTGACTTTATGGGGCCTAAGCTCCAACAAAACATGAAGCTCCAAATTTGGTCATATATTGCAGTTTTGCTTGGTGCTGGAGGAATGTCATTAATGGCTAAATGGGCTTAGGGCATAGCAACTATTGTAATCTGGTGTATCAAGATTCAAATCCTTATTAAAATAGTGGATTGGGTTTGGATTATGATCGTACCAAAATTGGACTACCTCGATTGGATATTGACGGTCCATATTTATTTTTTTTAATTTTTATTTTATAAAATAATTATTTAAATGTGTAAAGATTCTTTGGTCTAAAGAATTATGTACAGAATTTAAAATAGATACAAGTTCTTTAAGTGTCATTTCTTCAAACAAATGTTTCTATTTAAAAATCATCAATTAAAAAATTTTAAACTTGTAATGTTGAATATTGCATCATTTTCCCTTGTATCCTTTCATCTCTTTTTCTTTCTTAATAATCACTAGATCTTCTTTCAATGGTTCATATTTGGTGTTTATAATATCATTATTGAAAATCAATTAAAATATATTTTGTGTAAATCTAAATCTGAACCATTGAAAGAAGATCCAGTAGTTATTAAGAAAAAAAAGGATACAAGAAAAAAGAAGACGTTCCTCTCCACCACGTATCTCATCCAACAATGAACAATATAACCATGGTACTCAACACCGTGATGAGAATTAAAACCTGTTCTGAAGAGATGACCACATTAGGCTACGTTTGGATATGGAGAGGGAAATTGAGAGGAAAATAGGAGGAGGGAACATAAAAAATGATAACTCTTAAAAACAGTAAATTGTGATAATTTGCTGAATAATTCTAGTGTATTATTCTGTCAGAAATGTTTACAATTTATAGGAAAAGAAGGGAATATTTTCTAATTAATGAGTCATAATCATAACTCAATCTACTCCCCTGAAATATTCCTATAATTACAGGATACAATCAGTATTTAAGAGGACTATATTAGAATCCTAATCTGACAATCTGCATTATGAGGGTCAAATTGGAATTCTCAATCTAACCAAATCTACATTTATGAGGATCAAATTGGGATTATAATCTGACCAAATATGTATTTATGAGGATCATATTAGAAACCTAATCTGACCATTACACAGTAAAATTCTAGGTCAAATATGATGGGCTGGTGATTAGGCCCCCCCTCTCTCTGGTATAAAGACAATTTTATTATAAGTAAAACGAGTATAAAGTAAGGCTCAATTATGTAGTCAATAAGAGAGCCCAATATTAAAGCACATACAGAAAAACAAAATAACAGACCTATGCATAAATAAAACAACTAGAAAATAGAAAATTAGGCCCATATTCTCACGTAGATAAACTTCTACAAATAGTAAAATCAATTTACTATTTTTGGATGTTTCCCCTCCTCTTAGTATTCTTTTTCTCCCTTATTTTCTTTTCACCTAAATTAAGAGTTAGTGTATGAATATCCTTCAAACAAGATTACTTTCTAATGTATGTGAATTAGTTTATGGAATTAATATAGAATATCTCAGTTGGGAAAAAAAGATTACTTTCAAGTTTAATTTCAATACAAGAATAAAGTGAGAGGAAATAAATACGGCCACATTGTCTTCCTATCAAAAAGAAATATGTCCGATTGCATGGAAAAAGGCTTCATGTGAGATCTGCTTTGAGGGAAAAAAAAGTTAACGGTCAAATTGTTAGAGAGTTTCTTTGTGGTACCCTCCATGCACATAATTTTTTGAAAGGAAATATAACAGGGCTTTTTAAATTATTTATTTGTATATGATATATAAACTGATTAAAAATAGGAAAACTAGAATTACACGGACAATTCCAGATCCTTGACATGAAAGAAGATGAAGATTTTCATGTTAGTGGAGAAAAAAGAATTTGCCCCACGCTGTTTGTGTGTGTACCTATATATATAGAGAGTAATTATTTTCAATATTGAAAAATTGAAACCCATGAGTAATGACATAATTTGTCAATTATATCGTAATCAGAAAAGGGTACCTTTTTAAAACAAATAATACGGATATTGTTCAAACTGGAATACTGGATGCTTTCGTTGGCAAATTAGTCGAAAGTGGATCAATTGTGTAATGAGACATGACTCACAGATAATTCAGACTGGACTATCTCTCTCTCACTCACTGAATTTCTCATCCCTTTCATTTCATTTTCTAGAATTCCTTTTGTTGGGCAAATTTGTAGTAAACGGGTTGATTATTTCAACCACTTTGGTCACGGACAAGTCATAGAGGGACCAGAAAGTCTTCAACAATCCATTAAATAATAATAATATTGTTATTATCATCATCATTAAGCCACTTATAATTCTATTGGGGATTTGACGGGGACTTATATATAAATGGCTATAAAGTAGTTTGATGAGACCCCATTGCAACAAGACAAGAGTATATATAACTATTATGAATATATAAAAATATCATGTAAGAACGTATACAATAACTCTTCAAAATGAAAAGAGAATACATGAAATATTTTAAAAATTTTAAAAAGAAACAAAATCAATATATCTAATGCAATTTATATGAATTCGAGCCAGGAGAAACCTAAATGAGAAGTTTTTCATAACATGATTTTTTTTTCTTTTTTCAATTCAAAACTCTTATAATTAAGGAGGCTCTTAAAGTCTCATTTTTGCAACCTAACCATTAAGGTTAATGAAATGTGTTTGTATATATAATGAGAATTGTTTTGTACCACACAATGCAAGTCCTAGTAAATGGGGCTTATGGGAGAGAAGAGAGTAAGTGACAACACATCACAAAGACAAGACACTAAAAATCTAAAGCAGGGAATGGAGGGAAGCCTCATAATGTGGGATTTACTTTGTTCATGGTTTTTGGGAATGCCTTCTATGTGCCTCTCCTCCATTCACAAATGGCCAAACTCAGTAGGCCTCTTATGTCTCCTTTCATTATTTTCCAATCAAACTTTCACTCATTGCCTTCACTCTCTTTCTTTCTTTATATATCTTTCAATCTTTTTCTTTTCTTCCAACCATTTCACTATCTATTATTCTCTTCTCTACCTTCTTCCTCTTTCTTCTCCACCCCTACCTTGTTCTATAAATCCAATATTTAAACGTGAAGTTACACCTAATATTTAGGGAGAAAGATACAAAAGTGCCTCCAAATCTAAAAATACCAATCCAGGACTCCGAAACTGCTCAATCAGTGCAAAAAGCCTTAGGGTAGTTAGGTTTTTTCGTTACAACTTACAAGAGTTAATTAGTTCCAGGCTGTCCAAATAGATTCATTGTGATATTATATTATGCCATTTAGCGGTCCTAATTAAATTGGGATTTGAAGATTTGGAAATATTTTTGTGTCTTTCTCCCTATATATTACACACACATATATGAAGAACTAAGTCATTCTTATCATCATAAGTATCATGCTGCCACACTATTCATGACTAAGTAAAAATTTTAAGAATAATTGTTTTAAGTGATATACTGTGATGGATAAAGTAAATATGCGAGAGAAATTTTGTTTAACATAAACAAATTTTGCTTTGGAAATATTTGTTTGGTAGAGGTTTTGCCATGAAAATTTTTTCAAGACTAATATCGCCCTAAGAATATAAAAGTGTAGCGATGTTGCCCTAAACTAACGGATACGTTAACAGATGTGACTCCACGTCATGTTCCACGTTAGATAAAGATGAACCATTTTATTCTTAAAAGTGTTTTTTTTAGGAGCAATTTTCCCCAAAGATGTTTTTAAGGTGTAAAATTGCTTATCAAATTTCAGAGAAAAAAAAATGATTCATCTTTATCATAACTATCACCATGACATTGTGTCCGTTGACACCTCCATCAAGTCAGGATGAAATTGCTATATTTTTTAGACTTCCGAGACAATATTGATTTCAAAAAAACTTTCGAGGCAAAATCGTTAATTAACAATATTATACTTCCCACGCAAAATTGGTTTTTTTTCCCATTTTATTTATAAAGCGTAACAGTGTTCTTTAAACTAAAACAAGCACCCATCTTGTCATATAGTATACTTTAGTGGTATAAAAGCTAAATTAGTCATGCTATTTACAAAAATATATATCAAAGAACCAAAGAAAAAATATAAATAAATAAAATCAAACAAAAAATTAATGAAGCTATTCATTTGTAAAACATAATGATATCCAAATTTTAATTAAATTTAATCTTAAAATAAATCATAACTTAGAATTGGACTGCTAAAATTTCAAGTATTTTTTTTATTATCACACCTTTTCAAATATCTCAGTTTAATTTAATTGATGATTCCTTGGTAGGTATTCTATAGTTTATATATGATTCGATTTTAAGTTGAATTACTCAATTTTAATTGATTCATTGGCAAACGTATAATCCATCGTAATCCTTAACCCAAAATGTAATTGGATTAACGTGAGGTTTTATGGAGGAAACTAACTTAAGTAGTGGGAGAAGCAAAAAGCTTTGATCGAGGTTGACATGCTTACGCCACTTTGTTCTGTGTTAGGTTCAAAGACAAGGATAAGTAGAGGAGAACTAACTTTCATTTAGCCCATTATTTTAATGCAATGGCGTGCCTATATGCCCATTTGAATGTTAGTGTCACTAAACAATTGGCTTATTCTTTTTGTGCATTAATTATGCCACTTGTGTGGTTTCATCTTTCACCAACTTGGAGAATCCTCCTTCCATCATTCTCCTGTAAACTAGAAGCAATATTTTATTAGAATTTACCAACACATTTCAAATGGGAGCAGAAAGAACATATTGGCACCACCAAAATATGAGAGTTTTAAATGTTACTTGAAATGGCTTAATTTATGTGACGTTCTTGAAGACTGTTTTGGAATTAACTTTTTTCTCAAAATAATATAATTGTCCTCTTAAAATTAGTTATCATTTTCTGAGTAATTGTTTTCATTTGATAACATATAAAGCTACTAACTGTCAAGCTGATTTTTTAAGGCACAAAAAAAAAACTGTTAAATTGTTGTTGTCATTGATATTAATTTGTGAATTTTTGAGAAATTAATTGACATTATAATAGTTGTTATCATTTGATAAGTTAACGTTGCTACTTATTGAAATATTGTTGTCATTTCATTTGTAGATTTTTACCAGGTAGCCTGTGCTTCATAATTTAATTTCGTATCATTACCTATGGTTTTTGGGATAATTAATTCATTTCATGATCTAAATTGGGATTTATAGATCAGATCAATCCCTTTCAAATGTTACATTTTTTTTGCCAATTTTTTCACATTAAATCTGGTTTAATATAGATGACGCAAGTTAAATCATATGGGTACTCCCCTTAATAGCATTTTTTTTTTTACATACAAGGCTCAATCTTGAGATTATATCTAAAAAAGTGCCCAACCATTTAAATCATTTGTCGTTACTCTAGAGCCAACATTTCATCAACCCAATATTCTAATGCTACCTTTCACTATATAATGCTCCAAACCTAATAATTTATCCAGTAAGATCTGAGGTTTTTTCTCCTCCAATTGGCTTTACCTTTATGTTGAAAATTTTACTATAAATATGTGGTTGTGCTTTTTTGGTGCTTTGTTTTCATGGATCATTGAATGATCACGTCTTCTTTAGTTGCTGGTTTCAGGTTTGGCGACAAATGGTTAGGTGCTCTATATGATTATATATCAGACTACAACGTTGTCTTTCATTTTCAACAATGTCTTTGATTTTTCTTTCTAAAAAATGTTTCAAATTAAATATTTGAATTTCTTATCTATTGCTAATTATTCTGAAATTACATCGTCATTAACATATAAAACAATGAAAAAGATTCGCAAGTACAATTATGACTGAATTATGGTTAAAGTTTGATTCATATATTTTGACTTTCATTTTATATATTATCAAAATCATATATGAGAAAAGAAAACTAATATAGATGTCTTAACTTTAAGAGAAATTAATATTTATTTAGAATTGTAAATTACAAATTAAGATAAGCATGTAGTAATATTCCATCATCACACTTTAATATTTATTTAATAGGTTCACGGTTTTTTTGGCAATCAGAGAATTAAGTTCATGATGATATCTCTATGTAATGTATTGGTTTATAACATATGAGTTAAATCCCAGAAGTAACCTATTTGATTTTCAATTTTGACTTGTTTTATTGATTCTTTCTTTCTTATTTTCCATTGTGATCAAAAGTTTATTCATCCTCAAAATGACTTGTTTTACAAAAGTTTCAACCAACTTCAGAGACATGAATGTACTGATTTCTTCTTTTTAACCAATCAATTAGGTTCACTCATGGTAACAATGCTCTATCAACCAATCAATCGTGCGTTCGGTTTTGTCATATCTCAACATATTTTAAAAAATTCAAAATAATTCTGACATCGATTCCATAAAATCGATAATTGAACAAAAAAGACCATTCAGGTCGAACTACTATAAGTTAACAGGAGCATTTGATCAATTGACAAATCAATTAGGACTTGTTTGGTAATGGGATTTGGATGGGAGGGAAACTTTTTGAGTTGAATTTAAAAAAGTTGAAAAATTGGGGTATTAATTTTTAAAGTAGTAGTAAGTGTAAGACAAAAGAGTAAGAAAAAATAATTAAAAATTATTAACCCAACTTCTCTTTTTTTTTAAAAAAAAAAATATGACTCAAAAAATCTTTCCCACGACCCACTTTCTCTCACCTTTCCTTGCATCAAACAGACTCTTATTAGTGAGGTCCGATGTAGTTAAAAGGGTTAATCCCTCACAAGTAATAACATGGCAACTTAATATTTGAACACCTGGTAGGAGATTTGTCCATAATAAAAGGCATCTAAAATATGAGAATTTTAATGTTATATCTTCAAATGTATCCACTTTAACAAAGTTATTAGTGACTACTCATCTAATTGCATTTATAAGGCATTAAAAGAATTTTTAGTCCAATATATAAGTGACATCATTAAATTTTATTTTTTATATGAATATACAATTTTATTATTCATTCATTTTAGGTATAGATAGTTCATGGTAAAAGAATTATGAGGTAGACTATGTTTTCATGGGATAAAATGTTTAAATAAGAGTAACGTTGAGAAGTTCTTAAATTTCTAGATAAAGTTAATGAAACTTAAGATTTTCCTTAATTCCAATAAAACATGTTGAAAATAATTTATCAATAAAAGTAAAAAGAATTGTTGTACTAGAGTTTTGTCAAAAGACCAAATTATCCTGAGTGAAATTATTTGTCAACGCTACCTTAAGTGTTGTTACTTATTAACTTAAATTTATTATTAATTTTTAAAATGTTCTTATTGGTATTCAATAAAAAATTAAACAAAATTATTTGTCACTGCTTTAATTTTTATTTATCATTTATTAAGTTAAAATTATTATTTGTTAAACTGTGACTGCCACGGTTTTTTTTTTAAATTAAGAGCATTTAGAAGGCTTCCTCACTTTTGAATATGAAGAAACTATTTACATTTAACACAGATAATGAATATGATAGTTTGTTGACACCTGTCAATTATGAAATGGCAAGGCATGATATGATAAAGCTAACCATATGTTACTCTGACCCAAAAAAAGTCGGATTTCATGTTTAAGAAAGTAAATTAAAATAAATACACGATTTAATTATAAAACATGCACAGCCACATAAATATAGTTAGTGGATTGTGACCTTACTAATTAAACTTTGAATTGCGTGTCGGGTTATAGCAAATATATATTCTCAAATACAAAGCACTTTATATAATGATGACTCATATAACAGTATTTTAGATGGCAGAATATGGTTGCACAATTTAAAAATAATATTAATGTATTAATATTAATAATTCTATTAACTTAATTTTCATATTTAGCGTTTTTCCTTGATTTCATGTTTTGCATTATTAATTAAACACTGAAGATCTAAATTAATATATACTTCATTATTTGTGCCACTACAAACTAACAAAAGAATTGTATTATTACTCCTAATTAAATCATTCATTATTGAATTGATATAAATCTTGAGGCATTCACGAGCAAGAGCAATATATATGCACAAGCACACATATTATATTAAAAAAAAATTATTGAATCACTCCTGAAAATAAAAAATGTTCTTGTCTTGTGCATATCCTTGAAAATTGGCTATTAACTTCACAATGATGCAATAACTAATACTCTTTTATACAAGTGATACAAAATTTGAAATGAAGGTGTGACACAATTTAAATGAGAGGACTACTGTAGGAAAATCACGGATGAATCATATTTCTAGAAAATTGACGAAAAATTTATAATAATTTAAAAGGAAAAATGTCATAGACGCATCAACAAGACAACTTGAATTTCCATTACTATTAATTAGAAACATTCAACTTTGTCTAACTATTCAACTATAAGGAGGGGACTTTGTGGTGAAATTTAATTTGAGAAGAAAAATCAAACTATTATCATAATTCATTATTGTTTTCAGTTTTACTTGTTCATATAGTTGATACCAATATATAAAATCACATAGTTGATACCAATAATGCAATAATAATTATAAAATTACAAATATGAGACAAGCAGAATAATAGTAGGGGGGAGATAATTAGAAGATGATAAAGGTATGAGGGATGAGTGTGGACTGTGGAGCTTATCCTAAAGGAAACAAGACAAAGCACAATAATAAGGGAGATGGCCTCAGCCAATGAAGAAGAATATGTGAAAACAAAATTAGAATATAATAAAGAATAAAGTTGGGGTTGCTATAGTGGTGAGTAAAGTAGAGACAGTATAGTTCACTTACATATTTATTAATTACACACACACGCACTCTATATATGTGTGTATGTTTATGTAACACCTTATTATGCAACCTCTAGCCACCTATGAGTTGAAATCGACCTTCTGTTTTTGCCTTTTTCATATTTAGCCTCATGGAAATATCCAATAAACTCATACCACATTGTGACACCTGAAAGCAATCCTCTAATTAAATTTTCTTTTATGTGATATCAATCAATTGATATTCTAATTAGCCTATGTTATTAATAGTACTCAACAACAATAAATCTTCATAATTATCCTTATAAGTTGGTTGCTATACCCATTATATTACAATATAATTTTTGGATAAATGGTAAACTAAAATGTCTCATTCAATAACTTCATTGAGTGTTTTCTTTGATCATCATGTCATTTCCTTTATATAGGAATTCATGTTACCTAATATATTCTCATTAATAACATCTCCAATCATCATGTCTTTTCCTTTATATAGGAATCCATATTATCTAATATATTCTCATTTATAACATCCCCAATGATCTTCTTTAATCTGTACCATCTTACACGATTTTTTTTTAATTTTCTTTTCAATAGATGCTCTTCCAACTCTTCTTCATGTGTTTATTGTAAATACTAAATCCTATATTTTCTTATATAACCAATAAACCAAATACTACATCCATTTCAACATCATCATCTATAGTTACCCCCATTTTTTGCTCATTATCCCTGTAAAGCCTATGTTATTAAATAAAAATTATAAATCTATAAGTAATAATTCTTATCTGGAATCCAAATTAAAGATATAGAAACTAAGCATTTGTATTCATAAACAGAAATGCACACACATATACAAACTCGTTAACACTTAAACATCACATTATAATTAATTAATTACCGCAACACTCAAATTCAAACTTACAAAGAATTAACCAATTAGCTGATTTTACCTTAATAGGCATGCGTTAAGCGACCAATGAACTTACAAACCAGAAGTCACCTTAATGTGATTCTGAATTTGACATAGTTAGTGATATATATACATATACTCCCTCTGTTACCAAATTATATAACATATTTAGGGAGTTGATTTTGTCCCTAAATGTAAAACATTTTTCTTAACTTTTTCCTAAATTATCCTTATTAATGCATCAATTGCAATACAATAGAGTTGTAATTCACTAGTTATTCTAGATGCTTGAAAGAGGGAGTGTGAGAATTAAAGTAGATGATTAAAGTGCTTTAATAATATTATGTATTAACTAACTCCCTTAATCTAATCAAATTAAATAATTATGTTTTATATTTATGACAAAGGGAGTATGATATATGTGTGAGCACGCGTGTACAATACAAATATAATAGAGGGTAATGATTCAAGTAGACTTTCGTTGTTATAAACAGAAAAAATGAAAGAGTTACATTACATTAGAGTGGTGGAGTGGCACGCATGCACGTGCAATTGTAAGAGAGATGAGATGAAAATAGAAAAAGAAAAGAAGGAACAGTAGAGAGAGGTAGGGCATTAGGGTGTGGGGTATTCCCTAATAAATATTAATAATAAATATTAATAATACAAACTAAGTTGACGACCTTTCGCTATTTGGATAATGAAAGAGGGTCGGTTGGTGCACTTTACACTACCCTGCACGCCTTGGTTTGCTGTTCTTTACATCTCCAACCTCAAATTATCTTTTTGATCCCTTGTCATAGAGATAAAATAATATTACGTCTATGTTAGGGGTTTAACACAACCATTTTACTTTTGTCCATATTGGCTACACTACTACAAAAATGCCCTATTGCAGCACACCAATAGCAGCGCACACCAAAAGTAAGCGCTGTGATAGGTATGTAAGACCTATCCCAGCACTTTATAAATATTTATAAGCGCTGGGATAGGCTAATTCCCTAAATATTAATTTAAAATAATGTCTTTTATTTAATAATATTTAAATTACCTCCTAGGTTTGTCTTTATATAGGTGATTTCCTTTGAACTTAATTCTCTGAACCATATTTAACCCCCATAATATATTATACGTGTCCTTATTATTTAATAATATCTAAATTTAATTACCAATAGTTTTTTTTTAATTTTTAATTACCTATCCCAGCGCTTTTTACGTAAAAAGCGCTGGAATAGGTCATTTATGGTTTATAATTTATTCCCTGAATATGTAAACTTATCTCTTTTATTTAATAATTAATAAAATTCCCCCAATTTTTTTTTTAATTTTTAATGACCTATACCAGCGCTTTTTACGTAAAAAGCGCTGGTATAGGTCATTTATGGTTTATATTTTATTTCCTGAATATGTAAACTTATCTCTTTTATTTAATAATTAATAAAATTCCCCCAGTTTTTTTTAATTTTTAATGACCTATATCAGCGCTTTTTACGTAAAAAGCGCTGGTATAGGTCATTTATGGTTTATATTTTATTTCCTGAATATGTAAACTTATCTCTTTTATTTAATAATTAATAAAATTCCCCCAGTTTTTCTTTTTAATTTTTAATGACCTATACCAGCGCTTTTTACGTAAAAAGCGCTGGTATAGGTCATTTATGGTTTATATTTTATTTCCTGAATATGTAAACTTATCTCTTTTATTTAATAATTAATAAAATTCTCCCAGTTTTTTTTTAATTTTTAATGACCTATACCAGCGCTTTTTACGTAAAAAGCGCTGGTATAGGTCATTTATGGTTTATATTTTATTTCCTGAATATGTAAACTTATCTCTTTTATTTAATAATTAAAAAAATTCCCCCAGTTTTTTTTAATTTTTAATGACCTATACCAGTGCTTTTTACGTAAAAAGCGCTGGTATAGGCCCCAGAAGAAGTAATTTTTATTTTCAGTTATTAATTGTTCTGGTTTAATTAATTTTAGTAATTTTCATTCATTTTTAGGGCCTATACCAAAAATTTTCATGTAAAAAGCACAGGTATAGTTTTTATAATTATTATTTTACTTTTCCTCTATTTTAATCTTTTTTCTGATTTAATTCATTGAATATTTCACCTTGTCTTTTTTAATTCATAATTTCTAAATTACCAATAGTTTTTTTTTTACTTTTTTGTGACCCTATCCCAGTTTTTTTTCATGATTTCCTTTAAATTTTTATTTAAACTTATCACATCAAAAATTTATTTATATAGGTCATTTAATAATTTGTATTTTATTCCCCGAATATATTTAACCCGGTCCTTATTATTTAAGAATTTCTAAATTCTATCCAGTTTTATTTTTTTAAATTTTTAAAGACCTATCCCAGCGCTTTTTACGTAAAAAGCGCTGGGATATGTCTCATAAAAGAATTTTTTAATTTAATTATTTTAGAATATGATTTATGTAATTTTTTTTAATTTTTATCACCTATCCCAGCGCTTTATATGTATAAAGCGCTGGGATAGGTGTGGCGCGTTTTACAATTCATTTCCCTCTTTTTTTTCCCTCTCAAAACCCCTAAAGTTCAACCCGGCCAGCTCAAAAGTGAATCTTAGCTTTAGGCGAACTTTTGTTCCTTCTTCTTCTTGCTTCGTCTTCTTCCATTTCCAGATAACCCAGCTCCGTTTTGTTCCTTCTTCTTCCAGATCCTATAACCCAGCTCCATCCTATTTCCATCCTTCGTCTTCAAGCTCTGTTCCTCCGTGTTTCCAGATCCTATTTTCTTGGTTCTTCACGCTGTCGTCGCTGTGAGTAGTGGAGATGCTGAAATAATCATTGTTGGTGCTGTGCTCTTGCTTACACGCTGCTCTCGTTGTGAGGAGTAAGAATCAAATCCTATTTGGGTATTTCTTCTTGTTCTTCTTGCTTACACGCTGCTATCGTTTGTTTTTTTTTCTTCTTGTCGTTTGTTGTTTTTTTTCTTATTCTTCTGTTTCTTTTTGTTTTTAATTTTTTTGTTAGAATCTCCTTAATTTCTGATTTCTTAATAGATATGTTATTTACCCATGCATTATTCATAATCATTAATCAAATTATGTAAATATTTAAAAAGTTTCTTGTAGTAGGAAGACCGTGCCTACAAAACTTTTTGCTTTACTAAAGATTTAACATATATCCTATAATGGTAAGAGTTCAAATTATTGTGAATAAAAAATGTTAGTGATCAATAGCTTGCAAGTGCTTTATATAGTTTCTTGATATTGGGGAATGTTGATGAATGACCAATATTTGTGCTAAAAATAATACATTTCTAATTTGAAGATCAGGATTTTAATGAAGTTATAGGATTAACAAATATTGGATTAGATTTAATGTAATTTGAAGATGTAATGGGGTAGTTTCATTGTTGTTGTTGATCCTAATTTATAAGGTTGATTAACTTTATTTTATTTTGATTGTTAGGTTGATCTAATTATGCTATTTATATGTTGTAGGAATTTGAACAAGCATTTTCGTGGTCCACATTTTCATTGTCCACCTAAATACAAATTAGAGAATTGAATCAGGTACATTATATGTTATGTTAGGTGCTAAAACTACTGTGTGGTCGTTTAATGTGCTTTTGTTTTCAACTTACAATGGTTGGTTTTATTGTACAATATTAGTATGACTTTTCTGGTGTGTATGTATATATTGTTTGGCTGGAATGGATAGTGTTGCTGGTTTTTTGCACTGATGCAGGAGGTTGTGAAACAAAAATAACTGAATATTTAAAAAATAATAATGCCTATAGCAGCGCTTATTACGTAAAAAGCGCTGCTATAGGGTAACCTATACCAACGCTCATTATGTAATAAGCGCTGCTATAGGGTTTCTTTTTTATTTTTTACTTTTTAAAATTCATATAGGTATGACCTAAAGCTGCGCTTTTCAGATAATGAGCGTTGCTATAGGTAACCTATAGCAGCGCTCATAACACAAAATAAGCGCTGCAATAGGTCATATGACCTATTGCAGCACTGGCTATAGCAGCGCTTAAAAGCGCTGCTATAGGGTAAAAAAAAACGCTGCTATAGGCTTTTGCTGTAGTAGTGCTAGGGACCATCTACAAAAAAATATATCGGAGAAGTTTGACGTCGTGTGCAATTATGTAGTTATTATATATAGTAGTGGAATAAGACTTGAAGGTTATTGTGTCTATATGTGTATTAGCTTGTGTATGATCCATGCCATAGAAATTCGACAAAGTTTTATTTCTACTGAGAGTTGAATATACAACCCTATTCATCGGGATTCTTTAAGGGAGAATTGTAAATAGGTCCCAAGCAAGAGAATTAATTTCAGACAGGTCCATTAACAACTCATTCACTTGTTAACCAAGGCTATTGCAGTTGTTAATAGCTATCATTAACAACTCCTTGGGACCTCTCTGAAATTAATTCTCTTACTTGGGACTTATGTGTAATTGTCCCATTCTTTAATAACTGGCTATGTTCATCGGGATTCTTTAATAACTGGCTATGAACAAAGCATATATGACGATTTAATTTTGGAGCCTTGTGATTTATATGATTGCTCATACTCTAAAATATGACATGTTATTATTGTATGTATGATCCACATCTCAGTATTTGTTTGAAGCTGCTTATCATAAATATGCTGCCACAAGTCAAGAAAACACCCATATAATATATTCACCTTAATTTGTTTACTATAAATCACAATTAAAAAGCTGCTTTTGAAAGTTAAATTTCTATTCCAAACAAGCCCTTTAAGCTTTGATATGATTAAAGTCGTTTGTTAAAAGCATAACAAAACTTTATTTTTTTATTTAGACTAATGTTGGGGCCAACTATATATATAGGTATGTGTGAACATTTAGTGGTTAATTATTGGATTTACTATTAGTATTTTTGGTCTGTGTATGTGTATGCATTAGTCCATGCATGTATGATCTATGTCATAGAAATTCAACAAAGTTTTACATCTCTTGATGAGAGTTTAACACATACCCTATTTGCTGGGCTGGCTATATGAAAGAACATATTTACATAGGATGATTTGAGTATTATGTGATTCATGTAGTTCTTTATACGACTTGCTATTGTATGATTTATGTCATAAAGATTATATTTTGCTGTTTATATTAAGAGTTTAACACAACTCTCTTTCCTCTTTATTCAGGTTTAGCGGGATCGGCTAATATGAAGTAATGAAGAAACACATTGGTGGGCTTTGGCATACAGCAATATATACATGTACATATAACTAACCTCATTTAGTGTCTAGTGCCTGTTTGTTGACAGCTTTTGAAACCTAGGTTTAGGCTCAAACCTAGGTTTTAAAATCAGAGTAGACAAATATTCTCAACTTTTTCAGAATAACTCTTAACTGTCAAAACTTAGGTTTTGGTTAAAACAGATAAACACTGCTAACTTTTTCAGAATAGCTTTTTTTGCCTGAAAACCGAGGTTTGGGATAGAGAACCTAGATTTTACCATAAGTTATCTTTTCTATAATCTCAAAATCTAACTTTTTACTCATAAACTATTCTCCATAAACTAATATTATTGATTATGGTAAATGTACATAAATATATATATATATATATACACACACATTGGTGGGGTTGACCATTGATGGATAGCTGTTAAGTCGAGTCCCCTTCCGTACCTGCATATTCCGTCTCTTTTGTGTTCCTTATTATTCCTTTTCTTTTTTTCCCCCTCCTGCACTGCCCTACGTACACCCTCCACTATACCACACTCCACATTTTATCACGGGGGAGAGAGAAAGAGACAAGTCCAATTCAAAGTTTCTGTTAGTGTTATATATATATATATATATAAACTCCAATAATTCTCATGCTTTCTAAAAACATTTCTTATCACATTCACATATATATGGAATAAGGAGGAAACTGTATATCTACTTTATTTCTTATCACTCTAACTGCTCTTTCTAGGACATTGAGGACATTGACATGATGTTGTTATCGTGATCAGCCAGAATAATTCAAAATACTCCCTCTGGTCCTAAATATCACTCTATTTTTTATTATAAATCCACCCTAACTACTTTTCACATACAAAAGAGTGGAAGTTATAACATTAAATATATCCTATTTTTCCAACTTTACCCTCATTTAATAATAGGTGTTTAAATAATATTTTATGCATTATAACCCTTCTCTCTCATCTTCCCTATTTCCAATATAGGGGTAAAATAGTCACATTAGCATTAATTGATCCCAAAGTGGACTTATATTTTGGAACAAAAAAATTGTGGTAGTTGGACTTATAATAAGGAACGGAGTGGTATAATATTACTTTGATTTTTTTGTGGAAGTTAAGGAAGCAAATTAGACCACTAAATTATAACATATGTAACATGAAATTAGATTGTAGGTTAGTTTATAAGTAGAATAAATTAGTTTTAAGAAGAAAAAAAAAAGATTTTTTTGGGACTGAAACTACTTTTTTTTTACTAGAAAAAAAGTCAAAGAATTCAAAGTGATCTTATAATTAGGACAGGAGGGAGTACTATCATATTTATTTTACTTGTATCAAACTTTCGACCAAATTAGTCTGCCTTGGCTGAATATATATAGAGAGAGAGGGAGAGTGAGTCAAATGCATATATATGTGTGCGAATACAAGGTTCGCTTGTTTAGTAATTTTACATGTAAATTGGGTTAAAGTTATGTGAAATATAAAGCAAGAAGGCCTCCAATAATTAGATGTCAAAATTAAAAAGAGAGAGAAAGAGTGAGAGAGAGAGGGGATCTTTTTTGAGGGCAAAAGTAGACAGTATCTTTTTTACCTTGCATTGTTTTGTGTCAAAGGCAAGGGACAATTCATCTTTTTTATTGTACTTGACAAGTGAATGCATGTCTATCTTTGGAAAGTGCGTATAGCTATCATCATAACTAGTTTTGTTTTCCTGCTTCATTACTAGCCAAAGATCATTGCCATTCCAATTAGCTCTCCTAAATTTGACCATTATTGACCCACACCCTCTTTAATATAATTTTCCTCAAACCATATCTAGCTTTAGTACCATTCAAGGGTGTGTTTAGATTGAGCTTCTTAGAAGTGACTTTTTTTTAGAATGACTTTTTCAGAAGTAAGATTGGATAAAAGTCATTTGTGTGAAATGATTTATGTTTGGATTTGTGATGATAGAAGTAACTTTTTTTCAATCTGACTTTTAGAAACCATGTTTGGATGATTATATTGAAAAGCACGTTTAGATGAAAAATTACTAAAAAATGCATTATTGTCATTAAATAATACATATTTAATATGCATATATTCTTATTAAAGGCTTAGTTTCTCCCTTATTTTCAGGAAAATAATTTAAAAAAAATAATATTTTTAGCTCAAAATAATATATTGTGGGAGAAAATAGTTAGAAATTGTTATGGTAAATTTTTGGAGATAAAAAGAAAATTTTAAATTAAAAGAAATTATCTTATTTGAGAATTTTAGGGGTCTAACAGTTTAATTTTCTTACCCACTTTATTAAATAATACATAACAAAAGGCGTGGGACCCACTAGAAGTCAGAAGCCAAAAGTCACTTTTTTTTCTTTTGACTTTTCACGTTGCAGAAGTCATTTTGGACCAAAAGTCATTTTCAAAATAACTGAGGCCAAACATAATTTTTTTTCCTCATAATGACTTCTGATTTTGGGATCCACTTCTGCCCCCAGAAGTGAGATCCAGACATGCACCAAGTATATAGAAACTTGATTTTACTGGGAAAATGTTAAAAGTACCTACTTTATAAATGAGTACTCAAACAAGTAGATATAAAAACTATATAATTAATATATATGTATATATATAACGAATAGTTAAGAATTAGCTATAGTTGTAAGAAATGTGTGTTAGTTTTTTAAAAAGTATCTCATTTAATCATTATCTACATCGACAAAACCCTCTTTAGTATATGTAATCAGTAGGAATACTTTAAAAAATTGGGTTAAGTTGCCTCCGGCTGCTTGAAATATTATTTCAATAGCACCAATATCCTAATTAATATAATTTTGACTGCATTCGACTACCTAAAATACTATTCTGCAGGTAGCACTTGGTATCGTAGAATAATTTTAGTGCAATATTTCCCTTAAAGTATTTTTTTCAATAATGAGCACCCTAAACTTTAAGATATACTTGCTATTACTAAAAAAATTACAATGAAGTGCTACATCAAAAATTATTTTAAGACCACGTTGGATGTTACTAAAAAACACTTCAGAGTGCATTGTGGCGAAATATTAATTATACAAAAAATTCTTATAAAATTCTAAAAGTTACTATAAAAATATTAAAGGGTGCTGATAAATATGACCTAACTCAAAAATATTACTCCCTCCGATCCTAAATATATAATATATTTGTGGAGGTGAGTTTGGTTCTAAATATATAGTCCATTTCTAATTTTTCTTAATATTTTCTTAAATTATCTTTATTGTGTAATTTTAACTAACTTAACTAACATATTTAATCTAATCAAATTAGATAAATATATCTTATATTTAATACCAAAGTGAATAAATTTTAGTGGCAAAGTAAATTGATTTTTTACACTCAAGATTTAAACATAGCACCTAATATCTCTTATATTTAACACCAGTGGAAGTGGCTTTTTTCCATCAACTTTGTTTTCAATCAATCAGATAATTTCATGCGGCCAGATAGCTAGGTCTGAGATTTTCTTTCTGTACTTTTTCTTATGTACTGTGTCAGTATAGAGGGTTAAAGAGTTAAAACTTTCTTGCAGACGTGC
The DNA here is from genome assembly GCA_037074515.1 of Mimosa bimucronata. Lineage (NCBI taxonomy): Eukaryota > Viridiplantae > Streptophyta > Magnoliopsida > Fabales > Fabaceae > Mimosa > Mimosa bimucronata. Next base: position 28,226,334 of record CM073445.1, on the reverse strand, counting down.
ATATAATACATATGTTGCAGTATAATCAATCAATAACACACGCACGCGCGCGCGCACGCACATAATGACAATAATAAATTACTCCTTTAATTGGAATAAAAAATAAATAATGTTGATAATATAATTATGGTTTTGCTGGATGACGACATGCACTATGATTATAAAGAGATAGTCATAGAAGATGATGGCATGCATAAGGTGTCTGCACTCTGCAGGCCACCATGGAAATGCTCTTCACTGTTCATTATTTCAACCTTAACATTCTCCACACCTCAAAAAGCTTTACACCACAAAAGACAACAAATTAAACTAGTATGCATTATATTATCTTTTGTTTTGTATTTTTTTTTTATCTATTTTTCATTCAAATTTTATTGGAAGATTCAAGATCCCAAATAATGAATGTACTCACTAAAAAAACTTAATAATAAATGAGTAGTATATAATTTCATGTACTAGCTAAAATTTGTAATTGCATACTATGTATTTGTTATAAAACTTTTTGGTAATTACCTATTTTCTTTGGTATTTCGTTAAAAATTTTCGTTTTTAATGTTCATGCCAAGTTACCAATATTCAGTACGTTCCTGCTATGTAACTATTTTGCTGCTGTTTTCTTTTTTATCTTCAACCAGCAGTTAGGTGATAAATACTATTTTTAGCAGAGGAAGCCAGCTAAAGAGAATTTGAAAATATTAGAAATGAGACATATATTATCCGAAACATTACTTTATATGTAATAATCAGGAATATATGTGTGTGTAAAGCAGGCTAATTGCAATTGAGTCAATAAATTATTTGGGAAGCAAACAAGCAAACAGCTATGTTTTAAATTTTGAGGGGCAATAAATTAAGATATTTAAAATATTTTTTAATAAAAATTGATTGGTGAAGTAAAATACTTATTTTTCATATAAAAAGCCAATTCTTATTAAGTGAATGCCTATTGAGACAATGCAAAGCACATTGTAAAAAGGATTATTTAATTTGTATCACATAGATCAAGCCCCAACACTTCAACAGGCTATTATGGGATTTAATAAAGTATTTTATAGAATATTCGGCATAGTTTCTTTATAAGACAAACATCAATATATATATATATATGTATGTATATGTATATCTGTATATGCATTATCTTTTTAGATATGATTGAATAGTTGTTTGATCTGCCACCTTTCGAAATCTGATAAGCAAAACTATGTGTATCAACTTTTCTGGTGGATATATGGAATCTAGTTTTAGCATAATATATAATAATATAAGTTACAATAATTCATGGACACGCCAAATGTCATTGTACGATTCTATATTAAGTCCTTATGATTAATTAATCTGATGAGTTCAATGTATATTTATATATATATTTATATTAATGTTCATTTTAGATAAACTGCTTGTACTTTACTGATTGTAATTTTGACAGACAAATGCTAAACTCCAATTAAAATAAACATTACTTTGTAATTAAAAAGTTCGTTTAAACAGAAATTTTTTTCACTTTGAGGAATATTTGATTTTGGAGAAAGCTTATCGTACCTGCAAGTACATATATACATGAGGATATCAAAAACTTTTATGATTAATGTTAGGGATAAGGGGCCAAATTTACTTATGTACATCTAACAATCATATAGTTTTATGAGGAGCAAATATGCACATGAAATTTCAAATAAGAGATAGATCTTTAGGCTGGGTCTGAGGTTTATTAAGTATGATGATGTAGGTCTCATATATTGTGTATCGTGTAAATGGGTTAGGTAAAAAATTAATTGTAAAGTATTATTCCCAATCCTAAATATAAGATCTATTTACCTAATTTGATTAAATTAAGGATGGTAGTTAAGTTAGTTAAAATCACATGATATTACCAATGCACCCTAATTAACCACATCTATCTTTATCTCCACCCATCTTGCTTGTTTAATATTAAAGAGTATTAGTAGGGATAATTTTGAAAAAAGTTGAGAACAATTAAAAAGAGATCAGATATTATATTTATGAGCAAACTCACCTCCCCCAAAAAGATCATATATTTAGGACAGAGGGACTATTACATTTGTGGTGCAAATTATACCACAATTTAGATTTTAAAGTAAAAAGGTGTAAAATTCCCAATATTTAATAGAAGCACACATTGACATTTGAATTTCAAAAATATTGATATTTAATTTGATTCCAATTACATAAGTTAAAATGCATATGTTCAAATTTGTATCAATTGGGAAACATTTTAGGCATTGACATTTTATTTGTCACACATCATTAGTTTACTGCCACATGATACGCTTCAATTCAAAACCATTATAGAAGCCATGCCAACTCTTCATTCCCAGATTTTTGTGTTTTTTAATCAGCAGACTTAATATAAAATGAATGACATTTTAATATCTTATAAAAAATGGTGTATTGATGTAAAAAAAATGGAGTATTGATATAAAAAAAATGGTGTATTTTTAAATGTTCTACTAATTTTCAAATATTTAATATTGTAAAATGGTATAGTTTTTTTTTCATTTGCAATTTTAAATATTTAAAAATCATACAAAATTAAAAACTAAGTAATTGTTTATTCATATGATATCAAAATATATATCATACTATGTTAAGTACCATACACATTAAAGAGTAACTTATAATTATCCATCAATTTCTCTATATAATTAATAATTAAATATGCGAATTTTTTATTTTTCTCTCTCCTTATGAAGCTCGTTTAAGTATTAACTTGTGTAAAATGTGAAAAAATCAATTAAAAGCATATTTAATAAGTTAGTTATCGTTTCTTGACTACAGTGTCATACCATTATAACCATTGAGTATTGTAAATCCACTTTAACTAATTCTCACATATCAAATATTGTAAGTTAGATCATTAAATGTCTTAGATTATCAATTTTTTTAAGATTACCCTTATTTAAAATTTCCATCTCTCTCTCCTCTTTTTCTCTTCTCAACAATTTAATGAGGTTAAGTTGAAAACAATCATTAATAACCTCTAAATGGATTTATATAGGAACAAAAATGTTTGGTAGTTGGGCCTATAATAAGAAATAGAGTGAACCCGGGGTGTGTGGTTGAGTGGAAGAGACTCATTCACCCTTAACCAATTGTCAATGGTTCGATCCTTGGTGTTGGGTATGGAGAAGTATTGAATTTCTCGGGCCAGCTGTCCCACCCTTTGAAGTGCCTACAATTCAGCGGAGGATTAGCCTCCACCTGTCGGGTGGGGGATACATTAACGTTTCATAACAAAAAAAAGAAAGAAATAGAGTGATAGATATCAATAATTACATTACACACTCATTAAAAGAGCTTTGTCGGTAAAATTTCAATGTGATTTTCGGACATATAGGTGGTTTAATACCAAAAAAAAGAGTACATAGTATTACTCTACGTGGAAAGATTTTCTTTTTAAAGAATAAAAAATGTCATTAATGTTAACTCAGACACAAAAAAAAAAAAAATCCACTCGTAATATTTCATTTAATCTAATAATAAATATTCAAATGAAAAGAAGTATAATGATGCACGAAAGATTAAGTTTATTATGCAAATAAAAGCTGGATAAGACTTTCTTTATTGGTAATATCTAAAACTAAAAGTCGAGCTCACTTAATAAGACGGATGTTAGCAGAATTCTAACTGACAAATTTATATTAAAAAAAAAAAAAGAATTCTAACTGACAAATGGTTAAGTTCACCATTGCCAAATGGTCTTCCTGGAGGGCTGTCAAATTCTTTAATTGTACTTCACCACTATCTTCTTTATTTATGTAAGGAAAAAGCTATCTCATTTATTTATTTGTATATAATGAAGCCGTACTTCATTCTTATCGGATTACTTTAAGAATGCAAGAAACTTCTATTATGCGGAATACACCAAATGAACAAACTTTTTTTTTCCCTCTGCTCCAAGAGAAAAAATGCATTTATAAATAAAAAAGATCAGACTCTCTCAGTTCACACACACGTACGTATATTCAAGTTCCAGTTTTGAATACGGGAGTTAGAAATTTTACTTGGATCCTATATATTGTCAACCACATTTGTAATTTTTCCCCCTCAAACTACTCTTATACTCTAGATCGATCTATAAGTCTCTTTCAATTAGTTGTCGCTCACATATTAAAGAATGAACTTATTAAATTTATATTAAATTAATAAAAAAATTTAAGTTTACCTTTATTAAAATTCTCTATACATTTATTTACAAATTATCCCTTCCCTCTCCCAACAAGAAAGAAGTTATTGTAAGATTGGAAAATAATCATTAATAACTTTTTAAATGGTTTATATTTTGGACCAAAATTTTCTTGTGCAAGGGACTTATAATAAGAATTGGAGTAGTACATATGAAGATGGTTTAGGTTTTATAAATGAATTTATATTTAGGACAAAAACTTTTTCTACAAGGAGCTTATATAATATATATATATGTATATATATAAATATTTAACCAGAGTGATGCACATATGAAGATGATTTCCCGGTGTTTCTAATGCAAAAATGATTAAAGACTATATTTTAGAAAAACTAGTATGCATTCTTTTACAAATAACTAAATTAATTTTTTGGCAACTGATTAATTTTTTTAATATTTATAAACTAGTTATCTAACTCCTATATTAAGGCCCAAAAGGAGTATACCATGCAAGTGGGCCCCCTCCAGGGGAGACAGGAAGAGATGGTAACAAAGAAAATACGTAGTAAAGAACAATTATCGAAAACTATTGTTTATGCAAAGAAAAGACACGACTGCTTTTGGATATTAATTTCATGGAACAAGATAGGAAGTGATAAGGTTTTGAAGGGTTTATTTTAGAGAAGAAGACAGATATGGCAAATTCTTATATGCTGATGAGGAACACACCTGGGATTTGTGTTGAGTTAAGAAGAAGGACGATGATCTCAAGGAATAATGGTGATGGTTTCTACAGTGCTAATGAGACAACTGTAAAACCATGAACATATATGTAGTGCTTATTCAGTTCTCATCCAATCAGTGTAAGAAAAGATTAAGGTGAAGGGTTAACAGTGAAAGAGAAAGCAAAGAGTAAAACAAACTGAAAGCTACAATTTTGCATGATGATGATTTGATCATTTTAAATAACTATCACCCTATTTGTTCTTGTAGTTCTACTTTAAAATTTTCCTGCAAGTGAAAGGTAGCATTGAAGCAACACAACTGATAATGAGCTCACGTACACTAACAAAACTGCATTAAGCTAGTGAATTTTTTTTTATTAAAAAATCAATAACATGAATTAATTAAACATGTTCTAATGTGGGTGCAATTTATGATTTAGATACTACCTTCGGTCTTCATATAGAAGCAAGTCGAGTGTCGGATTTGTCTTGAATATAAGACAACAGTTCACTTTATCCCCATATTTATCGTTTTGCTTTTAAACTATCTACATTGATTGAACATATCAAGAGAGCTTGCATTAAGGGTTAGTTTCAATGGAAATGATTTCAAGGGTATTTTAGAGAAACCAATACACATTTTTGACAAATAACTAATTTATCTAATTTCTTTAATCTATCTAAATTAATTAAGAAGTTTTTATGTTAGGTATCAAAGTCAAAGTCAAGTCACTATAGTATTTGGCTTGCGAGGAACACAATATTCTTAGGAGATACATGAACTAGAACATGGAATTTGAGTTGAATTTTGTACACAACATGGGTCAAATTTAAAGAGGCGGACTTTAAAAGAAAATATACAGGTAGAGACTGATGTGCTACTTACAGATTTTTTTTACCCACATGGTCCTCTTTTATTCAAGTTCTAGTTAATATGGGATTTCTTCTGCTTTTTATTCACATTTGGCCAGAAAGTAAAGAATATGGTCATGTTTGTACAAAGTGTCTGCATTATGGGTTGCCTTATGGTGCTTAATGCAGAGGATTATTAAATTAATTAATGTGAATGGCTGCAGTTTAGGTACAAGATGTTAACTACTTAAAAAAATAATAATTCCACATGCATGGGTCCCTCCAATTAATATCCACATATTTAAGTGGCTCATGAGTCATCAGGATTATAATAATAAAAATCAAAACTCAATTCGAAGAGATTACCTTTTAAACTAGCCTTCCTTGCGTCATCTGTAATAAGGAGTTATTGGCTGTAAGATTTTTCGACTTTAAAATTTGCTTCTTCTATCAGGTAGGGCCCTCATCAAAAAAGAAAACGAGTAATAAAAAGAAAACCCCCTGAAATTGACTTTAACACCATTTTTTATGTGCCTCTTTTCGCTTCTCCTCAATAATATTATATCATTTCCCACCACACCACCTTTTCTAGCTCTTTTATGAGTAACTCTACCTGATACCAAGATTTCAAATCACATTATTTCGATTGCAACTTATAGGTGTGAACAGCATTTGACAATAATAAAGTAATATATTACAGATTAAACAGTAATCTACAGACAGATTCACATGTAACTAAGCCAACAAGTCATGGACTCTTTGTTCTTGGTAATACAATCTGGTATTTTGCTCATCTTAACTAATTTGTAGAGTATCAATATAGAGATTCAGAATAAAACTTTTTGCAGTTATAGCTCCAAGCAATTACACATACTCACTTTCATTGATAGACCAAAATGGTGAAATTTATGACAGATGGGGTTTATGACATGAAGTATGAATAAGAACTTACAGGACAAAAAGTGGACTCTCTCAGGATGCATACACATGCATATATTAGTAGCACTTGCCCAATAATTGTTTCAATAGTTTCTGCTCATGTAAGCCATCACTCCTTTTTTTTCTTTTTCCTTTTCTTTTAATTTTTGCTCGAACCGGCCCACTTTTCTGGCCCTCATCCTTCTATAAATTCCCCCCACCACCCACTCTACCTTCCCCCATCATCTCAGCAATATCCATACACAATTCCCAACCCAAGTCTTCAAACATCACCATCTTCTTCCTATTCTTCTTCATCATCATCATCTTCTTCATCCCAGGCTTTGTGAATTTCCAGCTATGGTTCCAAGTGACATCAAAGGGTTTAACTATCCAGCACCTGAAAACTCCATCTTAGTTCCTTCAAACTTTGGCTTGTTTCAACATGGTGATATCCAAAACCAGTTTCACCTGAACACCCTCTTGAGCAATTTGCCAAGCTGCTATTTCCCTTCTGGTTCAGGAAGCCTTGAGTTTATCCCTCCACTTCCACCTACTTCTTCAAGCCTCAGCAGCAACTCAACTTCTGATGAAGCTGATGAGATTCAGCTCGGCATCATTGATGAGAGGAGGCAAAGGCGAATGATATCGAACCGAGAATCTGCTAGAAGGTCCAGGATGAGGAAGCAGAAGCACTTGGATGAATTATGGTCACAGGTGGTGAGGCTCAGGAATGAGAACCACAATCTCATTGACAAACTGAACCATGTCTCTGAGTCACATGATAAAGTTGTTCAGGAGAATGCACGCCTCAAGGAAGAAGCTTCTGATCTTCGACAACTGCTTGCTGACCTGAAAATTAGCTCTTCTTTTGCTGACACCATGGGAGATTTTGATGAACTCAGAGCTGAGCTCTCAAACTAATCTATCCCTTCTTTAAAAATGGAGGCTTTTTTTTTTTTCATTTTTGTTTAATGTTTTCTCTTTTTTCCTTTCTATAGAAATATACTACTCTACTTCTTCTAGCTTTATGGTTTATAGGATCATCACCCTGCCTTGCCTCCATTGGAGCTGGTTGAGTTTACATACATATATCCAATAACAGCTCTTGATGAATTTTTTTTTTCTTGATTTGTCCATAGTATGAACAACACAAAATTTTACGTTTAAGCCAATAATCCAAAACAGTTACTATTAACAACACGCCACATAAAAATCAGGTGGATTACGCAGCAGAGTACTTTAGTGCGTACCTATCATAAAATTTATGGTGTCTTTATCATTTTTACAGTCCACCAACTTTTGCACTCAGTATTGTTAGAGAAATAGAACCACAAATAAAAATGGAGCATAACTGTGGGAAAATAAAGGGATATAAAAAAGAGAGCTTAATCAGAAGGAAGAAAAACAGCTTAACTCTGACAGGTCTATTGCACAATTTAGAAGTTAAGTATTAAAGAACAGATTAGGACTGAGTTATGCACGTGAAAAAAGTTATTAGAGGCTATCGTCAGTCTGAAAGAAGGCCCCAAAGGAGTGGCCCATAGTTGTTGTTTAAGAGAGAAACAGTACCAATAAGACAAATGCTAGTGGAGATGCTGGTGGTAGTGGCTCATCATACCAATTACTATCATAAGAAAAGAAACACATGAAAAGGGTATGCATCAAAACAAAGCCAAACAAACTGTTAAGCCTTTTTTCTTGAGGACATCAATTCCTTTCTAGGCAGCCAAAGCTTCAATTCCTGTCACCAATATGGCTTATGTCAAACGCAGCCTATGCTTCAACAGTTACTTGAAATAGTACTATCTTTCACAAATAGACAAGCTAGTGCATCAGCACGCCCACCCCCTTTCTTTTTCTTCTTGTTTGTGTTTTCTTTGATGTGCATGCGCATGATCTCAACTTTCACAACCATGTAGAATTCGGGTTATTCGGGTCCTGAAGAAGGTTGAAGAAGATTTGCATATTTTGATATCTAGCAGAATGAAGCAGACAAGGGATAAACATGAGTGATTTAGGTGGAAGGAGGCGTGTGGCATCATAATTGTAAGGTTGACAACCCAATCATGATAGCACCATACACTGCCTGCAGCATATCTCCTAGCCTTTTGACAAATTGTCAAAATTAGCCCACATTCTTTCTACCATACTGGCAAAACTTATAGAAAAGTCAAAGCCCAAAACCTTCAGGAAAAGTTTTTATTGCTGGGCAAATTGAGTGCATTGAAGAGATTGACATCAATCTTCCATCATCCAGAATGCGCTACCGCACAAGACCTTCGCTATCGCCAAATCCTCCAACCATGAGAAATGTACATTTCGCTATGATGAAACTTCTTTCTGATTTTCTCTGTTGTTTCTGACTAAAATTCAGCATGTAATCTGCATGGAATCCAGCAATGTTACAGACATAGAATTGTACAAGAACAAATTCGTAATGCTCAAATGTTATTTGTGGCAGAACATATATAATCATTATGTAAAGTTTTGGCAAAGGATCATATCTCATATTTTCCTTTAAAGGATTCATTCATGCATCAGTCATGCTTGACAGTGACCTGAATGCACTTCTTGTGAGTTTTTTGTACTGTTTTTCTTCAGTTGTTTCTGATGAGTGCCCTCTCAAAAAATCTTCTTTTCCTGCATCTTTATTTCCTTTCATCTGTCACACTAAGGACGGTTGAATTCTAGTTCCTGATATACAAATATTCAATTATGACTAAGATTATATTTACCCTGTTCTAGACCCAAACTAGCAAAACAAGTAATTATCCTATGTTTGACACATGTCCCACATTCACTATCAAGCACAAAGTAACTTTGTTGAACAAAGGGTCAAAATAATGTGGACAGAAGGGAAAGTGTGTGTATATATATATAGGTAGATAGATATTTCATATTTTACCGTGTGTTACAGTTGTGAATGTTCTCACGTCAGTGTAGATACCATCAGGTAACATGAATCAGTGAATCTTTTACTTTACAGTACAAAAAAGGGGAAACTGCAATTTTAAATATCAGCTTTTGAATATCAGATTTAAATCATGACAAGATCAGCTTCTTCTTCCATATATATGTCCAGAACATGAAGTCAATCCCATGAAACATGAGGAAACAGTACAACAACGTGGAAGATATATATATATATATATAAAACAGACCATTTGAATTAAAAAAAAAAATTTATGAGACTCAAAGCAAGTAGAGCTTATTTATTACTATTGGCGTCGAAAATAATAAAAAAACAGATAGTGAAATCCCACCACAATCGTCAAAGATAACAATAGATGGTTTTTCGATAGAAAAGCTATAAAATTCAACTAGAGGCCATAATTAGCTTTAATGGGGAGTAAAAATAGTCAGCATTATGTGTATGCGTACTCAATTCTCCACTTCTCATTATGGACCTCCCCCAAAACCGACTTTATATTAGTTATAAACTCATTATTTTATTCACCACAAACTATAATCTCTCATAGATCTGTCGGAATCAAAGATGGTTTTTATGTAATCATAATAGTAATACCACTTGCCTGGGAGTCAAAATTTGATGGAAAGAGTAGCCACTGATTTGGCTGAAGTTGTAAATTTGATCGCCAGAGACCAGACGCTAAACTCGTCCAACCTTAATGAATATATAATTTAATGTGTGTGTGTAAGAATTGGAATATTATTTCTTAGCAATATAAGGTACAGGTGACAAAATTGTCTATAAATACCATTAAAGGTTTGAACCAGTTGTGTCATATTAGACCTATGTAGTTGCGATAATTATTTCGAAGTAGCAAGTTTCCTATTATAGGTATATATACTCCAAATAAAAATATATATAAATTTATACCCAAAATGGTGAAAAGCCCTTCAAAACTTTGAAAATGAGAAGACAAATGTGAAAGAAAATGGTAAAAAGATCAATATTATTTTTGGGTTAAATGGAAAATTTACCCTGAAAGTTCAACCCAGGAGTGATTTTACTCCATAAGTTTTTTTGATTCAAAATTGCCCCGAAAGTTTTAAAATATAGCAATTTTACCATTTACTATTAAAATATTAAAGTCATTTTTTTAATGATCAACATCGATATTTTAACAAAAAAGCGGAAAATTGCTACATTTTAAACTTCTGGAACAATTTATAACCCAAAAAAACTTTTCGGGGCAAATTTACATCTAAACCCATTATTTTTTAACATGTTTTTTCCTACTATTTTTTACATAATTTATTATTAGAAGGAAAATTTGATTATAAAAAAAAGGAGAAAAATCATAGTGAATTTATGACCCTCAATCCAAAAAAGATCATTTTCAATAAGATTTTATGAGTGCTTGAATTTTGTGCAGTAAGGGAATATTGGGTGCCACCAGACGAGTTTCATATATTATCGTCAAGTTCTGTCTAACTTTTGAATCGATCCTATTAAAACTTAAAACTTGAGTGAAAGAGAGGAGAATATTATGTATCGGATCAAGGACTTATTCAATTAGGATTCTTATTTGTTTATTTATAAATTATAATCATAAGCATGAGTACAACTAACACCAGCCAAAATTCACAAGTCAACAATTTGCAATTATAAACTAACGACGCATGCTCACACTATTTCGACAATTTTGATTACCTTCTCACACTATTTCAACAATTTTGATTACCTTCTCAAGGATAATAAGCTCCCTTTGTTGTTTAATCTATTTGTTCTTTATAAACAAAGAGGAAGACATTAAAGATACGAGGTTATAAGTAGGGTCAAACATGTGACCATCCCATTTATAGTGGAGCTGTTATATTATTAAGCTATAAAACTATTTGCATGTTTTTTAATATCCAACCCCAAGATTAATTATATTTTTCCTGCCACTTCTCACTATCATTTTAACACATTAACTTCAATTCCATGCAATCATCATCATGCATCACTATTTGTAGATGCAAAATTTAAGTTGTAACCATCTTAAGTTTGGCTTTCTACAACTAACTCGAGGGACATACTTTTACCCCTACACCATTATATATATATATATATATATATATATATATATATAAAATCATAATCCTTCCAATCCTCAATATAGAACATATTTAAAAAGTTAATTTTAGTATTAAATATAAAACATAATTCTATTTTTTGACAATTTATTCCAAAATTACCCTTATTATCCTTCTACAATAATCAAATATAAGAGGTTGAGTGAGAGAATTAAGAAAGGTGGTTGGTTTTAAAAAAATATTCTCATATTAAATAATTTAACTAAGATCTTTAATTTAATCAAATTAAGTACATAGATACTTCATTTATTCATTTTATCTTATTTAATTAGATTAAAAATATTAATTTAGTTAGTTAAAATCACACAATATTGTCAAAACACCCCAACCATATTCTTTTATTCTTACACTTCATCCCTCTTTTACTTTTACTTGCATATCATTAAGAATAATTAACAATAGGGACACTTTTCAGAAAAAGTGAAAGAGTTATTCTTGTATACTTCACTTTCCGTTTCCACTTCCCTCCTTCACCAAATAAAATCTAGGAAGAATTGTAAATAGGTCCCAAGTAAGAGAATTAATTTCATATAGGTCCATCGACAACTCCTTCACTTGTTAATTACTCCCTCTGGTCCTTATTATAAGGCACCAACTAACAAAATTTTTGGTCCTTATTATAAGGCACCAACCGCCACATTAATTACATTTTTCCTACTTTACCCTTGTCATTAATGAATGTTCATAGTTTAAAATGTTAAGTTGTATCATTTAATAAAGGGTGAAGTTGGAAAACATGGTCAATTAAGCCTAGATTTAAGGATCCAACTACCATTCCTTGGTTTGTGAGAATTGGTAGTTGGTGCCTTATAATAAGGACCAGAGGGAGTACTATTGTAGTTGTTAATAGTTATCATTAACAACTCATTGGACCTCTCTGAAATTAATTCTGGAATTTAAAATATATATGCAATTATGCCAATCTAACAATCAACGACTACTTTCCAAAGACTCGTCCATATTCATATACAGCGCCAAAATAGCTTGAGATATTTCGTTTTGTTCTGTTCTGGTAAATATGGACATGCTCAGATATTTTCCTTCTTTACCCGAACACTCTTCTTCTTATCCTCCCAAGTATTCCGAAATCCTTCCATTTCATTCTCTTCCAGAGCATGTTATTGCTTTCTTCAAAAACAATTCCAAGCCATGGCATGTTCTCCATCCCCAATTTCTGCATTCTCCTTCTCCAACTCATCGTTTCCCAGATTCCGAGCTTCACCCTCTGTTCTTAACCCAAGAGCAATGGCTAAAGAGCTTTACTTCAACCATGATGGTTCAACAATGAAGAAGCTTCTGGTTTTGATTCTGGACTCTATAGTTTGTTTTTAAAAATTTTCAATTTTGTTTTTGGCTTCACAAGACTTTAGGGATTCTGTTTGTTGGGTGCAGGCTGGGGTGGACATTGTGGCTGAGCTTCTTGGAGTTACATTAGGTCCCAAGGGAAGAAATGTTGTGCTTCCCAACAAGTATGGCCCACCCAAGATTGTAAATGATGGAGAAACTGTTCTCAAACAGGTAAGGTTTCAATGAAGCAGATTTTAATGCTTCTTTGGATTTCAATTTTTAACATTAAAAAATATGTGAATGTATTGTTGCTTTGGGATAACAACATTGAAGTTCTTTATGATACTCTTTGATTTTTTTTTTCCTTTGGGAAATGCCTTTCTTTTAGATTTATGCTTATGCTGGGAAAATTTTTATCTATTAAATCGATTATTGGTATGATTTCAAGATTAGTAACTTCTTAATAAGTGTTAACAGCTTAATATACTTCTTCCTGTCCACAATATAAGTCACTTCAACTAATTTATCATAGTAAAAAAAGGGTAGTTAACTCATTAAATTTGTCTTTAATTGAAATTTTCCCCCAACTTTACTCATATTGAATGAGGTTTTGAAGGAGAGAGAGAAATACAAGGAGACACATTTAAGCATTAATTAGATGGGCATAATCGACAATTAAGCATTAATTACTCTCCAAGTAGCTTATATTTAGGACCAAGACATTCTTCTAGACATGACTTACGGACTGGAGGGGGTAGTTGAAACGGTTTGTGTGGGGCTAATGTTCAGTGTAGGGGTTCTTTATGATAAGCTTGAAACTCTGGCCTTTGTGCTTAGCCTTGAGACTGTTGTGTGATTCTTTGCTCATGTTTTCGTTGCCAGTTTCTGAACACTTTTGCATTGGGGAGCTTCTTACACCTTCAAATTATGTCATCATAAGTAATTCTTCTGTTAAATTTGTTTATTCCCATTTTTTTTATTTTCCCTTTGACAAGGGCGTTATGCCTATTTTAAATCTTACTTTCTTTATCATGATATAAGAACGGAAATTGTATTAGAGTTTAATTAGTTGAGGTCTGTACTTGAGGCTTTTTAGAAATTGCTTAAGCCATTTTATCTGTGATGTACTTGTTTTCTCTATTTAGAATAGGGAATGAAATTTAACTGATTTTTTCTCAACTGTCAATTGACACTTAGAAATGGTGATAAACTACATGTGTATTGTCCCAACTGGAAAAATAAAAAGTTATTCTGTAATCAGATTCATAAACATCACTCTAGCATCTGTATACCCATTCTCTCCCCGTCTCTGATAAACCTTGTTTCAGATTGAATTAGAAGATCCATTGGAGAATGTTGGAGTTAAATTGGTGAGACAAGCTGGTGCTAAAACAAATGACCTTGCTGGTGATGGCTCTACTACATCAGTTATTCTTGCTCATGGCCTAATCACTGAGGGAATAAAGGTACAACTAATCAAGTACATAATGCAGGGGCATCCTATCTACATCAATTAGTTTTTTTTTTTTCTTTTTAAATGAACCAGTATTTAATAAGTGTGTTTATAATATATATGTTTGTCTCCATCAACTAGTATGGAATCAATAAATATTGTTATTTTGTAGGTTTAAGTAGATTTGGCATATATTTAAGGACTCTACAGCATTGACTAGGACAGGTATCATTACTCTTTTATAGGTTATTGCAGCTGGAATGAATCCTGTTCAAGTTGCCCGTGGGATTGATAAAACAGCAGCTGCTCTTGTTTCTGAACTAGCTTTGATTTCTAGAGAAGTGAGTAGTCTTATGAACTTCAGTATATTATTAAAGTTATTTTCTAGATGATTAAACAAGTTCAGAATTATAATGGAAAATATCTTGCTGCAGATGCTGTGACAAATCCTTATATTTGTATGTATTTATGTGTTTAAATTGAGGCAATTAACATGATTAAGATGCAATATTGGTCCAATAATGCTCAATGTATATCTTAGACTCTTTAATTGGAATTAGCATGAAAATGAGGTTAATTAGCGATAATTGGAGATTAATTTGTATTAGTTGATTTCTAGGGCTTTTTTATTCTAGTTTATTGTGGATTCCTATTGTTGGATTAGGAGCCCCTTGCAATTAGCAAATTCATGCTGATTTACTCATTTGGTTCTATTTATAAGTTACTTCCAATATATTTCACCGGAACCAAGAAAAATCTTAAAACTCATTAACCTTGCCTTAAAATTTAATAAATTTACAAATTTACCCTTATTTAATATACACTACCCCAAGAGTACAAAGTCAATGTCATAATAAATGAAGGCTAAAAGTGTAAATTCATATGAAAATTTAATAATGCGACTTATAAATAGGACAAAAAACAAATTCTCTCTCCGCCTTATAAATAGAACTAAAGGAGTATGCATTTTTAACCCTGACTACATTTGTAGGTTGAAGATCATGAACTTACAGATGTTGCAGCAGTCAGTGCTGGTAATGATTATGCTGTAGGAAAATTAATATCTGATGCTCTTGAACGAGTAGGTAGGAGAGGAGTGGTTACAATTGAAACTGGAAAGAGCACTGAAAATAGTCTACAGATTGTTGAAGGGATGCAGTTTGATAGAGGATATCTGTCGCCATATTTTGTCACAGACAGAAGAAAGATGATTGTGGAGTTCAATAACTGCAAGGTAGGATGACAAGTATTTAAAAGCCAGGCATCAAATTCTTTGAAATAATTAGATGGTGCAAACTTCTTTGGTTGCAGTTACTATTGGTTGACAAAAAAATCACAAACCCAAAGGATATGTTTAAAATATTGGACAAAGCGGTCAAAGAGAAGTATCCAATTGTGATTGTTGCAGAAGGCATTGAGCCAGAGGCGCTAGCTCCAATAATTAGAAATAAACTCAAGGGTGTGCTGAAGGCAGCTGCTATTAAGGCTCCTGCCTTTGGTGAGCGCAAGAGCCACTACCTAGATGACATTGCCACCTTGACTGGAGGTAGAAGCTTGAGTGTTTAAATTTCGTCCATACTGAGTTTGAGTGAGGTAAAATTAAAGAAGTGATCAACAATTGGAAAAAGGACTAAAATAAAAGGACAAAACTTATGTCAAGTTGCCTATATCCATTAATTTTAGTTCTCCCATCACAATTGTTATTTTGCTTTTGTTAGTTGTTAAAATGCGTATGTGCCAATCGTATGTTCACCTATAAAATATGGACACATGTTATTATTAGTTGTTATAATATGTATATGCACTTGTAAGTTCACTTATGAATTTGATCTGATAGATATAAATAACTTGACCTAAGTTCATCCAAAATTAAGGCTTATGGGAATCCTGGCTAGCTTTTAGAGTATGTTTTTCCATGAATATTTATATCATGATAAAATGTAAAGTGGAACCATCATTGGTTTCTTAGTATGGCCTGCCTTTTGTTCTTAATAAGAACTGATATGGTCTTGTACATTCTGAGCTCTTTGTTTATTTTTTAGGCACTGTAATCAGAGATGAGATGGGGTTGACGCTAGAAAAGGCTAATGCAGGTGTATTAGGATCCGCGACTAAAGTTGTCATAAAAAAGAATTCAACATTGATAGTTACAGACAAGAGTACTGGGCCAGCTGTTGAGAATAGGGTTTCTCAAATTAGGAAGCTTGTTGAGGTGAATCCAGCTTCATTTTCCCTTTCAGAACTTTGACAAATGAAATGATGATGTCCTACAGAAACACATACATACTTGATCAGTGCAAAGTTTGTATAGGAATGATGTTTTTGCCTATCGTAGTGGTAACTGGATAAAATTGTTTCATATTATGCAGAACACTGAAGAAAGTTTCCAAAAGAATATACTGAATGAAAGGATAGCAAGATTATCTGGGGGCATTGCAATTCTTCAGGTAATATGAATTTCCTTAATTCTGCCGGCAGATAATTGGGAATTTAAAGATTATGTTTTGGGTAAGATAGAGAATCTACTTTCTGAACAGGTAGGAGCACAAACACAAGTAGAGTTGAAGGATAAGCAATTAAGAATCGAAGATGCTCTAAATGCAGCCAAGGTATACCTTTTTCTTTGCTTTGATAAGGTTATAAGTTAATACGCGTGGCTAAGATTCTAAATTGGTATATTGAAGGCAGCAATTGAGGAAGGTGTTGTAGTTGGTGGTGGCTGTAGCCTTTTGAGGCTGTCTAAAAAGGTGGACAGTATCAAAGAACTTCTGGACAATGAAGAACAGAAAGTAACTTTATTTTCCAATTTCACTCCCCCCCCCCCCCCCCCCCCCAAAAAAAAAAAAAATTTAAGTTTGGTTATTCGGTGCTTCTTCTTTCAGTATAATTAGAAATTAGAAATATAATAAGTTCCTAGTTAACAGTTATTTGCAAGTCTTGGACTTGTGTAATGCCTATAGATTACCCAAGATAACACAATTTTATTTTGGAACTATTATCTGCAGATTGGAGCTGAGATCTTTAGAAGAGCCTTGAGTTATCCTACGAGGTTAATAGCAAAAAACGCTGGTGTGAATGGCAGTGTTGTCATAGATAAGGTTCTGACTGTTTTAGATCTTCTCTTTGATTTGTAGTCTGTAGTCCACAGCAGTATATCTTAAGTAAAACTGAATTGGCCTTTGCTCCTCAAATCTTTCAGATTTTATCAAATGATAACGTGAATTTTGGCTACAATGCTGCTAAAGACTGTTATGAAGATTTAATGCAGGTTGGGATAATGGATCCAACAAAGGTATGA
The DNA here is from genome assembly GCA_037074515.1 of Mimosa bimucronata. Classification (NCBI taxonomy): domain Eukaryota; kingdom Viridiplantae; phylum Streptophyta; class Magnoliopsida; order Fabales; family Fabaceae; genus Mimosa; species Mimosa bimucronata. The sequence continues at coordinate 28,208,611 of CM073445.1, read as the reverse complement.
CTCGCGAACATTTGAACAAGTCTTTTGCACAAGATGATAAATGGTAACAAGTGAACTATTTTATGTAAATTATTTATTATGGAGACAACCTATATTAAAGTTCTTTAATTGTTCAAGCTCAAAGATTTTGGCTTTTCAACTTTGTAACTAGTGTAAGAAAGAGTAGCTAGTCATGTCCATATTAATCAATTTTTTTATTCAATGATAGGAGTAGGAGAAGCCAAAAGGAATACCTACAAGTACATTTGTCAATTATGATGTTGATATGCCTTACCAAATGCAAAAAATGATACTTCCTCCGGTCCTTAATATAGAAGCAATTTAGGAGGTTGATCTTGGTCCTACATGTATGACTTATGTTTCATTTTTGTCAATCTTTTGCCTAAATTACCCTTATTGATGTCTCATTGACAATAATCAAGTAAGAGTGTGTGAGGAGTTAAAGGAAGATTATTAGGGTGTTTTAGGAAAAGACATGTCAAATTGAATAACGTAATTAACATCCTTAACCTAATCAAATTAGATGAGTTGACCTTACATTTGGGATTAGAGGGAGCATTATAATGTTACTGTTAGATTCTTACATTATTCAAGGTTTTGAACATTTCTGCAGGTAGTGAGATGTTGTTTGGAGCACTCAGCATCTGTGGCCAAGGCTTTTCTGACATCTAATGCTGTTGTGATTGATCGTATGGAATTAACACCTATCCCCCGGAGAAAATCCTTAACGTACCGTCAACATCAGGTTCGTTAATCTTAAGAGGTATCGTAACTTCTTATAACAGAAACTAACTGAATATTGTTACCAAAATTACTGGCTACTCTCACAACTAAATCCCACATAACAATAAACAATTGGAGTTTGATTCTTCAGGTTTAGGACCTATTGGCTACTGAGAAGGTTTTAGAGTTCATCCAGGCTCTTAAATTTGTGATTTATTTCTCATCCAACAAGCATACAATGAGGAATCCAATTTGGAAGCTCCAGCTTTTTTGTTTGAAGTTGTTCACAGGTCTATCGGTTCCTCATTGACAAGGTCTAGTGACTATTACTTTGTTCTCTGTACTTATAAGGCTTGATGAATGATTGTACAAAAGTTATGATGCGATAGGATGTTACATATGCATAGAGCAATCAATATCATTAATACATACATATATATATATATATATATATATAGGAAGTTGCATTATTATTCTTTGATTTCAAGAACAGAAGGGGGCCTATATGTCATGTCCTAAGTTTTCATGCATTCCTCCTTCAGTGATCTCAACTGAGGTGCTCTTCCAATCAATCAAAGTAATTTGATTCAGTGCTATTTTAATTCCTAAACTATCTCAAGCATGTCTCCAAAGACTTCAAATGTTTTATTTTAGGTAAAATGTTCAATTTTACCCTAGAAGTTTTCATGTATGAGCAGTGAGTATTCGGAAGTTTTTTTTAGGAGCAATGTAGCATTGAAAGTTTTAAAATAGAAATAGAAGCAATGTCACTATTCTTTAACACCCGCTCACGTTGCCTATTAACTTTGACCAAACTTTGTTTACGTTGCAGCAACATCATCTTCATGATTCTACCTCATCTCCTCCTTTCTCACTCCCCCATTTACTCCCCCTGCCACCCTCCCCCCCTCCCTCCCATGCCATAGGCCACAATTCCATTAGCAACAAAGATTGGAAGAATTGTCGGAACAAACACCCCATTGTCAATTAATTCTAATCGTTTCATTGCTTTTTTACGCTTAAAAATCCGACGTTAACCTTGCCGCTGTGATGCTGCTGCACTCGGCGAATCTCTGTCATCACTTCCGATTCTGTTAACAATTGAAAAATCTTGCTATGTGTCATTATAGCTCTGAGGTTCCTGGTAGTGAATCTCAAACTCCTTATCTCTGATTTCGTCAAACTCATTCTCGGCTCTCTGAAGCTTCATCTTCATATCTCTTGGATGGAATTGTGGCATGTGGGGTGGGAGGAGAGAGAGAGCAAGAAAGGAGTGAATGGGGGAGTGAAAGCAGGAGATGAGGAGAAGTCATGAAGATGATGGAGCTGCCACATAGCAAAGCTTGGTCAAAGTTTACATTCACCGTGAGTGGGCGTTAAAAAATGGTGACATTGCTCCTATTTAGAAACTTTCATGGGTATATTGCTCTTAAAGAAACATTTGGACACTCACTGCTCTTAAGTGAAAAGTTTCGGGATAAAATTGGACCTTACCCTTTATTTTATCACTTCCTACAATGCTAAATAAATGGGTTAGTTGATGATTTTTGTACTATTTAGAAGGAAACTACAACAAATTATGCGTGAATAAACATCCCATTTTTGAACCCTCACGAAGGATCTGAAATTGGGTTAGTATCCTCTCAATATTGACGATCTTCTAGCTGCATCCCCATGGCCTTCTCTCTCAATGAAGATGATGATACAGGATGAAAGACCTGTTTTCTCACTTGGATCATTTGTTTTTTTTATAAGTTAGCCACATAAGCGAAAAAATGGAGTCAATTTGTCTTAGTCTTCAAGCCACATTAGCCTACTTGGTAGTGTTAGTGTCACATCATCATATTTAACACAGTCAAGATTCTTATTAAACTATAGGGACTAACATTTTAAACTAAAGAAAATTTATAAAGGATCAAAACCTCAAAATCAAAATGAGGATAAACTATATGGATCAAACATTATATTAATCCAGAACAAAATACAATATTTTACTCAATATATCATCACTTACGGTTTAAAATTTTTAAGATTGAAATGCAGGAAAAGAAAGGTTTTATACCATTGTGTCAGGTTCTCCCATTATATGTAGCTATATATCTTTTAAAACATAATCATTTAATTATAAACCCTAATTAAAAAATAGGACACATTGTTACATGGTTAGGGGATTTGACATAATTGTATATAAGAAACTTATAGGACATATGGCTACAAGTAATTGGAGATTTTGATACAATGAATATAAGGAATCTGGTCTATGTATGTATTTTGACTGTTTTCTTATTTCAAAAGTAAGACACATAGCTACATATAAATAGCTACATATAAGAAGAGTAGATTTGACGCTCTATGTCATATCTTCATCAAACAAAGATGAGATTCGGTCATTGGGTTGAGGCGATTGTGTGCTTTTTATGAGTGGATTGGGCATCATATTGGAATGAATAGAATCTGAATTAGGCTATAAAAAATTAAAAACGCTATATAGCAAAGGGAAAGGAAAACCCTTGTTAGTTATTGCTTTATGGTAGGAAAGGAATAGATACAATTATGCTTGCCATCCAACATACATTAATTCCTCTATTTACTTCATATATATTCACTTCATAAATACAAATATAAGTTTCACAAAAAAAAAAAAAATAATAAAAATAAACAACTACATTTACATTGTGCTTGCCATCCAGCATATATTAACTCCTCTATTTTCTCATTTTCTCTCCCCTCTCAATCATCGATTCTCTGAGGACATGGAAATTAATGCATTTGATAAAAGGAAAAATTAATTATATGGCCATGGACTTTAATTAAAGTCAAGTCCCACAAAATCTGGTAATTAAAGTGAGATTTATAGGGATCTGACTAATATTAATTTCCAAAGCAAAATACCCTTTTACCCCTTTTGATTTAAATCAACCCAACCTTCTTCATCCGTTTCTTCATTTGCCATCTCCCAAACCACACACAATGTCAGATTCTCATTTTCAACCGCAGTCTCCGCCGTCGGCGTTTTCTTCGCCGTCACTCTGTTTCCGACGGTTATGGCGGAATGATCGGAATCCCCACACAAACTCCGGCTGCAGAGAGAGAAATGTTGGAGATGTTGGGTATAAGAAAGGAGAAAGAGGAAGAAGAAGAAGAGTAAAGATCATAGAGAGGGTGTAGAGATTTGAGTAGAGCTTGTTCATTGAGATTAGTGCGAAAGATGAAACCTTTATGGATCTTGTGAATATCAATAACTAACAGAGGGAAGGTAAGGGCCTATGAATCTCACAGTCTTGTGGGTTTTGCTGGATTTGTGATGGTAAGAAAAAGAAGACTAGTAGGGATTTTTCATAGGTACAGTAAAGAGTAATAACAAGTTGAGAGGCTAAAGATGAAATTTTCTTCACTCCCAAAAAACCTGGAGCGGTGGAGTGTTTGGGGGGAAAGAAGGAAGAGAGAGATTTTGCAGGGGGAGTGTAGTGTGGTTGGTGGTGGCCATAGCCGGGACTTTCTGACGACAGCTGGAGTAGGTGTGCGGATTCCGATTGTTCCACCATAACCTCCGAAAACAGAGTGACAACAAGAAAACACCGATGGCGGAGACGACGGTTGAAGATGTCTGAAAATGTGTGTGGTTTGTGAGATGGCGATGAAGTAAGGAGTGAGGAATTGTTGGGTTCATTTTAATTAAAAGGGTAAAAGGGCATTTTTGTTTTGGGAATTAATATTAGCAAGTTTCCTGGTGACCTCACTTTAATTAAAAGATTTTATGGGATATGACTTTAATTAAAGTCCCACCATGCATGGGGCTATAATTAATTTGTCCTTGATAAATCACAATGAAAAATAACCTCCATGCAGATGCAGCTTTTACTCTTTTTTTTTTTTTAATTGAAAGTGTAAAAATACCACACGAAAATTGTTAAATGTGCCGCTGACACTATAATAAAACATCGATACAAAAATACCACAAAAATACCACATGTAAATTGAAAAAATATCACTTATAAATTGAAAATGATGCAAATTTTTTATTCCATCAATAATGAGCAACATTAACTATATATATTAATGTGCATGTTAACTTATTTAAGTGACATGGCACAATCAAATGGGAAAGAGAAAGTTCACAGGTGGCTTTTGATAGTACTCCCTCCGGTCCTAATTATAAGACTATTTTGACTTTTTTGACTTTTTTTTTCCAGTAAAAAAAAAAGTAGTTTCAGTCCCAAAAAAAATCTTTTTTCCTCAAAACTAATTTATTCTACTTATAAACTATCATATAATCTAATTTCATATGACATATGTTATAACTTAGTGGTCTAATTTGCTTCATTAACTTCCACAAAAAAAAGTCAAAGTAGTTTTATATTTAGGACCGGAGGGAGGGAGTATTATGAAAAATCAAAAAAAAAAAAAAAAAAAGAGCAGGCGGAAATCTAAAGCACCATCTGTTCCAATTTCCAAAGACGTTCCAGCACCGTGTTAATGTGTTTGCTTGCGGCAGCTTCATCCTCCCCGACTGCCACCAGTTCGGCTATGTGTGGGCCCGCACCTCCTGCTCCCAATCTGGGCCCCACCCTCGCCAAGTTCAGCGTCCACCACGGCCCCAGTGATTGCTCCTCTTACGGCGTCAGCCCTGTTAACGGATTCAACGTCCCCATGACGGTGACCCCACATGAAGGTGACAGCGTTTATCCCTGTTGTAGGTTGTCGTGTGGAACTGCTTGCCACGTGTCCTCCCGCATTACAGTATCGTGTTCCTCAGGGTCATGGTCCCGTGGTGGAGTGTAAGAGTGGGTGTGAAACTTTCAAGAGTGATGGGTTGTGTTGTAGGAATCAGTTTAATGTGTCCAAGGGGAATGTTGTCCTCTCGTTCGTCCATTTCCTTTTGTTTATTTGACCTCACCATCTTGATCCCTTCAAGCTCCATGTTGGGGTTGTTTGCCAAATGATTGCTAAATGCAGTCAAGGCTTCGATTCTTAGCCTTTCTGGGGTATCGTTGTGGACATCCTTCGGTCTGCTATCTTCAATCTCTCTCTTCGAAATCAACTCAATGCATTTTCTGCACTTGAAACCTATATGTAGCCACGCAGTGATCAGTAGAATACTTTATTGAGAGGGAAAAGATGCCAAGAAATATCCTTTGTTGGTGGGGCTAATGTGAAGAAAATGGAATCGACTTTGTTTGAAAGATAATCTCATTTGATATAGCGTGCCGTTATCGAAAACCGCAGTATCTGAAGAAGAAGGCTTCAACAGCGCTCCAAGGGGGAATGAAAGAGAAGGGAAAAATTCACAGCGCAACCACACTTTCGAATTCTGGTTTGGCGAGGTTTAAACAGTTATAACGTGGAAAAGATGCACAGAAACGCTCTTTGTTGGTGAGCTAATCTGTAGAAAATGGAATCAACTTGGTTTGAAAGATAATCTCACAGGATATAACGTGGCGAGGTTTGAACAGTTCTATATGGACCAGCTTGTATAGGATGCGACTCACAAAAAATCAACCAGAAAAATGGAAAATCAGAGTCGGAGAAGAAGAAAAAAAATGAAACAATAGATTTACCTGTGAGATTATGATAGCCTTAGATGTAACATATAACAACCTTAAATGCTATCTTTAATCAGAATAATAAATACAGCGGAAGTCGAAATACCTCCATTGTTATTGTTGATCAGAGAAGAATCTACGTTGAACTGCAAAACAGAACACTGTCAGAAATAACCCAAAGGCTCTTCTAACTGGAGTCCGGCACAGTTATGGTATCTGTTGTGATAGCCTTAACCAGTTAGGGAACCCGGAATTTAGAGAGAAGAAACGCTCTCTAGATGTGGTTATATGTCGTATCAAAAGATGATAGGTGTTTGTGTGTTTTCCCCATCAGAAAACCCTCTTTATATAGATAACCTAGATTTGAAACCCTAACTTTGACTATTGGGCCTAATGTTGACTACGGGCCACCTAAAGATATTATTAATTATTAAATCCTAAATATATCTAATGTGATAATATAATAAAACTAATAATATTAATAATAATCTAACATTCTCTCACTTGGCCCGTACTCTGTATGTCAACTGATCCCTTTAGTCAAATCAACTAAGGTCATACTGCAAGAATCATTGCGATAAGTCCTTTATCATAAAGTATTACCTTCCATGTATTACGAACAATATTCCTTACCTAATGGGTATTGCTCCATGAATAAACTTTCAAAACATATATGTTTATTTGGTTCCAAAATAAAAACTTAAATGTTCATTAATCTCATCATCACCAAAAGTGTACACATCAACTATAGAGATAATAAAGAAAATCCCAAAATACTCATTGCACACCTCAATTACTCAAAAAGACTTACAATCCCCATATGAGGTACATGTATAGCGAACTCAATCGGTTTCATCCCTTTAGTCAAAGGATCAGCTAGCATTTCCTTTGTTCCGATTAGATCAACAGTGACTTGACCATCAGCAATTCTCTCTTTGAAGCTAAGAAATTTCAGCTCAATAAACTTTTTGCTTCCACTCCTTCTTTTATTTGCTATGGCCACTGCTGCCTTATTATCGCAATACATCTTGATTGGCCTGGAGATTGATTCTACAATCTTCAGTCCAGCAATGAAGTGCCTTATCCAGATAGCCTGTGAACTTGCCTCAAAACACACGATATAATCAGCATCACAAGTAGAAGGAGCTGTGAGTGTCTGTTTGGCACTCTTCCAAGAAATAGCTCCCTCAGCTAATAGGAAGATGTAACCTGTCGTAGACTTGTTGGTGTCCACACATCCTCCCAGATCAGAATCTGAGTAACCCGTCACTTCAAGATTCTCTGTCCTTTTGTAAGTCAGCATAAGGTGCTTGGTGCCTTGAAGATACCTAAACACCTTCTTTGCAGCTTCCCAATGCATTTTACCAGGATTGCATTGGTATCTCCCCAGCATGCCTACTGCAAAAGCTATGTCAGGTCTTGTACAGACCTGTGCATACATCAAGCTTCCTACAGCAGAGGCATAGGGAACCTTTTCCATCTTCTTTTTCTTTAGTTCTGTGTCAGAACATTGACTTAGATTGAAGAAATTTCCCTTTTCAATGGGAGCAACGTTAGATGAACAGTTTCTCATCTTGAAATGCTCAAGAACTTTGTTGATATAGGTTTCTTGAGAAAGGCCTAAAAGACCCTTTGCTCTATCCCTATGAATCTTAATGCCAATGACATAAGATGCCTCACCCATGTCCTTCATATCAAAGTTCTTAAACAAAAACTGTTTCACCTCACGTAACAGTCCTAAGTCATTGGTTGCAAGCAATATGTCATCGACATACAAAATCAAAAATATGGATTTGCTCCCACTATTCTTGTGGTATATACACTGATCCAAGATATTCTCAACAAAACCAAATGAAGAGATTACCTCATGGAACCTTAAATACCACTGCCTGGAAGCTTGCTTTAAGCCATATATTGATTTTCCTAATTTGCATACCAAATGTTCCTTATCCTTTGCAACAAAACCCTCAGGCTGCTTCATGTAGACTTCTTCCTCAAGAACACCATTGAGGAAAGCAGTCTTAACATCCATTTGGTGTAACTCCAAACCAAAATGCGCAACCAATGCCATGATAATACGAAAAGAATCCTTAGTCGAAACAGGAGAAAATGTCTCCTTGTAATCAACTCCTTCCACCTGAGTGAAACCCTTAGCAACCAACCTTGCCTTGTAGCGCTCAATGTTACCTTGTGAGTTCCTTTTGTTTTTGTAAACCCATTTACAGCCAATGGCCTTGGACCAACTAGGCAACTCTACAAGTTCCCATACATGGTTGTTTGCCATGGAGTTCATTTCTTCATTCATAGCATTATACCACAATTTGGAGTTCTCACTTTTCATAGCCTGAGAAAACGTTAATGGATCATTATCAATGCCAATATCACAATCATTTTCAGCATTATACACTACGTAGTCATCTGGAATTGTCGGTTTTCTTGCCCTTGTTGATCTCCTTAACTCAACCTCTTAGGTTGGGTCAGGTTGCTCGTTTGGAACATTCTCTGTCACAACTGGTGGTAAGTTTGTATTTGTGACAGGTGGACCTTCAGTTATATGTTCCACACGTCCCGCATGATCAATTATGGGTATTGGGACAGTCTTAATTGGCGTGACATATCTAGCGGTAGAAATGTCGCCAACAGCCGATGTCCCTTCCTCAATTGTGCTAGGGGATCTCTCAATGTGATCTTCTGCAATCTGATTACTCCCACTAATCACATCATTTTCAAGAAACTTGGCATTCCTAGATTCTACAAAACGCACTGAACGTGTAGGACAATAAAACTTGTAACCCTTTGACCTGTCCACATAGCCTACAAAGTAAGCTCTAATGGTCTTAGGATCCAACTTCTTTTCTTGTGGGTTAGACACTCTTACTTCCGTAGGACAGCCCCACACCTTAAAGTGATTTAAATTGGGTTTCCAACCTTTCCAGATTTCAAAGGGTGTCTTAGATATTGTCTTTGTTGGAACCCTGTTCAAAATGTGTACGGCTGTCTTGAGTGCTTCCTTCCACAAGGAAATTGGCAGTTTGGAGCTACTCATCATGCTCCTAACCATGTCAAGTAAGGTCCTATTTCTTCTTTCAACTACACCGTTCATTTGAGGTGAGCCAGGCATGGTATATTGTGCAACTATACCTTGCTCTCGAAGAAAATCCGCAAAAGGACCTGGCGCTTGTCCTTCACTAGTGTATCTACCAAAATACTCATCACCTCTATCAGATCTCACGATCTTGATTAGTTTCCCAATCTGTTTTTCTACTTCAGCCTTATAAGTCTTAAAGGCATCTAGTGCCTCACTTTTATTATAAAGAAGGTAGATATACATGTATCGCGAAAAATCATCAATAAAGGTAATAAAGTACTTTTGACCGTGCGCGGTTAGATCAGGGCAACATATGTCAGTATGTATAATTTCGAGCAATTCAGAACTTATTTTAGCTCCCTTATGTGACTTACTGATATGCTTTCCCCTTATGCAGTCCACACAGGTACCAAGATCCGAATGGTCTAAAGATGGAAGAATTCCTTCTTTAGTTAACCTCGTAATCCTATCAGTAGAGATATGTCCTAATCTTTTATGCCACAAGCTAATAGAGTTCTCATTCATCATATTTCTCTTAACACCATGCATAGCAGAAAAAACATTTGAATATCCAGAAACAATTTTAAATAAACCATCAATCATAACAACCTCAGCAATTGGAGTAGAGTTCAAACTTAAATATTTCAAATCCTTTTCTAAAAAAATACCATAATTAAATGGAATAAGTTTAGATAATGAAATCAAATTCCTCTTGTAAGAGGGTACATAAAATGTCTCTGGTAAGTCCAAAACAAAATTATTTGAAAAAACGATTCGAAAAGTTCCAACTGCTTTCACCGGATCTCCTTTCCCACTTCCTGATAAGACTTTAGCCTCATTGGGACGAGGAGGCCTGGTTGTTAGAAAGCCCTGCATGTAGTAGAAATATGTATTTGAGCACCGGTATCAATCCACCATGTATCCTTTTGGATACTAACATTATGTGCTTCAAAAGTAACAAAGGACATTGGCATACCTTTTGGCTCGAACCAAGCCTTTCTTTTATGACAATCTTTCTTCATATGCCCTTTCTTCTTGCAGAAGAAACACCTGACATCCTTCTTCGTGTCAGCCTTAGCAGGAGGAATCTTATCTTTTTCTTTTTATCATTCCTCTTTTCCTGCTTCTTGCCGCCACCCTTATTGGAGCTTTCCACCATATGAGCTTCCTTAGGTACACCCTTTCCCTTTAATAACTGTCTAGTCTCCTCTTGCACACACATGGACATGAGTTCATCAATTGTCCATATATCCTTATGTGTGTTGTAGGAGATTTTGAAAGTTTCATATTGTTTTGGAAGGGATTTCAGAATTAATTGCACTAAGAATTGCTCAGTTGGCTCCATATCGAAGGATTTCAAATGAGAGGATAAATCTGTCATCTTCATGATATGTTCCCATACCCCGCCAAGACCTTGGAGCTCCATAGTGCACAACTCCAACATGATGGAACCGCCCATCTGCTTATCAGTTGGCTTATATTGTTTCTCAATAGCTTCCAAGTATTCCTTGGCGGTCTCGCATTTCGGAATCGCTTCCTGAAGGCATTTTTGGATCCTAGTCCTTATGAGTAGCATAGCACGACGATTAATCTTTTCCCAATAGCTATGGTACTCCTTAGTTTCCTTATCTGCTGAATCAGCAGGCATAGGGGGCCTTGGAGTCTCAAGGACAAAGTCCATCTCCATGCACCCCAATTGCAAAAGGACATTATCCTCTCATTCAGAGAAGTTGTTGTTATCCAAAAACATATTCCTACCAGCTTGAGCCAATATGCTAGTGGGAAACATGTTAGTGGGTAATTGAGATGAAATATTAGCTGCGTTATTCAGAGAATCAAAACAGAAATTAGATATATAATTTGAGGCAATCACAATTCACTGTGCCATGCATGCTTTAGAAAAACAAATAAAAGCATACAGATATAAATACATATCACTAAATTCTACCTGTGGGCAAAGAAATTAGCATAGCATGTATTTATCTCAAAATGATGGAACTAAAACACATTTATATCTCCTAATACCTGTGGGCAACTTAGGAAATAATAAGGTTATTTTATCCCACCCTAATTAAATATACTCTTATAATTATCTATCTGTGGGCAAAGATTAATTATAACTGCATATTTAATTACAATTGATATTTTTTAACCATATGTGATGTATGCAACTTAAGAAAAGGATGATGTGGCTACTCCTTTAAGGCAAAGCATATCACAAAATATCATAATGTGCAATCATTAAATTCAATTATATGCACATACTTTATTGGGAATTATTAAATTAATTTGACCTTTATTTAATTTAATAAAACTCCCACTAATTATAGCATCCACAAAAATATTGTTTAATAATTAATTTATAGCATATTTCACTTAATAATTCCAAAATGTGAAATAGCCAAGATTAATTTTCCTAAATTTAAACAATTAAAATGATGCTAAAACAACTGCACATGCTAAAAATATGACTATACAATTAAAACAATTATAAAGGTCAATATATTTAGCCATATATAATTTCTGGAATTTAAAAACATAAATAACTTAACAATTTAAAATATTAGAAAAGACTAAAATAAAATTCCGGAAGTAAAATAGGACTAAAAATGAATTTTTCGCAGCCCAAATATACAATAAATAAAAAAAATAGACCTAAAATCGCAAGCCCATAATGCATTTAGGATTTTTTTTATAATATAAGCCCAGAAACGCAAAGCCCAAAAGGGTGAATTCCTTTTTTTATATCAGAAAAGCCCAAAACGATCAGGTCCAACACACACACACACACATATATATATAAATAGCCGAAATTAAAAGAAAAATCAGCCCGGCCCAGAAAGCTTTTACATTTTTTTTAAATAACAAAAAAGGCCCAAAAATAATGAGGCCCAAAATCGCGCCGGGCCAGCAGCATAAGTGAAACGCTACGTTTCACTCGGGCTTAAACGGCGCCGTTTTTGGCGCAACTGAAGAGGGGGGCTGCATAGTCAAAACGACGCCGTTTTGACTCAAGTCAAAACGGTGCGTTTTGATTAACCCCACCCACCCGGATCCCTAGTGACCAGACCCGACCCAGAAACGCGACCCGTCTTCTGTATCTTCTTCCCAGCCGTTCGCCGCTGCTCCAGCCACCATGAACAGCGACGCGGAGCTCGTTTCGGCGCCGTTATTGCCGGAAAAATACCAAGGTCATGCACACAACTTAATGGAGATTTTGTCTCCTTGATTCTTCATGATTTAAGCGTGGAAAAATTCGAACTCCAACGAGTGTTTATGCGAAAATCCGTTTCTTTATGATTTTCAAAAATTTCAGATCTAAAATATTTGCTAATCATCGGCAGATTTGTCTCTTCAGAAGAAAACATTAGTTTCCAAAATTTGGTTAATAACAATATCAGATCCAAAACCAAAACCAAACGAGAAAAATATAAGCCGAATGAATCTGTAAAGGTTCTTCCCAAATTCTTTATATATGATATCAAACAAAAATATATATAGAAGCAACATGAGAGAACACACAACAAAAAGTGTTAACAAAACCAGATGAGAAAAATTAAGACGATAATTCTCATGCATAAGATGATCCATAAACGAAATTACGATACAAAAATTAATTTCATATGATCAACAACAAAAAGCAAGGTAGAGAAAAACAATGGCTCTGATGCCACATGTGAGATTATGATAGCCTTAGATGTAACATATAACAACCCTAAATGCTATCTTTAATCAGAATAATAAATACAGCGGGAGTCGAAATACCTCTCGCCATTGTTATTGTTGATCAGAGAAGAATCTACGTTGAACTGCAAAACAGAACACTGTTAGAAATAACTCAAAGGCTCTTCTAACTGGAGTCCGGCACAGTGATGGTATCTGCTGTGATAGCCTTAACCAGTTAGGGAATCCGGAATTTAGAGAGAAGAAACGCTCTCTAGATGTGGTTATCTGCCGGGTATCAAAAGATGATAGGTGTTGATGTGTTTTTCCCATCAGAAAACCCCCTTTATATAGATAACCTAGATATGAAACCCTAACTTTGACTATTGGGCCTAATGTTGACTACGGGCCACCTAAAGATATTATTAATTATTAAATCCTAAATATATCTAATGTGATAACATAATAATACTAATAATATTAATAATAATCTAACATTACCGGCAATAGTTGACGGGAACTATTCCCGCGCGGTAGTGAGCGATCATGAGGAAGACAGGCATGGCGAGATCAAAGTGAGAGCGAGGATGATTACACCATCCGCCATTATCATTGGGAGGAGCGAAATTAGGATGGCAACCACGCTCATTCTTTAGAGAAAATCGGGGGAAACCTGGGTAATTGAGGTGAAACCATGGTTCGAAAACCCGGATCGGCCCGGCCAGTTGAACCGGAAACCCGCCGACCCGGGGAAGAGAACGGGCTGATTCACCCATCACCCGGGGGAGGAATCAACCCGGGAATATCCGGGTTGACTCGCCCGGGTTCCACGAAACTCGGCCAACCCAGCGGTTGGCCGGGTTTACAAAATGTCCCCCCGATATGATCCCAACACAGCGCTGAAATTAAAAAACAAAAAAAATCCACTGACTCACATTATAGGACAAGCAGAATCAACAAAACTTCAAGGTTCTGATCGTTCTTCTTTGAAGGTGAGAAGGGCGACGACAGCCCCTGGTTCATCGCAGATAAAGACGGTGCATGTATTTTTTTTGGACCTTTTGTCATCTCAAAATCATGAACTGTTAAGATCTGAAGAATAGAAGAGGATAAAAGAAGAAGAATCACAAAAAAAGGTGAAGGAAGAACACAATAATCTGTTGATGAAGATCGAAGAAGAACAAGACGAAGAAGCTATGGAGAGAAGAGAGAGAAAAGATGGAAATTCCCAAATTCTAGATCCATCTGTTCTTGTTTTTGCCTTTTCGGACTGAAGGTCTCATTATAATATCATTTCTTTTCCTTTTACAAAAAGACAAAAAACTCTTACCTATTATATTAAATCCCACAATCACCCTTCAATACAATTATACAAAAGTCACCAGCATCCTATCATGAACAGTGGCCTTCTCTCATCTCAAAATCGGAGTTGCACAGCTTGCGTTTATTGGTAATCCTTTTTGGTGTGATTTTAATCTAGAATTCATACATATTTATAAATATTGATGTATTTTGCTTTTAAAATAGTTAAACTTTGGTTTTATTCCCAAATATTTTGATCTTAATGATGATTATTGTTATTGTGTTTTGTTATTAATTATTTGATTATATTATTAAATGATACCGGTTCGACCCCGAGTCGACCCTCGGTTGAACCCCTAACCCTTAACCCAGTGCCTCAGCTGAGTCAATGTCCGGTCTGGGTTTTTGAACCTTGGGTGAAACTCATGGCTAATCCGGAAATTGAACTGTTGGGTTAGTGTAGCCATGGTTCCAGAAATTCATCGGCGACATCTAAAGATGAAGCTTTCAAGATGGCTCGCCCGTCCCTTTATTTGTATACATTTGCTCCACCTCTTGATGGATTGTTTGCAGATAATTGCTAAATAAGGCTTCAATTCTAACATTCGTCAGGAGGTCTTAATGAATTAATGATAATTATCTGTCACCTAAGAAGAAAAAAGTTCTCATAATTCATACTTGGATCTTGTTCAAAACTTCATTTTTTAAGGAAAAAGACTTAAATGTTCCTACTATTGTTTAAAAAATATATAATGCAAATAATTACTCCCTCCGGTCCTAATTATAAGAGCTTGAAATTTGAATTGATTTGGTCCAAATTATAAGAGATCACCTTGCATTCTCTCATCAGTTAATGCATTTTTTCCAATTTTACCCCTAATTCTCTTTTATATTTATTAATGCTCATATATTTCTCTCTCTTAATAGACTCATCATAAATAAGGGTAATATTGAAAAAAGATGTATATTCCAGACATTTAATAACTTTCACATGTTTTCTTAAGAAGCGTGTTTTGAAGGCCGGGCTCTTATAAATAGGACCAGAGGGAGTACTATATACTTCCTCTTGTCTTAAATATAAGAGGTAACATTACAATTTTTTTGGTCAAAAACATAATAGGTAATATGTAAAAGTCAAAGTAATAAATGCATGTTTTCCATTTCTACCATTGTATATTAATAAATGCAAGGAGGGGAGGGAAAATGTGTATAATAAATAAGTAACGGTAAAAAAATGTAAAACTTTATTAAATTTACCCATAATAAATGATTCCAACATGTTTTTATTGGTATGTGTAAAAAGATTGACTACCTCTTATAATAGGGACCAGAGGGAGGGAGTACTCAGTTAAAAAAAAAATACCATATACACAATTATAAGGGGTATTATAGTCTTTTAATGATTTAAAACTAATTATAAAATAAAATCTATTTAAATTGTCCCTCCAAATATTACTTCATATCAAATATAATTTCCAATCCCAATTCCTATTTCACTCCCACCCCCAGTCCCAATACTGGTCCATCAAAATTCATTATCACGTACCAAATAGTGCCAATTGGAAATATGATAGGCTTAGGTAGGTTTTAACTAAATAGGTTTGGAAGTGAGTAAAAATGTAGAACTTAAACTTGGGGCTGAGCTTGTACGTAACCTTTTTTAAATGTCTGAGTATGAGCTTTCAAAAGCCCTGACAAAGCCTGAAAGCCTACTTAAAATGTAAATTCTAAATTCTTTGACTCCCAACCTATCCCTCTATGATTGATTGCACATAAAGTGAATTCTATCAAAAGATAGGTGTGTTCGGAATTAACGATTGGAAAAATGACTTTTTTTCAATATGACTTTTATATAAGTAAGATTGAATATAAGTCAAATTGTATAATGAGATTTATGTTTGGATTAACAATGATATAAATGACTTTTTACAAACTAAAACTTGTTTGGATTAGCAGTTGTAAAAAGTAACTTTTATATATATTGTAACAATCTTAAGAGCATTGAAAAAAAATATTTTATCATTAAAAAATTCAAAATGTTTTCCTAGTCTTATTTATAAGTTACTTTATTATGTTAAAGCGATACAAAAAATGATTATTCTAATATGATTATTTTAGAGAGATATATAACATGTATATACTATAATTAAATAATTTATCTAACATATTCTTGTCTAAAAATTAGTTAACTAATTCTTATATTAAGGACCAAATGTAAAATTTTTTTTCTCTCCTTTATAGCCAAAAAATATATATATACCATAAGCCATATACTACTTTTTTTTTTTGGCTTTGCTTATAAGTAGTTTATAAGTCACCCCAAACACACCAAAACAAAGATGGGTTTTAAGCACCTTTTTCATCCCAATCTTATTTATAAGCTATCCCAAACACATCCAGTACAATGTGAATGATTACAATGTGTATTTAGAAAGAACCAACACATGTTTGTGGCACACTGGCCGATGGTATGAATGAGGTCAAATATGCATACTTTCGTTCAAACCCATGCCTTTTCTTTACCGATCTATATATTTCTAATTCAATGAAGTACTTCACCTCTCCTCAATCTTTAATTCTAAATATGATATTCGGTTACCTTATTTATGAGTTCATCTGAAGTTCCTGTGATGATAAATTCATTTGCATATGCCAATACAATTATTAGATTATTTTCACCTGTCTTTAAAAACCTTGAATAGTAAACACAAAACCATCCCATCACCAACAAGAGCACCCTTGGGTAAGTCAACAATCTTTCATGTTTTATTTGCCTCTAAAGCTCTTATTTCATCTTTCTTTGCTTCAACCCGCATCTCTCATAATCTAATTTGCGTAGTCAAATGTCTCAGGTTCTATTGTTTTAATCTATTTCAGAGATGAAAGCGCTATATGTTGAGCGTATACCAGCATAAGTAGTGCTATATTGCATGGAGTATAAAGGCATTTTCCAAACATATCCTTGGGCTATGCTCACCTATTCAACCCAAATTTCTCACAATCTTTTTACTAACTAGCCTGAAAGTAAGACCTTTAGAGTTGACTAAAAAATGTTGCCGACGAAAGCATTACCTTTAGCGGCAACTGACCGTTTAATTCAATCTTTTAGCGGTGGGGATTCTAATTAAAGATTACACACACAAACAATGCATATGCATATGTGTATAGCTAGGGCATAGCATTACTAATAATTAACTCTACCTTATCCGGCTCCTCGATCAGTCTTATCTCATCGATTGGAAGCATGCCCAAGCATACATATATAGCAAATGGACTCAGAGAAGATAGCCAACAAATGACAGGCATCCATTGAAGGTATACATAGCATAGGTAATGAACCACCAACAAAAGAATAAAACGAAAGCATCATCAAAGAAGCACCTGAAATCATCATTAAAATGAAATTTTGATGCAAGTCTTGATGAGGTATATAGATTATTATTGGACGATTCAGATTCAAGGAACAAGTGTTTTGATGAAAAAGATGCCATCACATGACATTCTTCTGGAGAAAATTAAAGATTCATTAAGTGGTGATGCTACCAAAATTTTAATTAAGTTTTGCAAGTGTATGGGTCGTAGAAATATTAAAATAATGGCAAATCAAAGTCGATATCATATAGACTCAATAATTGATTGTTAGGCATTAAATCTCCTGTTTTTGTTTAATCTATGTGAAACATGAATGATTTCAAATGAGTGAAGAAAAATTAATTAAGATCTAATAAAAACCAAAAACTTTGAAACAGATTAAATTCAAATGTTAATGAACAACCTAAAGTCACTAATCCCTTACTTGTTTCTTAGATTTTATTCCCACTAACTTAATTATGCATTAACTTAATTAGTTAATCTAGAATCCTATTGTCTATGAATGCATGTCGGTCCACTTATATCCTTACCTAGATTAATAATGCAATATCATGCACCTAGATACAATTTATATCGGTAACACTCTAATTTGATTATGCAGAGCTTCTAGGTATATGTCTATCCTAAACACAAATAGATTAAAATCTAAATTAGATTAAAAATCTAATTCCACATTATTTAATCTCATGGTCTATATATTTAAAATTCCCTCTGTCGAGTTCAATTCTAAATTCCCAAAACATGTTCAATGGTGGCCAATCACTAAACAATAATAATTAGAAACAGGATTAAATAAACTGAATTAAAATTAAGCATAACTAATAAGTGGAAAAAATCTCTAAGTCACCAATTAGTTCATAGTAATCTAGGTTGTAATAGAAAATTAGCCACACACGGGTTTGAACAAAATCATTTCTGCAGCAACAAGGAAATTTGAATCCCAAATCATAAAAAAACTAGAATTTAAGGAACCACAAATTGCTTCCCCAGGTTTGCTCTTTGATGTTGGGTGAAGAAGAAGAGTGATTAGTGCCCAAATCCTCCTTTCTCCTGCGCTTGCTTCCTTCCTCTACTGTGTGCCGTCAATGAATGTGTGATCCCAGATGATTGATGGAAAGTGAACAGTGGCCAAATCTTCCTCTTGTGAGGCGTTAATGTGTGTGTGGGTGTGTATATATGATTGAAAGAATTAGCCCCCATCTCTTCCTATTTATCCTCATCTTATGTAAATTAGGTTGCCCCTATTATTTCCTTTTTCTTGATTGCACCATAACAATGATTGATCCACTCATAAAGTTGTGTGTGGCTGCGAAAAGAAACACAAAAAAGGAAACATTAATCAAATCAAATAAAAATAATAATAGTGATAAAAATAAACTGAAACTTTTTTTTTTACTTTTCTATTTTAATTCAAACGAAGATATTTTAAAAGAATTTCCCAAATA
The DNA here is from genome assembly GCA_037074515.1 of Mimosa bimucronata. NCBI lineage: Eukaryota > Viridiplantae > Streptophyta > Magnoliopsida > Fabales > Fabaceae > Mimosa > Mimosa bimucronata. Next base: position 28,189,475 of record CM073445.1, on the reverse strand, counting down.
ATGTATTAAATTGGTACATTTTTAAATCACAACAAAATCTTTTAAACTTTGAATTGATGACTCCCCAAATACAATAAAATATTGCTAAAAATCTTTTAAATATGCGGAGTCATCATATGATGACATATGGATATCGGGCTAAGGTCCATTTTTACCCTTGAAGTAACCGCAAGGGAGCATTGAGTATCCGGAAGTAACTAGAGGATTATATTTGCCCTGGAAGTTTCCAAATTGTAGCAAATTTACCCCCACAATTTAAAATGTTAACTTTAACCATTAAATCATACTTTTTGACCCACAAATGCTGACATGGCCATGTACATGTCGTCATTTTAACATCCATTTTAGCCCCGGAAGTAACCACCAAGGAGAGTTTTTGCCTCGGAAGTAGCCAAATCATATCAAATTTTCCTGGACCGATATTCAAAGTTAAATTTAACTATTTAATGATACTAATAATCTACATTGTACCCAAAAATCCATCTCATCACTCATCTCATCACCACAAAGTTGTTTAAAAAATGACCTGTGATTGAAGAGAATCAAGTTATGGGATTATGCAAAATTAACATTTTTATTGTTTAAAAAAATGTAAATGAAATAAATGGTTAATATCCAACTTTGTTTTTTCTAGTAGTGAGAAAGGAAGGTGATGATATGAAGCTAGTATGTGTGGGGAGGAGTATGGTGGGTGATGCTTTTATTTTTTATTTTATTGTTCTTTTAATTTTTTTAGATATAATTTAAACAACTTATGGTAATAAGGTGTATGATGAAATCGATTATTTAGTGTAATATGAAGTACCATGTGTTATTTAACTTTCAAACTTAATAGCGGTTTGAACAAATTTGCTTCTATTTGGATACTTCTGGGGTAAAATCGCTCATTGGTGGTTATTTTCAGGGCAAAAATGGACGCTAAAATGATAACATGTACATTGTGACAGAGCTACATCAGCATCGGTGGGTCAAAAAGTATGATTTAACGGTCAAAGTTAACATTTTAAGCGATGGGGGGTAAATTTGCTACGATTTGGAAACTTCCGGAACAAATATGCTCCTCAAGTTACTTTCAAATACTCAGTGCTCCATTGCGGTTATTTCTGAGGCAAAAATGGACCTTAATCCTATAGATATCCCAACCACCTTATTCATTGGCCGTTGTTGTTATCATTACTAGCCAAGATTGTTTTTATTATTGTCAAAGGATATGTTCGCAAAAACAAAACGGAAAAACTAAATTATTTGCAAATTATTTGGTGTTTGCACATGGTTATTTATCAACAATTATTACAAATTATGAGGGAATCCTAACCCTACACTGGCATTGTACAAAAGATCTGATACAAAGCTAGCCATAATCCTTGCTGTATCTACTGGCTTCCTGATACAGAATTAATATTCTGTAATGAAATAATTAGAGACAGAAGAGTAGAAGGGTAGAAGAAAAGAAGAAACAGAGGGTTTAAGAACAAGAAACTATAGAGGGTTAAGAGAATAAGACATGAGAGAAACAGAGGAGGTGGAGAAACCACAAATATATTATTCAATCCATTGCAAATCAGATATGAAATTAGGGTTAATCAGTTATATATGCCTAGGCTAATCTGATTATATAATTGGACCTTAGCATAGGCCCATTTATCCCTTTAAGCCAAAAACATATTAATAGCACAATCCCCATCTAATTCTAATTAGCTAATTAATCATATTAGTTAAGTAATTGGTACTAAGCTTAACTCTACTTAACTAACCAAATTAACTAACTATTCCTAATTACATTTTCATATCAATACCTCTCAAAGAGATCCTTGCCCTCAAGGATCAAGTAAGAACAAAAAATACAACTCTAAAATCAACTAAAAAGAACATCAGCTAAAATTTTGAAAAATAAAACTTTAAGAAGCTTAGTGAAGAAATCTGGGACTTTAATACTGCTGCATACTTCTCTTTTCTGCTTAGAGAACAAAATCCTCCAACAAGCATAGAAATTAACTCTCCCTTGAACCATATTTACAGCATAATTCTTGTAGGAGAGAAATTAATAGGTAAAACCCAAATAAGAACAGATTTGTAGGCTTCACAGAAGTATCCCATTGCAGCAAAGAACTTGGGCCTTTTTCTTGAAGAACAAAGCCTATATATTGATCTGATAGTTCCTAACTTGGCATGACTTCAAAATACCCTTAACTATTGGAAAAAATGGTAGCCAGCTGTGAACTATAAGAAAGAATAGAAATTGGGACGGGTTGTACAGTGCTTGGATTAGTGTAATTTGAAGAAAATATTTGGGGAAAATTAATTTGGGGTCCCTTGTAGGACACTTAATACAAGAGAGGTCTCACTAAATGCTAAAATTAAAGTAGGGTCCTAAGGGACCTTATTTCTATTATGTCCCATAGCTAATTTACTCTTTTACCCTCCTTATTATTAACAACAACACTCACCACTCACTCCCAGCTGTAACGTGAACAAAGGGGAGAGCTGGGAAGAGCACTCACCAAGAAAACACAACCTCATCCATCATCCATCATCCATCTTCATCCACCTTCCATCATGTGAAAACCCAACTTAGATTTATCTCTTTAACTAGTGGTATGTCCAGAAAATCAACTTCCCTTGTTTGTTAGGAATGTGATTTAGGATGAATGTTTTAAAACAAAATTCAAAACTTTCCACAGAAATCTAATTTTGGATGAATGTTTGAGCATGAAAGACATACTTATATGCAAACCTTAGTGAATTTTTGTTGTACTTATAATATCAGTTGGTTTCTCATTTGTTGTTGATGAGGGTTTGGGTTGGTGCTATGTTTAGGGGTGTATATGCTATGTTTTTTGGTCCAAAAACAGGGGAAATCCGAAAAGGTTGAAGCTTTTTCGGTTTCCATATTAGTTAAAAAATGTACTGTCGTCAGGTGCTCAAATGGTTGTTATCGGCTTATCGCAGGTCATTCAGTTGTGAATAACAACTCTCTGGAAGACAGTTTAAATTTTGAATAAATTTTATTAGGGATAGATTTTTTGATATGTTATTTCGTTCTAAGACAGGGGTGAACTAAAAGGTTGAAGCTTTGTTGGGTTACCACCAATGTATTGGTATTTAATAAGGTGTTCTCATTATATTGATAGAAAGTTGTCACAGATGCTTATTTAGTTATTATATCCGGTCATTTACTTGTGAATCACAATGTTCTTGAACAGGGTGAATAAGAAGATGGTGGGCAGGCACATCAGGAAAGCATGTAATATGTTTATTGCATATATGTGGGCAATTTATAAATGGTGAAGAAGGTGAGATGCAATACTTGGAGGGCAGTACCATATCAAGAACCATAAAAGAAGGCACTACATATGAAGAGTTGAGAACAATTGTAGCATCAATTGTTAGAGAGGAAACTAGTGTATAATGAATCATTTTTTGTAATCCCTACACTTTTTGTAAATGCATATGTCATTGTTTTGTAAATGACACACATGCAACCCTTAAGTTTTTTTGAGAGGGTAACTAGTGTATAGTGAATAATTTTTTGTTGGACTACTTGTCCATGAATTGTAACTGGTACTGAATGGCAAATAAGTTGTCCATGAATGGTAAGTGGTGCTTAATGACATTTGTGAACTAATTCTGTTATAAAACTTATTATAATTGCCCAAAACATTGTTACACATGCCCAAAAGGTTGTTATAAACAGGCCAAACGTTGTTACAACGATAAGGTCGTGTTCTATATGTGTGTTAGTCATAATCTTGTTACAAGTGAACAAATTACTTGTTACTATATTAAACCTTGTTGCAAGTGCTCATTTTCTATTATACTTGTGTTAAAATACAACTTAATAGAAATTAAATGACTTGTGACTAGTTCTTAGAAACTTGTTACGAAAGGCTACGAAGTTGTTGCGGACGGCCTAAAAGTTGTTACAATCAAAATTGTTACACCTTGTGACGGGTGCTTATTAACTTGTTACACAAGGCCTATACGTTGTTACATATTGCCCTAAAGTTGTCACAAAGGCAATTCCATTTTCTGTTATCTTTGTGCTAAAATACAACTTAATAGAAATTAAATAACTTGTGATTGGTGCTCAAAAACTTGTTACAAAAGGCCACAAAGTTGTTATGGACAACCCAAAAGTTGTTACAACCAAAATTGTTACACCTTGTGACTGGTGCTCATTAACTTGTTGCACAAGGTCTATAGATTGTTACAAACTACCCTAAAGTTGTCACAAAGGCAATTCTATTTTCTGTTTTCTTTGTGCTAAAATACAACTTAATAGAAATTAAATGACTTGTGACCGGTGCTCAGAAACTTGTTACAAAAGGCCACGAAGTTGTTACTACTATATTTTTTACATATTGTCACTTGTTATGATTGACTTGTTATGCAAGGCCAATAGATTGTTACTGATTGCCCAAAAGTTGTCACAAAGGTAATCCCATTTTGTTATACTGAAATGCAACATTGAAGAAATCAATTGTCTTCTGGCTGGTGCTCAATAACTTGTTACACATGGTCAAAAGATTGTTACAAATAACCCAAAATCTTGACACCTAGTAAGGCCCATAAGTTATTACACAAGGCCTAAGGCTGTTACACAAGGTCAAAATGCTGTTACTAACATGACAAAAGAAACTAATAATTTATACAACTTAAATAAGCTCATAACTTTGTAACACATGCCCAAAATACAGTATCATTAAGAAAATCAATACTTATTGTGACTAAATACATAGTCACTTTGAAATGTCAACATCTATTTCTTCTTCTTCCATAAGATTTTGTCTTCTACCCTAGAAAGGACATTGTGACTATGTAAGTTGTTTTTGTGTGTCACGAACACCATAGGCATTCAACCTTAATGTCACATGGATACCATTCTTGGAGTACTTTGGCATCGTGTACCTTCCATCATACTCCGAACCATCCCACGCCCGTAACCATGATAGAACATGGACACCACAAAAATCCCTGCAAGGATAGTACCATACTTAGGCATACAACAAGCACACTTGATTAAAAGTTAGTGCTCTAATCCATCTTCCATGTCACACTCCTAACCTCCCCCTTATAAGATCTCCTGGCCATGCAATTGTAAAGCCCATAGTATAAACAAAAACATATGCCTCGGAAAAAGCCTCTCTCTTAAACCGCTTTGGTATATATAAGGCTCTTTATAAAATCAAGTGATAACATGCTTACATGAACATTATACCCAACAACTCTCCCTCCATTATCTCATACTTCCCATGGTCATCCTCTTTATCCCCTCATAAGGCAGTGAATAACAATTGACCCAGGACGACTCTTTAGTAACATAGATTCCAAGGAAAAAGTAGAGAACACTTATCTCATTTAGCAATAATAGAACCAAGAGATAAGGAAAGGCGTAATGCTGAGCAATCAAGCCAACACTGGAACTTAAACAATGAAAATACAAGACACAGCACCTAAACTGACCAGGAGGACATTGCCACGATACATGAGTTATAAATCCATAGTACAGTACACGTAAGAACCATGTCCTAATCCCAACTTAATTTTCTATCTTCATATGGTAGCTCAATTTATCTCTCACTTGAATACACATGAATAATTATTAAAAATAGGGGGTATTGCTTGTTCCCAAAAGATATCCTCTTTCCATTTTACATAAATAAAAATACAAATATGCAGTAAAGCAAGCAAACTCAAAACAGGGTAGTAAAAATCATGCAAGGACAAAAATGAACTTTATTATACTCTTAAACATTTTTATAGACATTAATCACCGTTTTACCTTGCTTAGAGTCGGAACGCAACAAATTTCAGCCATGAACATTAACTTCCAAACTAAAAATCCAAGTCAAAGACAAATATTCACATACAAGCATGATTTACTTTACAAAAGCTTTGATCTTTACTAATTCTTTAATTTAATCGATGATTTCACCCCAAATCCCAACCTCTGATTAAACTCTCTCTCCCCCCCCCCAAACTGATTCTAATAGGAGGATGAAAGGTTAGAAAAGAATTTAGGGAACTCACTTAAAGCTAAATAGGTGGTTGCATAGAACCTCTGAGCTTCCCATCGCCAGAAACCACCCCTGATGCCGCGGGGCTTGCTGGACGCGAGAGAGAAAATTGAGAATAAAAGAAAAGATGAGAAGTCGGGGGGGGGGGGGGAGAGAGAGAGAGAGAGAGAGAGAGAGAGAGAGAGAGAGAGAGAGAGAGAGAGAGAGAGAGAGCAAAAGGACAAGAGTGACGGTGGAGAAGAGAAAGGAAAGGGAAAAGGGTAAAAGGGTTATTTGGTTTTGGAACATAATAGAAATAAGGTCCCTTAGGACTCTACTTTAATTTCACCATTTTGTGGGACCTCTCTTATATTAAGTGTCTTATAAGGGACCCTAAATTAATTTTTCTAAAATATTTCCCAAGTCTTCAGCTGGGACCTACTATGTGCAGTACATACTTTATTTGCTGCAGAAATGTTGTAAGAACCGTTCCATCTTTTCCACATTTTTCCACCTGCCCCACTATCCAAGCTATTTTCCACTGAATTCTGTCCTCAGTCCAGTTTATTAAACATGGAACTAGACTAGAACCTATCAGCATCTTAATGAGACTTCCCTTCTACCATGTCAGTTTAACGCATAGAGTACGGAGGAGTTGACACCAGGATAGAACTCTATTAATTGTCTAAGTGACACATGTATTTACTTTGGGCAATAACTAGTATCCCATCATGAGATCACTTCTGCTAGACTCACTATTTTTTGCAAGCCTATGCTCTGTATTTGAATCTAAAGAATACAAAGAAACAGAACCTTTCTTTGACACATAACCTTGTGTTTGGGACGAAAAGTTACTTTTGCCCCCAATTAACTAGGACCCATCCACCTTAGACCTCATATTAAACTTCTCATGACCTTGGAGTTCAGAAGTCAGAAATAATTGCACATATCATGTTGACCTTCGTTTCTCTAATGCGCTTCATCTCATTTGATTCAAGACACGATGGCCTACTCCTTAAAGATGGTTTCTTGGAGCACCATTGCTTGTCTTGAGTAAGAGAGGACACCCGATACAAGGATAGTGACGTTGATGAAGAACCATGTTCCTCGTCTCCGCTAGTTTCACGCAGCTAGGCAAGAGAGTCCCACTCATAGCGAACCCAGCTTCATTCAAAGTCAACTTTGTTTTGTTATTTCGGTTTGTTGCTTGCCTACTTGGATGCGTTAAATCTTTTATTTCTTCTGTCACCATCGAAGACATCTGGGAGGAACCAAGAATGCTTAAACTCGTTTTGGCTTCATCATCACTGTCGGTTTCTTGTACAATAACGTCAAATCTATTATTCAATCATTGCATATATCTAGGCTAATCTGAATTGGGCTTCTTCGCATATGCCCATTTATCCCTTTAAACTCAAAATATATTAATAGCTCAATCCCCATCTAATTCTACTTAACTGATTAATCCCATTAGTTAAATAATTGGTACTAAACCCAACTCTACTTAACTGACCAAGTTAACTAACTATTCATAATTACATTTTCATCACTTCCCAGTCATAAACTCATAATCATGTAAATCAGAACTACCCTTTCAGCATTAACATTAGAGATAAATTCTAATTTTTCCCTAGAAGTGTTCACTAGATAGCAATTTTGCCCTAAAAATCTTTTTAATACAAATTTCGCCCTGAAAGTATGAAAAGTGTAGCGATGCCACTCCAAATTAACGGAACTGTTAATGGATGCTATGTCATAACCCACGTATAGATGGAGATGAACCATTTTTGCCTGGAAATTTTCCTCGAGAAACGATTTTGCCCGTAAGTTTTTTGGGTGCAATATCGTCTTAGAAGATTAAAAAAACAAAATTGCAATAAGCAAGCTAGTACATGGGACATTCAACAATGTTTAAACCAGCAAAGAAGATCATTTTGCTTATTAGTAAGCAAGTCATCGAGTCATCCAGGCATTCCAAGAATAACACAAGATGAGATGGCAGCACTCTTTACCTCAAGAACATTCATTTGTCAAAAAAAAAAAAAATTTAAAACCAGCTATAAGTGGAGAGATAGAGCAGACTGACCTAACGATGATGCATAAAGGTCAAAACTTGCACAGCTTGTGAGAATGAGATACACAAAAACATTTAGGGATGTCCCGATCTTGAAGGGCACTCCAATAAAGAAAAGTGGATCATGCAAGAAACCATAAAGAAATGAAAGCATAAAGAATGCATCACAAAATAGTTATAAACTGAAAAGAAATGTATTATATTACATCAACTGAAGAGAAGTCTCAGACGACATAAAATAAAGCTATTAACAAACCAAACTCTAATATGTCCAGAAAAGCAAACAAGAAAGAAATCCATTTAGCTATACAATGATAGTAAATATGTTCAAAAAAGAAAACAAGGAAAAAAAAAGCCTATGTAGCTACTCAATGATTACTACAAGCTTGTTCTTCACAAATGTCCCCTTTCATGACCCACACCCTATACTACTTGAAAAGATGCACAGAAACGTTCTTTCACGATTCTGGTGCGGTAGTGAGAGATCTTGAGGAAGACAGGCATGGCGAGATCGAAATGAAGCGAGGGGGATTACACCATCCGCTATTATCACTGGGAGGAGCGAAATGAGGAGGGCAGAAATCAACACCGTGTACGGATTCCCGTAACCACAAGCACCACCTGAAATCACAAAATCCCCAAATTAACCACGCTCACTCTTTGGAGAAAATTGGGGAAAACCTGTGTAATTGAGGTGAAACTCATTGCAAATCCAAAAATTGAAATGTTGATACCCGTGGTTACGAAAATTCATCAGCGGCATCTGAAGAAGAAGCTTTCAAGAGGCTTCTGGGAATGGTCACTCGTCTTTTTTTTTTTTTTTTTCCACCACCATCTTCATCCCTTCAAACTCGGTCCTGGAATTGTTTTTCAGATAATTGTTAGACACACCCAAGGGCTTCAATAGTGTACTTTCTGCGGTGGCATGGTGAACAGTCGACATGAGATCCAATCCGCCATCTTCAATCCCTCCCATCTTCGAAATCAATTCAATTTTTTATGCTATATGCACTTGAAAGTTCAAACCATCCACCAGGTTTTATAGTTTTGAGTGGACTATATACTACACACGTCATTCCTCCCCAATCCCGCCACCTCACTCGCCACACTTTCGCCACCTATCCCAACTAATACCTCATATACTACAAAATAAATGAATTTAGCTCCCTCCACTCGCCACATTTTCATCCATGTGTCTTTTGACTCCATTAACTTCCTCTGAAACTTCTCTTGCAGTGATTCCATAGGCAAATTTGCCAACGTCATTTAAAAAGTGGTTGGAACCTAAATATCCAGTCAAAAATTGTACAGCTCACAAAAACGTTTAGGGATGGTTGAATACCAATCTTGAACAAGGGTGTTCCAATAAAGAAAAGTAAATCATGCAAAAAGGATAAAAAATTCATCAAAGAATAGTTATGAACTGGAAAGAAATGCATTAGATTACATCAATCATAGCTTGAAGAAGCCAGAAAATAAAGATATTAACAAAGCAAACTCTAATATGTCCAGAAAAAAAAAAAAACAAGAAAGAAATCTGTGTGTTACTACGCCGTGATCATTAACATATGTCCAGAAAAGAAAACAAGAAGGAAACATATGTAGCTAAGCAATTATCAGTTGAAGTTTGTTCATCACGACGTCCCTTTGACCACCCACACTCTATACTTAACCGAGAGGGGAATCGATGCCCAGAAGCGTTATTTGTTGGTGGGGCTAAACTGAAGAAAATGGAATTGGCTTGGTTTGGAAGGTAATCTCATAGGATATACTATGCCAGAAAACTGCCGCATCGGAAGAAGATGTCGAAGTGAAAGCAAGGGGGATTACACCATCCGCCATAATAGCTGGGAAGGGCGAAATTATGAGGGCAGAAATCGGTACCTGTGACAGCAATGAAGGGATTTCCAGGGTTACACCAATTCTGTTCCTCAGCACACTTGACCTCGAAGCACACACCAGAGCTTCAGCCATTGTTGAACAGAGCAGTGCTCAGAGCCACCGTGTTCACTCCATATCCCTGGCTGTACAGATTCCCGTAACCGAAAGCACCACCTGAAATCACAAAATCCCCAAATTAACCACACCCCTTGTTTGTAGAAAACTGATGGCATTGTGAAGTACTATTTGCAATTATTTCAGTCATTGAGGCATTCCAAGAATAACACAAGATCAGATAGCACTTTTTCTCACAACAACATTCAATTGTGGGGAATAAAACTTTAAAACCAGTAAGTAAAGAGTTTGAGCATACTGATTAAATAACAATCTTGAACAAGGGCGTTCCAATTAAGAAAAGTGGATCATGCAAAAAGCATAAAGAAATGAAAGGATAAAGACCAAACTCTAATTTGTCCAGAAAAAGAAACAAGAAACCTACGTAGCTACGCAATAATTGTAAACTTTGTTCAGAAAAGAAAACAAGAAAAAAAAACCTATATAGCTGCGCCATGATCAGTAGAGGGAAAAAAACCTTTAACGACCCACAACCTATCCTGAGGAAAAGATGCCCAGAAACGTTTTGCTGGTGGGGCTAATCTGAAGAAAATGGAATCGGCTTGGTTAGAAAGATAATCTCACAGGATATAATGTGCCATTACTGAAAACCGCCGCATCTCAACATGGCTCCAAGGGAAATGGTGTCCTCTCATTCCATCCCTTTCCTTTGTGTTTGTTTGACCCCACAATCTTTGATCCCTTCAAGCTCAATGTTGGGGTTGTTTGCCAAATATTTGCTAAATGCAGTCAAGGCTTCGATTCTTTGCCTGTGTTGTGGCAAGAGTTATGCCATCTTCAATCTTTCTCTCTCTTTGAAAACTCAATGCGTTTTCTGCAATTGAAACCTATATATAGCTACGCAGTGATCAGTAAAAAGAAAACAAGAAAGAAACCTATGTAGCTACGCAATGATCTTTGTTCTTCACGACGTCCCCTTTGACGACCCACACCCTATACTACTCGAAAAGATGCACAGAAACCCTCTTTGTTGGTGGGGCTAATCTCAAAAAAATGGAATCAACTTGGTTTGAAAGATAATCTCATAGAATATAGCGTGCCGAGGTTTAAACAGTTATATATGGACCAGCTTGTCTAGAATGCGACTCGCAGCGAGAGACACCGACGCAAAAATCAACTAGAAAAATGGAAAATCAGAGTCGGAGAAGAAGAAAAAAAATGAAACAATAGATTTACCTGCGATGGCAGCGGGGACTATTCCGGCGCGGTAGTGAGCGATCTTGAGGATGACAAGCATGGCGGGATTGAAGTGAGAGCGAGGGGGATTACACCATCCGCCATTATCACCGGGAAGAGCGAAATGAGGAGGGCAGAAATCAACGCCGTGTACAGATTCGCGTAACCACAAGCACCACCTGAAATCACAAAATCCCCAAATTAACCACGCTCATTCTTTGGAGAAAACTGGGGAAAACCTGTGTAATTGAGGTGAAACTCATTGCGAATCCAGAAATTGAAATGTTGAGTTAGCGTACCCATGGTTACGAAAATTCATCAGCGGCATCTGAAATTCCCCCACCATTCTCATCCCTTTAAGCTCAGTCGGTGTTGGGATCGTAGTTTTGATTGAAACTAATTTCATGCAATAACTATCAAAGATCAAATAAATATGTTGTTCTTCTTTAATTTAAATGTTGAACAATTAATAAATATTACTTTACCATATATTTATGTAGGTTGTATACACATGACAAATGAAATAAGAAAAAAGCAAGTCTTACATGAACAATATAAGTTTAAATATTTTTGTAATATAGTGAAGAATAATCCAATTATTAAAAAAAAATCTCATGATTTGCAATAACACAACATATAAATCACTTAAAATGTATAGATTGACTGAAAGGAATAAAGGGAAAACGCAATAATAATGTACTCATCTGGTCCTATTTATAAGTCACTTCCAACATATTTCACACAGACCAAGGAAAGCTTTAAAACTCATTAACTTTTCACTAAAATTCAACAAATTTATAACTCTACCCATATTAAATATCTACTATACCACATGAAAATAAAGTCAACACATAATAAATTAAGGGTGAACTTGTACATTCACACTAAATATTTAATGAGGTGACTTATATATAGGACCAATTAAAACATTCTCTCTATACCCTATAAATAGGACCAGAGGAGTATTGAATAAGTTTAAAGATTACAAAAGACCTCCTTATATACAACATTTGAAGTTCTATCAGTAGGTTGGCCGTTATCATCAAGAATTAAAATCTTCAACCCCTCTCTGTGCTTGACTCGAGATATCGCTACATACAACTGACCATGTGTGAAAACAGGCTGAGGCAAATATAATCCAACATTGTGCAAGCTTTGTCCTTGACTTTTATTTATCGTCATAGCAAAAGACAAGATAACTGGAAATTGTCTTCTGCATAGAATAAAAGGCAAATATAATTCAGAGGGAGTGATTGACAGCCGTGGGATCAAAACATGCAGCCCAACATGGGTTCCAGTTATGATTTCAACTCCAATGACACGTTTTTCCAAGCGCATGATAATCAATCTTGTTCCATTGCAAAGTCCAATGAATTTATCAATATTTCGCATCAACATTATCGGAGCGCCAATTTTCAATTTGAGTATAAGGTTTGGCAGTCCGGACGTATTAATTGAATTCAAAAACTCAACAATGTGCAGCTCGGCCATGGAATTGGCTGTATTTTCTTGTTTGGAAACACTATCAGCACTTAGATATACAACTTCTTCACCGATGTTATGTTATAAAAATAAATGGAATTAATAAATATTAAAAGTGAATGACAATAACAAATAAATGAACCATTGTTTACCTGGAAGCTTTGATAGCATGAAATTGTTGACTTCATCGACAACAGATAGTGTGGAGGTTAAAATGGCACGATCTCTAAAGTAAGACCTATCTTCCATGTTTGATAGCAAACCTGAGTATGTTTTTTGGACAATGCAATCCATGGGTTCACCTGAAGGAAATAATAGTAAGTCTTTCGGGATGGAAATCACATCATTAGTATCAGGTTCGACATTAACATTTCCATCACCAACACAGACTATCCATTCAGCAAAATTGGATAATGAATTGATATCATCAATTGAACCACCATGTGTCAATCTCATGTTTTTAGTGAGTAAACAATTTGCAATCCTTCCATAAATATGATGCATTGATTGTAGCAAATACTATATCTTCTCTACTACCTCTTGGTATAACAGGAAGGATTTGTCTAAAGTCACCTCCAAGTATAACCATCTTTCCTCCAAATACCTTGCTTGATGCAGAAGGATCATTTCGACTTAGAATATCACGTAATGTCCTATCCAGTGCCTCAAAACAATACTTATTGGCCATAGGTGCTTCATCCCAAATAATGAGTGTGGTTTGAATCAATAGATCTGCTAGTGGCGAACCCTGTTTAATATTACAAATTAAACAGAGTCTTCAGTAGTGGCAAGTGGAATTGCAAATTGTGAATGAGCAGTTTTTCCATTTGGAAGCAAAAGTGATGCAATTCCGCTAGTTGCCACACTCAAGACAATTTTTCCCTTTGATCTTAAAGATGCGCATAAAGTTTGCCAGAGATATGTTTTCCCAGTCCCACCATATCCATATATGAAGTAGAAGCCTCCACGCATGTCATTTATTGCTTCAGTGATGGCATTGTATATTGTTCTCTGTTCAAATGTTTAAGTTGCAAAGAAATTCTTGTAGTTGATGACGAAGGATATTTCTGTCAAAATTTAACTCAACCAAGACAAGTTTATTCCCAACAGACACATGATTCGAAATGTTAGAAGAAGGCATGGTTAGGTAATCACACAGGCTTTTCCCATTTAAATGCAATATGTCTTCGACTTTTAATAACACATGGTCTTGCAACTCATTGTCATTTAAAGATAAACCTAGACAAACACAACATGATTATAGTGTATGAAATTCCTACATAAAAGTAATGATATATACGAAGTATATAATAAAAGTGAATGAATATTAGTTGGACAATGGAAAAATAAAATGAGCAGTGCAAACCTGGATGTCTTGTCAATTGTTGTTGTCTATAAATTATGTCATCTGCCATAAATCTCCATGTATGTTGCCATACAATCTCAGGCCGAGTTATACAATTACAAAATAACAATGTGCCAAACAAACGACGGAGATATTCTGGAGAAGCCCACTGGCTAGCCTCTACAAAAGCATCGATATACTCCTTGTCATCATCTAGTAGGCCTAATGCATAGCAAGCATCTCTAAATGTGAGATGATGTACACCATCAACTGTTCTCAAATCTTCATATGTTTTAGGACCCTTGACAATCGATAGTAGCATGCGTAGGTAGAATGCTTCTCCACTTCCAAGAGGGACATAATATAATCGTCCAATGGAAAAACCCCCTTTTCTGAAATCCCAAACCTGTTCATCTTTCTTGTACACAAATTCGTAGGAAACTCAGAGTATGTCAAAGCTCGTGCCTGAGAATACTCTTTATTTGCCTCCATCCATGCCTCAAACATTGTTAGCTTACCATTATTTCGATTTTCAACATCATCTAGATTATCTTTATCTCCAAAAATAATGGTTTGCTCATTTGGTAGATGGAAAGAGAGTCTTTCAACTGAGGGTGTCCTATAGTTTATGTCAAATCCAAATATCCTCCAAACAGCTTCACACGGAGATAAGTAACGAACATCATAGTACATTTTTATTTCATCATGAATAGTGCCAACATTGTCAGATGATGTTTCAGTGCACAAAGCTGCAATAGCTCGATCATGTCCCTTATTGACGTACTTGAATAAGTACTTAATTGATTCTCCATACTTACACTTTTCAACATTGATGTGTGCTTGATACTTCAAAAGCAGGGTGGGATTATATGGGATGACACTCCTATTATCCAGCGGAATACCACTCTTCATAACTACATGGCTATCGTTTGGCCTTTTGTAACGTGGGTAGCCATTCTCATGAATAATGGTACTTGAATTAAAAGACTTAGGATAATATTTTGAACATGTACCCTTATCCATACATGGAGATTTAGGGTTAACACTTCCACACGGACCATGCATCATGAAGTTACTAACTGCATCATACAGCTGAGGCTGAACATCTTTATCAGGTATTATCGCGCTTATTGCTCGATCATCAATATCATGGGGGCTCTCCATTTTTGCTTCATTAGCCAAGAATAGAACAATGTGAGCATGAGGCATACCTCTTTTTTGGAATTCAATGGTATACAAGGCTGCAAGAAAAGTAATCCACAAATAACATTAGTGAGACAAAGGATTGTTGCATATGCAGTGTAATTTATTACGTCAGCGATTGAATTGTTATTTAATAGATAAAAGCAGATTAATGGTAAATACATGAAATATAACCTGCTTTAATAGCACCAAATTTTTTTCTTCTTTTAGGTCGTGCATAAGAAGATCCAACTTCATCTTGAAAATGCGAGTTATGTCATCAAGACGATCCTCTTGTTTTAAATTTCCTTCCTCTAAGCATCTAGTTATTTCAGGCCATTTTGGGTTGCATGTGAATGTGATAAATAGATCGGGGTAGCCAGCCCATCTGCATATCGCCATAGCATCCTGATAATTTTCATGTATGTAGCGTGGTCCTCCTGTGAATGACGAGGGAAGAATGATTCTTTTGCCTCGTGCAGCTGCTTCTGTTTCACCTAAGTATAAAGCATCTGTTAATCCATGATACAGCTCAGCTCGCAACTGCTTTTGATTTCTTCGCATAAAATCTAATCTGTATGATTCCATCAACATATAGCCATCTACAATAAACTGTTGTAATAGCTTCCCACCGTGTAATATGGCTGAGAATGCATTGTCTCTATCATGTAAGATGTAGGAAAAGTATTCACGCATTGTCACACAAGAAACTTTAATTTTCCTAACTGGGTGTCTTTTTCCACTCTATGGGGTATGTTTTCATCATATCCCCCAACACCGTATGGGAATAGTATTGGGTATTGTAGTGGCAAAAAATCAGGATGATTCTCATATATTCTCTTTAGCAACCCTGATCTGTATTGAAGTATTATATCCCGACATTGTTCAATATCTCCAACAATTAAAGCAGCTATCTCAGTTTGAGATGTAGGTAAATCATACTGGTGTGAGTTTCCCCCTCGCTTATGCACAACCTTAATCCGGACAGGTTGCCCCTCATTAACACGAATGAAATCACGTGCTGAACGGAATGTCTTAACTAAGTGATTGTGCTCATCCAGCATATCTTGTATAAGTTGTATAATTGAGACATCTACTGATAGCGAAGAACTGTTATGCCCGCTACATTAATTAATTTCAATAATTCAATACAAGCATAATGAAAATTTATAACCAATTAACATGCTCAAGGATAAATATTAGTTATAAATAAACTTCTGTAAAAATATTTCATGTATAGTTACCTGATTGCTGACATTCGATTGCTTACTTCATTATCTGTGTCATATATATATAGTTGAGCAAATTTAGGAGGCACTCCATCTTCAGGTAGCATACTTCCAATCATATGCATATTTTGGCCACCCATTCTATACACGTACGGTCCACGACCGTCGTTGATTTTTTTATCAATCCTTCCACCCATAGATGTAAAAGCAAACATCATATTATATGTCCTAATATTTTTGCGAAAATGATTGCTTTGCAAATGACGGCCACATAGCAGGTCAGACAAAATAGGAGGGGGATCACGCAAACGTGGAAGTTTCACCTTGCCTTGAAGGCAGCACAAGCCAAATCTAGGAGGCTTTTCATTCCTACATTTTCTGAGCCGTTCATTGTACCACATCTTTGCGCCACAATGTACACACACATAAGATTCATCCCCTAGATCATTGTAGACTGGTAATGCTACACACACAAATAGATAATCATAAATAGGTAAATGGACATCATCATTATAAATTTATATCATCTTAAAAATATTTTTGTCATCCATGAGAACTTGTAAAATACGTATGATGCCAGATTTAAATAAATTACCTTCAGTTTGTTGGGCTTGCAAGCCATGATGTGTGCACAAGTCATTAACATGGAATGATGATTGATTCACTCCATGGCCGGATGCCGTCTTGTGTTGCCTCCCACATGTACACTGCTGCTTTGTTGCATCAGAACCATTAATTGAATTTCCTATTATATCACATGTTTTAATATAACAACAAATAAAAGGCAACGTGACTGTACTAAAGTCATAAATAATAACCAACTTGTCTATACAAAAGTAATAAATAAAATGAAAAACTAATTGTTATTTTGAACACAAAATAAGTGTTATTTGTTTTTTTTTATCAATTTAATTTTTGTTATCAATACATACATGCATCTCTATATTAACAATGTATTCACCAACTAAACGTAAGTTACACATTCTTTTAAGATCATTCTATATAATTATTGTTTTAGTATTTACTTCCCGTGTGTTATTCATTTCATAGTTGGATGAATTAGTTAAATGTTTTATCTGTGGTGGACATATATTAAATATTATTGTTATCATACATATAATATTTATCTTTTCCCTTAACTGTTATGCTCCTCCTTATTCATTATGTTAAAATTTTAGATGATGATCATGATCGATTTTTCAAATGATCTCCCAGTTCCATATAGTGGTAGAATAAAATTAAATTTGGTAATATAAAATTAAATATAAATATATTGCATTAGTTTACATCTCGTTGTTTTTTAAAAATAATTGAACTTAATGCTACTTATAAACATAGTGTAACTTGTAGTTAAACCTACATGACATAAACATAATTATTTTCTCAACTTAACAAATAGTGTTTAACTTAGTAATGCTACAACCATATCTGCCATATATTTTATATTAAGTTTTAAAATAAAATACAGTAATCCTTTATATGATATGTTTTTTCCCCTTTTTAAACTCATCAAAAAGCATCCCCTCTTAATAGATTAATAGAAATATTATTTTAATTCTTATATTTGTTTTTATAATATTCAAAATCAAAATGTAATCTATTATAATTACCTAAAAAAATTTACCCAAATAAATTAGGAGGATCACAACAATATAATTAATATATTTAATTAAAAATTAAAAAAACTTGTTCAAATTATTTATCTGAACTATGCACTCATATTTATATGTACATACGTTTGTTTTCTTTTCTTGTAAATAGTTGTCTATGGAATACAATTTTATTTTTCTTCATTAAACTCAAATGTGTTCAATCACTGTTTCATGCGTGTTTTAAAACCTGATATTTTTAAATATTTATAATTTAGAAATTAAAAATTTACAATAAACAAAACATTTAAATATACGTTAAAAATCATTTACAAATTACATTATAAAAAAATAAAGCAAAACGATTAAATTAAACTTAAAAGATATCTCAGAGAGAGAGAGATAGAGAGAGAGAGAATATAGAGAAGGATAATCAAATGATTAAAAGAATAATAATTGAGTTATGGTGAAAAAATTAGGGAGTTTGATGAAGTTAATGTGGAAATTTAACATGTTTATTTTATTTGTTGTTCCTTCTAAATGAATATTTTGTTAAACGTCTTAAGAGCAAATAATCATTTTTCCTTGTTCCATCTCCCTAATTTACCCAAATATTAATCACTTAGGATAGAAATACATACTATTTGTTATAGATGCCAACGCATTTCGGGCAGGAGCCTTTTTCAGCGACTTTTGACATTGTGTATCCATACGCACAGTACAATTTTCTGCATTAAAAATTTAATTATACCATGAAACAAAAAATAGCAAACCCAGAGATAAATTGGTATACATTCACAATATGAATGTTATGATATGAATAAATTAATATCTATCCATACAGTAATTATACCTTTATTTAAGTGATGCATATTGCCACGATACCCCTGATGTATGCAATATTTCTTCTCATTATTGCAACTCGTCTTGCCCTTGCCATAGTATAATCATGCCCTATTATCCAAGCTTTTAATTAGACCATACAATCAAAATAAGCACTTGAAATATTACTTCTAAATACAAACTTAATAACCAACAATTCTAGGTAAAAATTTGATAATAATACATTTAATAAGTTAGAGACCACATTTATATACCTTTATCCAATACAACGTTATCACATGCATCCTGTGGATCTGGTGCTGGTCTCTTTGAGACACGACAGGAAGCCTTATTAATATTGTTGTCTATTGAACACAAAGGCATATTGTATATGATTGACTAAACTCATTAACTACCGTTGCCTGCACAAAGAGCAGATAGTCATGCAACTATTAATGAATAGAAGTTGATAATTTTGACCAAATTTTTACCATTGTGAACAAAGCATCCTTCATGTATGAAGTTGGTGAAGAAGTGTGAATGATTGTTTTAGCCAACTGGAATGGGAATGGGAAATAAAGATAAAGTATACAGGAAGTTCATGCAATGTATGAATTTGAAATTGTCGCCTCTACTTGGGCAGATAAAACAAAAAACATAAATTTGAATTATAAAATTTTTGCACTTTAAATAATTTATAATAATATCAATATTTTGAAAAAAAAATGCAGTACGTTTAAATTGAAGCAGTAGCTAAACCCCACAATGGGAGGCAAGTGGGATCATGGGTAAAAGTTGCGCACAAATTGAAAACGGAGATGGTATTATATTGATATATTGATACATTGTCAACTTCCAAGTCAAAAAGTGGGAGAGAGAAGAGAGAGAAAATAGAACAAAACGAAGGAGTAAAAATGAAAGGAAAATTAGGGAGAGGGACCAAGAAAAAAAAATTAATTATTACTGGGTCCTTTTAAAAATTAATTATTTAGAATATTAGGTAGAGTTCAGTTTTAAATCACCAATGAGATTCAAGTACGCAGATCGAGCTCCTAAACTGTCAGATATAATATAGTAGATCAACGATAGAAATACACTTGAAGTAGTGGAGTAGTGGAGTATATTAAAAATTAAAAAAGAGTGTAGTAGTGCTGTAGTGGGAAAGGGAAGTTGCCTTTCTATAAGCCTATAATAGTGGAGAAAGTGTCAATAAAAAACGTGGGAATGGAACTTTATTTGGACTATGCCATGTGCAATGCACGGGATATTGGGTTAAAATATTATAGTATAAAATTAAAAATTATCCACAAATATTAGATTTTAAAAACTATCGTATAAGTAACTTCAATTAAACTATACTTCTAAGTAACAACAAAAATGGATTGTTATCTTATCATGAATTAACATCCCTATTTTGGAGGAATTAACTCAAAAATTAGGGTGCTAAAAAAATAACCATACCTTCCGTTTAAAAAAAGAAAGAAAAATAACTGTATCATTATAGTAAAACATGACTAATATCCAATAAAAAAATCAAATATATTGAATTGAAAATTCCCACCATATGATTTGGCAAAAATAATTCCCAATTCAAAAATCAAATATATTAAATTAAAACTTCCCACAATAATGTAGCAAAAAAAAAAAAAAAAAACTTCCTACTACATGATTTGGAAAAATAACTTCTCACTACATAAAAACTTAAATTTTTTTATTTTTAAATAAATAGATTTTAAAACTTCTCCCACCATTTTCAGCCCTTTAAACTCTGTCGGTGTTGGGATCGTAGTTTTGATTGAAATATATATAATGTACTACACACGTCACTCCTCCCGCCACCTCACTCCCCAGTCCCCACACTTGCGCCAATTGTCGCAACTTTTTTCTTTTTTGGCCGAAACCTATCGCAGCTACTATCCGCATATAGTACAAGACAGATGAATTCAGTTGGTATTATTAGTCCAACTGTTTCAATTTTTCCCTACGTATAGTAGACAGAAGTGGTACTAATTGTACACTTTTTTTTTTAAAAATATCAATTAGATTCATGGTAAAATAAGGGAAAACTTATTAATTTAGGACATTTTTATTGGGTTAATTAATTTTCCTATGAAAATTAGTTTAACTAGATTTATAACAAGGACTACAATAATACTTTCATATAAACCATTTTGTCACATCATGCTTCATGGTAAATCATAATAACTCCTTGATTTATGGACAATGGAAAACATTCAAATCATTTTACCATAATATATGGGTTGGTGTTATGAATTAAAGGGATAGATGAGAAGAAAATAGCAGGCCTTCTATTCATAGGCATAGCTCTAAGTTATAAGATCATCAAAATACATAACAATAGAATTTAATAGAAAGAGATATATAAAAGAAAGAATTTAATAGAAAGATAATAATAACTAATGGTAGATATGAATATCCACAAAAATATTATATTTATAACAAATGGATAATTTTTAAATAATAGTGACGACTGACGAATACTTAGATTTGTGTAAGTTTTATGTGCTTAATTGAAAATATTAATATGTTCATAATATGTTTTTGGTCTAATAATAGATGAGAAGAAAATAGCAGGCCTTCTATTCATAGGCATAGCTCTAAGTTATAAGATCATCAAAATACATAACAATAGAATTTAATAGAAATAGATATATAAAAGAAAGAATTTAATAGAAAGATAATAATAAATAATGGTAGATATGAATATCCACAAAAATATTATATTTATAACAAATGGATAATTTTTAAATAATAGTGACGACTGACGAATACTTAGATTTGTGTAAGTTTTATGTGCTTAATTGAAAATATTAATATGTTCATAATATGTTTTTGGTCTAATATAAGGTTAAAAAGTTGCAAAATTGTATATATCTTAATATTATTTTAATATTAATGGGATAAAAAAAGGCATAAAATTTAAATTATCAAGAGATGATAAAATCTTAAAAGAACAATAATGCCATGACCAATGGGAGCCATTAAGCATGGTTTAAAGTTGTATATTGAGCCTTAATCATCTGTGTATAAGCCCAGTTATATGATTGAAAAAGATGAAAAATAAAGTTTCATTTTATAGAAAAAATATTTAAAAGAAAAAAACATACGTATATGCACACAATTTTAATCATTTTGTTATTTTTAAAAAAATATTAATAATATTGTCGTGAATCTCCTAATTGATTGCCTTAAAATTTTTTAGGTAAAATAAATACTTACATGTTGATTTTGAATATATAATGAAATAAATAATTCATTAATTTATTAATTGAATTTCAGTTTGTAGAGAGCCGGAGAGAAGGAGAGAGGGAGGAAGAGAGAAAGTGAGAAGAGAGAGTCAATTGATTAGAAATATTTTTTAATTTTATGGTCCTTCTAATAATTATTCTGTAAAGGTCCTTAGGAGTCATTATTTTTTTTCCTTAGTCCCACTCCCTCTCTCTAATTTTCCTATTAATGAATGAGGCTTTTCATTATTTATGTGATTATAAATGTACTACATAATATAATAATGGTTAAATAATTATATTGTATTTTTGGTCAAAAATAATTATATTGTAACAATCAATGTCAATATCAACCCATCAATATATTTATATACTTCCCTCCACTCAAACTCCAGTTTAATCCGCTAATATTTCCTTCTTCTTTTTTGCCAACGCTAATATTTCCTTTAAAAACCTATAATCACACCGTCTTTTAAGTTCCTACTAATATTTTGTTTAAATCCTATAATAATGTCATAATTCTAATTTTATTAATTATTAATTAGATATCTTTTTTGTCTAATCATTAATTAGATATCAAATCTCGACGTTTAAGATTCCCAAGCATTAATTGCGTAAAATCACAACGGATGCTTCTTTTAAGTTCCCAACCAGTGTTGTAAGAACCGGACCGGACCGGGCGGTCCGACCGGTTGGACCGTCGACCGCTCCATAGGTCGGTTCGGATTTTATGGTCTGACCGTTTATTGTGTTAAGCCGGATCGGGCCGTTTCCAGCCGGACATTGGACCGGGAACCGGAGTTAAACCGGGAACCGGAGCGGTTTTATAAAAACCGGGCGGTCCAATCTAAAACAAAAAAAAAGATGAAAAAAAATAAAATCAAGTCCAAAAAAACCCAAGTTCTTAAAAAAGAAACCCAAATTCATTAGCTTCATATCTTTCTCCCAAATTAAAAACCCCAACAACCATTTGAAAATCTTATGGCTGTGAAATTTGATCTCCAAAACTCCAACCAATTGGTGAACATCATCTCTGTCATCACCATTCCTCTATTGTTGATGTTTAACGTCTCTTCCAAGCTTTTATTCTATATTTAACACTTGTTGTCTTTCTACATTTTACATTTCTTTTAATATTTTTATCAGTTGCATATTCTATCTCTTACCTTTTGCATAACAGAAATTGCTTGTGTTCTTAACTTCCTAATTCTTCTATCGACAAAAATTTCTGCAACTGTGATCCTCAAATGGTCCTATATGCTTTCTTTGTTTTGCTTACCTAAAGACAAGAATAATTGTTTTCTAAGTCTGTAATGGCTATTTATTTCTTGGTCAATGGTCTTTCATTAAAAATTAAGAGGTGAAGGAACCATAATTTGTTTATATTTAATTTACATTTAAAAATCATATATTTTTCCTTAATTATTACGTCATCGGTCCGACCTTCGGTCCGACCGATCCGACCGTGTGAACCGTGACCCGATGCCCTCTCCGGCTCACCTTCCGGTCCGGTTTTTACAACATTGTTCCCAACTAATACCCCCCTTTTTTTGCCATTCGGACATATGGGGACGGCAATATGCATGAGTCACTGCTTGTACATCGACATTACTCACTATATTTTTCAGGTGTATGTATATAATATAATCATAATTATATAAAGTACTAATAGCTTAAAGTTACAATCAGGATCGAATATGCAACCTTTCATTCATCAGGGATCCCATATACCACATTTTAATATATTGATGAATATAGATTCACAAATTTGGCTCTTGAATTTATGACCTGCTTATAATTATATTATAGTATTTAAATGGATATAATTGTTATTAGTAATAGTAATTTCAACATAATTAACATGACTATTTTATGATTCTACTCTTCGATTTCAAAGGTCAAATTTGGTCTATGACTCAATTAGAAATTTATTGAATTTAGCAACCAAATAAGAATTTATGTATTTAAAGTAGCTTTATATGAGATTTTTCCTTTATATTTCTTATGGTTTACGCAACAAATTTATTGAAATTATTTATAGTTTAAAGAATAAACTATTTAGAATTTTTAATGAAAAATAAAACCGATCCATATCATGCCCCTCAACTAAAATGACATTTAATTAAAAAAAATATAATTTGAGATGGAAGTTGGACAAAGGATAAGTGTTCGAATGCCGCAACTGCACGGGTCGCGCCAAGTAATAAAGTGATAAGTAAAGTATTGTTCCCACGAGGATTTGGTTCCAAAACCCGGTCAAACAATGATTGTCACACTCTCGCCCAATTTGAGTGATTCAAATATTGAGATTGAAAATTAACTATGAAAATAAACATTTACTAAATGAAAACAAAATTATAAATAAGTGATTCTTCAACTTCAAGTATAAAATGGATTCTAAGATTATGTATCCCTCTTATACTTTATAAAACTCAATTAACCTCCTCTCAAAGATGCTCTCAATAAAACAATGTGCTAATCTAGGATTCACAAAGTACTTGTAAAAGCTCTCTCAAGTTAAGAACAAGTGTTTGATCTCATTAATCGCATAATCTCTTGCTACAATTAATAAAAACCAATTTTCAAGCTCCAATCCTAATGTGACTATGTAAGGTTAGCAAGTATATCTCTATCTTACCAACAAAACCATCCATTCATCATGCAAACTTCAAGTTCTTACACTATTTTACCCAAGTTCTACACTCAATCTAGCCCTCTCAAACATCAATCAAGTGAACCCAACATCTAAATGGTGATCAATCACTTAGAAGAATTAAGAAAAGAGTAAAATAAACACATACATCTCATTAATCACAAAATAAGAGGAGGAATCAAGAGTCAATCCATACAAGGGTTCAATATAATCTTAGAATCAAAGTATTTAGCTACTCATGTTCAACAACTCCATGGGAGCATATATATACATAATCACAAAAGCAAAACAAAAGAAGAGAATGAAAATGGAGAAGATAAACCAAGATGAGAAGCCCGATTCTCTTCAAAGCTCCAAGCCCAAGCTCAATCCCCACCAAAATCCATGCCCTAGCAGAGCCAAACACCCCCAAGAATGCCCAAGAAGTGAAGAATGTCAAGTGAGATCGAAACCCTAGCTTTTATTTCATTTCAGTCCGCCTTTTCTGTCAAAACGCGCAGCAGAATATGCAGTTCGCCGTGGCGAGCCCACGGCAAAAAATACCAAAGAGGGCAGAAACAGAGGGAGTTCGCTATGGGTTTCGTCGGGGCGAAATCCACGGCGAACTGGGACCTATCTGTAATTTTGGAATTTCGGGGTCCTTTTCTGTAATTTGGGAATTTCGATATCCTTTTCAGTAATTTTTACAATTCATCTAGAAACTCGTATTTTCCTTTTTTTTTTGAAATTTCAGCTTCTAACCCCAATTTCTCCCCTTTTTAAGTGTTCTTCTTAATCCGGGATCCCTTGGTTATTGTATCAAAATATTCCTACAAGATTTACATAAAACAACATAAGAAACTAACTAGAAATATGATTAAAATTTACACAAATAAACAATGATGTGCAACTAAAAATCAAATGAACATTTTCCTATCTTGAGTGTCCAAAATACATCAATGATTGCATAAAACTCAAGGAAAATGTGCTGACATTACATGAATTCTCAGAAGTTATCAATAAGTGATCAGATCGAGGTATCAAGAATAACATGTAACATAGGCTTTTTTATTCTTATTTATGTCCTTCTGGAAAATTTATTTTTAATTAAAATCCTCCTTAATATTCCAAGTCTCCTTAATTTTACAAATAAATCCTCCTTAATGATGTTGTTCTTATTTTTGTCCTTCTGGCAAATTTATTTTTAATTAAATCCTTAATCCTTAATCCTTAATATTCCAAGTCTCCTTAACTTTACAAATAAATCCTCCTTAATGATGTTTTTCCTTAATTAAATGTTGCAGAAGGTTGGTTGGGTTGTTGAGACAGTATTGTGAAGCCTCGGGTCAGGAAACTAATTTGTTAAAATCTGGTATTTTTTTCTCTAAAAATACTGCTGATGATGTGAAGGAAAAAGTCTGTGATGTTTTGGGAATTGTTGATTTGGAGGAGCCAAGGAAGTATTTGGGTATACCGAATATGTGGGGAAAGTCGAAGAGTGAAGCAGTGGGGTATATTAAAGAAAAGGTGGGGAGGAAAGTGAAGGGTTAGAGTGGGAAATTGCTATCTTATGCAGGTAAGGAGGTGATGATAAAGTCTGTAATAAATGCTGTTCCTCTTTATCCTACGTACTGTTTAAGTTCCCTGCTAAGATTTGTAAAGAGTTGGATAGCATGGTGGCAAGGTTTTGGTGGAATGGGGGAGGAGAAGGTATGAAAATCCATTGGAAGGCTTGGGATGTGATGACACAAGCTAAGAAAGAAGGAGGAATGGGGTTTAGGCAATTTGAAGCAATAAACGATGCATTGTTAGCTAAGATAGCATGGAGGATGTTGAATAATCCATATGAGTTGTGGGTAAAAGTATATAAAGGGGTATATTTTCCAAATACTCCTTTTTTGGATGCTAAAAAGGGTGGTAGGGCATCATGGATATGGTCCAGTTTGCTGGAAGGTAGAAATGTGTTGATGAATGATCTGTTTTGGAGGATTGGTAAAGGAGTGGATGTAAGGTTGTGGAGGGATAAGTGGATTAAAGGAGTTGAGAGTAATCTGGAGCAGCTGGTTGTTGTCCCTGAAGAGAAGAAAGATTGGAGGGTTTCAGATATTATTCTGAATGGAAGCTGGGCGATTCGGGAGTTACATGGGATTGTGCCAAATGATATTATTTGTAAGATTGAGAGAATGGCTCTAAAGAATCGGGGAAATGAAGATATGGTGGTGTGGTGTGGGGCGAAAGATGGAAGATATATGGTGAAGAAGGGATACCATAGAGTTCGTGAGAGGAGCAAGAAGGTATGTCAGAAGGCGGGTTCCTCAAATATTCTTTCTAAGGAAGTTTGGGGTCAGGTATGGAAAATTAAAACTCTCCCTAAAATCTGTCATTTTATTTGGAGGTGTTTAGTTAAAGCTGTCCCTGTTAAAAGTTTGTTGTATA
Organism: Mimosa bimucronata; assembly: GCA_037074515.1. NCBI lineage: Eukaryota > Viridiplantae > Streptophyta > Magnoliopsida > Fabales > Fabaceae > Mimosa > Mimosa bimucronata. Next base: position 28,162,248 of record CM073445.1, on the reverse strand, counting down.
AAAGAAGATGTAGTGATACTGATGTTTGTCCTGTGTGTGGAATGGAAAGTGAATCTATTGAACATGCATTATTTTTCTGTTCATGGACAAGGTGTGTATGGTTTGGGAGTAGGTTGATGTTGAGAATTGAGATGGGGAATGCGGGAAATATGGTGGGATGGTGGGAGAATTTTCTGTTGGGGAAAATGGGCTTCAATGAGTATCAATTATCATATTTTGTGTGGGTTATTTGGTTGATTTGGAAGGAAAGGAATTTACTGGTGTTTGAGAAAAAAAATTCCTGACCCATACAAAATTATTAGACTGGCAGGGAATGTAGTGGATGAGTTTTGGAAGGTAAAAGGGTGGAATGTTGGGGATGGAAGGCGGAAAGGGAGGATGGGAAGGGAGGTTTGGAGGGTACCTGATGAGGGGATGGTGAAAATTAATTGTGATGGTTCCTTTAAGGATGACAGGGCAGCGATTGGGTTGGTATGTAGGAATAGTTTGGGAGAGTTTTTGTGGGGATTTGGAGAGACGGTTGATGTTGAGGATGCTGTGATAGCTGAATTGTTTGCTGTGAAGAAAGTGCTGGTGCTGTTAGAAGAGGTAGATGTAGAGAAAATTATAATTGAGATGGATTGTGCTGAAGTATTTTGGTCCTGTAAAAATCTTTTGGCTGATGGGGTGGATTGGAGAGGTAGATGGGAGATGCAGGAGGTTATCAAAGCTCTTGAGGTCCTTAAGAATGTGGAGGTTTCTCTTGTCAGAAGGGAAAGTAATAGGGCAGCAGATTGGATTGCTGTTAATTGTGGTAAGGAGGTGTGTCCATTTGGATGGGTGTTGTCACCACCACTTCCTTTGGCTAATATTTTAGCCACTGATTTGTGTAATTCTAGGAATGCTAGAGCTGAGGATGGGATTGAGGAGCAGGCGGATGCTAGATTTAATAGATGTGGAATTGGTTAATATTCTTTTTGTGAATTTTCTTTGTCTGGTAATAAATGCCAGAGGATACTTTTAGTTAGAGTTAGTGTATAGGACATAGGTTTATTTTTCTGGTATAGATGTGTGTTAGGTTGTACTTATAGGTTTTATTTTTTGAGAGTTTTCTTTGGCTTCGGCTATTGGTGTATGTAATAGTTTTTTCATATTAATAAAATTGATTTGTTTGGCCAAAAAAAAAACACGCAATAGACTTACACGATGTACGGAGACGTGAATTTTGTGTAATGATTTGTAGTAAAATTAATGTTGTAGAACTATAAAGGAATTGTTGAATCAAACTAATATAAAATAACTACAAATTTCATATTCTCTTAGATGTTACAGTAAAAAAAAGGGGCTAAATTCCACAAAATCTCCTGAACTTTAAGGTATTTGCATATAACCCCTTAACGTTTACCATATCACACTAGTATAAGACACCTCATCATATTCTATGTGGCATAATTTTTAAGTTTATATTTGCATAAAATTCTCCTTAACTTTAGTCTAATTACATATAACATCATTGACATTTCAAAATTAAATTTTACCACCTTGAAGTTTTATTATTTTTAATATTGAGCCCCTCTATTAGCTTTTTTTTTTTTATAATGTCTATCAAAGTAGTCACTTTACTTTTAACATTTTCTTTTAATATTAAAATAACATTTTCACAGTGTTTTACATATTTTTGCTAGCATTTTGTTATCATTGTATCCATTTCAATATTATGTTTACATTTAAACATCCATATTTTTCTTTTGTTGGCAACTTATATTTTGGTTGAAATAGAGATTGAGTTTTTATTATTATGTTTGTCATCAATGTAAACTTTTAAATTTTATTCTTCTATCTTTCTCTATCATTGTACCTATTGTTCCGGAAATTCATCGGCAGCATCAGAAATTCCCCCACCATTTTCATATTTTCATCCCTTCAAGCTCGGATTGTTCGCTAGATAACTGTTAAAGGCACCTTCATCTGCCTCTCTATGGTTGCGAACATTCGCCAGGTTTTGTAGTTTTGATTTTTGATTGAACTATACACACGTCATTCCTCCAGGCTCCAGCCACCTCACTCCCCACACTTTCGCCACCTATCCCAACTACTAACTCATATACTACAAAATAAATGAATTCAGTTGTTATTGAGTAACTTATATACTCTGTCCGGCCTTATTTATAAATGCTCCCCTGTCAAATAATGCTCTTAAAAAAACATGTAAAAGTTAGTTGGGAGTTATAAATATATCTAAAAAATAACTTTTTTTTTTAAATATTATCCTTATTTATAATGAGACTAGAGAGAAAAATGTAGGTAGGAGTTTAATGAATACTATGAAAGAGAGTGTTTATAAGTAGGGGTATTAATAGGAAAAATGACATTAAATGATGACATATTCCAAGGCAGGCTCTTATATTTTGGACCAAAACAATTCAAATTTTAGGCTCAGGGAGTAAGTATTAGTCCTACTGTTTGACTAAGTCTCACATGTTATTTAACTCACCGCCACCTCAGCGTTTTCTATCCTTTCCCCCTCTTGCTACCTCTTCATCCTTTACCTTTCGGAGACCGTGCTGTAGTAGAAGAAAACTGTGCCATCGTTCTCCTTCCTCCCTCCCTAAAGTGGCTGCAAGATTGAAACTAAAACACAGCTACTCCAAAGAAAATAACATCATTCAAATATTTGACAAGAAGCCAAGATCACAGACGAGCACCTAAAATCATTTTTATATCCAATATATATATATATATATAGAACAAGGCAAGAAAATAGAGAAATTCCACAAGAGATTAATGATACCAAGCAGAAATTAGACTAAGTCAACATGAAAATTCAAAGAAATGCATGAAAATTTCAAATTGACTTTCCAGAATCAGTAACCAAGTTTCAAAATTCAAATTTCCAAAAACTATTCAGAATTCACAAGCTCAGGAGAATAATATGAACAGATTTCAGCACAATGCAGAGCAATTTACAGAATCGCTGCTCAGAAAAGAACTAATCAAAGCATCGACAACATTAAAAAACAATAGGGATAAACCAGAATTTAAGCAATGAATTGTGCAAAAATCCCAATCTATGAACTTTGGGTTGGAATCACAATTCCGCAGAACCGGAATCATGATTTTTTTTTTTTTTTCAGACTGATGAGAACTTTAAAAGAAAGTTCCAAATTTTCAAATAGCCTCTCCAGAACAAAATTGCAATAAGCAAGCTAGTACATAAGGAATGGTTAAATACCGATCTTTAACAAGGGCGTTCCAATAAAGAAAAGTGGATTATGCATAAAGAATTCATCAAATAGTTATGAACTGGAAAGAATCAAAGAAATACATTATATTACATCAATCATAGCTTGAAGTCGCCATAAAATAAAGCTATTAACAAACCAAACTCTAATATGTCCAGAAAAAAGAAACAAGAAAGAAAGCTATGTAACTACGCAATGATAGTAAAATATGTCAAGACAAGAAAGCAAGAAAAAACCTATGTAGCTACGCAATGATCATTAAAAGCTTGTTCTTCACAACGTCCCCTTTGACGACCCACACCTTATAGGAGTAACACATGAAGCGTTCTTTGTTGGTGGGGCTAATCATAGGATATAGCGTGGTCAGGTTTAAACAGTTGTATATGGACCAGCTTGTCTAGAATGCGACTCGCAAAAAATCAACCAGAAAAATGGAAAATCTGAGTCGGAGAAGAAGAAAAAAAATGAAACAGTAGATCTACCGGCGAAAGCTGACGGGGACGATTTCGGCGCGGTATTTAGCGATCTTGAGGAAGACAAGCATGGCGAGATCAAAGTGAGAGCGAGGGGGATAACACCATCCGCCATTATCACCGGGAAGAGCGAAATCAGGAAGGCAGAAATCAACGCCGTGTGCAGATTCCCGTAACCACAAGCACCAACTGAAATCACAAAATCACCAAATTAACCACGCTCATTCTTTGGAGAAAATTGAGGGAAACCTGCGTCATTGAGGTAAAACTCATGGCGAATCCAGAAATTGGAATGATGAGTTAGGCTATCTTTCGTTCAACAAAGGGAGGGAAGGGGAGGTTTTTTAATTTAGGGTACGGTGAGTCATAGGCTTTGTTTGGTTGGAGGGGAGGGTGGCTTATAAGCTTTGTTTGGCTGTTTGGTTCAGAAAGGGAGGGGAGTAAATTATAAATTAATAATTATATCCTTATAATTTTATTTCAATTTTTTTCTTCTTTTGTTTAAATTGTTTATATTAAACTAAATTATTTTTTCTATTTTTTGAATTTCAAAAACATATTAATTTCCCTGATGTTGTTGATGAACAACTACTTTAACACCTCTTGAACAATTTAAAGTAGGGCTGTTTAACATTTTTCCCGTCCCAATCCGTCCCATCCCGTAGACAGGACAAACCGGGACGGGACAGAGTGCAGCTTCGAGACGGGATGGGACTCGGGACGGGGTCGTCCCGATCCTGAATATATATATGTATGTTCATATTTTTTTTAAAAAAAATACATGTATCATCTGTTTCATGTGTGAATATATATGACCTTTTTTTAAAAAAAAATATATAACTCTAACTTCTAAACTAAATTCCAATCATTCATTGATATCAAATTTCTTGTCCGCTGCCATTATGCTCTATGTGTAACACATCACATTTGAAGTTTTTTTCAAACTCTATTTAAATATGTAGTTGTTGCTACTTTTTTTCTCTAATTATTATGTTTTTGGTTTATTATGTATTAATATGGAGTGCTCATGGCACTGGAGGAGATTTAATTATGCTATAAAATCACCCACCAAGTGTGTTGTTCTGCAAAAAAAAAAAGATTTTTGGGTCAATTTTTTTAATTGAGAAAAAATTTCGGGACAAAACCTATCCCCGTCCCGATCGAGACCAGGACAAGTTCAGGACGGGAAGGGACACGGAACGGGAACCCCGTTCATAACACTTTTCTTCGGGTCGGGACGGGACGGGGTCAACCGAGTCCGGTCCCGTGAAAACCCCTAAAATAAAGTAATAAAATTGGTATAAAAATATATCTAAACAACTTATGTACCTACACTTTAAGTAGGAAAATGAAAGGCATCACAGAGAAGAAGATAAGAAAAAATGAATCTGAAGTATAACAACAAATGAACATATGTCGCTTACGGTAAAAAAAACAAAAAAACAAAAAAGCATTCATTCAATGGTCACAAGTTCACATAACTCAACTCCACCAAGCCAAAATTTATTCCTGAGATGGAACACCCCAGAAATACAAACATAGAATATTCATCATCTCTAACAAAACAATGCCTAACAAACACAACAGTTTTTTTTTAAAAAAAAAAAATGACCGACAAAAAAAACCCCAATAAATCTCCCCAGTTGTGTACGCTGCTCGTGCTACCAAAAGATTCTACAATTTCTGCTGCTAAAAATAAAACAAAAAAAAATGTCACAGTTTATTGTGTAAAACTTGCATCTTCTTATATATATATATATATATAAAAAAAAAAAACTTGCATCTTCTACCTTCAACAAAGACTTTTTTTTTTTTTTTTTGCTTGGTTTCAGAGATGAACAGCAACTCATCTCACCTGAATCCACCTCCATGGATCTCGACCTCAATTCCTTCCTCTTTTCTTCCCCTTCCACCGACGACGAAATTGACGACTACAAGGGGCTGTATGTTTGAAGGGTCTGTATTTGGGAAGAAGGGGCTGCACGATGATACGATGGAATTTTTTTTTTTTGGGGGGGGGGGGGTTTAAACGATGAGGGTATTTAAAATATTGTAAGTATGATAAGGGTAATTTAGTAAAAAAAATGACACAAATTTTCTCTCCCCTCCCAAAAAACCCCAATTTTGGGGGTGAGGAGAGGGAGAGCAATGGGCCACAATATGACAAAAATTATTCCCTCATTTTCCCTAACCAAACATGGTTTTTCTGGTCCATCCCGTCCCGGTCGTTTCTGGACGGGATAGAGTACATTTTTGGGATGGAATGTGACTCTGGACGGGGTCATCCCGATCCCGTCCCGAATATATATGTGTCTATATATTTTTTTCTTTAAAATAATACATCTGTCATATGTCTCATGTGTGAGCATATATTACTTTATTTTTTTAAAAAAAATATTACCCTAAGTTCCAACCATGTATTGATCTCAAATTTCTTGTCCACTACCACTATGATCTACGTGTAGCACCTCACATTTGAAGATATGTTTTTAATTTAAAGTTTATATATTAATATGAAAGTTTCTTTTAAACTTAATTTAGATGTGTTATCATTATTTTTGGGCTTATTATGTTTATAAAATATATTTTTTGGAGCAATATTGAACCAATTTCTTCATTTGCTAAAAGCCTAAAGGGCCATAATTTTTTTACTAACACCTGTTTTTAATAAAAAAAAAAACCTTTCGGGATTTTCCCATCCCGTCCCAAAGCCCTACCCCTTCCCTTCCCTTCCCACTCCTCCCCTCCAAACCCCCCAACTAAACAGACCCTTGGTATACCCATCCTGCAAAAGAAGCTTCTTTATAAGTGGGAAAATTTCACTAAATCCAGCGAGCATTTATTTCAATCAACCCAAAAAAGAATCTGGCCCTCAAAACTTCAAAATGATATTAAAATGTTTTAGCTAAATGATTAAATTATCCTTATTGAAAGAAGCACTATCGTCTTGAAACTTCTCCATATATGTCTTAGAAATTTTCCATATATACCTTTAAAATTCGTATAAATTGTGTGAATTTTAACAGCATTTTAACTTTGTGTAACAAATTTTGGGCGGGTTGTTTGTAAGAACATTGTGACCATGTATAACAAGTTATTGGGCATTAGTAACAAGTAATTGGGCACCACTGACAATGTGGAAACTTTTTAGCACTGACAACTTCTGGGCTGTCTTTAACAACATTCTGACCATGGGTAACAACTTGTTGGGCACCTGTCACAAGGCATTTAATTTTTTGAAATTTGGCTTTTAGCACAGGGATAACAGAAAGTGGGTTTCTATCGTCACAACTTTTGGGTAACGCGTAACAAGCTATTGGGCATTAGAAATAAGTAATTGGGCATCACTGACAATGTGGAAACTTTTTAGCACTAACAACTTCTGGGCTGTCTTTAACAACATTCTGACCATGGGTAACAACTTGTTGGGCACCTGTCACAAGGCATTTAATTTCTTGAAATTTGCCTTTTAGCACAGGGATAAGAGAAAGTGGGTTCCCATCGTCACAACTTTTGGGCAACGCGTAACAAGCGATTGGGCATTAGTAACCAGTAATTGGGCACCACTGACAATGTGGAAACTTTTTAGCACTGACAACTTCTAGGCTGTCTTTAACAACATTCCGACCATGGGTAACAACTTGTTGGGCACCTGTCACAAGGCATTTAATTTCTTGAAATTTGCCTTTTAGCACAGGGATAAGAGAAAGTGGGTTTCCATCGTCACAACTTTTGGGCAACGCGTAACAAGCTATTGGGCATTAATAACAAGTAATTGGGCACTACTCACAATGTGTCAAAATTTTTAGCACTAACAACTTCTGGGCTGTCTTTAACAACATTCTGACCATGGGTAACAACTTGTTGGACACCTGTCACAAGTCATTTAATTTCTTGAAAGTCCCACTTTTAGCATAGGGATAACAGAAAATGGGATTACCTTTGTTATTTATAGTAAGATTATGATTAACACATATACAACAGGACCTTATCATTATAACAACGTTTGGCCTGTCCATAACAACCTTCTGGGCATGTATAACAATCTTTTGGGCAATTATAACAAGTTTCATAACAGAATCAGTTATAGAATCATTTCATCACATTTGTCATTAAAGACAACTTACCATTCATGGACAACTTACTTGCCATTCAGCACTAGTTACAATTCATGGACAAGTAGTCCAACAAAAAATTAGACACTATACACTAGTTTCACACCCTCTCCAAAACAAGCTTGAGGGTTGTGTGTGTTATTTACAAAACAATGACATATGCATTTACAAAAAGTGGAAAACATATACAAGGTCCACATAAGTTGTTGTATCATCAAAGCATACTCTAAATTTCATGGTTATTTCCCTAGCTTCCTCTCCAACAATTGATGCTACAATTGTTTTTAATTCTCCATAAGTAGTGCATTCCTTTATGGTTCTTGATATGGTACTGCCCCCCACATATTGCATCTTACCTTCTTCACCATTTATAAATCGTCTACCCGTATGCAACAAACATATTCATGCTTCCCTGACGTCCCCGCCATCTTCTCATTTATCCTGCACAGGAACATTGTTATTCACAAGTAAATGACCAGATATAACGACTTATTGAGTATCTGTGACAACTTTATATTAAAGTAATGAAAACACCTTATTAAAATACTAACACATTGGTGTTAACCCAACAAAGCTTCAACCTTTTACTTCACCCATGTCTTAGAACAACATAACAGAGCACAAAACCCATCCCCAATAAAATTCATTCAAAACTTCAACTGTCTTCCAGAAAGTTGTTATTTACAACTGAATGACCTGCAATAACAACTATTTGAGCTCTGACGACAATACGAATTTTAACTGATGTGAAATCCGAAAAAGCTACAGCCTTTTCGGATTTCCCCTGTTTTTGGACGAAAAAACAGAGTTTATACACCCCAAAACATAGCACCAACCAATCCCTCATCAACAACTAATGAGAAACCAACTTACCAACAAAAAATCACTAACACAAGGGTATAAGCATGTTTTATGTTCAAATATTCAACCAAAATTAGATTTTCATGGAAAGTTTTGACATTTGTTTTAAAACATTCATCCCAAAATCAGATTCCTAACAAACATGTGAAATTGATTTTCTCAACATACCACTAGTTGGAGAGACAAATCCAAGAGTCCATGATTTTAGTTGGATGAAGATGGAAGATGGATGATGGATGATGGATGATGGATGAAGGAGAGTTCTTGGTGAGTGCTCTTGAACTCGTTGACCACGTCATCTTGCTGGAGGGAGAGTGAGTGACAGTGAATGAGTTTCAAAGTTTTGCATTTAGACAATTATAATAAAGGGAGGGCAAAATGGTCTTTTGGATATGGAACATAATAAAAATGAGGTCCCTTGGGACCCTACTTTAATTTGGGCATTTAGTGGGACTTTTCTTATATTATGTGTCCTCCTAGGGACCTCTAATTAATTTTCCCTTTTAAATAACTATGATAGATCATTTTCTATCATATTTAGCTTTCACAAAAAGATTTATCTTTTCTTTAACTTATATAGACTTTTATGATTTGGTATTTCTTTTCTATGGTAGTTAAGGCTAAATTATTTAGCTAAGCTCCTAAATAACTATGATTGACCCTTGTTATCATGGTTAGTTTTTCTAAGGTTGATGAATCTTTTACTAACTATGATAGACATGCTGGTTTAAGCGTTTTCCTTTTCTATCATAGTTGTTGGATATGATTAGTTTTGATGATGTCAAATATAGATTTAAAAATAGTAAGCAAAAAGTTTGTATGAAGTGTTTATCTCATACTTTGACTATCTATTATTTGTTGCTATCTTATATAGATTGGTCAAAGATTGAATGAGATTAGAGATTGAATCATAAATCATGTTATTAAACTTGAATCATGTTATTAGACTTGATATTAAAAGTTTCTATGGTCAAATGGAAATTAAAAGAAGCTCAAATGAAGTCCAAATCATCAAACCATGAGTTCCACGTATAATCGATCATTCCCATGCATAATCGAGTACAAGAGGGTGTTTGTAATCGATTAGAGCACTCCAATCGATCACAAAATGAGTTCTGCAGTTGCCTAATCGATTAGGAAGAACTCCTAATCGATTAGAGGGGTGTAATCGATCAGAAAAATGCATGTAATCGATCAGACGCAAATTCTGATTTTTGTTCAGTCTGACCTATGTCTAGTATTTTGATCATATCTTATAAAATATAACTCTGATTTAGATGAAACTTGTTTTTTTATAAAACTAGACTCCCAACACGGTTCATGGACACAAATTTCACCCTCAAATGATTTATATCCAAGGAGATATGAATTTTTCAATCTGCCCAATATTTCCTCCTCATGTATCAGACAGGCAGTCATGTTTTGGATCATATCTTTCAAAATACAAATCCGATTGTGATGAAACTTGTTTCATATGAAACTAGACTTAATACCCGTTTTATGAACACAAGTTTCACTTTAAAATCTTTTGAAATGAGGGAGATATGAATTTTCAAAGTTTTCCCAGATAACTGTCATTTTGAATAAATATGACAATCACGATTTTTATCATAACTTTTGAATCTAAATGAGTTTGGCAATGATTCTTTCTTCATTAAAAACTATATTGAATTATCTTTCTGGGGATATATTATATGCTAGATTTGGAGTTAAATTGAGAGAGTTATGATTTTCCAAAGTTTATCCTTGAAACTGAACAATGCCCAATCGATTAGACCTCCCCTGTGATCGATCAGACGAGGCTGTAATCTATGTCTAATATATCTCTAATCGATCAGACGAGCTTAATCGTTGAGAAGAAAATATGTAATCGATAAGATAGGCTTAATCGATCAGACAAACTTAATGTGTAATCGATCATATAGGCTCAATCGATCAGAAGAAAATGTGTGATTGATCAGACAAAAGCTATAATCTGAATGTAATCTGAGTGTAATCTGTTTGTAATCGATTGGACATGTCTAATCGATTAGGCGCATGATTTTCTAATCTGATGCTCAATGATGCAGGCTATAATCTATGGATAATCTGTATGTAATCGATTAGACACCAGATCCTGTAATCGATTGGAGGCTGTAATCTGAGTGGCGATGGGATTTATTCAAAATCAATGGTTAAGGCTATTTTAAGCTTTTCAAGTACAGAATTGCACAGACCTACTTATGGAAGTTAACGTTAACACGCAATCTGATCAATAGAGCAGTTGGAACTCACCTACCACTTCCAGCGATAAATGAAGAGAGAAGATCTGAAGCTAACAAAGTACAGGGAGTTAATGCAACACAAGAACATCATCAGTTCAACACTCCATCAGATTTATCATCTCTCATCTTCAGACACAACGGCTATATCAGAGACCTTGCAACTGGAAGAAATCCAAGAGATGTCTATAAAAGTATTTGGTGCCCAAGTTTAAAAGTAGAGATAGAGATGGCTATACTTGAACATATTCATTCTTAGCATTCTAAGCTCTCAGATCAACCAGATCTTCTATACTTCAGTGTGTAACATTATCAGTTCATTGAGTGAACAAGAAATACTCTGTATTCTATATAAAGTGAGATTTCTCTTAAGATAGTGGGATCTTAAGAGAAGGTGTAATCTTACATGTTGTAAGGGGGAGTGGCTCTGAAGTTCCCAGACTAAACTTGAGGGAGTAAAGGCTTCACAAGTGCCCGGCTAAACTTGTGGGAGTGTAAAGGCTTCTCTTGTGCCCGATTTAAACAAGAAGGTAGTGGATTTGAAACCTCAGGTGGAGCCTGAGGACTGGATGTAGGTTAAAGGGATAGACCGAACCAGGATAAATCTTTGTTTGCATTTTCTCTTCCCTTGACTCTCATCATATTTCCAGCATAACATATTTACTTAAAGAGCTTTACTTATTACTTTAGCTGTGATTCTGAAAAGTAAAGATTTGTCAGTTTTTATTCTGTCACCCAATTCACCCCCCTCTTGGGTGACAGCCAATACTAACAATAGTTAGCCCTATTATTGGTTTCAAACTGATCAAGAAAGGATTGTATGTGGTTTTGTATATAATTGTGATTTGAAAATGTTACTTACTAGAGGATTTTAGACAATGGAAAATGGATGCGCTTGCACACAACTATACTCATTCATGTTCATGTTATAAGAGGTAGTCAACCATTTTGCATAAAGAAAAAAAAACTTGGTAGAGATATTTATTAAGGGTAAAATTAACATGATTTTCAAATTTTACCCCTATATAATTTATTTTGCACATACTCACTCTTAGGGATGGGAACATATCATGCCTCTGTTAGGGGCATATGGCTAAGCCTAACCTACTTAGTAAATAGGTCAGGTTCATATTTAAACATATTGTTAGACTTATTTAGGTAAATAGATCGGGCTTTTTTTTCGTAAGGCCTAGCCTATCAGCCTACATGCCTGATCTATTTATTCTTTTATATTTATATTATGATACATAATATAAAATAAATAGAGTATATAAATTAATTATAACATTACTAACTTAGCTTTAGATCTAAGCTTCACATCTCATCATTCATACACAAAGATCAACTATGTGCTCACCTATTTTTGATCCATTTTAGTCACTGAAGATGTAATTCTAACTCACTACTCTTCTCTAATTTGTATGATTTGCTCAAGCATAATAAATGTTGCAACTAGCAAGTTTATATATTTTAACTAGCAAGTTTATATATTTTATGCTTATATGAGTTATTATAATCTCAATAGGAATAATTTATCATAGTTTCTACAATAAAAGTAAGAGAGAAAAATCTAACTTTATAACCATAAAAACTTTTTGAGACACATAAGCTTTTTAATAAGTTTAAATGATCATATATGGAATTATAGATATAGGCCTTTTAATCCTATTTGAAACGAATAGAGAATACGCATAAAGGAAGAAAGGGATAGAGAGAAGACTCCCCTGGTGTGATGGATTGAACTGACGCAGAAGTATTTTCCTGTGCTGCCAAGTAAAAACAAACAGTAAGAAACAAAATGTTAACCCAACTATATACAATGATGCCAAAATAATATAACGATTCAAGAAAAAGTAAGTAAACACTAGTCGAAATGAACAAAAGAGAAAACAAAACAAACAGAAATAAAATTATATTATGTTTTGTGTCGGGAGGGGAAGGTATGAACCTTGAAACTAGAGTAATCAATTGCTCGGATACTTGGTAATAGGATCCAGATTATGCGTTGATTATAAGTTAATATATAAGAAAAAAACTATATAATTATGTTAACCTTGGAATGATGTTTTTGCCTATCCTAGTGGTAATGGAATAAAATGGTTTCACATTATGCAGAACACTGAAGAAAGTTTCCAAAAGAATATATTGAATGAAAGGATAGCAAGATTATCTGGGAACATTGCAATTCTTCAGGTAATATGAATTTCCTTAATTCAGCCGGCAGATAATTGGGAATTTAAAGATTATGTTTTTGGTAAGATCGAGACTTTACTTTCTAAACAAGTAGAGCACAACACACAAGTAGAGTTGAAGGATAAGCAATTAAGAATTGAAGATGCTCTAAATGCAAGGTATTCCTTTTTCTTTGCTCTGACAAGATTATAAGTTAATAAACATGGCTAAGATTCTAATTTGATATATTGCAGGCAGCAATTGAGGAAGGTGTTGTAGTTGGTGGTAGCTGATGTCTTAGTTTTGCCGCTAAAGTAATTAATTAAACTAGGTTCAATTACAAATGTACTATAGTGCTAATTTAGATCATTTTTCTAAAGGACAACTTATAGGGGGTTTTCTTAGAACTAAATTTAGGTGAAAAAATGCAATAAAATGATGGACCTAAACTAGAATGCAAATCTAACTAAATGCAACATGCAACTCTATATCCTAAATGAAAACAAAATTAATCTATATGAATGCACATGTAATTTCTGGGTGTTTTTTATGATGAAAAATTAAAATCTTAAATAAAAAACACTAATTAATGATTTACAAAGAAAATGAACAGTTATTTAATTCAGTAATGGGAATAATTTAGGAATCACACGGAGTTAAATTTCTTAGCTTAAATAAATTAATTAGACTAAAGGGAGATACTAGAGATTAAAATTAATATATTTGATTAATTAAATGTTGTACGAGAAACACTTAATCCACCAGAAAACTCATAATGGACTAAGAGTTTGTTAATTAAATCTATTAAAACCAATAAAATTTAATTAAAGTAATTGTGGAAATTATATTTCAGATTATCTAATTAAACAATTAAATAACCTACCATTCAATTAAACAATCAAGTGATAAAAAAATCCAAATTTACAATAGAAATCACAATGACAATTAAATTAATAAAGAAAACTCAATTATAAAGTTAATTGCAATTTAAGGATTTTGTAGATACAAAATCCAGCTAACAAATAAGCACGAATAAATATAATTATTAGTTCAATCCAAAAAACAAATGAGTCTTTAACATAAAATAAATTAATCTCAATTGATACAACTTATTTAAAGAGTTAAAGGGCATTTTGGCCCCAGAAGTTTCCTAGTTTGGGCACTGGACACCAGGAATTTTTGAGGGGCCAAAGATGTCGTGGAAGTTTAAAAAATTAGGCAATTTAGACCTCCCGTTAAATAACCTTAACGGTCAACATTATTGACCAAAATATGCTGATTGTCTCTTTCATGTATCATGCACCTCATGCCACCTCACCCTTTTTTAGATGTCATATTTTTTAACTGAAAAAAGGTTCCTTTCTCTCTCCCCCTCCCTCCTTCCCTCTTTCTTCTACCTGGAGTTCGTCTTCCTCTCCTCCTCCTACTCTTCATTAAAATCTTCCACCCTTCACTAACTTTTGAAGTCAAATAAATTGTATATTTTACCAATTATTGGGCGCAGGATAATATGGAAAAACAGAATAGAGTGAAAATAAAATCTGGGAAAAAATCACCTTCATCATCATACAGAATAGTTCGTGAAGGATCCCAGAATTTGCAATCTGAAAAAAATCAATCTGAAAAATAAACGCCCTCACCCCATTCATGAACATCAACAATCAACAAAAAACTCAGCAATCTAGGAAAAAAAACCCTTATCACCATTGATGTTCATGGATTGTGAAGATGATTGAAGAAAAAGGAGAACAGTTTGACAGCGTCTCTTCCCTCTCTCTTGAGAAGATGATGACAAAGATAGAAGAAGAAGAAGAAGAAGAAGAAGAAGAAGAATGTGAGTCGCAACCCCCAATAGACAATCCAAACTTTGTAAGGTTCACTGATAATTCAATCAAACAAGTTTCAAAAGATAAAGAGCTTAAGGTTAGTTAACGAGGGTCTAAATTGCACCATTTTTTAAATTTTTGGGACACATTTGGCTCCTTAAAACTTCTTGGTGCCCAGTGCCCAAATCTGGAAACTTCGGAGCCAAAATGCCTTTTAACTCTTATTTAAAACTAAACAATCCTAAGTTTTGGATTAAAAAAAAGGATAAAGGATAAACATTCCCTTATAGTTTTCAAATACAAGCCTAGACTCTAGTCTCCTCTATATTTCTCTCAAATCATCTCCCAATTAGTTCAAACTCCCACGATCTCTTCTCATCTAAATTTTATTGATGATGCCACGACTACGGAAGGATTGATGAATAGCGTTGATTGTGGTTTTATGAGAGAAAAGAGGAGCAGGTAGATGTAGTGGAATGATTCATGGGATTGGTGAATAGAGCGTGGGAAAAGAGCCTGGGATAAAGAAAAGTGATGGATGATGATTGTGAATGTGAATAAGGCTGCGCACAGAGTCAGAGAAGTATGAGAGCCCCCGTTTGTGCGTGTTGTGTGATGGTCAGCGTGACATCTTCTACTAAGGCTATCCAAAACATCCTGGTGCGAATTATCCCATTCTAATCCTAGAAAGTTGGGATTGAGAATTTCGTGTCCCAAAAAATCCAAGATTGAAAATCCTGTGGGACCGGGACGAGATCCTGATAAGACCTTGGGAATCCCGGTCCTAGTCCCCCAATATATATACTCCCTCTGTCCCTTATTATAAGAGCCAAATAGGTAAAATCACATAGATTAATGAAGTAGTTGAGATAGATAAATATGTCTGAAATAATTTTATTTTCTCAAGTTTGCCCTTATTTATGTAAGAGAGAGAAATGTGCTAATAATGTTATAAATGAGTATGAAAGATAATGTGAATAGAGAGAATAATGATGGGTAAAATGGGAAAAAGTTCATTAAATGCTTTGACAAATTGTGATAGACTTTTATAAAAATGGACAAAACCATTCAAATTTTTTGCTCTATATATAGGGACGGAGGAAGTATATATTTTTATAAAAAATAGTGAGGCCCAAGTGGCCTGCACCCCTTTATCTCTTAAAAAAAACTGGGCAGTAGGCTAGACACAAGCCTTGCTGTAGTAGTCCAACAATTCCTTCCCTCACTCACTGTTAGTGTCACTGAACACCCCCTGCCCCCACTCACTAGTACCATTTCTTCTTTATCGTTCCATTCCTCATCTTCTGTCTCTGTTGACTGTTGTATGTTTTTTTTACTTGATTATTTATTGTATGGTTTAAATTAGAGATGTTTCCTTATTTTTGCCAATAAATCAGAGATGTTTTCTAGTTTTCTACATTGCTATTTTTTTTTTCTTTGTCAGGTTTTGGCAGCTATTATTAATAGGAAAAATTAATTCCAAGTCCCATGAAAAAGAAAAACATAATTAAGGTCAGTTCCCATAAAATCTCCAAATTAAAGTGAGGTTTCAAGGGATTTGAATTTAATTATGTTTAAAAGTAAATTACTACTTTACCCCTATTTCCCCCTCAACCCCTCACTTATAAGAGAGGGCACACAAACAGATGTCCCATCGGCTCTTGATCTAAACAAAAAGCATATGATATACCAAGAAGAAAATGCCCAATTAAAAGCGAGCATTAGCTCGTGAGAGAAAGTGAGATGAGGGGAAAGAGTGTGTGAGCACTGGTCATGCGGGCAATGCTGAAACCAACTCAGAGAAACAGGGGGAAACAACAAGGAAGAAGATGATCTGATAGGCAGGAACATCAAGAAAATGCACAAAGACACTGAAATGGCTTATGCGAATGAAGGGAGCGGGAAACAAGAACAGGAACAGATTGGGAAAACTCCAACTGAGGAGGCTGTACCACTGAACCATAGGCAGACTAAACCTCCAGTGAGAAACCAAATCTCTTACAAGCAGAAACTCATGGGAGAGGAGAAGCAGGACCTTGATAAGGATTTCGATGACTTGGGCAGGGAATGATTAAAGGAGGAACAGGATATGGCCCCTATTCTCACTAAGGAACAGAGGAAGCTGTTAGACACAATCCCAAAGTTGACCATTTCGGATGACCGCCTCAAGGAAGTTTGTAGGCCCTGGAAGGATACCTTAATCCTTACTGTGCTGGAAAACAGACCAACCTTGACATGATGAAAGGTAGAGTGGCCTGGCTACTTAAGTGTAGCAATTTTGACCTGATTGACTTACCTAATAATTACTATGTCTTCAGAGCAAGTGATAAAAGCCTATATACTAAGTTGCTATTTGATGGTCCATGGATGATTCAAGGCCACTGTTTGGCAGTTCAGAGGTGGAGTCCTAACTTCAACCCATACTTCAACAAGACAAGAAAAGTAGCTATCAGGGTAAGAGTCCCAACGTTACCAATTCATATGTACTCAGAAGAGTTTATGCTTGAACTGGGGAATATGATAGGTAAAGCCTTAAAGGTAAACCTCAACACTTTAGCCCAGAAAGAAAATAAGGTAAATAAAGTGGCAAGGGCTAAGTTCGCGAGAGTGAGCGTCGAGGTGGATCTTAACAAGCAGTTGAAGTCTAGATTTTTGTTGAGAACACGGGTTTATACAGTGGAATATGAGGGTTTGAGCACAATATGCTTCAAATGTGGGGTTTATGGACATCACCAAGACCAATGATCTATGGGGGCCAAGCTGAGTCCTACTTCGCTGGAACCCATGGCAGACCCTTTATCATCGGAAAATATGGCGACGAATACCACACCTCCGATGGAGGAAAAGACAGAGATGATGAAACACCCCTTGGTTAGTGTGCCAGGGGTTAACGTTGAGGAGCAGTTCGGAGACTGGATGAAGGTCAAATCTTTCAAAAGAAAGAAACCCCAAAAACCTGACAACGAAAGAAAGCAAATGCCTAAACAACCTAATATGGAACGACCTGGCCCAAAAGCAACAGAAAAATCATTGGGTTCTCACTTTGAAGTTTTGGATGAGGATGAGACGAATTTCTCTTTTAAAGAGAAGTCAGAACCTATCAAGAAAAAGGCTCCTGAAGTAGTTTGGAGGATGAAAGAACTTGTGAACATCAACCCTTTTAAGGAGTACAAACAAAGTAAGGCGAGCTTCAAAGGTACACCATCGGCCTTCGTGTTCAGTCACACGAGCGTAGACAAAAACGTTGGGGGATCTGATACAGCTGAAACAGTTGAGGTGAAGGAGGACATGAGAGGAGGTACTGATAGCGGTGTAGCAACTAAACCTAAGGAGAGGAAGGAGAAAAAGAGCAACATAAAGGAAAAAACAAAAAAGATGGAACCCACACCTTTGGGTCAAGAGGAGTGTGTGAGCCCACCTACCCAAATAAAATTGGGCAAAAAACGAATGGCCATTACTAGGCCTAGAATCGTGTCACCATTAGTAAAAAAGAAACAGGAAGGCCGGGCCCATAATGTAGTGATTGGGTCAACCACATATAAAAGGGTCCTGGATTTCAGTGAGCCCAACGAGATGTTATCTGGAAATACAAACGAAGGAGGAGTTAACTGTACCGAAACACCCTCTCATCATGAGGGAGACCATCAAACCCAGATAACTCATGAAGGTCTGGAAGAATAATTACTAGAGCTACCTGGGAAACCCCCATATCCTCCGTATGTCAGGGGAACAATGGCTACGTCAATTGAGAATCAGGAACAGGGTGATTTGTGGTTTGACCCACATGATGAAGTTAAAGAAGACCAACTGGGAGAGATAGATGGAGTGGAGTTATCAGACTCAGGCCAATAGCCTTGAATGTCAGGTTCCTATTTATCATTTCTTATTTATGATTATGAACACCTAGCATGGAATTGTAGAGGAGCAGTGAAGAGCTAACCGAAATGGAAAGAAATCAGTGTAATGCCACCTCGGGCCCTCTCTTCAAGATACTTAGGGACCAAGGGGATAGTGGGAGCCACCCCCGAGTGTCGTTCTCTTGAGGAGCCTAAAATGCAAATGATAACCTAATAGCTAGATGCAAAACTAATTGGATGGAAAAAACATTTTGTATTTGATTTTTGAGATGTAAAAGAAAGGTTTGTATGAAAAGTGTTGTATGTTCAAGAAAGAATTTAGATTGGATTTAACTGGAGATTTAGATTGAATGGGGTGGAGTAACCCTTGGTGAATAGAGACATAAGACAATCATTGCTTCAATTTGTTTTAGGGAGCTCTTTGGTTCATTAAAAGGGCCTCTAGAGGAATCCCTCTAAGCTAGGCTTGAATTAGGTGGATTAGTACAGAAATCCTGCTTACTAATCCCTCCAACACCGAGTTGATTAAGCTTAAAAACCAAAGTGAATTTGTTAATTGTAAGGGGCTATTAATCCGACAACCGGGATCCCGAATTGCCACTTAATTAATCCTAGGGTTCAATTAATTACTGGAATCCCACATAATAAATTAAAACACAAGGATAGAAGGCCAATGCCACTCATGCAACTTAACAAACTCAATAGCCAATTCACAAATACAAATACTTGACAAAGTGGTCTACTAAATGAGAATCCTCAAATAGCACAAATATTAACTAAAACATTCATTCAAAATGATGAATCCATACATTTAAACAAAGTTTAAGTAAATGAAGAACAAATGTCAAGCATACACAAATGGAAACAAGTTACAAGTGTTTCAACCACTCTCTAACAAAAGATAATTCATAGAAATTACATCCAAATAAAGAAACAAGCCCTAGTATCCTAGAAACATGCTTAAACATAAGGAAGAGAGAATGGGAGAACAAGAACTCCCCTAATGAAGCTCCAAGCTCAAGTCATTAGTCTCCATCACCAAGGATTCGTGCCCTCTAGCTGCTGCCTTCCATGGAGAAGTCACCAACAAGAGAAATGAGAGTGGGTGCCATGGAGATTTGGGGTGGAAAGGAGGTGGAAGATGAAGATGAGATGAGAGAATGAGAGAGCTAGGGTTTGGGTGTGTGTTTTGTGGACCAAATCTGACCTAATGGGGTATGTCTTTCGTGTTTTATGCCTCCCAAGTCGGGTCAAGTGAGTGGGTATTCAAGTTGGACCCAAATCAGGCCCAAAAATGTGAACTGGAATCTGCAGAATTCGCGCAGTTCGCCGGGGCGAGGTGGAGGAAAGGTGGCGACGAGCTCTAGTCTTTTCTGCCAAAATTGAAGGTTTCTCGCCGTCTGCTCGCCGCGGCGAGGCCACAGCGAGATCCAGTTTCCTCTGCTCCTTTGTTTGGCCTTCTTCTTCGCCCCAAGTCTGATCTTTTGGTCCTGAGCGACCCTACAAGTTGAAACAAGACTGAACCAAGATCAAACAGCCCTATAAGTTAATCAATGCAATTAATATACAATTATGGCTAATCAATCCTAATTTTATACTCATTTCACTTGAGATTTTAAGACATTCAATTGAGCATTATTAGACCAAACTTGCATCTCAATCATGTTAATTTCCTCAATTTAGGCATATAAAAACCATACAATCAGATATTTGTCAAGCAGCTTCAAGGAATTTCCCTGGTAGACTCAGGGATTTACTAAATGGAAATAATGTTGATATTGTGTTATTATGTGAAACTAGAGTCAGTGGAGGAAAGGCAGATACAATAATTAGAAAATTGGGTTTTAGCAATTGGATAAGAGTTGAAGCCACTGGATTTGCTGGTGGCATCTGCTTCTCTATGGTGGTTGTAACATTAACTCTCTAATTCTACTATTAACCACTCCCAATTAAACATTAAAATGTTTATATAGCTAACTATGTTAGGAAAAGGAATTAACTTAATAAAATAATTAACATAGTTAGAAAAAGATATTTCCATAATATTTATATATTATATTTTTAACTCAAACCTCAACTTCAATCTCTGTCATCACAATATAATTTTTCTTCCTAGTACAATAACCGAAAATTACATTATCCATGATTAATCTCCACACATCATCCTTAAAATACCATACATCTCAAAGGTACCTACAATCATTAACGGTTCTTATAAATACCGAACAAAGTTGCAGGAGGTGGACCGGTCCCAAAATAACGATTAGATAGTATCCAAATACCATATCATATTGGAACTTATACAATAATTTTCCCAAAATAATAACAAGTTTCAGCGGAAGCATCATACAAAATATGATCCTAAATGTGGCAATACCTCCTGTCCTTCTGGTCCAGAATATCTCACGATATCAGTGAGAAGTTCCAGGATCCTTCCCTTGACCTCATACTTCACTCCTAGGACCTGCAAAAGTGAGATCAACAAGGGTAGCCCCAAACGCAACCACTGACTACTCATCTAAGTGCGGTGTGTGCTAGCAAGGTGTCCAGTGGAATACATACATATATATATATCAGTTCAACAAGCATGCTCAGGTATTCACATATAATGCATATCTTGGTCCCAAATATCTTTTCACAATTTATAAGTACAAAATAATTCATCCCAAATCATCTGCAAGAATAATATATATATCATTGATAATCACAAACAACCCAAACGAATCTTAATAGAAGCATTGGGAAAATATGTGGGACCAGTTGGGACCTTCCACCCACCCCTGATCACCACGGTACAATTTACGAGGGACTTTCTACCCTCCCTAAACCGTACCACGGATTAGAAGGATATCCGTCCTTTCTGAATCCATGAGGGGCGATCTCCCCTCTTTCGTCTTTCTCTCCTTTATTTCCCATAATATATCAATTAGTCCCTGTGGCGCAACAGGGTTCCTCATCACGTGATGGCACAATTTCCAATTCACCGGTGTCACATACACAAATAATTTCTCACATACAACACATAGATATGCAACACCACAATTAGGCACCAGGCCTTCCGGTATTTTCATGATATACATATATTAAATAATTTCGAAAACCACATATATTTCAGTTTCAAATATTTTACATCACAAGTTTATGCCATTTCAAAATAATACTCTACAAGACATTTATTATAAAAATATTAATATTCCGAGATCTCATTTCCATATCTCATCAATCATCAATTGATAATCATATCTCAACTGTGATTCAAAATCTCATCTCCATATAACCTCATAATTGTCAAATAATAATATTTCAAATTACTTACTAACACTACACACACACATAAACAAGCAGAAAGCGGTTATCTGATAACTGGCACCAATCTCACAATAGTGCAGCTCCCCCGTGCTAACTTAGTGCAATTCAAGCACTACACAACCATACATACAATCATAATTAATCATTTATCTAACAATTTCACATGTTGGAAATTAAATTACTAACTACCCTTTCTTTGACCTTACTTATTTTAAATTTTTATTCAACATTTATTCTCCATCTCTATCTCTAAAATTCATCTCTACTCCATTTATACATATATCCAAAATATTAAAATTTCCAATACCCATTTATTTTAAACCTTAACATCCAATAATCCCTCAATAATTCTTTAGGTGCAAACCCCAATCAAATCAAGTAATTAAATCCCCTCATATGACCTTAATAAACATCTAAAAATCATCAATTTACCCATAAGCACATAGAATAATTTAAAAAACCCCAATTTCTAAAACTTCCAAAAATCCAAAAATTCCTAATAATTAGGAAAACTTCCAACAATGAAAAATCTACTCAGAAAAACTCATAATCAAGGCCTAAGCTTCAATTTATTAATTTTAGGACTCCCAAAATTTACCAACTTAGACAAGGTCTACTTTTTTAAGTATAACAAATCGAAAAACTAATGACATAGAAATGTAGAGGAGACTTACAGGGTTCCAAAAATGTGTTTAGTTGGCCGAAAAGCTCACTATACCTATGTCAACGAACTCTAATAAGTTCAGTGATAGGAATATTGGTGGTGAAAAGAGAGAACAAGAAAGAGAGAGAGAGAGAGAGAGAGAGAGAGAGAGAGAGGAAAGAAAGAAGGAAAGAAAATGAAAGAATGAAGAAGCAGAGGCGACGTGCGATGTTTATATAATTGATGAATAGTAACTCAATAGTAATAATAATAATATAATAATATAATATATTAATAATATAATATATATAAATAGTAGTTGAATGTGATTGGTTGAGGAAATAATAATTGAAATAGTGAAAGTTACTGGCGAGGAAAGAAGGAAGGAAAGAAATTATTGATGCAAGGGAGTGTCGGCAGGAGGAAAGAGGAAAATACACTACTAAACCCTAAAATTCTCAAATAAGATATTTCTTTTGAACAAAAAATTTTCTTTTCACTCTCAAAATTTTCTCCTAATATCCTTTATTTATTTCCTCCTATAATATCCTCTTTTGAGTCCAAAAATAATTTCCCCAAAATTATTATCCTCAAAATAAGGGGAAACTAGGCCTTTAAAATCCTCAAAAATACCTCAAAATTCTTCAAATATTCTCATTAATCAATTCCTATTTACCCCCACTAATTCTAAATTAATTTTTAGGATGTTACAATGGTAATTCTGTATCATTGAGTTATCTATCTTCTTTCACTCAAGCCTTACACGTTCGGGGCTCGGTGAGAAGCAATTCTCAGACCTTTACCTTGTCTTGTATTTATGTGGAACTGTCCCACATTTTAAGAAAAGACTTATGGGCAGAACTAGTTAATATGAGCAAAAGTTGTAATGAGCCTTGGGTTGTATTAGGGGACTTTAATGCCTATCTATCAAGTGAAGATAAAAGGGGTGGTGGCAGATTAAACCTTCAATCTATGCAACAATTTGGGGACTGTGTCCAAAGAGCCTCCCTATTGGAAGCGGATGTGGTTTGGGACCGTTACACTTGGGAAAGAGACCTCCTCAAAGAGAGAATTGACTGAGCTTTTACCAATAACAGCTGGATCCAATACTATCCCCTTACCAAGGTACACCACCTTAGTAAATTCAGGTTAGATCATCGGCCCATCCTACTTAAGATCGAACCTCAGCTTCATTCAGTTCGGCCTAATGCTTCTTTTAGGTGTAATGCAGCCTGGTTTCTTGAAGAAGGCTTCGTAGACATTGTGAGGAAGTGTTGGGCAGAAGGTAATTGGGAGGACAAGGTCAATTTGCTTGCTAAGGAAGCAGGGGACTGGAACAAAGCCAAAATTGGCAATTTTTATAACAAAACGAGGAAAATCCTACGAAGAATAGAAGGGGTGGAGCGATTAAGGAACCGCCAGGATAGCCAATACCTAGCCCAAATGGAGAGGGATCTGTGGAAAGAGTACAATAAGGTCCTTGCCCAAGAGGAGTTGACTTGGTACCATAAATCTAAATGCAAATGGCTAAAATGGGGAGACAGAAACAGTAAATTTTTCCACACTGCCGCCCCAATTAGGAGAAGAAAAAACATAATTGAGAGCCTCAAGAATGAATATGGGGAATGGATTTGCAACCAAGAGGGCCTTAAGAGCCTTACCTAGAACTACTACAGGGATTTTTTTCAAAGTGACAACCAACGGAGAACCAGCTTGACGACGAGAACTATTTTCCCCTTAATTGCTAATGACTTGCAACATGTTCTGAAGGATCGAGTTAGGGATGAAGAAATTAAGGAAGCCACCTTTGACATTGGCGGATTCAAAGCTTCGGGCCCTGATGGAATCCAGGCTATTTTCTACCAAGAGTATTGGAATATAATTGGCTTGTCGATAGTAGATATGGTCAAGACTTTCTTACAGGATCCCACCTGGGTTGTGAAGATAAATAATACGAACCTAGTCCTTATCCCCAAAACGGATACCCCTGAGCACATTTGAGACTTTAGACCGCTCTCCCTTTATAACGTAAGCTACAAGATAATCACCAAGATCCTCAGTAACCGTCTGTGAGAAGTCATGGGAACCCTGGTTGGGAAACATCAATACAGTTTTATAGCAGGGAGGCAGAGTAGTGATAATATTATTATTGCCCAAGAAGTGATCCACTCTATGAGATCCAAAACCGGGGCTGAGGGATGGATGATGATCAAAGTCGACTTGGAGAAAGTTTATGATAGACTGGAATAGAGCTTTATATGTGATACTATAAAAAGGGTGGGATTAGACGATTGGATGGTGGATGCAATAATGGCATGCATTTCTTCATCATCATTCCAAGTCCTTTGGAATGGGGAGGCAACACCAACGTTCCGCCCCAACAGAGGCATTAGACAAGGGGATCCAATCTCTCTGTATTTGTTCACGCCATGCATGAAAAGGCTAAGCCATATCATTCACGATGCTGTGGGGGAGGGTGATTGGTCACCTATCCAGTTAAATCCAGGAGAACCCCCTCTATCTCACTTATTCTTTGCTGATGATCTTATCTTATTTGGCGAAGCCTCACAAAACCAGGCGAAGGTGATGATGAGATGTATTCAACTTTTTTGTGAGGCTTCGGGGCAGAAGATGAACATATCCAAGACTAGAGTGCATTTTTCAAAGAATCTTCACATCTCTCGAGGCCTAGCATTGAGTCAAAGTATGGGGGTAGGCCTAACTAAAGACTTGGGGAAGTACCTTGGCATTCCTTTACTCCATAAGAAATCCTCATACCTAACTTTCACCCCAGTTCTAGAAAAGACCAAAAGAAGGTTGACAGGATGGAAAAGAACTTGCCTAAACATGGCTGGTCGCACTACATTGATCAGAGTTGTTTTATCAGCTCTCCCCTCCTATCACATGCAAACAATGCTCCTCCCAAAGGGTTTACTGAAGGACCTGGAGAAGATAAGCAGAAGGTTCCTATGGGGGGATAATGAAGAAGACAGAAAGACCTATCTCCTACCCTGGGATTTGATCACCAAAAACAAGAAAGATGGGGGATTGGGAATCAGGGATTTAGAGAAACAGAACAAAGCCTTCATTATGAAGTTATGTTGGAATCTCTTAACCAATCATGATGCCTTGTGGGTTCGGGTTCTGAGAGGAAAATACCAATGTGGAACCAGATTATGCCCTTAGTTCAAAAGAAAAAGACTTCTTCCCTCACATGGAGAGGTATTTGCAGTGTTTGGGGAAACTTTCGCAACGGTCTTGGAGTCAAGATTTGTAATGGGGCCTCAACCTCCTTCTGGTTTGATAATTAGGTGGAGATAAACGCTCCCTTATCAATATAATCCTCAGTTTTGAGGATTTTACGCCAAAAGAAGAAACGATGGTCGATTATGTCACTCCATGGGGGGAGTGGGATAGCAACAAATTACAGAGATAGTTTCACCCTCAAACTGTTGCTCGCATTATGAGTGATCACCCACCCCGAGAGGAGAGAGGAGAGGACAAGTATTTTTGGAAACCATCTTCCGATGGCCGTTTCTCTGTTAATTCTGCTTATTACTTCCTCTTTGCAGGTACTCAATATCAGGGAGATACCATTTAGAGTGCTATATGGAAATGGGCAGCTCCAGAGAAAATCAAGACCTTCATGTGGACTTTTGCACATGGGAGAACACACACATGCCGCCTAAGGTTTAGAAGGGGATGTACTAGCTCACCTAATTGCCCGTTTGCCTGCCCACATGAGGAGGATCCAATGCACCTAATCAGAGATTATATTATTGCTAAAGAAAGATGGAGAGCTATGGTGTCACCTATATTATGGGATCGTTTCTCATCTTTGGAAGGAAAAGACTAGGTGCTGTGGAATTTGAAGCATGAAGCAGGTAAGACTTTCACCAAGAAAGTCAACTGGCCTACCCTATTCGGGTACATCTGCTGGGATATTTGGAAAGACAGGTGTAAGAGGGTGTTCAATGAAGTGACGGACCAAGAGATAGCAAGCGCAACAGATAGTTTCCTTCGAGCTTCTTGGGATCAGGACTTAGCAGCTCGGTGCACCTTCCTTAACACACATGTAGGATGGAACATAACGGGCCCAACTAGTAGACCATATTACTTCCACCTGGAAATTGATGGCTCTGTACTCAGCACGAGGAGCAGCGGGTGTGGCGGTATCATTAGAGACCCATCTGAGGGATGGGGTGGAGGTTATGTACTTAAACTGACCAACGTCCCACCAACCATCGCTGAACTCATTGCTATCATTCAGGGACTTCAACTTTGCTGGCACATAAACTATAAGCAAATTCAGGTTTCTACTGACTCAATGGAAGTAGTTAACCTACTTTTGAGAGGATGCCCCAACAGTAACCCCTTTAGGGACATCATAGAGGATGCTAGGCTCTTACTGGCGCGGGAATGGCAAGTTGTGGTGATACATATTCCAAGAGAAAGTAACTCCCAAGCAGATCTAACGGCTAAGTTAGCACACGACATGTCAGAAAACTCTTACTTCTACGAGCAACCGCCTCCTCCATTACAGGAGGCATACACAAGAGATGATGCACAATCTTGATCTATCCTAATGTTTGCTTTTTGTAAGCTCATGTGAGCATTTCTATCCAGTTTGTATTAAAAAAAAAGCGATCATTCTAGGACATAAAAAGAAGGCCACTTTCTTTCATAAGCCCCTCAATTTTTAATGTTCATAACTTCATATATTAAAGGATATATTATATGGTCGGATGGAATTTAAAAGGATACCACAACGAAACCACCACATTCCACAATTGCATTTCATTATCACCTCCAAATTCTGTCCTCATTGCCTCTCTGCTAAACCTCTTATCGATACTAATAAGTCTCCTTTTGTCTTTCTCCTTGGTTTTCGAAAACGGTGATAATTAACGTGTTCCCAAAAAAAGGAGGAAAGAAGAAAAAAGGATAAATAGCAGATTGCCCATGGCTTCTTTTAAGTTGGATCCTTAAATTGCAGACCTGAACATCTATATAGAAGCATTGCAGAGCTTGAACATTTATATAGAAGTATTTCGTAGCTATCTGCTCTAGTGGCTGCAGATAGAAAACGATGTTGTGGATTGACTTTTGGTGAAGTGCTTATTGCTCCGGCTGTGCTCGCATGGCACCACCATGAGGGCAGGCAGTTTCTAGGGAGGAAGAAGATGGAGGGAAGGCGAGGGGAGGGCCAAGGGATTCTGTTGAAGAAGTTAGAAGATGAGGGAGGGGTGTGTTTGACGAGTAGGGGTTAAACAAGTAATTTGATTGTAAATATAATTAGATTCAAGTCCCTTAGGACCTTATTTTAATTTGGAGATTTTGTCGGGACCTATCCTTAACTATGTTATTCTACAAGACCTACAATTAATTTTTCCTTATTAATATGAAACACTTTATTTTAAAAAAAACTTGAAATTGAAAATTAATTAAAGATCTTAGGGATATAATTAGGGTAGGTCTCACAAAATGAAGTAATTAAAGTGAGGTCCCTTGGAACTTGAATAAGATTATGTTTAGAATTCAAATTATCAATTTACCCACCCTTTCCTACTCTTTCCTCTCAACACCTCCCTTTCTCTCTCCTATTCATCTTCTTCCCAGGTACCTCCCTCCCTTCCCCTCCATCTTCATCTCCACCGCCATGGATCACACCATCTTGCCTCATATCTTATCTCCCTCTTTCTCTCCCCACGCTCTTTGAAAAAAATCCTTTTACATGTTTTTCGCTCAAGTGGTTGCGGAATGAAAGAGGAAAGATGCAAAGAAACTCAGTATGTAACAAAATAAATGCTTTGATTCATGGGGTTTCATTCTTTTATGATATACTATCTCATCTGGCTCAATTAAATATATTATTTGTATCTTATGACAATTTATTGCTCTCCCATGTTTTAAACAATTTTTTTAGCTGTTCTTCACCATCTTGTCTTCCGACTTATTTAGTGCATGGTTGATGGCTTTTTTTTAAGAGAAAGTGAAAGCGAAAAAAGCTTATTCTTCAGATGTTGCCAAGAACTTAATTTCACTATCAAAACTGTGTCGCCTTTTTGCGGTTGGAGATTCCATGGCTTAGAGTTCTATTATATCTTGAGTTTGTCGTTTATATATAGATCATGGGCAACTATAAGTGGAAAAAATTCTAGCCCA
Organism: Mimosa bimucronata; assembly: GCA_037074515.1. NCBI lineage: Eukaryota > Viridiplantae > Streptophyta > Magnoliopsida > Fabales > Fabaceae > Mimosa > Mimosa bimucronata. Next base: position 28,133,345 of record CM073445.1, on the reverse strand, counting down.
CCTAGTTCTATAACATTTTCGTACAGGCAATCAGCCGAGCATCAGCTACAATTCAAAGATTCAAAGGAGCAGATAAAAAAAGAAAATCTAAGAAAATCAAGACACAATTTGTTTTCCATGGCAGAAATTTGAGATACTTGGGACCCATCACTGATGAAAGAGTCAACGCTGCCAGAATTGCCTGAGCGGTCCATAAATCGGAGGTGCCACAAGCAAGCGGCGGGCTTCATGGAGGAAAGATGGGATTTTGGGAAGGCATGGTGGAAATTTACAGGGGAAGTAATGCCGGCAATGAAGTGGGTTTTGTTCTTGCGTCGGAGGATGGCAGCGAGGGTGGGATTACGGTGGTTCCGGCGATAGGTGATGGCAAAAGAGTGGGACCTAGGGGACGGTTCATTGGAGAAAAAGAGGCATGCAAAAGATGATAGAGGGTGTGATCCATGGCGATGGAGACGAAGATAAGATGAAAACGGGGAGGCACCTCACTTTAATTAATACATTTTTGGGATCTAACCTTAATTATGTCTCTTCCATAAGATTTTTAATTAATTTTCCCCTATTTCAATGTCCAAAATCAGTGATAAATTTTTTTGATTTCTAAGACTCTAGTAGCAAATGGGCTGATGGGCATGATGAAGCCTAACTTTTTTTTAATAAACATTAGTATACAAGTTATCCCAGTATTCTTGGGAATTTCCTAGAACCATTCCCGGTCTTGGTGGAATTAGGAATTCTCAGGACCAGGACAGGAATCGGGACTAGGAATTCCTAGTCCCAATCCTGGTTTTAAACAGCCCTATCTTCAGAGACATGCAGTTCATTATATTAGATGAGTAGAGAAATTATGTATAAGGATTGGGTCCAATAAAATTATATTAGCCCATTAAAATTTGGCCACTAGATTCCCTTTAACTTTTAAGCAAGGTTTAAAAATCCAGACCGGGCATCGACTAGGCTGGGGCAATGGGTCAAGGGTTAGGGGTTCAACCGAGGGTCAACTTGGGGTCGAACCGGCATCATTAAAATAATACAATTTAATAGCTAATACTCCCTCTGACTCTCATTATACAATCAAGTTGACTTTTTTGAAGAAACTGGGATGCAAAATAAATCACTTTAAATTGTTTCAATTTATTTTTTTCCTCAAAACTAATTTATTTTATTTATAAACTAACATATAATCTAATTATATGTAACATATGTTACAATTTAGTGGCCAAATTCATTTCCTAAAACTCCAAAAAAAAAGTGAAGTTGATATTATAATTAGGAGCGAAGGGAGTACTTGTAACCAATCTATATACTACCAACAAGTGAATCCAATATGTATATATGTACTAATAAAAAGAGATTTCAGTAATTGAAAAAAAATTAATTATTTCGTGGCCAAAGATCATAACTGATCCTCGGTAATCACAAAGGAAAAAAAACACAACTTGCCTCTTTTTTTTATATACATAATCAAAGGAAAAGTAAAAAACTACTTACAAAAGCGCGTTCCTCTGTCCAATAGCAGAGACATCAAATCTTCCTTAAACAAGATCCACTAGCCTAGGACATAACTTAAGCTTCGACTTCTTCGTTCTCTTCCCTCGGAATTCTTTACAACTCACCTCTTTCCTCTCACCTCTTGCATCACTTATTCCCTCTCGCCTCTTGCATAGCCGCTTTCCTCTCGCCTCTCGCCGCCACCTCCGATTAGCCATCGTCTTCGATTAGGGCTGGGTGAAGGACTGAAGAGGTGAAGCCATGAAGGAATTAGGAAGGAAGTTGCTATTCTGGGTTGGGTGAAGGACTGAAGAGGTGAAGCCATGAAGGAACTAGGAAGTAAGCTGCGATGCTGGGGCTGGGTGAAGGACTGAAGGGTAGTGATTTTTTTTATTTGTCCCAAAACGGAATCGTCTTGAGAGAATAGGGGGAAATTTGTTCATCCGGCCAACCCAACCCCACCCGCCGAGTTGGCCGAGTTTTTAGGGACCCGGGAGGGTCAAATCGGATATTCCCGGTTTGATTCCTCCCCAAGTAATGCTTGAATCTACCCGTTCTCTAGCCCGAGTCGGCGGGTTTCCGGTTCAACCGGCCGGGCCGATCCGGGTTTTAGAACCATGCTTTTAAGACTCATTTTACATCGTAGTATCTTGTACTCTTTTTTCCTAACCTGTAAGAATAAATGAGATTGTGATCTATTATATTTAGAAATATTTATTCAATCACAAAATATAAAAAAAATCTATAATTTTTAATCAAGTATTTCATAATTTATTCAGATTTATATTATTTCCTTATATTGGTTAATAATATAATTATATAATAATTAATAAATTCAACTTAGCCTCAAAAAAATCCCAAAATTTATGAATAAGGAGGGATAAAATATAATTAAAATTACTGATTTATCAGTAACCTTTTGGGGCTTTCCAAAAAGGTGGACAGTATCAAAGAACTTCTGGACAATGAAGAACAGAAAGTAACTTTATTTTCCACTTTCAGCCCCTTCATTTAAGTTTGGATATTCCATGCTTCTTCTTTCTGTATAATTAGAAATATAATGAAGCTCCTAGTTTACAGTTATTTGCAAGTCTTGGACTTGTGTAATGCCTATAGATTACCCAAGGTAACGCAATTTTATTTTGAAACTATATTATCGGTAGATTGGAGCTGAGATCTTTAGAAGAGCTTTGAGTTATCCTACGAGGTTAGTAGAAAAAAACGTTGGTGTAAATGGCAGTGTTGTCATAGATAAGGTTCTGACTGTTTTAGATCTTCTCTTTGGTTTGTAGTCTGTAGTCCATAGCAGTAGATCTTAAGTAAAACTGAATTGGCCTTTGCTCCTCAAATCTTTCAGATTTTATCAAATGATAACGTGAATTTTGGCAACAATGCTGCTAAAGGCTGTTAAGAAGATTTAATGCAGGTTGGGATAATGGATCCAACAAAGGAATGACTCATGAACATTTGAAAAAGCTTTTGCACAAGATGATAAATGGTAACAAGTGAACTATTTTATGTAAGTTATTTATTATGGAGACAATCTATATTAAAGTTCTTTAATTGTTCAAGCTCAAAGATTTTGGCTTTTCAACTTTGTAACTAGTGTGAGAAACAGTAGCTAGTCATGTGTATATTAATCAATTTTTTTTATTCAATGATAGGAGTAGGAGAAGCCAAAAGGAATATCTACAAGTACATTTGTCAATTATGATGTTCATATGCCTTATCAAATGCAAACAGTGATACTTCCTCCTGTTCTTAATATAGGAGCAATTTTGGGGTTGATTTTGGTCATTAATGTATGACTTATTTTTTATTTTTGTCAATCTTTTGACTAAATTACCCTTATTGATGTCCCCTTGACAATAATCAAGTAAGAGAGAGTGAGGAGTTAAAGGAAGATTATTAGAGTGTTTTAGGAAAAAACATGTCAAATTGAATAACCTAATTAACATCATTAACCTAATCAAATTAGATAAATTGACCTTATATTTGGGATTAGAGGGATCATTATCATGTTACTGTTAGATTCTCATATAATTCAAGGTTTTGAACATTTCTGCAGGTAGTTAGATGTTGTTTGGAGCACCCAGCATCTGCGGTCAAGGCCTTTCTGACATCTAATGCTGTTGTGTTGATCGTATGGAATTACTGTTGAATAAATCTTATCCTTAAAACCATACATGCATACAGAATCTCTACCAATTTCAGAGTAAATAGCGGAAAACTTATAAATACCTCTCGCCATACTAATTTATTTGTAGAAAGAATCCATAAACCTTGAAGCCTCACGAACCACAATAGAAATAACAGGAGAATCTTCTAACTGAAAGATAGGCACAGTGATGGCCTGTTTAGTCGGAGAACTTCTTTTTTTTTTTTTTATAAACAAATAAGTGAATGAATATATTTCTAAATTTATAAGACATGTCTGTATTGTTTGAAAGGTGAACTTATTATTATTAATCTTTCATCAAAATTAATAATAATATATTGGCCAGATAATTACTACCTCCGTCCCTAAGTATAAGTTTCAAATAACTACTTTGTTTTATTCGAAAAAACTACTTAAGTTAGTTAAAAGCATTAATTATTTGAGGAATCTAATTTATTTTCCAACTTCACCCTTACTACTAAAGATGAAATAGAATGACAAATAAAAGATAATAAAGATGAAAGAAAGTGTATGGGGAAAGATAAACAATGGGTAAAATTGGAAAAAAAATGCAATAAATGCTTAGACAACCATAAAATGAAGCTTATATTTTGAGACAAACCCATTCACAAATATAAAGCTTATAATTAGGGACGGAGGGAGTACCATAAACCAATTATAATGCATCTAACTTGCGAGCCACATAGGGGGATATTTTAATAATTAGAATATTCACCATATTCAGAATAACCATTTAGGATATAATGAATTTCATAATATCCTAATATAACAATATAATAATATATAAAATATCTAATATTCTCCCACTTGACCCGAAACTAATGTTAGTTGTCAACTTAAGGTTTAATTAAGAAATACAAATCATGGCGGTAAGTCCTATTTACTCAAGTACTACCTTTCATGCATAACAAGTAGCACTTTTACTTAATGGGTCAAAACTTTATGAATAAACCTCAAATGTTTATTTGGTTCCAACTTAAATATTTGTTAGTCTCATAAAATCAAGGTACCGAAATTGAGACCACAAACTACAACTTGAATTTCATATCTTGATAATTTCTCATCTAGATCATTAAATGTGATGTATCTATGATGAGATATTTGATTATTTGATTTTCTAAAAGCATGCTCTTTAATAAAGAATATATACTTTATGTGTTTTATAATCAATTGACTCTACGATTATAAAACACGCTTAGTGAGTTTGAATTAATTTAATAATTCCAATACCCCAAAATGAAATTCCTTAAATAATCTTATTAATTACTTACCTCTAAGAATGATTAACTTGGCATCTTAAGGTGAAGATAAACAATTAATGACTGCTTATAAATCTTGCACTCCTCATGACGCAACTTGTTCAGTCATGAAAATATATATTGTTATGTTAACTCTTTTAAAGTTAACCTACCTAACTAAACTACACAAAACTAATAATTCAATAATAATTACTTTCTTATAAGTAAAACATGAAAACTTAATGTACATTTAGTAACGTACTTCATTACTTGCAACATTTTCATTTATGGAAGCAAGAATTTTCCAGGAAGTCCTTCTAATATCATGCGTTCACACATCTAACAAGCACATGCCTCAATGATGACTCCCATTTTTAAATAAAATTTGAGACATATTTTTGATATATTTGGGGAGTCATTGATGCAAAATTGAAGGATTTTGTTGGGATTTGATAAGATATTAATTTGGTGCATGATTTGGGTATTTTAGTTTTAAATGTCATATTTTAATTAAAAATTTATAATGGTTAAATCTAAAAAAAAAGAGAAATATATATATATATATATAAGAGTAAGTTTCAGTTTTTATTACAATTATCATTATTATTTTTATTTCCTACATTTTTATTTTAGTTTTATTTTCTTGTGTAGCTAGCTGCTCTGCACGTGAAGCAACTAGCATTGCATTAAAGAGATGTTAAAAACAAAAAACCGTGAGTGAGAGGAAGTGACAGCGTTTTGTTTTGCGGGCAAAGGATTTGAAGACCTAAAATAAGATATTGAAAATGAGGCATACAGAGAGAGGGGGCGGCAGTTGACATCACCATTCATCTGTCATCTCCAAAACCATCGTTCACCTTCTTCTTGGAGAGCAAGAGAGAAAACCAGAGGCGGAGAAAGAGAGGCGCCTTGGTGCTTGCTTCATCGTTTCAACGGGAGGACGAGAGGATCATAGAGACGATTGGGCAGAGGATTCTAAGGCGCTATTTTTCCTTTGTTCTTCGGCAGTTTCAACTTCTAAGGGAGAAATTAGATCTTGAAGATGATTTGTATCAGTGTTCTCTTCCCAAGGGAGAATTTACAGTTATTGCTGAGATGATTCTGGGATGATTTTGTTTTTATTATGAGTAGCTAATTAATTTGTTCTAGGTTTATTTTAAAACTTTGTATGGATTGATGCTTATAACTTTTTCTCTCTTGATGATTAATGATTATTAGGTTGTGAATTTAACTTGTGCTTTATTTATCCTGAGTGGTAGCCAACATTTGGCTTGTTAGCCTAATTAGTGGCTTGAGAGCATTAATTAAGCATAGAACTAGGTTGAATTCAAGCTTGTCTTAAAATTCCTAGTCGGGATTGAGAGTTTGTTAATGAGATAGAGATATTTATTAACCAAGTTTTGTAAAATTGAAGTGGGATGTTTATAGAGACTAGTTAACATAATATGTAATAAGAGACTATGCATATTAGTAGTTAATTAAGATTTGGTAAACTTGAGAGAGTTATTCAAATGGATATGACTTCAAACATCAACTTAGTATTTATTAATTGTCATTAGAGGATGGTCAATCAAGTATCATGAAATACAAAGTGGATAAATAAGCCTAGATCCCTTTTGTTTTGACTTAAAGTCTTAATTTAGTATTTGTCAAGTTATTTTTATTTTAGGTTCTTTTGAAATTCAAAATACAAAAATTCTCACTCAACCCAATTGGTAACATTATTACGATAATTAATTTACTTTTACCTTAGTCCCTGTTGGAATGACAACCTTTTCTATACTAACTTTTATGAACCGTGCGCTTGCAGATATGCCAAACCTCGGACAAGTCACTCAATAGTGAAATTAGAAGGAATAATCATCTTCTTTGCTATATGAATATCATATTAGAGATATGAACAATCTTATCATAATCTCATAATGTGTTACATAGGTAATATCATTTACATATGGATATTCAAGTATTTGTGATTGCTCGTTATTTATGATATTCCCAAATATTTTCAGAATAATCCCTTGTATGTATTTTAGAAGAATACTACACATGAAACAACCATAATCACAACATTAGAACAATGGCTATCCTTCTTTACGTAATGCCATGTCTTAATAAATATGAGCAATATGGATCATTTACTTGTGAATTATATATGATCATACTCCCACTAGTCCAGTGATACAAAATTGATCAGGATACTCTCAACTTACTTATACATGTGATTGTATCACAGTACCTTAATTATCACTATTGTGAGACATGCTCATAAAAAACATTCATGAAATTCTCTCATTTTCATTTATATATCAATAGAAAGATACTAATAATGCTCTATTTATGTTCTATTCTATTTTTTTGGATTACATCATGTAGTAAATAGGAATTACCAAATTTTTTCATCATTATTAGTCTGAACTCAATTGTTACTGTGATTGAAGTTGCATGAACAAGAACATCACCTATCAATTTCAAGATATTTCTTATTTATTTTTGAGAAAATCCTTTTATAATCGATAGAATCCTTCATTTGATGTTTCACAATTTACTAGCATGACCAAAATTGATAATTTTAGAATTTCATAATGTTTTACATTTATCGCAGCAGTGTGAGTTTAATGTGAAACCAATATTACACCATAATTAGAGTTTGTGATGCTTCACATGTAATTGCCCTTAATAAGCTTGATCACTCCCACTAATTATGGCATTACTAAATAATTTGACATTTCTGAAATACTACACAATCTTTAAAAAATTAGATGGAGAAAAACATTTTAAATTGTAAGACTTTATGCATGTTCACAAAATTATGCAATTTCAGTCTCTATATATGCTTTTTTTTTACATTCTTTCCTTTATAAGACGATTCTATACAGTTGTGTATTATAAACTAAGGTTTCAACCTTTTAGATTTCAAAATGAGTTTAAATAGAAAATTATGTTAGAAAAATCATAATTGTCTTGAGTGTATCCTTCAATAGGAAAACAAAACGTATAAGTTATAACTCTCTATATGGCTATTTATGTTATGTTTCTTCTCTCAGCTAATTAGTTGAGTTCATTATATAAAGAAACTTCATATATACACCATGTTATTATTTATCAATGATGTACTCATCATCTCACCAAGCACATTTATTGACTCCACAATATAACATGTTAGGTCAACTATCACTTATTCTTTATATGCCTAAAAAAAACATCAAATGATACTTTTCAATTATAAAGTAAAAGTAATTAGGTATTGTGAAAAGCCACATGTAAGGAAAATGTAACACTTCATCTATTAAAACATAAATAATAGTGCATGAAATCTCTAACTAATCATGAGCCTCCAAATTCCTTTGAGTGGCATAATAGTCTACATGTTCCTTAATCCAAACCATATAATTAGAGTTAATAAGGTCAAGAGATCTTTGAATCTCTTCCTTTATGAATCCTTTTAGCCTTTTTTATGGAGATATATAAATATATAATAATACAACACAATTTGAAGAAATTCTACTCATAATAAGTTTAAACAAAAATGAGATTTTAAATGTAATGATATAAGATTATACCCATAATTACCTTCAATCAAACACTTCGTTATAAGCATATTATCATTTAAATGCTTACTCTATTATGGTATTGGAGTTGTTATATGATAATCCTATTTTATAATATCATTTTTCTCAAATATTGAGCTACACTTCTTCGTACACTTTTCCATTAAATACATTGGTATTCATTAAAAGTATAATAGCTCATACCAATAAGATGATAAAAGATGAAAACCTCTCCATATTAATAGACATAACTTGTACCAAATTATTTCACGGGGAATAACTTTATGGTCAACACAAAATGTAGTGACGTTTACTAGAATATTATGTATTCATTATTCATTCCATAATTGAATCTCGACTTTGTTTCATTCATTAAAATACCAAATAATAATCTTTCCGTAATTGAGATTGTCATAATGAGACAATTAAGTTTCATAATACGATTCTCATGACTAGTATCAATTGGTATTAGAATTACTGAAAAAATATTATGTCATTCTATTACAATCTGTAAGCATGCCAATCACAAATAATTCAACTTAGTGCATTTAAATTATACATATGCTCAATCCTTAATGAGAATTTAAGTGATTGATTTAGTTAACAACAAATACCATAATATTAAATCCTCCCACTATTTCATGCCATGCATCCAAAAATAATTACTTAAAAATAACTTCAACATATTTTAACTTTGATTGAATCTTCCAAATAAAAAAAAATAGTTATACAATCGCGTAAATAATTTAGACAATCCAAATAACTCACAAAAATTTTGGCAAATTTTTTTTGACCTGATAATTCTGGCAAGTTTCAAACATGTTAAAATAGCAAAAATTAAACTTTCCAATGTTTAAGCAATTAAAATAGGGAGAATTGCACATAGGTCCCAAGTAAGAGAATTGATTTCAGACAGGTTCATTGACAACTTCTTCACTTGTTAACCAAGGCTATTGCAGATGTCAATAGTTGTCATTAACAACTCCCTGGGACCTCTCTAAAATTAATTATCTTACTTAGTATCTATGTGCAATTGTCCCATTAAAATAGCGCATTCAACAAAAAATATAAATAAATACATTGCTTAATAAATAAACATGTGAGTCAAAACAATATTTATTTAGCACTAACAAAAATTTTGGAAAGATAAAACAAAAATGACTTAAACAACAAATTAAAGCCCAAAATACTCTCCATAAATGAAACAAAATAAATTAGGTCACAGCCCAAAATATTCAGGAAAAAAATACCTTTTCCCATTAATTAAATCCAAAACATAGCCCAAAATTGTAGGCCCAGATGCGGCAAAAAATTCGGAAGCCCACATTGGCAGCCCATTACGTCACTGTGCAGACAGATTTTTTTATTCAATTAAATGGGCATAAAAGGAAAAAAGAAACCCATGTTTTGGAAATAAAACACCAAAAATTATAATAATGCACCATGAAAGCCCATAAGCATGGAGTAATTATTATGTGGGCCAGAATTTATTTAAAACAAAAAAAAACTAGAGTGAAAGAGCAAAAATACCCCTAAGCTTATGCCAAAAGAGCACCTGACGCCTTAAATAAATCTTGGGGGCAAAAATGCCCTCAAACCTTGAAAAATGGAAAAAAAATACCTTACCCTTTAAAAACCCCAACTGCCGTTAAGTTATTTAAAGTGTAAGGGCAAAATTTCCTTTCAGCACTTAACGGCAGTTTGGGGTTTTTAACGGGTAAGGTATTTTTTTTTTCATTTTTTAACTGTTAGAGAGCATTTTTACCTCCCAATATTTGTTTAAGGTGTCAGGTGCTGCTCTCTTGACATAAGTTCAGGAGTATTTTTGCTCTTTAACCCAAAAAACTAATACTCCATTAAAGCCCAAACGCATGACCCAAGATAATTTTCATCCGCTAGTTATTAAATGAAACGGTGAGTATTTTTTTGAACTTATTTTTCTCAAGAATAACGGAGCCCTTAAACCCTACCCGCCTTACCACTTGCAGTCGCCGTTACTCTGCAATTTCAGGCGCCGTTTGAGGCGAAACAGAGTGATGTTTCCGGCGTTCCAGATCTTCAATGAACCAGGTGCAAAACAACGCGTTTGGTTATTCTTCCTTAATGAACTGGGTTGCCTTCCCGACCCTTCTGGCATGGAAAACCCAGAAACCCAGTTTCATCGGCAATCACAATAACTTAAAGCAAAATCGTATGGGCTATGATTTTATCAAATAAAGTCCAAAACTTCTTAAACTTCAATAAAAAAAAATATTGGTGAAACTCGGGAAATTGTGAAAATCGATTTCCTCATTGATCCGATAGAACATACACACGTGTGTGTACATATTCTCAGATATGCATAGATGGAAAAGAAAACTCAAAAAAAGTATGATGCCATCGTAATATTCTTACTTTGCCAGAATATTTTCAAACAAAAAGAAAAAAATAATAAAATAAAATAAAAAATGCATGCAGAGGATCTGAAAACCTATGCTCTACATGTTGCCCTGTAAAAATTTAGACGATATCTAATCAACAAGGTTGATCATGCATGTATCAAGTACTTGTTCAAAAAGCCACAATCTAAACTTAGATTGCTCCGATGGACTCTCCTTATGCAAGAAAAAATTAGACACAATGTAATGCCTGTATCCTATCCCAAAAATTAATTACTCAAGATAATCAATTAAATGTGATAATTATTCCCTTATTTTGCTTTTTTTTTTTTACATACAATCATTTTTAATTCAATTTAATAATAATAAATGCATTTTAGTTCAATAATAATGATAAAATCCCTAAATAAAATATAAAATTATCAACTCTCCCACACTTAAACTTTTGCACTCCTAAGTAAAGATAATTAATTTTGATATAAAACAACACCGCCACTAACACGAATTTAAAATTATAAAGGAATAAATTTTATGCTTAAAACCTTACATGTACATAGAATCTCTACCAAAATTTCAGAGTAAACAGACGAAGACTTATAAATACCTTGCCATGTTAATTTATTAGTAGAAAGAATCTATATCCCATGAACCCTCTCGAACCACAATAAAAATAACAGAGGAATCTTCTAATTGGAAGATAGGCACAGTAATATAATAACCTATTTTATGTGAATGGATATGTTTCTAAATTTATAAAATATGTTTGTACTGCCAGCCAGGTGAGGTTGAGCATAATTAAGGGATAGATTGCGCAAGGATTGGCAGAGTGGAATTTAGAAAGATTCTCCCAACTAACGTTTCCTCTTTCTATTTTGTTATTCTCTCTCTATAATTCGCTTCTTCTTCTTGTTCACTGTTTCTGGATTTAGAGTTCTCTGTGATTAGATAGATAGTAGCTCTGTTTAGTTGCTGTTGCTTTGACATTTGGTTCTGCACTATCGATACTCAAAGTACTCTGTATCAGTTTTATTCGGTAATTGCATTCACTAGAGTTTTATCTCTAGTTTATCTGTTTTGGTGCTTAATTTTGCAGAAGAGCGTTCCATTGGTGCTTTCATTCACCTTCAACGCCGGATCATGTTCGATTGAAGGATGTGGATGCATCTAACTTGCGTGCCACACAGGAGATATTTTAATAATTAAGATATATATTATATTTTATAATGAATTTCATAATCTCTTCTAATATAATAATATAATAAAAAATATATAATATATAATGTTAATATAAAATATCTAACAATTACAAACTATGCCCCCGAGAAAACTCTTAACTTACCGTCAGCTTCAGGTTCGTTAATCTTAATAAATATCGTAACTTCTTATAACATAAACTAACAGAATATTGTTAACATAATTACTAGCTACACTTACAACTAAATCCCGCATAACAATAAACAATTGGAGTTTGATTCTTCAGGGTTAGGACCTATATTCAGCTTGTTTGGCTGGACTACTTATGAAGAAATAAGTCCTTATTTTGTTGAAAAAAGACTTAAAGTGAGAAAAAAGAAATTTGCTATGTTTGGCTGGGCTTGTAGATAATAAGTAAGGATTTATGATTTATAAGTCAAAATAAGTATAAATTCTTTTTCTCAACTTATGACTTATAAGTCACTTACGGAGGTGGACCGCACAATTCTAATTTATTTCACACATCCAATCACAACTAACCCAAACATAAATCACTTTTTCAAAAGTCCATCCAAACATACATCTCATTACGCAATATGGTTTATATCTTATAAGTCACTTATAAATCATATTTTTAACAGCCCATCCAAACATAAATCTCATTACAAAATTTGACTTATTTTCAATTTGACTTATATATAAGTCACTTTTCCAGAAGTCCATCCAAACACACCCATTCACTACTGAGAAGGTTTTCTACTTCAGCTAGGCTCTTAAATTTGTGATTTTTTCCTCATTCAACAAGCATACAACGAGGAATCCAATATGGAAGCTCCGGTTTTTGTGTTTGAAGTTGTTCACAGGTGTATTGGTTCCTCATTGAAAATGTCTAGCGACTATTACTTTGTTCTCTGTACTCAAAAGGTTTAATGAATGATTGTACAAAAGTTATAATGCCATAGGATGTTACAAATGCATAGAGCAATCAATATCCTTAATACATACATATATAAATCTATAGGAAGTTGCATTATTATTCTGTGATTTCAAGAACAGAAGGGGCCGGGGCCTATATGTCATGTCCTAAGTTTGTTTGCATTCCTCCTTCAGTGATCTCAACTGAGGTGTTCTTCCAATCAATCAAAGCAATTTGATTCAATGCTATTTTAATTCCTAAAACTATCTCAAACATGTCTCCAAACACCTCAAATGTTTTATTTTAGGTATAAGGTTCAATTTTACCCTAAAAGTTTCATATGAGAGTGGTGAGTGTTCGGAAGGTTTTTTAAGGAGCATTGTAGCCCTGAAAGTTTTCAAATAGCAGCAATGTCACAATTTTTTAACACCCACTCACGTTGCCTGTTAACTTTGACCAAACTTTGCTTATGTTGCCGCTCCATCGTCTTCATGATTCTACCTCATCTCCTCCTTTCTCATTCCCCCATTCACTCCTTTTTGCGCTCTCTCTCTCTCTCTCCCCCCTCCCATCCCATCCCATCCCATAGGCCACAATTCCATTAGCAACAAAGATTGGAAGAATTGTCGGAACAAACACCACATTGTCGATTAATTCCAATCTCTTCATCGCTTCTTAAAAATCCTACGTTAACCTTGCCGCCGCGCTGCTTTCAATTCTGTTAATAATTCAAAAATCTTGCTACATATCGTTATAGCTTTGATCAGGTTCCTATTAGTGAATCTCAAACTCCTCATCTCTGATTCCGTCGAACCCATTCTTGGCACTCTGAAGCTTCATCTTCATCTCTCTCAGATGGAATTGTGGCATGTGGGATGGGAGGGGAGGGGGAGAGAGAGAGAGCAAGAAAGAAGTGAATGGGGGAGTGAAAAAGGAGGAGATGAGGAGGAATCATGAAGATGATGGAGCTGCCACATCAGCAAAGTTTGGTCAAAGTTTACATTCATCGTGAGTGGGTGTTAAAACATGGTGACATTGTCTATTTGGAAACTTCCATGGCTATCTCCTAAATAAGCTTTCTGTTATTCACTGCTCTTATATGAAAACGTTCAGGACAAAATTGAAACTTGTCCCTTTTATTTTATTACTTCCTACAATGCTAAATATATATGGGTTAGTTGATGATTTTTGTTTTATTTAGAAGGGAACCACAACAAATTATGCGTGAATAAACAACCCAATTTTTGAACCCCCACTAAGATCCGAAATTGGGTTAGTATCCTTTCAATATTGACGATCTTCCAGGCTCCAGCTGCATCCCCATGGCCTTCTTTCTCAATGAAGACGATCATACAGAATGAAAGACCCATTCTCTCACTTGGAGCGTTTTTTCTTTTAAATATTTTAAGTTAGCCACATAAGCGAAAAAGATACAATCAGTTTGTCAAGTCTTCAAGCCACATTAGCCTTTTTTTTCGACCAAATAAAAAAAAAAAAGCCACATTAGCCTTCAGTCCAAAAAAAAAAAGGCCACATTAGCTTACTCGGTGGTGTTAGTGTTACATCATCATATTTAACACCGTTAAGGTCCTTATTGAACTACATAGACTAGCTTTTTAAACTAAAGACAATTTATAAGGGATCAAACCTCAAAATCAAAATGAGGATAAACTATAAAAATCAAACATTATATTAACCTAGATCAAAATACAATATTTTACTAAATATATTGTCACTTATAGTTTTAAATTTTTAAGATTAAAATACAGGAAAAGAAAGGTTTTATACCGTTGTACCAAGTTCTCCCATTAGACTTAGCTATATATCTTATTTTTAAAATATTCTCATTTAATTATAAACTCTAATTAAAAAATAGGACACATTGTTACGAGTGGTTGGTTAATTTGACATCTTGTATATAAGAAACTTATATAACAGATGGCGACATGTAATTAGAGATTTTGATGCAATGTATATAGAGATAATCATAACTAGGTCCTGCATAAGAAACTTGTAGAACATATGGCTATATGTAATTAGAGATTTTGATACAATATATATAGGGATAATCATAACTAGGTCCCGCATAAGAGAACATATGACAAGCAGGTCCTAGAAAATGATAAACTAGAGTTGAGGTCTCTTGATTAAATGGAAACGTCAAAACACATTTACCCTCATCAATTAAAAAGGAAAAGGTGAAGGAGAAGACTTGGGGAAATCAGTTTGCACGCTTCGTTCACTGGTTTCAAGAGAAAGAAAAGCGACGAATAAAGGAACCTAGTTTATTATTTGAAAATTTTATCTTTTTTGCTGGATGAATGCTTAATGAAGTGGGACCATCTTTATTGTTTATCACGTTGGTCGATTTTGAGGTCAATAACTTTCATCTCCTTTTCACCCCCAAATATGAAACATTTTGTATTTAGGTTTAATCATTGATTGTGTTTGGGTGTGGCTTGGGTTTTAAAGTGATGCCTTGTTTGTGGGGGCTATTACGCTCACTTTTTCGTTTGCTTTGGTAGGAGGAGATGATTGAAGAGGATGGAGTTTTTTTTTTTTTTTTTTTTGTGAGAGCCCTTGTTATGTGACTTAAAAATGTGTTGTCATTACATGCCTTGAAGGTTGTTAACACTTCATATTACATGAGTTATTAATAATTACATTGTTTTACTGATTGTTAATATATGCCTTAAAAGATGTTAATACTTATGATTTAGTTGTCAATAACTACTTTATTCTGTAAGGGAACAGAATAATAATTAATTTTCATCAAGCCATATTAATTAAGGTTAATATATTCCTTTTGACAAAAAAGATTATTATATTCCTATACTATATGAGAGTGTTTCAATTTTTGTTAATTTAAGTGGAGTTGTCATTAGTTACCTTATGGGTTGTCAACGGTTGCCTCATTAGTTGTCAAGAGTTACCCCATGGCTTGTCATTGCTTGCTGATAAATAATAATTATATAAATCAAAACAAATGTAAGTGGCTTAACTTAAACATGGTCATATAACTAATTTTCATCATAGCTTATCAATTAAGGTCAATGTATTCCTTTTGGTAAAAAAGTTAATATATTCCTATAATACTTGAGGTTGTTTTAATTTTTGCTAATTTAGCTGGTCATATTATATGAGGCTACGTTACTATCTATTTAAAATGACTTGTATAACATCCCAAATTTTAGGTAATCATTAATTGTGATTTAAATAGATTTTTGGGGATTTAAAGTGATTTTTAGAGGATTAATCATTTAATTATGGTTGGTTTTTGTATTAGGAAACTTTGGAAGGATTTAATCTTTAGAAAGTATTAGGAATAATGTAATCTTGCTAATTTGAATGGATTTTTCGGGATTTAAGGTGATTTTTAGAGTCAATTCATTCATTCCGAAAATAAGTTACCAAAGTGCTCCTTAATTAGTATCAACCATGTTAATGATGAATTGAGAACAGTACTATGCGCCTACACCTAGCCTTTACCTCACCCTGCCATAGTTTCAGTATATATAACATCTCAACCAACCATCATACAGTATTAAATTTTCTAGACCTATTACAGGAAAAAATGTTAGATTATATCCTCACTCAAGTAAGGCTTCTGAATTTAGTCTTTTTTCACTATGTGTGAGCCCTTCGTGGAAATTAAGAACAACGAAGACACAACCGAAACTACATGTTCATCTAAGTCACGCAAATAGAGAAGGCAAACTCATGATTATATTACTTCCGAATATGATAATTCCAACAGTCCTCCATGATTAGAGTTGAAATTATCAATTTGCAGAGGATTATATATTTTTTAACGCTAGATATATATATCCACACACATATGGCTATATGCATTCATAGATCATAACAAATCAGTCTCATAATAAAATCCTTGCCCCAAATTCACAGTACACGGGAAAATTTGAAGAGAAAAATGATTTGGAGATTAAACTTCTAGCAATCAACTCGTTCACCAATCTTCTTTAGTAGTATGGAAAAAGGAAAACATTCTTTTAAGAGCTAATAATAAAGTCATTAACAGATCCAATTACTAGCTAGTGCTTAATTAGACAGACTCTTCAATAATATTGTTAAGGTATCGCTGAAAATAGAGGCAATTACAAAAGTCACACAAATCTGAGCAGTAATGTAAAAAGAGAGGGGCGCTCCAATTACACAAAATATAACTAGAAATATCAAAGGAAAGAGATAACGGAGGTAAAGACTTGAAAATATAAGAGGAAAAAGTTTTACAATATTCTCCACAGCCCCTTGACCCCTTCACATTTCCTTTCTCTCACCAAACCCCTTCACTTTGCACATTCCCTTCCATACTATGTTACGTCAACATGCCTCACTCACTTTTTGATTATTTCCATATTCCCTATTCTCTGGAAGTATGTATATATATCAATAATCATAGAATTTCTAGGAAGCAAAAGCAAATCCCAGGTAACAAAATAGAGACTATGAAGTACGCCATTTTAACTATGTGAGTGCCACAAGCCTCTCTAACATACACCATAGACCCACGCCACCCCCACTATCACTCACTACAAAAAATGGGGCTTTTGGTGGCCACTTTCAGCAGCGACAAATTTTGTCGCCGCTGAATTTTCAGCGGCGACAGAAAAAAGTCGCTGCTGAAGACAACACTTTCAGCAGCGACAGTAAATGTCGCCGCTGAAAGTTTGGCTTCAGCGGCGACTTTTGTGTGTCGCCACTGATGGTGCCACGAGATGGAAAAAAAAAATCCCTTTCATGAGGGATTGAACTTGGGTCCCTCGCTTACATGAAGCACTTTCAAGCCAACTATACCAGTAACCTAACGTTGACAAATTTTACTTCAACTTTTATATGTAACATCTGAAAAATAAATTTTGGACTTATATGTTGGTGAACTTTCCCTCTTTCTGCCACGAAGAACTTCCCAAATTTCCCCTCTCTGCCGCGAAGAACATCTGAAATTTCCCCAAATTTCTGTCACTCCCTCGTGCCATTGTTGCTTCTTCGCTCTTGCTTCTTGCTTCTTCCGTCGTTCTTGCTTCTTCCGTCGGCGCCATTGTTGTTCCGTCGCTCTCTCTGTCTCTGCTTTGTTCTTCCGTCGGCGCCATTGAGGGAGAAAAGGGGTTAAAGAAATTTGGTATGCCCCCATTGTTGTGAAGCTTTGTTCATGCGTGATTTTCTCCAGGAAGCTTTGTTCTTGTTTCTTGGAATTGTTTTGGGTTTTTTTCTTCAATTTCATTTCCCTTTAACATTCGTTTGGCTGTTCGTTTTCAAGCTTTGTTCATATTGCTTTGTTCTTGTGATTTTATTTTCCTTGAAATTTCGGGACTGTTCTCTCATAGAGCAGAAGTATCTCTCTCTTACTCTGAAAGCTCGAGTTGCTGTACTCCAAGCATTCCTTGATCAACGCGGTTTTGAACTTGCTGAAGTTGCAAACAATCTGTATGAATCATTTATTTTTTGCCTGTTTGATACTGTTTGTGTGTTTTTAATTGTTGTAATTGATTCTGGGTTTGTTGATTGAGAATGACCGGGAGATAGAGAGGTTGATGACTGAGGTTGTAGGATTAGGAGTAGGATTGTTCTGTGATGCAAATTGAAGGAATGTTAAGTATTGAAATTTTTGAACTCTGATCCATGATGCTCTGTTTCTGTTCTTGTTGAGTAACTATTCTGAGGCTTTGGTTTTATCGGTTTAGATCTTATATGAGGCAAAGACATTAAATTAACCTTTAAGGTGATTAATACTGTGGCTTTGAAGGCTTTATGGTCATTGCATGTCGTTTATTTATTGGATTCTTTAGAATTCTGAAGTAGGGAAAATTTTGAGTCCTTGAGGTTCGGTTTTTATATGAAGTATGTGTGTGATGAAGTTTCAATTGAAGAGGAATTCATGAGGCCAAGCTATATTTTGTTACATATTGATTTCTATGTTTGCTTGGGTTTGTGTTCTATTTCTGAATATGAGAACTGTGGCTTTGCTTTGGGACCTATATTGAGACTTAGAGAAAAGGAAACATTTAGGGAAGTACCTATGGGAGCATGTGGGATTGCTGAACTTTGTGAAAGATTTTCTAAATTAAGGCTGTGATATTGAGTTGCAAGAAGTTAGAGTCTGAAATCTGGAAGGTATAATTAATAACATTATGGTTGGTTTCTCTTAATTTCCTTTGATGGCCAAAACAGAGGAGTAATTGTGAAAGGGTATAATTATGTAATATTAATTTAAAGAAGGTCCAAACTATGTTATGTTAGGAATAATCAGCCTTTATTTTGTTCCTGATTTAATTACATTTATATGCCAATAATATTGTTTTTTTTCATGGTTGGTTCTCAGGAACTATTATGGTTAGAGCTGTTTCAGAGGTAGTTCTCCTTATTCTCTTATCTTATTCTTCTTATTGCTTGTTTGTTGCTATATGTTTAGGAGAAAAACAAAAAAATTATGAATGTTGGTGCTTACTTGGATGACTTGGAATGATGATTTGAACCACATTACTTACTTGCAAGGGTAGTGCAAGTCACGAATCTCTGGGCTGAAATGTGTGTTTAGCAAAATGTGTTTTTTGTTGTGTGTGTTTTTGCATTAATAGTTATTTCTGCAATACTGGAAGTTCTTCTTATCCTCTTATATAATTCTTGTTATCCTCTTATTTCTGCAATACTGGAATCTCTGGGCATACGGGAAGCAGCAATTGGATCTCTTTCAGAGGTAGTTCTTCTTATCCTCTTATATAATTCTTCTTATTGCTTGTTTGATGCTATAGTTTAGGGGAAAAACCTAAAAATTTCAGAAAGCCGGTGCTTATTTAGATGACTTGGAATGATGATTTGAACCACATTACTTACTTGCAAAGGTAGTGCAAGTCACCAATCTCTAGGCTGAAATGTGACCTCTGCATGTTCGTTGCTGTCTAAACTGAGCTTGTTTTGGAATATGGATTCAAATTTGGTTTGTGTGTGCATTTTGGTACATCTATTGGTTCTGGATTGTTCTTGCTGTGGAATTCTGCACTGAGAATCTGTGTTCTATGCAATATTGCTCTGTTTCTTATCTGTTTTTCTAGGATTTTGGTGTTTTTGTTTGTTGCAACTCAAGAATTTTGTGTGTCTATTTCTGTTCTGGAATTTCTGGACAACTCTGGATAGTTGCTCTCTAATTTTTGGAATTTTGTGGAACCTGGACAGATTTCACTTCACTCTGATTTTTATATGTCTGACCTGATTTGGACATTATACTATGAAGTTTAATTTGTTTCCTTTGTGATTTTTGGTTCTGTTATTTGCAATTGTGGAGTTTATTCTGTAATGCTAATTGATGATAGTCATGGAATGCATGTTTCTGATTGTTGCTGGCAGGACATTGAGCACTTCTTAGCTTATTGATAATTTGAATCATACACACTTGCCATCCTGTGTCTTTGTGCAACAGAAAACCTTCTGATTTGTTGCTGTTCCGGACTTGAATTGTTTTTTATTTGAACAATATCCCCATAGGAAATATATAATAGACAAGATGCAGAATCATGACATGTTCTTGGGAAGGATCACATAGAATCGTAGCAGCCAGAAACGTGGATTTTATATGGGCAAATAGGGCAACTAGGGTTGAGCAAACATAGATTTATTATGGGTTAATGACTTAACAAGAGTCAAGTCTTCATTTCCATTTATGTTCCTGTTTGTTTTCTTTTTATAGAAGATTGTTGACAGATTTTCTGTGGCCTGTTCATTTATTACATCATATGCAAAATTTGAACTAATCAACTCTAGCAATCATATAAGCATCATTGGAAGGTGAACTTTCACAAAGCCAGAACTCAAAGCTCTAGTCTTTTGTTGCTGAACTCCAAGCATCCCTTAATCAACGCATTGCTGAATTCGCTGAAGTTCAAACGCAGAAGGAGAACATTCATCTGCAATATGTATATATATTGATAATTGGGATTGATAATTGCTTTCAACCACGCTTCTTTTGTTTGTTTCTCCTTGTTCTTTCTTTAATTTGAGCTTATATGGCCTTATTTGCTTGCTTTACTTGCTAGATTGATGTTGCTGTGTTGCTTTTGAAGTTTACTATTTTTCCTCTTACCGGCATTGTTATCTTTTGGCATCATTTTCTCTTACAGTCTTCATCAGGTACATTCAGCAACTCAACTTTCTCTTTTGCAATTCTTTGAATCTTTCTTTGTTACTGACACTAACGTGAAATTACTGACACTTAACCTTTATTTCTGAATGCCTAACACATATTTTAACTGTTCCATTTGAATGATAGGCTCTAATAGCACAATCATTAAGAGGAGAGGAGTATATAAATCAATCAATGTGGAATCGAGAACAAGATTTTCAAAGATTAAAGTTCAATTATCAGATAAGGTGGCCAGACGAGTCGGACCGGGAGCAAGAGACTTAGCTAACTATTGTGGTTTGACAATGAGGACAACAATATCTTTTCGGCAATGTGTCAAGTGGGAGGATGCATTTAAAAAATATGGTGAAGATATTCTATTCAAAGTGAAGGTACTATCCTTAAATTCAAATGTTGGTGTTTCTCAAAAATGATACCTGCTTTAGTGCTTATGAGCTATTTGATCTTTTACATCTATTATTAGTGACATAACCTGAAGTTGAGTCATTTAATGGTTTATGAAGAAATTAGCTATAAATCTTGTTATAGTTTGCTGCTTACTATGTGAAGTGAAATTGTTTCTTTCAAGGATTGTCTTTTTTTTTATATTAATCAGCAATAATGCTTAAGCATTGATAGGACTTGTCTATGTTAGTTCATTGCTCAATTTTTGAAAAACTAATCTTAAGATGTGTATGTTGTATTTTGATTTTGGGCCAACTATGTATTATGTATGAGTTCCAATTGAACAAATAGATTACTTAGGCTTATTATGTCATTAATGATATGTTTGATGGAAGAAATACATAGTATTGAAATTAAAGATATGAGAATGATAGTCACTGATTGCAATTTGATGATATTTGATAATAAAATTGGTGAAGAATTTGATTTGGCTGTCATTTATATTTTTCAGAACAAATTTGAACCTGCGATTGCTGGACAAGAAGAAAAGTTTGATATGTATTTAAAAATCGCTCTCCAAAAAGCATTTAACAATTGGAAGACCAAATTGCATAAACACTACAAAAAATATGCAAGTGATGAAGATAGGTTAGCTAACCCACCTGAGCAGATAAGTCCTGAAGATTGGGAGTATTTATTGACATATTTTAAATCCCCCGAATTCCAGGTACCTTACCAACTTTTGAAATGAACTCTCATTATTTGCTCAATCAAATACTTATTAGTTAACTAACTTTATTATAGACTGTGAGTGCTAGAAACAAGGGAAACAGAGCGAAACAGGTTACAAAACATACTTGTGGTTGTTTATCATTTACTGAAGTAGATTACTCTGTTGTAAGTTCAATCTCTTTCTTTTATTTTGATTTATGTTTTACTTAATTTTCTATCTTTTAGTATACTACTTGTATTTTTTCATTTTACTTTGTAGACGGACCCTACAACTGGAGAATGCCCACCGTTGGAAGAGTTGTGGCAGATCAAACACACCAGAAAGACGGCAGATGGACAGTTACAGTGGTCAGATCCTGCTGCCAAAGAAGCTTATGTATGTATGGTACTATTTATTCTTGTTTTGTTCATGAATATTTGTTTTATTCCATAACTTCATACTTTTAATGCAGATGCAAATGAGGGATCTAAGTCAAACACAGGAACTACAGGGTGATGTCCAGATGACCGATGATGACATATTAACCAGTGTTTTTGGGCAGAGATCTGGATGTTAGAGGAAAGGGTTATGGAGCACAGTCTTTAAGGAAGAGAGATCGCCCTCAATCGAGTCAAACTTCAATTGATCAAGTGCGAATACAGATACAACAAGACTTTGAGAAGAAAATTCAAGAGGAGCGAGAAAAATATGAGGCAAACCTTGCTGCAGAACGTGCAAAGATGGAAGAAGAGTGTGCAACAGAGCGAGTAAAGCTAGCAAAGATGGAAGAAGACCATGCAGCAGAGCGAGCAAAGCTGGAAGAAGAGCACACGCAATGGGAACAAAGAATGGAGCAAAAAATGCAAGCTTAATTCGCTGCCATGATGAAAAACATGCAAGAAAATCCCTATCCTTAGTCTTTTCATCTGACTTGGTATTTATATATGTTGAGGACTTTGAATATTATGTATAAGATTGTGTTTTGAAGTACAATATAATTGATTTTATTAGTATAATGTATTGTTGTTGCCAATATTTAATTTTTAAGTCATTTATTTATTTGTTTATGGGATATATATTTAATGGCAAATGAATATGAATCAATTTAATTTTTTTTTTCTTAAAAAAGGGTTTCAGCGGCGACAAAAGTCGCCGTTGAAGGGGCTATCATCGGCGGCGACATTAGTCGCCACTGAAGGCTAACTCTTCGGCGGCGACATTAGTCGCCGCTGAAGGCCACAGCTTCCGTGGCGACATTTATGGCCTGTCGCCGCGGAAACTGTATTTTTAGCGGTGACCTTCCCTTGTCGCCGCCAAAGCCTTCGGCGACGGCCACATAAGTGGCGACTTTGCGGCGCCTTTTTGTCACCGCGAAAGGGTTTTAGTGGCGACGTTTTAGGCTTTTGGCAGCGACTTTTGTCGCCGCCGAAAGTCATTTTTTTTGTAGTGACTAACTCGACCCCAAAACATCATTCTACTTCAATAAACAAACGATTAACGATACATTGACCTCATTAACGAAAGGCCAATGACCACTACAGCGACCGTCAAGGACGACGACCCCTCACGTACACCTCAACAATAATGATTGGTTACCACTAAGCAATGATGATGACAATGACCGGCAATAGCAAAGATGGAGATGAGAGCGGTGACGGCATCGAAGAAGACAAGGGCAGCGAGCTGTAGGAGAGAATAGAGGGTGGGAGTCTGGTCAAATACTCTGACCTAACTCCCTTCTTCTTCTTTTTTTCCTTTTTTTTTGGATAAAACCTAACTCCCTTCTGATTCCATTTGAAGCTAATAAGGGCAACATTGTCATTTCAACATTTCATTTAATCAAATACAGGTCCCTTAGGACCTCAACTCAATTTCATCATTCATTGGGACCTGATTGTTATTTTCCCTTATATGGGACCTGATTGTAATTCTCCCATTAAGAATCTAGTATGTATATTTTGACTATTTTCTTATTTCAAAAGTAGGACACATAGCTATATATAAGAGGAGTAGATTTGACGCTCTATGTCAGATCTCCATCAAACAAAGATGGGATTCTGTGATTGGGTTGAGAGAACTGTGACTGTGCCTTTTTATGAGTGGATTGTGGCATCTTATTGGAATGAATAGAATCTGAATTAGGCTACAGAAATTCCATATAGTAAAAGGAAAGGAAAACCTTGTTAATTCGTTATTGCTTTAGGGAGGAAAGGAATAGAAATGTGGAAGAAGGGAGTGAACAAAAAAGTTTCAGGACAATTGTTACAATTTTGAGAATTAATCATTCGTACATATTTATTCACTTCATAAATACACATATAAATTTGACCAATAAACATAACTACACTTATACATTGTGCTTGCCATCCAACATACCACTCTGTTCCTTATTATAAGTCCAACTACCACAAATTTTTTGTTCCTAAATATAAGTCCAGTATGGGATCAATTAATGCTATCGTAACTAATTTACCCTTGCGTTGGAAATATGGAAGATGAGAGAGAATAGTTATAATGTATAAAATATTACTTTAATACTCATTATTAAATAAGGGTAAATTTAGAAAAATATGATAAATTTAATGCTATAACTTCCACTCCTTGATATGTGAGAAGTAATTAGGGTGGACTTATAATAAGAAACAGAGTGGTACATTAATTCCTCTATTTCTCATTTTCTCTCTCCCATCAACCGTCTCAAGACATGGAAATTAATGCATTTAATAAGACACACTAAAAAATAATATCGATGCAGATGCAGCTGTTACCTTTTTTTTTACCTAAATATAAATTTCTATTAAAAACTAAGAGCACAAATTACACTACACCAAGTTGCATCGGTGAAGGTATCCCATTTCTTAATTGAAACTAAGGGCATTCAAGTTCATTGGATTACATCATCATCTCATCAACGTCCTGCATCAACTAAGGTCACACCATTACTAAATAAGTCGCCCTAACAGTATCTTGTTTGTTGGAAAGGCATTCCAAGTGTTCTTAACGATCAAGTTAGCCACTTCATTAAGGGTTTTCTCTTTTGGTACCTCACATGTTGGAGAGGACTTCCAAATCAAAGTGTCGTATATTAAAATTTTCAAAAATTGCTTACTCTTTCCATGGGCTTTTCTTTTACTACCTCATCTATTGGAAAGGTTTTCTACAGATTCACTACTACAAAATAAGTATTCAACGTCATCATTTAACGTTTGTTATATACAAGACTAATTTTTTTTAAAAAAAAGCGGTGACAATTTTGTAAATAAACTCAAAACTGACAGGAAGCAACATCCCTTATTTGAAATAGGGGACATTCAAAAATATACGGTGACAATTTGATAAATAAATTTAAAACGTAATAGAAACAACGCCCTTATTTCAGATAAGAGACGTTGTTTCACTTATTTAATTTCTCCGAATATTTGCTTATTTTAATTTTTTATTCAAATCTAATCACATTCTCCTCCATGGCTCTCTCCATCAAACCCGACCTCTAGCCCTAATCTTCATCACTACCATTCTTCTGCTCCCTTGCACATCAAATCTCAAAGAAAACCCATCATCATCACCGGTTTGCATCTTCACCATTGCTGCTCCCTTCTCCTCTTTCTTTCTGTTCGAGCCGAGAGTAGCCGGCGATCACTGTGAGGTTAGAGAGAGATTGAAGAACGAAAGAAGGGGGTCGAAGTAGGAGGAACCCCATTCCTTGCTCTGCACCAACATCCTCTTCACCTTCGTCTTCTCTTTCTTCGATTGGCTGGAGAGTTGGCTGTTGAAGAAAGAGAGTAAGGAATGTTTCACCATCGGTTCCCTTCCACCATCACCCTCTCCTTCTACCTTCGTCCTTCTTCAACCTTTCCCTTGGTTTCTTTTATTCCAACTCCTACCCTTTGTTCCTCAGTTTAGGATCGTTTTTGAGAGACGGCTGAATGGGTTTTTGGGGTTGTTGGGAGTTTTAAACCAATTAAAAGCAAGCCTAAGCTCCGATTTGAAGCTTTTATAAAGAGATTTTGTGAACAGAGTTGAGTTGGTACGATTTCTTCCAATTTCATTTGAGGTTTTGTTCATGGTTAGGACTTCTGTAACAGAATCCGGTAAAAAGAAGGAACTTTTTAACAAAAGACATCACACTGAGAGCTGCTTTCAAAACATCCTGAGGGCATCCAGGGTTTACTATCGTATGAACCTGAAAAGGCAAGGAGAAAGCCGTGAGAAGCACATTGGGTGTGAAGTTTTTTTCTGTTCCTTGTAAAGTGTGGCTGAGTTCGAGTGCATGATTTTTGCATTTTTATTTATTATGATAATTGGAATTCTGCAGGTGGTTAGGGCTCTTGTAACACTGAATGGAGATCTTAAAAACCAGTTTTTATAAACTATTATCGGTTTTGATACACTATGCAAGGTATTTCTCCAATCATGGTTAGATGTTAAGTTTAAAAATGATTATAAGTATTAAAATGCATATGAAACTCAAATTAGCTTTGTTGACAACAATTTGCTGCCTTTTGTATTACTTGTGGAAGTAATTGCTTTTCTTTGAAATGTGGTAGATTTTGCTCTGCATTATGTGGTGTCCTATGTGTTTTATGCCACATTTTCTTTCTACATTTTAATTGAAACATAGAAAACACAGACATTGAAGCTAGTATTTTTTCATATTATAGTGCCTAATTTGGAATTGATTGGAGAGAGACATGAGCAAAAATTGAATTTTTTTAATATTAATCAGACCGTTGTGTGTTTAGGTTGTCCATTGTTGCTCACCATGTTAATGATATAATTTAATGCTCTCATTTGGGCTCTATTACTTCCCCATCCTTGAACAATAAAGAGAGGAAAAATTGCAGTATATATTGGCCATTGCAATATAGTTGATGATTCTTTCATTCTATGAAATAACGAGCAATGGAAGCAAATTATGAACTGGATAATCATGTTGGGTTTGATTTTTTGGTGTTCTAGGCTTCTTCAAGAAGCTGATGTTATGTGTATTTGCTAAGAAACTAAATTAAGAATATTGGTTGAGATGTTTACAATTTTGACATAGATAAAAAATTGGGACCCATTTATTTTTCATTCTAAATAGAGAGGCTATATGTTCATTTTGGACTTTCTTGCTGTGTTGGGTATGCTTATTAGTGGGGAGGATTTTTTGGACAATAAAGAAAAGAATTTTTCTTTCTCATGTAGATACATATGTCTAGGTTTCAAAATATCCTTTTATGTAATAACATACCTACATGTCCATGCAATTATTTGTCTAGTCTTGGTAAACAATATATACAACCCAACCATAGGTGGAAGTAATGAATGAAAAATTCTGTTTCTCTGCTATATTGATGCTGGATTTTTGTTGTTGTTACATTGAAACTAGTTGATTCGTGGACCAATATAATTTGATCGTGTTAGTCTATTCTATTCTAAAGTAATTATGGTAATGCATCAGAGTAGTTTTTAGAATAAAGGGATAGATTTTACAGATTTAAAGATGTAGATGCATATAAAGAGCAATGGGGTATTTTTGGAATATAAATGAATAACATGTAGAAGTTGTGGATATTCTTATTTGTGGGTGCTATTTATTTCTAAAGGCTGATCTTATTGGTTGGGTATGAAGGAAAGAGTTTAGCTTACCAAATCATCAAGGTGTAGGTCTTCAGTTTGGAAAGTTGGTTTACAGCGCCCAGGTGAACCCTTTCCTCCCATGTTATCACTCTCAGCATCTTTGGCAATATCATGGTTATTTGTTTTCTGAAGTTAGTTTTGCCATTGCTTGATGAATCTGTGTTAGGTTATAACGCAAGTGATTATGATTCATGTTATCATTGAAATCTTGTATGTTTTACATGGGCAAGAAGGTGGGATTACTCATGTAAGTCAGAATTCCTTGTTAATGACTTGTTCTCTTTGATAAAATCACAAAGTAATCACCAAGTAAGTAACAAATCTCTGATTTGTAATGCTTTTATATGCTTAAATAGAGGCAATTAACATGATTAAGATGCAAGTTTAGGTTTGATAATGTCAAATTGAATATCCCAAACTCTCAAGGAAAATGAGTGTAAAATTAGGAGTAATTAGCCATAATTGTAGATTAATTGTACTAATTAATTTATAGGGCTATTTGATCTTGGTTTTATCTTATTTTCACTTGCAGGGTCGCTCAGGACCAAGAGATCGGACTCGGGACGAAGAAAAAAAGGCCAAACAAGAGGCAGAATTGAAGCCGCGGTGAGAAGACGGCGAAATGCACCCAAAAGAGGCAGAAAGGAATGGTACTCGTCGTGGCTTCGCCGAGGCAGGGTCACGACGAGGAAGCCCCAATTTTGACAGAGAAACATGCTCCTCACCGCGGCGAATGGACGTGTTCTGTAGAATTTTCAGTTGCGTTTTTTGGGCCTGAATTGGATCTAACTCATTACCCACTCACTTAACCCGACTGGGGAGACATAAAACACGAAACTAAGACCCCATTAGGGCAGATTTGGTTCACTCACACACCCTCCAAGCCCTAGCTCTCTCTTCTCCATCTTCATCTTTCTTCCTTCCACCCATGGCTTCCACACCTTCCTCTCTTCTTGTGGTTCTTCCATGGAGAGTAGCAGCTAGGCTCCACCATTCTTGGTGGTGGGAGCCAAGGGATGAGCTTGAAGCTTGAATAGGGGAGTTTTTCTAGTTCTAATCCTTCCTCCATTTGTTGTATCTATGCTTTTCTAGGGGCTAGGGTTGCATTTATGGCATTTGGTGGAATGTATTAATTGCATTTGGTTGAAGTGCATTTATAGCACGTGGTTGAGTGCATTTATGTCATTAGGGTTAGAAACTATGTTTATGTTATTTCCTTCTTGTATAATGCTTGACATTGCTACTTATTAACTTTGAGTTTAATAAAATTTATGGGTTCATAGTTTTGTTATTCTCTTTGTGAAAATTTTGTGCTAATGTAAGGTGGCTTGGTTAGTGGATTAAGAGTGTTAAGTTATTTGCTTGAGGGAGATGGCATAAGAATTAATTCGTTGTGTTGAGACATTAGGCAAACACTCTTTAGGTCCTAATTTATTGTATGGGTGACCATCAATGGATTAAGGTTTAAAGAGAAATTTAGAGCAATTATGGGGTGGCCCAAATTGTGGATTTAAAGTCTTGCATAATCAATTATTTCTTGATTTGGAACTTAATCAACTTGGGTTAAATTAAGTAATGTGCGGGGTTCCGGCATTAATTAAGTTAACCTAAGCCTAACCTAGAGGGGTTCCTCTAGGGCTCTTTAGAAATCAATTAAACTCCCTAAAAATCTTTAGAAGCAATGATTCCCGAAGCTCTCTTTCATCAAGAATGATCTTTATCCCATTTTCATCCAAATCTCACTTTTAATTCCCACCTTTTACTTTACCTTTTGCACATACCAACTTCACACTAAAACCAAACAAAAATGCTTTTTACCTGCTTTTTTAAGTTTACATATTAGCTATTAGGAATCATATTACACTAGGCTCCTTGAGATCGACACCCAGGGTTAGCTTCCATTATCCCCTCGGGTTTAATTTCTTGGAGAGCGGACTCGAGGCGGCATTGCTCTGACATAACCCAATGGTTAGGTGCTCTTCAAGTGGCGTCATTGCTGGGGATTCAAGTAATTGGTTCCCTAGTAGCCGGTTGTCAAACTTGCTTTGGCCGGGTCTCACTTTTAGTTGCATCTTAGTTTATTTTTCATCTTTGCATATCATATTTTGAATACCTCTGACAACTGGTATAGATGCTTACTCTTTGCATTTTCTTGGTTCATTGGCTCACTCTTGTGCTTGGTTGCTTTAGTGGTAGTTTTATTGCACTAATTGTGAATGATGTCCTTTACTGGATATTGAGTGTATGAATCTATCCCCCAAGTCACATTCTTGTTGCTTGAAGTTTACTTGTGCATAACATGCTTGCTTTGACTAATTTGCACTTGTTTGAAGTAGTATATCACATTTTCACTCAACTTGTGCTAGTTTCTGAAAAATTCTGCAGGTTGCCTTTTGTTCAGTGGCAGAATCAGCCACTCCTGACCGTGTACTCGCCCCTCGGCGAGCTACTTTCTGATTCCTCGCCGTCACCTCGCCGTGGCGAAGGGACGACGATCCACCTGAGTCAGCCCCTGTTTTTGCTGACTTTCGCTATTCTCTGATCATTCTTACTACATATACACACCATACCCATACCATATTCATACATATTCACTACATACACACTTCATACACTTCCATACATCACATACCATTGACTCTCACTTGACTTGTGTACACTCTAAGTCTTAGTTGCTGCTGATAGTCCACTTGTTGTCTGTGCCTTGTGTGACTCAACTTTGACTTGCTTTTGATTTCTTCTACTTGTTTATATCTCATTGTGCATGCCTAGAGGGAGAGGTAGAAGGAGAAGAGGATCAAACCTTCCATCCTTAAACCTTGGGATTGAGCCACACTTTAGCCAACTTAGGAGAGCCAATCAAGGTGGTCCCTCTAGCCCTATATTAGAGGAGTGTTCGTCTAGGGAGTCTAGCGGTTCCTCTCATTCAGACACTGAAAATTCTATTTGTATAGAAATACCTCTAGACATCCCACCCATAGCCCACAGACCACCACCCAATGGTAATAATGGAAACAATGGTGAGGGTGAGGGAGTAGGAAACAGTGAAATCCCTAGGAGGCGCAGTATTAAGGAAGTCACCTCGAGTGGTGTCACATACGACCCATTCCAAACTGCATATCATGCTTTAAATGCTGATTTTGAGATAAAAGAACCGCTAATTGCAGCGTTGCCTCATTTTGCAGGATTGGAAGGGGAGGATGCATATGGTCATCTATATGGGGTCTACCTTACTTGCACAAGCATAAAACCAGCTGGGGCAAATATTGATGATGTACAGTTGAAAGTCTTTCACTTGTCACTGGATGGAAAAGCCAAAGAGTGGTTTAGACTCCTACCAAGACATGATGAGAATGCCCTCACTTCTTGGGCCAATTTGAGGAGGGCATTTCTGGAGCATTACTTCCCGGATGTTAAGACCGAGGATTTGAAGAAGGACATTTATTCCATTAGGCAAGATCCGTCTGAAAGCTTTTATGAGTATTGGTGCAGTTTCCAAGAGTTATTAGCCAAGTGCCCCCACTACCAGATCATTGATGAACAGTTGATTCAATACTTCCATAAGGGGCTCTTGCCTAATGAGAGAGGCATTATGGATGCTAGTGCAGGTGGTTCTTTGGAAGATCTACCCGCTGAGGAAGCTTGGGCTATGATTAAACTGAGAGCCAAAAACACCCAACAATACAATAGAAGAGGTTCTAAAGGGGTGTTTGAGTTGAGCTCCAACCCACAACAAACAAGGAGGATGGATTCTTTAGAGGCCAAGGTGGATACTTTGAGTTCCCAACTTCTCAACTTGCCTTCATTACTTCAGAGTTGAGGAACCTTAGCATGCAATAATGTGCTCCCACTTCCTCTACCTCCAAGGGCTTAGTTGCACCAAGTTGTGAGCATTGTGGTTCAGTGATGCATATTAGTAGCCTTTATCCTAATGAGCCAGCGGATGTCAATGCTATGTACCAGGGGAGGTCCAGCTCTAATCCCAACCAAAAATGGGATCCTGATAACCTTCGGAAATTCATGTCATTTGAGCATATTTTCCTTGAGTTTTATTTAATCATTGATAAATTTTGGATACTCAAGATAGGAAAATGTTCATTTGATTTTTGGTTGCACATCATTGTATATTTATGTAGATTTTGATTATTTTTGTAGTTAATTTCTTTTGTTGTTTTATGTAATTTTTGTAGGAATAATTTGATGCAATAAACAAGATATTTTAGCCCTCCACCAAGCTCCCAATTGAATAAAAATAAGAAGAAGCTAGAGCAGCCCAAGGAATAAAGAAAATAAAGACAAGAAACAAGAGCAAAATACCAGAATAAAGGAGACTTCGCCGTGGGTTCGCCACGGCGAAAGTCACGGCGAAGTACATAAGCCTCTGCCCTATTTTTGGCCAACTCACCGTCAGCTTGCCGCGGCGAAAGCCACGGTGAGCGACAATTGTTTCTGTCATTTTTTGGACTTCGCCGTGGGCTCGCCGCGGCGAGACCCATGGCGAACTTCGCGTTTTGCTGCGTTTTGGACAGAACAGACGCGTTTTGAAGGAAATAAAAGCTAGGGCTTCAAGCTTATTCCTCATTCTTCGACTTCTGGGCATTCTTGGGGGTGTTTTGCTTTGCTAGGGCATGGAGTTTGGGGGGGGATTGAGCTTGGGCTTAGAGCTTCGAAGAGATTTGGGCTTCCTCTCTTGGTTTATCTCTTCCATCTTCATTCTCTTCCCTTGTTCTGTTTTGTGATGTTGTATATATATGCTCCCATGGAGTTGTAGAACATGAGTAGCTAAAATACTTGTATTCTAGGATTATTTTGAACCCTTGTATGGATTGATTCTTGATTCCTCCTCTTATGTTGTGATTAATGATATCTATGTGCTTATTTTACTCTGTTCCTAATGCTTCTAAGTGCTTGATCACCATTTAGATGTTGGGTTCACTTGATTGATGCTTGAGAGGGCTAGATTGAGTGTAGAACTTGGGTAAAGTAGTGCAAGAACCGGAAGTTTGCATGATGAATGGATGGTTTTGTTGGTAAGATAGAGATATACTTGCTAGCCTTGCATAGTCACATTAGGGTTGGAGCTTGATAATTGGGTTTTATTAAATTGTAACAAGAGATTGTGCAATTAATAAGGCTAAACACTTGTTCTTGACTTGAGAGAGCTTTTATAAGTACTCTATGAACCCTAGTTTAGCACTTGGTTTCGTTGAGAGCTTCTTTGAGGGGAGGTTAATTGAGTTTTAAGAAGTACAAAGGGGGATAGATAATCTTAGGACCTATTTTATCCTTGAAGTTAGAGAATCACTTGTTTATAGTTTTATTTTCATTTAGCATAGGTTTATTTTCATTGTTAATATCCAATCTCAACATTTGTGTCACTCAAATTGGGCGAGAGTGTGATAATCATTGTTTGACCGGGTTTTGGACAAATCCTCGTGGGAACGATACTTCACTCATCACTTTATTACTTGGCGCGACCCGTGCACTTGCGGCGTAGGGCGAACAGATCCCCATAGCAATACCTACAATGAAGGGTGGAGGCCACACCCTAACTTCCGGTGGAGAGACAACAACAATAATTCCATGACCAATTACAAGGGCCAATCTTCTTCTTCCCCAAGGTCCTTAGTTCCCCAAGATCCACCAAGAGGGGATGATTCATGTGATAGAATTCTCAAGAGCATACAAAGGATGCATGAGGATATGAATGCTCGCAACGATGCGAGGTTTGCATCTCTTGATTCTAAGATGGAGCAATGGGAAACCAGAACTACAAACCTTCAATCCTTTGTGACCCAATTGTCGGATGGTTTGAGTGACAAGCAAGCAAGGACAAGTGGAGCTTCTCCCTCTAATACTGTGATTAACCCAAAGTCCCTTAATGCCATCACCTTGAGAAGTGGCAATAAAGTCAAATTCCAAGGCCTTGAGGGTGATGAGTCTGATGTTGATGAAGAAATTGTCTGTGATAGACCACCTTTGGGTATGGGAGAGTGTTTCAACTCCAAGACCATTGAGGAGAGCTCTTTGCCTATGCCGACCCCTTCGGTCCAAAGTGAAAGCAAAGAAGAGAGAAAGCTCTTAGCTACCCCACCTTCTACAAGAAGAAAAAAAGGAGTTCACTTTGCCACACATGATTCACCCAACCAAGAGCCACAACAAAAAGGTAAAGAGGTAAAAGTTTCTGACCTTCCTTTTCCTCATTCATACTTGGCTAGTATAAAGGTTGCGGATGATAAATGTGATAAAGAAATGTTTAACATCTTTAGCAAAGTAGAAGTGAATTTGCCTCTCCTTGATTTGATAAAGAAAATGCCTAAGTCGGCAAAGTTTTTAAAAGATTTGTGCACCAACAAGAGGAAATACAAGCATAGTGAAAGAATCCAACTGGGGTCTAATGTTAGTGCTTTGTTTAAACCACAATTACCTTTGAAATGCAAAGACCCGGGTTCTTACACTATCCCTTGTATAATAGGCAAGACCACTATTTCCAATGCTTTACTAGATCTCGGTGCTGCTATCAATGTTATGCCTACCTCTATTTTTGAGTCATTGGGTAACCAATCCATTTAGGATACAAGTGTGGTTCTCCAACTTGCAGACCGAACGATTAGGTATCCAAAGGGCATTTTGGAAGATATTTTGGTGCAAGTAAAATGCCTTGTTTTTCCGGCCGATTTCTATGTCCTAGACATGACTAGTGACAACCCTAGTGATAGTACTTTGATTCTTGGCCGACCCTTCCTTAGGACGGCCGAAACCATCATTGATATGAAACAAGGTACAATCACTATGGGAGCTGGTGACCAATGGGTCAAATTTCTGTTTTCTGAGACCATGCACAATGCTAGTGATGACTGCACTTACCTAGGCATTAGTGCAATTTCTTGTGTGGATGATGAGATTGATGAGCTTTGTGATTCTATATGGTTTGATTCGATTGAGCATGTTGAGCCATTCCCCATCATTTCTCCCTCTCATACATCTTTATGTTGTGCATGTGTTGGTGATGTGAAATGTGTTGATTGCATTGAGATCGATGATTATCTTTCCACCTCACATGATTTGGAAGAGTTTACATGCTTAGTTGATACTTTATCTGCTCACCCCATACCCAGTGGTCTTGGGAAAGTTTCTTCTGATTATGATGCACGTCCTATTAACCACATAGACACTGATGTCCAAGCTACACTGGTAGCTTTGTCTATGGTGGATACTTGCTTACCCTTGGGAAGTGGAGAAGTTACTGCATGTGTAGATACACCCATATCTCCTTCCCCACTTTGTAATGACACAATTCTGCCACTTGCTGCACTTGAGCTTCAAGAATTGGTACCATCTGTGGTAAAACCCCCAATTGTGGATCTCAAACCCTTACCTCCTAACTTGAAATATGCATTTCTTGCTGATTCTGATAAATTGCCTGTGATTATTTCAAGTGCTTTGTCTGATGTTGAGGAGGGTAGACTTGTTTCTCTTC
Organism: Mimosa bimucronata; assembly: GCA_037074515.1. NCBI lineage: Eukaryota > Viridiplantae > Streptophyta > Magnoliopsida > Fabales > Fabaceae > Mimosa > Mimosa bimucronata. The sequence continues at coordinate 28,098,051 of CM073445.1, read as the reverse complement.
TTAGGTCTTATAGGGGTGCAATTGGGTGGTCTCTTACTGACATTCCAGGGATCAATCCCTCGGTTTGTACACATAGAATCCTCTTGGAGGAGGGTTCTAAGCCTATTCGGCAACCACAGAGGAGACTGAATTCTCTCATTCTTGATGTTTTGAGGAAAGAAATAGTTAAGCTCTTGAGTGCTGGGATCATTTATCCCATTTCTGATAGCGAGTGGGTGTCACCGGTACAAGTAGTACCGAAGAAGAGTGAAATTACCGTTGTCCGGAGTGACAATGATGAGCTTATCCCCACTAGAGTCCAGAATTCTTGGAGAGCGTGTATAGATTATAGGAAGCTTAATTCCTCGATTAGAAATGACCACTTTCCCTTGCCTTTTATTGATCAAATGCTTGAGAGAATTTCTGGCAAGTCTCACTACTGCTTTCTTGATGGTTTCTCCGGGTACTTCCAAGTACCAATTGCACTGGAGGACCAAGAAAAAACCACCTTCACATGTCCTTTTGGTACCTTTGTTTACCATAGGATGCCTTTTGGACTTTGTAATGCTCCCGATACTTTTCAAAGATGTATGATGTCTATTTTTAGCTATTTGTTGGAGCATAACATGGAGGTGTTTATGGATGATTTCACTGTTTATGGTTTTAGCTTTGATGAATGCCTCTCTAGTTTAGAACTTGTTTTGAAAAGATGTTTGGAAAAGAATTTGGTTTTGAACTATGAGAAGTGTCATTTCATGGTGGATAGTGGCATTGTTTTAGGTCACTTGATCTCCCAAAAGGGATTGAAGTTGACAAAGCTAAAATTGAAGTTATTGCATCTTTGCCCTATCCCACCAATTTGAAAGAAGTTAGATAATTTCTTGGGCATGCGGGGTTTTATAGGCGTTTCATCGCTAATTTTTCAAAAATTGCCTTACCCCTTTCGTCTTTGCTTAAAAAGGACTCTGATTTTGTGTTTAATGATAAATGCAAGCATGCCTTTGACACTTTGAAATCTTCCTTGATTTCTCCTCCCATCATTAGTGGATCGAATTGGCAATTGCTCTTTGAGCTTTCATGTGATGCATCTAATTTTGTGGTAGGAGCTATGCTTGGTCAGAGAGTTGACAAGGTCCCTAGGGTTATTGCATATGCATCTAGGACACTTGATTCCGCACAAGTTAATTACACCACTACTGAAAAAGAGTTGTTTGCTGTGATTTTTGCACTTGACAAGTTTAGACAATATTTGATAAACTCTTCTGTGGTAGTATACACTAACATGCAGCTGTGCGGTACTTGTTTCAAAAGCCCCAGTCTAAGGCTAGACTGCTGAGATGGGCTATTCTGATGCAAGAATTTGATGTGAGGATCAAGGATCGGGCTGGAGCTGAAAATCGTGTGGCCGATCATTTAAGCCGCTTGCCTCTCGACACAAGGGGAGTTGATTCTTCTGATCTTTACATTGATTCTTTTCCTGACTCTGCTTTATTTACCTTGGCCACTGTTGAGCCTTGGTATGCCCATATTGTGAACTACCTAACTGCTAATGTGGTTCCCTCTTCCTTGTCTCATTTTCAGGTCAACAAATTGAAGAGGGAGGCCAAGTACTACATCTGGGATCCACCCACTCTATGGCACATTTGTAGTGACCAGATCATCCGCCGCTGTGTTCCAAATGATGAGATTTACTCTATCCTTACTCATGCTCATTTTTTATCTTGTGGTGGCTATTTTAGTGCCAAAAAGACTACTAGGAGAGTATTGGAGTGTGGATTTTTCTGGCCTACTTTGTTTAGAGATGCATTTATTTATTGTAAGTCTTGTGAGAAATGTCAATAGTTTGGGAGTTGGGGTAAGAGGCATGAAATGCCTTTGAGACCCATGCACTTTTGTGAGGTTTTTGATGTTTGGGGCATTGATTTTATGGGACCCTTTCCCCCTTCCTGTGGTTTCTCTTACATTTTACTTGCAGTAGATTATGTGTCTAGATGGGTTGAGGCAATCCCAACTAGGAAAGATGATGCCGCTACTGTTTCTAGATTTTTATGTTCTTATATCTTTTGCAGGTACGGTATTCCTAGAGCCATCATCAGCGATTAGGGTACACATTTCTGCAACCGGATCATCCAGTCCCTTCTTGCCAAGTATAGCGTCACTCACAAAGTTGCTACACCCTACCATCCACAGACCAATGGATTAGCTGAAGTTTCCAATCAGGAGGTGAAGCACATTCTTGAAAAGATAGTGAAGCTACTACGCAAGGACTGGAGTGATCGCTTGGAAGAAGCTCTTTGGGCATACAGGACAGCCTACAAGACACCTATTGGCACATCACCCTTTAGAGTCGTCTATGGGAAGTCTTGCCACCTACCTATGGAGTTGGAGCATAAATCATATTGGGCTATTAAAGCTTGCAATGCCAATTTGGAGTCTTGCTTGACCAATCGGATGATGCAACTCCAAGAGCCTGAGGAATTACAGTTGCACGCCTATGAAAATGGGCTTATCTACAAGGATCGGTTAAAGATGATACATGATAAGCATATCATGAAGAAGGACTTTAAGGAAGGGGATAAGGTGATGATGTTTAAGGCGAGACTCAAGATCCTACCTAGCAAATTCAAGTCTAGGTGGGAGGGTCCATATCAAGTTGTTCAAGCCTACCCCTATAGTGCATTTGAGCTCCTAGATGGCGCTACCGGATCAAAGTTCAAAGTCAATGGCCATTTGCTCAAGCACTACCACAAACCATCTCAACCACTTTAATCATGAGGTTGTTCCTTTCCTCTTTACTTGCTCCTTTGCTTTGTAATTGACATATGTTTTTGAGCTAAGTGTGGGGAAGGGAACTTACCAGTAGAAAAAAGTAGTTGTAGTTGCTTTTAAATTCTTAGGCTTAGTAATAAAAGCTTCTTGCTCACCACACTTGATTTCGACATGCTTTAAAAATTTCATTGGTATAACATTTTGACTCACTCTTGCCTCTCCCTATTTTTCTTTTAGTGATTGATGACGTGTTGTGCTTCAATCTTAAATTGGACTTCACAACTTTCCACTTCACCCAAGAGTTGAGTTGGATTTGATATTTCCATATTTTTGCTACATTGAGGACAATGCAAGAATTAAGTGTGGGGGAGGGATGTGTGTTGTAATGAGTGAAGTGGGTAGAAAATCAGTGCATCTTGGTTATGTTTTTAACTTCAAAAAGTTGGAAAAATTTGAAAATTTCTAACCTTTCCTCACTTCCACTTTTGTTTCTCCTTGGACTTGATATGAAATTTTTGGACTTGTTTTGGCAATTATGGGAATTCCTTCATGCTTTTGGATATGTTGTTGATGCTATTGATTGATCTTCTTGATTGGCAACTTTGTTGATTGGAATTGATGCTTTATGGTTGAATCTTGGGTGTAGTTGATCTTTGTTTATGAGTTTAGGAGAATTAGCCATGTTGTGAGGTTTATTTGAGCCTATATGTTCATTCTTGTGTGATATCCACTTGGTTGCCATTCTCTAGAACTTGTTTGCATTCTTGATCAAAACTTGTTGCATTTAGTGTAATGAAGCATGATAAAGGCAGTTATTTCATACCCTCACATTCCCAAACACAAACCCCAAACACTTCTTCCATTTGTCACCCCATTTGAGCTCTTCACTTGATGTTTTGTATAAATTGCCAATATGTGTAAAGTTGCATCATTGCCTCACTGTTTTGTTTGTATATAAGCATGCCATTTATAGAGAAAAACAAAAATAAAAAAAGAAGAGAAGTGTGAAAAAGAAAAAGAAAAAGTGAAAAATCAAAAAGTTGCAAAAAGCGAAAAATAAGGCATGTGTGGTTTTAGCAAGTTGCAAATTAGTAATTTGAGTTGAATTAGGCATTCAAGCATGCACAACATCATATTTCTTTCATTTCACCGTACCATGAAACCCATTCCATCATCACAACCCCAAAAGACCTTTTGATGCACTACACTTCTTGTTTTTAAGTGAAGATCTTAGAATCCTTACAAGCCTATGGTAGAGTAGTGTGCTTCTAAGTGGATCTTGAGAGTAGAAAATGAACCAAAAATGGTGAGAAGAACGAAACACTTATCCTTGAGTGACCTTCTCCTTTGCTCATCCTCATTGCATTCACTGCATTCATGGCTGGCCCTTTAACATCATTCCATTCTTCATTGCTTGTTGGTTAGGGGGTTCTCGATTTGCATTAGCTCATATTCAATTAGCATGTTGAAGTTCTCATTTATGCCTTAATTACCATTGAGCTTAAGCGTTAAAATTTGTCTTTGTCCAGGAGTACAAAGGTTTAAGTGTGGGGGAGTTGACAAATCTCTGATCTGTAATGCTTTTATATGCTTAAATTGAGGCAATTAACATGATTAAGATGCAAGTTTAGGTCTGATAATGTCAAATTGAATATCCCAAACTCTCAAGGAAAATAAGTGTAAAATTAGGAGTAATTAGCCATAATTATATATTAATTGTACTAATTAATTTATAGGGCTATTTGATCTTGGTTTTATCTTATTTTCACTTGCAGGGTCACTCAGGACCAAGAGATCGGACCCGAGACGAAGAAAAAAAGGCCAAATAAGAGGCAGAACTGAAGGCCCCTCGCCGCAGCTTCGCCTCGGCGAGTGATTTGAACCTCTCCTAATACGCCTTGGGGTTCAAATGCAAAATTTAATTAACCAAGGATTGCACTAGTGGTGCTTTCCCGGATCGTCTCTCAAGGAGCCTAATGAACTAACCTAGGAAACTAAATGCATGAAAAGCTATAAAGTCGGGGGTTTTGAGATTTTAATTAAGGAAACTAAACTAGATTCTTTTTGGGATTTTTGTTATTAAAGAAAGCAATTAAAATGGATTTGTGAAAACTATTGAGATGAACATGGGTCTCTTGATGAATTGGGCAACCTTCCTAGCTTCTAAAATGATATGGGAGTTTTTAAACTAAGTTCTAATGCAAAACCTAAGGCAATCGCACTTAGTCCAATTAACCTACTTAATCAACTAACGTGGCGCATCACTCATTTAATTAATTAAATAGGCAATTGTTAAGTTTCAACTTGGTAGTGAAGATTCATGATAAACATGCAAGGAGACTCTCGTTAGAAGTAAATCAAACCATCTAACGTTGGACCTAGTGTCTAAACACACATACAATCGCACATGCATTCCACAGATTCTATAAAGCCAAAGGGAATATAAATGAAGCATATCCATTGCATAATATCAAGAAAACAACACTTAGGTTCATACATATAAAAGACATCTCTTAATTACATGCATGACCATTTAAACAAAAGATCAAACAATGAAGCACACTTGTTCCAAGACCCATTACATATAACAAAAGGGATTGAAATATATAATAAGACTTAGACAAGAGAAACTAAATAACTCTCCATTAGAAACGTTGAAGCTCCGGTTGCCTTCCTCCATCAAGATCCCCATGAAGGTGCCTAGCCACTCATGCTCTCGATCAACATTGACTGGATTTTGGAATTGGAAGCCATGAGAGTGTAGTGGAAGATGATTTTCGTGCAAGGTGGAGAAGAGAGGAGAGGATGATGAAAATTTGAGAGAAGAGTGAGTGAGAGTGGCATAAATTTCGTTGGTCTTCCTTATATAGAGCAAGAGGCAACTTAAATCCTTCCAAATGGGCCTAGATGTCCTATTCTTTTTAGCATTAACAAATAGGAAAGATTTGGGGAAAGAATTAAGAGAGAATGGGTGATAAATATGTAAATTCGGATTCCCCCTTCTATGGCACAAGAAACCACTCAAAAACTATCCAAAATGGCCTCCAGTTGCCTAATTTGGCCTCCCATAACATATAGGAAAGATTTGGGGAAGAACCAAGTACTCTCCCTCAAGAAATCTAGCCAAAATAGGAAGTTGTGATTAGAATAATCAATTAGGAAACTTCTTATCCTCAATCAAGCCTAGGGTTGCCTATTCTTGAAGAAATAACAAAAAGGAAATATTTTAGGCAAACCCAATCAACCAATCCAATAGGAAATTTCCTATTTTGCAAAATTTCCCTTTTTTGTAGAAGTTTCCTATTTTGTTTTCTTCTTGCTTTGACCTTAATTCTTTGCACCTACAATGGAAATTTTAAGCACATGTGAAGTATTTCAAATCCATAAAAAATAAATGCATGAGTTATAATGAAAATGCAATTAATTCTCTAATCTTGGACCCTAAGCATAAAAATGCCTAAATCCCCATTTAATAACCTAGAACAAATGCTAATTTCCTATAATTAGTGGATAAAAATATGTAATAATCAATTGCAATCAGCGAGCATACGGCGAAATGCACCCAAAAGAGGCAGAAAGGAATGGTACTCGTCGTGGCTTCGCCGCGGCAAGCTCACCGCGAGGAAGCCCCAATTTTGGCAGAGAAAGATGCTCCTCACCGCGGCGAAGAGGATGGCGAACGGACGTTTTCTGCAGAATTTTCAGTCACGTTTTTTGGGCCTGAATTGGATCTAACTCATTACCCACTCACTTGACCCGACTGGGGAGACATAAGACACGAAACTTAGACCCTATTAGGGCATATTTGGTTCACTCACACACCCTCCAAGCCCTAGCTCTCTCTTCTCCATCTTCATCTTTCTTCCTTCCACCCATGGCTTCCACACCTTCCTCTCTTCTTGTGGTTCTTCCATGGAGAGTAGCAGCTAGGCTCCACCATTCTTGGTGGTGGGAGCCAAGGGATGAGCTTGAAGCTTGAATAGGGGAGTTTTTCTAGTTCTAATCCTTCCTCCATTTGTTGTATTTATGCTTTTCTAGGGTTCTAGGGTTGCATTTATGGCATTTGATGGAATGTATTAATTGCATTTGGTTGAAGTGCATTTATGGCACTTGGTTGAGTGCATTTATATCATTAGGGTTAGAAACTATGTTTATGTTATTTCCTTCTTGTATAATGCTTGACATTACTACTTATTAACTTTGAGTTTAATAAAATTTATGGGTTCATAGTTTTGTTATTCTCTTTGTGAAAATTTTGTGCTAATGCAAGGTGGCTTGGTTAGTGGATTAAGAGTGTTAAGTTATTTGCTTGAGGGAGATGGCATAAGAATTAATTGGTTGTGTTGAGACATTGGGCAAACACTCTTTAGGTCCTAATTTATTGTATGGGTGGCCATCAATGGATTAGGGTTTAGAGAGAAATTTAGAGCAATTATGGGGTGGCCCAAATTGTGGATTTAAAGTCTTGCATAATCAATTATTTCTTGATTTAGAACTTAATCAACTTGGGTTAAATTAAGTAATGTGCGGGGTTCCGGCATTAATTAAGTTAACCTAAGCCTAGCCTAGAGGGGTTCCTCTAGGGCTCTTTAGAAATCAATTAAACTCCCTAAAAATCTTTCGAAGCAATGATTCCCGAAGCTCTCATTCATCAAGAATGATCTTTATCCCATTTTCATCCAAATCTCACTTTTAATTCCCACCTTTTACTTTACCTTTTGCACATACCAACTTCACACTAAAACCAAATAAAAATGCTTTTTACCCGCTTTTTTAAGTTTACATATTAGTTATTAGGAATCATATTACACTAGGCTCCTTGAGATCGACACCCAGGGTTAGCTTCCACTATCCCCTCGGGTTTAATTTCTTGGAGAACGGACTCAAGACGGCACTGCTCTGACATAACCCAACGGTTAGGTGTTCTTCAGTAAGCAAAAGCTTGCCCCTCATTCAGGTCCAGTTCGCTGGAGATGGATGAAATAATCCATGGAATGTTTGTTAATGTGTTTCTAAGATGTATTTGCTTTGAGAACAATCCTGCTACTGTTAGCTTTTGAATAAACCTTAAAAGGTGAATTCCAATCATCATTAATTTAGAGGGAAAGCATAGAATGTACTTGCTTTAATTTTGTTTTCAGACCATTATGTAAATTCTAACCTTCATTATGGTCAAATAAGGAAAGTATTTTTCTCAAGTTAACATTACCTTAAGTAAATATGCTGTGAGCCTGACATTTTAAATTTCGGAAAAGCTTTGCGATATTTAAAAGCATTTTCTGGAAAATTTTCCCTTTCAATGTTAACTCCAACCTGTGGTTTAATAATGTAGTAGAAGAAGCACTGAAGAAAAAGGCTGAAAAACTTGTGATTTGTCAAAGTGACAACACTCAGGGAGACTTTCAATATGGTTAATTATCAACATTTTTTTTGCTAGTGATTAATTAATTATCAATATGATTAATTATCAATATAGAGACATCTTTTACATACATATGCCTATACTGTTTTCTTTCATCAATCAGGTCGTTTTCTTGCTGAGCTGACAAAGCGTTTTCTTACGTTGATGCAAGTAAATATCAGGTGCTTTCTTGACTCCATGTATATTTTGTATGTTTTTTTAAAATGGATTCTATAGAGTTAATTCATACACTAACCACCAAATATCTTGGACTAGTTTCGTGATCTAACTCTGTTGCTATGATGTTTTCCACTGGTTAAGTTTTTATTGTTGAGTGGATATATAACAATTCTAACAAATCATTATTCATGCTTCAAAAATTTATGATTATGAAAAGAATAAATTTGCAGCCAGGCATTCTTTGGTTGTTTTCACTACATTAGAACAATATAATCTATTGTTCACTGCACATATATAAAAATTTCCAGTTTCTTGCTTTTGCCTTTGGTATACCTATTATCCTCTGGTATGGGTACTGATGTTTATTAATGTAACACCTAATATTTTAATACTATACTATAGCATTCTAATGATTTTATAACCACTTGTTTAAAGTCAGAAACCCAAAAATATGAAAAATTTAAAACTTTTTCTTTTCAATCAATATTCCAACTTTAATTCTATTGGAATGGGTTTTTTTGGCAACTTGGAATAACTTAAAGCTTTAAAATACAGTGATAACTAAAGTAATTAAAATAACTTAAGTCTACTTAATGTAACTACTCTTTTCTAATAGGGCTTAGAGAGTTAAAATCCCTTTATATTATATATATATATATTTCCTTGATTATATATTATTTAGCTATCTACATTAGCAAGTTATCTTGGGGGATAACCCTCTTAGTTTATTAGTGATATATATATATACATATATATTTATATACATACTTATATCCAATTTTATATTAACTACTAAATAGGCTTTAAGTTTGTTTTGTCTTCTCTAAATGACTGGTTACCAAAATATCTAACTACGGTAGTACAACAACATAGCAGGCATCCCTGCTTCTTTATATTACCTTCCCCAAAAACTCATCTTGCCTCCAACTTATCTGGAATAGCAATTTTTAACGCAGTTTATCTCATTAACCGTTATTTTCATGAGTGCACTGACATGTATATCTTTTATAAACCTTTACAATTAATGATAATTCTTATCCTATTAACCTCTGTGCCATAAGCACCTACAAACCAGTGATAACAATATATTCGTTACCAGTGGAGGCTCTACCTGCACGATTTACTCATTATAACATTTAAAGTTACAACTAAATTGAGCTAGCAAAGGGATAGCAAACCACCTAAGCCTTGGAGTACTCCACATGAAAGGAATAAGAACTTATCAATTTAAATGCAACAGATATTATAAAATTATACATGTATTTTAATTGTTACTGAAATAAATTGCTACCTGAACTTCAAACTTAAGCCTTTGCTGGCTCCTGCTGTTCCAGATGCTTTGGCATACTAATCTTACTATCTTTACCTATATTTCCAAGTAATATATGGATAATAACTTAATACCTATGCTTATAAATTTTTATTCAGCATCTCTCATGATCGTATAGTGTTACCTTTATCTCTACCCTTCCCATTTCAAATACATGATTAAATCCTAATCTCTGATTTAATTATTAATCACACAACTATCAACAGGCATTTTACAATCATCAAATAATACACACATCTACTAACACAATCATAAAAATGTCCTAATTACTTTAAATCAAACTTACATCACAATAACTTTCTTTTAATGAACTTATATTTAAATCTCTTATTGTTAATAAAGAAAACCAATTATTCTATTTAATTCTTTAGACAACAACATCATATGACTTTCTAGTTCTAAATATCATATCGATAAGTTCCTGTAAGACATTTCTTTAAAAGACCATGCACATACTGGCACTTGGAAGATTTCAACATAATTCAAACAGTCAAATCTTTAATTTAAACTATTATTAATTACGTCTTAAGTTCATTTGCATTCTCTTAATATCCTTTACGGAGCTTAACTACCATTGACATTGTTTAAGAAATTCTCAATTTTGAATTAATAAATACCTCGAAAACATTTCTGTAATCTATCAAACAATTCAAATCCTATTCATAAGCTTTCATGAACACTATAATTGCTTACGTTCACTAACATCTTCAAATTTTACATAGTATATTTGGCTTCAATTGAACACCTTAATACATGCTCAACATCTAAGTAATTCCAAACTTCACATATGTAATTAGAAAATAGTTCATAGTAATTAAATCCATTCTTTGAAAGTTTTAAACACTTGATTTGCATTTTAGGTCCTTAAAACAAAAACTATGGCCAGATATTAGCCTTCAACGCATCTACACAATAGCATTCATCATATAAAACACGAGGTATAAGCCTTATCTTGTATTTACTTAGATAAAATTACAACCAAAGTACAATCAAGGTTCATTAGAAACCCGTAAAATACATATGCATATCTATTACCTACTATATACATTATTCCCTCCAAAGATTTAGACCATTCCATTTATTTTCACTTGTAACTCTTTCATCCAGCATTAATATTATATATTTATATATATATATATATATATTTACATTCATTGAAAAGTCCCCATGTGGGGTTTAATCATCTAAAGTACTTGTGTGGACTTTGAAAGCATTAAACAACAAGTCTTTAACAAATGCTAGGCCTTAAGGTTCGAATACCTTGACTTAAGTGGGATTAATTGTTCTTTGGCATTTACTACCTATATATATATATATACATATATATAAATATATTTTTAGTAAACTAACAAATATATAATCAGTTTTAGCTTTAAAAACCCAAGCACCAAAAAAAAAACAATGACAAAAACAGAAACATCTATACTTTCTTTAACTTTTCCATATGCTATGATTTTGGCCTTCTATTTGATAGGAGTTCCGCTCAATCTAAGCTTACCATGTACGCCTAAATAATGCATCATGCTTGGCCAAAACTATGCTCAAACGAAGCAACACAAAAAGCACTATTACATCATTTACACAAACAAGCACAAAAGAATTTGCAAACAGAAATTGAAATGTTCCGAAGACATCCAGTGGAATTTATGATGAAGGTATCAAAATCATGTCACAATTTATATGCCTTTGAAACATATATCAGATTGCAGTGAACAGAGAACATGGCACAGTACTTTATGTTTATTCCCCAAGCTCCAACCATTTATAAAGACTTGAATATCATTCAAGACATCAAAATAATGAGTTCTAAATGAATTTCCGGTTTTCAAAACTGATTTGCAACAATAAACTCTTGCATCCAATTAAATGAGACAACAATATAAAGCCATATTTCTCTAAGTAGCCACAATCACAATCAATCAAATACATGAGTACATCACACTAATGTATTCACACCACTTTGAAATGTAAATTATAAGGCTGTAAAACAGTTATATCAACACAAGAAAATCAAACCCCAACATCAATAGCCCAATCTTTATTATCTTCAATTTTAATATATAACAGTATAACATATAACAGTAACCATTATTCTCCCTTAGTACTTCAAGCTTCATTGAAATGAAGCTGAAAAGAATATTCCAGCTTGAACCATAACCCTTCAACTATTTGAACCTCACTATTCTTATACCCAAATCGACATCTATTCTCATATTACTCTTCCATTCATGAAATTTCATATTTTCTAAACTTGGTTCTAGAGAGAATGAAAACAGAGCTACAAAGAATTGAGTCAAAATATCATAATCAATCATTCATTCTCCTTTATGGACCCAGCAATTCAATTACTCATTATGTTCTTACTTTAACAAATCTCCTCCATTTAATTTTTATTTTAGAGAAATCCAATGCTTCAAACATACAGAAGCATTAACCAAATGTTTTATCAAACACAAAACAGATCTGAAGGTATCCATCCAAGCACATAACATTTCCGTAAGTTATTGAATCACCACACTTTCTTTAATCCTCTCAACCTTAAACCACAGGAAAACCAAGCAAAGATCAGGAATCAAGCCAAACAGAACACCCCTTTCAAATTTCGAGAATCCCACATGCAAAATGATTTACAGTTAACATTCTATTTCATTCTTCCTTACCCTGTCATTGAAACCCGTCGGCCAGCACATCAGAACAAAGAAAATTAACACACATACACATATTCAATTAAACCTCAACCCTACACCATCATACACCATTAGGCATTATCTCCATTTCCCTTTCGTCATACACCAAAACACAATTACAGAGCAAGGACAGAAATTCGGCCAAGCAGAGAACAAGAATCGGATCTTCCAAAACTAGGTGCAAATTCACACCCTATTTAGTTTCTTACTTAAATCTTGTCCTTAATCAAGTTTAGTTAAGATTTTGGGACAATTTCCACTGTAAAACACCATTAAAGGCGTCGGTGAACAGTGCCCGATTTAGGGCTCTTAAAGGAAATCGATCAAACTTGGTTTATTATTCAAAATCCCTCCCTAAATCGTTGAATTCGAAGCCTAAAACTCATTTTAATGGATTTAGGAACTCCAGAAACCCCTAAAATCCAAATCAATCCCCCCAATCTTGCTCAAACCGGAACAGAAGGGGAAGAAAACGGAAGGAAGGGACTTACCAAAGGTTACTCCAAACTTCCCATGCATCTCCGCTGCCGTGCGTCGTCGTTCTCACAGCCGATGGCCGCTGGCATCGTGAAGAGTCGAGGGAGAGCAGAGAAAACAGAGAGGGTGAGAGCTAAGAGGGAGAAGACGGGAATGAGAGATTAATGAAGGGAGTAGAGCCGGTAATACGGGCCGAAGCCCGTGGCCAACCCAAAACCCGTAAAAAAATATGGTTATGGGTTTGAAAAAATAGGGCCCATATTAAAATGGGTATTTTGGGCCCGAACCCGTCAAGCCCGAGCCCGTGACGGGTTAACCCGTTAAACCCATGGGCTAACCCGAATCCATTTTCCTTTTTTCTTTCTTTTTTTTTTATTTTAAAACAAAATCAAATTAGACCCTGATAGTCTAAAGTAATACCCTTCCCTTCCTGACTTCCTCACTCAGTCACTCACTCACTCACTGTCCTTCATCTCACTCTCATGTTGGAATAAATGTCAGGTTGATCGTTTAATCATGGTAGAAAGAGTTTAACTACACTTTATAAAAAGCTCTACCATGGTTAAAAGAAAACAACATCACTTTATAAAACATTAACCATGATAGAAAAATGACAAGATATAATTTTTTAAAATACTATCATAGTTAAAATGGACTAACCTCGTTTGTAACATCCTGATTTTTAATTAGTATAATTTAAACAGCTTTAAGAAATAATTATTTATGATAAATAATATTTATTGGAGTAAATGCTATTTACCCAAAATCTGATTTGTTTAAGGGAAGGAAAATTAAATAATATATATAAATAAATTACAAATATAGGAAAAAGAAAGTAAAGGAAAAGGAATATACACACACATATTATGTGCTCCTCTGTTGTGTATAGATATATATATATATATATATATTAAAAAAAATAGAGAGAGAGAGAGAGAGGTGGAAAAGAAGAATGTAAAGACTATAAAAAAAATTAATAAAATACAACGGCACTTTCTCTCTTTGCAGTTTAGGATTCTATCTTATAAGCTCAAATAGGTAATTAAGTCTACTTTTTTCAGAATTTTTTTTTTCATGAAAGCTGTTATGTATAATTTTGTCTTTATAATTATGCCATTTTTGCACTGATTTGGATGAATTTTTGGGTTTGAATTTTGAGTATGTTTTGAGCTTTGACAATAGAAGATTATAGGGATATAGAGTTAAATTAGAAAATAATTTTCATCATTCAAGATTTTTCATTTGATGACAGTACGAATTTGAAATCATTTTTTTATTAAAAGCTCTATGTTTTATGCTCTAAATGTTCTTTTGAACCTTGATACTTGGGATAAATAATTAATTTGAGATATGTAATGTACTATATATTAAAGTGCTGATATTGTGTAATGTGGAACAAACTGCAGATTTGTTACTTAAGATTTGGTTATAATAGAATTAATTTGATGATTAATTTATTAGGCAAATGAATTGTGTGGTTCATTGATGTATAGGGATTTGTTGTATTTTAGAATATTTGAAGTTGAATAATATGTTCTATGTTTTACTATCATTATTATTATTTGTAATGTGTTAAAAGTTAAAACTTTGAACTTGAATTTATAATGTTATGTTGTATATTTGTATTATAATTATATTGTAAACCCCGGTTCTCGAGGAGCTCATTCGAAAAAAAAGAAAAAAATGATAAAAAAATGGCTTAAAAAACGGGCTTTTTTGGGCTCGCTCAAAACCCGAACAATATGGTCCGGGCCGAAAAATCAAGCCTATATTTAAAACGGGTTTTGTTGGGCCCAGCTCGTTTTTCCACGGGTTTTTTTGGGCCCGCCCATATTACCAACTCTAGGAGGGAGTATATTATATTAGCACATGGGAAATTTATTAGGATAAGGATGGTAGGATTTTTAAGATATATTTACTCTTTTACCCATGTTTCACCTCAATATTACAATTTGTTATTCATCTCTTTCCTATTTTACTCTTACATTCAAAATTTAATTACAATTCTCAAAAATATCAATCCAAGTTTAGTCCATAAATAAATTATTCAGATATATTTTGATATCCAAATTTATTTATAAGACTTTTTAAACTTCAAATAATATTCCAAGGTTCTAAATATTCCCTTATTAATAATAATTTTCCAGATCTAATTTTCTCTTCTAATTATTTTTCCTTTATTTTCTAAACAAAACGAGCCTTAAAAATTATTAAAATTACCGAAAAATCATAAATTTATTTTTAATGCCTTTTTAATATTTTAATAACATTTCTAAAATCTTAAATAATTCCTTATTTCTATTTTTTAAATTTTGGAGTGTTACAATTAACATGTGTCTTTGTATATCTAATTTATTAACTAATGGCTGAATACTGAATATCAATATATGGCAGGAAGCAAAGTGAGTGGGACCAACTAGCTAGTTGGATATTAAACAATGAATTATAGTGAAAATGTGGTCTAGTTAATTCAAGTATTTTAGATTTTTATTGGAAAAAAGTTTCAAAATAGCTTTTGTGCATAATCGTTACTCTGTTAACCATCATGTCGTTTTCAGTGCTTTGGCTTCATATCTTTGTGAAGAGTCCAATTTTTTTCTAGTTAACAATTGAGGGTTAAAATTACTATGTTTTCCTAATTTTCTCAATGCCACTTTAGGAGTGCTGAGTAATGGTTTTGAAGATTTTTCAACTTTGACTACATGTGCTGTGGGAGTTTGTAATCTGGCAATTGATGTGTATTGTTTTCCATTATTTGTTTTTCAGCTTCCAAGATTGTACAATGCATACAAAGAAATGGGAATTGAGACCTCATTCCAGAAACGCGTGATTGGGGTGGTTTGATTAATGATAACTTTTTCTTTGGTTCATAATTTTTATTTAGTTTTTTTGTGTTTGATTAATGGAACAGTGTTATGAATATTGTTCTTACACTTTAGGAATTGTATGAGATGTTTCTTTTGTATTGCTCTCTCACTATTGTAATGGACATATATTTCTTATGTTGCAGTTTCTTATTTTAATCCTAATGTTCATATAGGGGCATTTTTTTTGGATTATGGGTGATTCCAATCCAAAAAATTGCCCCTATATTTTAATTCAAATGTTCATATGGGGGCATTTTTTGGATTGTGAGTGATTCCAATACAAAAAATGCCTCTTTGTTTTTTTTAAAAAAATTGGACTTTCAATGTATCTTATTAGCAAATAAGGGACATGAAAAATCCAACCTAGACTTTTCACGTCGCTTAAGTCGAGGCTGGACTTTCAATGTCCCTTATTAGCTTATAAGGGACGTTGAAAGTCCAGCCTGGACTTTACACGTCCTTTGTTATCTAATAAGAGACGTGGAAAGTTCGGCAATAGACTTTGAGTGGGTCCTTTGTGGGACTATTGACGTCTCTTTTTTGTATAATTTGTGATGTGAAAACTTTGACATTTCATGTCTGTTATTTATAGGGGGGTTAAAAGTCCATTTTTTTACGTCACTTGTTTTAACGTCCCATACAAAAGTGACGTGAAAATCCCAAAATAACAGACATAAAAGCCCTTTTCTGCAGTAGTGATTCATTGTCCTCAAGCTGCTTGTAATGGGTTCTTCATCTTGTATCTCACTTGTTTGAAGGGATATCTAGATCAATGTTCTACTTTAACGGTTCATAAAACCCTTACCTTGTAGAACTTACACTTCTCTTTCAACTCGTTGGGTGCCGAGTTTTTCATTTAGGAGATAAATGATGGGAATCATGATCAAGAATTGTTATGATTCTTATTATATATTAGACTTATTTTAATTTCATTATTATTATTTTATTAGAGTTAAAATAATTTGAAGTTGTTAGGATTTTGTTGGATTTGAAATTTGAATTGTCTTCATTATATTATTTTATTTTTTTAGTAATTCAATTATTTTATTATTATTTTTTAGATTATTCTATTAAGGTTAAGTCCATAAAAAAACCTTTAACTCATTTGTTGTGGACGTTTTTGAATTTGAAAAATAAGACTATTGATGTTTTTATCATCTTTATCTCTTTTCTCCTCATATTCTCTATTTCTTCTCTCTTTCTCTCTTCTCCTCCCTTAAATTATCTCTTCCTCTATCTTTCTCCTTCCATCAATTGCTATCAGAGCCATCTCTTCTGCTCGTAAAAGCCTTTAAAATATGTCCCTCAAAATTCCCAAAATTGTTAGAAAGCATCATGACAACATTTTGTGCTATTTTGCATAGTTCTTGAGCGGTTCTTGTCATTTAAGGACAATTGAAGAGCTTCGAAATTGGGGGTTAGATCGGTACAGTGCCGCCTTGGGTCCGCTCTTCAAGAAATTAAACCCAGGTGTTGGTCTCAAGGAACCCTAATGCAATGTAGTTCCTAGTAGCTAAATGTAAAACTTGTTAAGACGAGAAAAAGGTATTGTATTTGATTTTTGTGTGAAATTAGTAAAAAGAGTGTAATATGTTCAGAAACAAATTGAGATTGGACGAAAAGGGAGCTTTAGATTAAATGGGGTGATTATCCTTGGTAAATGGGACTTTCGGGAATCATTGCTTCTTAAAATTTTTGGGAGTTAAAAATGACAAATTTTCTAAAGAACCCTAGAGGAACCTTTTTAGGCTAGGCTTAAGTTAATTTTGTAACATCCCAAATTTTAGAAATAGAAAATAAGGAATTATTTGGAATTTTAGAATATTACTCAAACATTAAAAATCATTGAAAATGAATTTATGAAGTTTTAGGCATTTTTTTTAAACAAACTTAAGGCTTATTTTCTTTAAGAAATAAAGAGGAATAATTACAAAATAAAATTTAATTTGGAGAAAAGAAATAATAAGAATTTAATTGAGGTCTTAGAAAGGCATTTAGAAATTAAAAAGCTTTATAAATAAATTTATGAGGCCAGGTGTATTTTTAATAATTTTTAAAAGTTTATTTTCTATATTAGTTAAGGAAAAGTAGTTGGGAGATAAATTTAAATAAGGGAATATTTAGAGTCTTGAAGTACTGTTTAATATTTAAAAAGTCTTATAAATAAATTTAGAAATTAAAGCATATCTAGAGAAATTATGTTAGGAATAAATTCAGACTTATTTATAGATGTGAATGGTAAATAAAATTACCATTTAAAGGAAAAATAGAAAAAGGGAAATAAAAATGACAATATCTGCCCCTAGTTGGAAAATATCTTCAGTGAAAAGAAGGGGCAAAATGGTAAAATACCTCTTTAAAATATCAACTCCCTCCTACCTCCATATATACTCCCACGTGTCCCAATCCACTTCTCCCTCACTCTCCTCCCTTTCCCATACCGACCCCCTCTCTCTGTTCTCTCATCTCCTTCGTCCTCTCCACTCTCCCTCTGTTCCTTCGATCATTTCCGGCGAGCGACGGCGATTTCGGCCACAATCAATGGTGACTGGTGGCAAGAGGCAGGGGGAAAGCGTTTAGGAAGCTCGGATTAACCTTAGGTGAGCTCTTCTTCGTTTTTCCTCTTTTCTCGTCCGATTTAAGCGAACCTAAGGGAGGAAATCGATTTGGGTCTGGGGTTTTCAAGAGACTTAAACCAATCAAAACGGAATAGGAGATTTGATTTAGGAATTTCTTCAAGATACTTAAGTTGTATGAAAAAAAAATTATGGCCGAAATCTGGGCATTTCCGTTTGTCACTGTTCACCGAACTGGTCCTTCGATTTCTATCTTGATTCAACGCAAAATGATGTTCAAAAGTTGTTAAAGATTAATAGAAACATTTCTTATTACTGCATGATCGATTATTGATGAGGTTTTGGAATTTCTGTTTGTCCTTCCTTTTTCCTTGTCCGGCCGAGCTTGTCCGTTTCTATGCCATCCGATTCTTGTTCTTCCCTCTATTCTATTAACATTTTAAGCGCAAGAAAAAGGATTATCGAATTTAGGGTGATGGTGTGTGATTTGGTTTCGGTTAAGGAAGAAGGGAAACTGGAACTGGGGTTGATTGTATTTGATTGATGATATGTGAATTTGGGATTGTTTAATTCTTCTTTTTCTAGTGGTGTTGGCCGATGGGTTTCATTAGCAAGGAAAAATTGAAGTTCTCTTTCTTGTTTTGCTGATAGTTCTGCTCGGGTTCATGTCAGGGGAGGGAATATTTTGTTTAATGTCACATGAATCTGTTCTGATTGGTCTGGCGTGGGGAAATAATGGAACGTATAACTGTAGATACATGCTAAGTTCTGGGGCTTGTGAAATTCAGGTGCTTGTTTTATTTCATGTGATTTTCTGCTTTGTTTTGATAGCTTAGGTGTGCCCTGTATGTTTGCTTTTCTCTGCTCTGTGTGGCTGATTAGATAGGGAAAGTAATAGATATTTTCAGTGGAAGATTGTAGGGATAGGTAAACTCATAAGTCAAGAGAGTGTTTGTAATTAATTGGATGAGAAAATAGGGAGTCGTTATTGTGGTATTAGTTCAATTGGAATGAAATTGAATGGAATGTGAAGTGAACTAGTTATTCTTGGGTTCATTGGGTTTTGGTTGAAATATACTTTGAATTGAAATGCTGAAATTGTTAGTTTGGTGGTGGCATTTATTGGATTAAATTAGTGTTACGAATTAAGAGTAGATGAAAAGAGATTTGATGAATCATATATGTTATGGGTGGCTGTATGCTTGTTTTCCCTAGTATGACTGATGCTCTTGAACACTAATCATGAAAAATGAAATGGTTCTCTTTTGTTGCCTGTCATGTTTCGATTATAGTATGTGATTGGAGACTTGGGAATAAATGGGTTATTAATTAAAGATGACATAGATGTAAATGATTATATAATTTGAAAATCTGGAAGTATATATTAGCCCTGGATATGAAAGGAATCAGATAGGTTCGTATGTCGTTAATCACGTGCTAAGATGCCTTGGTGTTGGTTAATGAAAAACCAAGGTTATAAGAATATAATTATTGCTTTGTACTGAAATAGGAATGCTGATCATGACACTGTAGGTTCTGCTAGTATGAGAAAAGAGATATAAAAGTGCATGTGTGTAAGTATAGGGTCTGAATGAAAGTTATTCGTCCTTGTCGGTATGTGTTACTGTTTACTTAATTGAGGACTTTATGAAGGCTTGAAACATGAATATAACTATTTTAAATATTATATAGATGAGGTTGGGTTATGGGATCTCATTAGATTTTCTTAAGAGAAAAGTATAACAATATTATAAATACCAATATGTAAGAAGATTATGAAATGTAAAAGTTTATAAGGTGATTGCTGTGGTGCTTCTTGATTTCTGTATAAAGTTACTTTAACCTACTTTGTATGTTTATGTTATTCCATATTGGTTACTTTCTATGGTCTTGGACTTTATTGATCTTTCTCTCAATTTGATTATGCACATCTTGAATGAGATTTAAGCCTTACGCAAAAGTAGTTTAAAATATTCTCAATATGTTTATGGAGATATTTTTGTAATGTTAAATTGTTTGGAGATTGTGGAAGTATTAATAAATTCAATTAGATTTAATATAAATTCATGGAGAGCATTTTTAGACTTTAATCAAATATGTTGGATTAGTAACTTTAAGGAATTAAAGTTCATTTTTGGAAAGGTCATATAATGAAGTGTTAGGGTTAGTTAAAATATTAGAGATGATGATTTTCTTTAGTCATAAGTTTTATAATTTAACATTAGTAATGTGTAAGCTTGATTTAAAATAATCGGGATATTTTGATATATATATTTGTAGATGTGTGTATTGTTTAATGATTTTATGATGTCTGCTGATGATTTTATGATTAACAATTAATGTAGAGATTAGAACTTAATCATATATTAGATCTTGGAAGGGTAGTGATAAAGGAACGTGAGAGACGCAAACTAAATATAATTGTATAAATATTAATTTATGTTATTATTCATATGAAAAATAAATAGGTTATGATAGTGGAATAAGCTCAGCAAGTCAGTGGAAAGGAAAGGAGCAGGCGTAGGACTAAGTGCTAGTATCCAGGTAGCAGTTTCATTCAATATCATTTATCATGTATGATAATTGCATAGCATGTTTTATAAATTTACAGTAGCTTTAACCTTGTCAGAATTATTCATGGGATCCGAGTACTCGATGACTAGAGGGCTAGCTACCCCTAGTACATATTAGATATGACCGAAAGGTTATATTCAGGAGGTTGAGCCTCACAGTAGTGCCTTAAGTGCACTAGCATACAAGGTTAATGTTTACTTGTATGGGATGAGTGCGGGGGCCCACAGAGGGGCAACATCCCTACCCATACAGTCATGTTTTTTTTAGTTATATATATTATTAATTATTATGCATGGTAATGAATGAAATGAACTGCGTTAAATTGCTGTTTCAGATAAGCTGGTAGATGATTGAGATAAGGCAGGAGTGCTGGAGGAAGAATTTAGGATTATGTTATAAAAAGTAAGGTGAAATGTATATGATGTAATTTTAAACTATTAAATTAATAATAGAAAGCATAAAAAATAGAATTGTATAAATTTATAAAAGGGATTTAGATTTCCCAAGTATTGTGGATTGAAAAGAAATTCCTTAAGAGAATTAGTGAATTTCTAATTGTCTTATGAACCACTTTGTTTTATAAAAAGTTTAAATTCTAAGTTGTTCGAAAAGCCCATTCCAACTACAATAAAGTTGGAACATGGTTTTAAAAGAAAAAGTTTTAAATTTATTCGTATTTTCGGGCTTTTGGAACTGAACAAGTGGTTATAATTCAATTAAAATATTATAGTATAATATGAAAATTCTAGACGTTACAAATTTAACTAATGCCGGAACTCAGCACTTTAGTTAACTTAACCTAAGTTGTTCCGGCATTAGTTAAATTAACCTAAGTTGCTTGAGCACTTGATTCAATTAACCTTACTAATTGCAAGGGACTCTTAAACCTACAATCGGAACCCTAAATTGCAACAGAATTAACCTATTAATTCCAACTCATTGGTGGAACCTCAACCAATAAATTGAACCCAATAGATTGAAGTCTAATGCCACTCAAGCAATTAGTAGATTTACTTGCTAATTTCTAAACACAAACACTTGACACCATAATCCACCAAGCAAGAACCCTTACTGAGCGCAAGATTTTAACAGGAAAATATATATTAAATGATGAACCCATACAAATAAAATATGTTCAAGTCAATAAGTATAATGTCAAGCATCCATAAAAAGAAAATAATTAAGATAAATTGTTTCTACCATTCTCATACAAAGATATGGAATAATATTACAACCAAATGCATATAATATTTCAAGGAACCCTAGATAAATTGAAATACACAAGAGGAAAAGAGAGTGGAGAACAACACTCCCCTTTGAAGCTTCAAGCTCCTCCCTAGAGCTCCATCACCAAGAATAAAGAAGCTTAGTTGCTGCTCTTCATAAGAGGAACATCAACCAAGGTAGAAGGAATAGAAGCCATGGAGATTTGGGAAAGAGAAAGGTGGGAGATGAAGAGATGAAGTTGAGAGAGAATGGAGGAATTAGGGTTTATGGTAAGCCAAATCTATCTAAATGAACTCAATTTTTAACCTAATTGAAAGTGGCAATCGCACAAGAGAGGGGGTGAATTGTGCTATTTAAAAATCTAGGAATAATTAAAAGCAACACAGACTTTATACTGGTTCGGCCAACACTGCCTACGTCCAGTTCTCCAACACTCTGTTGGGTTCCACTAACCACAGGTTTTACGAGCACAGGTTCACCTGTCAACCTTTACAGAGTTTTAGAATCTCTCTAAACACTCCCCCTTACTACCTGTAAGTTAATATCCCTGTTCTAAAGCTCTAAGCTTTCAGAACAACCTCAAACAACAGAGGATTTCAATAAATGCGTTCACTTAATGAACTGATTTTGATAAACACTTAAGTACAGATAGAATATCTAAAATAATAAATACAGAGCAATGAATGAGTGTGTGAATATTCTCGTTTTCCGTCGCTACTCAATAAATGCTTAAGTTCTGTATTTATATCTTCTTCTCAGATTTTGCCCTAACATTCAATCTTCAAGAAGCCGTTTGAATTTAGTCATTGGGAGCTCATAGGCGTTGGCATTTAATGCAACTTCTCCATCGGACTTAACTCTCTGCTCTAGCTTCAACTACTTCTTGTGTAGGGTGAGCTAAGAGAGAGACAGACTCAGCGTTCTGAGCATCCGTACAAGATGTACTTTCTGGCAGCTTTTTCATTTGCGCTAGCTTGGTCTGCTATCGCTAGCTTCATAGTGTAATTTCTGCACTTGAACTGTTAGCTGAACAAATAATCATGTAATGCATAGAAGATGTTATCGCAAGCTTAGTCTATTTGCTCAAATGAGATAAAGACAATATAAGGTATTTAAGAGCTTTTCATATTGATAAGAAGGTGTATTATCGATAGCATATTCTTTTTAGTTCAGATCAGAAAACATATCAGCATAAATTCTCCTATCGATTGCTAATCCTTTATCGCTAGATACTTGATTGCTTATTAGTTTTAAGGATACAATTAAGTTATTCAGAGGTATCTCAAGGCATCCTATTATCGATGGGTAATCATGTTAGTGATAGCAACCATGTTAGCTCAATTTACTCATTTTCTCTCAGGCACTAGCTATCTGAATGATCATTATCTGAAGCATTTTTGTTATCGATAGCTTAGCCTGTTATCGCTAGCTGATTTCTTTTGTCCACGGACTTAGTTCATTTTTCTGCTAGTTTCTTTTACTCATATGATCAATGAACTTCTAGCGATGATATCTTTCTTAGCGATAGTGAACGACTTAGTGATTTGATATTAACCTTATTAATCCTAAGTCTTCACTTGCTATGGCTCTGTCTATTAGCTATTGAGATTCACTTAGCGATTGAGATATTTCTTTTAGTTGATCTGCTAAGCTTTTATTTGCTAAGTTACCATTTGCTATTAGTGATAGATCTAGCAATAGTTATTTGTTACTTATCAGATTTTACTCATCTAATTCAGAGGTAACTTACACTTATGTTTTCTATGGGTCAGTCTTCATCAAAACTTAAGATTCTAACAGTAATATCCCCCCTGAGTCAGGTCATAAGTGGGTATTTTAATTTGAACCCGATTGGTCCAAAACTAGAATACTAATATGCTGCAGAGTTCGCTCACTCGCCGTGGCCAGCAAGTTTGCTTTCTAGTCCCTAGGGCTGAGTTCGCTATGACCTCGCCATGGCTTACCACATTTTTCTAGTTCTTTATTTGGCTGTCCTCTCCATCCAGTATTCGATTCTTTTGGTACTTAGCGACCCTGCAAGTAGAAACGAGACAGAGAAAGGATCAAATAGCCTTATGAATTAATTCGAGCAAATTAATCTACAATTATGGTCAATTAGTTCTAATCTCACACTAATTTCACCTAAGAGTCTAAGATCTTTATTAAGCACAACTAGACCAATTTTGCATCTTATTCATATTAATTGCCTCATTTAAAAGCATATAAAAACATCACAAATCAGAGATTTGTCTACATCACAAATCATCATCTGGAAGAAGTTTTGGAGCTAAAGGTTCTACGTTCAAGCTATCTGTACCTCCCAAGATTTTCTGATTGCTAATGAAGCCTCCCAAGATTTTCTGATTTCTAATGAAGCCCCCAAGATTTTATGATTGCTAATGGAGCACTAAACTAGTAACTCATCCGTTGGAAGAGATTTTTAAATTCATCAAATTAATTCGCAACTTCCTCGCCTAAGAACTAATATTTAGGGTTATCCATTAGGATTATTAAATAAGAATATTTATCAATTAGAATAACAAATTATTTATTTAATTATATATTATTAGTATTATTATCTTAGGGTTAGATCTAAATTTGAATTTGAATTATTATTATATCTTACTAGTCCTAAAGTTCTATAAATAGAACTAGGGTTCTCCGTTGTAATCAATTGTTGATGATTAATTAATTGAATTTAATAAAAGTTCATTTTTCTGGCCTCCTCTCTCCTGTCTCTTCCCTTTTTGCCTCTTCTACTCTCTCTCCTTTTGTATGGTATTTCTCCTCATTCTTGTTGTCCTTCCTCCTCTAACCCTCCTCCTTTCCCTCCTTTTCCCCCTTTGTTTTACATAAAAAATAGGGTTAAGGGTAAAAATATACATGTGATTTTGTTATTGGACTAAAAGTAAATCTGAACTTCTAAATTAAAATCAAAAGTCACATTTACCGTTAAATTAGGGTAAAAAATACACATGATTTTGTCAAAAGGTTCGTCCAACACCAAGCGCTTTCTTTTAGATCATAACTGTAAGTGTGACTTTTGATCCAATTTAGAAGTTCAGAGTTACTTTTGGTCCCAAAAAAAGCACTTGGTTTTGGATGAACTTTTGACAAAATTACATGTGTATTTTTTATCCTTAACCTTAAAAAATACTCCAACTTCCTATCTTGCTTTAATTATCCAACCTCTCCTCTATTTTGAAAGTATAGATATAAAAAGATTCTAAAAGTGTCACACCCCAAAAATTGAGGTGTTACAGGCTTGGAATATGAGAAAAACCCACATCCCTTAAGCCTTACCTATATATATAAATTTCTTCATTATATTAATAGATGTGCAAAAATACAACATTAAAAAGGAAGGCAAGGATCCTACCTATAGTTTACGCGGAGCTCCTATAACACAATTTTCAAAATAGAATACCAAGTTTGAATTTTACATAACCATGGAAATGCATAAATACCATGCTTCATCTTCCATTCAATAGGTGGTGCTGAATCAGCTACATTATCTGAGACCAAAAATAGTTTTCTAGTGAATAACACCCCATAAATATAATCAAATGAAGCAATAAGAGAAATAATTCTAATAAAATCGATTTTGAATAATAAATCATGATACAATATTAGAACATTTAAATCACACAATAATAAATATAAAGGGAAGTGCATAAAAGAACTGAAGTTGAATAAACCCAAGTGGTGATTAACGTTTTATTTGGCAAAATCAACTTAAAATTTCAAATCTTATCTTTTATATGACTTCAACAGAACCGAAACAAGCGTGGACACAAAGTCCACGAGGATAACTAACCAAACGCGGCAAAGCCACAAAACCAAGCGTGGACATACAGTCCACGAGGGTAAGTAACCAGACAAGCACAGTACGTGGCCAAGAAACAAGTGCTACTACTACAGAATAGGGCTATTGCGGCGCAGCAATACCGGCGCTTACTTAAATAAGCGCTGCTATAGGGTTTAAAAGACCTATACTAGCGCTTATAAAACTAAGCGCCGCTATAGAGTTTACATATTAAATTTTTTTTATTTTTTTTTACTAGAAAACCTATCCCGGCGCTTGTGTCTGTAAGCGCCGGGATAGGTTATTAATATTAAATATTAATATAATTATTTAAATATTAAATAAAATATTCCTATTCATTTTTAATAAAAATTATTTTTTTAGAATTTAAAAAAATGATAATGAATATAAAAATTTAATATTTAATATTAAATAATTAATTAACAATTAAATATCAATTTATATTTTATAAAAATATTACGTGCACTTATAGCGGCGCTTTTTAAAGAAAGCGCCGCTATAGGCATCAAAAAATGGAGGGAAAGTTCCCACATTTTTTTCGAATTTTCACCTATAGCGGCGCTTTCTTTAAAAAGCGCCGCTATAGGTGCACGTAATATTTTTAAAAAATATAAATTGATATTTAATTGTTAATTAATTATTTAATATTTAATATTAAATTTTTATATTCTTTATTTTTTTTAAAATTCTAAAAAAATAATTTTTATTAAAAATCAATAGGAATATTTTATTTAAATATTAAATAATTAATTAACAATTAAATATTAATTTATATTTTTTAAAAATGTTATGTGCACCTATAGCGGCACTTTTTAAAGAAAGCGCCGCTATAGGCAGAAGAAAATGGAGGGAAAGTTTCCCTCCATTTTTTATTTTGAATTTATAACCTATAGCGGCGCTTTCTTTAAAAAGCGCCGTTATAGGTGCACGTAATATTTTTAAAAAATATAAATTGATATTTAATTGTTAATTAATTATTTAATATTTAATATTAAATTTTTATATTCTTTATTATTTTTTTTAAAATTCTAAAAAAATAATTTTTATTAAAAATGAATAGGAATATTTTATTTAAATATTAAATAATTAATTAACAATTAAATATGAATTTGTATTTTTTAAAAATATTATATGCACCTATAGTGGCGCTTTTTAAAGAAAGCGCCGCTATAGGTTATAAATTCAAATAAAAAAACGGAGGGAAACTTTCCCTCCAGTTTTTGATGCCTATAGCGGCGCTTTCTTTAAAAAGCGCCGCTATACGTGACTTTTTCTTATTTATTCTCTCTTAACACATTCCACTCCCATTTTTTTCTTCTCTCTTCTTTCTTGCTCTTCCCGTCCCACTTTCTCTTCTCTCTTCACAAGGGATTTGATCAACAACTTGTAAGTTTCTCCTCCTTTCCTCAAATATTCTCTCTTCTCTCTTAGCTTCTCACCATTTACCTCTCTTTTTTTTTGGCATATCACACTCTCTTTCTCTCACTGCCATTTTTGGAGAAATCATTTACAGTTGCAGATTATGGAGCTCCAAGTTTCCAGGTGATTTCACGAATCTCAAATGGTAGAAGCTTTTTTTTTTCTTCGGTACCTAGATTTTTTTGTTTCTACTCATTGTATAGGAATGGAAAAAGGGAAAAATAATTTGGATTTCTTGTTTCTAGTTATTGTATTAAGTTACAACACTAAGCACATAAAATGGAAAAAGGGGAAAATAATTTTGATTTCTTGTTTATACTCGTTGTATTAAGTTACAACAATAAGCACATGAAAAACTATTCTAAATTAAGAGTATTTTGCTTTTTGTTGAGTTCCAGTGCTGAAATTTTCGCACTGGTGTAGGTGCATGTGAAAAAACAATATTGATTTATTTTTTTTTTAAAATAAAACCTATAGCGGCTCTTTTTAAGAAAAGCGCCGCTATAGGCCTTTTCAGTTCAATAAAAAATTAATTAAAACATACATATAGCGGCGCTTTTGGGTAATAAAGCGCCGCTATATGGTCACCTATAGCGGCGGTTTGTAAGCACCGCTATAGGTCACCTGACCTATTGCGGCGCTAGCTATAACGGCACTTCAAAAGCGCCACTATAGGGGTCAAAAAAGCGCCGCTATAAGTGTATTCTGTGGTAGTGTGCAGGTATAAGACCCACGAATAACAAGCGTGAGAACGAATCTTACGAATATCAAGTGTGAGAACTATGTCCACGAATGTCAAGCGAGCTCGAGGTTAACCATAGCGCGCCAAGGGCTAACGAAACTGTTGTTAGCAACCAGCGTCCTGTGTCTAGTCCTCTCAAAAACATTGTCAAGCATGCATGGGGTCAATTTTCCAAGTAACTTTCAAAAATACCTTTCAATAAAAAAATCACATAATGAATCTTCCACAGCTAAGGACCCCATCATGAGATTTGCAAAAACCATTCAAAATAATTCCTCTACATTCTCGTGGATAAAGATTTGTAATGAATAGAATGATGCAACAATTTATTGAACAATCAAGATGAAAATCATCATCTCGTTCAATCATTCAAACATAAATAAGCCATGACATAACTTCAATGAACCTGTTTTCAAAAGACAACACACTACTACAGAAAGCACTTTTCACGTCTCTTTTTTTGGACTTTTCACGTCTCTTTTTTGTGGGACGTGGATACGGGAGACGTAGAAAGTCGGAACTTTCCACGTCTCACATTTAAAATGAGACGTGGAAAGTCCGCACTTTCCACGGCTCATTTTTGAATGTGAGACGTGAAAAGTGGCCACAGAAGACTTTCCACGTCTCACATTCAAAAATGAGATGTGAAAAGTGGGGACTTTCCACGTCTCTTTTTTGAATGTGAGAAGTGGAAAGTCTTCTGCGACCACTTTTCACGTCTCCTTTTTTAATGTGAGACGTAAAAAATACTTTTCACGTCTCTTTTTCAAATAAGAGACGTGAAAAGTCTTTTTTTTTAAAAAAAAAAGAATATTTTTTTAATTAGGCTGATTAACCACAATCTAAAAAAAACCCCAATATCTTATCTGAATAATAGAAATATAACACTTAAAATAAAAAAATGAACTAATTTTATTATTTATATCCAAACTAATATTAGAAGCCAATCAGAGTCAATTCAACTAAGTAAATCACAATAAAGAAGACATTAATTACCTCCTACTCAACATCACAGACTGAACATATAACCTGAAATAAACAAAAGTCACGACCAAGTTTTAACAAATCAATGCCAATAATAAATACTAATTCATTAAAACAAACATATACAAAATGCAAATAACTGAAGGTAGGGTCGGTAAAAAAGGAGCAGAGGCAAGCTTCTTACCTGCTTAACATCATGCCTCACCAGTTCATGGTGCTTTTTGGGGTTGTCAAGCGAGCTCTTAATCACAAAAAAAAAACACATTTCAATTCAAACAAAAAAAAAATCAACGAATAAACTAGATTGGGAATTTGTATATAAATCATAGACGATCTAGAAGTGAATATAAATATAAGAAAGGAAGAGATAGAAGAGACCATGGCTTCGTTGTGGCAGTGGCGACATGGAAAGATCTAAGGTTGGAGAAGAAAAAGAAACTGACGGAAAGGGGAAGAGAGGTTGAAGTTGAAGAAGGGGAAGTAAGGATACAAAATCTGTGGCATAAAGTAATTGATAAATCATTGTACTGCTATATTATTCCAAAAAAAACAACTACATACCAGATTTGTAAATTTCGAATGAGATGTCGAGGGAGTGGTGAGGGAAAGGTGAAGGCAGTGGTGAGGGAAGGACGGCGAGGGAGAAGATGTCGAGGGAGATGTTGAGAGAGAGAAGATGGAATGGAAATTTCGAAATCAGATCTGTAAATTTAGAGAGAGAGAGAGAGACCAAAAGCAAAGATAAGATCTTCTGTCTGTTTCTTTTAAATCCACCTCGTCAGGACTTTCAACGTCTCATAAATTTTATGAGACGTTGAAAGTTTTTTTTTTTTAAAATCCACGTCTTTCAACGTCTCATAAAATTTATGAGACGTTGAAAGTTTTTTTTTTTTAAAATCCACGTCTTTCAACGTCTCATAAAATTTATGAGACGTTGAAAGTCACTTTCAACGTCTCATAAATTTTATGAGACGTTGAAAGTTTTTTTTTTTTAAATCCGACGTTGAAAGTCACTTTCAACGTCTCATAAATTTTATGAGACGTTGAAAGTTTTTTTTTTTAAATCCACATCTTTCAACGTCTCATAAAATTTATGAGACGTTGAAAGTTTTTTTTTTAAATCCACTTCTCACTTTAAAAAAGTTTTTTGTGAGACGTGGAAAGTAATTTCCCGCCTATTATTTTGCCTATTTTCAAATTCCGCGCCCAAATTTCACAATAATCCACGTCTCATAAATAAAAATGAGACGTGGAAAGATTTTAGATTTTTTTAAAAAAAAAAAATTTGCCTACTTTCCACGTCTCACAAAAAATGTGAGACGTGGAAAGCAGTTTTCAACGTCTCACATTTTTTGTGAGACGTTGAAAACAACTTTCCACGTCTCACATTTTTTGTGAGATGTGGAAAGTAATTTCCCGCCTATTATTTTGCCTATTTTCAAATTCCGCGCCCAAATTTCACAATAATCCACGTCTCATAAATAAAAATGAGACGTGGAAAGATTTTAGATTTTTTTTTTAAAAAAAAAAATTTGCCTACTTTCCACGTCTCACAAAAAATGTGAGACGTGGAAAGCAGTTTTCAACGTCTCACATTTTTTGTGAGACGTGGAAAGTAATTTCCCGCCTATATTTTCCCATATTTTTTTGTTTGGCGCTCTTTTTTCAGAGAATCCACGTCTCATATTTAAAAAAGAGACGTTAAAAGTGTTTCACTTATTTACAATTTTGCCACCGCCTTTTTTTTACATCTCATTTTCAAAAAAGAAACGTGAAATGGGGACGTGAATTCTGTTTTTTGTAGTAGTGACAGTTAAGAATTTATAATATAATGAATATACAACAAGTACTAAAATGTTAATTAGAAATCGAAATAGCCTAATTGATTTTCCCATAGTGCAATCATGCTTATGAAATATGATAATCAAGTTAAAAATATGACAAGAAGAAAAAGTCATTTATATAAATTGGAATGGGGACGTTTTCACTCACCTGCTATACTTCCAATATACAGCCTACTGCTCTTTATGAGCTTTTAAATTATGTTTACTCCTTATCCCTAATATCCAAAACGGAGTCATTGTTATACCAATTATAAATTTTGTGTCCACCACATATCATTTAATAAGGACTCTCATAACAACCTATTTTGGAGCTCATATATTACATCCAAACATCGACTTCACTCTTATAAATCACTTCACACGAGAAAACCAAAACTTATTATAACAACATACATATACATTCACAATTCAATTCTCATATCAAAGTTAACTCTAGGAAAAATCAAATCCCTTTATCTGAAGACCTCCCGCTACCTCACAATAACAAATATCTTAGCCTTAATTACATTTATGTTCTTAAAATTATTTATTAACATTCTTCAACATGGCAAGCACAACCAACAACCTTAAAGGCATCCTAAAAGCTAACATAACATCCTAAAAGCTAACATAAGAGTAAGGAATTATAATCAGATTTCAATGTAGAGTAATAAGTGTCTCTTATATAATAATGTATTCAACAGTATCACTAACAAATTTCCTTTTCAAGTCCATAATACTTGCTTCTCAACCATGTAATTAAACACTTTATATGCATGATAAAAAAAACAAATGATAAACTTGAACACCCTTGATTTAACTAAATAACTCTTGCAAAAATTCTCACAACAGGCACCTTGTGTGAAATCAAGTCATAAAACAATCATATAACACACAAATAGCAAAGTAGTTCCACAAAGTCCCAACTATTTTATTCATTACCAAAGTTTAGCTTCAAGTTCTTCTTTCAAACATTTTATCAAACACCTAATATGCATTTAATTTAGCAAGTTCTAAAAGCAACGTCCCTCTTAAAATTATGGCCTCAAACTTCATATAATATAGTCATAAGTCATCTTTCCTTATTCAACAAAACTTGATACAGCTCAATTCAAATGCCAATAAAAATTACCAATTCACACTTGACCGAATAGAAGGGAAAAACATTCTACTTTAAAAAAATGGAAGAATTCTAAAACATGAAAGGATCTTTGAACCTACCCAACTGAACCATCTCATAAGAGAAGGAAGAGGATGATGCTCGTCCATCCAAGCACATGACGACAACAAGGAGGAGAAAAGAGGATGCAACATAGGATCCTAGCTAGAGGCCGTGGCGATGGACAGCAAGAAGAAAGAGAGAATAATCAATACAAGGAGAAAAAGAAAAGAAGAGCAAACTCGGTGATGAAATTTCCTCCATGTTTGAAGCTTCCTCATTACCATTTTTTTTTTAACTTTCCAGAGCTTTCTTCTTCCCTTTTCTTTGGTTTATCAAGTCGGTGGAAAAAAAATCTGAGGGGTTTTATTTTCTTTTTCTTTTTTATTACATAAGGATATTAAGAAAATTTCACAAAGTAAATAAAATAAAATACCCACCTCAGAAACACAACAATTGAACTCATTACCGCCATATCAGACAATCATTCAAGAGCACATCATTTTTTTTCAAAGACAATTTTCAACATTAAATAAAAATATTTAGAAAAATCTCATCACAATGAGATATTCATATATATTAATTTTCATATTCTTATTATTATTTTTTTACTTCAAATTTATTTTGCTTGTTCGTTTTTTTTTTCTGTTTTCATTTTAATTTTTTAATTTATTCAATTTATTATTGTAGATTTTAGGAATTATAAATTTCATAGGTCATTACAAAAAGTATATTTTAAAAAATATATTTATATTAGAATAAATTTTTTTAATAATTTACCTTACAGTACTGAATCTCATTTATTTTTTCAATACTTTATTTAATAGCACTAATCATCTACTTATTATTTTTTACAAGATTAACTTACTCTCAGTATTATTTAAAAATTGATCAAAACAATAATGTTTATTAACATTGTTTTTTATGAAATTTACTTAATGTTTAGGAGTTATAAAACATTGTGCGGATCATCTAATTTTGTTTGCTGAAACGTCTATTGACCAAGCAGCTATTATTAAATCATGAAGCGTCTGGGAAAAAGTTAATGTGGCCATATCTAGAATTTTCTTTTCTGGTAATGTGTGTCATCATAGAAAGAAGAGAAGAGATAAGTAATTTCATTGAGTTTACGTGCACCTCAGACTTTGGCAAGTATTTGGGAGTTCCAGTTCTTCATGAGAGGGTCTCTAAAAACACTTATAATCATATTCTAGCTAAAATGGATGATCGGTTAAAGGGATGGAAGGCGAATTCGCTTTCACTGGCAGCAAGACATACTTTAGTGTCATCAGTGGTCTCGGCATTTCCCAACTATGCTATGTAAACCATGTGGTTACTGAAGACTACATGTGATGAAATTGATAAGAAGTGTAGATGATATTTTTGGGGAAATATAGGACGATAAAAGAAAGCCTTCTTTGGTAGCTTGGGAAGGTGTATGCAGACCAGGAAATGCAGGAGGTTTGGGTTTGAGGCATGCCCGCAATTAGAATGAAGCATATTTATGATGAAGGTGGGGTGGGGTTTAATGAAGAGAAGAGACATTTTATGGGTTAAATTTATGAGGGCGAAATATAAATGTGGAGAGGGCACTCTACCCCGTGATCAGAAATATTCAAAGAATGTGTATAATACATTGAGGGGAATAAGGAATGTTTGGAGTAAAAAAAGGGAAGAAATTGGGTGGAAGATTAATAATGGAGAAAAGGCTAGCTTCTGAAACGACAAATGCTTAAATATGGCGTTTTAATATTAATCTTTGGCGATGAAGTTCCTGCAGCAAGAAGGGAGGATCGTGTTTGTGATTTCTGGACACCATCTGGAGGGTGGGACTCGGGAAAATTTGGCTATAGCTTACCACCACATGTTTTGCAAGCTATAGAAAGGGTGGCGTTCAAATAGGGGGTTGGAAGGAATGATACACCTTTCTAGCTTGCCTCAAAGAGTGGTGAGTTTACAGTCAAGACAGCTCATGAGTTGCTGAGTCCATACGATGATTCGTACATTAGTGGTATACGGAAACGAATTTGGAAGCTTAAAGCATCGCAAAGGTGTAAAACTTTTTTATGGTTAGTTGCCTGCAGAGAGCGATTGATGACAAATTCAATCAAGTGCGCTCGGCGTTTGGCTGAGTCTTCTGATTGCTAGAAGTGTGCAGGAATTACTGAAACTGTTGGAGAATTAGATTAATTAGTTAATCATAAAAAGTTTACCTATTTTAGGATTCTATATAAAGGGGATCCTTATCATATTGTAATGTGTGAGATTAAGAAATTTGCTCCAAATAGAGAGAGAAGGTAAATTGGGTTTCTCACCTCAAGTCCCTAGAGTTAGGGTTGAAAACCCATAACTTCAAGTGAGGAATGGTTCATTCATTTCTCTCCTCAACTTTGTCAATATGGTATTGTTAACCTCTTGGAATTCATGTCTTTTGACACATTTTCAGTGGAATTAGAAAAATATGCATGATGTTTTTGTTTGCAATTTGTGTTTAATTGTGCATATTTCGGGATGTTTTCTTTGTTTAATGTGAGCTTAATCAATTTATTATTGTGCAAGGTGTGTTTTAGAAAGAGAATTAGAGTCAAGGCATTTGGGAAATCAAAGATGATGAAAATGATAGTAAATCATGGATAGAACAAGTCATTACAAAAGAAGAAATCATATTTTCCTAAAGCAAATTGAGCCACAGCTCAAAAACTGGGCTGCAGCTCAAATCTGCACAGAACAAAACCAGGCCACAGCTCAGTTTCTCAGTCGCAGCTCACACATTACTGAAACTGTTGGAGAATTAGATTAATTAGTTAATCATAAAAATGTTAGCTATTTTAGGATTCTATATAAGTGTGATTCTTATCATATTTCAATGTGTGAGATTAAGAAATTTGCACCAAATAGAGAGAGAGGGTAACTTAGGTCTCTCACATCAAGTCCGTAGAGTTATGGTTGAAAACCCATCACCTCAAGTGAGAGATTGTTCATCTAAAGTTAGATGATTGTTTGTATGTTTCTTTGATGATGAATAATAGTACGTCTTTATTCTTATTCTTTCATTTCTCTCCTCAACTTTGTCAACAGAAACCATCATGCATGCATTACGTGATTGCCGAACGGCGGTTGCTTGCTGGGATACGATTGTTTCAACATCTTTGAAAGGTTATTTCTATTTCTTTAATCATGTGATCTCATGGGTAAATTGGAACTTAAATAAGAAAAGCTTAAAGGAGTGGTATGGGGAGTTTGGTCTGCTCTGCTCTGTTTACAACTTTGGTTGAACAGTTTTTCGAGAGTGTTTTCTCTTAAGGTGTCAGGAAAATATCAAATCATAGGTCAGGTGTCAGCTCAAGCTTCTTGGTCAGATGTGAACCTTTTTAAATCCTTCTATGATAAAGAAAAATCGCATAAATGGAGGCTGCCATTAGAATGGCGGGTTATGGCAAATGTGGATGGCGCATTATGCACTAAAAGATAAAAGAATTGCGGGTTGTGGCGGGATTATTGGCGATCATGAAAGGAAGGTAATTAATGGCTATATGTTCATAATAGGAGAAGGGAACAGTTTCCATGCAGAATGTTGGGCATTCTTATGGGTTTGAAGATGGCATGGGAGGCAAGGAGAGATAAAGTGTTGGTAGTAACTGATAGTCTGGAAGTAGTGGGAACTATTATCAAGCAAATGGGCTAGGGAACATCAAGAGAAGCAAATCTACTTTCAGAAAATAAATCAGTTTCTAACTAGAGCATGGGATGTAAGGGTGGAATCACTACAAAAAAGCAACGAATTTCCGACGGAAAAAATTCCGTCGATAATTTCCGACGGATTTTCGACGGAAATTCTGTCGGAAAATTTACCGACGGATTATCGACAGAATTTTCGTTAGTAATTTAATAAATTATATTATTTTATTTATAAATTATTATTTTAATTTAAATTAAATATTAAAATATTATTACCGACGGAAATTCCGTCGGTAACTTTAATTATTTATTATTTTATAAATAAATTGTTATTTTAATTTATAAATAATATATAAAAAATATTATATTAATTTATTTAAAAAAAAATTTATAAATAAATAAAATATATTTAATAAAAATTAATATATATGCACTTATATAGATATAAATTTATTACCAAATTTAATTTTTAATATTTTATTAAATAATATTTTATTTTTTTAAATAAATAATTAAATATTAGTAATAAAAACGAAAAATAATTATAATTTAATAATATATATAATAAAATAAATATTTAAAAATGTCATAAAATAAAATGAAAAATAATTATAATTTAATAATATAAAATGAAAATACTAAATATAATGGATTGTATATGAATATAAAAATTATTTATAAAAAATAATAAAATTATTAATATGTAAATTATATATTAATAATTATAAAATATTTCATAATATATTAAGATTAAAAATAGTTATAGTAATGGGAGTTTAAATATTATAAATATAATAATTTACAAATAATTTCAAAAGGTGTTCATAACTCAGCTGGTTAAGGCATCAGACACGCCCCAACAGGTTGCGAGTTCGAATATCTCCAACGACAAAATTGAAGGCAATTTGTGGAAGCAACACGTGGCGGCACGAGAGAACGACACATGGTGAGGTGTGGCGAGGGACACGTGGCAGCACGAGACAGCGACACGTGGCGGCTTTAATTTTTTAAGTATTTAAAAAATTACAGATGAAAATTCCGTTGGTAATAATATTTTAATATATTATTTATAAATTAAAAAATAATTTATTTATAAAATAATATTATTAAATTACCGACGAAAATTCCGTCGCTAATTACCGACGGAAAAAAAATTCCATTGGTAAATCGATTTGCGACGGGGGATTTCTGACGGAAAAAATTCCGTCAGAAATTCCGCTAAAAAAATTTTTCTTGATGGCAACACGTGATTGGTGTAATCGCGAGAGCAACACGTGACTTGCTGGCAAAATCTTTATTAAGTCAACAGACCTTATAATGTTTGAGAATCCTCCAAATTTTTTATGTTCTGCTTTACGATATGGTATTGTAATAAAGTAGTAGCTTGTTCTTTGAGTTCCAAAGAAAAAACATACATTTTATATTGTATTTAAAAAATTATATCATTTAAAATTTGATAATTTAAATTAAAAAAATAAACAATTTCAAAACATTTGTAGTAATATATATGTGTGTTCGAATAATTACAAATCATATCATAAATTAATTTTGAAAACGAAAATCTAAAAAATCTAAAATTATTGAAACTAAAATTTATAATTATAAAACTAATTAACATTTTCATATGATGAAAATTTTAAAACAAATTCAGCACAAAAAAAATTCAAAAAAAAAAAAAAAAAACAGAAAGATATGAAAGCATAATTTATTTTGGTAAAGATATGTTTAAATTATTATTAAGTATTATTAATATTAAAAAATGTTATTTTGGTCAAAGCAATGGGTTAACACTGTGAGATTTAACAGTTGACAGACAATTGGGTGGATGAAAGTCAAATAAAATTAAAAAGGAGATTTATGCAACATAAATTTTGATTTAAATTGATATTCCTTAAAGTAAAGGATTGGCCTGTAATTTTAATTAAATAGATGTTAATGTATTTTTTTTTTTCAAAATAATGAGTTCTGATATATAACATAATTTGGGTAATTTAGAATTCATCGATAAATGGTTTATTAATTTTTTATTAAAAAATTTGACCTACCCAGTAACTAAAATTTAAAGAAATCCAAAAAAATAACACATTTTAAATATTTAGTGTCAATTAAAATAATTTATTTTGTTGTTAGTCAAAGTAAATGCAGAAATATGATTAAAGTATTGTTTATTATATCAGGTACTTAAATCATTACGTTGATATAGGTCATATGTTCGCCAAAAGCAAAATTCCATTGTTGGCTACATATAGCCGAGGTGCTCTTATCTCATATAAATTTAATTAATAATGATATTTTTTAATCATATCCCCTCGATTTTAAAAATACTTGAAACAATCAAGAAATGTTTATCTTTTAGTTGATTGAAATGCTGAAAATGATTAATTAACCAAAATTATTTTAACTAATTTGAAATTATTTTTTAAACTTGAATGTTAATTAATTTCATTTTATTGAAGATAAAGTTTAGAGCGAAAATGATACGATATGATTTTGTCAAAGAGAAGATAAATACGATATTTTTGAAAATTAGTTTAGGATATAATAGATATTATATGATTAAGCGCTCCACGTACGTGTATACATAAGGTTAACGCACCGTAAATCCCAAATCCCAGCGCCTCAGACTTACCAATCTCAATTTGACAGTGATTTGACGTATTTCACACTGTCAAAAACATCATGACTTCTCGCATGCAAGCAAAACTCTCAACCTCATCCTCAAATGGCAACATTCCTTTTATTCCTATGCACGTGGTTGAAGATATTTTGTTGAGAATAGATGCCGAAACACTATTTCAAGTCTCATTTGTTTGCAAAGAATGGTATAACCTTATTTCTTCTGCCAATTTCATATTTCGGCACTCAAACCAAACTTTTGGTTTTAGAAACCAAATTCTGCTTATTAAAGCTTGTAATTGCGAAGAGAGGGCCAAATACTATGAAAGAAATTATATATATTTCCCAGATTGTCGAGTAACTTATTCCCTGCATTGGGATAATGAACTATTTGATTTGTCTCGCATGATAGAGAGCCCTAGCATCAACGATTTTAAAGACACAAAAGTGATAGGAGTAAGCAATGGGTTAGTATGTCTTGCTAATCACATAACTTTTAGGTTCATTCTTTGGAACCCGACTATTAGAAAATATGGATGGCTTCCCATCATCACAATGACTTGCTATGAAAGATTTTATAGTGTGGGTTTTGGTTTTGATCATAGTGGCAATGACTTTAAGGTTGTAAATATTATTTATCGTCATCTTGATGAGGTAAATATGGCTCAAGAGTTTGATTCAGCATGGGTTTTCTCATATGTCACATGGTCATGGAAACGTCTCACATGTAGTATGCTTGAATCATGTTCCATGTGTCATGGCTCTCCTCACCTACTTTTTAATGGTGTGCTTCATTGGCTTGCTCGTAATGAAAAAGAAAATTATGACTTTATACTCACTTTTAATCTGACACATGAAGTTTTTGGGCAAATATTATTTCCCAGTGACGCACGCCGTCATGTATGTTTTAATTCTCTCATCACAACCGGAGATTCACTCCTCTTTGTTCAAGAGAAGAATATATGGGGATATGACGAATATGACAATCGAGAACTATCTTCCCTTTGTTCAGTTTGGATTATGAAAGAATATGGGAGCCGTGAGTCATGGACAAAGATCTCTACAAAATTTATGAAAAAAAATGTCGCCGAGCACATATTAGGTGCGAGGAAGAATGGTGATCTTATATTAGAACTGAATGGTGGACTTATTCATAAGTACAATCCAACAACTTTAACCAATGTTCTAGTAGGAGCTATGGAAAATAGTGTTTTTTTCTGTTATCACATAGAGAGCTTATATTTACTTGAGAAAGAGGAAGATGTTAGTTCTTATTAGCTAGTGAAAAGCTTGAAAAGGTTTGATGAGATGCTTGTTAGATTTATTGGAAGAATAAAAAGTTTGATTTGTGTTTCTAATTGTTTTTTATGCAAGGAGTTTTCTTAATTGTTAAATGTTAATCTCGCTTTATGTTATTATTTTCTCACTATTTTTATATGATATAAAATTTCTCCAAAAACTCTGTTACCCGCGTATCCGAAAAATCAATTATACAAAATAAACAATTGACAAATAGTCGAGAAATACTTGTAATTGTGTCGCGTTATCTAAACTCTATTTAATAAAAACAGTACCACAGATATTATTTGGATAAAGTATACTTTTGGTCCTTTATCTTTACATCAAGTCTCTTTTTAGTCCCTTAACTTTGAAAAGTGCACTTTTGGTCCTTTTTCGCTTACTCCGTTAACGGAAAATGCTGACTTAGCAAATCTAAAAATTAATTTTATAATTAAATATTAATAAAAATGGTCAAATTTTAAAATATAAGAATTATTTCTTTTAAATGAAATTAACAGCGTTAGCGAAAAAGGACCAAAAGTGCACTTTTCAAAGTTAAGGGACCAAAAGAGGACTTAATGCAAAGATAAAGGACCAAAAGTATACTTTAGCCTAAATTTAAGGCATAATTAGGGAGAGGAACCAAGAAAAAAATTAATTACACTTAAAGACTTTTTAAAAAATAATTATTTAGAAAGGCCAAAAAATAAAATAAATATATTAAATTACTAAATTAACCCTCCATATATCTTCAAATATTTCTCTCTCTCTCTCTCTCTCTCTCTCTCTCTCTCTATCTCACACACACACACATATTTTCCCCTGCTATCTACAAACTGAAATTTAATTAATAAATTAAAAATTATTTTGTTTCATTATATATGTTATAGGGTATTCATAATCAAAATGTAAATATTTATTTTATCTAAGAAATTTTAACGCACACAATCGATTAGGAGGATCACAACAATATTAGTAATAACTTTATTTAAAATTACAAAATTGATTAAAATTATTTATTTACCTCTATACACTCATGTGTGCATGTTATTTTTTCTTTTTAAATATTTTTTTATAAAATTAACTCTTGTTTTTCATTGTTGCATTCATATTTGTTCAATCATATGACTGGGCTTATAAACAAATGACGGAGGGCTCAGAATAAAACTTTAAACCATACTGAATAGCTCCCATTTGTAATAGCAACATTTTTTCACTACTACAGAAATACCCTATTGCAGCGCAACAATAGCAGCGCTTATAAAATGTAAGTGATGGGATAGGTATAATATGACCTATACCAGCGCTTATAAATAAAAGTGCTGGTATAGGTATAAGCATATAGCAGTGCTGAAGCGCTGGTATAGACCCCTGGAGTTTATTTCTTATATTAAAGAATAAGTAAAACAATTTAAAAAAAATTGGCAAATTGTTTTACATATTTTTTTCAACATAAAATAAACCCCAGGGGCCTATACCATATTTATAACAATTGAAAAAAAATTGGCAAATTGTTTTATATATTTTTTTATATAAAAAATAAACCCCAGGGGCCTATACCAGCGCTTAAGCGCTGGTATAGGTCCCTGGGGTTTATTTTTTATATTAAATAATATTGAAAACAATTTAAAAAAAATTGCCTAATTATTTTAAATATATTTTCATATAAAAAATAAACCCCAGGGGCAAATACCAGCGCTTAAGCGCTGGTATAGGCCCCTGGGGTTTATTTTTTATATTAAATAATATTGAAAACAATTTAAAAAAAATTGCCTAATTATTTTAAATATATTTTCATATAAAAAATAAACCCCAGGGGCCTATACCAGCGCTTAAGCGCTGGTATAGGCCCCTGAGTTTTATTTTTTATATTAAATAATATTTAAAACAATTTAAAAAAAATTGCCTATTATTTTAAATATATTTTCATATAACAAATAAACCCCAGGGGCCTATACCAGCGCTTAAGCGCTGGTATAGGCCCCTGGGTTTTATTTTTTATATTAAATAATATTGAAAATAATTTTAAAAAAATTGCCTAATTATTTTAAATATATTTTCATATAACAAATAAACCCCAAGGGCCTATACCAGCGCTGGTATAGGCCCCTGGGGTTTATTTTTTATATTAAATAATATTTAAAACAATTTAAAAAAAATTTCCCAATTATTTTAAATATTTTTTCAGATAAAAAATAAACCCCAGGGGCCTATACCAGCGCTTAAGCGCTGGTATAGGACCCTGGGGTTTATTTTTTATATTAAATAATATTTAAAACAATTTAAAAAAAATTGCCTAATTGTTTTATATATTTTTTCAAATAACAAATAAACCCCAGGGGCCTATACCAGCGCTTTATAGGCCCCTGGGGTTTATTTTTTATATTAAATAATATTTAAAACAATTTAAAAAAAATTGCCTAATTATTTTAAATATATTTTCATATAAAAAATAAACCCTAGGGGCCTATACCAGCGCTTAAGCGCTGGTATAGGCCCCTTGGGTTTATGTTTTATATTAAATAATATTTAAAACAATTTAAAAGAAATTGGCAAAGTGTTATATATATTTTTTCAACATAAAATAAATCCCAGGGGCTTATACCATATTTAAAAGAATTTAAAAAAATTGGAAAATTGTTTTAAATAATTTTTCTTTCAAAAAATATTTAAAACAATTTTAAAAAAATTTGCTAATTGTTTTATATTTTTTCAACAAAAAATAAACCCCGGATGTAATCTTTGGTCAGGGTAGTCTTGAAATTCTTCCACATCTTGCGCGCTTCGTTCAACCAAAAATCCCTGAACTGTTCGGTGTTTGGGACATCGAAATTTTGCTGCAAAGAGTAAGAATAAAATACACATCAGTTGAGTAACTAAACAAACAAATACATGCATATTAGGAACAAACAGATAGTTAATGATAAAACATACCAAGATATCTGACCAACATTGATCCTTAATGTCTTTTTGGACTTCCCTCCAATCGTCAACCAATATGCTTACTCGATTCATTGCCACAAAACCGATGTAGCTCACGAAAGTCGCGCCAATTTCCCCGATAGGATTCATGTCCTCGTCAAATTCCACATGGACAGGCTGCACATTTGTCCCATGACGGACAACAATGTCAGTGAGCTTCGTCGGACCTCTTTTCTTTCTTTGAGGGGGATTGTTTTGTCCCTGATTGTTAGAATAATCCGCCATGATGTACCTGTTAACAAATCAAAGATGTGATGAGTCAGTATAAGGCAACAACTTTCACAAAAACAAAATAAAAACAATAACAGTACTTAATACATGATAATTCAAAAAGGTTCTCACTTTATGTGTTATCCCATATCTCCTCACAATGATCATTTCTAGAGGCAAATTGGTCATCATCAACATCTATCAATTCAAATTCACTTGGTTCAAGTGGTCCTGCGCATAAAGGTGGTATCTTATCTAGATCTAAAGTGGGAGCGCGGTCCTTTTGCTTTTTACTTTGCAACACTATGGACAATTGCTTATTTGCGGGATCTGTTACATAGAACACCTGTTTTGCATGACTTGCTAAAATAAAAGGCTCATCTCTGTACCCAACCTTATGAATATCAATTGAGATCATACCAGTGTGGGGATCAACTCCAACTGCACTATTGTTAACCCACTTGCATTTAAAGATTGGAATTTTGAACTTGGTGTAACTAACTTCTCAAATTTCTTCAATTACCCCATAATATGCCATGGAAGCCAATCGTGGGTTTTTATCTTTCGAACTGGAGAAGTGCATCGCTTCGGCTACCACCATCACGCCACTGTTTTGCATGGTGTTGTTGTTGTCCTGAGCCTTAGTGTAGAAAGAATAGCCATTCATGTCAAAAGAGCCCCAAGTAACAACCTCAAAACGAGGCCCTCATGGTAACCATCTTATTGTATCCGGCCCACCAGTCTCCTTTTCAACTTTCTCTTTGAACAACCCAATGAATGTCCTATTATGCTCGTTAGAAATCTGCATGTCACTCTTTTTTGGGTTCTTTTCTTTCAGGATCCTCTTATGCTCATCCAAATAAGGCTGCACTTCTTCCATATTATTCAAGATGTATAGGTGTGCTTGTAACACCTCTTCACGGTGCATAGTCTTTACTTTGACGCCACGTACCCCCTTACCGATCCCATCTTCATGTCGGGGGTTTTCCTCAACCCCTTTTAGATACTATTTGCAAAAATCCATTGCCTCCTCAACTATGTATCTTTCAACAATTGATGCCTCAGGTCGATGTGGGTTCTTCGAATACCCTTTCAAGACTTTCATGAATTGCTCGAATGGGTACATCCACCTTAGATAAACAGGACCACACAACCTTATCTCCCTAACCAAATGAACAATTAAGTGCACCATAATATCGAAAAATGCTGGAGCAAAGAGCATCTCTAATTGGCACAATATAACATAACCCTCATTTTCCAACTCGTTGAGCTTTTCAGTGTCGATGACTTTGCTGCAGATCGTATTGAAAAACATACATAGTCTTGTTATGGTCATCCTGACATCATCTTCCAAAATGCCTCTTATAGCAATTGGTAAGAATTATTGCATCAATACATGGTAATCATGCGACTTCATTCCCACCAACTTCAAATCATTCATAGACACAAGTCTGCTAACATTGGAGGAATAACCCTGCGGAACCTTGATCCCACTCAAACACTCACACAGACTTTTTTTCTCCTCTTTGGAAAGTGTATGAGCAGCAGGTTCCATATAAGCCCTCTTGCCATTTTCACTGACTACAGGATGCAACCGTGGTCTTATGCCCATTTCAACCAAGTCTAATCGAGCATTGAGTCCGTCCTTTGTCTTCCCCTGTATGTGAAATAGTGTCCCAACAAGACTATCACCAACATTTTTCTCCACATTCATCACATCAATATTGTGCCTCACATCAAGATATCGCCAATAAGGT
The DNA here is from genome assembly GCA_037074515.1 of Mimosa bimucronata. Lineage (NCBI taxonomy): Eukaryota > Viridiplantae > Streptophyta > Magnoliopsida > Fabales > Fabaceae > Mimosa > Mimosa bimucronata. The sequence goes on along the minus strand of CM073445.1, from coordinate 28,053,507 downwards.
AGATCAAAGAAGATTGACCTCTTCTTCCAAATAATCTTCTCAGAACCGGTCTTTGTCTTCTGTTTCTTACCGAATACCATATTGACATTTTCAACACGGCAGTAAACTTTCTTCCCGGTTAAGGGGGTCGGAGCAGATCAGTACTCAGATGAGCCATTAAACACTTCTTTAGTCTACAGTAAGGATGGAACCGATCAAGAAACCTCCTATGACCGAGGTAGATAGTTTTTCTTCCGTGTTTGAGATAGTGGCAGTGTGTTTTAGACTCACATATAGGGCATGCCATAAAACCCTTCACACTGTAACCAGAAAGATTGCCATATGCAGGGAAGTCATTTATTGTGGTAAACAACATAACTCGCAACTTGAATGTCTCCTGCGTGTAAGCATCAAACACATCTACGCCTTCCTCCCACAACATCTTCAAGTCCTCAATCAAAGGTGACAGGTGGACATCGATATCGTTACCAGGCTGTTTCGGCCCTGAAATCATCATTGACATCATCACATACTTGTACTTCGTGCACAACCAAGGCGGCAGGTTGTAAATGACCAGGAAAACTGGCCAAGCACTATGTGTGCTACTGAGACTCCCGAAAGGGTTGAAACCATCCGTACACAGTCCGAGACGAAGGTTCCTCAGCTCACCACCAAATTCAGGAAACATGGAATCTATCTTCTTCCATTGAGGAGAATCAGCAAGATGCCGGAGATATCTTCCATTCGATATTCTCTCATCACAATTCCATCTCAGTTTCTTTGCTTCTGCCTTATTTGCAAACAAGCGTTTAAACCGTGGAACAATTGGAAGGTACCACATTACCTTCAAAGGTACTCCTTTCTTTGATCCATCATCATCACCAACGGCATCCTTCCTCGGTTTGTACCTCGAAGTATGACATTTTGGACACTCTTTTAGGCCCTCATACTCTTTCCTGTATAACACGCAATCATTAGGGCAAGCGTATATCTTCTTATACTCCATGCCCATCTTGCTTAGAACTTTTTTAGCCTCGTACATACGCTTCGGAAGCACATTGCCTGCTGGGAACATATCACTCAAAGCTTCAAGCATCTGTGAGAAACCTACGTCTGCCCACCCATTTTCTGTCTTTATTTTCAACAATTTCAGGACGCCGGTCAACCGAGTATACTTAGTACCCCGGGAACAACGGTGTCTCTGCATCACTCCTCAACTTGTCCAACTCATGGACCACAGAAAATGACTCCGCCCCAATGTCATTAATCATCTCGTCCATTTCATCATCACAAACATCATCCACCGCTGCTTCTACATTTTGTGATGGGCACGCATGTACGGTACTTCCCAATTCCCCATGCCAAAGCCACTTCTTATAACGGAGATTAATCCCATCACAAAGAAGGTGATCCCTTATATCATCAATGCTCTTACGATAAGCATTTGCACACTTCACACAAGGGCAAAGATACATGCCATTCTTACTGGACACGTTTTTTTTGGCAAATTCAATAAATTCTTCCACACCCATCTGATACTTTTTAGTGGTTCTCAATGCATGCATCCAACTAAGATCCATTCTATTCAACCTATGCCGTTTCCAACAAACTAGTCAAGTTTATCTCACTACATTATTGGGAAGAAATGGGCATGCTATGCATATCTGCACTTCATGCAAATTTTTTAAAAAATTTGGCAAAGCCTGCTCTTGTAAATGTGACATCCAAAAATTACATTTACAATCCAATTTCACTCCAGTAATTTGAAGTGATTTATAGAAGCAAAACCAGCAAGTAAAATGCAACAAAGAAACAAGCAACAATGCAAAAAAATTCATGATGATTTTAGTAGCAACAAGATCAATTAGACAAAATAAATCATCAGCAATTTGAGAACAAAAACCAATAGCAAACCAATTTACAAGACTTATAACACATTTTGGCAAGTATGCAATATTTGCAGCAACTACAACGTAACAACATTTGCAAACCAATTTACAATTGAACATTAAACATTCTATGGCAGACCAATTTACAAGACTTACAAAACCATTAAATATTCTATGGCATTTTTTGCAATTTACAATTGAGAAAAAAATGCAGCAGATTTAATTATCAGGAAAAAAAAAGGAAAAGAAGGAACCTGGATGAAGTGAAGCTGCGAACGGAGGCACGATTGAAATTGCTGAACCCGATAGGAGGAAAAAAGAGCTGAAAAAAAACTTTGAACAAGTAAAAAATGTGGTGTGACATTGAATGTAGTTTTCCACGTCACACCAAAATTTTGGTGTGACGTGGAAAACCTCCCCTGCCTTTTTTTTTCATTTCCCGCCCCCCCCCCCCATTTTTTCATTTCGTGGAAAACACTTTCAACGTCACACCAAAATTTGGTGTGACGTTGAAAGTAGTGTTCCACATCACACCAAAATTTTGGTGTGACGTGGAAAAGTTTCAACATCACACTTAATTTTAAGTGTGAAGTTGTTTCTTTTTTGTAGTTACTCCTTTGTTTTCAATGTCACATTTTTAAATAAGTGACATTAATTGGTGACATAAAAAGGGCTTTTTGTAGTAGTGATAAAAGAAAAGATTAAAGCTTGTAAAGGTTAATGAAAGAATTTATATGGATTTAGTTGGATAAATGATGTTGATTATAGGATAAAAGGATATCAGAGGTTGTAATTGATAAAGATCATTTGAGGATTTTGGAGATTTTAAAGGTTGTGTTAGTAATCATTTGAATTGTAGAGGTATATGTTTGGTTATGTATGAGAAAGAAGGGAAAGAATTTCAAAAGGGTAATCCTTAATATTGTACCTTAAGGTAGTTTATTGGAATTAAGAAGATAGTTTATAAATGGAAGATTTTGAGGATCATTGTTGTAATTGTAGGATAAATATTAGGTAGTATGAGGAAATGACAACTTAAGATATCCTACACTATTTTGAGGTTGTGGAGGTATGGTGGATGTTCACTCTCGTCGATTTCAGCTTAGAAGTAATTGGATAAGATGATATAAATTGGCATTGTGTGGTTAAATGGTTCCATATGGTATAGAGTAAAGTGTGAATTTACGATTTAAGTATGGCAATTGTTAATGACTTTTAGGTAGAAAGTTAAAATGATTGAGGGTGGTTTAATTTAATACTGAGTTAGGAGATTGGTTCTGTTTGACTAGGATGAACATCATTACTAGATTCTTAATGACATAGTTGTTGCGGGTAACTTGAGAGCTTAGTTATTTTACATGTGGATTAAAATTGTTGTTGAGCATATTGTGATATGGGACATGATGAGTAATACTAGATGGACAGATGACAGAGGTTTCCCATATGTTAAAATGAATTAAAAGTATGGAATTTATTGAAAAGGGTGAACATTAGTTGGGTATATGATTGGTTGGTAGAAGAAGAAATGGCATATGAAGCAAGTTGATTTGCAGTGGTAAGGATTTATAATTGGGTATAAGAAAGGAGAACAAAGATTTGAGTTGTGGGAATTAATGGTATAGAATATTGATTTAATGTGATTGATTTATGAACTTATGACTATTGTAGCAAATGATTGAAGAGATAAGGTTAATGGTTTCATATTGATAAATTAATGGAAATAGCTTAATAAATGTGATATGAGGATTATTCACTTCAGGCTTGAACTCATAAAGAGAATGATGATGAAGGGGCTACAATGTATTGAGGAAAGTAGAATTAGTGGAAGTAAGGATTTGTGTAGTCTGCTTGAGGATTAAAATTTATGGAGTATCGACTTTAGAATCAAAGAAAGGGAATTGATTTATAAAGTTATGATTTAATTTAATTTATGGTAACTGTTAGGGACTTTTAAGAAAATGCTTTATGATTGATGATGATATCACGTGGATTTTAATTTGTTTGTTGGTGTTTTATTTTGGGACTTTGGAATTTAGAATTTAGCATTTTCTTGTGTTGTGTTGGTTCTGGATATTTGTGTGTAAATGATTGTATAATGTTTGCTGATAATTTTATGAGTAGCAATTAAAGTAGAGACTAGGATTTAATCATATAATAGAAATAAGAGATAATGATAGAGTTAGAAATTAAATTTAACTATGGTTTAGTTGTTGGACTGGATTTACTAAATTAAAACCTCTATTCTATTTCCATTCTCTTAAATAACATTTTCAGTGACAATAGTGAATCAATAGTAAGCTACGATTATGATAATATTAAAGTTATATTATACAAGAATACGAAATTAATATATGGTAGAAGATGGTAATGTTTAATAAAATAATTATGATTAAGTCATTAGGATTTTTATATTTAATTTGGGAAGAATGATAATGAGAATCAGAATTATTAATTGAAATAAATTATTTATAATTGACCTTTTAATTTTAAAAAAAGGGGTTAAAATAATTATAGCAAACTGTAATCTTTCACTAATACAAAGATGTGCTAGTATTAATTAAATTAGGGGTCGAGAGAGACGCATCGATTAATTTATAGTCCAACCCCTAATCCAAACTCATATATGTATATAGGCCCTGATTTCTTATATAAGCCGAAAGGATAGAAGGAAAGAAGTTAATTCATGAGTATGTTATGGAATCCAGGTAGCAGTTTATCTCATTACATTCAAATTGCATGTATAATTTTATAATATCTGTTGCATTAAAGTGGTATGTCATTTATTCCTCAGTTGTTGTACTCCAGGCTTAGGTGGTTTGCTACCCCTTTGCTAAACCAGTTAGTTATAGCTTTAAATACTATAACGAGAAGTCCTGCAGGTAGAACCTCCATTAGTTAATGAGGATATCGTTATCAGTGGTTGGTAGGTGCTTAAGTCACCCAGAATAATAGGATAAAGATTATCATTATATGTGCAGATTTATGAAATATATACATGACAATGTATGCATGAAATTTACAGTTAATGACATAAACTGCGTTGAACTGTTGTTTTACAGAGAAGCTGGTAGATGATAAGATGGTTGAGATAAGGCAGGAATGCTGAAAGAAGATTAACTGAAGAAATTAAAATTATAATTTGAAAAGTAAGGTTATTTGTATATGATGTAAATTTTAAATTATTAAATTAATAGTAGAAAGCATAGAAAATAGAATTGTATAAATTGATAAAAAAGGATTTAAATTACCTAAGTACTACGAATTAAAAATAGATACCCTAAGAGGGTTAGTGTACTTTTAATTGTTTTATTAACCACTTTATTTTATAAAGAATTTTAAGTTGTTCCTATTTGTCTGAAAAGCCCATTCCAACTAACAGAAAGTTAGTTGAATGTTTTAAAAGAAAAAATTTTAAATTTTCCGTATTTTTGGGCTTCTGACATTGAAAAGTGGTTATAATTCAATTAAAAATTGTCATAATATAGTAGAAAATTTTAGGTGTTACAGTCAGCATTGCTAAAATTGAGCTTCTTAATCTTAATGAAAACGGTGGAAGATGAGAATATAAAAAATACTTTGAAACGTTTTGTATTTAAGCATAATGACTGGTACGAAGAGAATGTAATAAGGATGATCATATTGAAGAGGCAAAGTATATTATACAATGAAATCAGCAAACTGGTAAAGGGACATCAGACTGAAATGGTTTTGGGATGAAAACAGATTAAAATAAATAGGGTAGGTGTTAGGAGGAGAGACGCTTAGTACCTGTTTTGCATGCTCCCATTTTTTATTGTGTTAGTGCTGGTCAGAGAAGAGATTTTTTGGTAATGAAAAATAGTGACATTCCATGCGTTATATCCGTTTCAGGGTGGACAAAAATTATAGGATACAAAGATGATAACTTAGGTGATACGACTATTGGATGATATCAAGGCATGGTTGCGGTTCTTTACAACCATGCATTAAGATTTTTCATGCCTATGCATAGGATGAATAGTGGTGAAACGTAAGCCAACAACCAATGAGCACCTAGATAATATCATGATGACATGTACTAAATAAGGATATCAACTTCCCACGCGCAGACTTGGTTTGACATTAAGGAAAGTAAGGGTTCAACATTCTATTAAATAAGAATGTCAATACTAAGGGTTATTGGTTGGTGCATCAGACTATTGCCACCTATGATGACATGCATGATGGTATATTTTGAGAGCATCCTTCAGTTTTTTTCCATAAGTTTTAATCCGAAGCTTTCCATGTATTTTTATTAAAAAATATGAGACTACAAAACAATATTATGAACGTTGCACACTACAGTTTTATTAAGAAAAAAACATGACTCCATTGTAACACTTTAAAATATCTGAGATGGCTGTTACAATAAAATGGAAAGCTGAGTTGTGTACTATTAGTGTTTATAAACCAATATAGACCAAAAGGGAGTGTCTGCTCCATTTTTGAATAATATAAATGAATTGTATTATTTTCAGTTCTTAGTATACATTAAGAAAAATTTACATCATCATAGGACTTATAAGAGTTGAATATATCTAATTCTCTATTGCTGCTTCTAATTAAGTTTCCAGCATTCTTCACACATATGAAGAAAAACCATTAACCCGGCGGCCCTTTAATACCATGAATAAGTTATGTCTTCAATTTAATGTTCTAAATATGTATTCTCCTCGGTTTTTTGTAATAAAATCAATTTGTTTTCTATTGAAGAGAGTAAGGAAACAAAATAAACTATTTAATCCTAACTTATTTTAATTATAATCAGAATATTTATTAATTTGATTAAGGTAATTAAATCAGAGATGGGAAAAAATAATAACTATAAATACTTCAAAGTAACTTATTTTGTTTTCTTAATATTCAAAGTTAAAAAAATTGATCTTATATTAAGTATTGAAGGGTGTATTTTACTTAAAAAACTTACTACTTATATCCTATAAGAAAGGACTTATAAAATTAATAATTCCAAATTTTTACTTAATTTTGAAACAAAGTAAAGCTCAACTCATAAAAAGTCTTATTAACATTCCTTTCAATTACATATTAATTGTTTCCGGCAATGAAATGTGCACCATTATAGTTATGTGTGCACTAAGGAATGGGACAACCACTTAATGTTTATGTAATTAAATGGCAACCATTAGGAATAATTATTGATTAGTGAAATCAATGGTTATATTTTAGTTCAAAAATCAATGGTTATATAAAAAATTTTCAAACTTATTTCCATTCTGTTCAGAGGTTAATAAGGACGACAATTTTTGGATGGCAACAAACCAAATACTAAAAATATTAAAATACTTTGCAAGCTTACTCATAAGAATGCCAAATACTACACAGAAACGAAGCTGGTTTCACTACAACTTCTGAATTAACTCAAATAAGTCTCAGATCATGGACCAAACATGGACTACAGGCCATAACTAAATCTCAAAACATTCAAGGAAATTACAATAGATCAAAGCAAACATGAATGAGAAGTTCAACATCGATCTTCCCCAAACAATAAAAATGTGTTCATCTGAACCTGCCCATACTTGGAGAGTTCTACCAACAATGGACCATCAAAAAGAAGTTGGGAAACGTTTACTTCAAGGCAGCTAAAGAGGGGAGCAACCAGATTTTTTAAAAATATTATATTCCACCACAGCAAAATTCATATCTTGATATTTTAAATTTGCATTTCCACTTCCTTTGGGGTCTCCATGCAGGTAAAAGAGCTAGGGTTTCTCATCTTACTTACTAATGTCCACAACAACAGTCCTAATATATGCATTGCATCTCAACACATGGACACCCTGAGATCAGAGATGATGGAGACTGAAACTGAATTTACTCCACTTTCCGAGCGGTTTTTTATTTTTTCCAAGCAACGCATCTCACTAACAATAACAATTTCTTTGTCGTTGCGTGGAGATGGAAAGGATCCGCGGTCTGGGTTATACATTTCTCCCTGTGTGAATGGAATTATTCTAAATGTGGTCAACATAACTCACGTTACATGTCTTTTTTAGGCTCCACGACAATGGGCAGAAATTACTGTAACTACATCAATCCTACGGTCAAGGAATTCCGGGGAAAGCTGAATCATGTTTGTGCCGTCACTTCAATGAACAATCGTGCCACCGCTTGACTTTAATTATGAATAAATGTAATTTACACCAGAAATCACTTTTCATGTCTCTTTTTTTGGACTTTTCATGTCTCTTTTTGATAGGATAGGAATAGAGGAGACGTAGAAAGTCGAAACTTTCCACGTCTCATTTTAAATGTAAGACGTGGAAAGTAGCCACTTTCCACGTCTCATTTTCAAAAAAGTGACGTGAAAAGTTGGCACTGGTCACTTTTCACGTCTCATTTTAACTTTCCACGTCTCTTATTCAAATAAGAGACGTGGAAAGTCCTTTTTTTTTAAAAAAAATATTTTTTTAATTAGGATGATTACCCCAATAAAAAAAACCTAATATTTTATCGGAATAATAGAAATACCACACTAAAAATTAAAAAAATGAACTAATTTTATTATGGGAAAATTGCACAGTAGTCCCAAGGAAGCAATTATACTACTCCAAGGTCCCAAAAAATCTCCTTATTATCATCAGGTCCCAAGGGACTTTGGTGCAATATTTTCCATTTGTTTAAAGACCATTTAGCCCCTTACTAAAATCACATGGGTAAAAAGACTAGCTCTGCAAAAATCAAAAGAGCAGAGCAAGAGCAGCCCTAATTGCGAAACCTCATTAGCAATAGAGAAGGAGGAAGAGGGCAATCCCTAAATCCTGCAAGAGAGAGCAGTGGCCGGTGAAAAGCAATGGCCGGCTAACGGAGGAAGCCGACCATAATTCCCGCGACGGAGAGAGAGAGCGGAGAAGGAGGAAGTTGAAGATCGGTGGTCAGCGTACGGAGGAAAGCGAGGCAGGGAAGGAAAATATAGGAATCTTCAATTTCAAACGGTATGCGTTCTTCATCCTTTCCTACCGTTATAGATAGTAGATGCCCCTAAAAGTGACTAAATGGTAGTAGAGTTTTGAGTTGGAGGCCTGTTTGTGTTCTTCATCATAATATTCAATACATGCCTTTGTCGATCAGTTTTGCTATGGTCATCGAAATAGAAAAATAAACCAGATTTGTTAACTTGTTAGTGTGAACTTGGTTAAGAAATATGTTATTATATTTGTTGTGCGAAAAGAGAAAAATGTGTTGTTAATAGTGGCATATATAGTTGTTAATATGTGTTGTTAACTTGTTAATGTGATGCTGTGTTTTGGGATATATTACCCTGTGTGTCTACAATATGAGTGACAATGAATGAACATAGGTCTTTGATAAATATGTTATTAGAATATTTGTGCAGAGAAGAAAATGTGGTTATAATAGAAACATGGGTAGTCGTCAATATTTATGGTTTAGTTGTTAATGGGGTGATGTGTTGTTAGACATATGATGCTGTGTGTTTTGCTATATAATGCTCCATTTCTACATTATAAGTGGGAATGGATCAACATGAGGGTGATGAATATATTATTATACTACTTATTGTGCAAAGTGAGATAAGTTGTTGTTAACAGCAGCATGAGTAGTTGTTAATATTTGTTATTTAGTTGTTAATACAAAGTAATTTTGTAGGGTGATATTGATAATGGTTAGTATATTTGGGAAGCATCTGCTATGTTTTCTTCACATATGAGGACAATTTATAAGTAATGGAGAAGGTCATTTGACATATGTTGGGGGGATGACGAGATCAAAAATCATCAAGGAAGGCACAAATTATGAAGAGTTGAAGACAATGATATGTTCAATTGTGAGAAAAATGAGCAATGAAATTATTATGAGGTTCACAGTTTCATGTGATGCAACCACATTTATGGACCTCATAGATGATGAAGGAATTGAACATTTAATCAATTTGAATAAAGAAAAAGGGCATGTCTATGTAGGAAAAAAAGGAAATGACAATGCACAACCGATGGATGATAAGCTAAGGGGAGAGGAACAAGTGTAAATTGAATATGTTTAGTGAATTAATTTTGTATGTCGTTGTATGTTGGCTATGTAATTGAAATCCAAGTGTTGTAACTTTTGATTAATGATTGATGGTGGAATGATTTTGTGCAGAATGGATAACTTGTTTGGAAGCTCCGTTATACTGTCTGGGTGTACACCAACCTTGTGTTATGATGATTCACCATCATTGGCATACGCAACACAAATGATCCCAACAGTTTGTGTTGAAACGAATGCAACATATGTGATAGGCTTAATGAGACTGACCCAAACATGGTTGCTCTCTGTGAACACTCTAATGAAGATGATGGTGGTTGGGGATTCAAAAGACTTTTTATTGCTTATGGATGCTCTATCAAAGGCTTTTTAGAAGGGTGTCGCGACATAATTTATATAGATGGATTTCATCTTAGTGGTGTTGTGTGTCTTGGAGTAAGTATAGTTCACTATAGGATGCATACAACGATGTAAATGAAATTTTGATTAGTAATTACTTTATGTAAACTTGTCACTTGTGTAAAACTCTCTTGAGATGTGAGGCATACTCTGTTCCTATTAACAACTTCATTACTTGTACGCTTGGGAAGTTGTCATTACAGACCTTCTAACCTGCCACTCGTGTAAAACTCAATTGACATACCCAATTCCTATTAACAACTCCGAAACTTGTTAATGCAGGCTTGGGGAGTTTTCATTACAGGCATTCTTACTTGTCACTTGTGTAAGCCTCACCTATGATGTGAGGCATAACCAGTTCCTATTAACAATTCTGGAACTTGTTAATACAAGCTTTTATAATTGTTATTACAGGCATTCCCACTTGTCACTCGTGTAAGCCTCACCTGTGATGTGAGGCATACTGAGTTCCCATTAATAACTCCAGAAGTTGTTAATGCAGGCTTTGGAAGTTGTTAATGCAAGCTTGTGGAGTTGTTATTACAGGCCTCGTAACTTGTCACTCATGTAAAAGATGAGGCATACTCAGTTCCCATTAACAACTCCAGAACTTGTTAATGTAGGTTTTGAAAGTTGTTAATGCAAGCTTGCGGAGTTGTCATTACAGGCCTTGTAACTTGTAACTTGTCACTCGTGTAAAAGATGAGGCATACTCGGTTCCCATTAACAACTCTAGAACTTGTTAATGCAGGCTTTGGAAGTTGTTGATGCAAACTTGCGGAGTTGTCATTACAGGCCTTGTAACTTGTCACGTGTAAAAGATTAGGCATACTCAGTTCCTATTAACAACTCCAGAACTTGTTAATACAGGCTTTGGAAGTTGTTAATGTAGGCTTGCGGAATTGTCATTATAGGCATTCCCACTTATCACTCGTGTAAGCCTCTCTTGACACATACTTTTTGTATATTTTGGGCTTCCATCTTTGTTAATTATGACTTGACCAACAATTCGTGATATATTGATGATAGACACCATATACTTATTCCATTAAATGATTAATAATGTCAACAAATGCTTCATTAACTACTGGAATATTATCAAAATACATCAATGTCATTGGGTAGTTCACTATCAATCCAAAATCAAAATACATAATATAATTTTCATAGATCCCCACTCTTCCCACTTCAAAAGCTAATATACTATGTTGTCTATGCTTTTTTCCTCTTCTGATGGTTCCCTCGCAATAATGATGGACCTGATGACCACATATATTGTTGGGATGAGTAATAAGCCACCACAAACAACCCTTCTTCAGTTCCTGAAGTTCCTCCAGAGAGTACTTGGGCATGGGGTAACCCTCATCATCTTGCTAGCTCATTTCCAAAATCTGCAAAAAAAAAAAAAAAAAATAGCCACTTCACAAACACTTATTTATAACAACTTCACAAGGGTATGCTTTACATTGGAACAACATAACAAACCATAACATTGATTATATTTGCATTAATGCTAGGAAAACTCAGAAATAAGCGCAACAACTTCAATACGCAGAATAGTTAAAACCTATTCATTTTCATTGCCAACCAAACAATTTCATGGATAATACTCATTGTTCCCTTCTATTCCTTTTCTCTTTTTGTTTTTTGTTTCCATTCCATCTATTTCTAACAACCAAATGGGTCCTCAATACCTTCCACCTCTAACACCATAGAACAAAAATAAAAAAGAGAGGGATAATAGGAAATAGTCTTTGCTATAACTTGAAGTACGGTGACTTGGCGAATAAATGAATTAGAGACATTCATGGTGGTGGTAGTGTCCTAATGCCAAAATGAACTATTAAAAACTCTAGTTCAAAACTAAAAGTTATATGCTGGTGAAACATAACTAATTGATAAGATGAAAATTAAATAAAATGCCTGTAATAAAAGAAGCTTTGAAGACATTAGGCAAGGAAGTAGTTAAGGGGCTTGAACAGAACATGTATCACCAACAAAAGCATTTGTAAGCTAATTGGAAAGTAAATTGTTGGACATACCTGTGATGTGAAGGAGCAGAGATAATCTTGTATGGTTTTCAAGTTCTATATAAGCTTATTGTTATCCTGCAAATTGTAAAATTCATTTGAAAAGGTAGTTAACAAGGATATTCAAAACCAATCTTCTATTTGAAACTAATTTATCACATGAGAAATTCATAATTATTTGATGTCTAATAAAACAATTAATTTAAATATAAATATACAAGCACCACGCATATAGGAACACATAACCAATACCACTTCTAATACAACTATTTTGTATTGTCTTATCAAAATTTATTTTCCAGGTCATATATATACATGTATATATATATATATGAAGGCATGCCATGCACATATGATTGCTACTTATGATTACACTAAGAATATATTCATCGTTTAGGTTACTAATTGGTTTTGTTATATAAACATTTTTTCAGTATTGCCCATTTGGTCCTTCCTTCGTTATCTGTTACCTATAAAACTCTATGGCTGTGGACTTGTGCTCAAGTTTTGAACGCAAAGCTGGTTTTTTTTTCTATTTCGATGACCATAGCAAAACTGATACAAAGGCATGTATTGAATATTATGAAGAAGAACACAAACAGGCCTCCAACTCAAAACTCTACTACCATTTAGTCACTTTTAGGGGCATCTACTATCTATAACGGTAGGAAAGGATGAAGAACGCATACCGATTGAAATTGAAGATTCCTAGATTTTCCTTCCCTGCCTCACTTTCCTCCGTACGCTGACCACCGATCTTCGACTTCCTCCTTCTCCGCTCTCTCTCTCTCCGTCGCGGGAACTATGGTCAGCTTCCTCCGTTAGCCAGCCATTGCTTTTCACCGGCCACTGCTCTCTCTTGCAGGATTTAGGGATTTCCCTCTTCCTCCTTCTCTATTGCTAATGAGGTTTCGCAATTATGGCTGCTCTTGCTCTGCTCTTTTGATTTTTGCAGAGCTAGTCTCTTTACCCATATGATTTTAGTAAGGGGCTAAATGGTCTTTAAACAAATGGAAAATATTGCACCAAAGTCCCTTGGGACCTGATGATAATAAGGAGATTTTTTGGGACCTTGGAGTAGTATAATTGCTTCCTTGGGACTACTGTGCAATTTTCCCTTTTATTATTTATATCCAAACTAATATTACAAAAATGTTATAATACAACTTTCATCATAAAATATGGGATAGAAATACACCTTCAAGATGAAATATAGAATACTTGAACCTAAAGAACTAAGAAATATATCACATTCAGTTAAAATACATATGACAGAAATCTCTCATCCAAGAAGTGTGTCCAAATCTTGTAAATACTCCTGTTTAACTGGTTTTCCCAAATACAACCCATCCAAGTTCCTCCAGCAGTTTAGTGGGAAATTGATAATTACTCCACAGGACAACATTACAACCTCATCTCAGAAGAAGTGAAAAAGTAAATGGGTTTAATTCAGTTGTAACACTGCAACATTCAATCAAGCATGAATGCTTTCACAAGAAGAACAATCAACAAGGCCAATGCTAGTTTCTCAGAGGGGACAAGTTAAATAACCCGCAAAGGTGTTCTGTCATGTGAGATATGATAGTCATGGATACCAGAACTATTAATTACAAGAAGTCTTATCCCATCAAGTAAGTAAGGTAGGCTAACCAAGACATTCTGACAATTTCTCAGCTTTCTTTATATACATTTCAAATGTAATTTTTCTTCTAAATAAACACAAATTTTATGACAAAAGAGAACACAAGTACTACAAAGAGGAGAACACAATATAGCCTAAAATAGATCAATAAAGAAGGCAAACTCTAAGAACTTTAAAAGCATAGCAGAGCTGCTCAATCTCATAATATTAAACGTTAAACCTCCACAACACATAAATGAGCAATGCATCAAGTAAAAGACATAAGCACAATCCTACCCCTCAACAATTATATAGGCAAAACGATTAAGCCCTAAGGGCAGTCCAATCTAACTAAATATACCATAGAACTGCAAAACCAGCCCACTGTGACTTTTTTTAGCCCATATTTTTGTATAGCCACCTGAAAATGTGTAGTAAACAGATCACTGTTTCTAAACCAAATTAAAATCTAATTTAACTGAACAAGACTTTTGTATTAATCCCAGCATCCTACCATGTAAACCAAATTACCAAATAAGTATTCTTGGCAATGGATCCCAAGAATACTTCCATAGCAGCCCATGTTTTGGGAGATATGCGCCCTACAATTCCTGCAAGTTGAAACAAAAGTTTACCTAATTTATTTCCAAGGATCTGAGCTTCGGAAGTCAAACCATTAGGCTAGTTCAATGATCACAGCCATCATAATTAGTTATGACTTAAGTTAGAATAACTGCAACTTTGGAAAACTAATGATTATAGTGATGAAACAGTAAATTAAAGAAGACATGTAGACATTTGAAACACTTAAATTTCATATAGAATGTATGGACCATGCTGACACATTTATTAAATTAACAGGTGGCAAATGAACTCTCTTACAACTCTATAAGATAAAGCTGAAGCATAACCATCCATAAATCATACAAAGTGATAATGCATACCAAAGTCAAGAAACCCAATACGGCCATCACAATATGGGAAGATGAAAACGATAGTGACTAAAATACGGGAAGGCAGGGAGTATAACTTCTAATTCCCCTTCCATTAAAATAAAGACAATGAAGTCATCAAAGGTCATAGGAACAAGAAACAGGCAACATATTAAAGATCTAAGAATTTACTTCAGCATTGTCTAAGAGAATACTTGAAATTATAAAATTTACACAGTAGGAAAAATATACACATATAAAGCAACAGTAGAAAATCCAGGACAACTGCCCATTTTGGTCATACTAGTGATGTCCGGCTTAGTTCAGGATTCAAGAACTGGAATAGAAATTAGTGCAACATTGAAACCTCAAGCTTGAATTCGTAATGAAAATTCTCACTCTTGTGCCTTGTTAAGTTCTTGCCACAGCACACACACACACACACACATATATATATAAACAACATTAGTTTTACTATACAATCCATGCTATGAATAACAAGTAAATTGGACTTCAAGCATTAAGACCAGATGTATAATGGCTTCAATTAATAACCTAATCTCCACTTAAGCAACTGAACAACTCACACTGTATCAGATATCATTATTAGCACCACTGCCTGTAAAAAAATTAATTAATGAGAGGGGGAAATGTATCAATCCTGAGTGAAAAAAAATAAACAAACTGAATTTTGATGATAATCAAGTTAACAACCAAACAGAGCATCATGAAACTGCAATATTCAGCATAGTATAAACAAATGATGAATCTCCATCTATGCAGGAAAACAAAGTAAGAACCATAAAATCCACTATGAAGATCAAAGCACATGTAATAGTAGCAGCAATTAGGTGAGTCTAAACAGAATCTAGCATTACTCATGAAGCCTAGTCCCTAGTACCAAATCCCCAAATTATGAGCTATAAAACCGTTGTATTCTTAAATCAAATAAGTTAGAAAGGAAGAGGCCAAGGCTTACGATTCAAACATAATACCTCCATGCCAGCGTATCTGATCCGAAACCGCTAAAAGACAAAAAAAGGATAAGTCATACAGCATCGCAAGCTAAAAAACAAAGAAAGGCCCCTAATAACTGAAGTTTCGAAATCTAAGGCACTTAAAACAAAATCAAACCTTCTCTAACTCCAAAGTCCTTTCTACATCAACTACTGTCGGCCCAGCCATTGATAAAGGCTTCGTCACACCACATTGCTTGGCCACTGAATGTGAAGGTTGAGACAAAAAAGCTATCCCTTGTAATCTGATACAAAACAAAACAATAGAGAGCACAAAAGATCCATGGCTGGCCACAAAAGATCATAACTCAAAACTGATTCTGCTAAATTTATGTTTGAAATCCAACATAGTTCATAACTCAAAACTGATTCTGTTAAATCAAAGGAATCGGATCATAAAACATCAAAAGAAAGCACAAAATATCCATTTCAAAAAGGTTTCAAAAATTGATTCTATTTAGATCTTCAGAACCCCCAAAAAACACAGCTCTATTTCGAACATGCTTAAAATCGAAGCCAGAGTACTCAAGACTAACCAGATCCAGAATCGAAACTCTAAATTCAGATGAAATCAGTAAAGTTAGCAGTACTTACCAACTAGAATTGATTAGGTCTCTCCAATTAAGAGTTGTCAGATTGCGAGGACTAGAGACATGAAACTCGTAGGGAGAAGCTTCATCGTCTTCTTTGATTTTGGTTGCCTATTTTGAAATCTCAGAGTCTGAAACCAGTTTTGCCATTAAATATCTCTCCTTCTTCGTCTCTTACTTACTATGAAATCTCAGAGTCTGAAGCTCAACCAAGAAATCACTGGTGGTTGTAAATAAAGAGAAG
Source organism: Mimosa bimucronata (assembly GCA_037074515.1). Classification (NCBI taxonomy): domain Eukaryota; kingdom Viridiplantae; phylum Streptophyta; class Magnoliopsida; order Fabales; family Fabaceae; genus Mimosa; species Mimosa bimucronata. The sequence goes on along the minus strand of CM073445.1, from coordinate 28,036,782 downwards.
TGACGCGACGGTGGGGGTTCGACGAGCTCCTTGCATCCTCACCTTTCTCACTCTCTCAACATTGAGGAAGAAGAAAATCAGATCGGAGATAGTGGAGAATAGATGCGAAGGAGAACTGAAATTAAGGAGAGAATGTTTGAGAGGTAAAATGCTAGGGTTTCAAAGGTTTCCATGTCTCACTTATAAAGTGTGACGTGAAAAAACCTCTTTTCACGTCTCATAATATTTGTGAGATGTGGAAAGTATTTTTTTTTTATTTATGACGGAATTTTTTAATAAATGATCCTACTTTCCATGTCTCATAAATATTGTGAGGCGTGAAAAATCACTTTCACGTCTCATAAAATTTATGAGACGTGGAAAATCCACGTCTCATAAATTTTTATGAGATGTGGAAAGTTAATTTTGCGCCTCCTTTTTCAATTTTTCATATTTACTGCTCTTTTTTTTGTTAGAATCCATGTCTCATAATTATAAAAGAGACGTTGAAATGTTTTCACATATTTACAATTTTACCACCGCCTTTTTTTCTACATCTCATATTTAAAAAGAGACGTTGAAAATTTTTCACATATTTACAATTTTGTCATTGCCTTTTTTCTACATCTCATATTTAAAAAAGAGACGTGAAATGGAGACGTAAATACTGTTTTTTGTAGTAGTGACAGCAGAAGAAGATTTTGAGTGGGTAAATTAATGCTAATAATAGGATAGTGCAGCTTTTAAAATATAGGGGAACTGAAAATAGAATCCAAAATCCGAGAGGAATTTGATAGTGTTAAATTGTAGGATTGTTAAGGGGAGTCTTATCTGGGTAATCTGCAATGTACAGACAGAAGACAGTGACTGCAGACTTGAGGGCAATCCTATAATTTGGAAGTAAAAGATAAAAGGATAAGAGATGGAAATGAAAGAATTATATGAAAAGGAAGAGAGGATGGGACGACAAAAATGAAGCATTACATGAAAATATCACGATCATATGCCTGAAACTGTACCTGCAAGTTTGATGTGGTGGATTATGGGAGAGGATCCTCTCCTCTACCCTTCCAATCCTCTTCCCTCCTCTACCCCAAATTTTTTTAATTTTGGGGTCAAATTTTTTTTATTTGTTTTCATCATTAGATTCTACATAAAATTAGTGACATTTTGATATCTCATGGATAAAAAATGGTTTAATTTTCAATTTTATATGATTTTTTAAAGATTTAATACTTTAACTTTAAAAAAAATACAGATTTTTAAGTATTAAATCTTTAAAAAATCATATAAAATTGAAAACTGAACCATTTTTTGTCCATGAGATATCAAAATGTCACTAATTTTATGTAGAATCTAATGATGAAAACAAATAAAAAAAATTTGACCCCAAAATTAAGAAAATTTGGGGTAGAAGAGGGAAGAGGATGGGAAGGACAGAGGAGGAGGGAAGCCCCTCCCGTGGATTATTGCTGAGAGGAAGATGGCTCTCATTAAGGGAATGGACTCTTTATACCACCCAACGTGACATGCATAAATTAGGTGTAACAGTAAATCTTAGTTAAATTTTTTTCAACTAAATTCAATGCAACCGCATTCACACGAAGCCTAATAACATTGCTATTGAAGACCAGGAAATAGGGCAGTCGCCTGAGATGGTTTTTGTAACAGCTGTGCTGCATGGGGAAGGCTTATATGGTGTGGCATCGGGAAACATAACGTGAACAGTGGGAGAAAAAAGAAATTGTAAAGAAGCATGAGTCAAAGGAATTATATTCACTCCACGTATCAGTTTTTTTGAAGGCATTAGGCCAAAATTTTGACATGTGGCTTTTTAGTTTGAAAGAATGTGGACCAAATTTTTGACTTATCAATTTTATTAAATTTTTAAAAGCATGTGGTGGTTATTTTTGACTTGTTTCTTTTTAGATTTATACCAATCAAATTTTCCTATTATGTATACAAATACTATTAATTTAACTAAACTATACTAAAATTTTCGTTGAATAATAATTCAAAACTAAGTTTCCTTTTTTCTCTTAATTTAAAATTTGAATGTACTATGTCAATCAGGGGGTTGTCTAATTTTTTCTATTTATTTGGATAATTACGAGGAGAAAAATTTCCTTGATTCTCTCTTAACTTCAAATATGAATCTTCTCAGTTTATTATTTTTTTTTAATTTTTGGGACTGAATCTTCTCAGTTTATTGACATGCATTTTTTTTGTTATTTTATATGTATTTGAATAATTATTGAAAATCTAATTAGTTAGCCATTGATGAGTTTTTCTAGGCATAAAACCTACCTATACAAAATGTTTACAGATCTTAATAAATTCCTAAGTGTAATAACTAACTGTGAGAATAAGATAGCCATTGGTGTGTTTTCTGTAATTTGGTGATCTGCCGTATCTAAAGATGTTTTTGGCATTGGTTTGTTTCCCCATAAAAAAATCCCCTTATATAGACAACCTATGTATGAAAAACCCTAACTTTGACAACTGGGCCTATATGTTGACTACGGGCCACCTAAACATTGCTCGTACTTTGTATGTCAACTACTCCTTTTAGTCAAATCAACTAAGGTCATATTGCAAGAATCATGGCGATAAGTCATTTATCATAAAGTATTACCTTCCATGTATTACAAACGGTATTCCTTACCTAATGGGTATTGCTCCATGAATAAACCTTCAAAACATATATGTTTATTTGGTTCCAAAATAAAAACTTTAAATGTTCATTAATCTCATCAACATCAAAAGTGTACACAACAACCATAAAGATAATAAACAAAATCCCAAAAATACTCATTGCACACCTCAATTACACAAAAAGACTTACAATCCCCATATGAGGTACATGTATAGCGAACTCATTTGGTTTCATCCCTTTAGTCAAAGGATCAGCTAGCATTTGCTTTGTTCGGATGAGATCAACAGTGACCTGACCATCAACAATTCTTTCTTTCAAGCTAAGGAATTTCAGCTCAATAAACTTTTTACTTCCACTCCTTCTTTTATTTGCTATGGCCACTGCTGCTTTATTATCACAATACATCTTGATTGGCCTAGAGATTGATTCTACAATCTTCAGTCCAGCAATGAAGTGCCTTATCCAGATAGCCTTTGAACTTGCCTCAAAACACGCGATATACTCAGCATCACAAGTAGAAGGAGCTGTGAGTGTCTGTTTGGCACTCTTCCAGGAAATAGCTCCCTCCGCTAATAAGAAGATGTAACCTGTCGTAGACTTGTTAGTGTCCACACATTCTCTCAGATCAGAATCTGAGTAACTCGTCACTTCAAGATTCTCTGTCCTTTTTTAAGTCAACATAAGGTGCTTGGTGCCTTGGAGATACCTAAACACCTTCTTTGCAGCTTCCCAAAGCATTTTACCAGGATTGCATTGGTATCTCCCCAACATGTCTACTGCAAAAGCTATGTCAGGTCTTGTGCAAACCTGTGCATACATCAAGCTTCCTATAGCAGAGGCATAGGGAACATTTTCCATCCCCTTTTTATTTAGTTCTATGTCTGGACACTGACTTAGACTGAAGAAATCTCCCTTTTCAATAGGAGCAACGTTAGGGGAACAGTTTCTCATCCTGAAACGCTCAAGAACTTTGTTGATGTAGGTTTCTTGAGAAGGCCTAGAAGACCCCTTGCTCTATCCCTATGGATCTTAATGCCAATGACATAAGATGCCTCACCCATGTCCTTCATATCAAAGTTCTTAAACAAAAACTGTTTCACCTCACGTAACAGTCCTAAGTCATTGGTTGCAAGCAATATGTCATCGACATACAAAATCAAAAATATGGATTTGCTCTAACTATTCTTGTGGTATATACACTGATCCACGATATTCTCAACGAAACCAAATGAAGAGCTTACCTCATGGAACCTTAAATACCACTGCCTAGAAGCTTGCTTTAAGCCATATATTGATTTTCCTAATTTGCATACCAAATTTTCCTTATCCTTTGCAACAAAACCCTCAGGCTGCTTCATGTAGACTTTTTCCTCAAGAACACCATTGAGAAAAGTAGTCTTAACATCCATTTGGTGTAACTCCAAGCCAAAATGTGCAACCAATGCCATGATAATACGAAAAGAATCCTTAGTCAAAACAGGAGAAAATGTCTCCTTGTAATCGACTCCTTCCACCTGAGTGAAGCCCTTAGCAACCAACATTGCCTTATAGCGCTCAATGTTACCCTATGAGTCCCTTTTGGTTTTGTAAACCCATTTACAGCCAATGGCCTTAGACCCACTAGGCAACTCTACAAGTTCCCATACATGGTTGTTTGCCATGGAGTTCATTTCTTCATTCATAGCATTATACCACAATTTGGAGTTCTCACCTTTCATAGCCTGAGAAAACGTTAATGGATCATTATCAATGCCAATATCACAGTCATTTTCAGTATTATACACTACGTAGTCATCTGGAATTGCCGGTTTTCTTGCCCTTGTTGATCTCCTTAACTCAACCTCTTGGGTTGGGTCAGGTTGGTCGTTTGGAACATTCTTTGTCACAACTGGTGGTAAGTCTATATTTGTGACAGGTGGACCTTCAGGTATATGTTCCACACGCCCCGCATGATCAACTATGGGTATTAGGACAGTCTCAATTGGCGTGACATATCTAGCGGTAGAAATGCCGCCAACAGCCTATGTCCCTTCCTCAATTATGCTAGGGGATCCCTCAATGTGATCTTCTATAATCTGATCAATTTGCAGTGCTTCCCAAATTTCTTTAGCAGAGTCAAGATGACTCACTCTAAAGAACTCTGTTTCACTGAGAGCGCTCTGGATCATGAGGACTGCTTTGCTATTTAACTCCAGATTAGCAATATCCTCATCTGTGAATTCATCTTCAGCCTTTGGAATGCCTAAGGAATCTTTAGGCACAATATCTCCTTCTTCAATAATTTTCCAGAGCTTGTACCCGTTGGCTTTGATGTAGATCTTCATCTTTAGTTTCCAGAAGGTATAATGTTTCCCATCAAAGCCGGGAGGTTTATTAATGGAGCTTCCTTCTGGGAGGATGTTTTCAAGCGATGCTATTTGGATCTTTGCTTCTCAGATTCGTTGGAATCTAAAACAGAGAAGACCTTGCTTTGATACCAAGTGAAAGAGGCAATCGCACAAGAGGGGGGTGAATTGTGCTACTAAAAATTGAAACAATGACAAAACAGAGCAACTCTAAAACTTTATATTGGTTCGGCCAACACTGCCTACGTCCAGTTCTCCAACTCCTTGTTGGGTTCCACTATCCACAGGTTTCACGAGCACAGGTTCACCTGTCAACCTTTACAGAGTTTTAGAATCTCTCTAAACACTCCCCCTTACTACCTGTAAGGCAATATTCCTGTTCTAAAGCACCAAGCTTTCAGAACAACCTCAAACAGTAGAGGATTTCAATAAATACGTTCACTTAATGAACTGATTTTGATAAACACTTAAGTACAGATAAAATCTCTAAACAATAAGTACAGAAAACAGAGAGTAATGAATGAGTATGTGAATATTCTCGTTTTTCGTCTCTTTTCAATAAATGCTCAAGTTCTGTATTTATATATCTTCTCAGATTTTGCCCTAGCATTCAATTTTCAAGAAGCCGTTTGAATTTAGTCATTGGGAGCTCATAGCTGTTGGCATTTAATGCAGCTTCTTCATTGGGCTTAACTTTCTGCTCTAGCTTCAACTACTTCTTGCGTAGGGTGAGCTAGGAGAGAGACAGACTCAGCGTTCTGAGCATCCGTACAAAATGTACTTTCTGGCAGCTTTTTCATTAGCGCTAGCTTGATATGCTATCGCTAACCTCATAGAGTGAGTTCTGCACTTAAGATGTTAGCTGAACAAATAATCATTTAATGCACAGTAAAACGCTATCGCAAGAATAGTCCATTAGCTCAATGTGATAGACAACATTTATATCAGCTAAGGTTTTTCATAAAGCATTCTCTATCGATAGATATAAACACTATCGCTAGCATATTCTTCTAGTTCAACGCTGTGATCTAGCAATATCATACCAACAATCATTTCTCTATCGATGGCTAATCTTGTTATCGCTAATTACTTTAACATTAGCTAGAGGATACTCAGCTTGCAGAATATTCAAAGTATCATATTATCGATAGCTATATCTGTTATCGCTAGCAGTAATGTTAGCTCATTTGACCCATTTGCTATCAGGCACTAGCTATCTGAGAAATCATTATCTGAAGCACTTTTGTTATCGATAGCTTAACCTGTTATCGCTAGCTGATTTCTTTTGTCCACAGACTTGGTTCATCTTTCTGCTTAGCTTTCTTTTATGAATTTCTAGTGATAGGATACTCTTTTAGCGATAGTGAATGACTTGGTGATATATATTAGCTTTGTTATTCCTAAGTCTTTACTTGCTATGGCTTTGACTACTATCTGTAGTGATACACTTAGCGATAGAGATATTCATTCTTATTGTTCTGCTAAGTTACCATATGCTATATTTGAATCTTTCGTTTAGCAATATATCTTTTACTCTTGCAATGGTGATCTGTTACCTATCATATTTTACTTGTTTAAATTCAGAGGTAACTTATACTTATGTTTTCTATGATTCAGTCTTCATCAATAATTAAGATTCTAACAGACTTTAGCCTCATTGGGACGAGGAGGCCTGGTTGTTAGAAAGCCCTGCATGGTAGTAGAAATATGTATTTGAGCACCGGTATCAATCCACCATGTATCCTTTTGGATATTAACATTATGTGCTTCAAAAGTAACAAAGGACATTGGCCTACCTTTACGCTTGAACTAAGCCTTTCTTTTATGGAAATCTTTCTTCATATGCCCTTTCTTCTTGTAGAAGAAACACCTGACATCCTTCTTCATGTCAGCCTTAGCAGGAGGAATCTTGTTCTTTTTCCTTTTGTCATCCCTTTTTTCCTACTTCTTGCTGCCGCCCTTGTTAGAATCTTAAGTTTTGATGAAGACTGAATCATAAATCTAACGCTAATGTGAAATGATAACTTAGCAGACCATTAATGAATAAGTATCCTTATCGCTAAGTGTATCTGTACAGCTAATTGAAAGAAAGGAATAGCGAGTGAAGACTTAGCAATATCAAGGTTAATATCTATCGCTAAAGTCTCTCTCTCTCTCGCTAAGCAAAGGTTCCATCGCTAGAAGTTCATTGAGCTTATAAGTAGATGAATCCAGCAAATAAATGAACTAAGTCCCTAAATCAGCTAGCGATAATAGGTTAAGCTATCGATAACCATAAGTGCTTCAGATAATGATCCTTCAGATAGCTAGTGCCTAAGAGCTAATGAATCAAGAGCTGATATGTTTGCTTGCGCTAAAATGTTTATCTATCGATAATGGGATACCTTGAAGTTCTGAATTCCTTGATGATTGTATCCTTAGCTAATAAGCAAATCGAGTATCTAGCGATAGTAGATAAGCAATCGATAGAAGAATATATGCTGATATGATGCTTTTTAATCCAAGAGAATATGCTATCGATAAAAAGCTCTGATATTCTTTATACTGTTTTTTATCTCATTGAGCTAAAGGATTAAGCTTGCGATAAAAACCTCTGTGCATTATATGACTATTTGGTTAGCTAACAGTTTAAGTGCAGATCACTATAAGATTAGCGATAACAGATCAAGCTAGCGCTAATAGAAAGCTGCCAGAAAGTACTATTTGTACGGATGCTCAGAGCGCTGAGTCTGTCTCTCTCTTAGCTCACCCTATGCAAGAAGTAGTTGAAGCTAGAGCAGAGAGTTAAGCCCGATAAAGAAGCTGCATTTAATGCCAACGGCTATGAGCTCCCAACGACTAAATTCAAACGGCTTCTTGAATGCTGAATCAAAAGGGCAAAATCTGAAGAAGATATAAATACAGAACTCAAGCATTTATTGAGTAGAGACGAACAACAAGAATATTCACAAGCTCATTCATTACTCTGTATTTATTGTCTTAGAGATTTCATCTGTACTTAAGTGTTTATCAAAATCAGTTCATTAAGTGAACATATTTATTGAAATCCTCTACTGTTTGAGGTTGTTCTGAAAGCTTGGTGCTTTAGAACAGGGATATTTCCTTACAGGTAGTAAGGGGGAGTGTTTAGAGATTCTAAAACTCTGTAAAGGTTGACAGGTGAACCTGGACTCGTAAAACCTGTGGTTAGTGGAACCCAACAGAGTGTTAGAGAACTGGACGTAGGCAGTGTTGGCCGAACCAGTATAAATTTTGTGTTGAGTTAATCTCCTCTAAATTTTTAAATAGCACAATTCACCCCCCTCTTGTGCGATTGCCACTTTCATTTGGTATCAGAGCAGGTCTTCTCTGTTATTAAGATTCCAACGAATCTGAGAAGCAAAGATCTAAATGGCATCGTTTGAAAACATCCTCCCTAAAGGAAGCTCCATTAATAAGCCTCCTGGCTTTGATGGGAAACATTATACCTTCTGGAAATTAAAAATGAAGATTTACATCAAAGCCAATGGATACAAGCTTTGGAAAATTATAGAAGAAGGAGATATTGTTCCCAGAGATCCCATGGGCATTCCAAAGGCAGAAGATGAGTACACAGAAGAGGATATTGCTAATCTGGAGCTGAATAGCAAAGCAGTCCTCATGATTCAGAGTGCTCTTAGTCAAACAGAGTTCTTTAGAGTGAGTCATCTTGACTCTGCTAAAGAAATGTGGGAAGCCCTGCAAATAGCTCATGAAGGGACTTCTGGAGTAAAAGATAGGCGTGTAGAAATGCTAGTGGAAGAGTTCCACAAGTTTGAAATGATTGAGGATGAAAAGATAAGGGATCTAGAGATCAGATTCACTCACCTCATCAATAATCTTGCTGCTCTGGGGAGAAAGATTACAGAGAAAGAGCAGGTCAACAAAATTTTGAAAGTTCTAAAAGGAGATTGGCTCATGAAAGTCACAGCCATTCAAGAAATGCAAGGAGAATCAACAAAATCCATCACTGCTCTGTTTGGCAGCCTTGCAGAGTATGAGCCTACCCTGATAGCTCAGAGAGAAGCACAAGGAAATTCCAAGAAAAAGTCACTTGCTCTTGTTGCTTCAGAAAGAGATGAAGTCAATGATGATGAGGAAGATCTTGATGAGGAGGACATAGCTCTTATGGCCAGAAAATTTAAAAAGCTCTTCAGAAGAAGAGAAAGATTTCAGAGAAGTGGCCATAGCTTCAAAGACTTCCAGAAAGACAAATCTCCTGTATGCTTTGAGTGCAAGAAGCCTGGTCACTTCAGAGCTGAGTGTCCCAGCCTTCAAAGATTGAAGGAGAAAGAGAAAAAGAAGACTTATGGAAAGAAAAAGGCTTATGTGTCATCCATCTGGGGTGATAGCTCTGATGAAGAAGCTAGCGATAGCGAAGAATGCGCCAACCTCTGCCTTGTTGCTCAGGAAGAGCATAGTGATTCTGAGGTATCTGACTCTGAACCTTCTTATTCTGATCTTCAAAATTTATATGATGAAATGTGCATAGAATTCTTGAAACTTTCTAAAGAAGTAGTTAGACTAAGAAGAGAAAACAAAGAATTTCAGAAAAACTCTTCTCAAAGGATTTCCTCTTCCCTATCGATAGAAGAAGAGCTATCGCAAGTTCCCATAGATGCACCTTCGATAGCTGTTCTTTCAGTTTCTGAAAAATGCTCAAATTGTGAAAAATTACTGAAGGAAAAAGAACAACTTTCGCATGTTTTAGAAAAGTTTACAAAGGGATCTGAGACTCTGAATGTGATTTTAAGCAACCAAAAAGTTTTCAGAGATCGAACTGGTATTAGCTATGAGCCCAATCAAAAATCTTCAAAAAGATGGATTGAACCAAAGGTGAAGTCATACATGAATTACTTTAGAAAATCTTCTGAAAATTCTTCACCATATAGCTTTTGCAATTTCTACAACAAAAAAGGCCATACTCAGTCAACATGTATTAACAGAAAGTATGGTGTAAATAGCTCTTATAAATGGGTTCCTAAAGGAACTTATGTGCCAAAAATCACAACACACATAAAGCACAAGTCTGACCTTAAAGGACCCAAGAAAGTTTGGGTACCTAAATCTGTTTAGTATGTGCAGGTGTGCCTGAAAGCATCCAGCAATGGAAAATGGTATATCGACAGTGGATGCTCAAGACATATGACTGGAGACAAAGATAAAATCAATAATCTGGTGATAAAAGATGGAGCCAAAGTTAGTTTTGGTGGGAGCCAAAGTTAGTTTTGGTGGGAACCAAAGTGGAAAAATCACTGGAGTTGGTGAAGTAGGTCCAGTCAAGGATGTCTACCTAGTGGATGGTCTCTGCCACAATCTTCTGAGTGTTAGCCAAAGCGCAGACCATGGCAACTGGGTAATTTTCGATTCTAATGAATGTCTCATTGTTGATAAAAATGATTTAGATATAAATAAATCCAATCTGAAATGCAAGATAAAAGGAAATAGAAATGGGAATTTATATACTCTAGATTTATGCCAACAGCTTGAAGAAAAATGCTTTATTTCAAATGATGAAAATTGCTGGTTATGGCATAAAAGATTAGCTCATGTGAATTTTTCTCAGCTAGATAAATTAGTTAAGAAGGAGCTAGTCATTGGAATTCCCAGTTTTAAGTCAAAGCATGATTTGATTTGTGAATCCTGTCAAAGAGGTAAACAAACAAAGTCCTCTTTTAAAATCAAGAAGACAATCTCCACCAGCAGGCTATTGGAACTAATTCATATGGATCTAGTTGGGCCAGCAAGAGTAAAAAGTCTAGGAGGTAGCCTATACACTCTTGTAGTTGTGGATGACTACTCAAGATTTACCTGGACTATGTTTCTTTCCTCTAAGCATGAAACTTTTGATGCCTTTTGTGTTCTTGCTAAGAAAGTGCAGAATGAGAAAGGGACAAAGATAATAGCCATCAGAACTGATCATGGAGGTGAATTTGAAAATAAAGAGTTCATGGAGCTATGTGATGAAAATGGAATTGACCACAACTTCTCTACCCCTCGGACTCCTCAACAAAATGGTGTTGTAGAAAGAAAGAACAGAGTGCTCACAGAAATGGCTAGAAGCATGCTGAACGAGAAACAAGTGCCTCAAATATTTTGGGCAGATGCTATGAGTACAGCTTGCTACATTTCTAACAGAGCCTACATCAGAAAGGGGATGGAGAAGACTCCATATGAGCTCTACAAGGGAAGGAAGCCTAATATCAGTCACCTGAGGATTTTTGGATCAAAATGCTACATCCACAACAATGGAAAGGTAAATTTAGGTAAATTCGATCCTAAATCTGATATTGGCATTTTCATTGGATATTCAAATAGAAGTAGAGCATATAGAGTTTATAATAATAGGACTCAAACTGTTGAAGAATCTGTTCATGTAGTATTTGATGAAACCCCTCAAGAAAAACAACAATCTGTTGATGAGGATGAAGATTTTTCAAAGTTTTTAAAACAGCCCCTATCGATAGCACCTCAGCCATCGATAGCAAATCCTGAAAACAATATTGAAGATAATCAGGATAAAACTGAAGATGTTCTAGAGGAAACTGTTGAGCCTCAATCTTCTATTAGACATCTTAAAAATCATCCTCCTGAACAGATTATTGGAGAGATTTCAAAAGGAGTTAAAACAAGAAGGCAACTGCAAAATGATGTAGAATTTTCATGCTTTCTTTCTCAAATTGAACCAACCCATATTGATGAAGCTCTTGCTGAATATGACCGGATAATAGCTATGCAGGAAGAACTTAATCAATTCAAAAGAAATCAAGTTTGGGATTTAGTACCAAGGCCCAGAAATCATCCTATTATCGGTACTAAATGGGTTTTCAAAAACAAACTTGATGAAGCTGGTCAAATTGTGAAAAATAAAGCCAGATTAGTTGCAAAAGGATATAACCAAGAAGAAGGCATTGATTATGAGGAAACTTTTGCTCCAGTTGCAAGACTTGAAGCAATAAGGATTCTTCTAGCTTTTGCATCCATCAAAAATTTTAAGCTTTATCAAATGGATGTTAAAAGTGCTTTTCTTAATGGCTATATTAAAGAAGAGGTGTATGTAGAACAACCTCCTGGTTTTGAAGAAAAGTCTAAGCCTGACCATGTTTTCAAACTCAAAAAGGCTCTTTATGGTCTCAAACAAGCACGTAAAGCTTGGTATGAGAGACTTAGTACTTTTCTGCTTGAAAAAGGATTTTCTAGAGGAAAATCAGATACTACATTTTTCATCATGCACAAAAATAATCATATGCTTATAGTTCAAATTTATGTTGATGACATTATTTTCGGTGCAACTAATGAAACTCTATGTGAGGATTTTGCTAAGACAATGCAGGGAGAATTTGAAATGTCCATGATGGGAGAATTAACATTCTTCCTGGGACTACAAATAAAGCAAAAGAAGGATGGCATCTTCATATCCCAAACCAAATATTGTAAAGAAATTCTCAACAAATTTGGGATGGATCTATCCAGAGAAGGGGACACTCCAATGAGTACCTCTGCCAAATTAGATGCAAATCTTCCTGGCAAAGAAGTAAATCAGTCACATTATAGAGGAATCATTGGTTCTTTACTTTATTTAACTGCTAGTAGACCTGACATTCAATTTAGTGTAGGTGTATGTGTTAGATATCAAGCAAATCCCAAAGAATCTCATTTATCAAATGTAAAGAGGATTTTCCGCTATTTACAAGGGACTCAAGAGCTTGGGCTGTGGTATCCCAAGGGAACTCAAGAGTACCTTCTTGCCTATTCTGACTCTGACCATGCAGGATATAAATCAGATAGAAAAAGCACAAGTGGTCAATGCCAATTTCTAGGTAACTGTCTAATCACTTGGGCAAGCAAGAAACAAACTTGTGTTTCTCTTTCATCCACAGAGGCAGAATACATTGCAGCAGGAAGTTGCTATACTCAAGTCTTATGGCTTAGGCAGCATCTGAAAGATCTGGGCTTGAACTTCTCAGAAGTGCCTATTCTCTGTGACAACACCAGCACAATAAGCTTGGCTAAAAATCCAGTTCAACATTCCAGAACCAAGCATATAGATGTGAGACATCATTTCCTAAGAGATCACATTCAGAAGAAGGATGTCAAGATAGAATTTATTTCAACCCATCTACAACTTGCTGATATATTTACCAAGCCTCTTGAGCCTGATCAATTTCTCTATATTAGAAGAGAGCTAGGAATGGTAAACCCAAATGAATTGTAAATATTATTATTCTTAATTTGTTTTATTGATTGATCATCTGAATTATTACTGACTTGGGCATCGGAGTGCCAAATCTTAAGTTTTTGCAGGACTGACCAATCGATAGTGAGTCATACTATCGCTATCATATGCAGAATAAAGCTAAGTTTGAGGTGAAGTTGCCATCGCTAGCCTACAAAACTATCGATAGCAAAGTCAGCCATCAATAGATAAACCTTGGAAGGAGTAAGTGAAGCCCAAACGTCACTTACTCAGCGTGGGATCATGCCTGCTAGCGATAGCTGCTCACACTAGCGATAGCAAATCACTAAAGAGTCTCAGAATGAGAAACGTCAGCGAATATTATATTATTTCTGGTAATTTCTGAACTCTATAAAAGCAGAGCATGTGTATTGTGCATTCATTAGTCACCCAAAGCGTCTCATCATCTTCTCCCTCGTCTCAAAACCCTAATCCCAGAAATGGGTAGAGTCAAGAATCCAAGAATAGGTGATGATAAGGAACCCTCTAGCGCTAAACCATCCTCTCAATCCGCTAGCAAGTGTCTCAAAGCCCAGAAATCTGTGTCATTCTCCAAAGAAATCATTAAATCCGGTATCCAGAGTCAAAAGTGCGTCTCCTTTGATTATATTCTTTCAGAAAAATCCTTCAAAGTTCATATCGCTCTCCTCGCTTATGGAAAAAACCTGGCTGGGGCGAGAGTTTTGGTGGATTTGTTCTTCTACAGAGAGCCTAAGGAGACACAACCTCTTGAGGAAGATGAAGCAACTCCTGTCCAAGATTATTCTGCTGATCTTAGTATCGGACCAGGGGTACCATTCGTCCAGGGTTTGATGGGTTCTTCCATTTCGCTCCAACTAATGATGACAAAAAGGGGGAGAAATGGTTCAAGTGAGGGAAATCAGGAAGATCGAGTATCGAGTCAAAAGCCAAATTCCTGAAACCTCAGTTGTTTAAGCAAAATATCTTGTCCACCAATGCTCCTTTTAATGTTTCTCATTGACCTCAGTTGTTTAAGCAAAAGGAGATCAGAAAGTTCGAGTATCGAGTCAAAAGCCAAATTTCTGAAACCCCAGTTGCATTCTGCATTCATAGATAGTTTATGTTTTTAGAGTTTCGTTCTGCAAAATTGTACTATGATCTGAGATGTTCTGAATATAACTGATCTGTACAAGCTTTATTATCCAAGTTCTGATATATACTTATGCTTATATAAATGATTATGGTCTGAACTTGCTCTTGTATTTTTACTTATGTTTTGTCATCATCAAAATGGGGGAGAATGTTAGAATCTTAAGTTTTGATGAAGACTGAATCATAAATCTAGCGCTAATGTGAAATGATAACTTAGCAGACCATTAATGAATAAGTATCCTTATCGCTAAGTGTATCTGTACAGCTAATTGAAAGAAAGGAATAGCGAGTGAAGACTTAGCAATATCAAGGTTAATATCTATCGCTAAAGTCTCTCTCTATCGCTAAGCAAATGTTCCATCGCTAGAAGTTCATTGAGCTTATAAGTAGATGAATCCAGCAAATAAATGAACTAAGTCCCTAAATCAGCTAGCGATAATAGGTTAAGCTATCGATAACCATAAGTGCTTCAGATAATGATCCTTCAGATAGCTAGTGCCTAAGAGCTAATGAATCAAGAGCTGATATGTTTGCTTGCGCTAAAATGTTTATCTATCGATAATGGGATACCTTGAAGTTCTGAATTCCTTGATGATTGTATCCTTAGCTAATAAGCAAATCGAGTATCTAGCGATAGTAGTATAAGCAATCGATAGAAGAATATATGCTGATATGATGCTTTTTAATCCAAGAGAATATGCTATCGATAAAAAGCTCTGATATTCTTTATACTGTCTTTATCTCATTGAGCTAAAGGATTAAGCTTGCGATAAAAACCTCTGTGCATTATATGACTATTTGGTTAGCTAACAGTTTAAGTGTAGATCACTATAAGATTAGCGATAACAGATCAAGCTAGCGCTAATAGAAAGCTGCCAGAAAGTACTATTTGTACGGATGCTCAGAGCGCTGAGTCTGTCTCTCTCTTAGCTCACCCTATGCAAGAAGTAGTTGAAGCTAGAGCAGAGAGTTAAGCCCGATAAAGAAGCTGCATTTAATGCCAACGGCTATGAGCTCCCAACGACTAAATTCAAACGGCTTCTTGAATGCTGAATCAAAAGGGCAAAATCTGAAGAAGATATAAATACAGAACTCAAGCATTTATTGAGTAGAGACGAACAACAAGAATATTCACAAGCTCATTCATTACTCTGTATTTATTATCTTAGAGATTTCATCTGTACTTAAGTGTTTATCAAAATCAGTTCATTAAGTGAACATATTTATTGAAATCCTCTACTGTTTGAGGTTGTTCTGAAAGCTTGGTGCTTTAGAACAGGGATATTTCCTTACAGGTAGTAAGGGGGGGTGTTTAGAGATTCTAAAACTCTGTAAAGGTTGACAGGTGAACCTGGACTCGTAAAACCTGTGGTTAGTGGAACCCAACAGAGTGTTGGAGAACTGGACGTAGGCAGTGTTGGCCGAACCAGTATAAATTTCGTGTTGAGTTAATCTCCTCTAAATTTTTAAATAGCACAATTCACCCCCCTCTTGTGCGATTGCCACTTTCAGCCCTTATTGGAGCTTTCCACCATATGAACTTCATTAGGTGCACCCTTTCCCTTTAATAACTATCTAGTCTTCTCCTGCACACACATGGACATGAGCTCATCAATTGTCCATATATCCTTATGTGTGTTGTAGGAGATTTTGAAAGTTTCATATTGTTTTGGAAGGGACTTCAGAATTAATTGCATTAAGAATTGCTCAGTTGGCTCCATATCGAAGGATTTCAGACGAGAGGATAAATCTCTCATCTTCATTATATGTTCCCGCACCCTGCCAAGACCATAGAGCTCCATAGAGTACAACTCTAACATGATGGAACCACCCATTTGTTTGTCAGTTGGCTTATATTGTTTCTCAATAGCTTCCAAGTATTCCTTAGCGGTTTGGCATTTCGGGATCGCTTCCTGAATGCATTTTTGGATCCTAGTCCTTATGAGTAGTATGGCAAGACAATTAGTCTTTTCCCAAAGCCTATGGTACTCCTTAATTTCTTCATCTGTTGAATCAACAGGCATAGGAGGCCTAGGTGTCTCAAGGACAAAATCCATTTCCATGCATCCTAGTTGCAGAAGGATATCATCCTTCCATTCAGAAAAGTTGTTGTTATCCAAAAACATATTCCTACCAGCTTGAGCCAATATGCTAGTGAAAAACTGAGATGGAATATTAGCTGTGTTATTCAGAGAATCAAAAACAAAAATTAGACATTTAATTTGAGGCAATCACAATTCACTGTGCCATGCATGCTTTAGAAAAACCAATAAAAAAGCATACAAATATAAATACATATCACTAAAATCTACCCGTGGGCAAAGAAATTAGCATAGCATGTATTTATCTCAAAATGATGGAACTAAAACACATTTATATCTCCTAATACCTGTGGGCAACTTAGGAAATAATAAGGTCATTTTATCCCACCCTAATTAAATATACTTTTATAATTATCTACATGTGGGCTAAGATTAATTATAATTGCATATTTAATTACAATAGATATTTTCTAACCATATGTGATGTATGCAACTTAAGAAAAGGATGCTATAGCTACTCCTTTAAAGTAAAAGCATGTCACAAAATATCATAATGTGCAATCATTAAATTCAATTATATGCACATACTTTATTGGGAATTATTAAATTAATTTGACCTTTATTTAATTTAATAAAACTCCCACTAATTATACCGTCCACAAAAATATTGTTTAATAATTAATCTATAGCATATTTCACTTAATAATTCCAACATGTAAAATAGCCGAGATTAATTTTCCTAAGTTTACACAATTAAAAATGATGCTAAAGTAATTACACACGCTAAAAAAATATGACATATACAATTAAAACAATCATAAAAGTCAATATATTTAGCCATATATAATTTCAGGAATATAAAATATAAATAGCTTAACAATTTAAAGTTGATGCCCAAAATAAACATGTATACAAATATATGTCATGGAAAATCAAATCAGTCTGCAAATATCACATATATTTATTTCTTAATGTTTCTGGACATAAACACATATAGCCAAAATTAAAGTCCATCACTGAGGCCCAAGAAAAGACATTCCAAAAACAAAAGACACACATAAGTGGGCTGAAAAACTTTAAATCACGTGGCCCAACATAAATAAACAAAAACTGGCCAAAAATCAAAGTTAAAAATGGGTCCAGAAAGCTTTTAAAATTATATATATATTTTATATATAGCCCAAAACGATCAGACCCAAAGTGCGCCGGCTTAGATAGCTGGTTAAGTGAAACGGTGCATTTCACTTATGGGTAAAATGGCGCCGTTTTGTGGCACCTGAAGGAGTGCTCATGCATGGTCAAAATGGCGCCGTTTTGACTTAAGTCAAAATTCACCGTTTTAACCTTCTACCTCACCAGCCCGGATCTGTGATGCCCTACCCGACCCAGATCGCATGACCCGCCTTCTGCAACCCCTAGCCGCCGTTCGTGTTCAAAATTCCAGGCACCATTTTCGATGACTTGGAGCACGATTCTGGCATCCTTAATGCTAGAAAAAATGTGGGTCATGCGCACAACTGAATGGAGATTTTGTCTCCACGATTCTATCATGGTTTTAACGTGCAAAAATTTGAAAACCAATGCGTATCCAACGCGAAAATACCGTTTCCTTTTCTTCATGATTTTTCAAAATTTCAGAGGAATTGTTAATGAAAAAATAGCTTAGTGGAACTGAAATAAACGTTGGAACAATAATAGATTGATTTTCTCCAAGAAAGTTTGGATTCAACCGATTGAAAATAAAAAAACCCAGATTGAAATTCAACAAGATGGGAAAAATTAAAGTGATAATTCTCATGCACAAGCAGATCCATAAACGAAATTACCATACAAAAATTAATTTCATGTGATCAACAAATAGCAAGGTAGAGAAAAAATAATGGCTCTGATGCCACATGTGAGAATGAGATAGCCATACATATAACATATATCAATCATACATGCTATCTTTAATCAAAATAAGTAATGCAGCGGAAGTCGAAATACCTCTCACCATTGCTATTGTTTGATGAGTGAAAGATCTATGTGTAACTGCAAAATAGAACACTATCAGAAATCACCCAAAGCTCTTCTAACTGGAGTACGACACAGTGATGGTATCTGTGGTAGTAGCCTTAACCAGTTATGGAACCCAGAAGTTAGAGAGAAGAAACGCTCTCTGTAATTTGGTTATCTACCATATCTAAAGATGTTTTGGCATTGGTGTGTTTTCTCCATCAGAAAATCCCCTTATATAGATAACCTATGTATGAAAAACCCTAACTTTGACAACTGGGCCTATATGTTGACTACGGGCGACCTAAACATTATTATTAATCCTAAATATAACTAATATGATAATATAATAATAATAATCTAACATAACTAACCCATTAAATGCTTAGAAAGCGTATTATTTAATAAAACTGTTGGTTATCATTACTCTCTATTCATCTTCAAAAATTTCTTCATGATAATGCATGAAGCAACGGTACTGTTTACGGGGAATATGCAAATTGCATTTATTATCTGGTTGGGTGGCAAGCTGATTCATCTATACTGTTGTTGCCCTTTTTTCTGGGTTGTTCTATATAGTTTTCTCATTAAAACATGTTTATGATTAAAATATAGGGAAAATTCCAAATAAATACCCTTTGAATATCAAAAGGACATAAAAGTACCTTCAAGGACGGAAAATGGATTGTTCCTAATTTGGGATAACCAAGTTTAAGGCTAAAAGACCAAACAACCCCTCACTCTCCTCCTTCATATCTAATCCCATTTGAAGCCAAATTAACAAACCATGAAGCCCTTCTCGTCTCCATCAAAATCTCAATCTCCCTGAGCATCCTTCTTCAAATTGGCGGTGTTGGCCTGAAAGTTTCAAGAAGTAGGCGGTGGTTCTCTATGTGGTAAGTTCTTTTTCGTTCTCTCATTTTCTTTTCTCCACCTTGAACCACTCCAATAAATGTTGTCCTATCATCTTCCTACCCTTCTCCAGCTTAGGCATTGTCTGGTTCAGAATTTCTTGAGGGGAGGTGAGAGTTTATTGCGCCTCTACTTCTCCAGTTTAATGGTTATTTGATGTTATGGTTTATTTGATAGGTTTCAAATATTTATCCACCAACCCCATTTTTTCCCTTTTACCCACCTTTCATCCTCCATGTAGCTTCTTCCAAAACAATAGGTACAGCATATTTGTTTTTTTTCCATTTAACCAGTTTGAAACGAATCAGTAGTAGTATGAATGAATATAGAGTTGATTCAAAATTTCCAATTGAGGCTGAGAAATATCATATCATGATATATCCTCAAAGGCTCATGTATCCACAAAGATTCTCTCTTCTTGTTTATGTTTGTTTCGCTCTTCTGTTTAGTGTAGAACTTAACAGATGGGATCTGAATGAGGATGGATTTCTTGGGTAAATGTTTTTTATTTCATATTACATGAAACTATGTACAATTAATTTGTTGTACAGGAAAATTTTTATTTAAAAACTATAGAATAGATAATTTGGTGGCTATGGAAATCAGCTTTTTATAGTTTTGGTCAACAACTTGTGGTCCTCATACTTTGATATTAAATGTATGAAAATTTGTTTAGATATATAGTTTTTTCCTACCAGATGTTTAGGAAGTTGGATGATGGATAGATCAGGCTTGTTGAAACGTAACTTTCAAAACTAGAGTCATTTGATTTATCAAACAATATTGATTGACAAGTTTTATATGTTTTTTAAGTTCACAAAATGAATAAAGATACTGCATTTAAAAAGTAGAGATACCAAGAAAAAAATATAGGGTGATAGGATTACACTTTAGCTCACTCTAACAGGCCTACCTTTGTTATTGATATGTAAATATTTATCTTTGTCATGGTTAATGGTTAACCCTCATCCATGAGTAAGATATCTGTTTTATAGACATGTTTTTCTAGGATATTCTATTTTTTAATGGTTTTTACTATAGATATGTATGGTATGCATATGGAATAAATTGTAATCTTGGAACGAATTCTTGCTAGCCACTTGGTCCAACATATGAAAGCCACAATATGCTCCTCAGTATTCATGGTATTCTATATCTGCATATTTGCTTTCCAAAAGTCTCTATTTTGTGGTGAATTTTGGGTTTGTGTTTGTTCAAGATTGGTGTTAAAACATGGTTGAAATTTGATTTGTTAGCAAATTTTACAAAATCTGATTACCCATTTTCTTGCTAATAAGTGTTGTTAAATTTCACAAGAAGTTATTTTGTAGGTCTAAAAAATGGGATTACAAGTAGGAGGGAGTTAGCAATCAAAGGAAAAAGAGGTTCACAAGGATGCATAAGAGGTGGAAAGTGAGGACGTCAAAAATGGCTATGTACTATTTCACACTGTATATACCAAGAAGGCAAAATATTGTAGAATTTGCCATTATGTAAACCAATGTTGGCAAAATATTGTGGAATGTGCCATTACTATTTAGTTGTCCACATATGAAGACTATTTTTTAGTTTAAATTGTTTTTCATATAGAACTTGCTTTATGTCAAATTTTAGCAGCAAATCTCATAAGGAATTATGAGCAAAATTGTTGCTGAGGTCTAATTGTGTCAAGTTGTTAATGCCTTTAATAGATTGGTTAATACCGCTGCTCGAGTGGTTTCTGGCTATACTCAAATGGTTAACGATTTTCATGATAGGTGACGAAATTGAGCCCATGTAATGAATCAGCCATGTGGTTAATGGTTATACTTGAGTGGTTAATGGCTTTACTAAAGTGGTTAATGTTCATACTCGAGTGGTTAACAACTTTCACGACAGTGAAATTGAGCCCAAGTAATGAATCAACGAAGTGGTTAATGGCTGTACTCGAGTGGTTAATGACTTTCATAGATTGGTTAATACCGCTACTCGAGTGGTTAATGACTTCCACGATAGTATGCAAAATTGAGCCCAACTAATGAATCAATCAATTAAGTAGTTAATGGCTATAATCGAGTGGTTAATGCTTATACTAGAGTGGTTAATGTCTATACTTGAGTGATTAAGGACTTTCAGATAGTCTACGAAATTGAGCCCAAGTAATGTATCAACGAAGTGGTTAATGACTATACTCGAGTGGTCAATGCTTATATACTAGAGTGGTTAATAGCTATATTCGAGTGGTTAACGACTTTCAGATAGTTAGCGAAATTGATCCCAAGTAATGAATCAATGAGTGGTTAATGGCTATACTCGATTGATTAATGTTTTTACTAGAGTGGTTATTAGATATACTCGAGTAGTTAACGACTTTCATGATAGTGAGTGAAATTGAGCCCGGATAATGAATCAAAGTGGTTAATGACTATACTCAATTGGTGTGGTTAATGCTTATATTAGAGTGGTTAATGGCTATATTCGAGTGATTAACGACTTTCACGATAGTCAATGAAATTTATCCCAAATAATGAATCAACAAAGTGGACAAGTAGTTAATGTTTATACTATAGTGGTTAATGCTTATATTAGAGTGGTTAATACTTTTAATCGAGTGATTAACTACTTTCACGATTGTCTGCAAAATTGATGCTAAGTTATAAATGAGTGGAGTGGTTAATACCTTTACTAGATTAGTTAATACAAAAATCCAACTTAATTAAAATGAGATTCCAATGCAAGAATCAGTAACATCCACAGTTAGGATTTACTGAAGAGTTGCATCAGAGACCTAGCATTGTCAAGCTAAATCGATATCAGTAATGTTTCATTATTCTAAAGAACTTTCAAACAAAAAAATTTATTCCAAAGAACCTTGTTTCCTACTTTATTGGCCATTTCTATACACATTCACAATCATCATTACATCGAAGTTTTTGAAACAAAAATATGAATCTCTGAGCATATATCTTAATTATTACAAAGCAATCACCTAATGAGAAATTCTAACTTGCAACTATTATCCATTTACAAGGAGCAACATGCGACTTCGGAATCATCTAAGAAAATGTGTAAAACCACGATACAAACACATATATTCACCACTTTGTTGATTTGCATTTGCCTGAAGGTCCTTATAACTTCTTCATAAGTCTTGTGGTCCACTGCCAAATCAGTTATATGCAATCAGTTTTAAATATAGATAAAATGATCAAATTTAAGCTTCAGGACACTTTCTTTCCCTTTGGTTTTTATATAGGTCATGTAATGTGAACATCATCAAACAATTAAGTTTGATAATAATACCCCCTCCAGTCCTAAATATAGAAACTAAACAAGAAGTTTACTTTGATCCAAAATATAAGACCTTAATCAAATTGTTGTGCCCAATTTATATTTTTTGCCCACCACAAAATATACCTTTTGATTGCTCATATTAAATGGGTTTCCACCAAGGGTAATTTCATTACAAATGATTAAAGAGAATAGTTTAGGAGAATAAACATGCATTTGTTACATATAACCGGCTTCACAAATTTCATTATTAGTCGCAAGTTAGCTATTTAACTCTTATATTAAACACCAAAGATAGTAATATTTTATTTAATGGGGTAAGGGACATGGGCAAGATTGAATCACTTCAGAAAATTAGAGGGTAGCATATTTGGTTATGAACTAACAATGTCAAATTGAAACCTACAAAGGACTAAGGGGTCTAAAAGTGTACCACTATCACTACTACAGAAATACTCTATTGCAACGCAACAATAGCAGTGCTTACAAAACGCAAGTGATGGGATAGGTATAATATGACATATACCAACGTTTTAAAAACAAGGTGATGGTATAGGTATAAGCATATTCCAGCACTTAATAATTTATAAGCGTTGGGATAGGCCCCAAAGTATTTAAATATTGTTTAAAAAAATTCAAACAAATTTTTAAAATACACTCAGGCTTTTTAAAAATAGGAAAACATTTTAAAAATATATAAGTAGGCCTATCCCAAAGCTTATGACGTACTAAGTGTTGGTATAGGCCTAGCTAGGTATTTTTAAATGGTTTTTCCTTTTTTTTAAAATGAATCAGTATTTTTAAAATTGGTTTTAGATATTTTTTTAAATAAAATTTAAATCATAGGCATCAAAGTATTTAAATGTTGTTTTAAAAAAATTCAAACAAATTTTAAAAATACAATCAGGCTTTCTAAAAAACGAAAAAAATTTAAAAATAAAAAAGGGGGCATATCCCAACGTTTATGACATTATAAGCATTGGGATAGGCCCTCTGGAATTTAAAAATTGTTTAAAAAATATTTAATTCAAATTTAAAAAAACTGAGGCATTTTAAAAAATGGTAAAACAATTAAAAAATAAATTTTAAATATCTTTTAAATGCAATGGGGCCTATCCCAATGCTTATAAATTAGTAAGCGTTGGGATAGGCACCAAAGTATTTAAATAATGTTTTAAAAAAATTCAAACAAATTTTAAAAATACAATCAGGCTTTTTAAAAGATGAAAACAATTGAAAAATAAAAAAGGGGGCCTATCCCAACATTTATGACCTTATAAGCGTTGGGATAGGCCCCCTGGAATTTAAAAATTGTTTAAAACATATTTAATTCAAATTAAAAAAAACTGAGGCATTTTAAAATATGGCAAAACAATTAAAAAATAAATTTTAAATATCTTTTAAATGCAATTGGGCCTATCCCAACGCTTATAAATTAGTAAGCGTTAGGATAGGCCCCAAAGTATTTAAATGTTGTTTTAAAAAAATTCAAACAAATTTTAAAAATACAATTAGGCTTTCTAAAATATGAAAACAATTGAAAAATGAAAAAGGGGGCTTATCCCAACGCTTATGACCTTATAAGCGTTGGGATAGGCTCCCTGGAATTTAAAAATTGTTTAAAAATATTTAATTCAAATTAAAAAAAAACTGAGGCATTTTTAAAAATGCAAAACAATTAAAATATAAATTTTAAATATTTTTTAAATGCAATGGGCCTATCCCAAAGCTTATAAATTAGTAAGCATTGGGATAGGCTGTATTTCTTTTTCCCACAGCTTCATTGAAAGCTCTGGTGGCGCGAATTTATTTTCATTTCCTTCCAGCTCATCTAACGCATAGCTCACAGCTCATAGATCGAAATACCTTAAGCTCATCTAACTCACAGCTCGAGCTTCCAACCCTAACCCCTCAGCTCCGCCCCAAGCTCCCCCAATCTGGCCCTCAGCTTCTTCTTCGTTTTCCCCAAGCTCATCTGAATCCCTTAGCTTCGTTTTCCCGAAGCTCGCATCTTTGTTCTTTGTTTTCCCTTCCATTCACTTTGTTTAGGTAATTTTATTTCCATTTACTTTGTTCAGGCTAGCTTATGATAATTTTAGTTTTTCGGAAGTCTCTACTCTGTTTCTAACCGTGCATTTTGGGATGTTTTGGAATTTTTTTTAATTGTTGCCGTGTTGCGAATTTCAGCCAAGAATTATGAGAAATGTTGTTTAGAATCACAAAAGAGTAGGATAGAGTGGGTGCTTTGCATTTCATGTTTGTGCTCTACATGAATCAATGTGATTTCGAAACTGAAGTGGTATGACTTGTTCTGGATTTCTCTCATTGTTACGTTTAAGGTTCAGTTTCTATGGGTGAAAGCTGTATATTTATTAAAAAAAGCTATTATTGAGGTTGCATGTAATTTCAGGTTAAATAATCCTTTCTTACTCTGATCATGATTTATTTGATTTATTTAACAATGCAATTGAGGTTGTTTCTTTTGGATTAAAATTGAGACTAGTAATTATATGGTAATATGGTTACAGACATAAGTAGGAAGGGTAAGAGATTGTTCTTTAATAATGGTTTCTGTTGAAATAAGTGTGTTAAATTTCTGGTTATAGTTGTTTCAGAATAAGGAATATGAAACCCTTTTAGGATCTACTATGAATCTTCAATGTTCAACAAATCTAAAAAGACTTTACAAACTTTTAGTGAGAGTTTTGGAATAATTAATTAGGTATAAAGGAGTTTGGCATTATTTACGAAGAATTTGATTAGTAAAGGTCATATTATATTTTCTAATGAAATGGGTGATACTAAATTTGATTTTCCTCTTGTTTAAGGTTCTCAAGTGTTAATAGGAGAGATGAATAATTTGCTCATGTTTTGAACTTAAAAAGGTTTGAGTTGGAAGATCAAAGAAGAAATTAAATATAATAGTAGATAGGAGAAAGTTTAAATAAGTATTATGTTGTTGATGTTTCTTTATTATGGGTGATCGTTTGAGATGCTTGAAACATGTGTTGAAATGCTTAAATGATTATTAATGCTGTGGTAAACAGGGAATAGAAAGAATATATGATTGTTCTTATAAGTGCAATAAGGACATTAAAATATCAAAGTGTTTTGAATATGAAAAGTTAAAGTTGAGTTGAGATGAATTTTATTTTTATGTTTGTCTTGAGATTGTTAATATCATAAACCTAGTAACTTTATCAATTAAAAGTAGGTTTGGAAATACTTGGATAACAATTTAGAAACAATAGAATGAATTTTAAAGAGGTATAAAATGCTTAGCAGGAGTTTAGCTAGTAGTGGCTTGGATTTGGTAGCAAGTGATTGTTTTATATCTTGTAGGAATTTCAACAAGCATTTGTTTGTCCCACATTTTGATCTCCACTGAAAGTCAATTCAAAGAATCTAATATGGTACATTTTTATGGTAGATCCTAAGAATGTGTGGTATGTTAATTTACATTTATGAGATTATGGCCTTGTGGAACTGGATATGTGAGCTGTAACTATGTTTTTTTGCCCGTTAATATATACTCTGTGAATTCTGTTGTGGTGGGCTATGGAAATATATTGAGTTGAATCTGTTTATATAGTTTGCTATCCATTTCTATGTTAAAAAGAAAGGGCTTTGAGCCTGGGAATATTCATTTTGTAGCCGTTATGTTGCCGATTTTTTGTTAAAAAACTAAGGTAACATCGTAGGGTGGCTACCTAATGAGTAATTCATGATGTACATCTTACTGCCACTTTCCTTTAGTAGGTTACCATGTTAGATCGGAAATGGATGTCTTGTAATCAGCGTTCAAGGGAATATATAGATGGAGCAAAAGAGTTCATTGAATTTACTGCTGAGCATGCAGAGAATGCTAACAGAATTGTATGCCCCTGTATGTCGTGTTTGTATGGAAAGCATCTTCATCCTCTTGAATTGTTGGGTCATTTAATTTGTCAAGGAATCGATCCATCTTATACACGATGGACAAAGCACGATAAGACCTATAAAGATAAATGTGGAGACCGGGTACCTGATGTTAGTAGCGCTTCGAATGTGCTTGACACAGACATATGTGATGAGAGCGATGATCTTGAAGAAATGTTGAACATGATGGGTAAGGAGAATCCGGAAATGTTTGAGACACTGAAGAGCGATGCAGAGACTCCTTTGTATGTGGGATGCAGCAAATACACAAGGCTGAGTGCGGTGCTTAAATTGTATAACCTGAAGGTGCGATACGGTTGGAGTGATGCAAGTTTCACCGCGCTGTTGTCTGCTCTGCGAGATATACTCCCAGAAGCGAATGTACTCCCCTCGAAAACAACAAGGCAAAGCAAATTCTCTGGTCGACCGGTATGAAAAATGAGAAAATACATGCATGCCCCAATGACTGTATTTTATTCTGGAACCAGTATGCGTCGGTGGAGAAGTGTCCTAAATGCAGCTCATCTCGGTATGGAATAAAAGGTAAGAGTCCTTCTAAAGTGTTGTGGTACTTTCTGATCATTCCAAGATTCAAGCGCATGTACAGTAATGCAGATAAGAGGATTAAAGACATAAAGCTTAGGCACCTCGCAGATGCTCCCTATGGAAAAAAATTGATTACGAGTACCCTGAGTTCGGTGAAGAACCAAGAAACCTATGGCTTGCATTAGCAACCGATGGAATTAATCCGCATAGAGTTCAGAGTAGTACTCACAGCACATGGCCGGTGATTCTGATGATATATAACCTCCCTCGAAATTTGATCATGAAACGCAAGTTTATGATGCTTTCCATGCTTATTTCCGGGCCTAGACAGCCCAGCAATGATATAGACGTGTACTTGGATCCTTTGATTGAAGACTTGAAGCATATGTGGGATTCGGGTGAGACGGTTTTTGATGTCTATAAGGAAGAAAGTTTTAAATTAAGAACCATGTTGTTTGGCACAATAAATGATTTCCCAGCATATGGTAATTTGTCTGGATACAGCATCAAAGGATATGGTGCGTGCCCTATATGTGAAGATGATACCCATTCGATGTGACTGAATCATTACAGGAAAAATTTTTACATGGGACACGGAGCTTATTTACCTCCAGTAGCTTACACCCTTTCGAAGAAAGAGAAAAGATCATTTTGTGAGTTTCTGAATGACATCAAAGTTCCAGAAGGCTACTCCTCAAATGTAAAGAACCTTGTGTCCATGAAAGAGTTGAAGTTGAAGAACCTGAAATCTCATGATTGCCACGTCCTAATGCAAAATTTTTTATATGTCGGCATACGCAACATTTTACCCAAGATGTAACAGGCAGGAATGCACAAGAGGGGGGTGCATTGTGCTTGAAAAAATCTAATTCTGATAAACAACACAGTTTATACTGGTTCAGCCCAAACTTGGCCTACGTCCAGTTCTCCAACCTGCAGTTGGGTTCCACTAATTCCTGAAGATTAAATCAGGCTCTCGACAGCCTTTACAAGTGATAGCAAGAACTCCCCTCTTTACTGATCACTCCCCCTTACACTTTGTAAGTTTACACCCTACTTTTAAGATCCCACTATCTTAAGAGTAAATCTCACTTTGATAATGAATACAGGATAATTGTTCACTCAATTGAACAGATTGTGTTACACACTTAAGAATATGAGAACAATAATTGTTGAGAGTATTGAATGCAGTAGATACAGATAATCAATGTGGCAATCAATTCTTACAACTAACTTCTTTCTGAATTGCATTTATAGTTTCTCTTAGAAATATATCCGTTGTTAATATGGCCGTTGAACACATCAAGAGAGTTGAGTGACCTGGTGGAGTATGGGAGATGAAATCTGCTATGCATTTACTCCATTGTACTTGATTTTACTTTAGCTCATCTCTCTTCCTCTATCGCTGACAGAGTAGGTGAGTTCCAACGGCTCTTTTGATCAAATTGTGTCTTAACGTAAACTTCCTTAAGTAGGTTTGAACAACTCTGTACTTGGAAAGCTAAAAATAGGCTTGTCATTGACTTTGAAAATTTCTCATCGCCACTCAGATTACATGCCTCTGATCGATCACAGGGTCTGATGTCTAATTGATTACCTATAGATTAAAGCCTGCATCACTGAACATCAGATTAGAAATTCATGCGCCTAATCGATTACAGGGGAAACCTGATCGATTAGGTAGGTTTGATCGATTACTCATAGATTGTATTCATATTACTTAATCTTCTCTAATCGATTACGTAGCTCTAATCGATTAGGCATTTTTCTCTTAATCGATTACTGGACTCTGATCGGTTAGTCTATGGTCTCTTAATCAATTAGATGACTCTAATCGATTGGGCTAAAATTTTCTCATCGATTACAGGGGCCTCTAATCGATTGGGCGCTATGTGATCTGAACTTGATTCATCTCTAATCTATTGGGCTAATTTCTTTCATCGATTGCAGGGACCTCTAATCGATTGGGCGCTATCTGATCCTTCTCTAATCGATTGGGCTTAACTTATTTGACTTGTAATCTATCCCTGATCAATTGGTCAAGACTTAGGATTTTATATCAGATTATCCCTAAGACAATTCTGTTCTTATCATAGCCCTTCCTTATGCCTATGTTATGTTTAGTTATCATCAAAACTTATTATTCTAACACAAGAAACCGCGAAGCACGATCACTAGACTGTGTATTTTCTTCAGGCTCATTTGTAGTAAAGTGGTTGACCGGGAACGGTTGTAGGATTTGCAGAGGCAGATCATTCGTATCCTGTGCAAACTTAAAATGTATTTTCCCCATCATTCTTTGACATCATGGTTCATCTTATTGTACACTTGGTCAAAGAGGTTCAACTGTGTGGCCCAGTCTATTTGAGATGGATGTACCCAATCGAGCGGTTCATGAAAGTTTTAAAGGGGTATGTTAAAAATAGATATCGATTATAGGGGTGTATTACTGAAAGATACATCATTGAAGAAGCGAGTGATTTGTGTGCCGATTACTTATCAAATATTGAACATGTTAGTTTGCCAAAGTCTCGTCACGATGGGCGATTAATGGGGAAAGGAATAAGTGGGTTCAACTTAATACGCATTTCAAATGCTGAAAGGGAACTGGCTCACTTTTATATTCTTCACAACACTCCTGAGGTTGAACCATTCATTGAAGAACACAAAAAACTACTGCGGGAAATACATGGTGATAGAAATGAGAGTTTGATGACAAGGGAGCACAACAAAAATTTCATTAGATGGCTCAATGCACACATTTGTCAGTAGGTTGCGCTTAATTCTGGATTAGTTTCTGAAAGATTGTTTTGGTTGTCGAAAGGACCGGGTTTGCACGCATTTGCTTACACCGCCTATGCAATCAATGGTTACACATTCTATACAAAAGGCCAGGATGAAAAAAGCACAATGCAGAATAGTGGAGTCACACTTGTTGCCGAGGCATGGCATATATCCAGTGCTAGAGATACAAATCCCATATATGCGAAGATGGCATACTTTTGTGTGATCGATTGCATTTAGGAGTTAGATTACACCATATTCAGAGTTCCTGTGTTCTGATGTCAGTGGGTTAACAACCATAGTGGACGACGATTAGATGAATTTGGGTTTATATCGACATTTCTAAAGTTGCATATAAGGATTATCCTTACATTCTACCTTCTCAAGCATCACAAGTGTTTTACATTGCCGATCCTTCTAAGAAGAATTGGTCAATTGTCATGCATTCGAACAAAAATTATGCCGAACAAGTTGATGATGAAAGTAGTGATGATGATATGAATATGATAGAAGAGGATCCTTTCTTTGAGACGCTACTGTCAGAAGACTTTGATGAAGACGAATATGATGAAGAAGATGAATATGTTTATGTAAGGTGTGATCATGAAGAAGGCATTGGGGTCAACACAACCTTAAATCCATCAAAAAAGAGGAAGCAAACAATTTTAGATAATATAACACAGAGGAAAAAGAGACGAAAGCCCTCATTGATTTAAGTTTGTATGTATTTATGTTTTACATTATGAATTACTTCATTTAATCTGCATACACGTAGCTTCATTATATGCTCTAAAATCATATCTTGTTTAATTATTTTGTAGGATAATGGATCCCCCCTAAAAGAGGAGGAAGAAGAACAACCAAATGCATAGGAAGATATCGATGCGGGTAAAGCGGCTGCCGAGGCGGAAGTTCACCTTGGCATAACCCTTATGCATAAACTCCTCAAATGCAGAGATGCGGGAAAAAAGACTAAACTTAAATGGAACCCAAATGACCAAGAAATCGGGGAGACTGCGAAAGACCTCTCAAGTTTTATTGGGTGCACTATTCGGCAGAAAGTGCCTATTACTAGTACAGATTAGAGAACCGAGAGGAACAGCCATGACACGGTTTCGTCAGAGATTTAGGTAAGGTGGGTTTTTGCAACTAAGTTTAGTTTTATTATGATAACATTGTAACTAAAAAATCTAATATGATTTCTATTGTTACAGACCATGTTTGATATTGATGATTCTCATAGGGAGTATGTCCTGAAGAAAGCTTCCATAAGGCATCGGGCTTTCCGTTCAACTTTGACCAAGTACTATCTGAGAGATGGAAACAGGGAGATCGTTCCAACAGCCCCAGAGGCATACGCATGGTTAATTACCCAGGAAGAATGGGATGAATTTGTGCAATCATGTCTGACAGAGGAGTTTGAGGAAATAAGTCAAAGAAATAGACAGGCAGCTAAAAGCTACGAGTATCCATATATGGGTGGACATAAGACATTTCCTGAATTGGAGGAAGATATGGTATGTTAGTAATGCTTTTAAATACAAAATTATGAATCAATGTTTACATGATTAATTTATGAGTTCACATGGCTTACCTTGACAGATTTAGGAACAGGACCTAGAAGGGAGGCCACCATGGCATGACCTCTGGGTCAGGGGATACTCTAAAAAGGATGGTACCATCGTTCACGAAGAGGTCAAAAGAGTCCGTGAATAATGTGTAAGTCATTCTCTTTGACTTTGTAATATTTTTTTAACTGGTGACTATACTAAGTTAATAACTAATAATCATTTATTCTTGTTATAGGATATGTTGTCAGCAGAATTCCCTGACGAGATTAATAAATTTGTCCCTGGTGATTTCCTGAGTAGACGCTCGATCGCCCTGAATATTCGGACCGTGTTCTGGGCACAGGTCTAGGGATCACGCTCTCATCTTACTTTGGCGGCCAAAAGAGGGCATCAAGTGGCGAAGTAAGAGCGTTACAAGAAGAAGTTCAAACTTTGAGGGACGAAATGCGACTACGGGACGAGGAAATGCAACAACGGGACGAGGAGATGCAGTAATGGGATGAGGAAATACATCGGAAATATGAGCAAATGTTTGAATTTTACCATTGATATAATGTTGCATCACAAACGTCGAACTTCCTGCAACAAGGTAACGTTCCTTCCGTCGAAAGTCCAAGCATTAGGGATAGCGTACGATGCCTAGGGCACAAATTCCTCAGGTAGTTCATACATTTTCTGCTTACAAACTTGCAGCGACACTGTTATATTATCGATTGTGAGCTAATGTTGTCAACTATTTCGTAAGGCAAGTCAGACTGCAGGCTGTATAAGGATAACTCTTTTAGTGAAGTAGTTGCCACCGGCAAGGTCTACAATACTTCCAACAAGACCCTGCATAACTCACCGTTGCCTGATAATGCACTGAGGGTCATGATTGAGTACTCCTACAACAATGGGGCACCGTTACCGTTCCCTACTTATGAGATGACTAGGATCAGAGATGCTGTCGGTGCATTCATTGCTTGGCCCATTGGTTTGATTGAGCTAACCCTATAGGTGGTTATTCACTAATAACATTTACATTGGCATTCATTGTGTTGGAAGAATGCTCTTTAATTTACCTATTTTTTCAGGGTACACGTCCTTCCAGAAAGAAAGCACAAGTGGCTAATATCAAAGGTACCAGTGGTTCAGCCGCTCAAGTGATGAAAAAAAGATTTCACGTACTGATCCATTGTCACAGGTGATTATTTACTAATTAATTTAAACCAACATTCTTTTTTATTGGAATAAAATTTCAGACATTCTATTTACATAGTTTGTAGGTAACAAAAGCCAAGGGCAAGAAGAAAGTACAAGCGCCGAGACGCCAAATCGTGCTCGATTGCGACCATATGCAACCTCCATATCTCCTGAATTTATTGCCATGATTCCATTCAATAGGCATATATTTGGTGTGTCAAATATGAGTGAGCTTGTTTCTAGGGATCAGCTCATGGAGGTGCTTGATGAAGGATGGATCAGTTCTACGGTTATCAATTTATGGATCAGGTATAAATACGTTTCCATTGGGGTTTCATTTGATGTCATAAGTTTTACACTAATTGGGAGTTGGTATGGTTTCTATAAAGGCACCTATACGAAGAAGTCATGATCGCCGCGGAGCGTGTCTCATTCGAATTCATAAGCCCCTATGCCATGGCACATATTGCGGGCACGAGATATGATGAGTAGTCTGCGGCACTTAAAAGGCGCTTTTCTTTAAAGGCAACATGTAGGACTTTATTCTTAGCTCCAATTAATACAAGGTAAGTCAATACGCATTATAGGTTTCATCGTATTCTTACACTACTACAGAAATAGGCTATTGCAGCGCCCCAATAGCGGCGCTTCCAGCGTTGAGCGCCGCAATAGGGTGGGGTGGACCTATAGCGGCGCTTATTAAAATAAGCGCCGCTATAAATCTGGCATATAGCGGCGCTTTCTAATACAAGTGACGCTATAGGGTAGTTATTTTACTTTTATCTTTTAATTATGAAACCTATAGCAGTGCTTAGTCACAAAGCGCCGGTATAGGCTGATATACTAATTAATAATATTTTGTAATAAAAATTTACATTTTTTGAATTTTGAATAGAAAATACTAATTAATATTGATATAAGAATTTAATACTAAATATTAAATAATTGACCTAATTTTTAATGTTAAATTATTATTTTAATTATTATAAAACAATCGAAACAGTATATGTAATATTCATTAAAGCCTATACCGGTGAATATAAAAATAATTATTTAATGATTTAATTTAAAACATATGCGAATATTTTAATTATTAATACCTATACTGGCGCTTTCAAAAAAAGCGCCGGTATAGGCAACCAAAAATTGGAGGGAAATTTCCCTCCAATAATCTCCCGTTCCTTTTCTTTTTTTTAATTCGTATTTTTTTATTTAATAAAAATTAAGTATTAATAAAACCTATTCTGGCGCTTTTTCTGCCAAGCGCCGGTATAGGCTATTAAAAATATATTTCAAATTAAAATAATAATTAATAATTTAAAAGAAAATAATAATTAATTATTAAAATAAGAATTTGATAATAAATATTAAATTATTTTGTATCTCCTATACCGGCGCTTTTTTTATAAGCACCAGTACAGGCAAAAAAGGGAGGGAAATTTTGGCCCCCCATACCGGCGCTTTTTAAATTAAGCGCCGGTATAGCCTTTACATCTGACAACGTGTCTCTTCTCTTTCTCTCTTTCTTTTTTTTTACTTCCCCATAGCCCCAAAGCCTTCACCCGTGCTTCCCCAAACCCTTCACTCTTCTTCACCCGTGCTCCGTAGTCCGCTCCGCCATTGCACTCCCAAGCTCCATTGCCGTCGTTGCTCGCTCCTCCGCCACCGTTGGTCCATCGCTGGAGACGCTGCCGCCTTTGCTCCCTAAGATCCGCCGTCGTTAACACGCCATTGCACCCCCAAGCTTCGTCGCCGTTGCTCCCTCCTTTGCTGCCGTTGGTCACTCGTTCACGACGCCGCCGCCGCCGTTGCTCCCCAAGCTCCGCCACCGTTGTTCCCCAAGCTACTCCGCCGGAGCTCCGTCAAGCTCCGTCTATTTCTCGATCTCACTAGCGTGGATATCTGTTCTTCCTTTCCTTATTTCTGTTGTTTAGTTCATTATCCATTCCTCTTCTCTCTGTCTCTCACTGCATTTAATTGTCAGTCCTCAATGCTCTGCTTAGTGACCTGTGATTCTCAACTGCTGAACCTCTCGATTTCTTTTTGCCTAATGCTGATTGCTTGATGTTGAAACCGATTCTTGTTTAAGCTTGAATATGGATTGCTTAAGCTTGAAATTTGTTTAGGCTAAGGATCTTATAATTGATTTAACGTTTATTATAGATTGTTTAGTGCTGAAACTGAATTTATTGCCTCATAGATAGAGAAACCTTTGTCAATGTTTACCTCTTCACTGCAGCTTTAGTGTATCAGTGTTTATGTCTGCAACTTTGAGTAGTGCAGTATTATTTTCGAGGTAGAGCTTAATGGAAATTCCTGTGTAGTATTATTTTTTTTGTCAAAGACATGTGAGTTATAATAGGCGAATTCGTTGCTTCTTCTCTGGCTCACATAAGTTCCCAATTTTATAACCCCATTACTTTTCTTCACCTGCTTTGCTACTTTCAATTATTTTGTTCCCAAATTTTTTTATTTGCTGTAGAATTCATTGCTTCTTGTTTGACTGACATAAATCATAAATTCATATTACAATAGGCGAAAACATTTGATATTGGTTCAGCTGCTAGCCCTGTGGGTAAAACTGACATTGAGAAGTTGGAAGAACGAGCCTCTAGATTAAGAAGGTGTGTTTTTTTGTCAAAGCTTTGACTTATATTTTAAACTTCATTCTTTATATTCATGTTCTTATAATAAAGACTAAATAGTGGAATTGTCATTTTAGCCTTCTGTTTGTTCAGGTCTATGATGTGGGGTCCAGAATGTGTATATTTGTGTTGCTCTGTTTTGGTAGAATTAGAAACCAACTACCCTACATATTTAAATTAATCAACTTTTGCTATTAAACTTCCTAACGGTTTTATTAAGAAGTTTTTATAAGTTAAGGTTTCTATTTTGAATAAGTATGGGATTCAGTTAAGTATTAGCAAAAGGGTTTAAATAATTAGCAACTATTAATGCTTTATGTATATTTGCTTTTGCTATTGCTATTGTGTGGTGTTTTATTTTACTTGTATGAAATTTTTGCTTTGTGGAACTATTAATGCTTTATGTATATAAATGCTCTGTGAATTCTATTGTGGTGGGCTGTGGAAATATATTAAGTTGATACTGTTTATATAGTTGGCTATCCATTTCTTTCTATGTAAAAAAGAGAGGGCCTTGAACCTGGAACGTTCATCTTTTAGCAGTTATGCTGCCGATTTTTTGTTAAGAAAATAAGGTAACATCATAAGGTGGCTACCTAATGAGTAAGTCATATACATCTTACCGACATTTTCCTTTAGTAGGTTATAATGTTGGATCGGAAATGGATGACTTGTGATTGACGTTCAAGAGAATGCTAACAAAATTGTGTGCCCTTGTATGTCTTGTTTATATGGAAAGCGTCTTCGCCCTCTTGACTTGTTGGGTCATTTAATTTGTCATGGAATTGATCCGTCTTATACACTTTAGACAAAGCATGGTGAGAGGTATGAGTATTCTGGCAGAGACCGGGTACCTGATGTTAGTAGCGCTTCAAATGTGGTTGACACAAACATGTGTGATGAGAGCGATGACCTTGAAGAAATGTTGAATGTGGTGGGTGAGGAGGATCCTGAAATATTTCAGACACTGAAGAGCGATGCAGAGACGCAGTTGTATGTGGGATGCATCGATACATAAGATTGCGTGCGATGCTTAAATTGTATAACCTGAAAGCGCGATACGGTTGGAGTGACACAAGTTTCACTGCGCTGCTTTCCGCTCTGTGAGATATACTCCCAGAAGGGAATGTACTCCCCTTGAAAACATACGAGGCAAAGCAAATTCTCCGCTTGACCGGTATGAAATATGAGAAAATACATGCATGTCCCAACGACTGTATTTTATTCCAAAATCAGTATGCATGGTTGGAGGAGTGTCCAAAATGCAACACATCTCAGTATGGAAAGAAAGGTAAGAGTCCTTCTAAAGTCTTATAATACTTTCCGATCATTCCAAGATTGAAGCGCATGTTCAATAATGTGGATGTTGCAAAACTTTTGACTTGGCATGCCGATGAAAGGATTAAAGACACCAAGCTTAGGCACCCTACAGATGCTCCCCAATGGAAAAAAATTGATTATGAGTAGCTTGAGTTTGGTGAAGAACCAAGAAATCTACGGTTTGCATTGGCAACCGATGGAATCAATCCGCATGGAGTTCAGAGTAATACTCACAGCACATAACAAGTGATTTTGATGATATACAACCTCCCCAAAAATTTAATCATGAAACGCAAATTTATGATGTTTTCTATGCTTATATCTGGGCCTAGACAGCCGAGCAATGATATAGATGTGTACTTAGATCCTTTGATTGAAGACCTGAAGCATATGTGGGATTTATGTGAGACTGTTTTTTATGGCTGTAACGAAGAAAGTTTTAAATTGAGAGCCATGTTGTTTGGCACGATAAATGATTTCCCAACATACAGCAATTTGTCCGGATACAGCATCAAAGGATATGGTGCGTGCCCTGTATGTGAAGATGATACCCATTTGATGCGACTGGATCATTGTAAGAAAAATGTTTACATGGGACATCGGAGGTTCTTGCAGTTAAAACATCATTGGCGTAGGTGGAAAAAGGCGTTTAACTGGAACTCAGAAGAAGGTAGGACACCAAGGACATTAAGTGGGGATAGCGTTTTTGAAAAGGTGAAGGCGTTAGAGAACAATTTTGGTAAGCCTTTCGCAAGAAATGTGTTGACAAGTTGTTGGAAGAAGAGATCCATATTCTTCGAGCTCCCATATTGGAAGTCCTTATATGTTAGGCATTTTCTTGATGTGATGCATATTGAAAAAAACATCTGTGATAACCTAATTGGCACGTTGCTGTATATGCATGGGAAAAGTAAGGATGGTGTCAATTCGAGGTTAGATATGGTCAAGTTGGGAATAAGACAAGAGTTAGCACCTGTCGAGAGAGGATACCACACTTATTTACCTCCGGCAGCTTACACCCTTTCGAAGAAAGAGAAAAGATCATTTTGTGAGTTTCTGAATGAAATCAAAGTTCCAGAAGGCTACTCCTTAAATGTAAAGAACCTTGTGTCCATGAAAGAGTTGAAGTTAAAGAACCTGAAATCTCATGACTGTCACGTCCTCATGCAACATTTCTTACCGGTCGGCATATGTAACATTTTACCTAAGAAATTAAGGAGCACGATCACCAGACTTTGTTTGTTCTTCAAGCTCATTTGTAGTAAAGTAGTTGATACTGTTAGAAATCTTAAGTTTTGATGAAGACTGGACCCTATAGATAGCATAAGTAAAAATGAATAGATAGCATATAACTTAGTCTGAAAGGAACTGATATAAGAATCAAGGCATATGAGTGAAATCAAGAAGACAGTCTCCACAAGCAGGCCATTGGAACTAATTCATATGGATCTAGTTGGGCCAACAAGAGTGAAAAGTCTAGGTGGAAGTCTATACACTCTTGTAGTTGTGGATGAATACTCAAGATTTACCTGGACTATGTTTCTTTCCTTGAAACATGAAACTTTTAATGCCTTTTGTGTGCTTGCTAAGAAATTGTATAATGAAAAAGATCTCAAGACTACTGCAATCAGAACTGATCATGGATGAGAATTTGAGAACAAAGAGTTCATGGAATTATGTGATGATAGTGGTATTGAACACAATTTCTCGGCCCCTCGTACTCCTCAACAGAATGGTGTTGTAGAGAGAAAGAACAGAGTGCTCACAAAAATGGCTAGAAGCATGCTAAATGAAAAACAGGTGCCTCAAATATTTTGGGCAGATGCAATGAGCACATCATGTTACATCTCAAACAGAGCCTACATCAGAAAGGGGATGGAGAAGACTCCATATGAGCTCTACAAAGGAAGGAAGCCTAATCTCAGTCACATAAGAACCTTTGGATCCAAGTGTTACATCCACAATAATGGAAAGGTAAATCTGTGTAAGTTTGATCCTAAGTCTGATATTGGTATATTCATAGGATATTCAAATAGGAGTAAAGTGTAAAGAGTATATAACAAGAAAACTCAATCTGTTGAAGAATCAATACATGTAGTGCTTGATGAAACTCCTCAAGAAAAACAACGCTGTGACAACAAGGATGAAGATTTTTCTCAAGTTTTAAAACGATCTCTATCGATAGCCCCAGAGCCATCGATAGCAAATGCTGAAAATCAAGTTTTAAACACTTCAAAAATTCCTCTATCGATAGCTCCAAAGCCATCGATAGTGAGTTCTGAAGATGAGGCTGAAGATGATCAAGATGAAGCAAATGAGCTTCAATCTTCCTTAAGACATCATAAGCACCATCCTCCTAAACAAGTAATTGGAGAATTTTCAAAAGGAGTTAGAACCAGAAAGCAACTACAAAATGAAATAGAATTCTCTGCCTTTATTTCTGAAATTAAACCAACCTGTGTTGATGAAGCTCTTATTGATTGTGACTGGATAGTTGCAATGCAAGAAGAACTTAATCAATTTACAAGGAATCAAGTTTGGGACTTAGTACCTAAACCAAGAAATCATCCTATTATAGGTACAAAATGGGTTTTCAAAAACAAACTTGATGAATCTGGTCAAATTGTCAAAAATAAAGCCAGATTAGTTGCCAAAGGATATAACCAAGAAGAAGGCATTGATTATGAAGAAACTTTTGCTCCAGTTGCAAGAATTGAAGCAATAAGGATTCTACTAGCTTTTGCATCCATAAAAAATATTAAACTTTATCAAATGGATGTTAAAAGTGCCTTTCTTAATGGATATATCAAAGAAGAGGTTTATGTTGAGCAACCTCCTGGTTTTGAAGAAAATTCTAAGCCTGGTCATGTTTATAAACTTAAAAAGGCTCTTTATGGTCTCAAACAAGCACTTAGAGCTTGGTATGAGAGGCTTAGCACATTCCTTATTGAAAAAGGTTTTACCAGAGGAAAATTAGACACTACCTTATTCATCATGCATAAAGATAAACACATGCTTATAGTTCAAATTTATGTTGATGATATTATTTTTGGTGCTACTAATGAAAAGCTCTGTGAAGAGTTTGCTAAATGATGTAGGGAGAATTTGAAATGTCAATGATAGGAGAATTAACATTCTTCTTAGGTCTGCAAATAAAGCAAATGAAAGATGGAATCTTCATCTCCCAAACCAAGTATTGTAAGGAGATTCTCAATAAATTTGGGATGGAGCAATCTAAGAATGAGGACACTCCCATGAGTACCTCTGCTAGCTTAGATGCAGATGTTAAAGGCAAAGTAGTTAGTCAATCTCATTATAGAGGAATTATAGGTTCCTTACTTTATCTAACTGCTAGTAGGCCTGACATTCAATTTAGTGTAGGAATGTGTACTAGATATCAAGCAAACCCTAAAGAATCCCACTTAACTAATGTAAAAAGAATTTTACGTTATTTGTAAGGGACTCAAGAGCTTGGGCTGTGGTATCCCAAGGGAACTCAAGAGTACCTTCTTGCCTATTCTGACTCTGACCATGCAGGTTATAAGACATATAGAAAAAGCACAAGTGGTCAATGCCAATTCATAGGTAGGTGCTTAGTCTCATGGGCCAGCAAGAAGCAAAATTGTGTCTCCCTTTCATCTACAGAGGCTGAATATATTGCAGCAGCAAGTTGTTGTGCTCAAGTATTGTGGCTTAAGCATCAACTTAGAGATCTGGGCTTGGAATTCCTAGAAGTGCCTATTCTATGTGACAACACCAGCACAATAAGCTTGGCCAAAAATCCAGTTCATCATTCCAGAACCAAGCATATTGATGTGAGACATCACTTTCTGAGAGATCATGTTCAAAAGAAAGATGTCAAGGTGGAGTTCATCTCAACAAACTTACAACTTGCTGATATCTCTACCAAACCTCTTGAGCCAGCCCAATTTATCTTTATCAGAAGAGAATTAGGAATGGTAAATCCAAACGAGTTATAAATACTTCTGAAATATTCTTAATTCAATTTCATTTTATTCATACAGATTAATCACTAACTTAGGCATCGGAGTGCCAAATCTTAAGTTTTGCAGGACTGACCTATCAATAGTGAGGTTCACTATTACTATCATATGTAGAGCAAAGATTGCCATCGCTAGTTAGGAGCATTATCGATAGCAAAGTCAACTATCGATAGTAGGAAGGAGTAAGTGATAAGTCTAAGTCACTTGCTCAGTGTGGGATCATGCCTATTAGCGATAGCAGCTCATATTAGCAATAGCAAGTCACTTAACAGGTCAGAATACGAAACGTTAGCTGATGTACTTCATTAATGATAAAACCCTAAACCCTAAAACTTATAAAGCTGGATCATTTACATTTGCATTCATTCATGAAACATCTCTTTCTCTTCTACTCTAAAAAACTCTCTGAGCATTCAAGCATTCATTTTCAAAACCCTCTGCTCTCAAAAATCCTAAAATGGCAAGAACCAAAGTACCCAATGTTGGAGCAGCTTCTAGCGCTAATCCTTCTTCCAAATCAGTTAGCAAAAGGTCTCATACCTAGAAGAGTGTCTCTTTCTCAAAAGAAGTTACTAAGAATCATCCCAAACGTCAAAAAGTTTCCAACGCTGATCTTCTCTATCTGACAAATTCTTTATCAGCTCCGAGTTCATTCTTCGTAGAAAAAGGAACCCTAGATAGGGATGCTGTGTGGGTAAATTTGAAGTATCTCAAACAACAAGGTTTTGACTTGGATGCCTGGTTGCTCCCTTACCAGAACTAGATCAGTATAAAGAATGACTAAAATGAAGAATTTCTAAGGTCCTTCTACCCGAGTCTAAAAGCTATTCCAGAATATACGAAGGGGAAGCTGGTAAATGTTTCCTTTGAAGCTAACGTAAGAGGAAGGGGAATCATCTTTGGTTAGAAAGCAATCAACAGAATGCTAGGAATCTCAGGCGAAGAACACAATAAATGGTACTTGGCTGAGAAGTATCCTGAGGAAGAGATAGCTGAAATCTATGAAACTCACTCCCACAAGCCTGCAGATATGCTTGTGATCAACCGAATCCTCCACTACGTGTATACCAGGATCATGACTCACAAGTCTGGAAACTTAAGCATTTTTGCCAAAATTGACAACCCTTGGTTGGCCAATCTCATTCAGAAGATTCCCTTAAGTCTAGGATAAATAGTGTGATGGAAATGCTGAGGTTTATGTCTAACAAATCTGCCAAGGCTTCTCTTCCATACCCTCAGTTGGTATCCTTCATGCTAGAGTATACCAAAATCAAGTCTTTAGGGGATGGAGAGAATAAGAAATGCAAACAAGTCACCACCTCCACCCTGAAAAGATGGGGATCCCAGTTGGCTCAGTCAGAGGGACTTCTGGCTCTCAGTCTCAGGCTTCTCATGCCTCTGCTTCTTCAACTCAACCTGAATCCATAGTGGAAGAAGCTCAATCCAGAAGAGTCCCACCTTCTCCTCTTGCTGCGACAACAACTTCAATTTTCTCCAAGGAAGCAGTTGAGGAAATAGTCTTCAGGCTCTCTGCCGAATTCATTTTTGCCTTGGAAGCACAGAAAGCAGAGTTGCTAAAGCCTATTCAGGAGCTTCAGGCACAAGTGAAAAATTTAGAAGAATGCCTGGGTCTTCAATTCTCTCAGTCAAGAGCCACCCCCTCTCAAGGTATCTCATCCCCTCATCACTCCCCTCTTCATCATTCTCACTCACCTCTACACTCCCCAAATCATTCTTCTACTCCCTCTTCTCCGAGCCCACCAAACTCTCCTCTCCAAACTCATCTCTCTCCAAACCCCCAACACAAAGTCCCATCCCCTCCAGTCACACCTATCGCTAGCCCATCTCCTATCGATAGCCCTCACTCTCCCAGACCATCTCCAAAATCAATCCAAATCCCTACCCCTCCAGTAACCCCTATCGTTAGCCCATCTCCTATCGATAGCTCCCACTCTTCCAGACCTTCCCCCACCACAAAAGCACCTTCCCCAACCCCTATCGCTAATCCACTTATTAGTGATAGTTCTCCACTTACCTCTCTTTCTATCCTCAATCCTCCTCCACCTACTGGTGATGATGACAAAAAGGGGTAGAAACAGACCAGTCCAATCATTGAAGATACTGAAGAAATTGAGGACATGGTCAAGGGCATAGCTAGAAGCTATATGGAGTCTGAGGCTCATAAGACTTCTCCTCCACAGAATTCAGAAGAGGATGGTTTTGCAAAGGCAGCTTAGATTGCTCAAAAGCATGGGATCCCTCCTAGTGTCTTGCATGCTGAGCCTATCCCTGTCTTAGTCATCCCTCCGGAAGCAAATATGGAGATAATTGTAGCAGCCAAGCCTAACACTGGAAATGAGCTTCAAGACTCTATTCAGAAACTGCTGGTGTTTGAGGCTAAGAAAAGGGAAAGGAGCAAGAGGAAAGCCAAGGAAGAAGTATCATTCAAAGTCTTTCCTAAACATACTTCTGAGGCTCCCAAGGAGAAGGCTGTAAGAATCAAGAAGGTAGCTCTTAAAAAGCCAGCTCCTCGTATGATGACACAAGAAATTGAGCAAGCTCGTGATAAGATTATAGAAGAGTTTGCTAAGGCTATAAAGGAAGCAAAAGAGACTACTGCTAGAGCCAAAGGAGCTGCTGAGGAAAAGAAGGAGGGATCTAAAAAGGTGACTCCTAAAAAGCCAGCCCTCAACCTGTCCAAGTAAGACAAGAAAGTAGTCCCATCTCGCCCTCGCAGAATGTCAAAAGAAGAAAAGAAAAGGGTTGAAAAAGAGGCTACTAACAAGAAAGCTCTTAAAGAGGCCTTGAGAAGGCATAAAGAGGCTCTTGAGAAGAAAGCTGCTTTTGAGGCAAGAATGAGGGAAAGAATAGAGAGGGAAGCTCAGGAAGCTGCAGAAAGGGCAGAAGAAAAGAGGAGAAAGCAAATTGCTCGAGGAAAAAGGGTATGGAAATATAAAAGAAGGTTTCATACTCGCAAGGCTAAAGACCCTTCAGCTCTGTCAATCACTTAACATTCTGAAAATCCTAAGCAGGCCAAGTCTGAGCTAGTAAAAGCTAAGAAGAAGCAAACTAACCAAGAAAAGCTCGAACAGGACAGATTCTTCTACTCAGACTCTTCCATCTCTGACTATCCTGATGAAGAATTCATGTCCAATCCCTCCAGAGACAATTTTAACAATGAGGGTGCATTAGTTTTTGAAAATCATGCTGCATATGCATCTTATATGGCCAAAACTGATGTAATTCCTTTTTGTGGAGTAATATTGACAGATACTGATTCATGCTTGAGAATGGCAATCGCATAAGAGGGGGGTGAATTGTGCTTTCAAAAATTAAAAACTAATTAATGCAACACAATCTTTATACTGGTTCGGCCAACACTGCCTACGTCCAGTTCTCCAACTCCTCGTTGGTTTCCACTAACCACAGGTTTTACAACACAGGTTTACCTGCCAACCTTTACAGAGTTTTAGAATCCCTCTAAACACTCCCCCTTACTACCTGTAAGGTTACTACCCTGTTCTCAAAGCACCAAGCTTTAGAACAACCTCAAACAGTAGAGGATTTCAATAATAAAGTTCACTTAATTAATGAACAGATTATGATAATCACTTAAGTACAAATCAAATCACTAAGAACAATAAATACTAAGAGCAGAGGCAATGAATGTGTTCATGAATATTCTTTGTTTTTCGTCAGTTCTTCATAAATGCTCAAGTTTTGTATTTATATCTCTTCTCAGATTTGCCATTGCGTTCATCTTCATGAGGCCGTTTGAATATAGTCGTTGAGAGCT
This sequence comes from Mimosa bimucronata, assembly GCA_037074515.1. NCBI lineage: Eukaryota > Viridiplantae > Streptophyta > Magnoliopsida > Fabales > Fabaceae > Mimosa > Mimosa bimucronata. The sequence continues at coordinate 27,992,450 of CM073445.1, read as the reverse complement.
CATAGCCGTTGGCATTTAATGCAGTTTCTTCATCGAGGTTAACTTTCTGCTTTAACTTCAACTACTCTTGCGTAGGGTGAGCTAAGAGAGATGTAAACTGACCATTCTGAACATCCGTACAAACTGTACTTGCATAGTAGCTTTTTTCAGTAGTGCTAGCATGCTTGGCTATCGCTAACTTCATAGTATAAATCCTGCACTTGAGCTGTTAGCTAAACAAGTAATCATGTAATGCATAGCAGATGTTATCGCAAGCTTATTCCATTAGCTTAATGCATCAACTAAGTTTAAGTTATCACAGAGCATTCTCCTATCGATAGCTAAATGCGTTATCGCTAGTGACCTTTGTTATCACAAGTTTGTTTAGCTATCTGAGTTAGGTTATTTCCTCAAGTATTTAGATATCGATAGCTAATCCTGTTATCGATAGCAGCTTATGATATCGCTAGCTGATTTCATTTGCTCAAGGACTTGGTTCATTTTTCTGCTAGTTGTTCTTCCTTTCTTATATCCATGTTATCAGAGAACTTCTAGCGATAGGATGTTTCTTTAGCGATAGTGAAGGACTTAGTGATAGATATTAACTTTATTATTTCTAAGTTTTCATTTGCTATGGCTCTTTGACTATTAGCGATAGGAATATACTTAGCAATAGAGATATTTACTTTAGTGTTCTGCTAAGTTTTCATTTGCTATAGTTGTGCTTTTCATTTGCAATTGTCTTTAGCTCTAGCGATAGTGATCTGTTACCTATCAGTTTTTACTTATTTTCTTCAGAGGCAACTTTCACTCTATTTACTTATGTTATCTATGGGGTCAGTCCTCATCAAAACTTAAGATTCTAACAATGCTAAATTGTTTACATATTTTGAACATAGTTTATCTGACATGTTTGTTTCTTACTTATGTTTTGTCATCATCAAAAAGGGGGAGAATGTTAGAAATCTTAAGTTTTGATGAAGACTGGACCCTATAGATAGCATAAGTAAAAATGAACAGATAGCATATAACTTAGTCTGAAAGGAACTGATATAAGAATCAAGGCATATGACTAAGGAAAAGAAAAGGTATCTGAATGTTCGATAAGTCCTATAGATAACAGATAAACTATCGCTAGACTAAAAGCCTATCGCTAGTAAATGAAGAAATAAGGATAATTCTAGCTAATGAAATCTTGGCAATAAACTAAAAGAAAATAATTCTATCGCTAAGACCTCATAAGGAACAGCTAGAAGAAATTACAACATAATCACTAGCGATAACATGGAGAGTTATCGATAGCAGATGGTTGATAAAAAGCAAAGTTTTGAGCAAATGAAATACACTAGCGCTAATATAGACTCTAGCGATATCACCAATGGCTAGCGAAAGTGGAACACTTAAGACATTCACATAAGTTACTATAATAACCTATCAATAACATAGCTACTAGCAATAATGAGTTTAGCTATCGATAATGAAATCACTTGCTGAAATAAATTAGCATTTTGATAGCTAACATACTATCTGTATGCACTGAGATAATGAATCCTACTAGCGATAACACCTACTGTGCTTCACATGAATACTTGTTTAGCTAACAAGCTAAGTGCAGGACTTATTCTATGAAGCTAGCGATAGCATGAGATACTAGCGCTACTGAAAAAGCTGCTACACAAGTACAATGTTGTAGATAGTTGGTAAACACAACCTATCTCTCATAGCTCATCTTCTGCAAGAATTAAATGAAGTAAGAGAAGATAGATGACTAAGATGAAGACCAACATTAAATGCCAACAGCTAGGAGCTTTCAACGACAATATTCAAACGGACTCAAAGCTGAAAGTTTCAAGGAAGACAAAGAAGACACATAAAAGCCAAAGCTTGAGCATTTATGAAGTAGAGAACAAAATTGACAGATTTACACTACCACAGAAAACACCTATACCGGTGCTTTTTTTACACCTATAGCGGCGCTTTTGAAGTGCCGCTATAGCTAGCGCCGCAATAGGTCACGTGACCTATACCGGCACTTACAAAGCGCCGGTATAGGCCTCTCTATAGCGGCGCTTTATTACCCAAAAGCGCCGGTATAGGTATGTTTTAATTAAGTTTTTTATTGAAACTGAAAAGGCCTATACCGGCACTTTTTTTAAAAAGCGCCGGTATAGGTATGTTTTTGAAAAGGCCTATACCGGCGCTTTTTTAAAAAGCGCCGGTATAAAAAGCGCCGGTATAGGCCCATCTATAAAACGCCGGTATAGGGCCTCTATAGCGGCTCTTTTCGTAAAAAGCGCCGGTATAGGTTATATTTTTTTAAAATATACAATTTGTTTTTTAATTCACACCCACCTGCATCATTGCAAAAATTCCAGCAATTCTATACAATTCCAGGTAGTCCATATACACCAGTAACTCAAACAAAGAAGAATATGTACAATAAGACCAAAAGTTATATTGTTCAGTTAGGAAAATAAACATGCATACTACTAGTCAGGCTGTCCAATTTGAGAGAACAGAGGGTGTACATAACTACACCATTCTTCAATTAGCGCTTTCATCTTCTCCCTTGACAACATGAAGCAACGTGTGTCTGGGTAATACTGCGTATAGAAATTTAAATGACAATTAAATTTACTTGAAATCTAACAAATACAAACACTTAGGTTAGGAAAAATATAAAACTTACTGTCAATGGGATGTTATCTTGATCACGTGATACGATATCCCTCATATAATACATGACATAGTATCCATAGTCGTTGTCATTGGGTTGATGTGGGCACTGTAACAAAAAATACAGAATATCATATAAGAGCAGTTACGTTATGGTTTAAGTAACGATTGTTTGAAAAATTGAATAACTTGTAAAACCTGAACTTTGAGCCACGGATAAGCATCTTTCTGGTCATGGGCTTTGGAATAAGTGTACCCATTAGCTGCCCGATAACTAGTCAATGCTCTGGAAACAAAACATATTAAATTAATTTTAGTAGCTTGGGTCGGTCATATAAAATGATAGATAATACAACACATTCAAATAATGTTGACATTCACTTACCCATTGAAGAGACGCATCAAATCCGGGCGATTATCTGGTTCAGCAGATTTCACAGGATCCAAATAGTAAATAAGTGGATCCGGCTGTACTGTCGGATTGATGACAAGCAAAACCCAATGTAGCCTAAGACGTTTTATAACGTTATGTCAGTATATATATCAATGATGATTGGAGCTAAGAATACGATGAAAACTATCATGCCTATACACTTACCCTGTATTAATTGGAGCTAAGAATAAAGTTGTGCCTGTTGCCTTTAAAGTGAAACGCCTCTTAATCTCTTTGAACTGATCATCACGTTTCACACCCTCAATTTGCGCTATTAAATAAGGGTTTATGAATTCGAACGAGACGTTGTCCTCGGAGACTATGACTTCTTCATGCAGGTGCCTTCAAAGAAACCATACAAACTCCCAATTAGTGTAGAACTTATGACATTGAATGAAACCACAATGGAAACACATATATACCTAATCCATAAATTGACGACCGTAGCACCGACCCATCTTTCGTCAAGCACCTCTATGACTTGATCCCTAGAAAGAAGCTCATTGAAATTTAACTCGCCAAATATAAGCCTGTTGAATGGGATTGTGACAGTAGCATCGCGAGATACGGTAGCTGCAAATGCTCGCAATTGACCACGATTTGGCGTTTCAGCACTTGTATCTTGGATAACAAGAGCAGGCACTTGAACTTTCTTCTTGCCTTTGCTTTTGTTGCCTATAAACCATATAAATAGAAACTTTCAAAAATTCTTCCAATAAGAAGAGTGTTAGTTTAATTAATTAGCAAATAACCACCTGTGACACGGGACCAGCTCGTGAACTCTTTTTCTTCAATTGAGCAGCTGGGCCACCGGTACCTTTTACACTAGCCACTTGTGCTTTCTTTCCCAGAGCCTCTGTACCCTGTAAAAACTTATAAATAGTAAAAAAGCGTTATTCCAAAACCAAGAATGCTAGTCTAAACGTTATTAGTAAATAACCACCTGTGGTATTGGCTCAATCAAACTGATGGGCCAAGCAACATATGCACCAACAACATCTGAGACCTTAGTCATCGCATCAAGAGTAGGGAATGGTAACGGTGCATCCCCGTTCAGGGAGAATTCAATCATAACCCTCAATGTATTTTTAGGCAACGGAGAATTGTGCAGGATCCTGTTTGAAGTGTTGAAGACCGTACCGATCGCAACTACTTCACTGAAAGATTGATCCTTATACAAGTTGCACCTTGATTCGCCCTATAAAAGAGTTGACAACGTTAGCTCCCAATCGATAATATAACAGTATCACTACAAGTTCATAAGTACAAAAGACAAGAATTACCTGAGGAATTTGAGCCCTAGGCATCGTACAGCTCTCCCTGATGCTTGGACTCTCACAGGAAGGAACGTTACCTTGTTGCATGAAGTTCGACATTTGTGATCCAACATTGTTACGCTGGAAAAATTCGTACATCAGATCTTGCCGTCTTTGCATTTCCTCATTCCTTCTTTGCATTTCAAGCACAGTCTCCCTCAGAGTATTGACTTCATCTTTCAAAACAGAAACTTCGCTTTGTGTTCCCCGCTTTTGGCGGCCAAAGTAAGCTGAAGGCGTGACCCCTATACCAGTGCCCCGAACACGGCCTGAATACTCAGGACGGTCAAGTACTCTGCTGAGGATATCGCCTTGGCCAAATATGTTGACCTCCTCGGGCGATTCTTGCGTTAACATTTCCTATAACAAGAAGGATTATTAGTTATTAAGTTAGGAAATTCACTAATAAAAAAATTACAAAGTCGAAGAGAATGACTTACACATCGTTCACGGACTCTTCTAACCTCTTCGTGAATGATGGTTCCGTCGCTTTTTGAGTGTCCTTTGATCCAGACCCTAAACCGTGGAGGGTGACCTTCTAAACCCTCTTCCTGAATCTGTCAAGGTAAAACAGGTGAACTTATAATTAATTACATAAAAATTAATTCACAATTTTAGAAGCAAAAGAGCGTTACTAACATACCATCTCGTACTCCAATTCTGGAAATGTTTTCTGGCCGCCTAAATAGGGATAAGCACAGCTTTTAGCCGCCTGACTATTTTTTTCGCTTCTTTCCCGAAACTCTTCTGTTAAGCGTGATTGCACAAATTCATCCCACTGTGCTTGAGTTATGACCCCTTCATATGTAGATGGGGGTGTTGGAACGACCTCCCCATTTTCATCTCTCACATATAATGTCGACAAATCTGAACGGAAGTTTCTGTGTATTTTTGAAGCTTTCTTCATGACACAGTCCCTGTGAGTCTCATCGATATGAAACACAGTCTGTAGCAATAGAAATCATATTAAATTTGTTAGTTACAATGTTATCTATCATGACGAAATTAAACTTAATTGTAAAAAAATAGCTTACCTGAACCTCTGACCAAATCTCATCATGTATTTTCCTGTTTACTTTTCTCCAATCTGTAACTGTAATAGGAACTTTATTACGAACCGTGCATCCAACGAAACCGGTAAGAGCCTTCGCACTCTTTCCAACTAGTTGGCCATTGTCGTTCCATACAAGGGCTGCCTTTTTCCCTTAGCTCTAAGTTTGAGGAGATCATGCATAATGGTCTTGCCACGATAAACTTGGTCCTCAACATGTGCTCTACCCTCATCAATAACTTGCTGGGCACTCTGTGGTGCTTCCTCCTCCTTAGGTACGTTTGGATCCATTGTCCTGTAAAATAATTAAACAATATATGATTTTAGTGCATGCATATGCATATAATGAAATAATTCGTAGTAAAAAAAATAAGAAAATACATACAAACTTAAATCATTATGATGGCATTCGACTCCTTTTTCTCATTGTTATATTATCCAAAATTGTTGGGTTCCTCTTTTTTGTGGGATTTAGGGTTGTGTTGACCCAAATGCCTTCTTCATGGTCACCCCTTACATAAACAGGTTCATCTTCGTCATCATATCCGTTTGCATCAAAGTCTTCTGCCAGTAATGTATCAAAGGAAGGATCATCTTCAATCATATTCATATCTTCATCATTGCTTCCATCATCAACTTGTTCGGCATAATTTTTGTTCGACTGAATGACAACTGACCAATTCTTCTTAGAAGGATCTGCAATGTAAAAAACTTGTGCCGCTTAAAACGGTAGAATGTAAGGATCATCCTTATATCCAACTTTAGAAAGGTCAACCGATATAAACCTAAATTCATCTAACCGTCGTCCACTATTATTGTTAACCCACTGACAGCGGAACACAGGAACTCTGAACATGGTGTAATCTAACTCCCAAATGCAATCAATCACACCAAAGTATGACATCTGTGCATAGACGGGATTTGTATCCCTTGCACTGGATATATGCCATGCCTCGGTAATAACTGTGACTCCACTATTTTGCATTGTGCTTTTCTCATCCTGACCTTTTGTATAGAATGTGTAACCATTGATTGCATAGGCAGTGTAAGCAAATGCGTGCAAACCCGGTCCTTTCGACAGCCAGAATACACTTTCACAAACTGATCCAGCATTAAGCTCATGCTGCTGAAATGTTTGTTGTGCTCCTTTGTAATCAAATTCTCATTTCTATCACCGTGAATTTCCCGAAGAAGTTTTTTGTGTTCTTCAACAAATGGTTCAACCTTAGGAGTATTATGAAGAATATACAAGTGCGCCAGCTCCCTTTCAACATTCAAAATGCGTATTAAGTTGAACCTACTCATTCCTTTCCCCGTTAATCTCCCGTTATGACGAGACTTGGGTAAACCAATAGCTTCAATATTTGATAGGTAATCTGCACACAAATCACTCGCTTCTTCAACGATGTATCATTCAGCAATACACCCCTCTGGTCGATATCTATTTTTAACATACCCCTTTAAAACTTTCATGAATCGTTCAATTGGGTACATCCATCTCAAATAGACTGGGCCACACAGTGGAACCTCTTTGACCAAGTGTACTGTAAGATGAACCATGATGTCAAAGAATGAAGGGGGAAATACATTTCAAGTTCGCACAGGATACAAACGATCTGTCTCTGCAAATCCTACAATTTTGTTGTATCAACCACTTTACTACAAATGAGCTTGAAGAACATACAAAGTCTGGTGATCGTGCTATACAATTTCTTAGGTAAAATGTTGCGTATGCCAACCGGTAAGAAATGTTGCATCAGGACGTGACAGTCATGAGATTTCAGGTTCTTCAATTTCAACTCTTTCATGGACACAAGGTTTTTTACATTTGAGCAGTAGCCCTCTGGAACTTTGATTCCATTCAGAAACTCACAAAATGATCTTTTCTCTTTCTTCGAAAGGGTGTAAGCTGCCGGAGGTAAATAAGTGCAGTATCCTCTCTCGACAGGTGCTAACTCTTGTCTTATTCCCAACTTGACCATATCTAACCTCGAATTGACACCATCCTTACTTTTCCCATGCATATTCAGCAACGTGCCAATTAGGTTATCACAGATGTTTTTTTCAATATGCATCACATCAAGAAAATGCCTAACATATAAGGACTTCCAATATGGGAGTTTGAAGAATATGGATCTCTTCTTCCAACCACTTGTCAACACATTTTTTGCGAAAGGCTTACCAAAATCATTCTCCAACGCCTTCACCTTTTCAAAAACGATATCCCCGCTCAATATCCTTGGTGGCCTACCTTCTTCTGAGTTCCCGTTAAACGCCTTTTTCCACCTACGCTAACGATGTTTTAACGGTAAGAACCTCCGATGTCCCATGTACACATTTTTCTTACAATGATCCAGTCGCATCGAATGGGTATCATCTTCACATACAGGGCACGCACCATATCCTTTGATGCTGTATCCGGACAAATTACCGTATGCTGGGAAATCATTTATCGTGCCAAACAACATGGCTCTCAAATTAAAACTTTCTTCCTTACAGCCATCAAAAACTGTTTCACCCGAATGCCACATATACTTCAGGTCTTCAATCAATGGATCCAAGTAGACGTCTATATCGTTGCCGGGTTGTCTAGGCCCGGAAATAAGCATCGAAAGCATCATAAATTTGCGTTTCATGATTAAATTTGGGGGGAGGTTGTATATCATCAAAATCACCGGTCATGTGCTATGAGTACTACTCTGAACTCCATGCGGATTGATTCCATCGGTTGCCAATGCAAGCCGTAGGTTTCTTGGTTCTTCACCAAACTCAGGGTACTCATAATCAATTTTTTTCCATTGGGGGCCATCTGCGGGGTGCCTAAGCTTGGTGTCTTTAATCCTTTCATCGGCATGCCAAGTTAAAAGCTTTGCAACATCCACATTATTGAACATGCGCCTGAATCTCGGAATGATCGGAAAGTACCACAAGACTTTAGAAGGACTCTTACTTTTCTTTCCATACCGAGACGTGCTGCATTTAGGACACTTCTCCAACGATGAATACTGGTTCCGGAATAAAATACAGTCGTTGGGGCATGCATGTATTTTCTCATATTTCATACCGGTCGACCGGAGAATTTGCTTCGCCTCGTATGTTTTCGAGGGGAGTACATTCGCTTCTGGGAGTATATCTCGCAGAGCGGACAGCAGCGCGGTGAAACTTGCATCACTCTAACCGTATCGTGCCTTCAGGTTATACAATTTAAGCACCGCACTCAATCTTGTGTATTTGCTGCATCCTACATACAAAGGCGTCTCTGCATCGCTCTTCAGTGTCTCAAACATTTCAGGATTCTCCTTACCCACCACATTCAACATTTCTTCAAGGTCATCGATCTCATCACACATGTCTGTGTCAACTACATTTGAAGCGCTACTAACATCAGGTACCCGGTCTCCGCTAGAATACTCATACGTCTCACCATGCTTAGTCCAACGTGTGTAAGATGGATCGATTCCATGACAAATTAAATGACCCAACAAGTCAAGAGGACGGAGACGCCTTCCATACAAACACGACATACAGGGGCATACAATTCTGTTAGCATTCTCTGCATGCTCAGCAGCAAATTCAATGAACTCTTTTGCTCCATCTATATAGTCCCTTGAACGTCGATCACAAGACATCCATTTCCGATCCAACATTATAACCTACTAAAGGAAAACATCGGTAAGATGTATATGACCTACTCATTAGGTAGCCACCTTACGATGTTACCTTATTTTCTAAACAAAAATCGGCAGCATAACAGCTAAAAAATGAACATTCCCAGGCTCAAGGCCCTCTCTTTTTTACATAGAAATGGATTGCCAACTATATAAACAACATCAACTCAATATATTTCCACAGCCCACCACAACAGAATTCACAGAGCATTTATATATATAGAGTATTAATAGTTCCACAAAACAAAAATTCCATACGAGTAAAATAAAACACCACACAATAGGATTCATCAAAAAGTACCAAAACTCAATCGTTTGATATGTCCCAACCTGCTAAATTAAAGAAAAAAAAAGATAAGACTTACTTCAAGGTCCTTTAGCTCAAAGTAAGCCCGCTAGCAACAATACGATTCTTCACCTTAAAGTGTCGAGCAATAATCTGTAAATACTATAAGGAAAATCAGAAGGAATAATAATCTTAGAATCAATCATGAAAGAACAAGAAGTTTAAAAAAAGATACATGCATGGAGATATGAACCATCAAGAGCTGAAATTTAATAATTTGAGCAATTCAATAATATTGTCCTTTTCAATTTAATAATCTGATTTTCAATTTAATATTGTTTTGCTTGCCTAATTTGGTGATCAGGGGCACCTAAAACAATGTTTTTCAATTTAGTCAGAATCAATGAACAACCAAACAGTCTGTTAAACCAAAACTTCAACACTCAAAATTCAATGCTTAACTGTAAATTCAATGATAACCACCTCAGAGCAGAAAATTTGGCAAGGTGACAATGCCTTAATACAAATCAATTATTCAAAGCATGAGTAAAGAAATGAAACAGTTTGGTGGTGGCCAATTCAAGAACTAGAAAATAGGGGGGAAAATCGATTTTTCTCATTGCAATTCTCACAGATATGACAAGTTTCACTACGCTAAGTGGAGGAGTTAGAATCAAATGTTTGAAGAAAGGTTATATAATATCCTGAAAAGTAAAAGGGATCCAAGTAATGAAAGAAATAATCCGATTACATCTACAAATAGTTGAATCCGGAACAATCTAAACTAAGAAACCTTTAAGACACCAAGAAACTTGAAATCCTCAAGAAGTTGGCTTCAGGAAAACCAAAAGTCAATGTAAGTTGGGCAGCTATATATAAATTCGGAGGCACTGTCGGGGATGATCAACAATTTGAATTGAATCAAATACCAAAAATACTATCTCATGGCAAGAAAGAAAACGAAATACAGTATGCGAGGTTTTCGAAAAAAGAAAAGGAAATGAAATTCAGTAACAGTAAAATCATAATCGGAAACGAAAGCAACGCGAGAGAAACATACCCGACAACGAGGAAGCAATTATAATCAACTCATCCAGGCTTAATACAGAAGCTAACTTCATTAATCACCCATTCAGGTTTCACAAGCAATTCCACAATATATACCTCAAAGAAAACTCATATGCAAGATCGTATACTACTTCTCCTCTACACCAACACCACGAAACTGAAATCAAAACAAGGGGAAAAAGAGTTTGCTGACCGAAATAGAAATACCAATGAACAATGTGGATGAGAAGAAGAGTGGCGAGACACAGCGGCGACGGCGGGTCTCACTATTTCCGGCAAGCTCTACTTTCTTCTCTCTCAAACGATCTCTGAGATCCTCGCTGTCGGTCCAGGAGGGAGAAAAAGAGTGTGGAACCGGACTTGGGAGGAATCGCGGACTTGGGAGGAACCAGACTTGGGAGGGTGGCCGTTGGGGGAAAGAGCGGCCGGAGTTGGGAGGAACCGGCGACTTGGGAGGGTGGCCGTTGGGGGAGGTCGAGCGGCGTTTGGGAAGAGGGAAGAGACGCGTGGAGAGGAAGTAAGTATGAGGCAAAACAAAAAAAAGGAATGGGAGTAATTAAGTACGGCGACCGGCTGTGCGAAAAAAATGGAGGGAGAAATTCCCTCCATTTATTCTCCTATACCGGCGCTTACTATACAAAGCGCCGGTATAGGCCATACCTATACCGGCGGTTCAACCTAAAGCATCGGTATAGGTGTTTTAAAAATAAAAAAAATTAAAATGACTCACTACCCTATACCGGCGCTTTGACAGTAAGCGCCGGTATATGGTATCTAAATAAAAAAAATATAAAAAAAAAGATGATTGACAGCTTATACCGGCGCTTATACATAAAGCGCAGGTATAGGTGTTATGACTCACAACCCTATACCGGCGCTTTGACAGTAAGCGCCGGTATATGGTATTTAAATAAAAAAAATATAAAAAAAAAGATTATTGAAAGCCTATACCGGTGCTTTTCATAATAAGCGCCGATATAGCCTTCCTCTGTTCCGGCGCTTTTCTTGAAAAGCACCGGTATAGGGTCCTTGCTTATCAATACCGACGCTTTTTACTATAAGCGCCGGTATTGTTGCGTCGCGATAGAATTATTTTGTAGTAGTGTTACATTTATTACTCTTATCTATCCTCTGCTAAAGGTTTATTATTCTTAGTGAGTTTAATTGTACTTCAGTGATTATCAAAATCTGTTCATTTAGTGAACTTTTTTATTGAAATCCTTTACTGTTTGAGGTTGTTCTAAAATCTGGGATTTAGAACAGGGTTGTAGTCTTACAACTTGTAAGGGGGAGCGTTTAGAGGAAGTCTAAAGCTTTGTGATTGTAAAGGTTGGCAGGTGACCCTGTATTGTAAAACCTGTGGCTTAGTGGAACCCAACGAAGAGTTGGAGAACTGGACGTAGGCAGTGTTTGGCCGAACCAGTATAAAATACTGTCTTTATGAATTAAAGTTTAATTTTCTGAAAAGCACAATTCACCCTCTTCTCTTGTGCGATTTGCCACTTTTAGATACAACAAAGTTGCAGGATTTGCAGAGACAGATCTTTTGTATCCTGTGCGAACTTGAAATGTATTTCCCCGTCATTCTTTGACATCATGGTTCATCTTACAGTACACTTGGTCAAAGAGGTTCAACTGTGTGGCCCAATCTATTTGAGATGGATGTACCCAATTGAACGGTTCATGAAAGTTTTAAAGGGGTATGTTAAAAATAGATATCGACCAGAGGGGTGTATTGCTGAACGATACATCGTTGAAGAAGCGAGTGATTTGTGTGCAGATTACCTATCAAATATTGAACCTGTTGGTTTACCGAAGTCTTGTCACGACAGGAGATTAACAGGGAAAGGAATAAGTGGGTTCAACTTAATACGCATTTCGAATGTTGAAAATGAGCTAGCTCACTTGTATATTCTTCACAATACTCCTGAGGTTGAACCATTTGTTGAAGAACACAAAAAACTTCTTCGGGAAATACACGGTGATAGAAATGAGAATTTGATTACAAAGGAGCATAACAAGCATTTCATTAGATGGTTCAATGCGTGTATTTGTCAGCAGGTTGAGCTTAACGCTGGATCAGTTTGTGAAAGATTGTTCTGGCTGTCGAAAGAACGGGGTTTGCACGCATTTTCTTACACTGCCTATGCAATCAATGGTTACACATTCTATACAAAACGTCAAGATGAGAAAAGTACAATGCAAAATAGTGGAGTCACAGTTGTTGACGAGGCATGGCATATATCCAGTGCAAGAGACACAAATCCCGTCTATGCACAGATGTCATACTTTGGTGTGATTGATTGCATTTAGAAGTTAGATTACACCATGTTCAGAGTTCCTGTGTTCCGATGTCAGTGGGTTAACAATAATAGTGGACGGCGGTTAGATGAATTCGGATTTATATCGGTTGATCTTTCTAAAGTTGGATATAAGGATGATCCTTACATTCTACCGTCTCAAGCAGCACAAGTGTTTTACATTGCAGATCCTTCTAAGAAGAATTGGTCAATTATCATGCAGATGGACAATGTTTCAGTGAAGTAGTTACGATTGGTACGGTCTACAACACTTCAAACAGGACCATGCATAATTCTCCGTTGCCTGAAAATACATTGAGGGTTATGATTGAAGTCTCCCGCAACAGGGATGCACCGTTACCATTCGCTACTCCTGATGAGATAACTGGGGTCGAAGATGTTGTTGGTGTATATGTTGCTTGGCCCATCAGTTTGATTGAGCCAATACCACAGGTGGTTATTTATTAATAACGTTTAGACTAGCATTCTTTGTTTTGGAATAACGCTCTTTTACTATTTATAAGTTTTTACAGGGTACAGAGTCTCTGGGAAAGAAAGCACAAGTGGCTAATGTAAAAGGTACCGGTGGCTCAGCTGCTCAATTGAAGAAAAAGAGTTCACGAGCTGGTCCAGTGTCATAGGTGGTTATTTTCTAATTAATTTAAACTAACACTCTTCTTATTGGAAGAATTTTTGAAACTTTCTATTTATATGGTTTATAGGCAACAAAAGCAAAGGGCAAGAAGAAAGTACAAGTATCTGCTCCTGTTATCCAAGATACAAGTGCTGAAACGCCAAATCGAGCTCAGTTGCGAGCATTTGCAGCTATCGTATCTCGCGATGCTACTGTCACAATCCCATTCAATAGGCTTATATTTGGTGAGTCAAATTTCAATGTTCTTCTTTCTAGGGATCAGGTCATGGAGGTGCTTGACGAAAGATGGGTCATTGCTACGGTCATCAATTTATGGATTAGGTATATATGTGTTTCCATTGTGGTTTCATTCAATGTCATAAGTTCTACACTAATTAGGAGTTTATATGGTTTCTTTGAAGGCACTTGTATGAAGAAGTCATAACCTCCAAGGACAATGTCTCGCTCGAATTCATAAACCCTTATTTAATAGCACAAATTGAGGGTGCGAAACGTGATGATCAATTCAAAGCGATTAAGAGGCATTTCACTTTAAAGGCAATAGGCAGAACTTTATTCTTAGCTCCAATTAATACAGGGTAAGTGTATAAGCATGATAGCTTTCATCGTATTCTTATCTCCAATCATCATTGATATATATACTGACATAACGTTATAAAACGTCTTAGGCTACATTGGGTTTTTCTTGTCATCAATCCGACAGTACTGCCGGATCCACTTATTTACTATTTGGATCCTGTGGAATCTACTGAACTAGATAATCGTCCAGATTTGATGCGTCTCTTCAATGAGTAAGTGAATGTCAACATTATTTGAATGTGTTGTATTATATGTCATTTTATATGACCGACCCAAGCTACTAAAATTAATTTAATATGTTTTGTTTCCAGAGCATTGACTAGTTATCAGGCTGCTAATGGGTACAATTATTCTAAAGCCAATGACAAGAAAGACGCTTATCCGTGGCTCAAATTTCAGGTTTTACAAGTTATTCAATTTTCAAACAATCGTTACTTAAACCAAAATGTAATTGTTTCTTATATGATATTCTATATTTTTTGTTACAGTGCCCACATCAACCCAATGACAACAACTGTGGATACTATGTCATGCATTATATGAGGGATATCGTATCACATGATCGAGATAACATCCCATTGACAGTAAGTTTTATATTTTTCCTAATCTAAGTGTTTGTACTTGTTAGATTTCAAGTAAATTTAATTGTCATTTAAATTTCTTTGCTCAGTATTACCTAGACGCACATTGCTTCATGTTGTCAAGGGAGAAAATGAAAGCGCTAATTGAAGAATGGTGTAGCTATGTACACCCTCTGTTCTCTCAAATTAGATAGTCTAGTAGTATGTATGCTTTTATTTCGTAATTGAAGTTTTTGGTTAAATTGTACATCTTGTTCTTTGTTTGAGTCACTGGTGTATATGGATTGTCTGGAATTGTATAGAATTGCTGGAATTTTTGCAATGATGCAGGAGGATGTGAATTAAAAAATACAATATTTATTTTTTAAAAAAATTAAATATATAGCGGCGCTTTTTATTAAAAGCGTCGCTATAGGGCATATATAGCAGCGCTTTACCAGTACTAAGCACCGCTATAGGTCTTCTAATTTATTTATTTAAAAAATTATAATACCTATAGAAGCGCTTTATATGGTAAGTGCCGCTATAGGTCTTCTAAATTATTTATTTTTAAAAAAATTATAATACCTATAGTGGCACTTTATATGGAAAATGCCGCTATAGGCATAACCTATAGCGGCGCTTTTTAAGCGCCGGGATAGGTCAACTGACCTATCGCGGTGCTGGCTATAGCAGCACTTCATAAGCGCCGCTATAGGGTAAAAAAAGCGTCGTTATAGGTGTTTTCTGTAGTAGTGTTAGCTCCAAACATCATTTATATATACTGACATAACGTTCTAAAAATTTTAGGAACCATTGGTTTTTGCTTGTCATATATCCGTAAGCACAACCAGAACCCTTGATTTAGTATTTGGATCCTGTGCTAGGTGCTGAACTGGACAATCGCCCAGCTTTGATGCACTTCGTCAATAGGTACATTTTTTTGGACTGAAGTCAATAGGTACATGAATGTCAACATTATTTGAATAATGCATTGTACTATTTGACATTTTGTGACCATAGCTAATAAAATTAATTTAATTTGTTTCGTTTCCAGTGCATTTACCAGTTTTCAGTCCTTCATTAACTTGAGTTATTCCAGAGCCCCTGACCAGAAAGATGCTTATCCGTGGAGCATAGTCCAAGTTTTACAAGTTATCAATTTTTTAAACAATCTAGTCAAACATAACGTAAATGTTTCTCATATGATATTTGGTGTTCTTTGTTACAATGCCTCTTCCAACCCAATAACAACGACTGTGGATATTATCTGATGCAATTTATGAGGGATGTCGTTACACATGATCGATGTAGCACTCCATTGTTAGTTAATTTTATACTTTGCCAACTCTAATTGTATTTGAACTTGTTATTAGATTTCAAGTAGATTTGATTTCCATCCAAATATATTTGTCTGTACAGTATTACCCATACGCACGTTGCCTGATGTTGTCGAGGGAAAAAATGAATGCGCTAATTGAAGAATGGTGCACTTATGTACTACCTCTTTTTCAATAAGTACAAATGTAGAGAGTAGTATAGCTAGTAGCGTGCTTTTTGTTTCCCAATTACAATGGTTGGTTTAATTGTACATTACTCTCTGGATGAGTTATTGGTGTATATTCGTTGCCTAGAATTGTATAGAATTGCTAGTATTTAGCACTGATGTAGGTGGGGTATATATAAAATAAAATCAAATATTTTTTAAAAAAAATCAATAGTAGCACTTATTTTGTTATAAGCGATGCTATAGGTATTTTTTTAAAAAAATAAATTACCTAAAGCAGCACTTATAAAGAAATAAGTGATGCTTTAGGTATGCCTAAAGCAGTGCTTTTTTTGTTATAAGCGCTGCTTTAGGTTATTTTATAAAAAAAATAAATTACCTAAAGTAGCGCTTATAAAGAAATAAGTGATGCTTTAGTAAGCGCTGCTATAGGTGCTTACTAAGCGCCGCATTAGGCTTAATAGCCTATCGCAACACTGGCTATTGCAGCGCTTATAAGAGATGCTATAGGGCCAAAATAAGTGCTGCTATAGGCAATTTCTGTAATAGTGTATGTTCCTTATTATAAGTCCACCTTAACTACTTCCCACATACTAAGAAGTGGAAGTTATAGCATTAAATATGGCATATTTTCAAAGAAATTTCCAACTATGCCCTTATTAAAGAATATGTGTTATAATAATATTTTATGCATTATAAGCATTTTCTCTCATCTTTCCTATTTCCAATATAGGGGTAAAATAGTCACAATAGCATTAATTGATCCCAAAGTGGACTTATATTTTGGAACAAAAAATTTGTGGTAGTTGGACTTATAATAAGGAATAGAGTGGTATTTAATTAAGCCTAAACTCACTATCTCTAACCAAGTTTCTAAAACTAGCCTGCTCAATAACTTCTTTAAGGTCAGCCCATTTTCACTCAGCAAATTATGGGTCAGCTTTACTAGTTGCTAAATTAATACTGTCATCTTTTGTTAACCACATAAGGAACCTATTGAATGTTCAAATTCATTGTCAGGAAAAAACATATTATCAGAAGAGCAACTTGTGTCACTGGATCAGTCAACCCATCCTCGATTGCGAAACCTGCCAAATTCACCCTCTCTAGAACATTCAATCGAAAATTCTTCTTTAACATGTAATACCCAATTGCAGGAACATACATCCCAGCATAGCTTTCGCTGTTAATGTAAATTGGGTGATTCTTGAAATTAGGGTCAAGTTGGATGAACTTGGTTATAGCAGCAAAAAGGTATTTGGCTACACATTTCTAGTTTGTGGGGATTTCCTCAGGATTTGAAACGATACTGAATCCAGTTCGGAATAGGTTATCAAGGAAAATAAGGCCAAAAATCTATTCCAAGAACCAGGATTGGGAATTAGATTCAAGGATTTGGTGGTTCGCTATGGTCCAAGCTCGAAGAAGCTTATTTGTTTATAGGTAAAAGCTGCACCTACACAAGTTACTGATTAAGTTCCTGAAGATCATGGAGGCCATGGAGGATGGGGGTGTCGATGAGAGAGAAGGAGTGGGCAAAAGAGGGAGGACACAGTGTGGGGTGAGGATGAGGTAAAGAACAGAAAAAAAGAATGAAATAAGGGGCAATGTTTGTCATTTTCCCTTACACTTATTTATCCCAAAATTGGGAACAATTCCTCTTATGTCCTTTTGTATATTAGAGTTCCCTTTTTGGACTTTTGAAATTCAAGGGGTATTTAATTGTCTTTTCCCCTAAAATATATGAACCATTCTATGTCTATAAAAACTTTCAAAATAAACAAATGATTTATTATAAGGTTAAGATTCATTTTTGCCTCAAAGTAGTTTCAACTAGGTATTTTAGTGTTTATAGCAATGAAATGAAACCTAGACCGAACTGGACGGTCCGGCTTGAAACTCGCCAGATCGGGAGGAGGACCGGTCTGGGTTAGTGTGTAGCCTCGAGGTGAAGTGACTCGGCTAACTCGCCCCCAACTCTATAATAACTCAGGTGACTCCTAGACGAGTTGACCAAGCTATTTTTCCCCCCTTGTAGTAGCGAACATCCTTTGTTAAACCACGGTGGTTGATGGCTAGAAACCAATCGCCAGTGGTCGTTGGAGTTGTTTCTCGTCGGTGATTAATGGAGACTGAGCGAGAAAGAAAAGGGGAGGAAGAAGATGATGAAGAGAGCCCTGCTGACGAATTATTGCCTAACCTTCAAACAACCCTTGAGAACTTTCAAAGAGCTTTAAGTCGTTGAAGAAAGTTATGGTTCTTCAAAGAAGAAAGAAGAAAGAAGGCAATGAGTCAACTGTCAAAGCAAGAAGAAAGAAGAAAGGAGAAGGAAGGAAGAAGCTAATGATCTTAACTCTTCGTGATTCGTGTCTTTATTATCGTGATGTGTGTCTCCTTTGATGGAGTATTAATTGAGTGTTGAAAGGAAATGGGTTCTCATTCCAGGCTCATCAGCCTGATGAGAATTCACTTCCTCATAACCCAAAACGGCTCTGTATCAATTAATGAGCAAATCTAAGCCGTCAATCAAAAACAAATCTTGGCCATTCAATTAATTATATTTTCTTCCATGTAAGTGTAACCCAAAAATCATCTTAGCCTCACAACAGTCTTCACTGGCGCCATTATTGATTGTATAGACTAACGGATTCCAAATACCATGAGACCTAGAGAACTTGGAAATATTTTGTAATTGGTTGAGGATTTTGAAGTAACAAAGATT
Organism: Mimosa bimucronata; assembly: GCA_037074515.1. NCBI lineage: Eukaryota > Viridiplantae > Streptophyta > Magnoliopsida > Fabales > Fabaceae > Mimosa > Mimosa bimucronata. Next base: position 27,973,650 of record CM073445.1, on the reverse strand, counting down.
TTGGAAAGAAAATGCCGCCGTCGACCTTGAGAACACGGTTTATGCGGATCTTGAGGGATTTATCTGGTTCGGAGGCCTTGAGGCCATGGACGGTGCCCTTAGCGGCACCGAACGCATAGGATAAGTAGCCGACGCCAGTTAGTACTGGAGATTTTCTCTCCATGAGCGATGGATTCTGGCGGCTTCTTCGGGAAAGAGATGCTCTGGAGCAATGGGGAGGTTGTACAGTTTCTGAATCGGAACGTTGAGGTCTTGATACAGATGGTAAACCCACATCTTCTGCCCATTTGGTTTGCTTGAATCCATGGCAGGTCAAGCTTTTCATCTTATAATTCAACAAAGCAACAGTTTGAAGGGTGTGGAAGAAACATAATTGAATCGCCAATATTTGTTATTTATTGACAACTCAGATTCGCTCATTAATTGATACGGCTGTTTTGGGTGATGAGGAAGTGAATTCTCATCAGGCTGATGAGCCTAGAATGGGAACCTAAAAGGAAATAGTGGTGGTCACGTGGGGGAGAGAGAGGAAACAATGGGAAAAGGGAAAAAATGAGAGAGAATATTCATATTTAGATTAAAATTATGGGTATTTATTAAAAAAAGATGAGAGATAAAATTATAACTGAAATTCCAACTGAATTTTTTTAAAAAAAAGATAAGAGATAAAATCCTCCATTAGGTCCTAATTATAAGATCACTTTGATTTTTTTTTAGAAAAATTAAGGATATAAAATTAATCACTTTAAAATGTCTGTAGTTATCTTTTCTCCCCAGAACTAATTTACCTTATTTATAAACTATCATATAATCAATTATATGTAAGATACGTTAAACTTAAGTGGTCTATTTGGCTTCTTTAATGTTCATAAAAAAATTTAAATTGATCTTACATTTAGGACCAGAGGGAGTAATTAAATAGTTACAAAATATAGATGTGTATTCAACATTTAACTTTTATAATTAAAATATAAATATTATGATCCATTATAATTAAATTATATTATTCTAATTATTTCTGGTCTGACTTTCGAGTCGATTCATGACTGACCCTCTAACCCAAGATCCACTGCTTCAACCGGTCTAGTCTCCAATTCGAATTTGATTACCTTGGTTTATAGTTTTATATGGACTTGATTATGGACCAAAACTAGAACTCTTTATGACTATAGGTACCACTTGTTAGTTGTTACACCCAAACTAAAATCTTTTGAAAATGTAGTGATAAAAACAAAAAATTTGAAACGTGAGTATAATAAGCTCTACTTCACAAAAAATTCAGGCATAATTTGAAATTATTATAAAAGTTACTTCCTAAATTTACAACGTAAGAGAATATAAAATGTAAGGATCAAATTTAAAATGCACCATTCTATTACAAAAATGCAATATATATATATATATATATATATATATATATATATAGTTGGCCTTTCGTTCTTGCAATACATATTTTTAAGAATTATTGTCGAAGATGGGATAGCTCAATTGCACGGTTGCATGTAAACTCGCATGCACATATCTGTTTAATAAAACGGGATAAACACGTGGGTTATGTTAAATGCCGATCTTGAACAAGGACTTTCCAACAAAGAAAAGGGCGCGGATCATGCAAGAAAGTAGGGGTGTTCATATATTTCCCGTCCCGCCCATCCTGTCCCGATCCCTGTCATTTGGGACGGGATTTTCCATCCCGAAAATGACCAGGACGGGACAAAAAAGGGACGGGACACGGGAAAGGACGGGGGTGTCCCATTCCCGTCCCGTCCCGTTATATTATATATATTTTATTTATTAATATTTTTATTAAATTTATTAATTATATGGATTTAATTTTTCTATTTCACTATATTTCTTCTACTTCATTATTATTTGCTTTACTTAAAACATTTGATATATCACTTATCTTTCTTTTTGCATCGTATTTTTATTTGAAATTTCCCTCTTATTCATCTTTTTCTTGAGAAGCCTTCATATAAATTATTCTATAAAATCCATTAATACACTATTTGTTTAAAGTGCCGTAGACAAAATATTCTACTAAACATGCAATTTCTTACTGTCTCATCCCATTAACAGAAAGAGATGAGAACGAAAACATTGCACTGTTATCCCAAAATAATTTAATTAGCCTTTTGGAGATTTCATTTTCATCTCTGCTCGAAAAACAACCATTTCATTTCATTGAAATAATATGAACAAAAAAGACTTATCAGTAACAGACAAAGCAAACATTGTTATGTACAGCGTCTTGCCAACTGTATACCATTTTTTGTTCAAACAACGACTTCCACTAAATCCAACACCTTAACATTATAACCTTATTAATTAAGACTAAAGGAAGGGGCAAAAGGAAAAAACATCACAACATGTATTTATCTATGAGTTTTCTTCCAGATTAATTCCTGTAGAGGTTGATTATATAAATAGATGAAACAATTAACATAAATTCTAGTAGGCTTTTTTCATTTCTGAATAATGATTTTCCACTAAGCTTGATACAATTACTTGCTATTAATTTATTATTGTTTTCAACAATAGCAAAAAAATCATGAAAAAAGTAAAAAAAAAAAGGACTTCGGGAATGTCCCGTCACGTCCCAATCAAGTCCGGGACGGGAAGGGACACGGGACAGGAATCTTGTCCCGCCACCCTTTCTTAGGGACGGGACAGGACGGGGTCGTCCCGTTCCCGTCCCGTCCCATGAACACCCCTACAAGAAATCATAAAGAAACGAAAGGTTCAAGAATGCATCAAAGAATTGCTATGAACCGGAAAGAAATACGTTAGATTACATCAACATGGTTCCACTACACCACTAATCCACTTTTGTTAAAAAAAATCTCCATCAAATAATAAAAATTTAATTAACTTGTCTTAATTAATTTTTAATTATATCTGTTTTTTATAAGGGCTATTACACAGTGATAATTTTAAGATTTAGAAAAATAAACAGAGAGATCACAGTGTCATTACAAGACTTATGGTCCCATCTCCTTTACTATCTACAAAAAAGAAAGAAAGTATACCACATTCTTTCACTATATGGTCACTTACTTGTCTCCAATCTTCTGTCCCACGTGAATTCACTCTTCAAATACATTTTGCAATTATGTTCCCTTGATTATTTCTTTTTCTTTTTAATGAGTTTTTCATTAAGGTAATTTTGTCTTTTTAATTTAAAATTATTGACACTCAAGGACCTCACCTCCTTACCTGAATTCAAGTCTTATCTCAAAAAACAAAAGAAAAGTAAATTTAAATGTGGATAATGAGCAATTTTTCCTTTTTCGTTTTGTTTTTTGTTTTTTTCTTTGCCGGAAAGGTTATGCTAATAAATAAGGGTAAGGTGTTCCAATCGTCTGTTATTATCTCTTAATTATACAAACATCCTCTATTTTTTTTAATAATTTTAAATTTTTTTAAATAAAAAAAGACATAAAACCAAAACTAGTAAGAAAACTAACATTTTTCAACATATGCCTCTTGAAAAAAAATGAGAAGGGTGATCTAGTTATAAAAACATGCTATATTAACATATTCTAAAAAGATAAATATTTTAGAAATAAATTAGTTGAATTAAAAATTATTTTTGAATAAATCTTCTTTACTAATTTACCACTCATCATACTAAATCTTTAATATATCTTTCAAAAGTTTATTCGGTGATAATCAATAATCTAATTTAATGTTATTACTATATCTAAATAAAATGTAAGTATGTTTTCTATTGAACTCTATAGTTTTGATGGTAACCAAACATGACTTAGGCTGTAGGATCATGAGATCTTAACTTAGAAAAATACTTCGAAAAACTATTTCTCAAAATCTAAGTTAAGCATATCGATTAGACATACCTGCAATCGATTGGAGAATTATAGTTGCAATCGATGGAATATCGATTGCATATCAATGGGGGACTAACAATCGATAGGAAGAATGAACAATCGATTGTTGCACAAAAATACTCTAAGTAATCAGACTGCGATCAATCGATTGGATGGAAAATCAATAGATTGGGATGGCAATCTATATGTAATCGATGAGCAATCGATTGGAACTTACAAGGAATCCAGGATATATGCAATCGATTGAAACTTAATCAATCGATTGATACGGGACAATCGATTGGGAAATCAAGCAATCGATTGCCAAATTTCATTTTCCGTGAAAAATATTAGCAAATTGATCAAAATAAAAAAATGAATCAATTTAAATTTATAAACGAAAGAAAGTTGATGCTTATAATGATCGAGGAGAAAATTCATAATAGGTAAAATTCTTTATAGATATGATATTATTATAGTAATTTGATGAGTATGTATGTGTAAGGTCTACTGCATACACACACAGAGATATATATATATATATATATATTTATATGAGTTCGTTTCCTCCTGATCTGAATACAACAACAGTGAAATGAATGGCAAGTACATGTAAATATGACAATGGTATTGATATTTCCAACATTGGTTGATGCAACTGACGAAAATTGCTTCTGGAGAGAATGTGCAAGAGTTCTTTAATTTGCACCTCATGGTTTACCAATGACACTACATGGTAATATGATCCCAGCTGTTGACGGAAGAGTATTTTTCCAACACAATGAGGATAATTGGCTCTTCTCTTGCGGCCGGCTCTCTTCTCTCTGATTTTTGGGTGGTGAGAGCTCTTCTCTTGCGTTGTACAAGATTTTTTCACGAGTGGTCGAGATGGAGACGTCCATATCTTGCATTGGTTTGCTTTTATTTTCATGTTTGGTTCAGACAACAACAAACTTCATTAAATAATTTTGATTCGTGAATGTAAGAGTCGGAATTTGGTGACTATTGCATTACATATTGTTGACTATATTTTTTGTAAGACAATAACGGATTGTTGGCAATGACAAATCTGAAATACATTTTGGGATCATCATGACAGTGTTGTTTGTTGTGCAGTCGACAATGAGAATTTCTTCTACCCAATCTTCGTATTTCGTGTTGGTGTTTGTGGGTTTTTTTGTTTCCGTGAGATCTACTCATAGAGATTCTTTAAAAACCAATTTAATTGGCTTATTACCGGTAAGAGATGTGAATCCCTTGAGATGGTTCTTCGAATAACCACTACTCAGAATGGCTTTGTTGCCGGTGACGGCTTTTATCTACCCACGAATTCTAATAAAGCACTATTACAGAAATATCCTATATCAACGCTTTTTTTTTACCCTATAGCAGTGCTTTTAAGCGCTGCTATAGCCAGTGTTGCAATAGGTCATATGACCTATTGCAATGACCTATTGCAGCGCTTATTTTGTGTTATAAGCGCCGCTATAGGTAACTTAAAGCGGCGCTTATAATCTCAAAAGCGCAGCTTTAGGTCATACCTATAGGAATTTTTTTTTTGAAAAATAAAAAATAATACCTATAGCAGCGCTTATTAATAAAAAAGCGCTGCTATAGATAACCTATAGCAGCGCTTATTATGTAATAAGCACTGCTATAGATATTTTTCAAAAAAAATATTTCATTTATTTTTGTTTCACACCCTCCGCATCAATACAAAAAAACCAGCAGCTCTATACCATTCCAGCCAATCTATATATACATACACACCAGTAAAGTCATACTAATGTACAATTAAACCAACTATTCTAAGTTGGAAACAAAAGCATACTAATTAATGAATGGATCATCTAATGTTGGAGAAAATAGGGTATACATAAGTGCATCATTCTTCAATTAGTGCTTGTTCAAATGTGGTGCTTATTCAAATTCCTACAACATATAAATAACATAATTAGATCAACCTTGAATTAATGCTACCTTTAAATTCTTTCTCTCAAAAAAAGACATTGCATCAAAACTAGTAAGAATACCTGACTTATGGTCCCACCTCGTTTTCCATCCGAAGCAAAAACAAATATACCATATTCATCCACTATGGTCGTTCATTTGTCTCAGATCCTCTATCCTGCGTGACTCCACTCTTCAATTACTTGTTGCAATTATTTTCCTTCGATTTCTTTTTTCTTTTTCTTTTTTTTTTTTCAATATTTTTTTATATAGGGTAATTTCTTCTTTCTAATTTTATAATTATTGACACTCAAGGATCTCACCCCTTACCTGATTGCATGTCTCATCTCAGAAAAATATTCAAATGTGGATAATGGGCAGTATTTTCTTTTCTTTTCTTTTCTTTTCTTTTTTTTGTTGAAGTTAGTTATGCTAAAAACAGGATTAAAATATAATGGTCAATATTCTATTTTGTCTTAATTATACAGAAATTCCCGCTATTTTTTGAATAAATGTTTGAATTCTTTATCATAAAAAAGGCATGACATCAAAACTAATAAGAAGGTAACATTCATCAACATATGCATGTTGAAGAAAATAAGAGTGGTGATCTAGAAGACAAAAATTTCTAAGAACAATATACCATGAAAGCATATTGTTGGAAATATTGAGTGGTGGGTGTGTCATAAGCAATAAGTCTCACAATAATTGAGATTGTCAATGATCAAGTTATAAGTGAATTTGAATTCTTAAATGAGCTAAGAGGAGAAGTAAATACCCATAACAATGGGCTACTATAGGTGAAATTCGGCGATCTGTCCCCACCCCTTGTGCGTGAGTTTAATACAGATTTGGCATATTTTATGAAAAATTGGTGTGATCCCATATTAAGTTTTAGATTAAATGAGCTTATTAAAAATGTTATGTTGTCAATAATTTTTCATAGAAAGCGTTGGGAATTTCAAAATCATAAGTGAATTTCATGGTTGCTTTATAATGTGAAAAAAGGAAATTTTGATGGCCTTAAATCCCAAATCCCAATGGCTAAAAACTGATTCATTCAACATTTCTCATGGCTTTTAAACTGAATAAAATGGAATTTTAAATCTCTTTAAGTGGCTGCCCAAAATGCATAAGAAAGAGGCCTATATAATTCATAGTAAGTCAAAGGTTCAGTATATCTGAGTTGAGAGCTTACTTCTTTCCTCCTCTGGTGATTATGCCTTGTTGAGTTATATTATTTTTTATAGTTCTGCTCCCTATATTTTATAGGTAGAGTTCATTTAATTTTGGAGAGTGCCACAACCTATTTTGCCTATGGTTGTGGAATAGCTCTAAAGGACAGTGTATTCGGGCAACATTGGAACTATGTTTTTTTATTGTTTGTAGGTGCTACTACCAACCGGATTTACTTAGCACTGGATAGGAGCTGGATTTACTTAGCACTGGATAGGAGCTGGAGATCTACTGAATTCTTTGATCATGATTTGGGTGCTACTCGCCATTGATCTTAAGAGCTATCACCGTTTTGGCATTTATCAGTGGAAGAGTTATCGGATAAAGAGTTCCCCTTAACTCTTGTAAATAGTGATTTTATTTAAATATTTCCTCTTGTGTAAGAATGTTGCATATAAGGTCACCTTTTGTTTGTGTCTCATTCTAGGACATTTTTTTGGACCTTATAATAAAGAAATTGGGAAGAATAGGCTGCTACTAGTCTATGTGACATGACTGACACTACTACACAAAAGGCCTATCGCAGCGCTTTCAAAATGCCACGATAGCCAGCGCTGCGATAGGTTCTTGCAAAATCGCGATGGTGGGATAATTATCTTTCTTCTAATGATAAGTTTGCCATATTTACTTCTGTCAAAACTGAAGCGAATGGAACACCCATCACCTGTGATGGCAACCCATTCTTGATTCTATAAATACTCTTATTTTTACTATTATTAAACATTTTATTGGAGATCTATCTATTTGGAAAGATAGATCAGCAAAACTCCTTGCAAATCTTAAATGTAGAACTCTACCTAATTTTATATGGTATAGAGATAACTTTTTGCAAAGAGTACTCACAAGAGATGATGCTCATCAACCATTTTGGAAAGAAAAATTCCTAGTTGGATTACCTAAATCTTTAGGTGATGATAAAGTTAGAGAAAACTTTAGAAACCAAAATGATAGCAACATCCCTTATGAATATTTAATTTATGAAAAATTGATTTCTTATGTCCAAAAAAATGCTCTTAAGATTTTTCAGGATGACAAAATTCAGAAACAACTTGCTTAGAAAAAAGCAGCTAGTAATAGAGAGCTGGGCACTTAAAAGAAAACAAATAAATTTTTTGAAGGAAGAAATTTCTTTTAAGCAAATAGAGTCTCATATGTGTAAAGAAAAACTTAAACAAAGAATTCAAATGTGTTTAGAAAAAATCCATCAAACTATTTGTTCATATTAAATACCTAACGCCTTTTGGAATCGAAAGAAACATGTCATTGATTTCCTTATGAAACAGATTTTTCTGAAAAAAGAATCCTGACTAAGTCAAGGCCGATTCAAATGACTTCAAAACTCCAAGTAGGGGGAGCGAATCCTGAAAGAGCAGAAGGATCATAAGAACAGTGTAAAGAAAAATAAGTATAGTAGAAGTAGGACTTCTAAAGCATTAATAAAAAATGCAGATGAAAAGGGGGTGTTTTGTCAGAACTAAAGGATGTATGAACTAAGGTCATAGAACCTGTCAATCTAGTTCATTGTAACAGCCTGCTTAATTCCCATAAGAGGTAAGGATATGTTGCAAAGAAATAAGATTAAAGGAAATTTAAAGCTTTATTGAAAGATCATAAACTTACAAGGAAAGATAAAGCCTAGGGAAGGGGAGAAGGAAAGATGATTTCTCCCTTATCTCTCTCTAGCTTGGTTTTAGAAGTGGCTATTCAAGTTTTTCCTTCATCTGTCCGGGAGCATCCCTTAAATGGACAGTCAGGGTATATGACCTGGTAACTGGTACTGTTTGAACAGTTTTGGTCATGTTTAAGTGAATATTATTGCCGACACTATAGTGCTTAGGGCTATACATGTGTTGAATGTACAGTACTTTTACAAGAATTTTTAATCTTCTCCTAAGTCTATCTCATAAATTTCTTCCTCGTCTCTTCCTTGGGTTTCCGAAGTTGATGAAGAAATTAGTCGACTTGTAGAAGACTGGTTTTCTTGTTTTTAAATAATCTAGAGCATGGATGTTAATTGATTTAGAAGACTCACCTTATCCGTTGTTGTTGAAAGGATAGACGCAATCCTTGATTTCTGGTTAAGGAATTTGCTTTGTTCCATAATACAGAGTTCCTGAGGATTTTCTTTAACCTAGCGTTCCACTGCCTTGGCGTTAATTCTTTGTATTGTGAATCAAGCCCACCACCTGGAATAGGGAACCCTTTACAATACTGGCATGAGCCTAGACCCTTCTTGATATTCCATAATATCATATTTCACAGAAAATATCCATGAAACAGATAGTTTAGAACAATAATGAAAGCTTAATGGAAAAGGATCTTCACCAATGTTAAATTTTTGTTTAAACACACTACTACACAAAATGCTTTTAACGTCACCTATTAACGTCCGTTAATTATAAATGTGACGTTGAAAAAAAGGCAGTGGCATTTTTGTAAATAAGTTAAACGCGTTCTCAAAAACGACGTCTCTTCATATAATAAATAGAGACTTCATTAGTAATGACGTCTCTTGTTACTAATTGAGAGACGTCATTTCTGAAAAGGCGCAAATTATGATGTCTCTAAATAAGTAACAAGAGAGACGTTATCATTAATGACGTCTACTAATATGTTAATTAGAGATGTCATTTCTCGTTAAAGCATGCCTCTTCATCAGTTCTTCCCCATTTGCACGAAAACGTACATCATTTCCCTCCAGTTTTCTCTCTTCCCATTGTTGTGGTCACACCCATTAGAGGCTATTTAGCCATTGTTGGAGTCTAAAGTGAGTATTTTACTAACCCTAAACCCTACATTACATTTTTTTCCTTGTCTTCTTCTCTTCTCACTTCGTTCTCCAATTGAAAAGCTCCAAAGTTGCGTAAGGTAAAGCTCTCATTTTTCTTCATTTTCCATTGATTTAAACCCTGAACCTGACTCAATTTGATTGATTTTGCTCGTTTTACTTCGTTTTCCAGTTTTGGTTTTAATGCTGTGACACTTTCACCACTGTCAGATGCATAGAAACTGCATTTGGTGTTGAAGAAATCGTTATCCCTATATTTTGCTTGAAGAAATCCGATCCCATGCCCTAAATGTTGCAAATTGAAATTTGGTAATTTATGTTCATTTCCCTTCTGTATTGTCCATTGCCTTGTATGTTGCTGCTATGAAAGAGTAGGAATTTGAAATTTATCTCTGAATGCTTTGGCTCTATGATGGTTTAAGTTTGATTGAGATTGGTTTTATGAATTGAAGACTATGCAATTAATTAGATTTATTAAAAACTAAGAAAGAGTATTAGTTTGATTTATGCCATTACTCTGCTTTTTCTGTGTATAATAAGAAGAGTTATAATTATGTATATGTGTATGTTGTGATGATGGAAGTGTGATTTTTGAAAAATTTTTAGAGGTGTTTTGTTGATTTGATTTGCTTTGATTGATTGTTGATCTGTTCCCATATGATAATTCGCTTTGGCTCAACTTCATTTGCTGCATGGGTAGACTCTGTTCCTATATATCTGATGCTACCAAAATTTTAATTAATTAAGCTCTACAAGTGTACAAGCCGTAAAAATAGTAAATTGACAAATCAAGGTCGATCCCATAGAAACTCAAGATAATTGGTTATTAGGCATTAGGCATTAAATCTCCTATTTTTGTTCAAGTTTAAGACAAGATTGACTTCAAACAAGTGAGAAAAAAATAACTAAGATAAAGAAAACTAACTTTAACCCGAATTAAATTCAAGCGTTGAACGAACAACCTAGAGTCACTAATCCATTGTTTGCTTCTTAGATTTTATTCCGACTAAATTAATTATGCTTTAACTTAACCAGCTAATCTAGAGTACTAGTGTATATAAATGCCTGTCGGTCCATTTATATCCTTACCAAAATTAATTATGTAATGTCGTACAAAAATTAACTAGGTACAATTTATATTGGTTACACTCTAATTTGATTATGCTGAGATTCTAGGTATATGTATATCCTAGACGCAAATTAGATAAAAATCAAAATTAGATTAAAATCTAATTCTACATTATTTAATCTCATGGTCTATTTAAAATTCCTTTTGTCGAGTTCAATTCTAAATTCCCAAAGACATGTTCAATGGTGGTCAATCACTAAACAATAATCAGTAAAAACAAGATTAAATAAACTGAATTATAATTAAGCATAACTAATAAGTGGGAAAAATCTCTAAGTCACAAACAAGTTCATAGTACTCTAGGTTGTAAAAGAAAATTAGCAATATGGGTTCCAAATCAATCCTAACAAAATCCAAAACTGAGTCTTAAATCATATGGGAAGATGAAAATATGAACCCACAAAATGCTCCACCAACTCCTCTTATGATGGAGATGATGCTACACTGGTTCTTCCTCTCTCCAGCGGCGTGAATGTGTGTATATATCTCCCGTGAAGAAGCAAAGTGAGTAGTGCGGCGTGCTTCAATAGCTTGGGTCCCGTGTGTGTCAATCAATTATGTCTCTTCTAGTGGCCACCAAAACTGTGCCGTATCAACAGCTTGCTCCCAAATCAATTGCTACCTCTTTTTGTTTATTATTATTTTTTTAAAAAAAAAAATCTGCGAAGTTCAAAATGAAATGGCAAGTGAAGTATAGAAATCTGATTCTACTATGCCTATAATAATCATAATGAATAAAAATCAAACTGAAACTTTTTTTTTTAATTTTCAATTTTTCATATTTATTTTTATTTAACTTTCCTATTCTAATTAAAGACAATATATTTTAAAAGAAAATCCCCAAATAATGTGTCAAATTGATATCTCACTAAATCCCAATAAAATCTCTAAGTTCTTGAATTGATGACTCCCTAAATACAATAAAATATTTCTTAAAATCTCCTAAATATGGGGAGTCATCACATCCCCACACTTGCATCAAATCTTGTCCTCAAGATTTCAAATTGTAGAACATGAACAACCAATAAGACTATGGAATCAAGATTTCAAAAATCAACATCACACAATTTGAAACAATTCAAACTTTCAAAAATTAAATCTTCTAAGAAATCTCTTTTACCTTCCACTAATGTAAGTAATAAGGCAATCAATTTGGCAAAGAAAAATCACAAAAGCATGTCCCTTACTGGTCAAGTGTTTACTCTATACTCTCAAGATAATTAGGGCTTGTGTTTCACTCAATTCCACCTATTGCACTCATCTACCATAAGCTTGTTTATCATCTCAATCTCCACTATTCTATCACATTGCACACACAAATCAAAAGGACTTTTAAGGGTTGTAATGAAGAAGGTAGGATAATAAAATGAAAGTGATGATGAAATAATACTTTAATGAGGGCTAAGGAATTTTAATTATGATGAAGAGAATGAAGGAATCACATATGGAAGCACACTTATTCTAGATATGGATCTTATTCTTTTGAACTCCAAAATATCTCTCTCTCTCTCTCTCTAACTTCTTTTCTTGTCCTTTTTTTAAAACCTTTTTTTCTCATTTTTTTTGAATTTTTTTCTTTTATTCTTTTCTTTTTCTCTATTTTTTTCCCTTTTTCTTTTTTTCTTCATTCACATAGTGCTTTTTATTTTCTGACCCCTTCACTCTTCTTTATATGAGTACCACTTGGCACTTACTAAAGTAATAACTGATATGGAAGGAAAAATTGCATCAAATCAAACAAAGGGCTAATATATATGCAATTTTTCTTTTCAAAAAATATGAAGGCTCAAAGGAGGTGAAACAATGGAATGATATGAAAGGGATGGCAATTTGGCTAAACTGGCTATGAAAACAAATTCCTAAATCACTTTTGTGCATGCAAAGGGTTTTAAGTCTCAAAAGAGATTCAAGACAAGTTCTAGAGATGAAATTGCAATAAATGTACTCCCTCTTGAAAGAATAAAATTAAGGCTCAAATCCCTCACTAGTCTTTCCACATCCTAAGGTCATTTACCTAAACCAAATTTCTTTCCTATTAACTCACATTCTAAGAAGATGAAATCAAATTCCAATCAAATTCAATTATTTCAAGCCCAAATCAATCCAAAAATGCCAACATTAACCAGTAAAATCAAGACTTACAGGATGTTTCACAAAAATTTCACATAAAGAAAGCTTGAGGACATATCATTCAACATCAATGGTACCCCCACACCCCACACTTAAATGTCACATTGTCCTCAGTGTGAACATGTAACATGAAAAGTAGTAGGAAATAAGAGCATCCATAAACAAGCATAGAGATGACAAAAAATTCTCAAGTTTAACAGTTTCACCAACAACTTAAAACGAACAAGTGCCATGATAGTCAATTCTAAAGACCAATCACATGCAAGTATAAACCAAAATCAGCACTCATTCCTAACAACAACATTCATTTAAATAAAATCAAGTAAAAGTAGAAGAAGAATGCCCCCTTCCTCTTCTTGATACGCACTCTCAGCTCATAATCCATTGCTACCAAGTTGAAATATCATCTAGGGCTACCAAAATCCTACAAAACCAAAACAAAACAAAAGTCAAATCCAAAAACCTTGGGTTGCCTCCCAAGAAGAGCTAAGTTTAAAGTCTTCAGCTAGGCTTTGTCAAAAAATTATAGAGGCTAAGACAAACAATACCAATGTCCCTTAGAAATCAATGCAGAAGTGTTCAGAACTTGCCCAGTCTACACATAACAGCCCTTCTTCTTGCTATTCTTCTCAATTACAATGGCTTCGTGAGGTTCTTCAAAAACATAATCAAATTTAGCTCGAGTGAGCTTTTGCTTCACAGCAACCTTTGCACATTGTTTCACTTCATTTAGGTGTTTCCTCACTTTGTCCATACTAAATGTAACATGCTCATCACCAAGTCAAAGAATTACCTCTCTTTTTTCAATATCTACCAAAGCTCTCACAGTAGCCAGAAACAGCCTCCCATCAATTAGTGCGATCTCTTTATCTTCTTCAATGTCAAGGACAATAAAATCAACAGGATAGATAAAAGACCCTACTTTCACCAGAACATCTGATTATTCCATAAGGATAGGAGAGACTTCTATAAGCCAATTAGAGTGTAATAGTAGTAGGATCAACCTTTCCTAATGGAAGCTTCTTAAAAATTGATAGTGGCATAATGTTCACAGCAGAACCCAAATCACATAAAGCACGACCTTCAAATTTATCACTTATCAAACATGGAATAGTAAAAGATCCAGGATCCTTACACTTGAAAGGGACATTAGTCTTAATGAGACTAGTGATCTCCTTTGTCAATGCTATAGTTACAAACTTAGTAAAATGCTTCTTCTTACTCAGCATATCTTTCAGAAACTTGGCATATTTAGGCATCTGTTCCAAAGTTTCTATGAAAGGAATGTTAATGTGTAATTGCTTGAACATCTCCAGGAATCTCTTGAATTGCTCATCAATTGCTTTCTTTTGGAATCTTTGAGGAAAAGGTAGAGGTGCCATCCATTTACTACTTTCATCAATTGCCTTCTTCTTTGCACTCTCCTTTTTAGATCCTTTATCTGCTTTCTCTGCATCTATTTCTTTAGCCTATTGTGCAGTATTTTCTTCACAATTAGAATCTAACAGCTTCTTTGCAGATTGTTGAATCTCGGGTAACTCTTCTCCACCTTTAAGAGTAATGGCCTTGCACTCAGCTTTTCCATCTCTACTAGGATTAAGCACTGTATTACTTGGAAAATCCTATTGTAATGCATTCATAATAGTGGCAAGTTGTCCCATTTGCACGCCAAGATTCTTAATAGAGGAATCATGACGTGCATCAGATTCACGTTGCCCTTGCACCACACGTAATTAAACTCTCGACTTTACTCTCAAGTTTATCCATCCTCTTTCCAAAAGATTCTTGTTTAAATGTGTGGGACTTAAATTGATTTTCAAAACCGGGAGGATTTGTCTGACTAAATCCTGAACTTGAAGCTCGATTGATTACTTGGCATTGGCTCCAAGAAAAATTAGGATGATTTCTCCACCTTGGGTTGTAGGTATGAGAGTAAGGGTTGTTCTTGTTGTTACCAGGGAAGTGTCCTGCATAATTCATGGGCTCTATTTGTTGAGAGATGAGACATTGCCTGTTAGTGTGACAACCATTGGCTTGATTGACCTTGGCTTCTAAATTATCAAACCTATTGTTGAGAGCATCAAGCATAGCCACTAACTGTGAAGATTTATCATTAGCAACTTTATCAATTGACTTCACTTATCTCCTTACATTGTTGTTTTGGATAAAATCAGCAAAAAGATCACCGAAACAACTCCAAACATAGTTCACTAGCTGCTTTGTGATTCCCCCATAAGTAACATTATTCAATTCAGATTTGGACTCAGGAGTCAATCGAGTACTAAAGATTTGCAGCAAAACCCACTTCTCAAAATTATGACCAAGACTTTGTCTAACAAGCAACTTGAACATCTCCCAAGCTTCATACAAGTGTTCGCCAAACTGTTGGCAAAAATAAGTGAGAGCAGCTCTAGCATCCACCATCTTGTTGTGTGGAAAGAATCTAGCTCTGAATTTCTCTTCCAATTGATCCCAAGAAGTCACACTGCCTTCTTCTAAGTAGTTCAACCACTCTTTTGCTTTCCCTTGAAGAGAATAAGGGAAAAGCTGAAGGCAAATCACATCATTTGGAACACCGTTCTACTTGAAAAAATCACAAACATCAAGAAATTAGATCAAATGCTAATTAGGATCCTCAGTATTGTTCCCAGCATACTGACCATTCAACTAAAGCATCTTAAGCATCGTCTGCTTAATCTCAAAGTTGTTTGCTTGAAATGCAGGCACTCTAATTTTGGACTGATATGCTCTAGATTGTCTTCCCAAGAAATCATTGACACCCAATTGATCGTTTCTATCCTCAGCTATTACTTCACGTTCAAGTTGAATAACCACTTGTTCCTGGACTTAAGGTAAAGTAGCTTCCAAAAGCTCCTGGATACTCTTTGTCTTTTGTGGTGTCTTTGCAGATTTGGATTTGCGGGGCATATATCAATGGTACCCGAAAAACAAACCAACTCTAAAGAGTATCAAACTTACCCAAGAAACAAATAAGAAAATAATAATTTTTTTGTATTTTCTTTTTTTTAAAAAAAACTCTAGCTAAAACTACTAAAGGATTTCTAATTCTAATTACCAATTGTCTTGATTGTAACATTCGTTTTGTAAAACCATTTTATTAAACATAAAACCAAATGTAGCAAGATTTTATTAATACTAACTATGTTAGATAAAAAGGATTTACAAAATAATATACTAACATAGATAGAAAAGAGTTCAAGGTACTAATTTCTTTAAAATAAAGTTTAAACATCTAACTATGATAGAAAAAAATATTACTAAAATATCAAAACGGGCTATCATAGTTAGATAAGAATTTTCCTTATTTCATTAAAGGAGAATCCCAGTTAGAAAAATGGTAGTAAACAATTCCACCAAATCACAACTAACATAATTATTTAAAAATTCAATTGTTCCATATATCAATCCATGTTAGAAAATGAACATTTCATATTTTTAAATCATTATATCCATGTTAGAAAGAATTCACTTAACATGGATATAAAAATATATAAACCACGTATCTATATACCTTTGTAAATCTTTCTTTAAAAATATAATTAATCACTCGAGTAAATCATTAAATAAAACATCAAACTCTTTGACCAATTACTTAACATACTCCTACTGTGTTCAAGCATAATAAAATATTCAGTAAAATCCCAAATGGCCATGGCAGGTAGAATGAAGTTTCCGACCAATAGTTCATAACCAAAACACAGATAGAAAAGCAATACCAGCAGGCTTTAGGCCTACATTGCAAGAAATGGACCAGTCCCCACCAAAAATGCTAAATATTTATACATAAATACAATGCAATTAAAACCAGCGGAAGCAAGTGCAATCCTATGACTCTATGGTAGTATACAAACCCGCACGGCCAACCTAAGCGCTCCCGATGAACTCAATGAGTAGCTGCTAGATCCTTTCCCAGTAATTCTAGCCCGAACTAAAACCTGCCAAAATTGAGCAGACGGGGGTAGCCCATCGTAACCATTGACTACTTACCTATATGTGAGTGTGTGCCAGCAAGGTGTCATTGTGGGAACTATATAATATATATTTAGTTTGAAATATGAGCACATACCAGATAGTTATGTAATAATCAGTATCAGAAAAACATTTTTGCAACATGTATATCGTCATTGATAAAAATGGTTTCCAAATATATTTTTCACTATCATCCATAACGTTCACCCTGCGAAATGTTAGGCTATCCCCTACTACTATGTGGACCAGAGTGGAACTCGACGAAGATCTCAACCTGTACCCAGAACCACGGAGAAGTGGAACTCGATGGGGATTTCAACCCATACCCAGCACCACAATGGGGGTAATGCACAATGGGGGCTTTCCATACCCAGTGCACTGAAAGGTAGTATTTGATGAGGGCTACCTATACCCAGTACATCGATAATATAGTTAGTCCATGGGGGCTAACAAGGTACCTCATCACTTGATGGTATTAGTATAACATGGTAATTTGGGAAGATAGATGAAACTAGAAGAAAACCAAATCAATATATGCAAATAGAATTCAATGATTACATTGTCTAGAATCTCAAAACAAATAAAGTCCGAATATAAGAAGAACAAATACTCAAGGAAACAAATGGAAATTCATGACTACATAATTGAAACTAACAAAACTCCCCTAAGGTGGAAGAATAGCTTGCTTCATGATATCCCATTGTCCAAGACAGCATCGAGCTGAATTAGTTCTTCACAGAGAAGGAGAAATCACCCGAAAGGATCTGTACCTCAAACTCCATGGTGAACCAATGAAGGATTGTGGAATGGAGGAAGGAATTGGTGGAAGAGATGAGAGAATTGGTGTGTTGTATGTGTAAATTCGTCCTCCCCCTCCATAGGCACACTAGGCAACATATATATAATCCAAATTGGCCTAAGATCTTCTATTCTGACTAGGATTATCAATTAGGAAAGGATTGGGAAAGACCCAATCACTCAAACTTCAAGAAACCTAGTCAAGATAGCAAATAGTGAGTAGGATAATTAATTAGGAAACTTCCTAATCCATTTAGGCCTAGAGTTGCTTGTTGTAGTTGAAAATATGCATTAGGAAATATTTAAACCAGACCCAATCAACCAAACTTCCAATTTCTATCAAAATAGAAACTTTCCAAATTTCTGCAAAATTCGCAACACTCGCCGTGGTGAGCTCACGACGAGTACGCATCTTCTCTGCTTTCTTTTTCCTTTGCGCGCCATTGTGAGCTCAAGGCGAGGACCACCAGTTTCTGCTTCCTCTTTTATTTTTGTTTTCAATTTGGTCATCCTTCTTCACACATATAATAGGAAATTAAGGAAAATGTGAAGTATATCAAGTCCATAAATATATAATGCAGGAGTTAACGGCCTAAAATACCCAAATTATGATCTTTATGCAACTAAATCAATAATATTGGACCTTGAGTGTAAAAGTGCTTAATTCCCAATATATTTACCTATAACAAATGCTAAATTCCTTACAATTAGTGGACAAAAACACATAATAGTCAAGTGCAGTCAATGCTCTTTTGAGATTATGATGAATGATAAGTGTGGGGGAGGGACTGCACCATTAGTAAAAGGTAGACTTAGTGTTAGTTGAGTCAATAAATCCCATTGTGTTCTCTTGCTTGCTGCATCTTACATTTTGATTTTGAATTGGGGACAATGCGAGATTTAATTGTGGGGGAAGGGCCTATGTGTTGTTTAGGTAGTCTTGCTTGATCCATTGATTTTATCATGATATGTCACATTAGAGAATCTTTTTGTCAAATTTTTTTCAAAAAAACCAAGGTGGATTTTGTCTCTTAGTTTTGTATTGTGATGAAGGGTCACATTCATTGCAATGGAGGACCTAGTTCCATTTTCTATCCATTTTTTTGAAAAAACTTGTTTGTAAAAACCTAGAATGGCAAAATTTTTTAAAACCATGGAGCAAGAATGGACCTTACCCTTTGACTAATAACCATCATGAGTAATGGGAAGAATTCAAATAATAATGCATTTTAGCCTTTCAATTTTCAAAGAGCTAGTGATGAGTTATTTTCAAGCATATGCATTGTATTAATTGGCCTTGCAATTAGATGTCCAATTGGCAATTAAGGTTAACCTTGTTGTGAGATTTTTGGGCATATTTTCATTTCAAGAGTCTATACTTGCTTGATCATTCAATTTCTAGAACTTGTCTCTACTCTTTGTCAAAGCTAGAATTGCATTCATGCATGAAGATGATTTAGGTATTCATTTCATCACCCTACTTTCCCAAATACAAAACCACAATATGTCATTTTCCATTGTTCACCCATTTTGAGCCATTCCTTGGTTGTAATGCATTAATGTGAATTTTGTGATGAAGCATTGAGTTTGAGCCACTTTTGTTTGTTTGTTGTTAATGCCACGTATATGTTAGAAAGAAAAGAAAATAAAAAAGAGTGCATGAAATAAAGGAGAAAAGTAAAAAAATTAAAGTTTGAAGAATAAGGCATTTCTTGATGTCGCATCATTATTGTTGGAATTATGCTCTTATGTGCTATATACTCTAATAGTGAAATTGAATTGCATTTCAACCTTTCCTTTACATAACATGCAATCCATCTTGCCTTTTCCATCATTTCAACCCCTCAAGTCCTTTTGATTCATACATGATTGTATGCATGGGTGGAGATGTTAGGGTAGTTACAAGCTTAGGGCAAATTGTTATTTGAGCAAGTTGAGTCTGAAAAATCCCACATGAGGTAAGGAGAGTGAAACAGTATTATCTTGAGAGTTCTCTTTGCCGTCAATTCTTCCAATTGCTTTGCCAATTATCTCTTTGCATATTCTTGATCATAATTCATGCTAGCTTGAGATTATTGATTGGTTAAAACCATTCTTCTTTGCATTGTATCCTTTGTCCAGGAGTACAAAGGTATAAGTGTAGGGGAATGATTGTGCTTGATTATTACATATTTTTACCCACTAATTATGGGGAATTAACATTTGATATAGGCCATTACATGATAGTCTAGGAACTTGTATACTTAGAGTTCCAAGGCATTAAGTTAATTGCATTTTGATCTTAAATTGAGCATTTTAAGGCATAAACTCCATGCATTTCTTAATATGGACTTTGGATATTACATTTGTGCTTGATTTTCATTGTAGGTAAATTGGGATAATTGAAGAAAGAGGTTGAAAATGTCAAAAATAAGCTCAAAAAGTGAATCTGTCAAATTTGGAGAAAATTATGAAAAATACCCAAAATTTCTGAAAAGGTGCAAAAATGCCCCTTTTGGCCATGGGCCTCGCTGTGGCAAAGCCACGGCAAGGGTCCCATACTTGGCATGCTCTCTGGACCTTTCTGTGGCCTTGCCACAGCGAGGGCCACTGACGCATGAGCGAATTTTGCTATTTTTCGGGATTTTAGGGTACCCATTGGTAGGATCCTATCCAAAACGACCTAGACCCAACTCCTTGACATAAAAATCAAACTAAAACTCAATTCCCATCATATTTTCCTCCTTTATTCACTCCTAAACCCTAGAAATCCTCTCAACCTTCTAATCTTTCTTCCATCTCCATCTTCTTTATCTTCCACCTTCTTCCACCCTCTCCTTCCATGGAATTTCACATGAGGCTTCTCCTTGGAGGTTCTCTTGGAGTTTCCATGTTTGATCGAGGAGTTCTTCACATCTTGAGGATGGGTTGATGGTGGCTCAAGCATGGGTTCTTTATTAGGGGAGTTTTTCTTTGTTCTACATATGTATTTAGGGTTTGTTCTATGTTTATTTGAATTTCTCTTGAAGATGTTTGTATTTATGTGTTGGATTGAGATTCTAGATATGTATGGTTGATGATAATTTTGATTGGGATTATGTATTAAGTACTTTATTAATTATATATGTATGTTTGATTAATTCCTCTTAGTATTGAGTTGTTTGGCCTTGTGTTGATTATTCTATCAAGTTGATTTAGTTAGGATATGTGTGTAATTATATGAGCTTTCTTTTGTGGGACATCCTTCCATTAGATTGAGCTTGGTGAAGGAAAGAAACATTTATCCAATCTAAGTTAGCTAATCACATCATGTATGAACCAGCTATTTTGTGTTTATTTTTGGCCTTGAACACTTGAGTTATGAATTCATATATATATATTGTGGTTGCATGAACTTAATCTCATTTTAGTGGTTGCTAGTGGGCTTAATTCATTGCTTCCATTCATAATTGTTGTGGTTGCACTTTTATGAGAGCCACAAGTGTTTTTACTAAAGGTATTTCACACATCAAGTGGACCTTACACAACACCACTCTCCCTCACGTCATCTCTCTTTCTCTCCAATCACACTCAAACATCACTATCGATCTCTCTCTCCCTTTATTTTAATATTTCTTCCTCTTCCCTTATTTTTAAACAATTCCTTCCCCTCCCTTTTTCTTTTTGCGTCAGACATACACACACCCCGGTGACTTCACTACTAAAAAAAAACATTTTTCAAGTCTCTTTTTTTGGACTTTTCACGTCTCTTTTTGCTGGGACGTGGATTGGGGAGACGTGGAAAGTCGAGACTTTCCACGTCTCTTTTTTAATATGAGACATGGAAAGTTGCCACTTTCCACGTCCCATATTCAAATATGAGACGTGGAAAGTGCCACTTTCCACGTCTCTTTTCCATAAATGAGACGTGGAAAGTGGCACTTTCCACGTCTCACAATAAAAAAAGAGACGTGGAAAATTCCACTTTCCACGTCTCTTTTTTATTGTGAGACGTGGAAAGTGTCCAGTTCAACACTTTCCACGTCTCTTTTTCATAAAGGAGACATGGAACGTGGCTGAATAAATTTTTATATTTCCATCCAGGTATATATGTGTTCATCTACACTATATACAGATCTGAATAGATTCATATCCAAATTGCCACAAACAGATCCAAATGGACAGAATTCACCAAAAAAATATTATCTATATACATTTGCACTATATATACTGCGACATACAGTTCAAAACAAGTAAGTTCTAATTTCTATTCCATATAATGTTGAAGAAACATGGCAGATAACTTATCCTGAATTTCATCAATTACATCTTGATCAAAAGGCTCTTCCCCATCATAAATCTACACCATATAAGCGATAAAACATCAATTAGTTAGTTGTAATTAATAAGTGAAGCAAACAATTGAATTAGGAAATGCAATAATAATTATAAGAATGAAACATACATTAGACAAGCCCTCATTAAGTCCACTCATAAGTATGTCATACACATATCGAATTACATAGTACCCACATTCTGTATTGCCAGGTTGCTGAGGGCACTGTAAATCATACAAAAATAATTAGAACATATGAAAATAATTTACTAATGTTCAAGGTATTATTGATTTACATTTAAATAAATACAATCTAAATGACTTACTGTAGGCCTAACAATCTCAATTTTTTGATTAGCTCCACGGCGTGTATGTAATGTGATATGCCAATGCAATACGGCCCTACAATGAAACTAAAATAAGAACTATGATAATAATTTACTTATAATCATATTTACTAATTCAAAATATTAACAGGCTTACTTGGTGAAAATCTTTTTATACAAAACAGGTGGCCCATGAGCTAAGGAACCAAACCAATAAATATGGTGTTCTCCAGGGCAGATAACACATAAACTCCAATGTCCCCTGAACCACAAAATTAAATTTACCAAAGATGCTCATAAATTAGAGTGTGCATTTAGAGGTCAAAATGAAATCAGGCTTCTCAAATTCACCCAGCAGCAATATAGAGACAAAAATCTCAGTCACTACATAAAGTATGATAGCAAAGTTTTTGGTCAAACAAGTCAGCAGCAAAAATGCAAACATGACAGCAGGAAATAGATTGTAGACATACAGCAGAACCACCGAGTCAGATTTCAAATGAAATTTGCCTAACAGATTTTAACACATGAGCAAGCAAATACTCAGAAATTCAGAAGAGGCAGAACAAACTTAAATGGTACGTATAGTGAACAAACTTACCTATCAAGGATTGGTGTGAAATAACATCGCTTTCTGCAATGTGAAATTTGAAACCCCACATAGGCCTCCATAATATTGTTGTGTTCCTCAATTGCTTCCTTTTCTTTGGAGGTTGTGTTCCTTAACAATGACATTGGACTTAGGAATGCGTACTCCGTGAAGCCCTCGTTACAGCACTTCAAGTGAAAGTACCTAAAATAGAACTTGAATTAGATCATATGATTATATTGGTACATAAATGAAAGGTAAAAATGACTCGAAAAAAAACTTAACTGAATTGCAAGTTCCATCCATCCAAGGTCCAAATTATTCATAGTCAAAAATGCTATGACATCATTTCGCCCAAGTCCAAAGGGATATGTCTTATCAGGTCCCACGACTCCTGGATCCATTTTGAAATTGATCTTGTTAGGCAGGGAAGCAACAAAGCTGCGCAAGAGTGCCAGCGAGGCATTGACGTTGCCATCATCACACAGAGGGGTTGTGATTGGTGCATCAAAGACAAGTCGCCTAGACCATAAAATGAAGGTCCCTGCTGCTTCGTCTAACTTAGTGACCTCTGTGGTAGGAAACGGAACTTCTGTAGACTCCTCTCCTTCTACAACAGATACCTTAACTTGGTCCTCCAGAATGGCTATATTATGGATGGTTGAGGCCCTTGGGTACTGAGTAGCTTTGGCAACTGGTCGCAGCATTGGGTCATCCAAATGGAGAAAGCAAGGTTGTCCCTCATCTACTGAGTTAGGACCAGGGGGATCGATCGGCACAGTGCAACTGCTCTTTGTGCTTCGAAAGCCGGGGGATTCCTACAGTGTTTGCGAAATTATAGAGATAATAAGCTCATTGAAAGATAAAATATATGCTAATTCATAGACAATATTAGATACTCACATGTCGTGGTGAAACACCAGGCTGCATCATACTCATCATCTCACCCCGAACTTGTTGTATCACCTGATCCCGGATTGTTTGAGAGCTTTGCCACAAATTCCTGACTTGGTTCATACTGGACAGTGCTTCGAGAATGACCAAAATATTTTTTCAAACCAACTGTCCCATACTCACCTCTAACTCGTCCAGGGGGATCAGGCTTCCCAATTGCTGTAGCAAGAATGTCCATCCTACCGGTCTGGGAGAAGGACCCTTGGGAACTTTGCTCTTCAAGTTCATCCTATAAGTTACACGAAAAAAATCATTTGGTCTTGTTTAGAAGAGAAAGTTAGTAATGCAATTTATTAAACATTAACAGATAACTTACAATTTTTTTAGCAATTTTTTCCGCTTCAGGGCTTACAAATTTCCCTCCACTCTTCTTCCTTCCTTCCACAAATTTTTTGTGACGTGGGATAGGTGGGGGAGGTTCTACAACAATAGTAGGGTCTGATTTGGCTGCTTCCTCCATTGCTTCCAAATGTTCCCTAACCATTTTCTCTTCTAACCACAAATAACCTCCACGAGACATTGTGTGTGGATACACATTTAGCTTTTGCTTCTCTTGTTGTTTCTTCCTTTTTTCCTATGCAAAGAAAACAAAGTTAGTATAATGCAATAAACAAGAAGTAAACAAAGTTTATATGAATCAAAGTTAGAATAGACATACCTGGAACTCCTCAGTTAACCGTGATGCTTTAAACTTTTGCCACTCTTCTAGTTTAAGAGATGGCCACATAAGACAAGGATTTTTATTGCATTTAGCTCCTTGAACATATTCTCTAGTAAGAGTAGACTTGAAATCTTTCCATCGATGTCGTACTTCCCTCATCCAATGCTTTTTAAATGCCTTAGAGTTTGGGACAGTGAAGTTTTACTGCCAGATTATTAATATGCTTAGTCAACTGTTATAACAAATAAATCAAATCATTTTATAACAAATAAATCATATCATCAATCAATTTAAAGAAAATGTTTAGAAAATACCAAAATATCCGTCCAGACTCTGTCCTTAGTTTCTTTGCGTATTAATCTCCAATCATCTATAAGTATGCTTAATCTGCTTCGAGCTAGATATCCGAGGTAACTAGCAAATGTGCTCCTGTTTGGACCAAGTGGGATCATGTCCTCATTAAAATCAACAGGAATGGGCTCAAAGTTGCTAGTTCCTTGCCGCTTAACGATCTTAGGAGCTTGGTGGAGCCCCTACCCTGCCTTCCTTTGGGAGGATCGACATGTGGTTGCTCTTCATCATTTGAGTGATCCTCATATGAGTCATCGCTAGAATTTTTGGCCATTACCTGTTACAAAATTGAAATAACTTCAACATAAAATATAAAAAATAAAAAACAACTTTTATTCATTAAGGTACTTACTTTATGTATTATCCCATATTCCTTCATAATGATCATTCCTAAAAGCATATTGATCATCATCTATCACTTCTATTTCACAGAGTTGGGGTGGGTTTGAGGAGAAAGGTGGTGTGTCATCTAGATTTGAAGTTGGAGCACGATCCTTTTGTTTTTTACTTTGTAGGACTATGGACAATTAGGGATTTGCAGGATCAGTCACATAGAAAACTTGCTTCGCCTGACTTGCTAAAATGAAAGGCTCATCACTGTAAGCAACCCTCTGAAGATCAACAGTGGTAAACCCAAACTGACGATCAATCTCAACTACATTTTGGCTACACCACTTGCATTTGAAGAGCGGAACTTTAAACTTGTTGTAACTTACATCCCATATTTCTTCAATAACTCCATAATAAGCCATGGAAGCTACTTTTGGGTTTTTATCCTTCAAACTAGAATAGTGCATAGCTTCGGCTACAACCTTTACACCATTGTTTTGCATAGTACTGTTATAGTCTTTAGTTTTTGTATAGAAAGAATACCCATTTATATTATATCCGCTCCATGTGACAACCTCAAAACGGGGGCCCTCAGCTAACCATTTAATTGTATCCGACACATCGGTCTTTTCTGTAATATTTTTCTTGAACCACTCAATGAATGTCTTGTTATGCTCATTAGCTATTTGTCTGTCATTTTTCCTTGGGTTCTTGTCCCTTAAACTTCTTTTGTGGTCATCTAAATATGGCTGCACTTCTTCCATATTATTTAGAATATATAGGTGAGCTTGTAACACATCTTCAGGTTTCATACTCTTCACTTTAAGGCCCCTTCCCTTACCGATCATATCTTCATGTCTAGACATTTCCTCTGCACCTTTCAAGTATGGTTTGCAAAAGTCCATAGATTCTTCAATCACATATCTTTCCACAATGGATGCTTCAGGTCGATAGGGGTTCTTAGAATATCCTTTTAGGACTTTCATGAATTGCTCGAAAGGGTACATCCACCTTAGATAAACAGGGCCACATAGTCTTATCTCCCTTACCAAGTGAATGATCAAGTGGACCATGATATCAAAGAAGGCTGGAGGAAAGTGCATCTCTAATTTCGCCAGAATAAGGTAACCTTCTTTTTCCAACTCATCCAATTTCTCAGTGTCGATAACTTTGCTGCAGACAGCATTAAAAAACATACATAATCTAGTTATGGTGTTCCTTACATCATCTTGCATAATGCCTCTTATAGCGACTGGTAATAATTGTTGCATTAATATATGGTAATCATGTGATTTCATTCCCACCAACTTCAAATCATCAGACACAAGTTTGCTAACGTTAGAAGAATAGCCCTGTGGCACCTTGATCCCACGCAAACACCCACAAAGACTTTTTTCTCCTATTTAGACAATGTATAAGCAGCTGGTTCCATATAAAATCTCTTGCCATTATCACTTACTTTTGGATGCAGCCGTTGTCTTATTCCCATTTCCACCAAGTCTAATCTTGCATTGATCCCGTCCTTAATCTTTCCTGGAATGTGCAAAAGCGTTCCAATAAGACTATCACACACGTTTTTCTCCACATGCATCACATAATACTGTGTCTCACATCAAGAAAGTGCCAATATGGTAGGTCAAAGAAGATTGACCTCTTCTTCCACATGTTAGACTCACTCCCAGTCTTCTGTTTCTTAGACTCACTCCCAGTCTTTTGTTTCTTACCGAATACCACTTTGATATTCGTAACACGGCCGTAAACTTCTTCCCCAATTAATGCCTTTGGTGCCAATCCATGTTCTGGCGAACCGTTAAAATTCTTTTTTAGCTTACGGTAAGGATGATACCGATCAAGAAACCGACGATGACCGAGATAAACGGTCTTCCTTCCGTGCTTGAGTTGATGGTAGTGTGTCTCTGCTTCACATATAGGACATGCCCTGTGCCCTTTCACGCTATATCCAGATAGATTTCCATAAGCAGGGAAATCATTTATTGTAGTGAATATCATAGCGCGCAAGTTAAATGTCTCTTGCCTGTATGCATCAAACACATCGACGCCTTCCTCCCACAACTTCTTCAAATCCTCAATCAAAGGCGCCAGGTAGACATCAATGTCGTTCCCTGGCTGTTTTGGCCCCGAAATCAACATTAAGAGCATCAAGTACTTGCACTTCGTACACAACCAAGGAGGTAGGTTGTAAATGACTAGGAGAACAGGCCAAGCACTATGTGTGCTACTTAGACTTCCGAAAGGGTTGAATCCATCAGTGCATAGACCAAGGCGAAGATTCCTTGGCTCACATCCGAAGTCAGGAAACATTTCATCTATCTTCTTCCATTGGAGAGAATCAGCCGGGTGTCGAAGATATCTTCCATCAGAGATTTTCTCATCACAGTGCCATCTCAGATTCTTTGCTTCCTACGCATTTGCAAACAAACGTTTGAACCGCGGTATTATTGGCAGATACCACAACACCTTCAAAGGTGACCCGTTATTTACCTTATCACCACAGGCATCCTTCTTAATTTTATACCTTGGGGTCTTGCACTCCGGACACTCTGTTAGTCCCTCGTATTCATTCCTATACAGTACACAATCATTAGGGCAAGCATGTATCTTCTTATACTCCATACCCATATTGTTGAGAACTTTTTTAGCCTCATACATTCGATTCGGAAGGACATTATCGTCTGGGAACATATCACTCAAAGCTTCAAGTAACTCTGGAGAACCCGAATCTGCCCACCCATTACGTGCCTTTATATTCAATAAGGTCAACACAGCGGTCAACCGTGTATACTTACGACACCCAGGGAATAACGGTGTCTCTGCTTCACTTCGTAACTTCTCATGTTCAGGAAGTTGTGTAAATGACTCTGCCCCAATATCATTAATCATGTCATTCATTTTATCGACACTAACATCATCCACAACACCTACACTTTGTGACATTGAAGAAGGCGTTGTTATTCCTAATTCACCATGCCAAACCCATTTTCTATACCGGAGATTGATCCCGTAACAAATAAGGTCATCCCTTATATCATCAATGCTCTTTCGAATTTGATTTATACACTTCACACAAGGACAAAAATACATCCCACTTTTACTACGAGCATTCCTTTTACCAAACTCAAGAAACCCTTCCACCCCAAGTCTATACTCTTTGCTAGTTCTCAACTTATTCATCCAACTACGATCCATTCTATTCAAACCTTTACTACATTCCACAAAAGTCAGTTTTACATCATCACTAACTCAAAGTATAGTAATGATGATAGAGCAGTTAATTAAAGTAACTTTCCAAAAAATTTGATAACATCTCCCCATAAAAGAAAGCTGAACTTTATTAACAACATACACAAAAGAAAATGAAGGAAGAAAGAGCAAGAATCTAACTCACAGCAGTAGCAAACAAATGAGAAGAAAGGATGGTTGATTCCTCCACACCAAATCGAGTATTTTAGCCCTGAAACCATAAATACAACGAAAAATCATACCAACAGAAAAATTCAGTGTAGTAGTGACAGCTAGACAATTTGACTGTACAACTTTTGTTTCACATTTCAAATCAAAGGCTAAAGGGTGATTGGGACGACTTACCTAACTCCAAATCCGGTCTTGCACTGAAATTTATCTCCCCTGTCATTGAAATTTGTTGAATAGAAAACAGTTAGGAGAAAATATTTACCTAATTTTCATCTAGGCGCATGAAATCTACATCTATATCACATTATGATGACATTTAAACATAACAAGTTGTCCCTAAAGTCCACCGACAATACTTCTTTACTAACTCCAAAATTTTCCAGCTTATACTGCATCAATTTGATCATCATCATCATTAAGTATTAAAGCAACTTTTACTCATTTAAAATATCCATTTAACAATTCAGAATTGCACAATAGGTTCCTTATCGTTTATATTCAACAATTTGAAATCCAACGCTTACAAGTGCATCCACATGCATAGCAGTATACCACACACTTGTGTAGTATATAAGAACCTTTTTAAACTAAAATTATCTTCAATCCTACGAGCATACTAACATCAAGACTCAAAAGAGTCTCAATATTCTGTAGCTTAGCTTAACTTACAATAATATGTGTGTATCTACTTTATAACTCTTTTTAAGTATCCCTTTTCTAGTTTGTACATCTACTTCTTTTAAGTCTGAAACTTTCAAACTGTAAGGACATTTTTCCCAACATCATTTTGGAACTATGAAACACACTACAACAGCTTAAAATACCCATAGATGGCGAATTGGCAGCAGTCAAGTCTCACAAACAACAACAAGGTTTTCTTTTGTGTGTGCACGTTTTTCTTCTTTTGGGTGCTTATATCTATTCTCTCTTAAACAAGACTCATGCGGATTGGATGAAAAATAAGATCTTGTTTGCTATATGAAGCTCTAAATCAACCATAACATAACCACCGGATCTGGAATTAATAAAATGCTTAAATAATTAGGAAGGCTTTGGAAATAAACAAGTCCAGTATATGATAAATTAGGAAAAACAAGTCACTCCAAAAGGCAAAACAGCCTAATTAACACATCCAACAGTTCAAAAGAATAGAACATTACGGCCTTACGAAACAACAAGAGCCTAATTAACAAGCAATTAAACACAACTCCTAGTTTTCAATTACAAGTACGTTCCTCAAAATCCCATCTGAACCCACATAGAGAATGGAAGCCACCACTCCAAAAATTTAACACATCTCAAACGCCTACTCCCTATAGGATCTACAATACGAAATGCAACAAAAAAATGTAGCAGAGCAATGAATCAAAACAGAGCGGAAAAAACAACAAACCCAAAAATAAATCTAAAAGGAACGGCTAAGAAAGCTATGGAGAAATGCACATAGATCTGAAGAATATTAACAGAATAAGAAGATTAATGAACAAAAAAAAAAGGATGAAATCAAAGACGATAAGAACGAAGATAAACTTACAAGAAAGGAAGAAGCAGATTAAAGAGAAATTTCTTGTGAATCAGTGTTCCCTAAGCTCCCAGGCCGACCGCCGTCGTGAAATCGATCGCCACACCATCGTTCGTCTCTTCAGAACTTGGAGATGAATCAGAGAAGGTGAGGATGAGATAGAGGCGCTCGGGTTGAGAGAGAGGGGATGGGGACGCAAGGGAGCTGAGGGACGCAGGGGAGCTGAGGGACGCAGGGGAACTGTGGGTTCTTCTTCCTCAGACCAAGACAATGTCAAGGTGAGAGGATGGGGACGCAGGGAGCTGAGGGAAAATGTGAGCTGAGGGCTTTTATTTTTTTTTATATAAGACAATCCACGTCTCATAAATGGATATGAGACGTGGATAATAATTTAAAAATAAAAAAATGGTTAACCACGTCTCATATCTTATATGAGACGTGGTTAATATTTTTTTTTTATTTTTCCTATTAGTAACCACGTCTCATATATTATATGAAACGTGGTTAATATTTTTTTTTTATTTTTTTTATATATATATAAATTAGTAACCACGTCTCATATCTTATATGAGACGTGGTTAATATTTTTTTTATTTTTTTTATATATAAATTAGTAACCACGTCTCATATCTTATATGAGACGTGGTTAATATTTTTTTTATTTTTTTTATATATAAATTAGTAACCACGTCTCATATCTTATATGAGACGTGGTTAATATTTTTTTATTTTTTTTATATATATATAAATTAGTAACCATATCTCATAAAATATATGAGACGTGGTTACTATTTTTTAATTTTTTTTTATAAATTAGTAACCACGTCTCATAAAATATATGAGACGTGATTACTCAATAAAAAAAATAAAAATTATCTGTATCCACGTCTCATATATTTTATGAGACGTGGATACTCATAAAAATTAATTATCCACGTCTCATAAGATATATGAGACGTGGAAAATGATATCCCGCCATTTTTTCCCCTGAAAAAACAGCCCGTCTTTATTTTGAATTGGCGGGAAATATATTTGGAGGATAATCCACGTCTCTTATTTAAAAAGAGACGTTGAAAATGTTCAACTTAATTACAATTTTGCCATCGTGTTTTTTCTACATCTCATATTGAAAAAAGAGACGTGAAATGGAGACGTGAATGCTATTTTTTGTAGTAGTGCTTCCTCTTACTTCTCTTCTTTCTCTTTTTCCTTCTTTCTTTCTTCTTTCTCTCGTCCTCTCATACTTCCTCACCATGCTTGTTCTTTCATCTTCTTCCTCAACCGACGTCAGCCACCACCACTTCTCAGCTTCTTCTTCTTCTTCATTCCTCCTCCTCCCTTCTCCCTCTCATTTCCTCTCTCTTCTCTCCCTTTAGTCTGCCACTGTAGTGGACTTTAGAAGGGAGTTTTCTGGCGATTTAGATCCTAATGATGGATCTAGTGGCTAAACACATATAAAATCGCAAATGCATTCAACATATTCTAGTAATCTAAAGGAGATATAAATGAAGTACATCTATTTTATAATATCATGAAAATATCATTAGGTTCATACACATAAAATAACATCGCTTGATTACATGCATGCCAATAGAAATTTAAAGACAACTTATTTCAAAAACATATACATAACCTAAAACACAAGGAATTGAAATACATAGATGAGATAGGACAAGAAAAGAAACTATTAACTCCAAATTGAAGATGTTGAAGCTCTGGTTGCTTTCCTTTATCAATATCCCTATAAAGGTGCCTAGCCACTCATGCTCTCAAAGCAACAGCCCGCATATTGAATTGATAGCCCCATGAAAGTTAGTGGAAGGATGAATTTTGGACAAGGAGGGAGAAGAGGGGGAGAAGGACGAAATTTGAGAGATAGATAGGTGAAAATTCGTTGGTCCCCTCCTTATAGTACAAGTGGCAACTTAAAACCTTCCATATTGGCCTCGAGTGTCCTATTTTGGCTAGGATTAACAAATAGGAAAGGTTTAGGGAAGATCCAATCACTTAATCTTCAAAAAAGCTAGCCAAAATAGGAAGTGGTGCTTAGAATAACAAATATGGAAACTTCTTAACCTCAATCAAGCCCAGGGTTGCCTATTCTTGTAGAAATAAGAAATAGAAAATATTTTAAGCAAACCCAATCAATCAATCAACCAATCCAATTGAAATAGGAAGTTTCCTATTATTGTTGATTTTACCAATTAGGAAAGTTTAGAGACCAACCCATTAGGCTCAATTGATTTGCCACCTTCCTAAATGTCTTGGGGTGCAAATGTAAAATATTTCTAACCAAGGATTGTACTAGTGGTGCTTTCCCAAATAATCTCTCAAGGAGCCTAATGAACTAACCTAAGCTAACTAAATGCATGAAAAGCTATAAAAAGTCAGGGTTTTTGGGATTTTGATTTATGAGAAAGCAATTAAAATGGATTTATGAAAAACTTATGAGATGAACATAGGTCTCTTGATGAATTGGGCAACCTTCCTAGCTTCTAAGATGATATGGGAGTTTCTAAACCAAGTTCTAATGCAAAACCTAAGGCAATCGCTCTTAGTTCATTTAACCTAATTAACTAATGTGGCGTATCGCTCATTTAATTAATTAAATAGGAAATTGTTAAGTTCCAACTTGGTAGTGAAGACTCATGATAAATACACAAAGGGACTCTCGTTAGAAGTAGATCGAACCATCTAACATTGGACCTAGTGTCTAAACACAAATACAATCGCGCATGCATTCAACGTATACTAGAAATCCAAAGGAGATATAATTGAAACACATCTATTGCATGATATCATGAAATCAATACTTAGGTTCACACATATAAAAGAACATCACTTAATTACATGCATGACCATTGAACAAAAGATTAAACATTAAAGCACGCTTGTTCTAAGACTAAATACATATAACAAAACACAAAGAATTGCAATACATAATTAGAATTAGATAAGAGAAACTAAATAACTTCCCATTAAGAAAGTTGAAGTTCTGGTTGCCTTCCTCCATCAAGATCCCCATAAGAAGTTTAGCCTCTCATGCTCTCGAACACAATCGATTAGAGTTTGATGTTGGAAGCCATAGGATTAGTGTGAAATGAGTGAAATTGATGTAGATGGTGAATTTTCGTGCAGAAAGCTGAGAGTTAGGGAATGGAAGGGATGAGAGTGAATGAATGGTGAATGGTGGTGAGAATTGGTGTATCAAAGATAGAATTCAGGTATATATTTTTATATCAAAATAAGCAACCCAGAAAACCTTCCTAATTCCCTCTAGATTGCTTGGGGAGGTCGAATTCATCCTTTAGGAAACAATGGAAAAGGACCCAATCACTTAAAATTTGGAAATAACTTGACAGCTTCCTTATCAGACTCGGAATCGGGCCCTCACCGTGGCGAGCCACCCAGAATTTGGCTCTTTCTTTGTCTCTCACCGTGAGCCTCACCGTACGGGTCCACGGCGAGGATACTTTCTTTCATCTTTGCTTTTCTCGCCTTTTCTTCAATTAGGACCTCATCCTTTGCCGCTATAATGGGAAATTAAAGTACATGTGAGTTATTTTAAGTTTATAATCATGAAATTCTTGAGTTAAAAACCTAATTTGCTCAAATTACCATCAAAATGTAATGAATTCCTTAAGTATGGACCATATATGTAATTGTATCTAATTCCCATCGAATTCTCCTAAGTTGAATGCTAATTCCCCATTATTAGTGGTTAAAATCATATAATAATCATGCACAATCATTCCCCCACACTTAGACCTTTGTACTCCTAGACAAAGCATTGACTCACAATGGTAAAGGCTTAAGATAATCAATAATCTCAAATTGGAACAAGACATGCCTAAAACATATATAGGGAAAACCGTCAATGTAATTGAGAATCAAATAGCAACAAATGAGAACACTCATAAATATTTCAATCAAATCTCACCATATGGGTCATTTACTCTCTACTTACTCAATATGCATGCAACTTACCATATGCTTGCAACAATTCTCAATCTTCACTAGTTTAGTACACACACAAAGAATCAATAGGACTTGAGATTATGGTAATGGAAAGAGGTCATTCATGAGTAAGAACTAAACCACTTACAAGCATCCATGGTTTAATAAATCAGATTGAAATTTGGAAAAGTATAGAACAATTGCCAAAATTTCTTTTCTAATCATGGAATAATTCTGTTGAGTACTATTCCAATGTTTAGAAGTAAAAGAGACAACCTTTTCTTTGTTGTCAATTTTTTGTTTAAGAATGCCACCATAACCTAGATCAGAGACATTGGTTTCAACAATTTTGAAAGCAAAAGACAGTGAAGCTGTTTAACTTGGAGTTTGATTTGCTTAGCAATAGTGGAATGAACACCTGTTCATAGAGTTGGTTTTGCTTAAGACACTGATGAAGTGGTTTAATGAAATTACTAGATGAGGATTAAAAATAAGCAACATAATTAAAACATCCTAAAAATCTTTGAAGTTGAATCTTATCAAAGATTCGATTAGGAAATTTATCACAAAATTGAATTGCCCTTTCAATTGGGGTAATAGACCCTTGGTTAATCCAATGACCAAGAAATCTTATTTTTGTTTGGAAAGTACTGATTTTTGGCTTAGAAACTACTAAACCGCTTGTTTATGCAATTTTTATAAAATATTTATATGTTTAAAATGTTGATCTATTGATTGGAGATAAATCAATACATCATTAATATAAACAATAATAAATTGGCTATAATCATTGAAGATGTCATTCACAATTTTTGTCTAAAATTTTGAGGGTGCATTTTTTAAACTAAAAGGCATAACATTCCACTCATAATGACCAAAGGGCACAATAAAAGCAGTTTTATACCTATCTTTTTCAGATATTTGAATGTGCCAAAATCCAAATTTCATATCCAATTTTGAAAAGATTTTTGCAAAGTACGATTGTTTTAGAATATCAGATTTATTTGGTATTGGGTACCTAATCCACCTTTCATTTAGAAGCTTGTAATTAATGACAAGTCTTTGAGCTCCACATTCTATTTCTGCATTTTTATTGACATAAAAAGCACCACAGGATCATAGGCTTTGAGATTTGTGAATTAACTTCTTGTTCAAAAGTTGTTGAATTTCTTTTTTACAAGCTTTAAGAAGTTCTGAAGTCATTTGAATCGGCCTTGATTTAGTCAGGATTTTATTTTCTAGAAAAATCTGTTTCATAAGGTAAATCAATAACATGTTTCTTTCAATTCAGAAAGGCATTAGGTTAATCCAAACAAATAGTTTGATGGATTTTTTCTAAACACATTTGAACTCGTTTAATTTTTCTTAACACATATGAGATTTTATTTGCTTAAAAGAAATATCTTCCTTCAAAAAATTTATTTCTTGTCATTTTGAAGAAAGAAGATTTAGTTCCTTAATCCTAGGTTTTTGAGTAAAAGGAAAGGAAATTATTTTACCCAGATGTTATTTAGAAATTCCATTTTCATCAGTCATATATGGGAATAATAACCTTGCAAAAGGTGCACCTAGAATGATCTGTGTTCCCATGTTTTTTACTAACACAAATGGAGTTTGAACTCTAAATCCTTTATTTTCAACAAAAATTGAAATTTTATATTTGACATTTAGACGATGTGTGGTATCTACACCATTAATTTTTTCAGTTGTTTTCTCAAAATATTTGTAGGAATGATTCCTTCATTAAAGCAATTAGAATCAACCCCTGTGTCAAACAAAACAGCTTGTTCTAAACAAGGTCATTATTAATTATAAGTTTTGCATGAATATAGAATTTTTGTACTGTTATTTTGGAAATATAGTTCAAAAAAGATTCATTAAGATATTCATCTACCTGATCAGAAGGTACTTGTTATTTCGTAGGTATTTTATGAGATTCAAGCTGGTATCTCGGATTCAAGATATTGCTATTGCATGCATTTCTTGTTGGAGTTCAATAAAAGAGATTTCAGTTTTAAGGTTATTTACCTCATACTGAAGATCTTGTAAAGTTGCTGGTTTAACTGAATGTTTAAAGTAGTTTATGGTTTTTGTTAGATCATATTTATTTGATATAAGGTTTGGTTTTTCTCTTGAAGAGCTAGGATTTTGATTAAGAAGTTCTTTAAGTTTAAAAAATTATTCACCTGTGTCAGAATCTAGAAGTTTAGTAATAATATCAAGAAGTAAATCTTGTTCTTTAGTAATAACATTAATGTTGGAAGAAGAAGTTTCTGAAAGATCATCATTTCTTATATGACTTAAATCTTCTGAAGAGCTTTCAGTGTTTTCAGACTCAGACTCAGAAGTCTAAATTAAAAGATTATTTATTTGTTATTAAATTAACCAACGATTACACAAGTAGTGCTCTCCCATATCGTCTCACGTGGAGTCGAGTAATCAACTACCTAAGTTAACTAAATGCATAAAAAAGCTATTAAAGTCGGGGTTTTTATGATTTGATTAAGAAAACTAAGCTAATTCTTTTTGGGATTTTTATTTATAACGGAAGCAGATAAAATGAGTTTGTGAAACTTATGATATGAATATAGGTCTCTTGATGAATTGGGCAACCTTCCAAGCTTCTAAGATGATATATGAATCCTAATTTAAGTTCTAATGTAAAAACCTAAGCCAATCCCTCTTATTCCAATTAACCTAATTAACTAATTAACGTAGCGCATTACTCATTCAATTAATCAAATAGGTAATTGTTAATTCCCAACTTGGTAGTGAAGATTCATGATAAACACACAAAGAGGCTCTTATTGGAAGTAAATCAAACCTTTCAATGATGGATCTAGTAGCTAAACACATATACAATTACACATGCATTCAACATATTGTAGCAATCCAAAGGAGATATAAATGAAGTACATCTATTGCATAATATCATGAAAACATCACTAGGTTCATACACATAAAAGAACGTCGCTTGATTACATGCATGACCCATAGAAATGTAAAGACAACTTGTTCCAAAAACATATACATAACCTAAAACACAAGGAATTAAAATACATAGATGAGATAGGAAAAGAAAAGAAACTAATAACTCCCCATTAAAGACATTGATGCTCCGGTTGCCTTCCTCCATCAAGATCCCCACAAAGGTGCCTAGCCACTCATGCTCTCGATCAACATGGACTAGATTTTGGAATTGGAAGCCGTGAGAGTATAGTGGAAGATGATTTTCATGCAATGAGGTGTAAAGACGAGAGGAGGACGAAATTTGAGAGAGGGAAGAGTAAAATTCATTGGTCCCTTTCTTATAGTACAAGAGGGAACCCAAAACCTTCCAAATTGGCCTGAGGTGTCCTATTCTTACTAGGATTAACAAATAGGAAAGATTTCGGGAAAGAATTATGAGATGAATTAGAGAATGTGTGAATGAATATGGAAATTTGAATTCCCCTCTTTATGGCACAAGAAACCACTTAAAAAATGAATATGGAAATTCGGATTCCACTCTTTATGGTACAAGAAACCACTTAAAAACTATCCAAAAGGGCCCCTAGTTGCCTAATTTGGCCGCCCATAAAATATAGGAAAAATTTGGGGAAGACGTAATCACTTAATCTCAAGAAATCTAGCCAAAATAGGAGGTAGTGATTAGAATAATGAATTAGGAAACTTCTTAACCCTAATCAAGCCTAGGGTTGCCTATTGGGAGAGGAACGCCTCCTTTTCCCTTGTAACCTTTTCCCTCCTTTTCTTTCTTAATAACCACTAGATCTTCTCTCAATGATTCATATTTGGATTTATACAAAATATATGTTAATTGACTTTCAATTATGATATTATAAACACCAAATCTAAACCATTGAAATAAGATCTAATGGTTATTAAGGGAAAAAATGAGGGAAATGATATAAAAGAAAAGGAGGCATTCCTTTTCCTTGCCCTATTCTTGTAGAAAATAACTAATAGGAAATATTTGAGGCAAACCCAATCAACCAATTTGATTAAAATAGGAAATTTACAATTGATCAATCAAGTTTCCTAATAAAGAATTTCCTATTTTACAGAAGTTTCCTTTTCTATAGAAGTTTCCTTCTTTGTAGAAGTTTCCTATTTTGCTTTTGTGTAGATATTTCCTATACCGCAAAAGTTTTCTTTTTTTACTTTTTCTTGCTTTGATCATCATTATTTGCACCTACAATGGAAAATTTGAGCATATGTGAAGTATTTCAAGTCCATAATCATGAAATGCACGAGTTAATGCCCCAAAATGCTCTAATTAAGACTAAGTAATTTTCTGTTAAATAAAGGCTTTACAAGAGGAAAGGTAGATACCACTCTATTTATTCTACATAAAAGGAAAACCATGCTTATAGTACAAATTTATGTAGATGATATCATTTTTGGTGCTATTGATGAATCTCTATGTGAGGAGTTTTCTAAGACTATTGAGGGAGAGTTTGAGATATCCATGATGGGAGAAATGAACTTCTTCCTAGGTCTTCAAATTAAGCAGAGAAAAGATGGAATATTCATCTCACTAACCAAGTATGTGAAGGAGATCTTGAAGAAGTTTGGGATGGATCTATCCAAGGAAGAAGACACACCAATGAGTTCCACAGCATTACTGGATGCTAATGTAGAGGGAAAGGACTTCAATCGATCCACATATAGAGGTTTGATTGGTTCCCTCATATACCTGACTGCCAGTAGACCAGATATTCAATTTAGTGTGGGAATGTGTGCCAGATATCAAGCCAAACCAAAGGAATCCCACCACAAATGTGTTAAGAGAATTCTGAGGTATCTTGTTGGAACTCAGGAACTAGGACTATGGTATTCTAAGGAAACTCAGGAGTATCTCATGGCCTACTCAGACTCAAACCATGCTGGGTACAAATCTAATAGGAAAAGTACCAGTGGTCAGTGTGAATTTCTTGGAGGATCCTTAGTCACTTGGGCTAACAAGAAACAAAAATGTGTCTACCTGTCATCTACAGAAGCTGAATATATTGCTGCTGTAAGTTTTTGTGCTAAAGTTTTGTGGCTCAAACATCAATTGAAGGATCTAGGGATGGAATTCCCAAAAGTTCCAATCCTCTATGACAACACCAGCACAATCAGCTTGGCCAAGAATCCAGTACATCACTCAAGGACAAAGCACATTGATGTCAGACATCACTTCATCAGAGATCATGTGTAGAAGAAAGATGTCAAAGTGGAATTTATTCCCACACACTTGCAGCTAGCAGATATCTTCACCAAACCCTTGGCAACTGAACAATTCATGTATATCAGAAGGGAATTGGGAATGGTAAATCCCAATGAGCTGTAAAAGTTGTATCAATCTCTTAACCCTCTTGAATTTATTTGATTTTAGTTAAATTTTGACGATAAAGTACTGACTTAGGCATTGAAGTGGCTTGCATTCTCTTTGCAAGTCATGGTGCAGAAAATTAGAAGGCCAATCGATTGCAAATTCTTGCTATCGATTGATCAATTGGATATCGATTGGCGATTGCAAAATAAAAGGCTTAAAGTAAAAAGTGAAAAAGCCCAATCGATTGCCATCAACCCAATATATTAGACAAGCCCAATCGATTGCACCATAGGCCAATTGATTGTGAACATCACCAATCTGAAGCTTGGGAATGGGCAATCGATAGCCAATCGATTGCTCAACATAGGAATCATTCGAGCACAACATTTATCAATCAATTGATAGGGTAATAATCAATTACATACCCCGGCCTTCAATAGAAACTTTCTGTATCTAATCGATTGACAAGCTTCCCTATCGATTGCAATCTCAATGGTAATATTACAACGGTAACTTTTCTCTCTCCAAATTCTTATATAACTGCAAAAATTTTGTCCGTTGCATCATTTTGTATTCACTATTCATCATCTTCTACACCTCCTCAAAGAAAATCTCGTAACCCTAGCCAAAAATTACGTATCCTCGTTCCAAACCCTTGAAACCTCATTCAAACCCATCAATTACGAGTCAGGATCACACCCAAACATCATTATAAACCCAAATTGCCTCCCAAAATGATCCTACCCAGTTTGAAATCCCCCAAATCCTCCTCTAAGAGCCAAAAGAGAAAAGCCCAGAGAGAAACTGCAAAGAAATCTCCTTGGTTTATACCCAAGGTATAAAGAGAAATGTTTCCCCTGCCTCCAGACGATACCTCCATTACTCTGAGATCTGATCCAAGTAGGTTCAAAGTACAGGGCATAGCAGAATTGGCAAAAACCTCTTCCCAAGGCAAGTCCTCAACGAAGAAGCAAGTCACCTTCACTGATTCTGTAAATACCTCCTAGAGGCAATCTGACAGGGGGGAGGTCCAATCCAAGTCTTCTCCTATCACATCTGGCAAGAACAAGGGAAAATCAAAGGCCAGAATTATTGAAGAAGCAGTTGTTCCTCCAGATAATTTTGTCTTAGAAGGGGGACTACCTGTTAGTAACTTGTACAAGCATAGGAGCATTAACAAGAGAACCTACTGATTTGACATTGACCACCTACACCAGTTGGGAGTGGATTTGTCTCCCTGGCTAAAGGACTACAAGGTTTCTAAAGATTAATCTGCCCTACAGTTAATAGGTTGTGAGGAGTTTCTACAGTGCCATGGAGATCAACAACACTCATACCACTAAATTGAAGTGGTTGATATCGAGGTTACCTTAATTGTCCGAGGAAAGACATTTTCATTCAAATGGAGGACTCTCAATAAGTGGTTTAACATCACCAACCCTCTCTGCAACCAGTAGCAGAAGAAGGAGAAATACCTGGAGCCAGATGTTTTAAGAACCTACCAACCCTTTGGAGAAGCAAAGGACTCTTGTAGTGTGAAGCCTGCAGACATGACCCTCTACAACAGGCTAATTCATTATGCCTACTCCAGGTGTATGGTCAACAAGGCAGGGAATCTGAGTCAGCTGTAGAAGATAGACAACCCAATCTTGCCTGCCTTGATCAAAGGAGACCCTCTGAATCTTGGACAGAATCTAACAGAGGAATTCATGACATTAAGGAACTCTTCCAGTGACAAGACCCCTCTCCCATTTCCTCAGCTAATATCATTCATTCTTTAGCAGAATGGTATCTGGTATCTAAAGGAAAATGATGTGCATGAAGTCCCTCTCTTCACCATTGCTCACCTGAAGAAGATGAAACTAGAAATCCCTTATGCTCCTCAAGATACCTCAACTCCACCTCAAGAGACTCCAGCTCCTCAGGAACCATCTGCCTCCATACCTGATAAAGGCAAGAATGTTCCAGGCCAAGCCTCAAGAGCAGCTCAAGATGAAGCTCAGTCTTTAGCTCCAACCACTCAAGCTCCATCCATGTTTGGATCTGCCATGAGGACCATGATGACAAATGAAGTTATCAATCAGGTGGCTGCCAAAGTGACAGAAAACTTGCAAGGCATCATCCCAACACTGATCGAACAGAGCAACACAAACTTGGT
Source organism: Mimosa bimucronata (assembly GCA_037074515.1). Lineage (NCBI taxonomy): Eukaryota > Viridiplantae > Streptophyta > Magnoliopsida > Fabales > Fabaceae > Mimosa > Mimosa bimucronata. The sequence goes on along the minus strand of CM073445.1, from coordinate 27,931,908 downwards.
AGATGAAGTCTCCCTATATATTCAAGGTGTGAAGGATAGGCTGCTCAAAACATTGGTTGCAACCCTAAATTCCTCTCTGATTCCTTCTATTGATAGCTGTGGCAAGTTTGTGTATGAAGGCTACAATATTGTGGTGGACATCATCACTCATCTGGAAGCAAGGGTGGCCAATATAGAAAAGATGCTGGGCTACATTCATCCAAGTGAGAAAGAAGTAACTGATGCACACTTCATGGGTTCAGATGGTGTAGGCCCTTCCACTCAGCCTGGTGACACGCTATCCCCAGAAACCTCTCTCCATCATTCACCAATCTTGCAAACAACTTTACCATCTCAGCCTACCCAAAAACAAGCCACCTCACCTCCCATCACATCACAACAATCACCACCCAACTTACCACCCAATTCACCATAACAGGCTACACCCAGATCACCTCCACCTCCATCTCACACTATGTCACCCACTTCCCCATCTCAAGCCCCTCAAACACAACCCTTCCCTCCAGCCACCACAGAACCTTCACCTCCCCTCACTTCTTAGCCACCATCTTCCATTCCACTTTCTATCACTTGCACTCCTAAATAAACCAAGTACCCCTATCACACTTATGCCCGAAAGAAATCCACAGCACCCATCACCTCTCCCAACCTCCCATCACCTTCTTCCTCTGCCAATACTTCCTTTTTTCTAATTTCTACTCCTACATCAGAACCTTCTCCCTTAGCCCAGTACACTCTTTTTGCTGATGACAAAAAGGGGGAGAAAGAAGTAGTGAGCCCAGCGGCAATAATAGCTCAGAATGAAGAATTCTCTCCAAATGCCATTCTCAAAGAGGTTCTTCCACAAATTCACAATCTAGAAGAAGAACTCATGGAGGAGCAAGTTGAGATTGAGGACTTGACTCATGAAGATCCCAGATCCTCCAATGTGCCCGCTTCAGATGCAAGCCTAGTTCTGGAAAGACAAGCTGCTGATGATAAGAAGGATATGAGCTTAGCAATGGTTGTATATCAGGAGCCCTAACTAGTTTTAGTACGCATATTGCCATATCTCCATCATCAAGCTGAAGAGCTTCACCATCAAGTGGAAGAGATGAGTGAGAGGCTAACTAAAAGCCAGCAAGAAAGGAAAGCCAAGGATGCTGCAAAGGGAGAAGTTGAGAAAGAGGTTCAAGATTAAAAGCCTGATTTACCTCGATCTGCTAGCCCTAGTTGGGGTGTCAAGAGACAAGTCTCATACAGAGGCAAGCCTACTGTGAAGGATCCTATCCAGACTACCTCTCAGTATATGGAGTCTGATGGAGAAAAAGAAGGACAGGAGGTTCAATCAGATGTTAAAGGAAAAAAAGTAAAGAAGACTGCTCCTAAGCCTACACTAAGAGTGACAACCAGAAAAAGATCCAAGGCTTCAAAGGGGATAAAAATTGAAGAGCCCAAACCTACTCCCAAGAGGAAGGATGCACCAAAGGGAAAGGGAAAATCAGTCAAGCCTCCTCCCAAGAAGAAGCAAAAGGAGCTGACTTACTTTGACAGAATTCTGGCTTAAACTAAGCCCCCATCTCCTCCCAAGAAGAAAATAGCACCTGTCAAGAAGAAGAAGGTTAAGCTTGAAGTGGTGATTCATTATGAAGAGCCCTCAACAAATTCTAGGGGATATAACAGTAAGACGGTGACTATGACCTGAAACCATCCTGGAAAAGAAGGGATCAGACTTTGACTCAGATTCAACCAAACCTCTCCCATATGCATTCATCATGAACATGTTTATTTTTGTCTTTTAAATTATAACTGATGGCACATTTAGTTTCTGCAATCACTATTGTGTATGACTCTGTTTATGTATCTGTGATGAACATGTACTAACCTTTTCTGCCAAATAATATCATAAGTTTTATGTATCACTGTCTATATTTGCCTTCTGAATTATTTCCAAGTTCTTTTTACTGAAAACATTCATCTCATGACTCTTTAAAACCTTTTCAACTTTTTTAGCTAAGTATGTTTTGTCATCGTCAAAAAGGGGGTGAATGTTGAACTCTATATTTTGATGATAACCAAACATGACTTAGGCTATAGGATCATGAGAACTTAACTTAGAAAAATACTTCAAAAAAACTATTTCTCAAAATCTAAGTTAAGCAATCGATTGGACATAACTGCAATCGATTGGAGAATTACCTTTGCAATCGATGGGATATCGATTGCATATCGATTGGGGACTATCAATCGATATGAAGAATGAGCAATTGATTGTTTGCACAAAATTGCTCTGAGTAATCAGACTGCGATCAATCGATTGGTTGGAAAAGCAATCGATTGGGACAGCAATTGATGTGCAATCGATGAGCAATCGATTGAAACTTACTCTAAATCCAAGATATATGCAATCAATTGGAACGTAATTAATCGATTGACACGAGGCAATCGATTGGAAAACCAAGTAATCGATTGACACACTTAGTTTTTATCCGATAGCTAACACATCAATCAAGTGTTACAGGTAGCAATCTTAATCAATCTGAAGGCAATCGATTGTAGGCTAGAGACAGCAATCGATTGGAGCATTCTGCAATTGATTGACTCGTGATGATTTTCAAATATGTTTCTTTTCTCATGATTAATTAACTTTATATATGGACATTGTACTTGCATCCATTTTAGGCAATTTTCGTTGGACACAAAGAAACTTAAACAAAGAGCCATTACACACAGCTACACAGATTCTGGCACAGTACGCTGAACACCAGAGGAGAAAGAAAGAGAGAACGCAAATCAAAACAACTCTGGAGCATTAAATGAAACTCAGAATCATCATACTCGAGAATTCCATCTCTTTCTTGGTCTCACATCAGATATACCAGAAACATAGGATTAGCACTAACGGGCAAAAATTTCCAAAGGACTATAAAAGCGTTGAAGTTGAAACTGGTTGGTAGAGAGCGTTAAGTGATATTCAACTACCAATTTCCTACTGCAATCAATTCAACCTGAGTTCTCTCAATTGTTCTTCAATCTGTAATCTTATCATCTCAAGTGTGTGAGCAAAATTTGTATTTCTGAATTACTTATTTGTTGAGTGATTTCCTTGGAATAGTAGGATCCTAGGGGAAATGGTTGCATTCTTACAAGTTGTAAGGGGGAGTAATCTGTGAGAAAGAGTTCTTACTGAGTGATCACTTGTAAAGGCATTCAAGAGCCTGATTTAATCTTGAAGAGTTAGTGGAACCCAACTGAAAGTTGGGGAACTAGACATAGGCTAAGAGTTTGGGCTGAACCAATATAAATCTTGTCTCATTCAGTTTAAATTTTAAATAGCACAATTCACCCCCTCCCCTCTTGTGCATTTCTACCACTTACAAGAAGAACCATTGCCTATAGCAGTACTAGATCTATTTCTTCGACGTTCGTGAAATGTCCTCTCAATCTCAAGATCAAGTGCAACTAGTTTTTTCAAAGAAAATCTAGTCTTGCAAAAATATGAAAAAAAAACTACATAAGAAATCACCTAAAAACTCAACCCTAAAGGAAAACCATTGCTCCTCGGCAACGACTCCAAAATTGTTGTCCTTACTTTCATTGCTAAAGTAATCAATTAAAACTAGGTCCAACTACAAATGTATTATAACGGCAACCTTCCCAATGAGCAATTTATGGGTTTTTTTCTATGACTAAATTTAGGTGAAAAATGCAATAAAATGATGGACCTAAACTAAAATGCAAAATCTCACTGCTAAAAATGAAACTAACCTATATAAGCAAAGGTAATTTGGGGGGGGGGGTTTATGATGAAAAATTAAAATCCTACATGAATGAACTAATTAATAATTAACAAAGAAAATGAACTTTGATTCAATTACGGTGAATAGGAAAAATTTAGGGATCACATGGAGTTAACTTTCTTAGCCTAAATAAATTAATTTTACTAAAGGGAGATATACAATATGGGAATTAATACATCTAATTAACTATATGTATGACATGGGAAACCCTCACACAACATCTCTTATTCCACTAGAGAACTCATAATGGACTAAACATTGGTTAATTAAATCTATTAAAACCAATACAATTTAACTCAAGTAATTGTGAAAATTATATTTTGGATTATCTAATTTAACAATCGAATAATCTACCATTATATTAAACAATCAAATGATAAAAACCCAAATTTGCAATAGAATCCACTCCAACAATTAAATTAATAATAAAAACTCAATTATAAATTTAACTGCAATGCAAGGGTTTTTAAATATAAAATCCAACAATTAATAAAGCACAAATAGGATCTAATTATTAGTTCAATCCAGAAAATAAATAAGTCTTTAATATATAACTAGATTAATCTCAAAAATTAAATCCCAAAATTATTTAAAACTAAAGAATTCTCTAAGTGTCTGATTAAAAAGGATAAAGGACAAATACTCCCCAATAGTCTTCAAGTGCCAACCCTAGGCTCTAGCTTCCTCCATGCTCCTCCTAAATTGCTTCCCAATTGGCTTAAGCTCCCGTCACAACGTCCTTTCTTGCGAATTTTGTTGTTGAAGCCATGGACATGTTGATCAATTGATTAGATGAATGATGAATTTGGCGATATGGGTGACACGTGATGGAAAGATATTATGGAATGGGATGGAGAGCAATTTGATGATGTGGGTGGCATGACTATGGGTAGATGGGTTTGAGAGAAGTGATGGTTCTTTGATAAATGTAAGGCCGCTGCACACCAAAAGAAATCCGCGTAGGAGCTTGCTTGTGTGATGATAAGTGCTTGCGGCGAGTGTGTCTTTGTGTGATTCAAAGCGTGGTCCCTCTTGTAACATTGACTTCCTAAATACATTTTTTAAATACACATAATCACTTAAATCATACTATAAACACTAACTATGTTAGGAAAAGGAATCAACTTAATAAAATAGCTAACATAGTTAGAAAAAGAATTTCCATAATGGTTATCATTAAAAACGATTACTTCGGTCTAACTATAATAGAAAAGAACCTTCTAAAATAATAATAAAACCTATCATAGTTAGAAAAGAGTTTAGTCTTATAAAAAGGTAATCCATGCTAGGAAAGAATTTCAAGAATAGCAGGACCCTAACATGGATAACAAATTCTTTTATGTAACATTTACTATCTAATATCCTTTCAAATCTCTCATAGCCAATTCGAATCATTTGTTAAATGCTAACTATGTTAGGGAAAAGGGAATAACATATAAAATAACTAACATGTTAGAAAAGGGTTTTCCAAAATATCTCTACATATTATAGATTCAACAGTCTAGCCATGATAGGAAAAAGAAGGTTCACATCGCAATTAATACCTATGATGGGTAGAAAAGGAGTTGACTTAATCCAGAAAATACCCATGTTAGAAAAGAGTTTTCCTAAAATTATAAAACTAACATGAATATTTAAAATCACCAATGTTCACGTACAATTATCCATGTTAGATAAGAATTCACCTAACATGGATATTTATAATAACCTGGATACAACACAATAAGAATAATTTAGACGAATTCACTTATACCATGATAGAAAAGGAACACCCTATCATGGTAATTAAAAGATTCCACCATCATATTTTTAAACATCTAGTCTATTACATTATCCAAAACTATCAACTTTCCCTAAATTCACATGATATCATTTATAAACACCATTATCTACAAATATAACCAAAATTATATTTATAATATTTCCAACAATAACCAAACAGTATAAGTTTGCCGAAAATCGGAGCGGTGCCAAAAGAATAACAACCACTAAAACATTTCAAAATAACGTATCACAAAGGAATGACAATTCAAATTCAAAAACAACAGTGTTAAATCAAGAGGAAGCATAAAATAATGCATGAGACTACAGTGGCAATACAATCATGTCATGAAGCCCAGGATAACCCACTATATCAGTGAGAAGTTCTTGGATTCTTCCCTTGACCACCTAATCTGTTCCTAGAACCTGCAAAAGTGAGATAAATGGGGGAAGCCTAGGATAACCCACTATATCAGTGAGAAGTTCCTGGATTCTTCCCTTGACCACCTAATCCGCTCTTAGGACTTGCAAAAGTGAGATAAATGGGGGTAGCCCCAAACGCAACCACTAACTACTCATCTAGGTGTGATGTGTACTAGCAAGGTGTCCAGTGGAATACATACATATATATATAAGTTCAGAAAGCATGCTCAGGTATTCACATATGATGTACGTCTTAGTCCCAAAATCCCTTTTCACAGTTTATAAGTGTAGAATAACCCATCCCAATTCATCTCCAAGGATAATATATATCATTGATAATTACAAACAACCCAAACGAATCTTACTAGAAGCGTTAGGAAAACATGTGGGACCAGTCGGGACCTTCCACCTACCCTTGATCACCATGGTACAGTTCACAAGGGACTTTCTACCCACCCTGAACCGCACCAAAGGTCAAAAGGATCTCCATCCTTTCTGAATCCGTGAGGGACGATCTCCTCTCTTATGTCTTTCTCTCCTTTATTTCTCATAATATATCAATTAGTCCCTGTGGCGCAATAAGGTACCTCATCACGTGATGGTGTAATTTCCAATTCACTGGTGTCACATACACAAACAATTTCTCACAAACAACACATAGATATGCAACACCCATAATCAGGCACCAGGCCTTCCAGTATTTCAAGGATATATATGTGTGTGTGTGTGTGTGTGTGTGTGTGTATGAAATAGTTTCCAAATCACATATATTTCAGTTCCAAATATTTCATATCACAAATTTATGCCGTTTCAAAATAATACTCCACAGGACATTGTATTATGAAAATAATAATATTTCAAGATCTCATTTCCATATCTCATCAATCATAAATTGATAATCGTATCTCAGCTATGATTCAAAACCTCATTTCCCTATAACATCATAATTATCAAATAATAATATTTCAGCCTACTTACTAACACTACACACACATACACATAAACAAGCAGAAAGTACTTACCTGATAGCTAGCACCAATCTCACAATAGTGCAGCTCTCCCGTGCTAACTCAAAGCAATCAGGCACTACACAAACATACCTACAATCATAATTAATCATTTATGCAAACAATTTCGCACATAGAAAATTAAATCACTAACTATCCTTCCCTTTCTCTTTCTAAATTCAAATCCTAATATTAACCTTTCTTTCTCCTCCTTATATCCATCTGCACTTCTAATTGCCCTTACTTAAATTAACTCATACTTTTACCCTTTAATCTTCTTCCTTATATCCAAAATTCCTTTTTAATCCAACTATACAATTTCAAGCCTAAATATCCATTCTTATAATAACCATTCATTTAAAACTTTAACATGGTCCTCCCTAAATTATAATCAATCCCAATTGACCAATTCAAGCCTAGGTATTTCTCTCCAATAACCATTCATCTTAAACTTTACATTCAATTATCCCTTATAATTCATCAATAATGCCGATTTATAAAATTCAAGCCTAAACACAATTTTCCAAACATCCACCAATTATTTCTCAACCTCAAAAATCCATTCATTAATCCACAATTCATTTTCCAAACCTTAATATCTCAATACACTCAAGTTCAAGCCTAAAAATATCGTATTTCTCAAATCAAGGTCTACATCCAATCTCGCCCAATTAACCTCATCAATATTTTTACTGGGCATAAATTAACCCCCTTAAATCCCTTAATCGACTTCCAACAACCAGAATCAAAGAAACACATAAATAAAATCCCACTTACTCCAAACTTTAACCACCAATATTTTTCTTGGGTATAAATTCCAGTCCAACCAATCAATTAAATCTCCTCATATGACCTTAATAAACATCTAAAAATTATCAATTTAGCCATAAGCACCTTAGATCATCAAAAGCCCCAATTTCCTAAATATCCAAAAATCCAAAAATTCCCAATAATTAGGAAAACCTCCAACATTGAAAAATCTATTTAGGAAAACTCATAATCAAGGTCCAAGCTTCAGTTTATTAAGCTTAGGACTCCCAGAAATACCAACTTAGACAATGCCTAATTTTTCAACTATAACCAATCAAAAAACTAACGACATAAGAATGTAGGTAAGACTTAGGGATTCCAAAAATGTACTTAGTTGGCCGAAAAAACCATTGTTCTGGCGCCGGCGAGCTTCAATAGGTCCAACCAAAGGATTTTTGAATCTTTTCCTACGGCCACGGATTAGACCAGAAAATGGGAGGGGAATGTTCTAGGAGGTTGAGGAAGATGAATGGAGGTGGTGGGAGGTGATTTCTGGCGAGTTTTCACCAGAAATCGTCACCTCGTTACAAGGCCAAACAGCAACCTACGAGAAAGAGAAGAGAGAGAGAATGGTGTGGTGGGGGAAGAAGAAGAGAGGAGAGGGGAGGATGGTGCCGGACGGTGTGGCACCGGCTGGGTGGCAAATGGCGGAGGTAGCACGTGAGGAAGGAGAGAAAGAGAGAGTGTGAAAGAGAGGGAGAGAAATGAGAGGGAGTGAGATAGAGAGGTAAGTTGGGAAAGAGAAGAGAAGAAGAAAAGAAAAAGGGGTAAAGTTGCTGATTTTGTACTCTACTATAATGAAAATTGCTGCCAGCATAAAAAAATTTTGAGTAGCAGATGCGTTACTCATCCATTAAATTCATAACTTGATTAGTAACGCCGTTAATTAGCAATTAACGCTGTTAGAATTGGCTGACGTGGCATGTTTTTACCCTTGTAATGTGGCATAGACAGGTGCCATTTTTTTTTTATAACAACAGGCAAATAGGGCCTTTGGCCCCCAAACCCAGATTCCCCCAGGTATGTGACGCCTTTTTCTGAGTCCCTTCTCTTCTCAACTGGACCAGGTAACCCAATTATTTTTTTTATTTTTTTTTTGTATTAACAACAGATAGGGCCTTTATCCCCCAAACCTGTATTCCCCTTGATATCCAGTGCCTTTTCAACTGGACCAGGTAACCCAAGTTTATTTTTTTATTTTTTTGTATTAACAACAGATAGGGCCTTTAGCCCTCAAACCTATATTTCCCTTTATATCCAGCACCTTTTTTTGAGTCCCTGGCCTTCTCAACTAGACCAGGTAACTCAGGTTTATTTTTTTATTTTTTTTATAATAATAGACAAATAGGGCTTTTGGCCCCTAAACCCGGATTCCCCCTGGTATCTGGCACCTTTTTAGAGTCATTGGCTTTCTCAACTAGACCAGATAGCATATATAACCCCGCTTCGGATTAGTCGGCTACCCCGAGTTACCTGGTCCAAAAATAAAAAAATAAAAAAGCCCGGGTTGCCTGGTCCAGTTGAGAAGGTCAAGGACTCAAAAAAGGTGCCGGATATAGGGGAATCCGGTTTTAGGGGCCAAAGGCCCTATTTGCCTATTGTTACAAAAAAATAAAAAAACAAAAAATAATAAATAATAAATAATAAAAAATACCACATGTATATGCCAAATCACAAGGGCAAAAAAAAAAGCCACGTCAGCCAATTCTAACGGAAGTTTGGACAAATTAATTACTAATCAAGCTACGAATTTAATTGATGAGTATCGCATCTGCTACTCGAAATTCTTTTTTATGTTGGCAGCAATTTTCATAATAGTAGAGTACTAAATCAGTACATTTACCCAATAAAAAGATAGGAGAGAGAAAAGAGAAAAGAAAAGAAAAATAAAATGGGGAGGGCAATTATACTACAAGGCCTTAAAATCTCCAAATAAGATATTTATTTTGAGATACAAAATTCTTTTCACTTCAAACATTTTACCTACTAAACCCCTTGATTATTTTCTCCCATAATAACATCTTTTGAACTGAAGAATAATTTTTCCAAATTTAGTGTCCTTAAAATAAGGAAGAAACTAAGCTTTTAAAATCATCAAAAATAACTAAATAATTCCTCAAATATTCTCGTAATCCATAATCTCCCATAGATCAATTCCTAATTAGCCCACTAATCCTTAATTTAATTTCTAGGATGTTATGCAGCAAGTATCAGCTCTTTTACAAGTAAGATAGGAGAATCTAGGCATAGATTCGGGTCTAGTAAAATTATATTAGCCCATTAAAATTTAGCCACTAAATTTACCCTTAATTATTAAAACTCATTATGCACTATAGGATATTCCTATATTCTTTCATTGACCTGCAAGAATTAGATAAGATTGTGATCTTTTCGAATTTGGAAATATTTATTTAATCACAAAATATCCAAACAAAACTATCTATAATTTTTAAATCAAATACCTCAAAATTAATGCAGATTTATATTATTTCCTAATATTGGCTAATAATATAAATATATCCTAATAAATTCAAATTAGCCTCAAATAATCCCAAAAATAAAGGAATAAGGTGGGATAATATATATAAAATTATGGATTTATCACTCACTTCTTGGGCCTAAGAGAGGAGTCACAACACTTTCAGAATAGGAGAGAATTTTTAGGGCTTACATTTACTCCCCTAGCTCCAAGTGGTGGCGAGCTATTGGCATGGGGAGGTACACCCGCTCCCAACCATTGATATGGTTTCTTGTGGCTATTGATTACGCCTTCTCCTGTCTATGTCAGCGCCTTCTGTAAATTTCCCTCCACGCAACAGTTTCCAATGTCTTCACCATTTGAACACTCTTGCCATTCTAACTCTTACATTCAAGAACTCTGGGTATTTCGATTTCCTCCTACATTTTCTGGTAAGCTTCCTTTTGTATTTGTACACTGCATTATTACTTTCAATGTTATTTTCTTTGGAAAATGCTATCTGGGTTTCAACAATCTAAGGTTTTTTGTTTCCGGGTTCTGATCTTCGTATTTATAGGGGTTTCATGCTCTTGATAACTAATTGAACCTCTGGGTTGAAGGACTCATGGCCACTTCTTCTTCTCGTTCGACACTCTTGCTTCTCCCATAAATAAATCAAACTAACCTTCGAGGGGTTTCGTTCCAGTTCCTGCTGAACTGTTGGAGGTGACAAAGAGTGCTAAAATCATGGATCTCAAGAAACAAGATGAGCCTCCAATAATTTTTGAACAAAGTCTCACATATTTTCCTGAGTAGTATGGGATAGATAGGGGATTGCTAATCAACGTAGGCAAACCAGAAGAGCGCATGGATTGGGGTCGCGAGAATTGGACAACTCTATGCTCTGATTACTTCAAACACTTCCCCTATCTTAAGTTGCCTCCTCTCATCTTGAAAATTTGTCAGCATTTTGAACTAGCAACTTCGTAGCTCATGCCTGCTGTCTGTTGTATATACCTGTGTCTAGAAGTCCTATGTAAAGAGTTGAACATTCGCTTCTCTCTAGCTAAACTTCTCAAATGTTACAGCCTTGGGAAGAAAGCTCTTGGCTTTTACACCCTAACCCCTACCAGCGTGGATCATTTAGTTATCATCCCCAAGGATTCTGAGAGGGTGTATAAGAAGAGGTTTGTCTTTGTGCATAAGTCTGCTCTGGTGGCCTCCGAGATGACTATTCACACTTTGTGGAGTAATAGAGGTATATCATCTCTTTCTCTTGTCAATTTCTACTGCATTTACGAGAAGGTGTTCTCTTTTCTTACTTCCACTTTCTTGGATGCAGATCATATTAAACATGTTGAAGCTCTAAATCTGAGAGCAAAATCTAATGAGTACAAGCTTAGAACCCACTCTAATAATCTAGGATAGTGCTTCCCATAGTACCTCAACCTACTAGTCTTCACCCTCGGTTTATGGTTCGATCCCTATATCAAGAGAAGAGGACATATGTCTAGATCTTCAAGACCCGTAAGTTGCTTTGTTATTTCTTATTGGTTTATTATGGGTTTCTTGTTATTGATTTGACTTATTGCTTTCTGTGTTTAGTAGAATTGGATAAGAAAAGTAAGACTAAGCCCCTTCCTAGCATTTCATTCTCAGAGGTAGCTTCCGGAAAGAGAAAGAAACCTTCCCAATCAGAACTCGAGCAAGGAAAGTACATTCGTGGCTTCCAGGACCGATCAAGGGAAGAGGGTTCGTAGAGATTCTTCCTTTGAGAGGGCTTTAGTGCTTCCAGTCAGTGATAAAAAGGCCTCGGCTATAAAGCCCACCAAAACTCGAACCTAAGCACCAACTGTTGCCTCCCTAAGTGGCCCTCTCAAAAGAAAGACTATAAACATTAACCCATCCCCAGATTCCAAGACTAAAGACATTCTCGGAGGTAGGATTGCTCTTGCCGAACTGAGAGTTGGCCATAAACTGAGGGGCTTAGCATATGACCGTGATAACATTGTGATGACGTTTTTTAAGGAGGCTTTTGTCGTTGAGAACTTTGACTCTGTAAAGGCTGAGGCCACTAAGCTCCTGTTCTCTCATGATGAAATTTCTCTTCTGGCTTTAAGGGCTGAAGGTGCCCGGTAGGCTCTCATGAAGGAAACTAAGGGATAAGTTTCTCATTTCCATTCTATCTCGTTTCTTATTTATAGATGAAGGTTTCACTTTTGTCTCACTTGCAGGTTCATCAAATGGCTTTGTTTTCCAATAAGGAGGCCGAGAAGTTTTGAGAATAGTACGCTAAGCTGAGGATAGAGATAGCCAAGAAGGACATTCAGATTGAACTTCTGAGAAAAGGTGATGAGGACGCACGAGCAGTTATCGAAAGGATGAAGAGGGAGGAGATAGAGATAATGGTGGCAAGCAAGCCGTTATCTTGGTGAAGCAGGTTGAGGAGGAGGCCTAACATGCCAAGGACGTGGTTATAGACCTCAGGGAGGAAGTAAAGCTGAGAGATTTGGAGGTTGACAGCTTGAGATCCAAGATTCTGGCTCTTGAGGACACGATTGAGGAGATGCGGGAAAGGGACAAGGTGACGGCAAGCAAGTTTATACTTCCACCAAGATCGAGATGGCAGGGTGTTAAACAAAGCAAAGTCTGGCTCTTGGGATCTGGTAGGTTGGAAGAAGGAGTATGAAGATTACATCCTCTCAGACAGCGTAGATGCCAAGTGAAGGGATGAGGACGAGGTTACTTCTAGCTTAACATCCAGGAAAAATATGGCTCCTCAAGAGGATGCCCCCCAAGAAGGTGCCAGCGATAACAAGGACATCTTGGAAGATGATGCTGAGAAGAACACTCCCCCATAGTAGGACTATGTCTCAAACTTGTAGGGCTTTAACTTTATGTTATGTGACACATGTTAGGATTAGTGGGGCTAAGTTCCCCTTATTTAATGTTTTATGAATGTTGTATATCTGGGACTATGTTCCCGTAACTTGAATTAGCATTGTAATACCTATGGGATGTTTCGTTATTTCAACAATATAAAAGTAATGGGCTAGTTGGCCTTTTATGCATTTTAACACTTATACCTAAATTTGAGTAGTAATCTCAGAGTTTTGGAAAACATAATCATACCTCGTAAACAATTTGGGTGTCTGTGAGTAAGACTTTCGCTTGTAATGAGAGGTCCGATGAGGTTCTCACTCACATATGTAAGAACATATTTCATAATTACAATCTAAGTATTTCTGAGATTTGTAGGGACCTAAGGTATCTAAGATGTTTTGAATTTTTGTACTTACTAATAGGATTCTGAACATAATTATCTTATTTTCGATATCATCATCTTTTGTCTAACATCATTTGCACACACAACCTTTTGACAGTCCCGGGAATGTTCCTGCAATGTTAGCAAATACAAGACAATACGAAATACATAATCTCGATGGGGGTTATTAGTATCAGCAACCCTTGTCACAACAAAACTATATAACGTATAGCATAGGTTCTTTACGAGTTGGTGGCTTTGAGACTTTCGGCATACTCATCATGTACTACCCCATATAGTTAATCTCTTGTTTTTAAATCTGCGAAAGAAATTTTGAAATAGTAGTATCTTGGAACGAGGTGACTACTTACTAGATTGGGGTGCACTATGAGATTTACATTTTTGCGTAAGTGAGATCTTAGAGGGTTCTGTGTGTCCATCATTATGTGGACCTGAGATCTGAGAGTTGACTGAGAAGCCTCTTGTAATAGAGCTCTAATTCTAAGAGTGACCCGTGTAGTCTCACTTCCTGAGAATCGAAGTTCCTATGCTATGACAACAATACGGGGAATGCAAAGTTAGGGAAAATGGATATGATTAGTTATGGGTAATACCTCTTAAAATGTGTGACGTTCTAGCTCCTGGGAAGGGTCTTGCCCTTTGTGTCTTATGACTGGTACGCTCCCGGTCCTATGATCTTGGTAATGAGGTAAGTCCCCTGATAGGTTGGGCTGAGTTCCCCATCTTTGGACTCTTTGGTGTTTGGGAATCCCTTCCTAAGACTAACTCCCTGACTTTGAACTGCCTTTCCTTAACATGCTTATTGTATTGTTTGGCTAATTATTATTAGTATGTGGCCATCCGGATCAACAGTCCTGTAGGCTTATATAACCATCTCTCATACCCCTACGATTCTACACATTTCATGAAGTTATCTGTGACCATCAACAAAAAGTTCAAGCTCCCAGGAGCCTATGGTATTTTTCCTATGATGTCCATGCCCTATCGCATAAATGGCTATACGGGGAGCAATGGTGTGTAATAACTTTAAATGTTGGTGAGTGGTCACCGAGAACCTCCAGCATCTGTCACATCTCCTAATGAGATATGTCGCATCTTTCTTAAGAGTAGGCTGAAAGTGGTAGGAAATACACAAGAGGGAGGTGAATTATGTATCTTTAAAAATTTGGAAAAACTTTAAAACTAGATGCACAGAGTTTATACTGGTTCAATCCTAACTCTGACCTACATCCAGTTCTCCAACCTTAGTTGGGTTCCACTAGTGTATACCTTTCACCTCATCGACACGCGTCATGGATTTGGGTTAGAGGGGTCTATCAGTCTTAGGCATGCTCCATGGTGGAGTTAGCCTCTTATAATATACAACATTCCTTAGTGCAAGATTAGGACTAGCAATGATCACATCTCCTCGGGGCATGGTGTTGCATTTCATGCGATGGGCCTAAATGGACGAGCCTACTTCTTGGGCCTGAAAGAGGAGTCACGACGCTTTCAGAATATGAGGGAAATTTTGGGCCTTACAATAATAAAATATCTATGATATAATAAAGAAAATATATAAAATATCTAACAATGTGCACTCGTAAGTGAATCACCAACATCAACTCCTCACAAATCCTACTAAAAATGTATAATTGCTCCATCACTTGTGCTCACTATTCACTAGATATGTTTAACTTAGTAGTAGATGTACTAACTAAGCTTATTAAAGAAGCAATCCCTAAGTGCATGATTTTTTCCTATGATATAGTTCTTTTGGATGAATCAAGAAAGGATATTAACTCTAAACTAGAGATTTGGAGAAATGCTCTGGAGTTGAAGGGTTTTCGTCTAAGTAGAAGCAAGACAGAATATATGCATTGCAATCCCATAACAATCAAGTTAATGGTGATTTGGAGGTTAAACTTGGAGATCAAACCATCTTTCAAGTTATAAAGTTTAAATACTTTGAATCAATTATACAACATGATAGTGAGATTGATGGCAATATTAATGACGCAATATATCTAAATAATTACTGATATGGCACAATTCTTACTTTTCATTCAATTCCATTTATATATATATTAATATCTTATTGATGATGAAAGTTACCTTAAAGAAACCGTTTTATAAAATATTGAGCTCTCAAATTCTGAAGGCTTGCTTTTATTTGAGGCAAAGTTCTCTTAAAAACTAGTGCATGTTACACAATGGTTATTCATTTTCCATAGATTAGTTTTTGGGTGCGAGCACATTGTTGAGATGTAGAGTTTATTAACTATCTAAAAATAAAAATGTCTTATAATTTATTGGTTGATTTCTCTATTAAATTATTTGGCTTTTGGCTTGTGATTTTGTTCCGCAGATGTTGAACAGGTTTCAAGCTTTGTAGCAACATGTGTCAATGGATGTGTTTAGATTGATTTATAGACAATTACTAAAAATGAAATCCATTACAATGAAGACAATTAGATGTATTGCTAGCAACATGATTTGCAATGAATAAACAAATTACATTTTAATTTGGATTTGTAACATCCTAAGTTTTAAACCTAGGGAGTAATGATAATTAATGATGATTATGAGATTTGTGGTGATTCTGAGGTATATTATGTTAGAAATCTTAAGTTTTGATGAAGACTGACCCTTAGAAAACATAAGTGAAAGTTACCTCTGAATTAATCGTGTAAAATCTGCCAGGTAACAGAATAAAGATCCATCACTAATGAAAAATGATAACTTAGCAAGATCAATAAAGAATGAATATCTCTATCGCTAAGTGAATCTCAATAGCTAATAGACAGAGCCATAGCAAGTGAAGACTTAGAAATAACCAAGTTGATATATATCGCTAAGTCATTCACTATCGATAAAGAAAGAATCCATCGCTAGAAGCTCATTGATGACTTAGCTAGCAGAAAAATAAACCAAGTCCTTAAGCAAAAGAAATCAGCTAGCGATAATAGGATAAGCTATCGATAACAAAAGGGCTTCAGATAATAATCATTCAGATAGCTAACGCCTCAGAGCAAATGAGTCAAATGAACTAACATGATTCTAGCGCTAACATGATTGTCTATCGATAATAGGATAACTGGAAATATCTCTGAATGCTTAGATAATTGTATCCTTAAAGATAATAGCGATAATGGATTGGCAATCGATAGAAAAATCTATGCTGATATAATGCTTTCTGATCCAAGAAAATATGCTATCGATAATACATCTTCTTATCAATATGAAAAGCTCTGATATACCTTATATTGTCTTTATCTCATTAAGCTAATGGATTAAGCTTGCGATAGCATCTTCTGTGCAATATATGATTATTTGGTTAGCTAACAGCTTAAGTACAGAATACACTCTATGAGATTAGCGATAGGAGATCAAGCTAGCGCTAATGAAAAAGCTGCCAGAAAGTACTACTTGTACGGATGCTCAGAACGCTGAGTCTGTCTCTCTCTTAGCTCACCCTATGCAAGAAGTAGTTGAAGCTAGAGCAGAGAGTTAAGCCTAATGAAGAAGCTGCATTAAATGCCAACGGCTAAGAGCTCACAACGACTAAATTCAAACGGCTTCTTGAAGATTGAATGTTAGGGCAAAATCTGAGAAGATATAAATACAGAACTTAAGCATTTATTGAGTAAGAGAAGAAAAACGAGAATATCTTACAAACTCATTCATTGCTCTGTATTTATTGTATTAGAAGATTTTATCTGTACTTAAGTGTTTATCAAAATCCGTTCATTGAGTGAACATATTTATTGAAATCCTCTATTGTTTGAGGTTGTTCTGAAAGCTTGGTGCTTTAGAACAGGGATATTGCCTTACAGGTAGTAAGGGGGATTGTTTAGAGAGATTCTAAAACTCTGTAAAGGTTGATAGGTGAACCTGTGCTCGTAAAACCTGTGGTTAGTGGAACCCAACAGAGTGTTGGAGAACTGGACGTAGGCAGTGTTGGCCGAACCAGTATAAATTCTGTGTTGCTTCTAATTATCCTTAGATTTTTAAATAGCACAATTCACCCCCCCCTCTTGTACGATTGCCACTTTCATATTAAGGGATTACATTGTAGGGAATCTAGAAAATAAGGAATGATGGATTGTTGATGGTTGTGAATTATGGACTTTGTCGAGGATTAAGGATTATTGTGATAATCGATAGTTGTGTTAAATAGTGGATTTATTGATAATTGTGATGGAAAGATTTTTATTTCGGATGTAAAATTATATTTAATGAATTGATTATGTGTAAAATTGTTGATCCAATAGTGTGAGTGAAAGGGAGAAGGAAAGTAGAACAGATGAATTTTCATGGTGAGGGGGTCATCTCTGCCTTCCTTACAATGGTGAGCAATTTTCCTCACCATGGCAAGCCAGGCAGAGGACTGCTTATGGCTCTTTGTGTCCCTCACTGTGATGAGCATACTTGCTCGCCGTAGTGAGCGAACAAGTGAAGCTATGCATTTCAGCCTCGCTCGCTATAGCGAGCACTGAGATTTTTAAAACCAAAAAGTTAGGATTTCTGGTTCATTCTTGTAAGAGAGAGGGAGAGGTTAACAGATGGAGGTCTGGGCTCTGCTATGGCATGGATTTTTAGAGGGATTTCAAGATCTTTCAAGCTCAAATCATTAGGTAACTTCATTCCCTCCTATTTCTCCATCTCTTGCATTTGTTCAAACTTTCATGGAGAAAAATTTTGGGATTTTGGGGATTTCAAATCTACCATGTTTTTCTTGGTTCTCCTAGCTTCTAATAATCAATTTTTGAATCACTCTAAACTATCCTATTGGTTTACTTCGATGGAAAATTATTTGGAATGCATTTTTGCTTTTCAAAGTTTGGGAACTTTAGGGTTTAGGGAAATTTTGAAAATCCAAGAACATCTTTAAGTTTTGGTGTTTCCATTTGAACTAAATAAGTTAACAAATGATTTAAAATGGGTTGACTTATTGGGTGATAGCTTGGATCAATTTTTTACTCTTTAAAGTTTTGAAAAGTTAGGGTTTAAGTGATATTTTGAGTTCTATGTTGTTATTATACAAATTTATAATTTCATAGAGTTAGATGATACTAATAAATGATTTCATAAACTCAAGTGTGCTCAAAGCAGGATCCAATGACGAAGCAGACAATAGAGGGCCTGACTCTAGGTGAGCATCAATACTCCCTCGATGGCATTTAGTATAGACTTGTGTAATAGGGGGTCGAGGTGGATGAACAGGTGTTTGAACTGGAGTTGAATGGATGACTTGATAAACCAAAAGGTTGCCTTCCTCATCCAAGGAGGACTGGAAAGAATATGCAAGCGAAGGAGAGAGAAAAGAAGTGGATTCATGAAAAATAACATCTGCAGATACCAGATAGAGGTTAAGATCAGGGGAAAAACATCGATATCCCTTCTGAAGATGAGAGTATCCAAGGAAAACACATTTAAGAGACTTTAGGTCTAGTTTGGTAACATGATGTCGAACATCCCGAACAAAACAAACACACCCAAAGATTCGAGGATCAATAGGAAACACAGCATTTGACAAGAACAAAGTCATATAAGGGATTTTACCACCAAGAATGGAAGAGGGCATGCGGTTGATGAGGAAACAAGTAGTGGGCACTACATCAGCCCAAAATGGCTTAGGAACTTTCATTTGAAACATAAGTGCTCGGTCAACCTCAAGTAAGTGTCGATTTTTTGGTTCAACAACATCACTCTCACTACTACAAAAAAAACCCTTTTAACGTTGCAAATTAATGTCCGTTAATTATAAAAATGACATTGAAAAAAATGCGGTGTCAATTTTGTAATTAATTGAAAAATGAGAAAGAAACAACGTCCCTAATTAAAATAATTAGGGACGTCCTAAGTAACAACATCATTTAAAATAAGTGATGTAGTTTATGGATACCACGTGACTCGTTTTTAATAGGAGACGTGGTTTATCAAGTAACAACATTCTTGACTTGGTTATGTTTGTATTTGGCGAATCAGGTACTAAACATTAACTAGTTTCAGAAGCAACCAAACAGCAATGACGGGGTAATTTTTGTCTTTTGCTCTCCTGATGATTTACTTTCTGTTCTCCTTCTGATTGCCACTCCACTGGTTAGGGTTTAAAACTATATTTATCTCTGTTTCCTAAACTTATTTTTCCAAATTTAGGGATGGGTTTTGTTTGAAATATATCGTAGCATCCAAGCATTTTGTCTAGTTGCCCATTTTATCTGGGTGACTGCATCTTATTGTACTCAACTCTATTTTAACTTTCTGCAATGTAATCCATATCTGCTAACTTGGTATAAATATTACAGCTTCAGATGCAAACAATATAGAAGAGTTGTGAGGTTTCTTTGAGGTTTCATGTTTGATTTCAAGTTCTTTCACCACAACAAGCTGATTTTCTTATTTGGTCTTCCTCTCATGTACTCTCCGTTTTTTGATTTTTCGATTGATTGACTGTGACTGTGACGTGCTTTGACGTGCTCTTCCATTAAGTGGTGAGACCTGCTGGCTGTATTGCAGTGAAATTAGTAATATTAATAAAAGAAAACATTGAAGGTTTGAATCTAAGTTTGCTAAATATTAAAAAATGGATTTTCTGTCATGTATTTCAGGTTCTTTTTGAGGAAAACCAGCAGGATATTGTGAAATTTTGCTAGGATGAAGGTTTGATTCTCTTAGGTAATGAGGTACGTTGGAGTTTTTTTTTAATACTCTTCTACAAAATGCACGACACCATAATCGAAACCTCCATCATTTTGCAGGTCCAACAAGAGAACATTTATGTTCCTGAGAAAAAAATTTATTCTTTCAAGAAGGTATCTCGGTCTATGGGCTATGGCAAGGATGATATATTCTTGGTATCATTCCAATTAGTTTCCAAGTTGGTGAAAAAGATCTTTCATCACAACAAAATGAAAAAAATACAATGATGGCAATAAGATCCATCATTGTGCATTTAGTTGTTTTGGTTTTAATTGAAGGATTTTGTGGTCTTTGGATTTCTAAGCGTCCTTATATTCTTTAATCTTTTATTGGGATGAATGTGCACTAATTTTATGGTATCTTGTTTTCCTTATTTATATGAAAATTTTGTGTAAAGGAAGACTAAATAGATTAAATGTGTTTAGTACAGCTTGAAGTACAAAATACAGGTAGGCATGTTCTATTTACTTTGAATTTTTCATTTATCATGGATGATTTGCATATGCCCACCGTTAAATCTTAAAAAATGTTACCTTTGAACTCATTAGTTAACTTGTGTAATGTTTCTTTCATTTCTTTCATTTTATTTAATGTTAGGTTTAGTTTGTTTGGCTACTTAGAAAGTGTTGCCTTTGAATAGATGACTGTAACTTCTATAATTTTTCTTCAATTAGTCTGATTTAGTGTTGCTTTTAGTTTGTTAGGATGCTTTCTGATTGTATTGATGATCAAGGCTCTTTGTTTTGCCTGTTAACAGTTTGTGCTGACTTGGTTCGTGGTGCCAAGGACAAGAGGCTTAGGGTCAATGAACCTATGAGGATGACCACTAAAGTTCACCACTAGGAAATCTCCATATGGCGAAGGTTATCTTACTAAAAATTAGTGCTTAAATAACGTGTATAATGTGGTTTGGTTAATTGGTCTATTAGAAACTGCACTGCTATTGTTGGTATGGAGTTTGCAAATTTCATACAATCTTTTAAATTTGTGTTATCTTAATTGCTTTCATATGGCTTTGCTAAATTTAAAGAATTGGTGTCATATTATGGGGTAAATAGGTATAATGATATGCGTTATAGATAAAAGTGAAGAAGAAATAATGGACATGATTGACAGAGAGGCAGACGGCGGTGACAGTCTTGAGGGTTTTGTTCTGTACTGTAGGATTTCGGGGTGTACCTAGAATCCGGTAGACTCGTTTGGTACCCACACGAAATCGGAGCACCGATTTGGACTCCGAATACGTATACAACAGATTCACAAAGAAGGATAAAAGAGTCAGAGAGAAAAGGGAATATGTTACGGGAGTTTTCTTTTGTTCTCATGGTTACTCTGGAAAGACAGAAACTTCTCCCGTATATAAAGATATGAAAAGTCATATCTTTTCAATTCAAATTATTAAGGGAAAAATTACTCATTTTATCCCAAGTCTTTCCATAATTACATGTTAGCCCCAATTCTCATTGGGCATTACATATTAGCCCTAATTCTCATTGGGCTTGGGCCCTAACCCACCAAGGGTGGATTAGATATATTCCTACATCTCCCACTCACGCTTGGCGGGGTTTGATGTTAAGGGTCAAGTCTCTTTCTCTTCTATCCTTCTTTCATACTAAGTGCTCTGTCGTAGCCGCGTGGGCACGACATCTCCTTTTAGGTGTCTTGTACTAGCAATCCCTTTTACAGAGACCAGCACAAAACAACCTTGCAGTGCAACTCGATCATTTTGATATAGTGCCTCAGATATCCTAGATTTACGCAAATACACCTCTCTCATGGCCAATCTAATCCCTTTAGAGCCAAGATAAAGCTCAGATTGCCTTTCTCATATGCAGTGTCCACACTTATGAAATTAGCACACTAATATCATAATGGACCGGTCTCAGACACAGCATAATTGTGTGTATTTCAGGTAATCTTTCTTTCACCCAAATATCACTTTAATATGAATCAATCGCTTTCCTAACATAAAACCTTTAGATCGCATTTATCATGACCATAGGATATACACTAAGGTAGCAGACACTAAAACATATTTCCATGACATTGTCAAAGTCAAAGGACATCAAGAAGTATGAAACCTTTCTTGGACTCACACAGCAGTGAAACAGGGATCCATTCACTCGCTTCCAGTTTGCGGTAACTTTAGCACACGCGGTATGAATCGCATGCTACGGTGTTACTTTCTTTCTATAAGAGTGTACGTCGATTTAATTTTATCATTAACACAGTACAGACTTCAGTCTAGACACACACAGTATCTAAACCTAAAATCCTTCAACTCCTCTCGCATTGTATGACGTCAATTTTGAAGAATTTTGCTGTCTCGCTACAGGTATTACGGATGTGGGTATCCATAATTCGATCCATATGTGTGTAATCACGGATCTCATCTCGAGTTGCTGCACTTTTGAGTCGAGGCAACATATAGTTTGTGTTTCTTCTCTACCATATCAGTATGTTCACTGCTTTACTGGTGAACACATTGTCTCATCTTTGCACACTACTCCTAAGTGTCAAAGGCGGTTGCTCGTGTGAGAGGGCCGACCTTATCAACCTATACGACATACTAGACATTGTATACTATCACATACACATTTAAAGCCTTAATGAAGTATCCATGACTTCGTATCCTATGCTTGCCAAAGGACTTATCATGTTTCACACGTATATCCTTGGCCACAGGCTCAATTAGGGGACTTTACATAGGACCTTGTTGTTTAGTAACAACCTTATGTGCTACAACACATCTCACATATTTTATCTTTGTATTTTACTCATGCTATGATACTTAAGGTCTTTTATTTAGGCAATGGTCGTAGTGTTTTCACAATGCATTAACCTAGGTTTGAATTCTCATTTCAAATCCAAGATGTTCTTCTAGACATCATCAACCATATAGCCACATGTACTACCACAATAAGTACTTTTAAATGCGCATAACTATCATGCCCTTTAAAGTATCTTTTAGCATTTTTGTGGAGCCACCGAGTGTCTCTCACAATGGTTGGACTAGTACTGACTTACAAGTCTTACCACTAAAAATGAATATATGATATTTTACACACCACTGTGTACATCAAACTACCAACAACGTTTATATGGAAACCCTTTTCCATTTTGAGTTTAAAGTTGATTCAGTTTAGGGATATATATAATCAAGAACCAAACTCACTCTAGAAGTTACTTCAGTATCTATGGGATCACAATCGTTTACCTTGGACCGCTCAAGAATTTCCATAATATAACTCTCTTGTGACAGAGAATGGAGTCTGCTTGAGCTATATCTTTGGATCTCAACTCCAAAAATACACAATGATTTACCCATGTTCTTAATACCTTTTCCTTAATACGCACTATCAAAATCAAACTATTTTGGTCAATAGTATATCATCATCCGCTTAAAGGATAATATCACAGATTTCTTGGTTATGATTTCTTCAACCATAAGAAAATATATTAGGTTACCATTCATATGGAACCTTGATGATTGCTTCAGCCCATGAATTGACTTATGCAAAAATATATAATATGAGGTCATCACTTTATAAACCTCAAATATCTATTGTAGTGAAATCTAATAGCCAAAGCATATAGATTTCTTCATCCAAATCACAACTCAAAATGCAAGTTTCACATCCACTTGATGTAAACCTAAAACCAAACAGTCAGCTATTTCCAAAATAAGTATGATTTTAAGCACATAATATATGAGAAGGTATTCTCACATTATATACCCTTCTGTAACTGAAAGAGTCTTGTGTTGTTAATTGATCTAACCAACTTGTTCTTAATCTTGAGAATTCATTTGCCTACAAATGATCTCTTGTCATTGTGGTGGATCAACTAACTCTCAGACTTAATTCTTTCTCAAAGAATCTAGTCCTTTAATATTGCTTTCTTCCATTCCTTCTAAGAAGTTGGTAAGGCCTCTTATACAGAACACTTTTAGGTCTCTTTAATGACCTTTCACAAGCTCCTACTTACATGGGCAATTGAGGACTGTAGAGCTTGTTCCGTATTGCCTTGTCATTGTGTCTCATATAGAGATACAGAGAAACACAATGTGATGAGCTTCACCATTATTTGGAAAAACTCACCCATAATATATATGGTTCCTTTCAATTCTTTTCAGACACAAATCCATCTTCATTTTCACTTATGAAAATGTCACCATAATAAGCTCCCACTTACAACGACTATGAGATCGTGTAATTGACTTTTATGGCTACGGGGAACTCAAAAAAAAATTGATTTGCTCTTTGACCATAATTCATGTGGTTCGGAAAAACCACTTAGGAGGGCACATGGTTAAGTATAAAGTTTGTATCTCCCTTAAAGAGAAAATCATACTTGATCAATCAAATATGTGTATTAATCCACCAAAGGTGGACTAGATAACACTTTCACTCACTTTTGGTGGGTTAGCTTGAACCATTTCATACATAACCATGTTTAGCAACATTTCATTACGCCTCCTGACAACTCCATTTAGTGACAGAATGCAAAGGATTATTTAACTGAATAAATATCCCTTTTCTTCATGAAGCTCATTAAAACTGGTCAGGAACAACCTCTATTAGTGCGTAGAATTCTTAAATTCTGTATGCACTTTAATTTCAACTTTATTCACTTATCATCTAAAGTGCTTAAGCTTCAAACTTGTGTGAAATAAAGTAATGATAATTACATGAGTAATCATCAACTAATGCAATATAACCTCAGTGTCATTCCCTTACATTCATTGAACCATATAAAATCGGATGGAAGAATAGCAATATTTTCTCTATCTCAGTTCCCTTATAGAAAAAACTTTTCTTGTTGCTTTACCTACTAGACACTTCCCTATTGGGTGATGAACAAAGCATTCTTGAAAAATGCCACTTCAAATTATGTGTCCTTGTCTACCATGACATGTATTCAAGTCAACACTTGAATTAGAGTGGTAAAGCAGTCAAGCACATAAAGATTACCAACAATGTTGGAAAAACAAAGAAATGTCAAGGAAGATTGTATCACAAACAACTAACTTTGTCATGAAAGTCAAGATAGTTCATTGAGAACTCATGACCCTAGTGCATGAAACAATGAACTTGTAGGCTCTAATGCCTTTCACCTTAATCCTCACGAAATTACCAATTTAAAGCCTTATGCTTGAATTTGATAAATGACAACATTTAATAAAGGATCTTTGATCCTTATTCTTTTAGTCTATGGAGATTGAGTCTTTTCCTGCTCACTATTGACAGAAAAGAAAAAATCCATCTCAAAATGGTTTATCCTTTAGTAGGAACAACATTTGACCTTACTTAGGTCATTCCTCCTTAAAGAGTTTATTACTCCTGTGATGTCAGGGTAGTCCTCACATTCCCTTTTGTAGAACCTCTTGCCCTTGTCTCATTTGGGTTTAGAGTGTAGAGAACGTGCTACCTCTACAGTATGGTAGCCCAAATGGTTTGCATACTTCCTGACATCCATATTCAAGTGCCAAGTACTTTGATACATCATTGAAAAAGTAATAAAGTTTTCACTTTAGTTTAACCTGACTTTCATGTGCTCCCATCAGGAAAGGAGCGCCCTTATGAACAATTTGCACTCATTGTTCATTTGACAGTATACAATCAACTTCCTTCAATCTCCTTGTCTTGTTGGTTATCTAATATAGATGTTGTCTCATAAAAAAGGCGTTAAGCCTCAAGTTATATGTGTCAAATTTAATTGACAACCTTTTTCATCTTGTGTAATGGAAGTTTTGCAGAAAAAAAATTCTTTTGCACAATTCACATGGCTCTTTGTTGTTGGATTTCTATCATGCTTGCACTCTATAGGGTTATTTATGACACACTATTCCCTTTTCGAGCCATGTAGGTCTCATGTCCTCATATAAGCTTAGTCGAGATGACTTCTCAACTTTAACTACATCATGACTCTTGGTCAATGACATAACAACATCTTCTATTTATCATGTGAGACCTTTCAATATCAGATATCACATTTGTCCCCATTAAGTTTATAGTTGTGTTGTTGTTCTTGGCAGCCTTTCTTGGCTTAATTACTTCAAATCATCCCACTTACTTGGCTATTCACAATATGATTTGATCCAAGAACTTATTTGTAGCACATTGAAGTATACAATGTCATGCACTTGTATTATTCTTGACTAGAAAAATAATATTATTATTGGGTCTATGATCAGGAGAATACATTTAAACCTCCCATCACACAGATTCCAGTAATAATATTATCATCTATCAAAAATTTTATACAAGCACTTCTACAATATGCTCAATTATGTCTTTCAGAAAGCTTAGTTTCTGAAAGCTCCCACTTAAATAGAGCATTGTCATTAGCTCCCACTTAAATAGAGTATTTGACATTAGCTCACACTTAGATAAAGCATATGAAACTCTAAGAAAACTTATTTTCTAAGAGCTCCTACTTTGATAGAGCATATAACACTCTTAGAATACATATTTTCCAAGAGCTCCCACTCAGACGGAGCATTTTACATTTTGCTCCCACTCACAGAGTGTATTTGACATTTACTTCTTCATGTCTCTCTTACATTATTCTCATAATGTCTTATTAACTTCTTATTTAGGTGACTTAAGAGTTTTCTTAATTTCTACCATGTTCTTATGATTTTTGTGAAGTTAATTTCAGCCAAATATAACATCAAAAATGGAAGGTGAAGTCTCTCTACTTCCTAAAACCAAATTTGATAGGTTCACAGTAACCGTTATTCAGCAAGGCTTTAGGAATCTCATATTCCTAAGTGACATGATAGAAGTTGTGTCATGTTGTTTTGGTAATTTCTAAGAGGTTCTCTATTTTCTCAAAGAAATATTCCAAATGTCTTATGCAATTTATATATATGTTTTTTTACAGAAACATATAGTATTTGCTCTTAAGTCTTTTATTGGTTCAATCATTGTGGGTGGACTGGGCTAGGCTTAGGATTCTCTTTTCTCCAAGGTGGGCTTTCTAGTCATACTTGAGGTGTATTTTATTCCTGAATTTCACTATAATCTGGAGTTAAGATGTGGAAATTTCTCCATTTGAAATTTCTTCTTGCATTGATATGATATTATTTCTTTAATATCTGATCATCATTTCAACCTCCCTGAGGTTTATCCAGATCCCAATCCTAAACTTTAGGATTTTGGCTATTCAGGTTCTTCTTCTAGTGCATCATCAAAATTTTCTTCATGTTACACCTCTTGTTTCATTTCAAGTTCAAATGAACCTTACTTTGAATTATCTCTCTCTTGATCCTTTTAAGGATCTTCTTCTTTGAGGTTTTATTTTAGATTCTCATACTCTAATACAAAAATCCCTACTTCATACATCACTTAGAGACTCACATTTCTCTAAGTAATTTAGGTTTGGATCAACATTTAGAGGCAATAACCAATAACTTATTCCTTTTCTGATTTAGCATTATGTAAATCATATTTAGGATTAAATTTCTCTACTTAGGTGTCATCCAAAAGAGTGAAATTCTTTTGGTTTAGTGCTTTTAGAACTCTCTAAGTTCATATTTGCCTTAAATAAAAATTTTATGAATTATTATAAATATTTTAGGATTTTTAAACTAATAAAAATCACAAAAATGACACCAAATAAACCTCTATACAGATCCAAAAAAAGCCTTAAAAATAGACAAATAATATGTCTTAATGTAGGTCTTGAATTTAGGGATTTTTAGAAATGAATCGCGTCTCAATCGAAGCTAAAATGCCCCTTCAAATATCCCTAGAAGAATAGAGTTTTTTTTATTTAATTCACTTGGCCCAAAAATGTATAATGGTCCTTTTTTTTATTCCTGGGTTCAGCCACTAAAAACTGAATTCGGTTTGGGTCAAAATGCCCAAACCAGCCCACAGCCCATAACCATCTCCTTTAATGAAACACACCGTTTCATTAATTCATCCTTTTTTTTAAAATGTTGGACTTTTGGGCCCTGTCATTTAAGTCCAATTTCTATTATATATATGGACTTTGGGCCCAGCAACCCAGGTCTAATTGAATAAAAAACATTTTTTCGAACCTAAACTGGCAGCCTAAGTGAACCCTTTTTTTTTAAATTTAGTTTGGGTCAAATACCCAAACCAAATCAGCCCAACACGGAAATGCAACCCAATAACTAATTATTGAAATTGTGAACAGATGCCCACGTGAAATTTTTTTTTAATGATGAAATGATGTCAGCATGACGTCATGTCATCTTCTTATTCCAGCCGGGTCAACCCTGACCCTGCCGAACGGACTGGTCGGGTTCGACGGACCTGACTTTTCTCCACCCTATACCTTTACCGTCCGGTGTCCGTTTTTTGCGTTCTAGTAGTCAATTTTCATCTTTTTTTCGTGTTCTACACAATGGGATAATTTTCATGGCCTAAATATTTCTATTTTCACTGACCCAATCCCGTTTTCGAAACTATTCGGTTTCGGTGTTTTTTTTCCTTTTAAATATGGCCGGGTTCTAGTTCCTACATCCTCATCTTATTTCTCAAACATATGTAGATATAGGCCACAAATCCATAACACAAAGTATCCATCAAGGGGAAAAAAATAATCACCGAAACTGAAACAATTTATTACTGGAAAATCAATTTAAACTAATATTCAAGATTTGCTGGATATTGGTTAAGCAAATCATCATCATCACACTAACAAACAAACTAAAAAAACTGTGAAGAAAAAAAAATTCCAGAACACATATACCGCACACCACACAAATTAAGGAATAAAAATATATATATATTCATAGTTGCACCAACGCACAACAGAAACATATAATCCAATTAGACTAAACTAAATAGGATTTGTAGAATATATTTCAGAATCAAATCATCATACTCACAACAAAAACATAATCCGCCAAAAACAAAAGACACACCATGAAGCAGAAAAAAAAAATTTCCAGAACCATAATCACTTAGCAGAAACATATGGCCTATAGATCAATTATCGCTCTGATACCACTGTAGGATTTCGGGCGTACCTAGAATCCAGTAGACTCGTTTGGTACCCACACAAAATCGGAGCACCGATTTGGACTCTGAATACGTATATAACAGATGCACAGAGAAGGATGGAAAAGTCAGAGAGAAAAGGGAATATGTTACGGGAGTTTTCTTTTGTTCTCATGGTTACTCTGGAAAGACACAAACTTTTCCCGTATATAAAGATATGAAAAGTCATATCTTTTCAATTCAAATTATTAAGGAAAAATTACTCATTTTATCCCAAGTCTTTCCATAATTACATACTAGCCCCAATTCTCATTGGACATTACATATTAGCCCTAATTCTCATTGAGCTTGGGCCCTAACCCACTAAGGGTGGATTAGATATATTCCTACATGTGTCATTCAATTGCTGGAGGAACTGGTTCAGGTTTATTTATTCTCTACCGTCTTTATCTATTTTTTCAATTCTTCATTCCCCCTTTTTCTCTTAACAAGGAGTTTTGTTGGTTTTCTTGCCTCGTTGATTCCAACCCCAAGATGTCATTTTCTAATGACAGGATATACACCTTTAACAGTGGAACGCCAGGTGAGATCATTATGCTATGTTTGTATTTGATTTAATTCTTTTAACACTCACTTGTGGAGAGTTTTGTTGCATGATTGTAAAAAATAATAAGCTGGAATGACTCTATTAAAATTACTAACTAATCTCTTTTTATTGTGCCTTCAGCTGCTCCTTTTTTTCTTTACTTTTACTGGTGTGTGTTATTGTGTTTATATGTGTGTGCCTGCTGCAAGCCTACTAAGTTGTGATTCTTAATATTAGATATCTGGAGAAATATTTGAAATATTTGATGGCATCTTGGCAGGCTAATGTAATTAGAAAGACAACAGTGGTTGATGTTATGAGAAGACTTCTGCAGGTATTATGACTGCTTAAACATTTATCAATTTAAATGGCTTTTCATTCTGTTGATAATAATGATTCTGGTAGGCAAATAATATTATGGTATGATCTCTTCATATGCTCGTACAAAAGATGCCAGCCATATTATTCTTTTGAAAATCACTGTCATTTTTACTTACAACTGTTGTACTTTATATTGCATGTAATTGCATATGATACATTTATACTGCTTTCTAGCATAGAACCATATTTGTTGACTTATTTGGAGTTTTGTAGTTCTTCTCTGAAAACCCCCACAAGCAGGTTTAAGAATGTTTATGTATGATAGTTATTTCCAAACTTTTAATTTATTTTTCTTCCAATTCTTTTAATGTTTTCTGTCAACCTTACCTAATTTTATGCCACATGCACGGTTGATACATTTATATTTATTTTTCCTTTCTCAAGGAGACACTTTTTTGATGAGTTTGTTCTTGGTCATATCATTGGATGGTGGGAAAAAGTTATATTGATATGTAATCAACTCCTTCTGTGGGTTTTGTCCATTGGATTTGAGTTCATGTAGGGGGCATTTTTGGGATTGTGAGATACAAAAAAGTCCCTTTTTTTAAAAAAAAAAGTGGACTTTCAACATCACTAATTATAACTTATTATATAATTAGTGACGAAAAAACCACATCACTTATTATATAATTAGTGACGTTGTGACATGGTTTCAAGAAACAATGTCACTTATTATATATAACTAGATTTTTCTCTCACGTGCGATGCACAGAAGTTAAAAATAAAAATGAAATAAACTAAAGAATATAATTTTTTTGAGTAACTATTTTATGATTAAAAATGATACTTAAAAACAACAAAAGTTGATTACATATGGATATAAATAATCTAAATTATTGATTGCAATTTTTTGATAAAAGAGAAAATATGAATTATTTTTACAAGGCTTATTGCAAAATTGTGAATGATCAAAATACATATTTATATGTTCATTATATATTTGAAGACAATAAAATTTGATTTCATATGAATATAAATGATCTAAATCATTGATTGCCCTCATTTGAATCAAGGAGAAAATATGAATTAATTTTATATGGCTTAATTTCAAAATTGTGTGAGTTATTAAAATGTAGATTTAGATGTTCGTTTAATTTTAATCATAAATAAATGAGATGGGTAATTGTTTGAGTAAGTTTGACAATTGAAAATAAACTAATAATATTGATAATGCAATAATGATTTAAATAAAAAATAAATATGATTCAACAACTGATCGAGCATGGATTACATTGCAAAAGGAAAAAAAGTGATTTTTTTGCTTGAAAAAAGAAAAAGTGATAGTTTATATATTTGTTATACTTTCACATTTTTACAATTTTATTTTATGAATACTTTTTTACAAAAAATCTAATTTACAAAAGTACCCTAGGAAATTGCACCTATGATGTAAATGAGATATATATACATATGTATGGTTGTATGTGTGTATATATATTTATATGATTTGAAATTTGTAGATTTGGTAAAATAAGAAACTATAAATTATTTTTAAAATGCATGTTTTTATATTTGTGTGAGTTACCAAAATTAACATATTGATCTTCCTTTAATTTTATTCATACATTTTAGGGTTAAAGGTCATATTTGCCCCTGAAGTATGCACAATGAAAGTGGCAATCGCACAAGAGGGGGTGTATTGTGCTATTTAAAAATCTAAGGATAATTAGAAGCAACATAGAATTTATACTGGTTCGGCCAACACTGTCTACGTCCAATTCTCCAACACTCTGTTGGGTTCCACTAACTACAGGTTTTACGAGCACAGGTTTACCTGTCAACCTTTACAGAGTTTTAGAATCTCTCTAAACACTCCCCCTTACTACCTGTAAGGCAATATCCCTGTTCTAAAGCACCAAGCTTTCAGAACAACCTCAAACAATAGAGGATTTCAATAAATATGTTCACTCAATGAACTGATTTTGATAAACACTTAAGTACAGATAAAATCTTCTAATACAATAAATACAGAGCAATGAATGAGTTTGTAAGATATTCTCGTTTTTCGTCTCTTACTCAATAAATGCTTAAGTTCTGTATTTATATCTTCTCAGATTTTGCCCTAACATTCAATCTTCAAGAAGCCGTTTGAATTTAGTCGTTGTGAGCTCTTAGCCGTTGGCATTTAATGCAGCTTCTTCATCGGGCTTAACTCTCTACTCTAGCTTCAACTACTTCTTGCATAGGGTGAGCTAAGAGAGAGACAGACTCAGCGTTCTGAGCATCCGTACAAGTAGTACTTTCTGGCAGCTTTTTCATTAGCGCTAGCTTGATCTCCTATCGCTAATCTCATAGAGTGTATTCTGCACTTAAGCTGTTAGCTAACCAAATAATCATATATTGCACAGAAGATGCTATCGCAAGCTTAATCCATTAGCTCAATGAGATAAAGACAATATAAAGTATATCAGAGCTTTTCATATTGATAAGAAGATGTATTATCGATAGCATATTTTCTTGGATCAGAAAGCATTATATCAGCATAGATTTTTCTATCGATTGCCAATCCATTATCGCTATTATCTTTAAGGATACAATTATCTAAGCATTCAGAGATATTTCCAGGTATCCTATTATCGATAGACAAGCATGTTAGCGCTAGAATCATGTTAGTTCATTTGACTCATTTTGCTCTGAGGCGTTAGCTATCTGAATGATTATTATCTGAAGCCCTTTTGTTATCGATAGATTATCCTATTATCGCTAGCTGATTTCTTTTGCTTAAGGACTTGGTTTATTTTTCTGCTAGCTGAGTTATCAATGAGCTTCTAGCGATGGATTCTTTCTTTATCGACGATAGTGAATGACTTAGCGATATATATCAACTTGGTTATTTCTAAGTCTTCACTTGCTATGGCTCTGTCTATTAGCTATTGAGATTCACTTAGCGATAGAGATATTCATTCTTTATTGATCTTGCTAAGTTATCATTTTTCATTAGTGATGGATCTTTATTCTGTTACCTGGCAGATTTTACACGATTAATTCAGAGGTAACTTTCACTTATGTTTTCTAAGGGTCAGTCTTCATCAAAACTTAAGATTTCTAACATTCTCCCCCTTTTTGATGATGAAAAAACATAAATAAATATACACAAAAGCAAGTTCAGTACATAATCATTTATATCAGCATAAACATATTTCAAGGCTTGCATATCAGAATTTGAATAACAATAAATCTTGTAAAGAACATTTGATATGGGTATATTTAGAACATAGTACATCTTTGCAGAAAGAAACGCTTAAGACATAATCTATCTATTAATGCATGATGCAGATGAGGGAGGTGTCTGGAATTAGGCTTTTGACTCGATCTCCCTAATAATAGTCTTTGCTTGTACCATTTCTCCCCCTTTTTGTCATCATTTGTTGGAGAGAAATGTTTTAACCCACCAAATCCTGGACGAATTGTACCCCTGAACCAATACTAAAATCAGCAGAATAATCTTGGACAGGAGTCGCTTCGTCTTCCTCAAGAGGTTTGGTCTCCTCAGGTTCTCTGTAGAAGAACAAATCCACCAGAACTCTCGACCTGGCTAGGGTTTTTCCATGTGCGAGGAGGGCGATTTGAACTTTGAAGGATTTTTCTGAAAGGATTAAAACAGAGGAGACGCACTTTTGACGTTGGATACCAGATTTAATGATTTCTTTGGAGAATGACACAGCTTTCTGGGTTTTGGAACAATTGCCAGCGGATTGAGAAGAGGGTTTAGCGCTAGAGGTTTCCTTATCATTACTCATTTTTGGAATCTTGGCTCTACCCATTTCTGGGATTAGGGTTTTGAGAGAAGGGAGGCTCGAGATTTCTGAGAGATTTAAGGAGATGAAGAGACTCTCAGGGTGAATAATGAATGCAAAAATGCACATGACCTGCTTTTATAGAGTTCAGAAATTACCATAACTGATATAAGATTCACTGATGTTTCGCATTCTGAGACTCTTTAGTGATTTGCTATCACTAATATGAGCAGCTATTGCTAGCAGGCATGATCCCACGCTGAGCAAGTGACTTGAGCTTCACTTACTCCTTCCAAGTTCTATCTATCGATAACTGACTTTCCTATCGATAATTCTTAAGGCTAGCGATGGCAATCTTAGCTCAAACTTAGCTTTGTTCTGCAAATGATAGCGATAGTAAAACTCACTATCGATGGGTCAGTCCTGCAAAAACTTAAGATTTGGCACTCCGATGCATAAGTTAGCAATAATTCATATGAATAATCAAAAAGTAATAAATCAGGAATTATAAAGACAATCACAATTCATTTGGATTTACCATTCCGAGCTCTCTTCTGATATAGAAAAATTGATCAGGCTCAAGAGGCTTGGTAAATATATCAGCAAGTTGCAGATGAGTTGATATAAATTCCACCTTGACATCCTTCTTCTGAATATGATCTCTTAAGAAGTGATGTCTTACATCAATATGCTTGGTTCTGGAATGTTGAACTGGATTCTTGGCCAAGCTTATTGTGCTGGTGTTGTCACAGAGAATAGGTACTTCTGAGAAATCCAAACCCAGATCTCTTAGATGCTACCTAAGCCATAGGACTTGAGTACAACAACTTGCTGCTGCAATGTATTCTGCCTCTATGGATGAAAGAGAAACACAAGTTTGCTTCTTGCTCGCCCAAGTGATTAAACAGTTACCAAGAAATTGACATTGACCACTTGTGCTTTTTCTATCGGATTTATAACCTGCATGGTCAGAGTCAGAATACGCAAGAAGATACTCTTGAGTTCCTTTGGGATACCACAGCCCAAGCTCTTGAGTCCCTTGCAAATAACGCAAAATCCTTTTTACATTTGTTAAATGAGATTCTTTAGGATTTGCTTGATATCTAGCACATACCCCTACACTAAATTAGATGTAAGGTCTACTAGCAGTTAAATAAAGTAGAGAACCAATGATTCCTCTATAATGTGATTGATTTACTTCTTTGCCTGGAGCATCTGCATCTAACTTGGCAGAGGTACTCATGGGAGTGTCCCCTTCTTTGGATAGATCCATCCCATATTTTCTGAGAATTTCTTTACAAAATTTTGTTTGGGATATAAAGATGCCATCCTTCTTTTGCTTTATTTGCAGACCTAGGAAGAATGTTAATTCTCCCATCATGGACATTTCAAATTCTCCCTGCATTGTCTTAGCAAAATCTTTACAGAGGTTTTCATTAGTTGCTCCGAAAATAGTATCATCAACATAAATTTGTACTACAAGCATATGATTATTTTTATGCATGATGAATAATGTAGTATCTGATTTTCCTCTAGAAAATCCTTTGTCAAGAAGAAAAGTGCTAAGTCTTTCATACCAAGCTCTTGGTGCTTGTTTGAGACCATAAAGAGCCTTTTTAAGTCTGAAAACATGGTCAGGCTTAGACTTTTCTTCAAAACCAGGAGGCTGCTCGACATATACTTCTTCCTTAATATAGCCATTAAGAAAAGCACTCTTAACATCCATTTGATATAGTTTAAAATTTTTGACGGATGCAAAAGCTAGAAGAATCCTTATTGCTTCAAGTCTTGCAACTGGAGCAAAAGTTTCCTCATAATCAATGCCTTCTTCTTGGTTATATCCTTTGGCAACTAATCTGGCTTTGTTTTTCACAATTTGTCCAACTTCATCAAGTTTGTTTTTGAAAACCCATTTAGTACCGATAATAGGATGATTTATGGGCCTTGGTACTAAATCCCAAACTTGATTTCTTTTGAATTGATTAAGTTCTTCCTGTATTGCTATTATCCAGTCATATTCAGCAAGAGCTTCATCAATACAAGTTGGTTAAATTTGAGAAAGAAAGCAAGAAAATTCCATTTCATTTTGTAGTTGCCTTCTTGTCTTAACTCCTTTTGAAATTTCTCCAATAATCTGTTCAGGAGGATGATTTTTAAGATGTCTAATGGAAGATTGAGGCTCATTAGCTTCATCTAGATCATCTTTAACTTTATCCTGATCATTTTCAACATTGTTTTCAGGATTTACTATCGATGGCTGATGTGCTATCGATAGGGGCTGTTTTAAAAACTTTAAAAAAATTTCATCCTCATCAACAGATTGTTGTTTTTCTTGAGGAGTTTCATCAAATACTACATGTACAGATTCTTCAACAGATTGAGTTCTTTTATTATAAACTCTATATGCTCTACTTCTATTTGAATACCCAATGAATATGCCAATATCAGACTTAGGATCGAATTTACCTAAATTTACCTTTCCATTGTTGTGGATGTAGCATTTTGATCCAAAAATCCTCAGGTGACTGATATTAGGCTTCCTTCCTTTGTAGAGCTCATATGGAGTCTTTTCCATCCCCTTTCTGATGTAGGCTCTGTTAGAAATGTAGCAAGCTGTACTCATAGCATCTGCCCAAAACATTTGAGGCACTTGTTTCTCGTTCAGCATGCTTCTAGCCATTTCTGTGAGCACTCTGTTCTTTCTCTCTACAACACCATATTGTTGAGGAGTACGAGGGGCAGAGAAGTTGTGGTCAATTCCATTCTCATCACATAGCTCCATGAACTCATTATTTTCAAATTCTCCTCCGTGATCAGTCCTGATGGCAATAATCTTTGTGCTTTTCTCATTCTGCAATTTCTTAGCAAGCACACAAAAAGCATCAAAGTTCTCATGCTTAGAGGAAAGAAATATAGTCCAAGTAAATCTTGAGTAGTCATCCACAACTACAAGAGTATATAGACTTCCTCCTAGACTTTTCACTCTTACTGGCCCAACTAAATCCATATGAATTAGTTCCAACGGCCTACTAGTAGAGACTGTCTTCTTGATTTTAAAAGAAGACTTTGTTTGTTTACCTCTTTGACAGGATTCACAAATTAAATCATGCTTTGATTTAAAACTGGGGATTCCTATGACTAACTCCTTCTTATCTAATTTATCTAACTGAGAAAAGTTTACATGTGCTAATCTTTTATGCCATAACCAACAATTTTCATCATTTGAAATAAATCATTTTTCTTCAAGCTGTTGGCATAAATCTAGAGTGTATAAATTTCCATTTCTACTTCCTTTTATCTTATACTTCAGACTGGATTTGTTTATGTCTAAATCATTTTTATCAACTATAAGACATTCATTTGAATAAAAAATTACCCAGTTACCATGGTCTGCGCTTTGGCTAACACTCAGTAGGTTGTGGCAGAGACCATCCACTAGGTAGACATCCTTGACTGGACCTACTTCACCCACTCCAGTGATTTTTCCACTTTGGTTCCCACCAAAGCTAACTTTGGCTCCATCTTTTATCACCAGATTGTTGATTTTGTCTTTATCTCCAGTCATATGTCTTGAGCATCCACTGTCAATATACCATTTTCCTTTGCTGGATGCTTTCAGACACACCTGCACATACTAAACAGATTTAGGTACCCAAACTTTCTTGGATCCTTTAAGGTCAGACTTGTGCTTTAGGTGTGTAGGGGCCTTAGGCACATGAGTTCCTTTAGGAACCCATTTATACAAGCTATTAGCGCCATACTTTTTGTGAATACAAGTTGACTGTGTATGGCCTTTCTTATTACAATAATTGCAAAAGCTATATGGTGAAGAATTTTCAGAAGATTTTCTAAAGTATTTCATGTATGACTTCACCTTTGGCTCAACCCATCTTTTTGAAGACTTTTGTTTAGGCTCATAGCCAATACCAGTTCTATCTCTAAAAACTTTTTGATTGCTTAAAATCACATTTAAAGTTTCTGAGCCTTTTGTAAATTTTTCTAAGACATGTGAAAGCTTTTCCTTTTCCTTCAATAGTTTTTCACAATTTGAGCAATTTTCAGAAATTGAAGGAGTTGCTATCGATAGAGGCTCAGGTATTGATAGTTCTTTTCTGAGAGCTTGAGATAACTCCCTTTCTATCGATAGAGGAGAGGATTCTTTTTGAGAAAAGTTTTTCTGCAATTCTTTGTTTTCTCTTCTTAACCTGATTACTTCTTTAGCAAGTTTCATAAATTCTATGTGCATTTCATCATCTAAATTTTGAAGTTCAGAATAAGAAGGTTCAGAGTCAGATACCTCAGAATCACTTTGCTCTTCTCGAGCAACTAAGCAGAGGTTGGCACGTTCCTCACTATCGCTAGCTTCTTCATCAGAGCTATCACCCCAGATGGATGACACATAAGGCTTCTTGCATTCAAAACATACAGGAGTTTTGTCTTTCGGGGAATCTTTGAAGCTAGGGCCACTCCTCTGAAATCTTTCTCTTCTTCTGAAAAACTTTTTAAATTTTCTAGCCATAAGAGCTATGTCCTCCTCATCAAGCTCTTCTTCATCATCATCCATTTCATCTTTTTCTGAAGCAGCAAGTGCAAGTGACTTTTTCTTGGAATTTCCTTGTGCTTCCCTTTGAGCTATCAGGGTAGGCTCATACTCAGCAAGGCTGCCAAATAGGGCAGTGATGGATTTTTTTGATTCTCCTTGCATTTCTTGAATGGCTGTGACTTTCATGAGCCAGTCTCCCTTCAGAACTTTCAGAATTTTGTTGACCTGCTCTTTTCTGTAATTTTTCACCCCAGAGCAGTAAGATTATTAATGAGATGAGTAAATCTGATCTCCAGATCCCTTATCTTCTCATCCTCAGCCATTTCAAACTTGTGGAACTCTTCCACTAGCATTTCTACACGCCTATCTTTTACTCCAGAAGTCCCTTCATGAGCAATTTGCAGTGCTTCCCACATTTCTTTAGCAGAGTCAAGGTGACTCACTCTAAAGAACTCTGTTTGACTCAGAGCACTCTGGATCATGAGGACTGCTTTGCTATTTAACTCCAGATTAGCAATGTCCTCCTCTGTGTATTCATCCTCAGCCTTAGGAATGCCCATGGGATCTTTAGGAACAATATCTCCTTCTTCAATGATTTTCCAGAGCTTGTATCCGTTGGCTTTGATGTAGATCTTCATCTTTAGCTTCCAGAAGGTATAATGTTTCCCATCAAAGCCAGGAGGCTTATTAATGGAACTTCCTTCAGGGAGGATGTTTTCAAGCGATGCCATTTAGATCTTTGCTTCTCAGATTCGTTGGAATCTAAACAGAGAAGACCCGCTCTGATACCAAATGAAAGTGGCAATCGCACAAGAGGGGAGTGAATTGTGTTATTTAAAAATCTAAGGATAATTAGAAGTAACACAGAATTTATACTGGTTCGGCCAACACTGCCTACATCCAGTTCTCCAACACTCTGTTGGGTTCCACTAACCACAGGTTTTACGAGCACAGGTTCACCTGTCAACCTTTACAGAGTTTTAGAATCTCTCTAAACACTCCCCCTTACTACCTGTAAGGCAATATCCCTGTTCTAAAACACCAAGCTTTCAGAACAACCTCAAACAATAGAGGATTTCAATAAATATGTTCACTCAATGAACTGATTTTGATAAACACTTAAGTACAGATAAAATCTTCTAATACAATAAATACAGAGCAATGAATGAGTTTGTAAGATATTCTCGTTTTTCGTCTCTTACTCAATAAATGCTTAAGTTCTGTATTTATATCTTCTCAGATTTTGCCCTAACATTCAATCTTCAAGAAGCCGTTTGAATTTAGTCGTTGTTAGCTCTTAGCCGTTGGCATTTAATGCAGCTTCTTCATCGGGCTTAACTCTCTACTCTAGCTTCAACTACTTCTTGCATAGGGTGAGCTAAGAGAGAGACAGACTCAGCGTTCTGAGCATCCGTACAAGTAGTACTTTCTGGCAGCTTTTTCATTAGCACTAGCTTGATCTCCTATCGCTAATCTCATAGAGTGTATTCTGCACTTAAGCTGTTAGCTAACCAAATAATCATTTATTGCACAGAAGATGCTATCGCAAGCTTAATCCATTAGCTCAATGAGATAAAGACAATATAAAGTATATCAGAGCTTTTCATTTTGATAAGAAGATGTATTATCGATAGCATATTTTCTTGGATCAGAAAGCATTATATCAGCATAGATTTTTCTATCGATTGCCAATCCATTATCGCTATTATCTTTAAGGATACAATTATCTAAGCATTCAGAGATATTTCCAGGTATCCTATTATCGATAGACAAGCGTGTTAGCGCTAGAATCATGTTAGTTCATTTGACTCATTTTGCTCTGAGGCGTTAGCTATCTGAATGATTATTATCTGAAGCCCTTTTGTTATCGATAGATTATCCTATTATCTCTAGCTGATTTCTTTTGCTTAAGGACTTGGTTTATTTTTCTGCTAGCTGAGTTATCAATGAGCTTCTAGCGATGGATTCTTTCTTTATCGACGATAGTGAATGACTTAGCGATATATATCAACTTGGTTATTTCTAAGTCTTCACTTGCTATGGCTCTGTCTATTAGCTATTGAGATTCACTTAGCGATAGAGATATTCATTCTTTATTGATCTTGCTAAGTTATCATTTTTCATTAGTGATGGATCTTTATTCTGTTACCTGGCAGATTTTACATGATTAATTCAGAGGTAACTTTCACTTATGTTTTCTAAGGGTCAGTCTTCATCAAAACTTAAGATTTCTAACACACAATGTATCATATCTGCCCCTGAAGTTTTTTTGGGCCCAAATATGCCCTCGAAGTATGAAAATGGATCGTATTCGCCCTTCAGCCGTTAAAATATTAACGGTCAATGTCCACTGTTTAACGGTCAACATGAGCTTTTTAACGGCTGAAGGGCGAATACGATCCATTTTCATACTTCGAGGGCACATTTGGGCCCAAAAATACTTCAGGGGCAGATATGATACATCGTGCATACTTCAGGGGCAAATATGACCTTTAACCCTACATTTTATTCATAAATGTTTGTGATTGTTCAGCAAGATATGTAAGTATGAATTTTGAAAATAAACCATTCATATAAACAATAAAATAACGATTTAAATTGGAAGTAAATGTTAGAGGACAGCTTATAGGCAAGTTGGAATTTTGAAAATAAAACAACCAATATAAGATCAGTATCAAACGTGTGTATAATGCATTAATTATATGTGACATTTCCACCTATTTGATTTAAATTTAAAGAATGAACTAATATACCACTAATTTTGTTGTTGGAAGGTGATTTCAACAATTAGATGGACAATTGTTTGGGAGGACTTAAAAATTCTCAACATGGCATATTTTTCCTTCAATTGATTTTCTTTGGTATTGATTGCACCATATTTTTATACACTTTTCATTGATAAAATCATTGGATTATTGCATGTTCTAGGAGTAATTGTGCCTAATTAGGATAAATTCTGACTTTCATACACTTTGTTGGAGTTTATACTAATCAAGGGCAATTTGGTCATAATTAGCATAATTTATTGATTTACATATTCCCAAGAACATTTTGATGCTACCTTGAGTGTAATTTTGAGTGCAGGTCATAAAAGAAGTAGGCCGCACGGAAGAGCAAGTTACGAAGAAGAAAGCTGGCCAAAGCAAGAAATTGATCATAGCTTTTTCGAGCATCTGGCTGCAGCCAGAAGATCTTCTCGCTGCAGCCAGGAAGACAGAAGCTTGGGAGAAGATTTGCTCGCTGCAGCGAGAACGAGCTGACAGATACGCGATTTCAGCTGGTTTTTCGGGTTTTTAGGGTACCCATTGGTAGGATCCGACCCAAAACAACCTAGACCCGACTTCTAAACATAAAAATCGACCTAACACTCAATTCCCATAATCTTTTCCACCTCCATTCACTCCCAAACCCTAAAATCCTCTCATCCTTCTTACATCTCCATCTTCTTCATCTTCCATATTCTTCCACCCTCTTCTTCCATGGATTTTCGAATGGAGCTTCTTCTTGGGGTTCCTCTTGGAGTTTCTATGTTGGATTGAGGAGCTCTTCATCTCTTGAGGATGGGTTGATGGTGTCTCAAGCATGGGTTCTTCATTAGGGGAGTTTTTCTTTGTTCTAACATATGTATTTAGGGTTTCTTCTATGTTTATTTGAATTTCTCTTGGAGATGTTTGGATTTATGTATTGGAATGAGATTTTAGATATGTATGTGTATGAACTATATGTGTTTATTTTGGGCTTTGAACACTTGAGTTATGAATTCTTATCTACATTGTGGTTGCATGAAGTTAATTTCATTTTAGTGGTTGCTAGTGGGCTTAATTCATTGCTTCCATTCATAATTGTTGTGGTTGCACTTTTATGAGAGCCACAAGTGTTTTTGCTCAAAGTATTTCACACATCAAGTGGACCTTAACACTAATCCTAAGTAATGGCTATGAAAGTGGTTGCTAGATTAGTCATTAATTAGGGCTAGTGGACCCCTAGTGGTTGCTTGGGGATTATTTTATTAGACTTGATGAATTGAACCCCTAAATGATTTGAACCTATGTTTGTCACCTCACCTAGACTCAAGAGATCCATTACATCAACTTCACTTCACCCATCCAACCATTCCTCCTCATTAAGGAAAAGATAAAAAAATATTGTAGTTAGGCTCATTTTGCATATTTCATATTAAAACCCAACAAAACCCCTTTTTATACTTCATTTGCATGACATTTAGTTTCCTAGGTTAGTCATTAGGCTCTTTGAGAGACGATCCGGGATCGCACCACTATAGTGCAATCCTTGGTTAATAAACAATTTTGCATTTAACCCCCAAGGCGATTAGGAAAAGGTTAAATCAATGGCGCCGTTGCCGGGGAGTCATTTTTGACTCCCTAGGTTAGCTAAGTGTCAATTGAGACATTTAGAAGGGGTAGGAGCCTTTAGGTCATATTTGCATTATTTCACCATTTAGGTTAGCTTAGATGCATTGCATTTTGCATACTTTTTCTTCTTTTTAATTCTTGTTTTTAATTGCACATAGTTAATTGCTTGTGATTCTTTGGGACTAAATCATTGAATTCTCATGTCTTGGAATTACAAAAACTTTGGTTACAATCATGATCCACTTGGGGATTCTCATTCTTTTACAGGAAATACCACTCGGACGGAAGAGGCACCTTCTTCAAGCCTGGAAGAGTTTCGTAAAGAAAGAGATAAAATGATGGCCAATCTA
This sequence comes from Mimosa bimucronata, assembly GCA_037074515.1. NCBI lineage: Eukaryota > Viridiplantae > Streptophyta > Magnoliopsida > Fabales > Fabaceae > Mimosa > Mimosa bimucronata. Next base: position 27,888,752 of record CM073445.1, on the reverse strand, counting down.
AATTCTTTCTTCAAATCCTATGACACACAATGTAGGGACTTACCTTCATCCACAGTACATTCATACTTTGATGATCCTTACTCACCATATTTTCCTCCACACCATGAACCATACCTTTCACCATACCAATCCTCACCATATGAACCTCCACTTCCACCACATAAGCCATATCATGAATCTCCCCTCCAATTCGAGCCATCTTCTCCATTCCTACCTTGTCCACCCCTATCTCACCATTCCTACCAAACAACATACCAACCACCACCACGTGATCCCTCACCTTCACCCAAACCCATCACACCTAAACCAACTGGGCTTGACGCTTTCTTTGATTATCCTGACATGGATGATCGCACAAAGGAACTCAAGAGGATGTATGAGGTCCATAAGGCTCGTTCCATGGAGTTGTATAGAAAGAAGACCATAATTGGTCTCTCCAAGAAATTGGAAGATGAATTGGAAGAGCTAGGGGAGTACCTCAATGCATTCTACCTACATGTGCTTTGGAAAAGAACAGGAGGAGAAGAAGGAACCGTATGGCCTTATGACACTAATGATGAAGAGGAGCCGGGGACATTTAATGAAGCGCAACATCCCACATCTCTTGTGGAGAATACCCAACCTCCAGTGGTGACCTTTAATGACCTTACACAAGTTGAAGAAATGAAGCAAGCTACTCCACAACCTCAAGAGGAAATGCACTTCCCACTAGGTAATACTCCTATCCTTGAGGAGATTATTCCTTCTTTGGTTGATCCCTTGATTGAACAAGCTACAAATCATGAGAGTGAAGATGAGGTGGATGAGGAAATCATTTGTGAATTCCCTCATCGGTTTATTGACGAATATGCTCTACTTAGTGCTTCAAGTAGTAGTAGCTCAATTGAGAATGTTGCTTGCACTATCATGGATTCTTCTTGTGATAACCATGCTTCTCTCCTTAGTACTAGTTATGATGATGTTGTTGAATTTAATAAGGCTAAATCTTGTTCATGTGTGGAATATGAAATTTGTGTGCATTGCTATGATGTGAAGAAACCCTTACTTGTTGAATTTCGAAAGCATAGTTTTGACACAATGACCACTTTTACTATTGAACATGATGCATCTACTAGTGTTAGGAGTGCTGCAATTTGTAAGCATGTGATAATTGAGAATGAGAGTTACATTGTGCTTGAGAATGTAACATTGTTCCCATTGAGTTGCATGATGTTGAGAGTGCACATAGGAAGGATTTCCCAAACTTTGCATTTTGATATTTTTAACGATAGGGAATCCTTCCAACAAATACTTTATTGTGATCTTCCACCTGACATATCTAAAAATGAAAGTGTTTGTTATGCCACTCCCAACGTCCAATTTTCTTTTCCCCCTCTCTCCACTACCTCCTGTGTATGTGAATGCAATGATTCCGCTACACACACACTTGAGTGTTTTCAAAATAAATTTTCTTGTTTTACTCCTATTGATGGGAGTTTGATTGACTTCCTTGGTTGTCATACCTATTTAAAAAAATCGTTTCCTTGCCTAGAATTAGATACTGCTGTGTTTGTTGAATTCTTTTTGCAGGAAACGCAACACTTCACACCAAGGAAGGAACATGTGGGAGAAGTGGCCTACATAAAGACATGCATGTTTCTCATTCGAGATGAGAACTTCTCCTACAAGAGTTTGAAGCGTTTTAAACGCAAGGTTGTCCCTCTCCTCTCTTGTATTTTCATTGCCTTCAATTGTTGCATGCTCTTTTGAGATTATGATGAATGATAAGTGTGGGGGAGGGACTGCACCATTAGTAAAAGGTAGACTTAGTGTTAGTTGAGTCAATAAATCCCCATTGTGTTCTCCTGCTTACTGCACCTTACATTTTGATTTTGCATTGGGGACAATGCAAGATTTAAGTGTGGGGGAAGGGTTTGTGTGTTGTTTAGGTAGTCTTGCTTGATCCATTGATTTTATCATGTTATACCACATTAGAGGTAATTTTTTTTTAAAAAAACATTTTTGTCAAAATTTTCAAAACCAAGGTAGATTTTGCCTCTTAGTCTTGTATTGTGATGAAGGGTCGTATTCATTGCAATGGAGGACCTAGTTGCATTTTCTACCCATTCTAAAACTTGCTTTTTGAAAACCTAGTGTGGCAACAATTTTTGAAAACCATGGAGCAAGAATGAACCTTACCCTATGACCAATGAGCTTCATGAGCAATGGGAAGAATCCAAAGAATTATGCATTTTAGCTTTTCAATTTTCAAAGAGCCAGTGATGAGTTATTTTCAAGCATATGCATTGTGTTAATTGGCCTTGCAATTTGATATTTGATTGGCAATTGAGGTTAACCTTGTTGTGAGATTTTTGGGCCTATTTTCATTTCAAGAGTGTATACTTGCTTGATCATTCAATTCCTAGAACTTGTCTCTACTCTTTGTCAAAGTTGGAATTGCATTCATGCATGAAGATGATTTAGGCATTCATTTCATCACCCCATTTTCCCAAACACAAGCCTACAACATGATATTTTCCATTGTTCACCCACTTTGAGCCATTCCTTGGTTGTAATGCATTAATGTGAATTTTGTGAAGAAGCATTGAGTTTGAGCCACTTTTGTTTGTTGTTAATGCCATGTATGTGTTGAAAAGAAAAAGAAAATAGAAAAGTATGCATAAAAATAAAGAAAAAAATGAAAAAAAAAAAGAAGAAAAAGAAGGTTTGAAGAATAATTCATTTCTTGATGTGGCATCATTATTGTTGAAATCATGCTATCATATGCTATGTGCCCTAATAGAAACATTAAATTGCATTTCAACCTTTCCGTTCCATAACATGCAATCCATCTTGCCTTTTCCATCATTTCAACCCTACAAGTCCTTTTGATTCATGCTTGATTGTATGCATGGGTGGAGATGTAAGAGTAGTTACAAGCTTATGGCAAATTGTTGTTTGAGCAAGTTGAGTGTGAAAAACCCCACATAAGGTAAGGAGAGTGAAACACTATTATCTTGAGAGTCCTCTTTGCCATTGCTTCATCCGATTGCTTTGCCAATTCTCCCTTTGCATATTCTTGATCATGATTCATGCTAGCTTGAGATTATTGATTGGTTAAAACCATTCTTCTTTGCATTGTACCCTTTGTCCAGGAGTACAAAGGTTTAAGTGTGGGGGAAATGATTGCACCATATTTTTATACACTTTTCATTGATAAAATCATTGGATTATTGCATGTTCTAGGAGTAATTGTGGACTTTCATACACTTTGTTGGAGTTTATACTAATCAAGGGCAATTTGGTCATAATTAGCATAATTTATTGATTTACATATTCCCAAGAACATTTTGATGCTACCTTGAGTGTAATTTTGAGTGCAGGTCATAAAAGAAGTAGGCCGCACGGAAGAGCAAGTTACGAAGAAGAAAGCTGGCCAAAGCAAGAAATTGATCATAGCTTTTTCGAGCATCTGGCTGCAGCCAGAAGATCTTCTCGCTGCAGCCAGGAAGACAGAAGCTTGGGCTAACTTTCTGTCTAGCTCGCTGCAGCGAGAAGATTTGCTCGCTGCAGCGAGAACGAGCTGACAGATACGCGATTTCAGCTGGTTTTTCGGGTTTTTAGGGTACCCATTGGTAGGATCCGACCCAAAACAACCTAGACCCGACTTCTAAACATAAAAATCGACCTAACACTCAATTCCCATAATCTTTTCCACCTCCATTCACTCCCAAACCCTAAAATCCTCTCATCCTTCTTACATCTCCATCTTCTTCATCTTCCATATTCTTCCACCCTCTTCTTCCATGGATTTTCGAATGGAGCTTCTTCTTGGGGTTCCTCTTGGAGTTTCTATGTTGGATTGAGGAGCTCTTCATCTCTTGAGGATGGGTTGATGGTGTCTCAAGCATGGGTTCTTCATTAGGGGAGTTTTTCTTTGTTCTAACATATGTATTTAGGGTTTCTTCTATGTTTATTTGAATTTCTCTTGGAGATGTTTGGATTTATGTATTGGAATGAGATTTTAGATATGTATGTGTATGAACTATATGTGTTTATTTTGGGCTTTGAACACTTGAGTTATGAATTCTTATCTACATTGTGGTTGCATGAAGTTAATTTCATTTTAGTGGTTGCTAGTGGGCTTAATTCATTGCTTCCATTCATAATTGTTGTGGTTGCACTTTTATGAGAGCCACAAGTGTTTTTGCTCAAAGTATTTCACACATCAAGTGGACCTTAACACTAATCCTAAGTAATGGCTATGAAAGTGGTTGCTAGATTAGTCATTAATTAGGGCTAGTGGACCCCTAGTGGTTGCTTGGGGATTATTTTATTAGACTTGATGAATTGAACCCCTAAATGATTTGAACCTATGTTTGTCACCTCACCTAGACTCAAGAGATCCATTACATCAACTTCACTTCACCCATCCAACCATTCCTCCTCATTAAGGAAAAGATAAAAAAATATTGTAGTTAGGCTCATTTTGCATATTTCATATTAAAACCCAACAAAACCCCTTTTTATACTTCATTTGCATGACATTTAGTTTCCTAGGTTAGTCATTAGGCTCTTTGAGAGACGATCCGGGATCGCACCACTATAGTGCAATCCTTGGTTAATAAACAATTTTGCATTTAACCCCCAAGGCGATTAGGAAAAGGTTAAATCAGGTATGTTTGGAGCAAAGAGTAAGATACATATGACTATTTACTTTATGCATACAAACTAAAGTTAAAAGCCAAGTTGTTTCTAGTATATTAAAAAAAGTTAAGCACCAAGTTCTTCATGTGTGCAACAAAAAGATAGTCTTACGTATAAAAATAATCTTGAAAATAAATGTGCAATAAAACAAAAAAACAAAGAGTCTAGATTGAAGCTATAGCCAGCCATTTTACATAGTACACAATAAGGGAGAGGAAGAAGATGGCTGAACTTTGTGCCTCTATCATCTAAAGATGTTGCTAATTCAACTTTGGTCTATCTCTTTTCATCTCACCAAGATCATGTTCATCGTCTCTTCATTGGTTCATGAGCTCAATGGCAATCCTTTGAAGACAATGATGAATCTCTCCACCAATCACCTCATGTACGTGTTGGGTAAAAGAGATTATGGACAGTGTCCATAAGGGCTTCACCGGCCGATCCCCTTTCCTTCACTCTTTATGGTTTATTTAATTGAACTCAACTTGATAAAACTTAAAATATAACAAGTGAAAAGTATTCTGATGCGATGCACCTAATGTAACAAAAAATAATAAAGAACCATAACAAAAAATAATGTAAACATAACTATTAGGGAGAAATCAAAAAATGAGAGCAAGCAGTAAAGGAACAAAATAAGTTGAATGCTTATAGAAGAATTCCATTACTTCATATTGTCCCAGAAGAAAAGATAAATTAGGTCAACTAAAAACCACTGCAAAGCAAAACTTATAAACAAAACAATATGAATGATGGAAGGCTCTTCTTAGCCCTACACAATGAAATTGCACTATCAAATAAAATTTCCAAGATTGTGGAAACAGTTCCATTTATGAACAACGTTTTTATTCATTCTCAAAATTTTCTAATTGAATAATCATGGTTGCAAGCTTTATTATTATAAAGAATATATCATTAACTTGAAAATATCATTTATCTTGAAAACAAAAGAATTAAAAATGACAGAATAAGTATATAGATATCCATTTACAACCTTAAACATGCGAAAGAAGAATAAGGTATTCTCATGAGGTAGGACTGTGGTGCTTGCTTGAGAGTCCCTTTTTTTAGTGCTTCCTAGGGAGTCTAGGAACTTGGGTTTGAGAGAAATGATACAGAATCAAAGAGAGAGAATCACTGATATAAGAGAGTCCATGAATGATAAAATTCGAATTTTAAAGATGTTGAAAGTTGATAATGGTAAACTGAAAGTTTGAATTTGAAATTGAATAGGTGCAATTAATCTGGAATTTTCAATATGATATACTTTTCCTTAAATTAGATTCTTTCCTTAGGTAATATTACATTTTGTAAATAAAAAATATATGTATTGATTCTTGCCTAAAATATAGCAAAATATTTGAACGCAATAAGTAATTCCTAAACTCAAAACCGAATATTGGAGATTAAAAACAAATATATATATATATATTATTTGAATTTTTCATAAACAATAATAAATTAATAAGTATGTAAATGATCAAATATTCAAATAAATGTAGTTTTTTCTAGAGTTATGGCATATTATAAATTTAATATATATGTTTGGATTGTTGCCTAAACTAATGACTTATTTGAACACAGTTATCAATTCGTAAATTTCAAAAGCCAAATATTGTCGATTAAAAAAAATTTATATGGTGTATTTTTTAAAACAATAGTAAATTAAGATATATGTACATAAACAATAATAAATTAATAAGTATGTAAATGATCAAATATTCAAATAAATGTAGTTTTTTTCTAGAGTTATGGCATATTATAAATTTAATATATATGTTTGCATTGTTGCCTAAACTAATGACTTATTTGAACACAGTTATCAATTCGTAAATTTCAAAAGCCAAATATTGTCGATTAAAAAACAAAATTTATATGGTGTATTTTTTAAAACAATAGTAAATTAAGATATATGTACATAAACAATAATAAATTAATAATTATGTAAATGATCAAATATTCAAATAAATGTAGTTTTTTTCTAGAGTTATGGCATATTATAAATGAAATATATATGTTTGCATTGTTGCCTAAACTAATGACTTATTTGAACACAGTTATCAATTCATAATTTTCAAAAGCCAAATATTGTAGATTAAAAAAATTTATATGGTGTATTTTTTTAAAACAATAGTAAATTAAGATATATGTACATGAGAACTGATTTTCATCGGTGTAGCTTTTTTGCAACCAATTTATTTTTAACAATGAAAATGGAAATTCAAAAGAAAAACTTTCCAAATAGAAAAATACTTAATACCATGTTGTCTAATTTATTGACATATTTAAACACATTAATTATTTTGTAAATGTCATAAGAAAAATTAATAGTGTTGATTTTAAATCATATATATATATGTTTTAATTGTTGCCTAAAATAGTGACTTATTTGAAGATAATAATTAATTTGTATATCTAAAAATTCAAATATTGCAGATTAAAAATAAATACATATAGATAGATTTTTCTATAAACAATATTACACTAAGAGGTATGTAAGTGATAAAAAAGAGAATTAATATATAATACCTTCTTAAAAGTATATATATATATGTATTTAATCATTGCTCAATATTAAATAACTTCCATACATTTATGTATTTAAATATTTAATCATTGCTTTGCTCAATTTTAAATAACTTTCAAAATTAAAAAAGTACATTTCGATAAGTAGAAATATATGATGAGTAATGATTAATTATTGGTAATGAAATTTAAAATTAAGAATAAAACCTTCCATTATGACTTTGATTATGTGAACATGTGAACCAATAATTGAGTTAAGTGAAGATGATGTCATTAGATATGTGGACCAATGGGATTGTTGCTAGGAGCTTTCAAGAAATATATTGATTCAAACCATGTCACTAATTATATATAACAAAACGCAACCCCCCGTGGATTGCACGGATTGTATTGTTTATTCTATGTATTTCTATCTCATTGCATAGCTCGTGTTAATCCTTCTAAATTTTGCTTCTTATATTTTTGTTTTTATTTTTTATTTTAAGAAATTCAACAATTACTTGTATGTATACAACTGAAGATAATTAAATCATAGAGAATATTTTGTAAACTTAAATGTATTGTAATTATGTTATTTATGAAGTTATATATGGAATGAACGCTCGTTAAATGTTCATTTTTTTATCTCAAGACAATAGTCTACCATAGTTAACATTGTCTTCAACTTGTGACGTTTGTAGTAAGACAACAATAAAAATGTGTGCAAGTTGATTTATCTCCCTATCTGTGATTGCACATCAGTCAATTCTTCTACCATAGTTAACATTGTCTTCAACTTGGGACGTTTGTTCATGCTCAGTAAATATCGAAATTTTGGGTGATTCGAATCATACATCACTTTTGTTGTATTTTCATAATTCTTGAGTAATTTTACCTCTACAAAAGTGCAGCTCATTAGAATTAGAAATTGAATGTGTAAATTGTGTTTTTTAAATGGTAACCAAATTATAATAGATGAGATACCTTCAGCTTCAACAATCTTTGCAAATTCGATAAGAATCACGACTTTAGTTTTGTCTTCCAGCTTCTGATATTCTTGATAGGCAAACCATGCAGGAGAGCCTCTCAAGCAACATTGAATATAATAGTCATGACTATGTAATAAAGATATCATGATGTCAGCTTTACATACAACTGGTTTCATAAAAGTAAAAACTTCCTCTTAAGGATTTTTTGCAGGTTATATAGTGGTAAAAATTATTGAGCTGGAAATAACAAACCTTCCATCTGTCAAACCAAATTTTAGCTCCCATGTCTCATTTTGTCCATCTGCTACCAAGTCCAATGGTTGCACATCCTCCATTAATCCAACATCATCTAAAATATGAAGAATTATGACATTATTATTAATATTATAATGTTATGATATATATGACTCAAAATGGAACTTTGAATTGAAATATTTATACTGATTAGGTTGCGTTCAACCCTATGTCCAAGCCTGAGATACCACAAGATGAATATGTGAAATTCAGACAATGGGACTGGTACTGGAGAGAAACTAATTCTTGTGCAGAAAGTCGGGACCAAAAGCCATTGTGAATCCACTAGAAAACTGTTCAGGTTCATAGCGGCCCTCACAAAATGCAGGATATAAGAATTTCCCGCACGGAGTAGTGGCCAAAAATGATTCATGAGGAACATATCATTGGTGTCGCAAGAGAACACCTTCATTGTTCCCTATAATATTAACAAACATAAGAAACATCTTTTTAGAAACGTAAAAGTATGAAATTTTTAAAAAAAAATCTACTATAAGTAATAATCAATATATAATTTTATTGTAATGGAAGTCACCTCTTGATCACATATAATTGCATTGAGGGATGTAATGTGACCATCAAATTCTGGGTCAAACACCCAGAATAACCGAACAACATGAACACAAATATTGCAGTTGATTTCATCATCAGTGTTTATTACTGAAAGTTTAGTGATGATAGTTTGAACCATGTTCATGAATAGAAGGTAAAAGGAGTTTATTTGTATGTTGAAATAGTCGATGCCTCATGAATATATAGAAGAAAACACATGTTCATTGGCATGTGAATTGTGAATGTTGGATTAATGATTAAATATTATTAAATAGTTTAATTGAAAAGGCTAATTGATGCCGTCACATATATGAAGGAATGACTAAGGGCGTAGTAAATCTTAATTTTCTTATACCTTTTTTTTCAAATAATTTCCTTATACTTTTTAAAGATTATTTAAAATAGACTTTCAATTCAATATTAATATGGGGTGACTTTGTATTATTAAATAGTTCAATTGAAAAGGCTAATTGATGCCGTTACATATACGAAGGAATGACTAAAGGCATAGTAAATCTTAATTTTCTTATACCTTTTTTATCAAATAGTTTTCTTATACTTTTTAAAGATTATTTAAAATAGACTTTCAATTCAATATTAATATGGGGCGACTTTGTATTATTAAATAGTTCAATTGAAAAGGCTAATTGATGCCGTTACATATACATAGGAATGACTAAGGGCGTAGTAAATCTTAATTTTCTTATACCTTTTTTTGGATCAAATAATTTTATTATACTTTTTAAAGATTATTTAAAATAGACTTTCAATTCAATATTAATATGGGCTGACTTTGCCACATAATTTAAGCGCTTACGTCTCTTTGATGAATATTTAAACGCAATTGATTCATTGATTTAATTTTGTCATTTACTCATCATTAATTAAATATTTATGAAAAGCACATCAGTTGTGTTTTTTTCTTTAATTGAAATCAATTTTCCATTGATTGTATCAATATTTGTTCTTTATTTATCCTTTCATATAATTCTTTAGTATAATATAATGTATTAGTTTATAATTTGATCACTTAACAATCATTATGAAAAGAACATCAGTTTTGTATTAAGTGTATCAATATTATTAAATAGTTTAATTGAAAAGGCTATTTTAATATTAATATTGCTGCCGTTACATATACGAAGAAATAACTAAGGGCTTTATGTTAGAATTTTAAGTTTTGATGAAGACTGACCCATAGAAAACATAAGTGCAAGTTACCTTTGGAATAAAACAAGTAAAATCTAATAGGTGATCAACTATAACAGATGGAAACTTAGCAGAAATCTAAGAATAAATATCTCTATCGCTAAGTGTATCTCCATAGCAAGTGAAGACTTAGAAATAACAAGGTTAATATCTATCGCTAAGTCATTTACTATCGCTAAGAAAGATCCTACCGCTAGAAGTTCATAAATTGCATAAGTTCTTGAAAGATAGGACAAATAGCAGAAATATAGATCAAAGTCCTTGAGCTAATAGAGTCAGCTAGCGATAACATGTTAAGCTATCGATAACAGAAGTGCTTCAATAGACATTCAGATAACTAGTGCATGAGAGTGAATGAGTTTATAGCGATAACATAGCTACTAGCGATAACACCTTCAGCTATCGATAATAGGATACCATGAATCACCCTTGAATAATCATATCAGTATCCTTAAAGCTAATGGGCAATCAAGTAACTAGCGATAATGTTTATGTCTATCGATAGAGAATGCTTTATGAAGATCCTTAGCTAATATAAATATTATCTATAACATTGAGCTAATGGACTATGCTTGCGATAACATCTGTTGTGCATTATATGCTTGCTTAACTAACAGCTTAAGTGCAGAACATGCTCTATGAAGTTAGCGATAGCAGATCATGCTAGCGCTACTGAAAAAGATGCCAACAGTACAGTTCGTACAGATGCTCAGAACGTTAAGTCTATCTCTCTACTAGCTCACCCTACGCAAGAAGTAGTTGAAGCTAGAGCAAAAAGTTAAGCCCGATGAAGAAGCTGCATTAAATGCCAACGACTAGAAGCTCTCAACGACTAAATTCAAACGGCTTCTTGAAGATTGAACGCTAGGGCAAAATCTGAGGAATGATATAAATACAGAACTTGAGCATTTATTGAAAGACGATGAAAAACGAGAATATACACGAACTCATTCATTGCTCTCTACTTTTCTGTATTTATTGTTTTAGAGATTTTATCTGTACTTCAGTGATTATCAAAATCAGTTCATTAAGTGAACATATTTATTGAAATCCTCTACTGTTTGAGGTTGTTCTGAAAGCAAGGTGCTTTAGAACAAGGATATTGCCTTACAGGTAGTAAGGGGGAGTGTTTAGAGAGATCCTAAAACTCTGTAAAGGTTTACAGGTGAACCTGTGCTCGTAAAACCTGTGGTTAGTGGAAACCAACAAAGTGTTGGAGAACTGGACGTAGGCAGTGTTGGCCGAACCAGTATAAAGTTTTTGAAAGTGGCAATCGCACAAGAGGGGGGTGGATTGTGCTATTTAAAAATCTAGGAGAAATTAACTCAACACAAAATTTATACTGGTTCGGCCAACACTGCCTACGTCCAGTTCTCCAACACTCTGTTGGGTTCCACTATCCACAGGTTTTATAATCACAGGTTCACCTGTCAACCTTTACAGAGTTTTAGAATCTCTAAACACTCCCCCTTACTACCTGTAAGGCAATATCCCTGTTCTAAAGCACCAAGCTTTCAGAACAACCTCAAACAGAAGAGGATTTCAATAAATACGTTCACTTAATGAACTGATTTTGATAAACACTTAAGTACAGATGAAATCACTAAGATAATAAATACAGGGTATTGAATGAGCTTGTAAATTTTCTCGTTTTTTCGTCTCTTACTCCATAAATGCTTGAGTTCTGTATTTATATCTTCTTCTTCAGACTTTGCCCTAAAATTCAATCTTCAAGAAGCCGTTTGAATTTAGTCGTTGGGAGCTCATAGCCGTTGGCAATTAATGCAGCTTCTTTATCGGGCTTAACTCTCTGCTCTAGCTTCAACTACTTCTTGCATAGGGTGAGCTAAGAGAGAGAGATAGACTCAGCGTTCTGATCATCCGTACAAATAGTACTTTCTGGCAGCTTTTTATTAGCACTAGCTTGTTCTGCTATCGCTAATCTCATAGAGTGTGTTCTGCACTTAAGCTGTTAGCTATCCAAATAATTATAGATGACACAGAAGTTACTATCGCAAGCTTAATCCATTAGCTCAATGAGATGAAGACAATATAAGGAATTTCAGAGCATATTCTCTTGGATTGGAAGGCATTATATCAGCATAGATTATCTCTTTCGATTGCAAATTCATTATCACTATTATCCTTCAGGATACCATTATCTGAACATGATCGATAGCTCAATCCATTATCGCTAGCAACTACTTTAGCTCATTTGACTCTTGCTCTCAGGCACTAGCTATCTGAAAGATTTATTATCTGAAGCACTTTTGTTATCGATAGCTTAACCTGTTATCGCTAGCTGATTTCATTAGATCAAGAACTAAGTTTATTTTTCTGCTAGCTAAGTTATCAATGAGCTTCTAGCGATGGATTTTTTCTTTAGCGATAGAGAAAGACTTAGCGATAGATATTGACTTTGTTATTTCTAAGTCTTCACTTGCTATTCCTTTCTATCAATTTGCTATGGAGTTTTACTTAGCGATAGAGATTTTCATTCATTATTGTTCTGCTAAGATGTCATTATTCATTAGATATGAATCTTTATTCTCGCAATAGAGATCTGTTACCTGGCAGATTTTATAAGATTAATTCAGAGGTAACTTTTACTTATGTTTTCTCAGGGTCAGTACTCATCAAAACTTAAGATTCTAACAGTTTTAGAGTTGAATTTTTATTAGTCAGCACAATTCACCCCCCTCTTGTGCTATTGCCTCTTTCACTTGGTATCAGAGCCTGGTCTTCTTTGATTGATTCCAACGAATCTGAGAAGTAAAGATCATTATGGCATCGCTTGAAAATATTATACCTAAAGGAAGTTCTATTAATAAACCTCCAGGCTTTGATGGGAAGCACTACACTTTCTGGAAACTGAAGATGAAAATCTACATTAAAGCCAATGGATACAAGCTCTCGAAGATTATTGAAGAAGGAGACATTGTGCCTAAAAATCCCTTGGGCATTCCAAAGTCTGAAGATGAATTCACATATGAGGATATTGCTAATCTGGAGTTGAATAGCAAAGCAGTCCTCATGATCCAGAGTGCTCTCAGTCAAACAAAGTTCTTTAGAGTGAGTCATCTTGACTCTGCTAAAGAAATGTGGGAAGCTCTACAGATTGCTCACGAAGGAACATCTGGAGTAAAAGATAGACGTGTGGAAATGCTAGTGAAAGAATTCCACAAGTTTGAAATGGCTGAGGGAGTAAAGATAAGAGATCTGGAGATCAAATTTACTCATCTCATCAATAATCTTGCTACTCTGGGGAGAAAAATTACGGAAAAAGAGCAAGTCAACAAGATACTGAAAGTTCTGAAAGGAGACTGGCTCATGAAGGTCACTGCTATACACGAAATGCAAGGAGAATCAACTAAATCTATCACTGCCCTATTTAGCAGCCTTGCTGAATATGAACCAACTCTGATAGCTCCAAGGGAAGCTCAAGGAAATCCCAAAAAGAAGTCACTTGCTCTTGCGCTTCAGAGAAAGATGAAATTGATGATCATGATGTTGATGATGATGAAGAGCTTGATGAGGAGGACATAGCTCTTATAGCCAGAAAATTTAAAAAGTTCTTCAGATGAAGAGAAAGATTCCAGAGGAGTGGTCCTAGTTTCAAAGACTCTCAGAAAGACAAAACTCTTGTATGTTTTGAATGCAAGAAGCCTGGTCACTTCAGAGCTGAGTGTCCCAGTCTTCAAAGATTAAAGGAGAAGGAGAAAAAGAAGGCTTATGGGAAGAAGAAAGCTTATGTGTCATCCATCTTGGGTGATAGCTCGATGAAGAAGGTAGCGATAGCGAGGAATGTGCCAACCTATGCCTAGTTGCTCGAGAAGAGCAAAGTGATTCTGAGGTATCTGACTCTGAACCTTCTTATTCTGAACTTCAAATTTTATATGATGAAATGCACATAGAATTCATGAAACTTGCTAAAGAAGTAGTCAAGTTAAGAAGAGAAAACAAAGAACTTCAGAAAAACTCTTCACAAAAAGATTCTTCTTCTCTATCGATAGAAGAGGAGATATCGCAAGCTCCCAGAAAAGAACTTTCGATAGCTGTCTCTATCGATAGCAACTCCTTCAACTTCTGAAAATTGCTCAAACTGTGAAAAATTATTGAAGGAAAAAGAAAAGCTTTCACATGTATTAGAAAAATTTACGAAAGGCTCTGAAACTTTAAATGTGATTTTGAGCAATCAAAAAGTTTTTAGAGACATAACTGGTATTGGCTATAAGCCTAAACAAAAGTTTTCGAAAAAATGGGTTGAGCCCAAGGTGAAATCATACATGAAATATTTTAGAAAATCCTCTGAAAATTCTTCACCATATAGCTTTTGCAATTATTGTAACAAGAAAGGCCATACTCAGTCCATCTGCAATCACAGAAAATATGGCATTAGTAGCTCTTATAAGTGGGTTCCTAAAGGAACTCATGCGCCTAAAGTTTTTACAAACTTAGAGCGCAAGACTAACCTTAAAGGACCCAAGAAAGTCTGGGTACCTAAATCTGTGTAGTTTGTGCAGGTATGTCTTAAAGCATCCAGTAAAGGAAAATGGTATATTGATAGTGGATGCTCAAGGCACATGACTGGTGACAAAGACAAAATAAACAATCTAGTGATAAAGGATGGAGCCAAAGTTAGTTTTGGTGGAAATCAAAGTGGAAAAATCACTGGAGTGGGTGAAGTAGGTCCAGTCAAGGATGTCTACCTAGTGGATGGTCTCTGCCACAACTTGCTGAGTGTTAGCCAAAGCACAGATCATGGTAACTGGGTAATTTTTGATTCAAATGCATGTCTTATTGTTGATAAAAATGATTTAGATATAAACAAATCTAATCTGAAGTGTAAGATAAAAGCGAATAGAAATGGAAATTTGTATACTTTAGATTTATGCCAACAACTTGAAGAAAAATGCTTTATTTCAAATGATGAAAATTGTTGGTTATGGCATAAGAGATTAGCACATGTGAACTTTACTCAACTGGACAAGCTAGTTAAGAAAGAATTAGTTATAGGAATCCCTAGTTTTAAGATAAAGCATGATTTGATTTGTGAATCCTATCAAAGAGGTAAACAACCAAAGTCCTGTTTTAAAATCAAGAAGACAGTCTCCACTAGTAGGCCATTGGAACTAATTCATATGGATCTAGTTGGGCCAGCAAGAGTGAAAAGTCTAGGAGGAGGTCTATACACTCTTGTAGTCGTGGATGACTACTCAAGATTTACTTTGACTATGTTTCTTTCCTCTAAGCATGAAACTTTTGATGCCTTTTGTGTGCTTGCTAAGAAATTGCAGAATGAGAAAGGCACAAAGATTATAGCCATCAGGGCTGATCATGGAGGAGAATTTGAAAATAAAGAGTTCATGGAGCTGTGTGATGAAAATGGAATTGAACACAATTTCTCTGCCCCTCGTACTCCTCAACAAAATGGTGTTGTAGAGAGAAAGAACAGAGTGCTCACTGAAATGGCAAGAAGCATGCTGAACGAGAAACAAGTGCCTCAAATATTTTGGGCAGATGCTATGAGCACAGCTTGCTACATCTTTAACAGAGCCTATATCAGAAAGGGGATGGAGAAGACTCCATATGAGCTCTATAAGGGGAGGAAGCCCAATATCAGTCATCTGAGAATTTTCGGATCAAAATGCTACATTCACAACAATGGAAAGGTAAATCTAGGTAAATTCGATCCTAAATTTGATATCGGCATATTCATTGGCTATTCAAATAAAAGTAAAGCATATAGAGTTTATAATAAAAGAAGTCAAACTGTTGAAGAGTCTGTGCATGTAGTATTTGATGAAACACCTCAAGAAAGCCAACAATCTTTGATGAGGATGAAGATTTTTCAAAATTTTTAAAACAGTCTCTATCGATAGCACCTCAGCCATCGATAGCAAACCCTGAAAACAATGCTGAAAATGTTCAGGATGAAACTAAAGATGAAGCTAACGAGCCTCAATCTTCCATTAGACATCTTAAAAATCATCCTCCTGAACAGATTATTGGAGAAATTTCAAAAGGAGTTAAAACCAGAAGACAACTACAGAATGAAATGGAATTTTCTTGCTTTCTTTCTCAAATTGAACCAACTTGTGTTGATGAAGCTTTTGCTGAATATGACTAGATAGTTGCAATGCAGGAAGAGCTTAATCAATTTAAAAGAAATCAAGTTTGGGATTTAGTACCAAGGCCCAGAAATCATCCTATTATCGGTACTAAATGGGTTTTCAAAAACAAACTTGATGAGATTGGACAAATTGTCAAAAACAAAGTCAGACTAGTTGCCAAAGGATATAACCAAGAAGAAGGCATTGATTATGAAGAAACTTTTGCTCCAGTTGCAAGACTTGAAGCAATAAGAATTCTTCTAGCTTTTGCATCCATCAAAAATTTTAACCTTTATCAAATGGATGTTAAGAGTATTTTTCTTAATGGCTATATTAAAGAAGAGGTATATATAGAACAACCTCCTGGTTTTGAAGAAAAGTCTAAGCCTGACCATGTTTTCAAACTTAAAAAGGCTCTTCATTGTCTCAAACAAGCACCTAGAGCTTGGTATGAAAGACTTAGTATTTTTTGGTTGGATAAAGGATTTTCTAAAGGAAAATCAGATACTACATTATTTATCTTGCATAAAGAAAATCACATGCTCAGTACAAATTTATGTTGATGATATTATTTTTGGTGCGACTAATGAAAAACTCTGTGAAGATTTTGCTAAGACGAAGCAGAGAGAGTTTGAAATGTCTATGATGGGAGAATTAACATTCTTCCTAGGCCTGCAGATAAAGCAAAAGAAGGATGGCATCTTCATATCCCAATCCAAATATTGTAAAGAAATCCTCAACAAATTTGGGATGGATCTATCCAAAGAAGAGGACACTCCCATGAGTGCCTCTGCCAAGTTAGATGCAGATGCTCCAGGCAAAGTAGTAAATCAATCTCATTATAGAGGAATCATTGGTTCTTTACTTTATTTAACTACTAGTAGGCCTGACATCCAATTTAGTGTAGGTTTATGTGCTAGATATCAAGCAAATCCTAAAGAATCTCATTTAACAAATGTAAAAAGGATTTTGCGTTATTTGCAAGGGACTCAAGAGCTTGGGTTGTGGTATCCCAAGGGAACTCAAGAGTACCTTCTTGCTTATTCTGACTCTGACCATGCAGGATATAAGACATATAGAAAAAGCACAAGTGGTCAATGTCAATTTCTTGGTGGTTGTTTAGTCACTTGGGCAAGCAAGAAGCAAAATTGTGTTTCTCTTTCATCTACAGAGGCAGAATACATCGCAGCAGCAAGTTGTTGTACTCAAGTCTTATGGCTCAAGCATCAACTAAGAGATCTGGGGTTGGATTTCCCAGAAGTGCCCATTCTCTGTGACAACACCAGCACAATAAGCTTGGCAAAGAATCCAGTTCAACACTCCAGAACCAAGCATATTGATGTGAGACATCACTTCTTGAGAGATCACATTCAGAAGAAGGATGTCAAGGTAGAGTTTATATTAACTCATCTGCAACTTATTGATATATTCACCAAGCCTCTTGAGCCTGATCAATTTCTTTATATCAGAAGAGAGCTAGGCATGGTAAATCCAAATGAATTATGAATATTTTTATAATTCTTGATTTATTCTAATAATTATTCATATAAATTATTGCTAACTCAGGCATCGGAGTGCCAAATCTTAAGTTTTTGCAGGACTGACCAATCGATAGTGAGTTTCACTATCGCTAGCATATGCAGAACAAAGCTAAGGTTGAGCTAAGATTGCCATCGCTAGCCTAAAAGATTATCGATAGCAAAGCCAGCTATCGATAGATCAAACTTGGAAGGAGAAAGTGATGACCAAGTCACTTGCTCAGCTTGGGATCATGCCTGCTAGCGATTGCAGCTCTTCCTAGCGATAGCAAGTCACTTAAAAGACACAGAATGCGAAACGTCAGCGAGTACTCCTCATTTATGGTAATTTCTTAAACCTATAAAAATAGGTCATTTGCATCTTGCATTCATTATTTTCATGGCTCGTCTCTTCATCTCCAAAATCTCTCTGAGAAATTGAGCCTCCCTTCTCTCAAAACCCTAAGCCCCAAAAATGGCCAGAGCCAAAATTCCAAAAATGGACGATGTTGATGCGACCTCTAGCGCTAAACCCTTATCTCAATCTACTAGCAAGAGGTCTACATCCCATAAAGTTGTGCTGTTCTCCAAAGAAGTGGTTGAATCTGGTTCCAAGCGTCAAAAGCGAACCTCCTATGATTTGTTTTTCTCAGGAAAATCTATCCAAGCTCAAAGCGCCCTCTACATAAATCGAAGAACCCTAAATAGGGCTGTAGTTTTGGTGAATTTATTCTTCTACAGAGAGCCTGAGGAGACCAAACAACTTGAGGAAGATGAGGCGGCTCTTGTCCAAGATTATGTTGTTGATTTTGATGTCGGATCAGGGGTACTATTCGTCCAGGGCTCCAATGGGATGTGATGGTGGATTTGTTTGTCTCTGCCAATAATGATGACAAAAAGGGGGAGAAGCAAAGGGAGATCCATGTTGAATCAAAAGCCTGTTCCCTGAAGCCCTCATTTGCATCATACATTAATTGCATTATTGTCTGATAGTTTATGTTTTAGTATTTCCTTCTACAAAATGTACTTTGTTCTGAATATACTTATGTCAGATGTTCTATACAATCATTACTTTTATTCCAATCTGATATATGCTTATGCTGATATAAATGACTATACTCTGAAAGTGCTTTAATGTATATATGCTTATGTTTTGTCATCATCAAAAAGGGGGAGAACGTTAGAATCTTAAGTTTTGATGAAGACTGACCCATAGAAAACATAAGTGCAAGTTACCTTTGGAATAAAACAAGTAAAATCTAATAGGTGATCAACTATAACAAATGGAAACTTAGCAGAAATCTAAGAATAAATATCTCTATCGCTAAGTGTATCTCCATAGCAAGTGAAGACTTAGAAATAACAAGGTTAATATCTATCGCTAAGTCATTTACTATCGCTAAGAAAGATCCTATCGCTAGAAGTTCATAGATTGCATAAGTTCTTGAAAGATAGGACAAATAGAAGAAATATAGATCAAAGTCCTTGAGCTAATAGAGTCAGCTAGCGATAACATGTTAAGCTATCGATAACAGAAGTGCTTCAATGGACATTCAGATAGCTAGTGCATGAGAGCGAATGAGTTTATAGCGATAACATAGCTACTAGCGATAACACCTTCAGCTATCGATAATAGGATACCATGAATCACCCTTGAATAATCATATCAGTATCCTTTGTTAGAATCTTAAGTTTTGATGAAGACTGATCTATGAAAAATATCGCTAATAAGAAATGATAACTTAGCAGATCAATAAGAATGAAATTCTCTATCGCTAAGAAAGAATCCATCGCTAGAAGTTCATTGATAACTCAGCTAGCAGAAAGATAACCCAAGACCTTGATCTAATGAAATCAGCTAGCGATAACAGGTTAAGCTATCGATAACATAAGTGCTTCAGATAATAAATCATTCAGATAGCCAGTGCCTGAGAGCAAGAGTCAAATGAGCTAAAGTAGTTGCTAGCGATAATTGATTGAGCTATCGATAAAAGGATACCTGGAAATATCTGAATACTTGGATGATAGTATCCTGAAGGATAATAGCGATAATGAATTTGCAATCGATAGAGATAATCTATGCTGATGAAATGCTTTCTAATCCAAGAGAATATGCTATCGATAAAAAGCTCTGAAATTCCTTATATTGTCTTCATCTCATTGAGCTAATGGATTAAGCTTGCGATAGTAACCTCTGTGCAATATATGACTATTTGGTTAGCTAACAGTTTAAGTGCAGATCACACTCTATGAGATTAGCGATAACAGATCAAGCTAGCGCTAATACAAAGCTGCCAGAAAGTACTATTTGTTTGGATGCTCAGAGCGCTGAGTCTGTCTCTCTCTTAGCTCACCCTATGCAAGAAGTAGTTGAAGCTAGAGCAGAGAGTTAAGCCCGATAAAGAAGCTGCAATAAATGCCAACGGCTAGAAGTTCCCAACGTCCATATTCTAACGGGCATACGAAGACAAATCAAAAGGCAATCTGAGAAGATATAAGTACAACAAGATTTGCTTCCAAAAAAAGAATGAACAATCAACGAACGAAAACAAGAGATGAACAGAGCTTTATACAGAATCGCAAATTCCTTAGATTGAGAATGCTTGAAAAGAAGAGCTAGAGAAATACATTGTTCAGATCCTTAAGCTCTAGTTGTATTTCTTCTTACACCTCATTGTACTTAAGTGATTATCATAATCTGTTCATTTAGTGAACCTCATTATCAAAATCATCTTCTGTTTGAGGTAGTTCCTTAGCTTGGTGCTTTGTGAACTGGGTGGTAACCTTACAGGTAGTAAGGGGGAGTGTTTAGAGAGATTCTAAAACTCTGTAACGGTTGGCAGGTGAACCTGTGTTCATAAAACCTGTGGTAGGCTTCTCTTGTGCCAGGATTAAACAAGAGGGTAGTGGAAATCTCAGGGAGAGCCTGAGGACTGGATGTAGGTCTGGGTTGACCGAACCAGGATAAATCTTGTGTGCATTATCTCTTCCCTATACTCTCTTAATTTTTAGTCTATCCTTTTATATCTGTCAGTCCATTTCATATTTTTGAAATAATCTCAGTAAGAGTTTAAAGAATTCAAGAAGGATTTAATTTTAGCCTATCACCCAATTCACCCCCCCTCTTGGGTGACATCCAGTACTCTCATCCTTAAAGCTAATGGGCAATCAAGTAACCAGCGATAATGTTTATGTCTATCGATAGAGAATGCTTTATGAAGATCCTTAGCTAATATAAATATTATCTATAAGATTGAGCTAATGGACTATGCTTGCGATAACATCTGTTGTGCATTATATGCTTGCTTAACTAACAGCTTAAGTGCAGAACATGCTCTATGAAGTTAGCGATAGCAGATCATGCTAGCTACTGAAAAAGCTGCCAACTGTACAGTTCGTACAGATGCTCGGAACGCTAAGTCTATCTCTCTCCTAGCTCACCCTACGCAAGAAGTAGTTGAAGCTAAAGCAGAAAGTTAAGCCCGATGAAGAAGCTGCATTAAATGCCAACGGCTAGAAGCTCTCAACGACTAAATTCAAACGGCTTCTTGAAGATTGAACGCTAGGGCAAAATCTGAGGAATGATATAAATATAGAACTTGAGCATTTATTGAAAGACAACGAAAAACGAGAATATACACGAACTCATTCATTGCTCTCTACTTTTCTGTATTTATTGTTTTAGAGATTTTATCTGTACTTCAGTGATTATCAAAATCAGTTCATTAAGTGAACATATTTATTGAAATCCTCTACTGTTTGAGGTTGTTCTGAAAGCAAGGTGCTTTAGAACAAGGATATTGCCTTACAGGTAGTAAGGGGGAGTGTTTAGAGAGATTCTAAACTCTGTAAAGGTTTACAGGTGAACCTGTGCTCGTAAAACCTGTGGTTAGTGGAACCCAACAAAGTGTTGGAGAACTGGACGTAGGCAGTGTTGGCCGAACCAGTATAAATTTTTAGAGTTGAATTTTTATTAGTCAGCACAATTCACCCCCCTCTTGTGCGATTGCCTCTTTCACTTTACTCATTAATTAAATTAATTAAATATTTATGAAAAACACATTAGTTTTGTATTTTTTTTTAAGTTAAATCAGTTTTGTATTGATCGTACCAATATTTTTTCTTTATTTATTCTTTTGTATAATATAATGTATTCATTTATAATTTGAACGCTTAAGTATGAATATTTGTTCTTTATTTATTCTTTAGTATAATATAATGTAATTGGTTTATAATTTGAACACTTAAAAATCATTATTTATTTTACAATTAATTGGTTCAATTATATTTTGTATGAAAAAAATAAATATAAATATATAATCTGATTCTGATAAAAAAATGAAAAATAAAAATATACAATCAATAAAATGTTTATATTAGATAATAAAAAAATGTTTGAATTAATATTTCATACATGAGTGGTTGATAGATTTTAAACATAAATTGAAAATGACTATAGATTGCTCCTATTTATTTTAAACACAATAACTGCACCGACTCATTTGGTATTCCTTTATTCTGATGAATTTAAAATTTTTGAAAGAGATAGAAATGATTTATTTAAGATTTTAGGGTTTTATAATTCTCTCTTTTGGTCAAGGAAATTCCCAAAAGCATGTAAGAATCCAATAATATTTGCACAAAATTTTGAAATTGAAAAATTATTATTGCAACTTTAATCCCAAACTAACAATCCATATGGAATCTTTCCCAAATGAAAGGAAATATATAATTGAAAGACCAATCAAATCCTCATTGCGAGAAGAGTGGTCAGCAATTTATTTAATGGATACAAAGTTGAAAGCATTCATAGGGACTTTCACATTGTACTCTTCGCAAGAGGTAGAAGAATGAACCAATAACTTTCATGGATTAGAAGTGACTTTATAATCTCCTGAATTCGTTAAGACCTTGAAGTTTGCAAAACGGCAAACTTTGCCCTCTTCCAGGAAGGATATATAGCGATCAATCAAATTCTTGTAAATCACAAATGCCTCAATCCTAGAACACTGAAAAAAGGAAAATTTGACTATAATTAGTAAATTATATTTGAGAGGTGAAATACAACTTAGTTTGCCAAGTAAATAATTTTTTTCCAAAGAAACACAACCATATTGATTGCTCTGAAATAACTACAAACCTTCTCATCAATCAAAATCATTCCTATCTTCCAAATCAAGTGTCGGGGGGGCCTTTATTCGAACAACCCACTTTCTAAGCACACAAGCAACAATCACCCACGTATCTTTGTCATCATTGACATCTCCAATCATATCATGATGAGTGTTAGACATTTTAACTTCGAATGAAGAATCAAGAATGGAGCTTGAAAATCAGAAATTAGCAGGGAACAAGCTGCGAAAAGAAGCACTAGATAGAATTTGCATGCGCAAATATTTATAACCAACATACAACATGAAGGAAGAAGTCAAGGGAAGGGGAACCATTCAGCTGGAAGAAGAATTCGAAAGGAATTGTTGGAACGTTCAAAAGGCAAAAAGGGAAAAGGCCAGATAAATTAGAAGAGGCTAAATCATTATGATGTATCAATATTTGTTCTTTATTTTTTTTCAACTGATGCGTATGTTTTAAATAAATTCATATTCCATAAATGTATATGGAACACCATTCAAATCAATATATCAATTTAAAACAATGTATCAATATATATCCTTTTTTTCCACTGATGATGTGTACGTTTAACCATTTAAAACAATCATTGTATCAATAACTCCACAAAATCAATTCATCCAAAAATATTTACTATTCCACCGAAAAAATTGAAGGTGTGGTTCAATACCATTTAAAACAATCACTGTATCAATAACTCCACAAAATCAATTCATATTCCAAAGATTTTGCACAATTATTTATTCCTCCACCAAATCAGCGGTGCACAATTATTTATTCCTCAAATCAGCGGTTTTTCATTTTTTTTTAAAGTCTTCATTGTAAGAGTAATAGCATCAAGAGCAATTTACTTATGCGTACCTTTTGGATGCACAGTTGTTTACTCCTCCACCGAATCAGCGTTTTTTTTTAAATTCTTCACTGTAACAGTAACGGCATTACATTAGAATTAGGAAGAGAGAAATTTCCATTTAACGGTAAGAGATCACCATATTCCTCACCATTAGCACAGGATTTACAAGATATAGTGATGATAAGTGATGTTATTTCTTGGACGTCAGAGAAACAACGTCACTTATTATTATATAATTAGTGACGTTGTTTCTCTAACATCAAAAAATAAAACTCTTTTGTGATATATCCACATCACTTACAACTTAAATTGGGACGTTAAAAAACAGAAACGTTTTTTTTTACATAATTTGTGACATGAAAACTTTGATATTTAACGTCCACTATTTATAGGGACGTTAAAAGTCCAATTTTCCACTTCACTCAGATAGACGTCCTCTACAAAAATGATGTGAAAACCTCAAAATAACGGACACGAAAACCCTTTTCTGCAGTATTGTATGAGCCGGTGTATCTACACATGAGGATTGATGGAAAATGCCATGTTGAAACATGTAGCATTGAAAGGTGCCAGAAAAATATTCTTTAGCATTATCACTTCGCAAAGTCCGGATAGAGACAACAAATTGGGTTTTAATCTTTGCACAAAAGGGATAAAAGTAGGAGAATAACTCAAAACGATTTTTCATGAGATATAACCAAGTGACCCTAGAAAAGTCATCAACAAAGATGTTTGGCAAACTAACATGAATCACAGTCTAAAGATGACACATGCTGAAATTGAGGGTACAATTTCTTCAAAGATGATAGAGACAAATGACCAAGTCGACAATGTATTTCAAAAGGGTCCGAAACACTGGGGCAAGCAATCGGCCGAGGCACCTAAGATACCTTATCATCAAGAAAGTAGTGGCCACCAGATTCATAGCCTCTACCAATAATCTTCGTCACAAGGTCCCGAATTAAACAATAATCAGGGTAAAAAGCGAAACAACAATTAATCTTCTAAGTGAGTTGGCTGATAGAAAGAAGGTTAAAAGCAAGATCAGGAACATGCAATACAGAGGATAACTAAGCTGATAGGGTAAGATCGTCAGAACCAAATCCAAGTATCCATGAACAGGAACCATTAGCAATGGTAATACTCGATGAAGTGGCAGATGAATCAAAATTAGAGAAGAGATGACAATTTCCTGTCATGTGATTGGTAGCACCAGAATCTAGAACCCATTTGGAGAAAGTAGAGACAAGGCACGTCTTTGAAGTACTAGATGCGACAAGTCCACATACAGATGACGTAACATTCTTTGCAACTCGTGATACCGAACAAATTCTGTATACTCCATATTAGACACCATTACACCGTCAGTCAATGCTGAATTGCCACAACTATCATCCATAAGTATCTCAAGAGAGTGATCAGAATACCAAATGCAATGCCCAAAGCAACAAAATTAGACTAAATGTCACATAAAGGACATTCAAACCAAGGAAACTCCATCAAGAGAATTAGTAACCACATCAAGGACTCTAAATTAAACAGCCACACAAAGGGCTCCATAATGAAAAATCCAAACTCCATAATCGATATAGATGGAGAGCAAAAAAATTCAAATACAATGATCTGAATTTACAAGCCTACAAACGCCGAAAAACAAAGTCACCTAAATCTGAAAAATTCCACCAGAAAAGAGGAGGCAACACTGCACACAAAAGATCTGGCCAAAACTCACCAAAAAATGCAGCAGAAAGGGGGAAGTGAACAATGTCGGTGAACAGTACCCATGAACAGTGCACAAACATTGTGGTGAATAGTGTCGCGAACAGTAAAAAAAATCTTGATAGAAGGAAGCGAAACTTAACCTAGATCTGGTACCATGTAAACTAGAGAAATCAAAACAATCTGAATTTCTTATCTATTGATATGTACAATAAAGTATATATACAAGAGGAGAGGGGCCTTAATATTTAATGATAATTAATGAAAATATACTCCTAATCATAATCCTTGATTGATAGGGATTTGATCTGATTCTAATATATTTATTTCCTAACAATAATAATTCCATTTATTTATACTTATAATAATCTTCTTTTATTGCAAGAATTAATTGAATAATTAATAGAAAATTTATGAGGGCAACATCTAAACGTATCATTCATTCCAATTTAAAGGAAATCCTAAAATTTATTGTGACATAAGTGATAGTTAAAACTATACAAGGTCTGATGCCAAATCTTTAAGGTTTGGTATCAAACCTTGCATGCAAATTGTTAAGGTTTAGTAGTAGACCTTGCACGATTTACAAGGCTTCTCTCAAGTAGCTTTCAAAACAAAGAATAGATAATTGTGTTTGCTTTTGACTATGATTATTTGACAGGATATGAGATGCTAATCAAAACTCAAGATAAAGTAATTGGAAAGTCACTTTGTAAATAACAACAAACAGAAGAAAAATAACGAGAATTATAAATCAACAGTCAGAAAACCATAAAGATTTCTATAATAGGACATATATAGGTACCTAACAAATGATGAAGTAGACACTTATTTAGGCATTATAAATGTTGGCCAGAAGTTCCATCATTCCCAATTCTGTACACTTGCTAAAATCTGTGTCCAACTTGGAAACTATCCCTACAAGATTATCCATAATGTTCATTAGAGTTAAAAATTGCCAAAGATAACTAATGATGTTTCACAGACCCATTCTATCATACTCACTCTCCTAATAGATTTAAGCACCCAACTTTGAATGACAAAAATTTTAGATTATATCCATCCGCACATACGGTTATCTTACATGAATGAATCAACTTTACATCATTCATTACACATTCATTTTTGGAACTTGCTACTCACTTGAATTCACCTCAATACAGGTATTATCTTCCCACCACCTCAACAATAATAATGAGCAAAAATCATTTCATACAAAAATTAAATTAGCATATATGCTTCTCTTTTAATTTAATCATTTAATTTTGATATTATAACACTTCATTTATGAAGGGTAATTAGCCATTTTAAAATCACTCCTTACCTTTTATAACCCATCAATTCTTTTAAAAAAAAAAATTACAACCCTACTGATGCATTAAACCATGAGTACTATTTTTTTTAATCTGAAAACATGGGTACGATTTGATTTAAATTTAATGAGATTTTTATAACTTAAAAAATTATAACCAATTTAATACACAACAATACAACTATATTAGAATCATCATAATGTAATGAGAGAGAGAGAGAGAGAGAGAGAGAGAGAGAGAGAGAGAGAGAGAGAGAGAGAGTGCGTGTGTGTGCCGTTAAAGATGGACCCATTTGGCTGTACAAAGGGGAAGTGTCCCCTACATGGCTAAACCAATGAATATGCATAGAAAAGTAACTATATATAACAATATAACATCTTAAGCCAGAAAAAGCACAAAGTTGAGGCACGTGTGGGTGCCCGTTTTATATGATTTGCATATACTCCTTCGGTGTAAAAATAGGGTGGCACAAGAAATACTTGGTACAGAATATATTAGTTACCCAACGAATTATGGTTAATTATGATACATATTTAATCATGTTCAGTAATTTTGTGCGTATCAAATTAATTGGAATCTCTTAAATTGAGTATTATGAACTATAAAAGATGACTGATGATTAGCTTTTAATCAGTACAATTTGGATTATATTTTCATTTATTGTAATATATATTATATTTTAAGCATGTAATTATATATTTTAGTAAATATTTATTAATGAAGTTACATTCTTGTAGATTTATTACGAGTTTACGTTAGATGGGCCTCCATTACGAGTTTACTAAAGTATGATAAACTTGTGAGGGTACAGACTACAGAGTAGATATTCAATTCATGTGGTCTTTTTTTTATAAACTTAGATTAAATACTTTTGTATGTTAAGAAGTCAAAGTTAATTAAAATTAGCTATTTATTATGAAATCAAAAATAACTTTGGCCATAAAGGTGAAGACGTACATTTTTTTTATCAAAGATCAAGGTATCCCCTACCTGACAGGTAGAAGACTAATCATCCGCTAATTTGGAGGCACCTCAAGAATGTGACAGCTGGTCTGGGTAATTTAATACTTCTCAATACCTAATACCAAGGATCAAACCCTCGACAGCTAGTTAAGGGTGAATAAGGATGTAAATTTTAATAGAGTATGCGTATTACTTGTTAGAATATTTTAAACTACATAAAACCCATCAAGTTTGTAAAAAGTTATATTTGATCCGTTTTTAATGAGAACGACTTAATTAGCTTGATTTTTGGTCCCATTGAATTGATTTGGAATAATTTTTTGTCAATATATATAGTAAGGTTAACTGTTGAAAGTATATTTTTTTTCCTTTTAACTATACTACTTTTTGTTTACCTGTTTCATTTTTTTTTTTTTTTTGTGGCGCATGTAGATATAAAAAAGTTCAATACAACTCCTTTCTAATGTATGACTATAATATCAATTGTTGATGTAGTAATTTGAAGGGGTTTAGCACTTTAATTTACAACTCCTTTCTATTGTATGACTATAATACCCATATGGAGAGTGACAATTTTGTTGCCAATTGTCACATATGATAGAAAGGAGCAATGCCAATGATAATAAAGGAAACAACGGCGATAAGTTATTAAATCTAAGGATATTTTTGTCCTTTTACACTTTGAATGTATGCACAATATCAACCCTATTTTTTTTTTTTAATGAAAATCACGTTATTTTATAATTTGAATTAGTCTACCAGTAATAAAACATAGATAGGCTTCCCGATCAATCAAACATCAACATTACTTATTAATAAGTATCTGTTTGGATGAAAGGAAGCAAGGGACGAAAACAAAAAAGAAAGGAGGGTTTTATCCGACAAACGTGTTTGGCGTGCACATTTTATGTCAAAATGAATTCCAGCCTCTATACCCAAATTCATTTAAATGAATGAAATCGGCTTACCACCAAAATTGGTGCATGGCTTGATGGAAATGTGAAGGACTAAAATGCCCATGAACATTGATAAAGATAAAAATGTTTCGATGAGTTGGAGAGTTGTGGTTGAACTACTACACTACTAAAGCTAAGTTCAAGAGGTAAAGGTAGACCGAGGCATCGCCTTGATCTATGAGTTCAAACGAAATCTATTTTATAGTTTATGGGTGTTCACTGTAATATCCTAAATTTTAATCTAAGAAATGGGTGATTCTATGAGCAAGAAATTAAGGTTATGCTCCCATTTTGGATTGAGAATGGTAATTGTGAGGAATGAATTAAAGAAAATTAGCTATATAAGGAAATTGGAGGATTAAATATAACAGTTAAAGATTGGAAGTTATGTTGTAGGATTTACTAGAGCAATATTGAGAAATAAAGAGTTTTTATGTAATAAATGATATTATTTTTAAATAATTATTTTTACATTAGAAAGCTAACATTCCAAGCTTTTTAAAAAGTCCTAGTGTATAAATTTTGGAGACTTGTAGAGTGAGTTTTGTGATTTTAATGTTGAACCCCTCATTTCAAACTGGAGTTTTGGGTAGTGTAAGGACTTTGCTGTTTTAAAAAGACAAATAATAATATTTTTGATTCATTCATTTTTAATTAAAAATTAGACATCTTAAGGTTTCCATAGAATCTTAATTTGTAATTTTTGGAGATCTGTGAAATTAGTTAAAAAAATTTAAACCAAATGACACTCAATGCCTCGTTGGCTATAGCAAATAAACTTGTTGCCATGGAGAATGAGCAAGAAAGGCCCAAGAGCCTCTGTGTTGTTTACCACAGTGGATAAACGTGTTCATCGTGGCAAACACGCAATATTAAGTCAAATTTGAGCGAGTTTTGGATAGTTTTTAAGAGTGATAAAAAGGGAGCTCGAAGGAGGCGACTTGAGCTCTAGTAGGGCACCATTTTTGAAGCTCTTTAAGGTGGATATGAGTGCTATTCTCCTAGGTAAACATTTCTCCACCTATTTCTCTTCCTTTCCCTTCATTTTTATCAACTTCCCATGATAGATTTTTGGGGTTTCTTGTGATTCTGAAATTTAGCCATAGGTTTTTGTTTCTTCTTGCTTTTAATCCATTTTTGAATCATTTTAAACTATTCTATTGGTCTACTTTGTTGTATTTGGGTTTAGAATGCATTTTGACTCTTTAAAGTTGTGAAATTCTAAGGTTTTTGGAAGATTTCAAAAAAGCAACTTTGTTTTTTAGTTTTGTGATCACATTGAGCGTAAATATGCAAATGAATGATTTTGAATGATTTCGTTTGTTGGATTAGGCTTGAAACAAATTTTGCCATGTCAAAGTTTTGGAAAACCTAGGGTTCTGGGACTTTTCAAGCTTCAAGGATTTTTGTTAGGGTTTAATGATTCCAATGAGCCCAATGATGCTAGTAAATGATTCTGAATGGTTTAATTCATTCGAGTTTAGCCAATATTGATTTTTGGTTATTCAAAGTTTTGAAAAGTTAAGGTTTGAAGTATATTTTTATCTCTAAGTTGTGTTTGCATAATTTAATGATTGTAATAGGCTTGATGATGTTAGTGAATGGTTTTGAAATGGTTAGATTGATGATAATTGGATTATTTTGAGTTTAGACATTTTTGGACCTATAGGCAAATTTGGCTAAGTTTGGCGAATTGAGGTTTAGCAATGATATTGATGATGGAGATAAGCTAAAATGATATTGAAGTGATATTGAAATGAGTTGAATTGGTGTTTAGGCTTGGAATTTAGATTTTGGTCAATTTGGGGAAAACTTTCTAAGTTGGAAGAATTAGAGAGATTGAGTTTATTAGATGATGAATTGAAGTCTATGGGTAATGATGAGATTTCATGAGGATCAATTAGTTGTTTAGGTCACTAAAATGGTTTATTTCCTTAAAGAGCCCAATAGGGGTTTTAGGAGGGGATTAAACCCCTAAGTGTGTTTTTACCTCATGATTAAGGGATTGATCATGTGTTGTGTGTTATAATCTTTGTGTAGAGAATTTGTTGTTTGATTTGAGCATGAGGTAAAATCTAGGGGTGGAAATAGGCCTGACCTGGCCTGTTGTATAGTTGACTGGCATGAGCCTAGCCTATAGCCTGTAATAGGCTTTTTTTAGGCATTAGCCTGGCCTGTTCACAGACTAGACCTAAACTAAAGACTGTTAAAAGGCTTGTTATAATAAATAATAGTAGAGTACATAGCAACAACACAAGAACATAAATCCGATACAAAGTAACAAAAGTCTAAAAGACTAAGCAACTACACAGCAAAAAAGCTAATAGTCTGATACAACCAACAAGAATAAAGATATTATTTCCATAATCATCCAACAATAATAGTATGTTTTGTGTCCTCGGCCGAAAGGAGCTCCAAAAGAAAGGGAAACACTGAAAGTCAATGAAAAGTGAGAACACATAGATAAGAATGGAGGCTATGCTGAGAGTGGGTAGAAAAAAACCTAGATACATACATGTGTAATTTTATTTCAAGTTAAGGATACAAATGTAATGTTACTAATATATATATATATTAATATATATATAACAGGTGAAGAGCACCTAACCGTTGGGGTTATGTCAGAGCAATGCCGCCTCGAGTCCGCTCTCCAAGAAATTAAACCCGAGGGGATAGTGGAAGCTAACCCTGGGTGTCGATCTCAAGGATCCTAGTGTAATATGTAATTCCTAATAGCTAATATGTAAACTTGAAAAGGTGGGTAAAAAGCATTTTTGTTTGGTTTTAGTATGAAGTTTGGTATGCGCAAAAGGTAAAGTAAAAGGTGGGAATTAAAAGTGAGATTTGGATGAAAATGGGATAAAGATCATTCTTGATGAATGAGAGTTTCGGGAATCATTGCTTCTAACGATTTTCAGGGAGTTTAATTGATTTCTAAAGGACCCTAGAGGAACCCCTTTAGGCTAGGCTTAGGTTAACTTAATTAATGTCGAAACCCCGCACATTACTTAATTTAACCCAAGTTCATTAAGTTCAAAATCAAAAAATAATTGATTATGCAAGACTTTTAAATCCACAATTTGGGCCACCCCATAATTGCTCTAAATTTCTCTCTAAACCCTAATCCATTGATGGCCACCCATACAATAAATTAGGACTTAAAGAGTGTTTGCCCAATGTCTCAACACAACCAATTAATTCTTATGCCATCTCCCTTAAGCAAATAACTTAACACTCTTAATCCATTAACCAAGCTACCTTGCATTAGCACATAATTTTCACAAAGAGAATAACAAAACTATGAACCCATAAATTTCATTAAACTCAAGGTTAATAAGTAGCAATGTCAAGCATTATACATGAAGGAAATAACATAAACATAGTTTCTAACCCTAATGACATAAATGCACTCAACTAAGTGCCATAAATGCACTTCAACCAAATGCAATTAATACATTCCACCAAATGCCATAAATGCAACCCTAGAACCCTAGAAAAGCATAAATACAACAAATGGAGGAAGGATTAGAACTAGAAAAACTCCCCTATTCAAGCTTCAAGCTCATCCCTTGGTTCCCACCACCAAGAATGGTGGAGCCTAGCTGCTACTCTCCATGGAAGAGCCAACAAGAAGGTAGGAAGGTGTGGAAGCCATGGGTGGAAGGAAGAAAGATGAAGAAGATGAAGATGAAGATGGAGAAGAGAGAGTTAGGGCTTGGGGTGTGAAATGTGAACCAACTGCCCTAATGGGTCTAATTTTCGTGTTTTATGTCCCCCAAGTCGGGTCAAGTGAGTGGGTATTGGGTTAGATCCGGATTGGGCCCAAAAACCGCGAGCTGAAATTCTGCAGAACGCGTATTTCGCCGTCTGCTTCGCCACGGGGTGACAATGCTTCTGGCTCTTTCTGGCTTGGTTCGCTGTGGGCTTGCCGCGGCGAGGCCACGGTGAGCTGCTTTGTTCTCTGCCTCCTGGGGTGCTTTCTCGCCGTCTGACTCGCCGCAGCCTCAACCTTCAGTTCTGCCTCTTTTATTTGGCCTTTTTCTTCGTCCCAGGTCCGATCTTTTGGTCCTGAGCGACCCTGCAAGTGACAATAAGATAAAACCAAGATCAAATAGCCATATAAATTAATTAATACAATTAATCTACAATTATGGCTAATTACTCCTAATTTTTCACTCATTTCCCTTGAGAGTTTGGGGTATTCAATTTGACATTATCAGACCAAACTTGCATCTTAATCATGTTAATTACCTCAATTTAGGCATATAAAAACCATACAAATCAGAGATTTGTCAACAGGCCCAGGCTGGCCTGTTAGTCCTAATATGCTTTTATAAGAGCCCTGGGCCTAACCTATTTAGTAGGCTTTAAAAAAAGCTTAAGCTTGGGCCTAAGGCCTGTTAGCCCTGGGCCTGGACAAGCCTGGAATAGGCCAAGCTTAAAGCCCCTAATAAGGGTCTGGCCTGTTTCCACCCTAGCAAAATCTCACTTGTGGTAATTTCTACTTGGTATTAAAAGGTAACCACTTTCCGCTTGTCTTATGTGTGTGTGTATGACAAATCCCTAGATTTGTATTGTTTTTGTGTGCTAAATTGAAGTCATTAACATGTTTGAGATGCAATTGGTCCAATAAGTATTTAAAGAATACATTACCTTTTGGGTGAAACTAGCATAAAAATGGGGTTAATTTACCATAATTAGTTATTGATTGATGTTAATTGATTTCTAGGGCTTTTCTATCATTGTTTATTGCATTTTCACTTGTAGGGTCATCCAAGAACCAAAAGAGGAGGATTCAAGGTGAAAATATGCTATTTGGAGCTACTGCCCAAATGCGTTCGCCGTCACCTTCGAATCAGAGACAAAGAAGGCATCACATAGGCAAATGTACCCACAGAAAGTTGGCATCCTCTTTGCAGTCGCCTCACCTCCACGGCGAACATCTTCGCCATGGGAGCCATGAAGAACTCACGAATTCTGGTACAAAAAATGCAGACTTTTGGGCTTAACCCATGACCCAGATCCGGATTCCACTCACTTAGCCCGGCTCGGACCTATTTAGCATGAACCTCTCGGTCATTTAAGGCAGATTTGGAACCCTAATCACCTCTCATTCCCATTTTCTCTCAATTCCATCTCATTCCATCTTCCATTTTTCCTTCCTAATATCCATGGCTTTCACTTCTATCCTCCTTGTTGGTGATTTCCTTATGGAGAGCACCAACTAAGGGCCTCTATTCTTGGTGATGGATTCCAAAGGATGAGCTTGGAGCTTCAAATTATGGGAGTGTTATTTTCCACCCACTCTTCCTTATATGTATTTCATTTTTTCCAGAGTTCTAGGAATTGTTCTATGCATTTGGATGTGGTAGAAACAATTTTCTTGTTGATTTTCTTTGTACGGATTCTTGACTTTGCACCTATTGACTTGGACATCCTTTAGTTTTATGGATTCATTTTTAAATGCATGTTTTAGTTAAAATCTTGTGGTAAGTGAGGGTTCTTGCTTAGTGGACTATGGTGTCAAATGTTTATGTTTAGAAATTAACAAATAAGCTTGTTAATTGCTTGAAAAATACTGAGCTTCAACTTGTTAGTTCTAATTTGTTGATTGGGGTTCCATCAAGAAATTAAGGTTAGCAAGCTAATCTTATTGTAATCCGGGGTTCTGGTTGTAGGATCAAGAGTTCCTTGCAATTAATAGATTTATTTTTTGTCAAAGAGCTTAACAAACTTAGATTAGAAGGGTTAGTGTGCGAGGTTCCGATATTAATCATTTTAATCCAAGCCTAACCTAGAGGGTTCCTCTAGGGTTTATTAGAAAATGACCAATTTACTCCCCAAATTAATCTTTTGAAGCAATGATCCTAAGATTTCCATTTGCTAAGAATAATCATTCACATTAATCCAAATCCCATTTTAGTCCAATCCAATTCGTTTTGTGAACATAATTTTTCGTTCAAACTTTAATTTGACCTCAAACACATACAAATAATTAAACGTATATATGCGCACATATATGATATTCTATAATTTTAAAAGTTACTATCATTCTTTATGCATGATATCATATCATGTCTAATGTACTTGCCCAAATTGGAGTAAATCCAAATTCTTTATGCTATATTATCATCATCATTAGTCATTTATAATTTTTTTTATAATCATTTGGACCACCTATTATTCAACTGGCTCTTTTCTAGAGTATATTATCATGTATCCAAATAATTAACTATCTAATAAATATCAATATATTGTAACCATGATATATGTTCATAGGAGTATTATACTTAAAAAGGTGCGATTCTAGCACGATTCACTCACTCTGTAGTCTAACTAGTACACAAAATACTATTGAGTTGTGCTCAGTAAGTCTAACATAGTTAATTACATCAATAGATAGATGATTCCAAAATTTACTACAATAGTTGCATTACTTTGTAATATCCAAAGGTTATCATTCATTTATTATATGTTGATTTTATTCTCATATGGCATAATGGGTATTATTTATATGGGTCAAGTTTAAAAATTGATAAATTTTAAGACAGAATTACCGTATTAGTCATTTGCTAATAGGTGTCGGATTATTGGACGATATTTTACCAATAAATATATATATATAGAAAAACTCATTATATATCTATTCTATGGAAATTGAGGGAATTAAAAAATTTAGTGCTGTCAAACATCTTATAATCACAATTGTTTTAAAAGAAGATTTGTATAATTTTTAAAAGAGTTTTCAGTTTTCATGGGCCCAAAAAAAACGAGTATACAATTCCCATAAAAAAACCTAGGGAAAAGACTGTACCAACCCCAGCCCTATCTGCCACAGCCCACACAGAGCTTGCGATTTAAACCTTTTGGAAAAATGAGAAATTGTTGCAATTAAACTCGAGGCACCTAGTTGAAAAAATCCATCTTTATAGTACTTCTTCCGGTTAGAGCTGGTAGTTCGGGCCAAGCCCATCGGGCCGGCCCTTTAGGCCCTGGCCCTTGAAGGGTCTGTTAGAATCTTAAGTTTTGATGAGGACTGACCCTGAGAAAACATAAGTAAAAGTTACCTCTGAATTAATCTTATAAAATCTGCCAGGTAACAGATCTCTATTGCGAGAATAAAGATTCATATCTAATGAATAATGACATCTTAGCAGAACAATGATGAATGAGTGTCTCTATCGCTAAATGAATCTAGATAGCTAATAGACAAGAGCCATAGCAAGTGAAGACTTAGAAATAACAAAGTCAATATCTATCGCTAAGTCTTTCTCTATAACTAAAGAAAGAATCCATCGCTAACTCAGCTAGCAGAAAGATAAAACCAAGTCTTTGAACTAATGAAACCAGCTAGCGATAACAGATTAGCTATCGATAACAGAAGTGCTTCAGATAATAATCTTTCAGATAGCTAGTGCCTGAGAGCAAGAGTCAAATGAGCTAAAGTAGTTGCTAGCGATAATGGATTGAGCTATCGATAATAGGATACCTGAAAATATCTCAATGTTTAGATAATGGTAACCTGAAGGATAATAGCGATAATAAATTTGCAATCGATAGAGATAATCTATGCTGATGTAATGCCTTCTAATCCAAGAGAATATGCTCTGATATTCCTTATATTGTCTTCATCTCATTGAGCTAATGGATTAAGCTTGCGATAATAACCTCTGTGCAATATATGACTATTTGGTTAGCTAACAGTTTAAGTGCAGATCACACTCTATGAAATTAGTGATAGCAGATCAAACTAGCGCTAATGAAAAAGCTGCTATGAAAGTACAGGTGTTCAGAACACTCAGTCTAGCCTACTCTACTCGTGAACAGTTCAGAAGTTTGAACCATCTGTGAAATATCTATCCCCAATGGCTATGGACTTCCAACGTCTCTATTCTAACGGTCATATGAAGCTGAATCAAAGGATAATCTATGGAGGTATAAATTGATCAAGATCTGCCTCTAAGAAAGAATTCGAGAAATCAGCGAACAAATCATCAACGAGAGATGAACAGGGCTCTATACAGAATTGCCAATTCCTCAGACTGAGAGCAATAGAAAAGAAGAGCTAGAGTTATTCTTTGTTCAGATTATTAAGTTCTATCTTGTATTTCATTATACATAACCTTGTTCTTAAGTGTTTATCACAATCAGTTCATTGAGTGAACTTTATTATTAAAATCCTCTTCTGTTAGAGGTAGTTCCTTAGCTTGGTGCTTTGCGAACTGGGTGATAACCTTACGGGTAGTAAGGGGGAGTGTTTAGAAGATTCTAAAACTCTGTAAAGGTTGGCAGGTGAACCTGTGTTCGTAAAACCTGTGGTAGGCTTCTCTTGTGCCAGGATTAAACAAGAGGATAGTGGAAATCTCAGGTGGAGCCTGAGGACTGGATGTAGGTCTGGGTTGACCGAACCAGGATAAATCTTGTGTGCATTATCTCTTCTCTTAACTCCTACAGTTTTTTTTCATGATATCTACATTATATATATCTCTTCGTTCATTTACCCAGTTTTGAAGTTACTCTGTAATAATCTGAAAAAGTTTTAGAGAATATTTCCTTCACAGTGTTTAAAGAGAACAAAAGATTTATAGAAGGTTTAAATTTTATCCTATCACTCAATTCACCCCCCTCTTGGGTGACAGCCAGTACTTTCAGGGTCGGGCTTTGATTTTGGAGGCTTCAAAAAGGAATCGAGCTTCACGGGCTGGCCCTGTAGGGCCGAGGGCTTCAAAGGGCCGGCCCTTTAAGCCTGTCACATATATATATTTAAAAAATTAATAACTACAAAATAAAACAATTAATTAAAGGTAAAAAAACCATAATACCTAATTCCCAATATTTATCATTGTTTGATAATTTCTTAGTGAGTGACTTATTTATAAATATGGACAATATTTATTAAAATAATTAATTAAAAGTAAACATATATTTTGTGACTTATATAAAAATATGGACAATATGGACAATATTTATTAAACAATTAATTAAAGCCCGGCCGGCCCTGAGCCCTGCCATTCAAGGGTCGGGCTTTAAAAAATAGGGATATTTGCACTACCCGGGCTTTTCGGGCCGGCCCTTTTAAGGCCTTGGCCCTTGAAGGGCCAGCCCTGTAGGGCCGGGCCGACCCTGATGCACAGCTCTACTTCCGGTCCTAGTTAATTAGACAAAGTTGACTTTTTTTTGGGTAGAAATTAAAGAAGAAAAATAGATCAATTAATTTTAACACCATGCAATTAGATCATAGTTTAGTTTAAAAGTAAAATAAATTAGTTTTAAGAAATAAGATAAATATAAACAATTTAAAGTGATTTATTTTTCATCTTTAATTTTTCTAAAAAAAATTAAGTTGATTTTATAATTAGAACCCAAAGGAGTAAGATTTAAGATAAACCAAACTGATTCCATGTATAGATATCTCGCTCTAATTACTGTCATTATTATTCAAAAACATCAGTTGTTAAAAGAAAAGGGGAAATATCAAGAGAAATTCTTAGGTGAATCCAGTTTATCACTTCATTTATGGTTTGACCAATCATAAACAAACACATAGATTTGACATGAAAATTTTAAATCAATTGGATACTCTAAAAGTAGCAAACAAATAAAAAAATTAAATTAAACCTTAAAAATTGTTCTTATTTTTATTTAACCCCTAATAAAAATATTATACACTCCTCTAATTTTATGTTTAGGTAAGAGAGAAAGGCTTTTATTTGGTTTTTTTTTAGATTTTTTAAATTTTTCATGCGAATGTATTATTTTATCATTCATTTATTATATATTGATTTTTTAGTCAAATAACATAGTATTTCATTATACTCAGAAAAAGTGAG
This sequence comes from Mimosa bimucronata, assembly GCA_037074515.1. Lineage (NCBI taxonomy): Eukaryota > Viridiplantae > Streptophyta > Magnoliopsida > Fabales > Fabaceae > Mimosa > Mimosa bimucronata. The sequence continues at coordinate 27,850,123 of CM073445.1, read as the reverse complement.
ATACAAAACACAAATTAAAATGTCTACAAAAGAAAACCAAAATAACAATGGATATAAACCCTAAAAATAACATAACCCTAACATAGGTAGGAGTGGGCTGTCACCGCCAAGAACCCTACCATCTTCATCATTCCTTCATCAGACTTTGTGGATAGAAAAAAGTTGTCACCAGCAACAAAGCCATTATGTGTAGTAGTTTTTTGAAGAATTTTCCCAAAGGATCCATACCTCTTATCAGCAAATTACCAACCAAATTGGTCTTTGAAGAATCTACATGAGCCTATCTCACAGAAACAAAAGAATCAACAGACACACACACACAAAAGATGAAGATTAGGTAGAATAAATTCTCATTATCGACTGCTTAAAGAGCAACACTGTCTTGATCCCCAAATACATTTCCGATTCGCCATTGCCAATAATCTATAAATGTCTTATGGAAGATAGAACCAATAATATGTAAGACTATAATCACAAATTGAAACTAACAAATAAGGTTTGTTGTCATCTAAACCCCTCAAACTAATTTATTTCTGCAAAGACATGCAACACCATCATAAGAAGCCAAAAGAAACGTGAAAATAAAAGCAAACCAATGCAAAATACAAACATATCCATACCCGACCAAAACCGGGGAGGGAGATGCTATGAAAAATGCTTGCACAACAATGAGAGAAGAGCTCCCACCAACCCAAAAGTTAGAGAGGATGGGGGAGAAGAGAGCTAACCCTATATGTCAATTTTATTCTTATGTGGCATAATGAGAATTAAATACGGGCCAAGTTTAGAAATTGTTGAATTTAAGGTAGAATTAATAATTGAGGTTTCATAGTCTATATGAAATATTTTAGAATCTACTTTTGTTTTGAATTATAGAGAAAGATAAACAAAAAATAGAGAGAGAAAGATAGCATAAGAGAGTAGTTCTCATTAACTATTCAAAGGTCTTAAATGCATAACGCAAGCCTTCTGTTTATAAGCATGGCTCTAGGGTTCCAAGATAATCAGCATGAATGACAATATCATAATAACAATAATAACAACAATTGGTAATGGGAGGTATGGACATCCATATATATTATACTTATAATAATCCCATTGGATGACTATGACTAAACATGTGCCTCGTTAAAAAACTTCAACTAAGTAAAACCCAGTGGGACAAAAAGCTTAGTAGAAGAAAAAGATTACATTGTTTAGTAGAAGAAAAAGATTACAATGTTTAGTGACACACTTTCTAATGCTGCCTCATTAAAAACCTTACTAGGAAACCTAATGGGAAAAACCATAGACAAGGGAAAAATAGTACAACGTGCACCAACTCCCCATCTTGACAACCTCAGTTGATATCTCTGAGTTTGTGAAGTCTGATGTTATAAGCAAGATTCTGAAATATTGTGATAGGCTTTAGTGAACATATTTGCTAAATTTTTTCTTTATCGAATTTGTTGGATATTAATTTCACCATGTTCTGTTGATGTAGCCAATTCCAATGTCTTCGTGTTGGTGAATCAGTATATCATGTTGATATGCAAATGATATATCACCTCGTGCATGGCTAGTCAGTTCACATATAATTACTCCTGTTATACAAAGATATGATACTTCTGGATCAATTATTTTCTCATCACCTTCTTGAGTTCTAAATACAAGGTACTTCAAAACCAAACATTTCTCTCATTAACTTCTTGAGTTGTAAAAAGATCTCAATCCTCACTTAAAGATCTTAAACTATTGAAGCACATAGTGATTTATGTGTAGAAAAAACACTTTATTCTTTTGAAGTTTATAATTTCAAATTCTTTCTTGAAGAAATTTTTAGCTTTTGCAAGCCCTACAAGAGTTTAAGTAATTTTCACATTTTGCAAGCTCTTCAGGAATGCCAAATACATTTAAACTCATCAAGAGTTTGAATAGCATTTATGTCAACAACTGTTACAAACTCATTTTCATATATTTTCATTATAATATATATAGTCAAGTTAAATATTTTACATTCTTCTTTCAACCAATATCTATCAAGCTGATAATACCATGTATGTCCATGTTTCTTTGAACTATATAGAGATATCGATTAAATTTTTTGCTTCTGAAATTTGTAATCCTTTGGGGAGTTTCATTTATTTAAATCATATGTTTCTAGAAAAATCCTTCAGAGACTCTCAAATGCTTAGATACATGTCCATATATGTATTTGATCATTCAAGGGTTTCGTAAATATTTTCTAGATAATACTTTTAGTATTTTAAATCCTTCTAGGATTCACTTATAATTCACAATACAGTGGCATATGGGTTATGATCATATTCTTTAGACTCATACCAAAATTTTCAAATATCGTCAAACTTCTAAATTAATAAGACATCATGAAATTTAGTCCGCCACAAGACAATATCTATCAATATTTAACTTTTGGGAAACTTATTGAGATTATATTTCTCCTCCTTCTTAGCACATGAGTTCTTATTTACACAAATTTATGTTATGATACTTCATATTGCATCTTGTTCTTTACCGCTAGATAGCCATTTTGATATCTACATATCATGGCATATTTGTACACAAAATCCTCATTTGATCACATGATATTATGCAAATGAACGTTTTGAAATGCCTGTTGTAAATGTAGACATTTGATTGCTTTGTTCTTATCTATTGATATTATGTTCTTATCTTATTCTTTAAAATATCTTGATATATTTGTTGGAGCTCCAGAATTTAAATAATGTGCTCATCTAATCTTTAATCTTGATCGTTGAAACTTTGAAAGCTAGATTAGAGTTGTAGGATGAGTGCTTAAGCATTGAGGGAACCATTTTGGCGGCATCCTCAAGCTCGAGCACAAGAAGATTTAAAAGACATTTGCAAAAATCACTGTTGTTTGTGTAAAGTATCGGCATAGGCACTAATGGAACCATTTCGGTAATTATGTGGGCACTTTTGGGCCAAAAAAAATTCGTAGTGTTGGAAGCACTTTGGCTAAACTACATGAGTATTTTTGAACATTTTATTCTCCCTAATGTTGAAAAACTTAACGCCATTTGCAAATATTGATGGCATTGGCACTTTTGACCTAATTTGGTAACTATGTAGGCAATTTTGTGCTAAAAAACTTCATGGTGTTGGTTGCGCCTTATACTAAACTACAGTGGTATTTTTGCACATTCATCCTTTTTTGTTACATTTAGTTCTTTAGGAATTGTCATATCGTTCTTCAAGAACTATCAAATCTACACACATATGTATATATTTGGCAATGTAAATTTGATTATATCCCAATTTGACTTCAATAGGTTAAGTCTCGAAGTCGTATAGTCAATGTCACTTGACATGTGTATTGATTGTGTGTGCATGTATTTCTAGTGATTGTAGACACCGGTGCGTCCAACTGAGCTCGAGGACTTCGGCTACACGAGTGTTTCTTTTGTTTTGAGTAATTCTAGGTAACCACTTCCTTACCTTAAAATTGTACGTGATGCATTCATAAACTCGGTTGTTGGATAAGATTGTACAATGTGGCTAATATGCCTACTTACATGGGTAACGGTGAAGTTTACTCTATTACTCTATTATTTGAGAAAAAGGAACGTGTTGGATTTGATTAGTTGTGGAAATTAGTCGTTGAATAATGATTAATCTATGTTGGTATATATTTATGTGCTTGTACTTGAGTATTCCTGGTAACGTGTGGAAGAGGGTATATTGTTTGATAACCAAACTATGAAAGCATAATTTGTCTATTTATGGATTCAATTATATTACATTTGGTTGGTAGTGGTGCCTGGTATTAGATTGATTTCACCCTCTTCACGTAATGAGGTGCCCGAATGCCATTGGGTTACCTTATGAGTTTATGTCCTGCGGGGACTTACCAGTAGTGAAATCTAGTTTCATTGGCTTCTGTCAGACCTTGGAGCCTGGTTTCGATGGCTCACAATTAGAGGTAGATGGTTTCATCATAGGTTTTTATGACAGTGAAGTCCGGTTTCGGTGGCTTTCATCGGGCACAAAGTGTGTGTTTCCCTTCTCAAAGGATTGTATGCATGACTTGAAATTGTTTTAGAGTTTTATGCATATCTTAGCTGTATCAATGTGTATATCTAGTTTCATTCACTAAATGTTAAGGAAGTGACTAAGCATGTGATAAGAGTTTATCATTGGGTATTTTGTCCCTGATAATTGTGATATGTAATTAATGTTGAACACTTTACTTAAATGTATTGACACACACTTATGCATGTAACTAGTTTGGGAAGAATAAGTGTTACTGAGACGATTTGTCTCACCCGTTGTGGTTTACTTTTTGTAGGTGATCATGCATTATAAAGGGGGTAAGGGAAGAGGACCGTCCAAATCACACTGGCTTTGTGAGTCGATGATGGTATTCGCAATTATGGTTTTTGTGTATTTCCAATCTTTAGGCTGCATTATTTTGCTTCCGCATGATATAGGCATAATCTGAATGCCTCTTGTGATGATTGTATGTTCTGTGCCGATGATCTTCCGGCTTTTGGTTGTTGTTTGATGGATTTCTAGGTTATTCTCATGCATGTGACTAGTTATTATAAATTAGTTTATGCATGATTCTTAAGCTAATATGAAAATAAGGGCTACGCTTGTGTTGTCCCGGTGCTAGAGGCCCAATTTGTAGATATATTCGAAATTGGTAGGTTCTGTTTATTAACCATGTTAGATCAACATTTTCTAACATGGTTATATTGATTTGATAAGTAGTGATTATTAGATGTTGATTCAATTAAATAACCATGTTAAATTAGTCCTTTCTAACATGGTTACATTGTGAGGTTAATATTGGACAATTGAGGAAAGATTATCTAGTGGTTATGTGTTAGTCTTAATAACCATGTTAGGCGATTCTTTTTCTATCATGGTTATCCATGTTGTATGTTATGTTGTTTCTAATTAACCATGTTAGGGGATTCCCTTCTAACATGGTTAGGTGTTTTAAATATCCATGATAGTCCTTGCAGGATGATAAGGTTTGTTTTCTATCATGGATAATGCTTAGAATATTAGAAAGCTCTTTTCCTAACTATGATAGTATTGTTATGATTATATGAAAATCATTTTTCTATCATAATTAGTAGTAATGATAGTGATTTGGATTGGTTATATTAAGGGTTGTTTTTTTTTATCATGAAAAACACTTTAAATGATTATGGAAGTCTCCTTTTCTAACTATTATAGGGTTGTTTAATTTGTATAAAAATTATTTTTCCTATCATAGTTAGTACTGTTAATTGTGATTAAAGCGTTTATTAGGGGATTTTTAAGGTATTAGTAAGTAAGATTTTACTAGAGGATTATTTACCCATCGTCCATTGGTTCAGCTGGCGATGGGGGTTGGACTTCGACCATCTTGGCGAGGGTTCGATCCATGGGAAAGGCCACTTTGTTGTGGCTCCAGTCGCGGCGCATAGGGAGGCATCTCCACAGCTTAGTGAAGCTGGGTGTAACCTACCTGTGTAGATTGGACGGCTTGCCAACCAGGAGCCCACAGGGACATGCCCCAGTAGATCATGAGTTAGGGGCCCTACCCTTAGATCGTGGGTGAGCCAAACCTCTTTCCTAAAAATTTTATATCAAAAAAAAGTAAGATTTTACAGATGTGGTGTGTCATGTAGGATATTTGACTAATTTAACAATCAAATTTAACCCTAACAAACCGCAAGGCAAAATTGCAACGTTTTATATACTTCCTTAGCAAGATTGATTCTAAAAAGATTCTAGACACCCACTGCTATTAAGGGAAAACTTCTAGGGCAAAATTGACTATTATCCCAAAAATTAACAGAAATTCTTAGGTATATATATAAGTAATATAACCATATGAAATAAATATAAATTTTAATTTAACCTAAAAATAAACATATTTAAGAGATCTGATACAAAAATTTTCTCAAATACCAAGCTATAACGTGTTAAATCATTAAAAAGCGTTATATGAATAACATATTTAGGATGAAGGGGTATTTTAGGACAAGAGTTGGTTTCTTATGGGTAGATATTTATATGTGTGTGTGTTTTTTAACATTTTTTAGCTGCATTATTTTGGTGGTCCAATTTTTTTTGAAACCTGATTTGGTTTCACAGTTTAACCTCTGCTTTGATCAAATAGGCAGCTTCAAGCAGTCTAATACGACTCAACCTTTAAATCTTAACCATTCATAACGAGCCGGAGGATGTTTCAATGACTGTTGGACCGATTCGGTTTTGGTTTTACAACACTAGGTGAATCGCTTTGCTATGTCATCGGAGTCTTATCAATCACAAACATATGCATTATGTTTGACGTGAAAACTTTAAGTTAATTGGACACTCTGAAAAATTAGCTAACAAGTAGAAAAAAATCTCCCAAATTTACTTATGATTGGTCAAAACTTTAATTAGATCAAAATTTTCATATCACTGTTAAGATATTTATAATTGGTATGAACATAAATCAAAGGGCATATCAACGTCACCTAACAATGTCTCAAAAATGAAATCTAAATCTTTTTCCTCACCTTAAAATTCAAAAAACCTTGAAATCTTGACCTTTTATTGCAGGGGTAATTTCGTCAATCAATAAAGATTCGAGAATCAATATAAATACCTCTCAAGCATTGTTGTCAAATCTGCGAGTTGACTCTCCGATTTTACCATTTTTACGATTCTACCTAACCAAAACGTGTCACAAGTCACTTAAATTTGTACTGGTTTGTAAACTTAGTAAAAACTTACGAGTTTATAAACCAAATTTACTGTTTTTACATGTTTACCTTATGTAACAATCTTATTAACTTGCTTTAAACCTTATATTAATTATTTTTATTTAACTATATTCAATGAATTTATATATAAATTTTATAGAAATTTTTTATTGAGTTTGATAAAGTATTAATGTTGATATATTAATATCAACTATTTATATTTAAAATATAGTCAAGTCAAATTATCGTTATTTTTTGTATTTCTTATTTAATTATATACTGAAAACACGTATTTATTAATAAAAATAAACTTTTACGAGTTTATGATTCAAGTTTACGATTTGATTTTACATTCTTATCATAAATTTACTTAAATTCATGAGTTTAACAATCTTACTCTCAATTGTGAAAAAAAAATAAAAAATAAAAAAAATAATCGAGCCATTTGAGTCCAAACGTGCATTCATCTTCTCCCTTTGTGCTACAGTTTCGTTTCCCCATCAGAAACCATAAGCCAAAAAAATAGCCTCATATCTCTCTCCCACATCTTCATCATGCATATTAACTAAGATTCATCCATTCATTCCCCCAAAAAAACAACAAAAGAAATTATTTTCCGTATTCTTCGAAGTTTTCTGCCATGGATTGGATTCCGCAACTCAGTTCCATTGACTGGCACCATCCATCAGACTAACATGTTTCCTTATTATCTTATTATTTATTAAACCATAAATGACATGGTGCATTAGGTTTATCCAAAAATTTAGGTGGGAAGCCGAACTCACTAATTTCTCAAAAATCAAGACTAGATCCTTTTCCTAGCCTTAAAATCTTGACCTTATATCGCAGGACAGGGGTAATTTCGTCAATCCATAAAGATTCAGGGATCAATATAGATACCTCTCCACTGTGGGGAAAAAAATAAAAACCAATAATCGAGCGATTTCAGTCCAAACGTACATTCGTCTTCTTCCTTTGTGGGCTACAGTTTACATTTCCCCATCAGAAAACCATAAGCCAAAAAAATAGCCTCATATCTCTCTCCCACATCTTCATCATGCATATTAACTAAGATTCATTCATTCTTTCTTTCTTTCTTTCTTTTTCTCCAATTTGATATTCCACCCCAGAAATTCTTTCCTGTATTCTTCCAAGTTTTCTGCCATGGATTGGGTTCCGCAACTCAGTTCCGTTGACTGGCACCATGAATCTTTTCCGGCTTATGAGGATTTCGCCATTCTTCCCTTCTTCGCTCTCTTCTTCCCTTCTCTGCGGTTTTTCCTCGACAGATTTGTTTTCGAGGTATTGGGTTTTATGTTTTTGATGTAAAGATTCCATTTTTTTGGCTACGTGATCTCGACCCTTTTGCTTGAGATTCGTCTGTGAATTAAACTGATTAGTATTTAGCAGAAGGATCTGTTTCCTTGGTTACTGGTGAATTGGATTCGTTTTTGCTTATTTTCATGATTGAGTATCAATTGCATGCGATCAGACGAGCATTCAATTTTTAAATAGCTTTTGATTTGGCTTTAACGTCCACTCTGTAATCTCACTCAGCTGCCTTTCTGGTTTTTTTCTAATCATTCCAGCAGTTGCATTTTTGAATGAAAAAAAATTGTGATTTTTTTCTTTAAAATTACCTACCTATGCATTTAATGCAGGTCCCGACTTGCTGGTTTTTGTAGAAACAAGACTATTTTTCTCTCCTATATTTTTGGCTTATTTAAAACCTATGAAGAAATTGCTTTCAATTCTCTGTGCATAATCTGGGTAAGCAAATGAATTTGTCAAGTCGTTGACAATTCTGCTTGTATCTGACCAATTGTTATATGGTCCAAAAATAGTCTAGGACATTGATGATCAATTCTGATAATGGTCCGGTAACCTCTGAACTAGTATTCTGACTCCTATAAATGTCTTTCTGAAGATTCATGTGCCTTGGTTGCTGAAATTGTTTCAGCTTTAACATTTATTGTACTTGATTCTCTTGAGGATAAATACCAAATGAACCAATACAACTACTAAGACTCATCTAATTTACTAGCAGTTTCCCTCCTTCCCCCGCTACAATTAAATCAATCTATGATCAACAGGAAGCTTTTGTTTTCCCACCTATTTTCAAAGTTTTTATGTCAATCAAACTGAAAGGACTGGCAAAAACTGGCCAACTGTAACATCTTATGTTTTTCAATGTTATTAACATTTAAATTCTGTTTAGCCGATGTTAAGTAGATTCTATTTACAGAAATTGGGCAGGCGCTTGATTTTTGGAAAGGGGCATGAGATGCTGGATTTTGAGACAGATGATAGAAGGAAGAAGATTAGAAAGTTTAAGGAATCAGCATGGAAATGTGTTTATTATCTATCAGCAGAAATTCTTGCTTTGACAGTAACTTATGATGAGCCTTGGTTTACTAATACAAAAAATTTTTGGGTGGGACCAGGTGATCAGGTCTGGCCAGATCAAAAGATTAAGTAAGATTTTTTATTATTCCTAATTAATGTGTTTATTCAGCTCCTATGTTTGATTTATTTTTTAGTTGTTTGCCTTCTTGTATCTTTTCTATTGAACTTTTGCTTATCAGAGTTGTAACCTTTTGACATTTCAGGTTGAAGTTAAAAGTACTCTACATGTTTGCTGCTGGATTTTATACATACTCTATATTTGCTTTGATATTTTGGGAAACAAGGCGTTCCGACTTTGGAGTGTCGATGGGCCATCATGTTGCCACTGTCATTCTGATTGTGCTGTCTTACATTTTTAGGTATATTTCATTAACTTCAGTCTGTCTTGTTAACCTAGCATTTTAATTTTGCAGTTCTGCTTGCTTTGTTATCCAAGCATTTCTGCAAGCTGTTATGAATCGTACTTTTGTTGGCATTATTTGATTTGTGACTGTCTAAACTTCTTAAAAAGAATTTAAAGATATCAAGATTCTAAAACACCAATATCCGTTGTCTGTCTTCTGCAATTTGAGTCATTTTACTTAACATCTCGACATCATTAATAAGAAGCTATATAATATCATGATTTTTTATTAGCTGTTATCTCTCAATAGAAAACAGAAAGGGTGCTGCTGCTCTTGTAGGAAACTATTTGTAGTTAACCATGAAATAGTTGGCTTTATAATCAAATAATAAAACTATTTGCATGGAACATGTGTTTTTATATGGGAGAGTGTATAAGATCCTGGATCTTCTATGAAATCCTTTGACTTAAGGTTGCATTTATGTGGTAATTATAGCTTCAATGTCAATATTATATATTTATACACACGCTTTCTGTTTAATAAGGCAGTCAAATGGTATTGTGTTTTCTTGTCTTCACCTTTTCAGGTTTGCTAGGGTTGGATCAGTTGTTTTAGCGATTCACGATACTAGTGATGTGTTTCTGGAGATAGGGAAAATGTCCAAGTACATTGGTGCTGAATTGATTGCTAGTACTGCATTTATTCTTTTCGTTCTGTCTTGGATCATATTGCGCCTCATTTATTATCCATTCTGGATCCTTTGGAGTACAAGGTTTGTATTAGCTATGTGCTCCTTTCACATGTTTGTTTTCTTGTCTTTACCTGTTTAATGTTTTTGCTGTTAAATTTTCTTTTATTCTGGGGGTAATTTGCACCTTCCTCTTGCATTCTTAACAAGTTGAATATGTACTATTTCCTTTTCTTTATATGTGTATGTTTTGAAAATGCGCTAGTTCAAGTGCTGTGCAGTTCAAAATTAGCTTATCTTCATAAATTCTTGTTGACTGTTAATAAAATTGATGGTCTTCAATTAACTTCAGTGCAATAAAGCTATGTAGGGAGTAATTCTCTTTCTTTCTTTCTTTCTTTCTTTGTTTTTTTTTTTTTTTTTGGTATTTTGTTGCCGTTTCTGTTTTTGCAAATTAAACGCTCTATATTGGAGGAGCTATTTGGTGACTCATTATATATTATATATTAAGGAATAACAACAGTTCATAACCTTATCCTTTACAGAACAGTTGCAGATTTCTAGTTGGATCATCCATCCAAGTCATTGCATGCTAGTCATGCTGTTATGTTAGTTCAATTCATTATGAAACGAAAACATTTCAATGATTTCTGGAAACAAAAGGAAGTAATTTTTATACTAATTTAGGAAGATTCTAAAGTCATTGTATGAGAATTTTCTTTATGCTATGCCAAGTCTTGACACCCTATTCGTTGCCTTGTCCCATTTAAACATTTTTCGAATTTGGATCTATCTTGTACTGTGTAAGAATTTGATGAATTCTGATATTTTATTTGAAATGGTCTGAGGACTTAGTTTTAGACAAGTAGGCCAGTTCAACTGGTCTATTTAGTTCCTCTTATAGTCTAAAAAGTGGATAATTCTGTATTATGCGTGTTTTCTCTTGGAACCATTATTGAGCAATGGGTTTATAGACTGACATGGAATATTTCATCTATTACATGCTGTGTGGTTTTGCACTTTCGTTTCATTAGCTTTCTTACTTGACTGTCCATGCATTTGGATATCAAAAATAAATGCAGCCATATATTAAATCTGTTGTTTATTTTCAAGTTTTAATTTAGTTGGCATAAAATGCATTATTGATCATTTTGTAGTTTGATTAAGAGAATCTTCTAAGCTGAAACTTAGTATGAACTGAATTAGAAAAATAAAACTTATTCATGACAGGTTGTGACCAAATTTATCTGCAAACTTCTAACAAGAAAATAATACAGATGTTATTTCTGATTTTGCAGAAAATTTAATTATTCAATTAAAGTGTGATATCATATCATTTAACACCTCTTTATATTGTTTTTTTTTTTCTGTTCTCTGTGGCAGCTATGAGGTTATACTCACCTTGGATAAGGAAAAACACCCAGTTGATGGTCCAATATACTATTACGTGTTCAATAGTCTTCTATTCTGCTTGCTTGTACTGCATATTTATTGGTGGGTGCTGATATACCGGATGCTTGTTAAACAAATTCAAGCTAGAGGCAAACTTAGTGAAGATGTTCGATCGGGTAAGTATGAACGTGTTTTAATGTGGCTTCCTGATTTGAACATTGCTCTCTGCAAATTCTGTTCCCCATGCTCTATGGAAGTGAAGTAGACAAACATGAAATATGATTGTTACTATGAAGTTTCTGGCTAGAGTTATTGTCTACTCAGCACACTTCAATTTGTTTGTTATGGTAAAGACATTTAGTTATTGTATTTAATAAAGGTTAATTGTCTGGGTCTCAATCTCGATTATGATTAGCCTCAATTATTTATCAGGCTTCTACCTTAATTTTAATAAATGGCAATTTATGTATTCCTAAATGTGAAATATCCTTTATCTGTTCTTATTTCCTGGTGAATAACTGGTATTTGTCTGTAAGTTGTTCCTCTCTTCACCTTTTATGCAGATTCTGAAGATGAAAATGAACATGAAGATTAAGCAGGAAAGAAGGATTTGCACGGATAACCTAAAATGAAGACATAGGTGAGATTCAATTGGTGAAAAGCTACTATACACGATAAAGATATTAATCGATGGTCTAATTTTAATAGGAAACTTGAAATATTAAACTATTTCATAAAGAGCCAAGTTTTGACACTTTCTCACCCATAATGTGTTTTGTTTAATAATTCTGTGCCTGTGTGAACTGATTTTTGTTTTTGTCCTTGACTTGTATTCAGTATTCACTTGTTATACTGGAATAAGATTATAATAAATTATCTACACATGGATTTTGTTGCTGCCAGTAATTTGAGGTATAGTTTGGGTTATTTCTTGCAGATAAACGTGTTTAGTTTCACACCTCTTATTTGTACTTGCCCTTGGTCACCATGAACAATCTTGTGGATCAACATGATGTCCATGTGAAGGTGGTGGTTATACTAATTAAAGAGGTAGTAGATGGAGAGAATTTTCAATCTTCGTCTAAACTTTTGGTTTACGTAGCTCAACTCTGATTTTTAAGCTGCAGCTCACAATTTGTTGTAATGATATTGGTTATTCTTGAGTAGTTGTCCTCCAATCCTCATTTCAACGGCAAAGCTGTGAAGGATTTTGCTCCCTTTACTCTTGGGTATGAAAGACTATACCTGATTTTTTTAGCCTTTTTCCTTATGGGGTTTAATGTTATGCTCTTTATTATTTTATTGGGAAGAAAATTATTAGACTTGGGTGTAAGAATTATTCTTTATGGTACAGTGAGCATGGAACTTAATGCTGGGATTGTTTTAACTTTCAAGTCCTGATGAAAAAGAGAAAACATTTGTCAAGTAAACTGGTTCATTTAAGGGGCTTGATAAATAAAATGACATAAATGCTCTTGTATATCAATGGGCATCTGTCACAAGCATGTACTTTTGGATTCTGTGCTACTGACCTAGAAATTTACGTGAAGAAGATGGATGCAAGTTTTCGTATGGACCAAAATTTTGTCAGTGTTACATTAATGTTTTGAAGACTATGAAATCTAGAGTCGAATTGAAGGCAGCCAAAAGAAATATCCAATGTAGAGTTGAATTAATATGCACATGCACCTAGATTGTCAGTTAATGAGCCTGTGACCTCTGACCAACTTCCTGAACTATCATATCAATAGAGTATTGAGGAGAACTGTGAGTTTCAGTGAAGTGGACAAATTGGCAGGACAACGAATTTAACTGCTAAAAGGATCGGCAAAAGAAATTTCGGAGAAGAATCACAGCTGTCCTTTACTCGAAAAAAGTATCGATTCTGACTAATTTAAGAAAAACAATAAAAGAAAATGTCAGCATGAAAATATAAGGCTCACTAGCCTCCAAATGCAATCCCTTTAATATGTTCCCACGTTGCTTTAAAAGCTCACGCAAGCTCACCAACGGTAAGGCTCTGTTTGGAGAAGGGTAGAGAAATTGGAAAATGAAAAAAATTGAAAAAAAAAAAATAGAAGGGAACAGGAGAAAGAAGGAAAAATTCAAGAGATAATGCAAACTGGTAGCAGTCATTGTGGTGAAGCGATTAATAATTGTGGAGGGAGATGGGTTTGTGGCTTTAGCTTCAAGCTCAGAAATGCCCCTCCACCTAAACTAAAATTATAGGGGTTATACAATGCCTTCAACTATGATGGGGTAAGGGGATACAAAAAATGTGGTCATTTGCTTTAACTTTTTTTTTTTTGTCATCATTTGCTTTTACTTGAAGCCATTAATTTAATTCTTAAGGGGTTGAGATGAGTCACATTCCTTAGTGATAAATGTTAGATTGGCAAGTTGTTGTCAACTACACCCAACGGAAAATGTTAGATATGGTTCAAACTAGAGAATGATCACTACATCTCTTCCCTAATATAACATGTAGTCGGTTTCTTGGGAAAATACTTACAAAGTTAAATAAGTTACGGTTTGTTTGCCTGATTTATTCTCCAACATAATTTATTTAACTTACAAGCTAACATTTAATCTAATACTCATTCCGTTCCTGAGTATAAGATATAATTATTTAATTTGATTAGATTAAAGAAGTTAGTTAAGTTAGTTAAAATCACATGATATTACTATAACATTCTAACAATCTACCTTTATTCCTACCCTCCCTCTCTTACTTGTTTATTATTGAGGAGCATCAATATGGATAATGATATGAATGTTGTAGAGAATATGGGAAAAGAGAGGGTAAAAGAAGAGAAAGAGAGGAATTGAGGAGAGAAGCAGAGAGATAAGAGGAAGAGAAAGGGAAGATCAATCTGATCCAAATTCATATTATGTCAAAAGCTGAATGTACAAGTAGAATAGGTCCATTTATATAGTGTGAGATCTTATTAGAGTAAAGCAGTAACCCAACTAATCCCAACTAACTCATTCAGTTACAATATCATAACAATCCCCCTCCTTTACAAACCCATGACCTTAAGGGTGTCAATGACTAAGTTGCAGAACAAACAACACAGTAGCAAGTTGAAACTAAACAATTAAGCTAACTAAACAAAAATCAAAAGACTTGCTGAAATATATAACAACTTAGTTAATACTACCATTGGCACTAAGTCCAACTCGATATGCATTACTAAGCACCATAGGACAGCAAAAGTCACAGCAATTCTGAAAGAAACTTCACCCAATCACCAAGCAAAATTCTGAAATGCAGAACCTCGCATAAGCCCAGAATCTTGAAGCATTCTCATCAATTCTTCCTTAAACCAAATATGAAGGAAGCACCTTGTAGGAGAGAACTGAAAAAAAAATAATTCTTATAGCATACCATAACTGTACGTGTCCACAAGGTTTAGAAGACCTAGTTAGATGATATTTGGGCTTGACTCTTTAATGCCATCTTCCAAGTCTATTTTCGTATGTGATAGTAAAAGTCTCAAGGCACCATTAAAATATCCTAAACATTCAAAGAATGTGAAAGCCAGCTGTGAATTTAGATCTCCAAACTCAACCTTCTGATGCAAAACCCATGCTATTGTCCAATGGACATTATCCTTTGTTAAGTCTATTACCCCTTGTACCAAACTAGACCCTATATGAATGAGACACTCTTTAAACCATGTCAGATTGACAAAATAAAGTCTTGTTCCTTCACATAGAAACCAACCTTTTGTCCACTGGATATTGTCCTCAGTAGAAAAAAAAATACACACTAGACAATAATAGAACCTACAAGCATTTTCACTAACTTTCCCTTAAACCAAACCTGAAACATGTGTCTGGTAGGAACATTTCCATGTAATGAAAAATCTATATGCCCATCAGACATTAACAAACACAGTGGACATTCAAAATGCTTTTGCCAATGAGAATTGATGCTATATAGCTCTGATACCACTTATATGAAGGTTGTAGAGAATATAGGAAAAGAGGGGATAAAAGAAGAGAAAGAGAGGAATTGAGGAGAGAAGCAGAGAGATAAGAGGAAGAGAAGGGGAAGATCAACTTGATCCAAATTCATATTATGTCAAAAGCTGAGTATACAATTAGAATATGTCCATTTATATAGTGTGAGACCTTATTAGAGTTAGGCAGTAACCTAACTAATCCCAACCAACTCATTTAGTTACAATATCATAACAAATAATTTCATGAGAAGTTAAGAAAAAATAGGAAGGGTTCTTATATTTAGGAACAAACTCACCTCCTCAAATGTGTCCTATATTTAGGAACGGAGGGAGTAATGCATAACAAGTGTTATGATTAAGTGACTTATTTAACTCCCTTTATTATTAGAAAAAGCGAACTAGATCTTAATTTAAGAAACACATAGAGTCAAATATATGGACAGAGGTGAGAATGACGGTAAAAAGCACATGGACTAAATAAGGCCCAAAAAAAACTTTAACCGTCCAGGACATGACCCAACCAAGATACATTGGGCCAACCCAACTTGCACCCCAAGAAAACAATTCTTTTCACCACCCTCCTCGTTGCACTCCATCTTCAAGCTTCATAGCAAAACTACTGTAGCAGCAGCAGAAGAAGAAGAAGAAGAAGAAGAAGAAGAAGGATCTGAAGAAGAATGGAAGATGTGATTACAGAAGAACCTCCTCCTTCCAGATTCTTCGAAGAAGAACTCAACAATTTCACTTCACCATCCCCACCCTTCCCTCCCCCGTCTCTCTCCTTCTCCAACCCTAACCTTCAAAATTCCCTCCAACCTTCCCTCCTCATCATGCTCCTCTCTCCCCCATCCCTCTATCTCTTCCACTCCCTCCCCTCCAAAACCCTAATCGGAACCCTAACCCTAACGGACACCACCACCTGCAACATCTACTCCATCGATTCTCACGACGCCATTGTTGTCTCCGTTAACTGTTCCGTACCCCCCGAACGGTCTCATTCCATCGCGAAGCTTCTGATTGGTGGTCGGATTTCGCCTAAGAGGGTTTTGATTTTGGATTCGATTCGGTTTCGGAATTATCGAGGTAAGTTGTCGCCGGACGAGGCGGTGGCGTTCAAGTTGGAGACTTTGGCGGAGAGGAAAAGTGGGGTTGGTGAGGGAATTTTGAAGGGTTTGGAGTATTATCCTTCTGGGAGTGTTGTTGATGGGTTGGGTGCTGCCATTTTGGGGAGGTGTCAGATTTTGAATATTAGAGGGGTTTTGTGTGTTTCTTGGCCTGAATTTGATGCTTCTGTGGTGTCCCTTGTGAAGGGTTTGGTTCAAAGAGATGTCTTGCCTGGGTTTGACCTGAATTTGAGTGATGCAAAAGGTGATAAACTTCCTTTGAAGTTTGGTCCGAGCAAGGATCGTCCTTTTCAGTTTGATTTCTACGCTTGATGGATTAAATATATTTATGACACTATGCCATGTTGTTTTATTGTTCTTCGATTTTGAAAGGTATGGTTTGTTTATGCAAGTTTTTGGAACAAGAATGTCCTTGCTTTTAATGTTTATTGAGTTTAGATTCTGATGTCTTGGATTTCTAGTTGGTAGCCTATGATTATGTTGCTCATTGAGTTCTGGTGCAATTACAAAAAGAAGCCCGGAAAGGGTTGGCTTTGACTGTGAAGAGCGCTGAAATTGAAACTCATATATGATATTTTCTACTGTATAAGATTTGCACCAATTTTCAGTGTAAGAAATGTGTAACATTTATACAAGACCATACCAAGAGAAAAATTGATTTCTTGGGGTTACCTTGAGAGTTCCCTCTTCCCTTGTACTATAGTGACAGACCTTATCACATGAGACGTGGAGTTGCTAAATGGATTGCATGATGTCATTAATCAACAGCTGTCTTCTTAGATATACTGTTTACTGAAAGCCTCTGCTAAAAAAAGTCTTTCTAGCTTTATTGGTTTCACTGTCTGTCCATGTTTATCTTGCATTTCAGTTGGTGGTTTCTAGCTCAATCAACGCAAGTAACAAGTGTCATAAATTGCACATTTACAGTAATCTCTGCCTTTCTGGTATTAGATTTTCTCATGTGCATTTTACAAGGGTTAATAACCCTTCACTTGATGCATGATGTATCAGAGGCCCCTATCTTATAAATCCTGAAGGCTTCCTTGATGGTTGTCATACTCTGCCAGAGGTTTGGTTGATGTGTTGCTTATTGTGCTTCTTTGATTGTGAAGTCTTGCAGTTAATCAATGAATGAACTCGTGGCCTCTATACACATCTGAATTGAATCTTTTTGTTGGGTTTTTTATTGCAAAATCACATTAAGATCCCACCTATGAGAAATAATATCCTACAAGTCCCATAACTTGTCAATGGTGCTCTTTCACTTGATGATTATATCACTTTCATTTGTCATTGACAATTTATAAGACTTGTCAGATATTATTTTCCTTAAGTGGGACCTTGATATGATTTTCCCTTTTTTTTCTTCCATGTCTGAAGTAATTCATTTTCCTCAAACCAATTGTTGTGTCCATGATCGATGCTGCTTCTCTCTTTTTTTAAGATGCTGTTTGAGCAGTGGAAGCCAGTGCTCAATGAAATGTAGGAGTAGTTTCTGCTTGGTTTGAGTTGAGCGATTGTGTATGTGTCTTGATGAAGAATATTCACATGTCCTGGTTGATTCAGCACATATTGATCGCTGAAAAATATATTTATTACCAAAAAATCTCAATGATTTAGCAGGTGTAGCCCCCGGGGTACTCATCTATCCTTGCCGAGGATTTCATCGGATTTGTAAGCGTAAGCATTAAAAGAGGGAAAAAAATATGCTTGTTTTCTGGGAAAATTTCAGAAAAACACTCTCGAATTATCAAAAAGACACTTTGATACATCGAATTTCGAAAAGGACAGTTCAATACAATATCTAAATTGTTCTTTAACAAATTTAAAGGAAAAATTGAAAATGCCCCTGGTTCAATTTCTTTTTTTTTTACATAATGACCCACCCCCACCACCTCTACGGCCTGTCGCAGGAGTTCCGGCAGCCGGCGGGGGTCACCCCCTCCACATGGCAGTGTGCCACACTGCCACGTGGCATGTTGGGGGTAAAATAAATGGAAAGTATAGGGGGTGGGAATCGAACCCACCCCCTCCACATGTTGGCTTGGTTTTACCATCAGGCCAACATGTGTGTATTATATATATTGCAAACAATATATATATTCCATGTTTTATTTGTTCTCAGAAACGTTCAAGGATTCCCAACTTCTCATAAGGGATTCTCAACTTTTGTTAAGGGATTACCAACATGTATATTATCATTTACCAACTTCCAAAATACTTTACCAAATCTTCCTCCTTGTTACCAGAAACGTTCAAGGGATTCCCAACTTCTTATAAGGGATTCCCAACTTTTGTTAAGGGATTACCAACTTTTAGAAGTTGGTAAATGGTAATGTACATATTGGTAATCCCTTATAAGAAGTTGGTAATCCCTTAATAGAACTTGGGAATCCTTTAACAAAAGTTAGTAATCCCTTATGAGAAGTTGGGAATCCCTTGAACGATTCTGGTAACAAGGAGGAAGATATGGTAAAGTATTTTGGAAGTTGGTAAATGGTAATGTACATGTTGGGAATCCCTTACGAGAAGTTGGGAATCCCTTGAACGATTCTGGTAACAAGGAGGAAGATATGGTAAAGTATTTTGGAAGTTGGTAAATGGTAATGTACATGTTGGTAATCCCTTAACAAAAGTTGGGAATCCCTTATGAGAAGTTGGGAATCCCTTGAACGTTTCTGGTAACAAGAAGGAAGATTTGGTAAAGTATTTTGGAAGTTGGTAAATGGTAAAGTAAATGTTGGTAATCCTTTAACAAAAGTTGGAAATCCCTTATGAGAAGTTGGGAATCCTTTGAACGTTTCTGGTAACGAGGAGGAAGATTTGGTAAAGTATTTTGGAAGTTGGTAAATGGTAATGTATATGTTGGTAATCCCTCAACAAAAGTTGGGAATCTCTTATAAGAAGTTGAGAATCCGTTGAACGTTTCTGAGAACGAATAAAACATAGAATATATAAATTGTTTGCAATATATATAACATACACATATGTTGACTTACCACTAAGCCAACATGTGGAGGGGGTGGGTTCGATTCCCACCCCCTCCACTTTCCATTTATTTTGCCCCCCAACATGCCATGTGGCAGTGTGCCACACTGCCACGTGGCGGGGTGTGGGCTCGCCGCCACGTGGCGGGGGTGGCTCCACCTGCGGCCGCCGGTGGTGGGCCCCACCGCAGGCGGTGACTAGTGGTGGGGGTGGGCCATTATGTAAAAAAATAATTGAATCAGGAGTATTTTCGACTTTTCTTTTAAATTTATTAAAGGATAATTCACACATTGTACTGAATGTCCTTTTCGAAATTCGCTGTATCAAAGTGTCTTTTTGGTAATTCGAGAGTCTTTTTCTGGAATTTTCCCTTATTTTCTTGTAGAATTGTGGCTTTTATTTTATTTTTATTTTTGATGTGAGCTAAAGGCTAAACTAAGTGGGAAGTGAATCCAATATAATCTTTATCGTCATCAAACATTAACACTTGCAAGATGATTAATTGGTGCGATGAAAGGGGGAAAAAAGTTGTCCCAATTTGCATAAAAGCCCTTTTCAAAAGCTCGGCCCTAGAGAACCTGATTAATTTGCTGCATAACAAACTAAAATTCAATACTTTATTTGGATTTTTGTACATCTTTTTTTTTTTTTTGCCAGATTTTTGTACACATTTGAAAGATGAAATCTAATCGGAAATTATTCTTATCACATGTACCAATAGTTCAGAACAAGCTCAAAGATGCTTTAGCCAAGGAAGGTTTATCATAGCTGCCCATCTCGTTTGCTGGTCTTATATAAAAGTCAAAAACTGTTTTTAAGTGTTTTTTTTTTGCCTAAAAGCACTTTTTCCGCCCAAAATAAGTGAATCCAAACACACCTAAAAAGGATGTTTATCGAAGACAGCATTAACAAGGCTTTGCTTATTTAAAGGTTTAAACACATATACAAAAGAAACACAATGAAGAGAGAGTGCCTCTATTAAAAATATTTGAATTAGATTATACATAACTCCTGTGAATTTTATATCTAACTTTTGTAACTTTATAATGAATCTGTCCAAGATTTTGTATTTACACAAATAATTCTCACACTTAAAATTTAATATGCTTACTCGCATATAAGTCAAAGTTCGTTGTTATTCGCACATAATTGAAAGTTTAGGGTGTGTATTACTTGTTTTAAAGTTTAAGGAGGTAATAAATTCAGGGAACTTATGTAATTTAGTCAAACATCTAACGCACTATGCTTTTTACTTCTTTTTTTATACCTCTATCCTAACCCTCCCATAAGAGGGATTACTCATACACCTAAACATCACACACATACACACTTCCGCTCAACCTGTGGGGATTGATCCCCCAACCTGTTCAACAAAAAGAGTGGGGTGATGCCATCATGTGAGCTAAAGCTCATTGGCAAATACTTCGCACAATATAAACTTATTGAAAATAAGTTAATTCAAAGTTTCTTACTAAATTGAGCCCTTTGATGATAGCACAGTCATCAACTTTGAAGACATTGCACTGGCCTAGCATATGGGAAAACCCCACAATCCAACCACCGGAGTGGCCTTTGAGAACCTCACCACAACGAGCCTTGTTTCTAGAAAAGACAAGTAGAAGGTTGCAAAATCACCTGAACAATAGCTGGTGTTGGTTTTGTACAAGATGATAAATCATTACTTTGTACAAGACTGTTCCACCATATGACCATATCCATAAATGTCATTCCCCATAAAAAATTCTAGTCATAATTCTAAAAAAAATCCTACTTCTCTAGATGGATTTAAAGCCATACAATCACGCAGTGAGGTAGAGAAGAATTCAGAGGAGTGCCATGTGACATTAAGCACCTAATATGCCACCATAATTTTTCTTCCTCTGAATAAAGGTCTAAGACTTACCTCCTTGATATTTATTTACCCTTGGAAAAAGCTAGGCTTGCCTGGAAGAACAAAGATGGGAGATGACATTTAATGACATCTAAAAACACTAATCGTTAATAACATTATAGTTTGAAATTTTCATAAAAGGATCATAAGGGTTGGTTCGATTTAAATATCTTCAATGTGCACACTAATTTGTTGACTCGTCTTTGATGTTTTTAACATTCATTTAAGTCTGTTAGTATTAAAAATATTTACCATTAGCATTGAAAATATTAACGTTGAGAAAGAAACGGCAAAAAATATCATTTCTTAAGAAAAATTACAGCTAAGTAATAAAACAAGTAGGTGTTAAAAAGAAATAAAAATGAATATTTGATTCTTGAGGTTATAATTCATTTATAGTAACTATGATTTGATCCAAGTTAGGTCACAAACTCTTGATTTGTCTCAACCCAATTCATAGTCTTTCCGCATTTAATAATTTAATCCTATCCTAAATAAAATAAAATTAAAACAGAGATCATCCCTCCAATTTATATTTAATAAAATATTATTTATCATAAATTTTATATTAACTAATAATTACACAAATGGAGCATGATTTTAGACTTTCTTTTTCGTTAAAGCGTGTGTTTACTTTTTATATTCATTTGGGTTGAATTTCAAATGAATATAAAAAATTAATTTTTTTAAAAAAAAAATAGAACACACTAGATTATATTATTTGAAGTCATATGCAAAGTTTTTACACCGACAATGAGATTTGAATTTATAAAATAACATGTTATGAGAAAGCTTATTACTAACTGGATATATTTTTGTTGGCTAAAAATTTGTATTTCTTATTGGCAAAATTTTTTTATTTCTTTGCTAGTAATTTTGTTTTGTTAAAAAAAATTAAGGGTGTAAAGTTTACAAGAGAAAACAACTGATAGCATATATGCAACAAATTTCTTGTTCTCTTTATTCGTCTCAATGTTTGTTTGCAGCTGAATGGCATAGTTTTTAATGACAAGTTGACAATCATCTCTCTTACTTTGTCCAAATTTTCAACTCCGTACGAAACATACATTGAATTGCTTCTTTTTTTCTTTGGTGAGAATGAGACATATAATCTCATCGATAGAACAATGGACTAGATTCCTTCAAGTGGATTAAAAAAAATACAAAGAATATATTCCTTCAAAGTCACAAATAGTGGTTGTGAAGGTTTCAGCTCCCATTGTCTTCTTTGAAATGATTGATATCTGCCATAAAAACAAAGAAAATATATATACTTCAATTTTTTTTTTTAAATGATTGATATCTGCCATAAAAACAAAGAGAACATATATTTTATTATACTTCAAATTCAAATTTTTATATTAAAACGCATTTGACCTTTGAAAGTAATTTCTTATATTTATATTATCTATAACCAAAAAAAGCAAGTTCACTTTTGAAATTTTTTTTTTTGTTGCAACTGGCAATTGGATAACTGGATAAGTATTACTTAGATGGGAAACAGCCCATCTGCTGGGTGGCTCAAATACCCTAAAAGCCAGTTTGTTTGTTTTTTCTTTTTTTATAAATTGTCAATTACAAACATAGCATATATATATATATATATGTGTGTGTGTATATAAACAAATAATGTATAAGCATGACAGATATTATAAAATTCCATGATTCAAAAAACAATAGAATTCTATGTCATTCAACATGAAAAGTAAAGTTAAAGTGAGTGGAGTTCTATTATATATAAATTAAATAAAAAGGATTTTTTTTATATATTTTAAGGAATTTTGTAATGTATGAGATAAATTACACAGACAAATTTTGTCTCATAAACATAAAACTGTATTTTCAAGTGAAGGAAAACGTCAAAACGAGTACTAAATTGGTCAAAATGCCTTCTATGCATGCTTTGTAATACTCCCTACCCAAACATGTCTTCAATGCATTGCTCATCTGATATTATTTATAAGGTGACGAGAAAATGTTTTATTTACTTAGTACCATTTATAAGTTGTCTCATTAAATATTTTATGTGAATGTACACACATATTTTTTATTTATTATATGTTAATTTTGTTCTCATGTGTTATAGTAGTTATTAAATATGGGTAAAGTTGGAAAGTTATTGAATTTTAATGTAAATTTAATTATCTTTAAATTTTTTTAGTCTATGTAAAATATGTTTAGACATGACTTATAAATAAGATAAGATGAATATGCCAATTCCCACACCCTTAAATTTGACAATGAACTCTAGTGCCTGGCCCCAAGGTATATTTTACAATAATCCTTAACACAATTTTAGTGTTAATGGTTTCTTCTTTAATTTTTAAAAATAAAATAATTCACATTGTCAAAGAAAAAGTTCTAGTTATTAGAGTTTTCTGTAATTGGATCTGAAAAAATCGATGATGTAATTTAGAATCACATATCACAATGATGCATTTGTAAAAATGACTATATCATTGGCAAAGAGCGCCAAATACATGGACCATTTCAGGAAAAAAAAAATATATGGACCATTTTTCTCATAATCCGAATCGGTTTCCACTCTACGGAGGCCATTTTCATTATTTGAATCAAGTTGGTGATTATCTCCATATAAATGACAAAAAATGTAAAAAGAAATATTCCCCCATCAAACTAGTCTAAAAGTTTGGAATACATTGGTGTTATGGAAAGTGTAAAAAAGTTGGGATCCCATTAAGCACCTTCATGAGTAAATGGCGCTAATCATGATTGCTTTTACAACACAAGCTATTATATCTTTTAGGCTATCCATCTACAGCAGGTTTTCCATATCCTTTTTCATAATAAAGTTATAACTGAGACATATAGATTATGTAGTTGGGGTTTAAAAATTTTTGCTTAAGTTTTCTTACTTTTCATCTTACATCTTTGAAAACAAATTATATCCCCACTACCTCAACTTTTTAAAATCCAAGTCTCAAAAATCCCCCCCCCCTCCTTCCAAATCATTGGTACCAAATAGATATAAAATCCAAGACATTTCATATTTTATATCTTATATTTATTGTTTTTTCATCTACTTTTGTATTATTTATGAATAAATATACAACTAAATAGTTTATTTTACTTTATTAATCTCATGAAATTAATCAATCGAATCATATATTAACAATAGGAGGTGGTAAAAGAAAGTTGTAGGGTTGAAATTAAAATTTACTAAACGGTCATGATGATCTTTCCATTAAATAAACGGTGGACATCATGCTTAGCGTCATGTGCTCATCAAGACACTTAACACCAAAATGGGATCCAAAAAGGCGTATGTTAGTTGTAGAAACATAGCAAGACATCAATAATAGATTGCAGAAGATTATTAAGCTCATGTAGGTCTTTTATTAAGAATTTTCATTAATTTCATAAATTTCTCCAGGGCAATTTTAAAGGTCAAGATTCCCCTATCTTTTGAGTTGCTCAACGAATTGATGAATTCCTAAATCACAAATTCACAATATTGTTGTCCAAACTGTGACATATGAGATTAAAATTGCATTGGCATGAAGAGTATGTTAGGAGGAAATTTCTTTCATTCTATTAGATTCCATCTTTGTGACTGCTTTATAAATGATGTTGTACAAATTAATGGGCCTAAAGTCCTTCAAAGAATCTGTTTATTATGGATATTTATAATTCCGATATAATTGTTAAACTCTTCGTTAAAGTGAATTTTAAATGATGAAAGTCCTATTATTTACATGAACTTAGATTGTCAACCAATTATTTTAAATGACATGATAGCTTAGGACGTAGGTTATCAATTTAATCTCACTTGTGAGGTATAACATCAAGTTGCTTATCCTTATTAAAAGTGAGTTACACCCCTTGTCAATATAAGGCACATCATAATTTATATTCTTAATTTATTGATTTTTGAAATTCTTAGTTCTACCTCACATTCCTTATCATCAAAGGTGATTAATGTTAAGTTGAAGTTTAAATCTTTATTAAACATTTTGGAGGAGAGTTATGAATAGGACATGTATATTGACAAAAAATGCCCTTGTTATTATAAGAAAAATTCGGTGGAAGAAAAAATCTTCACTTGACTTGTGACCTATTCTACTCTCAGTATTTGACTTCTACTTGTTTTTGGCAATAAATTTGATCTTCCAATTTCCAACTTCCAACTCACGTCTTTTACAAAAGTCAAAAGGGCAAAAAAAAAAAACTTTATTTGTTTATTTTTAATTCATTATTTTACACGAATACTTACTTGTTCAAAATTATCTCTGCTGATAGAAATTAATTTTTAATATAAAATCATTTCTAAAAAACACAGATAAATGTTAACTGTATTTTTATGGATGATGGGTAAATTCAATTTAAATAAAACTTTTAATCATTATAAATACGCGTTGTAACGTGAAAAATCATATTACTACTAATTTTCATCATTGTCAAATTGTCATAATGAAGTACATGATATATAGTCAATTGAAGAATCTCGTTAACCATTAATCGATTATCTTAAATTATTAAAATTTAACTTTTAATCATTAGAATTATATCTTAAACATATCATCTCAATTAATTAGGCTAACGTCCAAGCAAAGCCTGCCAGCACTATATTATGTTTCGCAAAAAAGGTAGGGGAAAGCCAACCCTGTTGCTTTTTTTTTTTTTTCCTTTTTAATTATCAACAACCCAATTGCTAAAATAACCATTAATGATCAATTTTTAAATAGTTTTTTTAAAGCGAATCATTGATAAATTATATTACAAGCCAATAATTAGAAATCAGTATATATTTAAATTAATATTAAAAATATCAATTAGATACCTTTTTCAGTACAATTAATGTTACATTTCACCGTGGTGAAATCTTGGTTCTTTATTTACTTGAAAAACTCATGAGTTTATGAGCTGTTAGTTCAATAGGTAGAATGGTTGACTCAAAACCATGAAGTTATCAACTCAAACTCCACTAAAATTAAAAATTATGCCCTTGTTAGTAGACAATCTGTATCCTAGGTCACACATCCCAATTAATCTAAACTTTTTGTTATACAAAAACTTTAAATGAATTATTATAGAAAAACTTTAAATGAATTTGATCTTACCACAGCCTACATACCAACTCATCATCAGTCACTTATAAAAAATTATATTATTAGATCACAAGGTTAATGTTGTAAAAACCGGATCGCACTGAACGGTCAGGCCGGTTCAACCATCAACCGGAGCATCCTTTGGCTCGTTTGAAATGGTTCAATCACTTTAAAGGTTGAGTCGTGTTAAACCGCTTCGAACTGCCTAATAGATCGAAAACAAAGGTTCAACGGAACAGGTTTTTTTTTAAAAAAAAAAATCGGACAACAAAAATAATTCACATAAAAAATTCTAAAAAAACAAAAGACACGTATCTGCCCATAAAAAACCAACTCTAAAATATCCCTTAATCCCTAAATGTGTTAATCAAATTACGCTCTTTAATGATTTTAACATGTTATAACTTGGTATTTGAGAAAAATGTTTCATTAGAGCTCTTGAATATGTTTAATTTTAAATGATATTAAAGTGTCATATTTATTTCATATGGTTATATATTACTTATATATACATATAATATCATTTTTAATTAATCATTACATCATCGGTTCGACGACCGTTGATCCAATTGATCAGACGGTGCGAATCGTGACCCACTAACCTTTTCAGTTTGCCTTCCGATCCGGCTTTTATAACATTGCACAAGGTCGTTGACACTAGTCTATTACTCACTCGATCATAAATATAAGACATATTTACCTAACTTGATTGGATTAAGTATGTTAGTTAAGATAGTTAAAATCATATGATATTACCAAAGCACACATAACCATCTATATTTATTTACATCCTCTCTATCTTGCATCTATATTGTTGAGGAGCCTCAATCGGTAAAGCCGGAAATTCGGGTCTAGCTGGCTGGCCAGCTCGTTTAAGCCTTTTAAAGTGGAGAGCTAAGCTTTAATTTTAGAGCCCCTAAAAGGAGTCGGGCTTATACCGGGCGGCCCGTGGGCTTGTCTTCTTCTTCTTTTTTTTGTCTTTCCTTGGTTTTTATATATTTACTTAATAATTACCAAAAGTAAAACAAAAAATAGGAAAATGAAAATCAAATATTGTTGATTATATTGATATTGAATACAAAAAAAAATGGCAGTCATGTTGATTCTTAATGTTTAATGTTGTTTGTGGCTTTCACTTTTTTTGTTTATGCTTTATGTAGTTATTTATTTGATTATGGTATGTGAACCTTATGAAACAATTTATTTAATTATGGTGTGTGGACCTTATAGAATAATTTATTTAATTGTGGAATGTAAACAATAGACTACTAGACTTAGTATGTTCTCCTTTCGGTCCTAATTATAAGATCAAGTTGACTTTTTTGGAGAGAAAAAATAACGTATAATTTAATTACATGTATAAAATAACGTATAATTTAATTACATGTAGTATATATTAAAATTTAATGGTCTCTTTTGCTTCCTCAAGCTATACAAAAAAAATCAACTTGATCTTATAATTAGGACTGAAGAGAGTAACTATTTATGACTTGGTCAGTTGGTCTTTGTCTAATTGTCTTTATATAATTGTATGTGTGTTAATATTGAATTGTTGAGTTGATAATGCTTGGCATTAAATATAATTTGGATCTTATTTATGTTTTTAATCATTGGTCCATCGATTTAGTTAACAATAAACGCTCAAAAGTGGGGGAAAAGCATTTGGGAAAGCGAGGCCTACGGGCCGGCCTCGGCTTGAACATTCGACCATATCAGCGAGTGTTCGA
This sequence comes from Mimosa bimucronata, assembly GCA_037074515.1. Taxonomy (NCBI): domain Eukaryota; kingdom Viridiplantae; phylum Streptophyta; class Magnoliopsida; order Fabales; family Fabaceae; genus Mimosa; species Mimosa bimucronata. The sequence continues at coordinate 27,821,813 of CM073445.1, read as the reverse complement.
GTCCTGGGGAGTACCACTGAGTTGTGATTCCAGTCGCGGTGCTTAGAGAGAAATCTTCACAATTATGTGAAGTTAGACGAAATCTACCTATGTGAACAGAAAAAATGGCTTGCTTATCATGCTTTAGAACCCACAATGACAGGCCCCCTGATAAATCATGAGTTAGGACCCTTGCCATCTAACCCAACTCCTTTCCTAAAATTTTCTTATAAAAAAGTATCTCTTTATAATTGAAAATTTATTTAATAAGAGATTTATGAATTAACATACTAGGGGTTATTATAGTGAGAAATTCTGACAAACCAAAATCCATAGCTGTAGGGTTATTATTAACCCAAGACTTATTAAAACTGAATTAGTTATATTTATAAAGGGAACTCCATGATACGAAAATTTCGCCGGTGAATTGACTGCTAATAAACAAAAAGTTATATAAATCTATACACATCCACATGAGCGAGCCTAACTTCCGCAGCTCGGATTCAAGTGGGTTCTTTTTGTCTCCATATAGAGCAGTTATTGATTCTCATAAAAAAATTATATATTTTGTTCGTCAAAAAAATCTGAGAAAAAATCACATTCCATTCTTTAGCGGCAACAAGGTCGCGAGTGTGTTAAGAGAGAGAGAGAGAGAGAGAGAGAGTAATTTGAATATATAGTTTTCAGAACCGACCTTAGGGGTGATTCCTAACTTCTGCTTGCTTTTGTTGCCGAACTCATTGTTTGAGAAAAGGCTTACATACAGAGAGCCTTCGGGTTAGTGTTTTTTTCTTATCATTACGGATGTGTGAAATGCATGAGTTCTGATTCGCATTTTCTTCTTCTGGGTATCATTGTTTCTGTTAAAGATTGAATCTTTCCCTCTCTTTAGGGGGGTGATTCGCATTTTCTTCTTCTGGGTATCACAGTTTCTAAGGTTCTTTCTTCCTTTGGTTGAGCATGGCTGCTGTTAATTTTGAATTATGGGGTTGAGTTGATTTTGTTATGACATCATTTGGATGATCCTTTCCATGTTTTGGTGGTAGTTGGCCCAATTATTTATTAATTTTGGATATAAATGCTGAGTGTTGTTATATGTTATGCTTTAAATGACGATCAATTATTGGCATTCAATAAGCTAGTTGTTGAGTAGTAAGTTTGGAGAAGATTATTATGTATCCGTGATTATTAGAGTCATCCATTTCTGTGCACCTTCTAAAAACGGTTTTTCAGTTTTACCATAAAAGATTCCGAGTTAGGTCTGATTGCTCTTCCAGGGGTGCTACTTATGAAACTCTTGCATATTTATTTTTATGGTGTTACAAGATGATCCAGCATGGGGTCATTTAATTGTACATTGGGCATGGTTTTCTTAATGGCTTGTAATGCTTTTAGCTGCGAGATGACTTATTTGGTCAAATGAGTCTGTTATAACTTATAACAACTCTGTGATCGTTATTAGTAAAATTAGTTTTTTTTTTTTTTTTAATGAACACTACGGATATGCATTTATGCCTCTTATAACGAAAGGTCCTAAAGATGGAACTCGTGGCATCACCTTTTTCTTATAGTTCTGCTAATCCTTATTAAGATGACTTATTTGGTCAAATGAGTCTGTTATAACTTATAACAACTCTGTGATCGTTATTAGTAAAATTAGTTTTTTTTTTTTAATGTACACTACGGATATGTGAAGGCCATTAGATGCACCAGTGAGGAGGGTAGATCAATCAGTCTGGAGTCCGATTAAGAGAGGAAGAGGGAGACCCAGGCATACACTAGGGGAAGTTGTAGAGGGAGATCTTTTAGTGAATAATATATTTAAGGATTTGGTTAATGATAGAGCACAATGGCTTCGTGTGATCTATGTAGCCGACCCCACCTAGCGGGATAAGGCTTGGTGGTTGTTGTTGTTATTGTTGTTGTACGCTACGGATATGCATTTATGCCTTTTATAACGAAAGGTCCTAAAGATGGAGCTCATGGCATCACCTTTTTCTTATAGTTCTGCTAATCCTTATTAAGTAATGAGTTTTTCACTCCTTACCGAGTATGGTTGTACTTTTTCTGTATGCATTATGCGGCATTTAAACTTTCTCTCTTTTTCTAAGATATTTTCCTCCTGTTGTTGTTGTTGTTTAATTCTTCTTTTAGTCTTATTGCTGGAGTGGGACCGCAGAAAAAAAATTTAAGAATACTATTGAGAAGTAATGTCTTGAATTCAGTTATTTTTCAAATATCAGTCCATGAGATTTATGTTCTTCGTTTTTCTTGAAAAAAAAAAATTATGTTACACTTTTCATTTAGTATTTCAACTGGCAATTTCATTCATATGATTGCTAATTTTCTATAGAGTACTCCTAAGCTAGGGTTTGCACAGGGCACCAAGAATTGAAAGTGAAAGGACCCTCATTTTGTGAAGAATATGTTTTGAAAACATTTTGGTGTGATTAGGAACCGATATTGCAGGATCTTACCTTGTATACTTATGATTGTCCTCCAAATATAGATCTATGTCCGCTGACTTACTGATTTATTTTTGTGGTTGATTTCTTTATCCTTGGCAGGAAGTCTGGGCTTATTCAATGGCACAAGATACTTCTGCTGTTGATTCAAATCACAGGCGCCCTGGTCTATTGAAAGATCAAGTTTTCTTGGTTAAAAGGAAGGACTCTGATCGCTATGGGATTGCTCCTATCCAAGATCAACTGTCATTTGAGAAGGGTTTTTTTGTTGTAATCCGTGCCTGCCAGTTGTTGTCCCAAAATAATGAGGGAATAATATTGGTAGGGTTGGCTGGTCCTTCAGGGGCTGGGAAGACTGTATTATCTGACAAAATAGTCAATTTCATGCCCAGCATTGCAGTCATTTCGATGGACAATTACAATGATTCTAGTCGAATTATAGATGGAAATTTTGATGGTAATTAAGGCATTCATCTTTCGTTTTTTTTAATTCCTTTTGCCTACTATATATAGTGCCATTATCAGAATGCAGGTTGCATGAAATGATTGAACTTATAGTACTCCTATGATGATGATGATGATGATGATGATGATGATGAAATAGGTTATTTTGCCTTCTGAACATCGGCACACATACACGTTTTGGTAAACACTAGTGAATTTGCTGTACACTGCTCTGATAATATTTGGAACTGCTGAAATGTAAATATATCATTTTACATTAAAGCTGGTAAAACTTGAATGTAATGATTTTGTCTAGATGTTACGTGTGGGGTACTGAAGAAGCATTCTGACAGGCATCACCCTTGATATTTTATCTTAGCAGTTACTAGTGTTTCTTCTAAGGTGACATTATCTTTTTATTGTAAGTGGACATTGATGTGCTTGGACATGTAGTTTTGTAGCTTATTGCAATCTTGGGAAAACTGTACGTGGTGATGTGGCTGACATACGAGCCAAATTCATTGTTAGATCATCCTGACTGGGCTAAAATTCCTTCATCAATTTTTTTTAGGTTTCATGAGAGATTACTACTATTGTATTATAGTGACCTCATTTCTCTCAAGACATTTCCTTCTCCTCGTCCATCTTAACTCTTATAGATGCTGTATAAACTTGTGGGCTCTTTCCTTTTCTTCACTGACATGTTATGCCTTCACGTACTGCCATGGATGAGTTAGCAATCATACTTGATGTTTGCTCAGATTTCATGGGAAGTTGAATCATTTTGAAGAACAATTCAATATCATAATCAGCATAAATGAGATATTATTTATACCTGTTGGCTATTACTGTACATCTGATGTATGGATCAACCTGATTTTTTATTCTCATTTTTATGATATATGGTCTTACTTTCATTAGTGCTTTACTTTAATACTCCCTCTGGCTCTAAATATAGGATCTATTTAACTACTTTGATTATATTAAGGATGCTAGTTATGTTAGTTTGGTTTGTTGTTTTTTTTTTCCCCTCCAAAACACCCAAAATAATCTTCCCTTATTCCCTCCTCCATCTCCTACTTTATTATTGTTGGAAGAGTATCAATAGGGTTAATTTTAGATAAAGTTGACAAAAATTTAAATTAGGTCCTATATTTAGGACCAAGGTCAACTCCCAAGTAGGTCTTATATTTAGGATAGGAGGGAGTAAATTAGCAGTTGGCTAACAATTTGAAGTCAGGGCAATAATCTGTATGTTTTTGTCACTTTTATCTCTTTGAGCAGATCCACGCTTGACAGATTATGACACATTGCTCCAGAATCTACAAGATTTAAAGGCAGGAAAGTCAGCTCAGGTTCCAATCTACGATTTCAAGTCCAGTTCTCGTATAGGATACAGGTTGAATTCCCTGCCATCTTGTATGGCAACACACTTTATTTTATTTTATTTTATTTTTTTTTTTTTGGGTGGAATTGAGAAAACTTTTGTGATATAAATCAGGGATATCTAGTTTTGAGGAAAACAATTTAATAAAAACTGTATGCTTTCTGTTCCTAATGTTTTGTCTGTATATATGTGCATGCATGCATGGGGTACCGTGCTCTTTGTTATTTGATTTGGTCTTTAATTTCCGTTGTATGTTCTGATCTCCAGCAGTTATAATGAAAAATCAAATTTATATGAAATTATTCAAAATTGGTTTCAATTGATTTGAGATGTTGTATAACTCTATTTTGGGCCCAATGCCTTCAGCTTTACTATCATGAATACTCCAGGCAAACAGATTACCCAGTAAACTTTCAGAAGAAAGTTTCTACAACACCTTTCTTAAATCATCCGTCTCAAACTTATACCTGAGTGGAGTAACAAAGGGATTTATCTACACACTGTTATAGTTATAGCAGGCCTAACTGACTCACTCCTGAAAGCAACAGCTAATCAGCCAACAACAAACAACTAGCTACTTACTTCTAACAGCATGAAACAATTATTCCCCTTCTACAATTTTATACCTGAGGGATTGCTATTACTCCATTATTCTTCATTATTGTTGCTTTTGGATAATGATCTGATCGTCTTAAGAGCATCTTCTGAGCTAGAATTTTGCCTTGCAACAGAACTCGAGTAATTGTCATGCAAACTCTCTTAACACTGCCATATACCTTGATAACAGGACAGTTGAAGTCCCGAGCTCCCGAATCGTGATCATAGAGGGTATTTATGCTTTGAGTGAGAAGTTGCGACCTTTATTGGACCTTCGTATATCTGTTACAGGTGGAATTCATTTTGACCTTGTCAAGCGAGTAATACGTGACGTTCAACGTGCTGGTCAACAACCTGCAGAAATCATTCATCAAATATCTGAGACGGTCTATACTTTTTCTTCTACCATTTACCTCTTGAAAAGCTTTGGCCTTTCCGGAAATTTTGAAATCCACTGTTTTGCAGGTATTTCCTATGTACAAGGTCTTTATCGAGCAAGACCTGCAGACAGCACATATCAAAATAAAAAACAAGTTCAATCCATTTACTGGATTCCAGAGTTCTACTTACATACTGAAAGTTAGTGCCTGGATACTTGTTATTTTATATTCCAATGTTCATGTAGGAAAAAAATAATGGAAGTCTTGTGAGTTCTGATGCTTATGTATGATACTAATGCTACAATAAGGATTAATTAGTGATCAGCTGTAATTTTTGTTGTAGTCAGCAAGGAATGTGACAGTTGAAGAAATTAAAGCTGTTTTATCTGAAGATTTTAAGGAAACAAATGAGCAGATTTATGACATATATCTTCTACCACCGGGTGAAGATCAAGAAACTTGCCAATCTTATTTACGAATGCGGAATAAGGAGGGGAAATACTGTCTAATATTTGAGGTTTGCTTTAAGTTTTGTTCCAATGTGCTTGATCAAATTTTCTAAGATTTTTTTGATCTGGATCTTTTTCTGTGTATTTATGATGGAATATCGTATTTATATTCAATTGTATAGGTCTGAAATGCAGTCAAATGTTTGTGGTTTACATTTCCAATTTGAGTTCCTTGTTGTTATTTCACATTCCAAGAGTTGTTTAATCTAGACATCCAGTTGTGATTATTATGTCAAATTTTCTTACAAGTATAGATATTTTCTTGCAATGGATGTGTTAGAAAGGACTCTTGTGAATTTTTCTGCAAGATATGAAGCATGGATGCCTAGATACTGTTCACATTGTTGTCATCACTGTGTCCATGCATCTTAGGCTGCATGTAAGTATGATGCCTTGTTTTTATAGGGAAGGGAGATAACTCCAAGAAGCATTCCCATTATAATCTGCCTTTTTTGGCCCTTACATATTTTATAACATTAAGTCATGCTTACTGCCTTCAGTGTTCAGCCCATGGTTTGTTGGGAAACTTTGTATTTCTTTTTTGTAGTTTTCTCTCTTTCCTTCCTTTCTTCTTTCTTTCTATTTCTATCTCATTCTTTCACTACTCATTACAATTCTATTCTCTAGTTGAAGAAAAATTAAGAAAAACTAATTGATATCTTATAAAAATTTTCAGGAATGGGTGACAGATAGTCCATTTGTCATTTCACCAAGAATAACTTTCGAGGTTAGTGTGCGGCTCCTTGGTGGCCTGATGGCCCTGGGATACACAATAGCTACCATTCTAAAAAGGAACAGCCATGTATTCTCTGATGATAGGGTGTCTGTGAAACTAGATTGGCTAGAGAAGCTTAATCGACAGTATGTTCAGGTACTGCTATTGCAAGTGTGTCCTTCTATTTTACTACTGTTGAATGCTGAATGCTTTCACTGGATTTCATATTTGTTGGAACCCCTGTGGATTTTGTCAGATATATATTCCTTCAGTGCATTCTTTATGGGTTTTTATGTAATGCATTGTACTTACTAGATGAGGGAACTTGTGAGAGCTAAAAAAACCTAACATGTTTGTGCATCCCTGGATGTAAATGAGTGTGTTTCTAATTGGTAATTACTAATTAGCTTAACAACACCATTCCATATTAAATTTCTCAAATAAGTAAATGAGTGTGTTTCTAATTGGTAATTACTAATTAGCTTAACAACACCATTCCATATTAAATTTCTCAAATAGAGAAAGCTGTTTGGGTTGCAACGTTTGATGTAAAATTGATATTTGAGAAATCGTAGAGTTCAAGTACTTTTCTCTTCCTGCTTTCTTTCCCTTTCATATCGTTGATTCTATGGCCTTACATTTAAGGAAAATACTATCTGATAAAGAAAGTATTTGTTTTTACTTTTTATATTCTTATAGTTCTTGGGAATATAAGGATAAAAAACATTACAAATGAATACTTTAGTTATCAGATAGGTGGAGGAAGACCAAGAGGAACGCCCAAGGCAATTATTTTATGGGACCTTTCGGTAAACAGTACACCTAAAGAGTTGGTTGTATGATACAACATATCATTACCATGCAATTCATGTAGCCAACTTCATCTAGTGGGATAAGGCTTGTTGTTATAGGTTTATTTGGTTTGTAATTACTTGGTAGTCTCTCTGATATGTATGTTATGAAATGATAAACAGGTGCAAGGAAAAGATCGCTCAATTGTAAAATACGTAGCCCAGCAGCTTGGCATGGAAGGTTCCTATATTGCTCGTACATACATTGAGCAAATACAATTGGAAAAGATTGTAGATGAGGTTATGGTATGACAATTTCTCATCAGCTAAGGTATTGTCCCTTATCAATGTTCTCTGTCTAACTATTCCACAGGCCCTTCCAGATGATTTAAAAACAAAGCTTGGCCTAGATGAGGATATGGTGTCTAGCCCTAAAGAAGCACTTTCTAAAGCCTTTGCAGATCAGATTCCTGTGAGAAGAACGCACACGAGGTGGAAATTTCTGTCCTTTTTTTTTTCTGAGATCAAAATATTATTGAAGCTGGCTTGAAGAATGTGTTCATGTTCTTGTAATTTAGTAAGTCGGTAAGTGATTATGCATACTGTCCATAGATTTAACTTAGGTATTTTCATTACCATGTTTGGTAACCAGCAATATAAATTTAGAGAGTTCTGCTTGTAATGGTCGTAATGGACAATGGAAGTTATGTAGCCAATTTCATTATCCTTCATAGCTATTGTGTTGTTTTTTGGAGAAGCACTTTCTTGAAATATTGTTGCATTGTAATACATGAGTTCCACTTCCTGCTTGGAGGACATGATGTGTATTAGTGGTCAATAAGAAAATCAAATTCTTTTAAACTTTGAAGAGGAAGGTGTATGGGAGTTCTGTTAAATTTCCTCCTAGAAAGGCGTATCTCTTTTACTACTTGAAAGGTAGTGTATTTTGCTCTTATCTAATACATTGACGAATGGCTAATGGGCATCTTCAACAGTGGTATGTCCCAGTCGTATACAAGCCAAAGGGACAAAAATCTACTCAAACATACTCGATATGGTGCCAGCAATAAAAGGTTTGGTGAAAGAAATCCAGATCCCTCCTTAGCACTAACAAATGAGGTAAATGCAGTTAAAATAATAATTTCTGAGCATGTTACAGTTGATTTGAATCTTCACTTGTCTGTCTATTTTCAAATTATTCTTGTTTCTTGTTTCATTCTCATAATATATTGCATGGCGCCTTCACACAGCTTTCAGAACAAATATCTTCTCTCAATGATAGAATGGATGAGTTTACAAGTCGTATTGAAGAGCTGAATTCCAAGTTAAGGATCAATAAAAATTCTCCCAGCCAACAAACCACAGCATTCCATGCCGAAGTCTGCAATGGTTCTGCTCCCACCTCTCACTTCATCAGTAGTTTGGAAAATGGTTCTCTAACTGGATCTATCATGAAGTCTTCATCTTCATTGCAATTAGCCAAGGAGCCACCTTTATTGGATGAGGTATTTTTTCTTATTTTAGATGATATTTTGGCCCTTATAAGATATTTGTGTGAGGTCGCATTTTCTTGTGATGTTAATAAGATGGTTTCTCTTACAAATGAAACAGGAAAAATTTCCCTCATACATTTGTAAATTCAGTTGTGTCATGCTAATGCCCTTGCTAGCGTTCTAGGATAGATAAATTAAAAGCAGAGACCGATGAAAGGTAATATAAAATGTGTGTCTGATTTGGGTGCAGCAATGTGATGCCTAACGGAACTAATAAAGTGCTCTCCCATCCATTCATGGCTGATTAGGCAAATGAATTTAAAATGTGTAGCAACCCTCGGGCTGTTTCTAGTCACCATATATATTAGTGGCTCTTACTGATTGTCCCTGAATGGGGTTGCATCAGTTGGTACTGCAAGTCGTTTTCTTTCAAATGCCCACCAGTTGTTTAGTGGTTTGTAGTGTATAGAATTTGTTCCTGACTTTTTCTTTCAAAAAAGAAGTTACTCTCAGCTTTTGGAATGTCCTGCTATGACGATAGATTCCTGCAAGCTCTCTATATTGGACGGAGCTTAAATAAAGTTCTCTAGGTGGTTGCTGTGAGATTCTCCAATAAAAATTACGCCTGCATGTTTGTAAAATCATTCTCACACTGTTGACTCTTAAATGTAAGTTTTTTCATATCAGCATGTCATACTTCTATATAACTACTCACTAATGAATATATTTAAGGTACTTGCTCTTGTCCTTAATATTGGAGATAGATAATTAATTTGTATATATTAAGGAAATTAGTTAAGTTAGTTAATTGTAACAAATGTGTATTGGTTTCCCTTAAATACCTTTATTAATCATGTGCATTATAAATAACCCTTCATGGAGTCCCCCATTGTGCATCAATATGGATTTTAAAAAAAAAAAAATTGTAAATTTGGTAGACAGAGTGGACAAGACCGTAGTGAACCTTTTGTCTGAATCATATATTTACATCCGGAGGTTGTACCTTCAAATCTGAGAATTTATCTCAACACAACACATAATTTTGTGTGTCATGTCCCTATGCATTGTCTCTAGTTAATATACACACTTTTATAGTTCATTGATTAATGATTTGATGAGGATACTGTTTGTTATCAGATATTGTGTGTTGCAAAAGGGCAGCGCCAGATCATGCAGAAGGTGGAGTACCTCAGTAACCTTATCCATGGAGTTGTAAGCATGGGAGAAAGGTCTTGCCAAGCAAGGACAGGCATGTCTTCTGCTTCAGAATCCACTTCAGTCCGGGCCCTTCTTGCCATCACTTTTGGTTGTGTTGGGCTCTTCATGGTGAAGGGTTTGGTGTCTAGAACTTGATTCCTCTACGAATTTCTCAAGTTGCTACTATTGCTACTATTTCTCTATCTCAATAACTCTCAAGCTGTTTGGATCAGCTTAAACAAAGCGCATTTTGTGCTTTATTGAGATAAAATTTCTCTCATATTTATCTCATACAGTGCAAAAATCAAATTTTCACTACTTATTTAAATGGGACTTCCAAGTTTTTTTACATGTATATTTGGTTGGATGGCATCTTCTGCAAGGTCAGAATGGTGAGGTTGAAGCATTGGGTGGTAGAGAGATGAGGATGGAGAGAATTTGAGCTTTTGAGGGGACGGTGAGGGTTTTATTGCTCACTGGAAATTTTGTTGATTCCATGGGCCTACTTCTAAATCTTAGTTTATAACTTATCCCAAAAGAAATTAGAATTATTTTATCTTTAAATGATATGTCCTTGTGTGATTCTCTATTGCCGAAAATAATTTAGATCTTTTAAAAAAAGTTCATTTCTATGTATAGTATAAAATTTAAAGAATGTTGTACCACCAAATATTTGAATCAATTGACTGGGATGGTTTCAGATTAACCAGGAGTTCGAGTTCAACTATTTATTCATCCTCTGGCGGCCAGGGGCATAGCATGCCCAACCCTTATCTTATCACATATTAAATAAAATATGTTTTAAAATGGTTCAAGGGGGAATTAAAGAGAAGGACCAAAATAAAATGATATTTACTAAGAATGACCGTGAAAATCATAATTATTTTGAATGACCAAATACCTAAATATAATTTTAAAAATACTGAAATGCCCTCTAACTAATATTTACTATAATATTCGGAATTTTTTTTTAAAAAAAATATAAAACTATGACCACCCATAATCCCCTGATCATATCATATCTTATGTTTTTTTTTTTTAAATTTTCCCACCCAAATCCATATCTATATAATTAATATATCATTTAATTGAGGTAAAAAATGTATAATTTACTTGCACTCGTCTTGTAAACACTATATTACACGATATTTAAAATTTCTACGTGTAGATACTTTTTCAGCTTTTTTTTTTTTTTTTGCAATGTCTTATTGTTGTGCATTGTAATTTTTAATCTCATACAATTTTTCTTGAGTGTAAAGTTAAATTTTAGTGATTGCTATAACAGAGAGTATAGGATGATCAAATATTTTTAGGTAACGGTGTTGATTATTCCTAATTTAATCATCATAAAAAACGATTTGGAACAATTTCAATTTCTAATAGTACAACAAATTTTCGACATAAATCTTTATTGTTTACTAATTTTTGCCCTAGAAATTTTAATGTTTGATGGTAAGAGACGACAAATTGTCCCAATCTTTAAGAAAAGTGAAAGTTGATTTTGATTTTTATTAAAAAATAATATTATTTTAGTTTTAGTATTAGTTTTAGATTTTTTTTTTTTTAAAAAAACTTTGAACATAGGAGGAAATGTAGGAGGTTTAGTTAGGGGTAGTTTAATATTTTTAAGTTTATATTTTATTATATGATCCTTCTAAATAATTAAAATTTTAATTTCCTTAATAAATATCATTTTCTCTAGGTCCTTCTCCCTAATTCTCCCCTGATTATTCAATCATTAATTAATGTCTTATTTCAAAATAAGTTATAATTTTAATTTGACCATTTCATTCATAAAAAATATTATTCCTTTTGAAGTTGTTACTAAATATATCAACAAAAATATGCTTGTAATGGATCAAAAACATCATGCTTTCCACGGAGGATTAGTCCTTAGTCTGTCAGGTTGGGAGATGCCTTAGGCAACCAAAAAAACAGCATGCTTGTAAAATATTATTGGGAAAATGACAAAAATGTCTTCTGAATTTTAAAATCTTATATAAGAGATTTTAATTAGTTGAGTAACAAGATTAACTAGTTGAATATATATATATATATATTTACAATTGCAAATCACGTAAATGAGATTTTGAAATTCAAAAAATGCTTTTATGTCATTTCCTCATTATTTATTATTTCAAACTATTTCATTATGAATCGGTAAAAATTACGTAATTTGTTTTATGATGACGGAAATGTAATGGCTTAATATGCCACTAGGGGTGGAAACTAGCCTAACCCGACCCTAAACAAGTCTGGCTTGTTTTGTGGTTAATTGGTCTGAATTTGACCTATAGCCAATAATAGGCATTTTTTTTAAAGGTCTGAACCTGTCTTAAAACCTGTTAAGAGGCCTCATTTATTAAAATAGGCCAACAGACCACCAAACAAGCAAATGCTGTTAAACATTTCAAAGCAGGCCAGGTCTCAAAACAATCCAAATATACTTTTTTTATTATCAATCAAAGTATATTTTGACATGAGAATATACACATAATTAAGAAATAAAAAAATAGAAAAAAACTATATTAGTACGCCAACCTGTTGGGCCAAATAAGCTACTCAATAGGCATGAACCTAGCCTATTTAACAAAATAGGCTTTTTAATTTGCCCGAGCATGGGCTTGTTTTCTATTAGGCCTGGCCTGGATATGCTAAAAATAGGCCAAGCCTAAGGCACCTAATAGGCCGGCTGGCTTATCTCCACCTCTAACAACCACTAATTCAAGATGTAGGTTGACTTTTTTAAGTGAAACCGGGTTAGAGGGTGTGTTTTTTTATATATTAATTGGCAATCAGCGCCTTTTCTAGATCATACTACCAGGTATCCAAGAAAACGACTACTCAAGTTTCGGGGTTCATGGTTTCCCCTCCTAACATAAGTGTCTCCTCTAGGACTTGAACTCGAGACCTCAAGGGATCTAACGGAACCTTACACCACTAAACCAACCATGTGTTAATAGCAAGGTATTAAAAGCCGGATCGGTCATTAAACCGGATAAGCTAATGGGTTAAGGGTTAGTGGGTCAGACCGGGGGTCAACTCGGAGTTAGACCGGCCACATTTAAAATAATATAATATAATTAAAGATATTTATATATAACTATAAGTATTTTTTTAATTAATTTTCAAGTATGCTTTCCATCATAGAGGAGTTATATCTATGTAAAGAATGAAGTGAAATAAAGCAAATGAGCATTTAGAAGTCGTTCCTTTGATATTAGCCCAAAAACAAGAGTACTTTGGTTTTCCATTTTAATTTATTTGAATGAAAAATAAAGGCCCAAGTCCAACATATTCAATCAACTCTAATTATTGTCATTCCTTTAATTGATTACCATCAATATCAGCCGCTGTCTCTTACCTTCCCGTCCCTTCTGTACGAACTAGCTCCAGCGACATCCTCTCCATATTTGCATCATCTTTTGCAAAACTATACATCGCCATATTTGATTTCTCACAACATACTCAAGAACTCAAAAATCTGCATCCCACAAAGATACTGGTTTGATATTCTTTTCCTTGAAATCTCTGCAAAATCTCTTCAGCGACCATTTCTTAGTCTTAGCAAGATCTGATCTTTGAGTCCATCATCTTCCTTTCTCTAACCCGCCTAACCCAGTAAACAGGACGGGTTATCCGGGTCATTACCGGTTTAGGCCGGTCTAGGCCGAGTTGCACGATCACCCGGACCGGATAACTATCCGGGTCGCCGGTTTCCGGCTCAACCCGCCCGGTCCGGTCCGGGTTTTCATACATTGGTTAATAGGATAGATGACACATTTCAAAATGAGTCAGAGTGTATAATAAAAAAATTACTTTCTTCATTTTATGGTTACTTCTGTAATTTTTAGCAATAATTAATACTTGTAATTAGGAAAATTATGAAGTGAGGTAAAAACAAAGAAAAGTATAAAAACTTAAAATAAAATGAAATTTTGTGGACTCTTTAATAGTTTTACACTTTCTTTTGCACCAACATTCAACATAAATCATCATCAAGATTGCATCATAATATCCAACAAAGCATAACAAACCTAAAGCATCTATAACCAAACGGAAACTCTAAAAAACCAAGAAAAAAGATTGCAAATTAAGCATCAATAACTGAAATCACTCTTTTGCCTCTGCATCCGTTGCCTCTCCATCTAGATCTTTCCATTCTCCGATCCCGTCTTTTGATCTCCACTTGTTGGCCTAAAAAAACCTTTGAGGTAGGGAAATATTCCAGCAGATCTTCTTCAGAATCCTCCTTCTACTTATAGTATCTTTATCGCTCCTATCATTGCTTACAGATAATAATAGACCTGTGATATTTCCAATTTTTGAGCTTTTCATATACAGCTTTACAAATTTGGCCATTTAGTTTCCTACCATACATTCCGCATTCTTTAATGAGGGTGATGAGCTCGTCATTGGACCATGCATCTTCATCATTTATCAACTCTCTAGTTGAGTTAGCATCTTCGTCACATCTTCAAGCTCCTTACAGTTTTTCTCTGCCTCTTCCCCTAAGCAATTCAAATTTGATATCGGATATCTTCCCCCAATATCTCGAAAATCCTAGTTCTACATTTTTTTAAGACAATTTAACACCATTATTCCGTATGAGAGAGAATTATTCAATGATATTTTCAGTTTCTAATTTTCTCTTTATCTCCCTATTCTCTTCTCAATTCCTCCCATATTCCCCTACTTCTTCATTCTTTCGTATTCATGGTATTAGAGCTTGATTTTGAACCCGCAAACAATGTTTATATGGCCTTAGTTGTGCTTAAAACCCACAAAGTTTTCCCTCAATCGCATGTATATGTTGCTGGTTTTGTTCTACTAAGTGTCAAATGTGGGAGTGAATATCAGACTCAGACATTCAATCTTAGGGTTTATTAATTTTTGACAAAAAGGAATTACTCACGATATTTAATGAGATGGAACATTTTTATTTGTTTGTGGCATATAGAAAATCTATGATCCTTTCTTCCTATTGGACTTGTAAATTTGTGTTCTTTGTGTGCTTAAACTTACATAAATTTGCTTTCTCCACAAGCATTTAGCGTTCATAAAACAAAAAATTAAATGATTTTATCAATCACATCTCATAAATTTAATAATAAAATTTATTTATTTAATTTCTTGTATCTTAAAACGAGGATCTTGGTCTTTCAAAATTATTTGAAAAACTCATGATCCTTCGGCATAAATAATTTTTCAGTCAGCACCTTTTTGGCTTTATTTTATTAGACCATTTATTTTTGCATTAGCCCTTAAATATTTTATCCATTCAATCAAGCCACTACATTTTATATAAATTTTATTTATTTCCTGAGTCAAACTGCACATACTTCTCTTCGTTCCTTAACGTAAGATTTAGTTGACTTGACTTTTTTTTAAGAGATTAAGGAAGCTAAATAAACTATTTAATCATAAAACTATTTATTGAAAAAATTCAGGTAAATCAATTTATAAGTAGTTTATTTAGTATTGTTAAGACTTTTCAAAAAAGCCAATTAAATCTTATATTTAAGAAGTTAGGATCAAAAGAACAACAAGCGGCATACTCCCTCCCTTCCTAAATATACCTTAGTTGACTTTTGTTTTTAAAAATCCTAAAAAAGCAAAATAAATTACTTATTAATTGATTTACTTAGGTTCTTTTTTACAAAACTATTTTATTTGACCTATAAACTAATATATTATCTAATGATTCACAAAATATAATATGATTAAGTGGCTTCTTGTTACCTTAATTTCCCAAAAAAAAAAAAATAGATGTTATGTGTTTTTAGGAATGAAATAACTAGGGGAAAAAACTCAAAAAGTAAAATGGAAAATTAATTATAAGTCCCTTGTAAGAGAATTAATTGAAAGTAGGTCCCATAAAATGGGCTACTTAATGTGAAGTCCCTTAAGACCTAGGTTATATTAATTCTAAAGTAGTGGATCCTACATTAATTAATAAAAGAAGGGTTAAAGGGCATTTTAGACCCGGAAGTTTTCGGGTTTGAGCACTGGGCACCAGAAAGTTTTTGAGGGATTAAATATGCCTTAGAAGTCTAAAAAGAGGGGCAATATCACCCCTCTGTTAATTAACTCTAACGGTCAATATTGTTGACAAAAAAAATGTTGAGTTGGCCCAATAATGTGTCGTCCACCTCATACCACCTCACTATTTTCTTAACACATCAGATTTTTAATGATGTTTTTTTTTTTTCAAAAAAAGCTCCTCTCTCTTCTAGATCTCAACCAGATCCCACTGATAAAAATTTCTTTCCTTCTCACTAGTCATTACCCTCCAGCGTCTCTCTTTTCTGCAGAGGCAAGAAACGACTTTTAAGCTAAATACACCGAAGGAAGATTTCATCGTCTTCCACACCGCCAGAGACATCGCCAGCAGCGAAGGCTGGAGCAACTCCGACTGTGGCAGTCCGGCGCCGATGCCGTCGACCTGTTCAGCGGTACCGGCTCAGTATGGTAACATGGAAAAACCTCAGGCTGATTTGAAATTACAAAGGTAACATGGAAAAACCTCTTTGTCTTCCAAATGTTGGTTTGGTTCAAGGGAAGAATGAGAGGGAGGAAGGATTTGTTAAACCAACATTTCACCAACAAGACAACCCACACATTTATCCATTACCAAACTAGAAACCAAATTATCTTCATAATTCAATGTAGGTACTTCTGGAATGCCATTTTTAAATAAGGATCTCAGAGATAATGCAAATAGAAGGGGTTTTGAATATACCTCAAGATCCTTCCCCTCTGTGGCTCCCTCTCTCCTGGCATACCCCCTTCCCTCTCTCTGGCCAAGAGAGAGGGGTAGGGGTGGAATGAAGGATTTTTTTTTAATTAATCAATGTGAGACCCACAACTTCAGAATTAATATAACCTACGTGCTGACTGCTGAGGGACTTCACATTAATTAGCCTATTTCTTAGGACCTACTCTTAATTAATTCCTGCACAAGGGCCTTTTGATTAATTTCGCCGGAAAGTAAAACGGCCCTAATGCCACTAGCCTTCCCTTTTCTTTTCTTTTGAATTTCGCCTCTTTTTTTCTTCATAATGACACTTTCCGATGGGAAACCTCAATTTCATTTCCCTCAATTACTCCCTTGTCCTACATCACTTTCTCTTTTCAACGGTGATATGCCTCTGCGCACCGAAACGAAAGAATTCTCATTTCTAAACTAGTAAACCTTATTTGCCCTTCGAACAATCTGGGAGTGATTATTTATTTTTCACAAAATTGGTTTCAGCAGCTTCATTCTGGGTACGAGTTTGTAATCTTTACGCTTTCTAATTCGTTTTTCGATGCCTTATTTCCCAAATCGATTGGAATTTGATTGTGGGTTTCTTTGAAATTTGAGATCTTTTGCTTCGTTTACATGGTTCGTGATCTCTCTCTGTTTTGGATTCAAGCAGAGTTTTCCTCTCTTTTGGGCTTTTACAGTGAAAGGAAATATATTTATTTAGTAGAATTATAGACTATTAAGTTTTTTTTTTTTTTTTGGGGGGGGGGGGGGGATTATAGATGGGACTGCTAGTGATTTAAGGGATCATGTTTTTTTTCCAAAAATAGTGCACAAATATGAGGGGAAGACAATTGAGTTTAGTTTTTTGTCTCTTGTAATTTTGTGCTTTTGAGTTATGACCTATTTTCTGTTTTTCTTTATGTATTAGCTGAAGCACTCTAATGGGTGATTATTTGGATCCTGATTTGATAAGTGATCTTCCTCAGAGTATCATAGAGAGTATTCTGATAAGATTGCCAATAAGAGATGCTGTTAGAACAAGCATTTTGTCCAGTAAATGGAGGTACAAATGGAATAGCATCACCAAAATTGTGGTTGATGAAAAATGTGTTCCTCCCAGTAATGATGGAACCATTAATGAGAAAAGCCTTTTAAAGTTCGTCAACCAGCTGCTCTTTCTTCATCTAGGACCAATACATAAGTTTAAAATCACAAGTTCTTACTTGCAGAGCTGCCCAGAAATTGATCAGTGGATTCTTTTTCTTTCAAGGAATGGTTTAAAAGAATTGGTTCTTGAATTAGGTGAAGGTGAATGGTTTAGAATGCCATCATGTCTGTTCAATTGTACGGAATTGATTCGCTTGGAGCTCATCCGCTGTGAGTTGGAACCTCCTCTAACTTTTAAAGGATTTATGTGTTTGAAGACTCTCAACCTCCATCAAGTTCTGATATCTCCTGATGCAATTGAGAGTCTTATTTCCAGTTGCCCACTTTTGGATAGTTTATCACTGTCATACTTTGATAGTTTAGCTCTTACTATTCACGCCCCAAAACTCCGATACTTGTATCTCGAAGGTGAATTTAAGGATCTATGTCTCGAAGACACTCCACTTCTGGTAAATATATCTATTGCTATGTATATGACTGATGATATTGCTGAGCACTTTGAGCAAAGCTCAAGTTGCAATTTTACCAGGTTTCTTGGTGGTGTGCCTAATCTTGAGAGGCTTGCTGGGCATATCTACTTTACAAAGGTAACAGTTTTGTTTTTATCTGTTTGTTGAGTTGGTTCAAGTTCATTTTGCTTGGAATTTCATACATGAGGGAGAATTTCAGTGTTGATATGGCCAAAATCTCGGTCTTATTGCCTTTTCATCGTTCTTGCAGTTTTTGAGCATAGGTGATGATCCAGTAAAGCTACCGGTAAGGTACTGCAATTTAGAGACTATTGAATTATATCAAGTAAGTTTTGAGGATATGAGAGAGATACTTGTGGTCCTTCGCCTTATTACAAGCTCCCCCAATCTAAAAGAGCTTCAAATTTCAGTAAGTCCTTGTTAATATATAATGCTAAGAAGCATTTCACTAACCTGAATATGTGACACAGCAAAGATATAGATATTGTAAAATGACATTTTTATTTGTCTATGAATTAAGTGTCGCAACTTGTGTTAATGCCCGTGTTTCATTGATGTGAAAGCATACTTCTGTTTTTACGTAGGACTTCCACCACTCCTTAATATAAGAGCTACTTAACTAATTTGAGTAGATTAAGAAAATGAGATAAATTAGTAAATTATAACACATGATCTTCCTAAATAACATTGAGTAATGATAGATTATATTAGGCAGACTAGTTTGAGTAAAAATGATAAATATATGCGACAAAATGAATTGAGATCTTATATTTAGGATCAAATCCAACTTCCCAGCTTAGCTCTTACATTAAAGTCAAGAAGGAATAATAGCTTAAGGTTTCTTGGCATTTCATACGTTTTAGACTTCATGATTATCCAATTTGCTTTTGTAGGGTTCATCAAACATATCAACTGCGATAGGTGCCTCGGATTTGGATTTTTGGAGTAAGGAGTGCCCTTCAGATTATACACTTAAACAGCTTAAAGTTGTGAAGTTGACAGATATGTGTGGTGTACCACATGAGATGGGATTGATCAAATTTTTGCTTGCCAACTCACCAGTGCTCGAAACTATGAGCATTGTTCCCTGTATGTATGTAATGGAAAGTCAATTGAGAATGTTAATTGAGTTGGTGAGATTTAGACGAGCTTCTGCTCATGCCGAAATCACTTTTATCCGTGATTAAATCAAGTTTGTGGATCATTTTATCAAAGTGCATTCTTTTCTTCCCTTTCCCATATTTGTCCCCGTCTTTCATCTAGGTATTACTTTCTTGTGTTGCAAGGAGAACTTGCCAGAAATTTAAGAACACTTCAGAATGAGGAAAATTCATCGAATGGATATTAGTAAAGTAAGCTTTAATTCAAGCCTTGGCTTGTTCTTGTATCTCAAAAAGTAAAGCAAACTTCAATTCAAAGAGCCTTCTCTACTTCCCCCTTCCCTTTTGGAGGACTACTCATTTCTTGCAGATTTATTATACTTTCTCACGACTCAGCTTGAGTTTCACTTGATCTGAGCAAGTTCCATGAAATTTTCTGTGTTGACCTAGATCATTTGTTGTCTGGTAGCAAATTTCTAAGGATAGAGAAACCGGGTTCAAAAGTCAACCCTAAAGAATCACTTAAAATATTACATCCTATCGTGTTACTGTGAGTTTGGTTCAAATGTATACCGTGTATGAATATAATGAGATTTTAAAAAGTTTAGAGTGAGTGAATTGAATTTAAACTCATGTCTTAAATATAAAACCTATTTGGTGATAAGAGTTTGGTCCTAATCATAATACATAATACCTCTTTCTAAATATTACCAAATTTTTTTCAAATTATCCTTATTAATGCTCTTCGATAATAACAAGCAGGAAATGGAGGGTTGCGATAAATGTAGATTATTAGGGTGAGCTGGTAATATCATGTGATTTTAGATAACTCAACAAACATTATTATTATTATTAATCTAATTAAATTAGATAAATATGTCTTATATTTAGGACCAGAAGAGTATTTGCTTAAGAAAATTTTGCTAAAAGAGCAATTCCCTTTTGATAATGTTTACATCTGAATTAGTCAATTATCCAGAATATTAGGATTGCTATAATGAAAATATAGAGAGGATACAACTTTTTTTGGTCTCAAAGCTTTTAGTGGATCATTAATTTAACTATTGAATTTTAATTTGAAATGACTTAGTTCCTATCTTTTTACGAAGAAAAAAAAAACAAACAAAAACCAACCCGAGAAAAACAAATTTCAAAATATTATTGACATTTGGTTGAGTAGAGAGATCAATACAAACAAAAACCAACCCGAAGATCATTACCCCTACAAATTAAAGGACCAGAAGATGCTAAAAAAGAAAAACCTTTTCTCTAAAGGAATTTAAAAGAACATAACACAATCATAACTCTTCTATATATATTTGTCTCTGTACAGTCAGAAATTGACATAATAACTCTCTAGAGTGTGCTAATAAAATGATGCCAATGTACAACACACTCACTTTCACCGAATTAGCTGCTAGCAGTAGCAGTAGAGAACCATATTATCTATCACCTTGGTCCAGAAAGTTCCATTGCTTGTGCAAGCAATGAAGAGTCATCAGTAAGATCAGAATATCTCTCTGAAGAAGAGAGTTCATTCCCTCTGCTTCTTGTTGATTCTGCTCTCTGTGAGGCTTCCCATTTCTCTGCAAGCCCATCTCCTTCAAGCATCCTAACCACTTCAGACATCTTTGGTCTCTGACTTGGAAGATACTGAGTACACAAAAGAGCCACTTGAACTATTTCTTCAAGTTCAATCTTATCATAGTTAATTTTCAGATCCTTGTCAACCAACAAGTCAAGCTTCTTCTCCTGATGAATCTTCCTCACCTGCATTTAACAAGTGCAGTTTAGTAATTATTATTATAAGAGTTCTATAGTTCCTTCACTTATCATGATTTTATTCCCAGATTATTGGGCTTACCCAATCAAGAATAGCTCCTTTCTGGTTCACTGCTTTTCCAAATTCAAGAGCTCTTTGGCCTGAGATTAACTCAAGAAGGAGGATTCCAAAGCCAAACACATCTGTTTTCTCAGAGGACTGGCCTGTTGAGAGATATTCTGGGGCTATGTGCCCCACAGTGCCTCTAACAGCTGTTGTAACATGAGAATCATGGTGATCCAAGAGCTTCGCTAACCCAAAATCACCCACCACGGCCTCACAATCATCATCAAGCAAGATATTTGCGGCCTTCACATCCCTGTGAATGATCTTGGGGTCACACTGCTCATGCAAATATAGCAAGCCCCTTCCAGCTCCTAGGGCTATCCTCTTTCTTGTTCCCCAATCAAGAACAGGCTTGGCTGTAACATCAAAAACAGCAAACCAATTTTCAAACCTCATAAACCAATAAGGTATATTTTACTGTCAAGTAAATGATGTCTCATGAATAATTTTAGGGGGTAATCACTGTGAGGCCCCAATAAAAGAATATAATAACCTAAAAGTTCCAATAACAAGTGAGTAGTAGAGACCTATTGTCATTTTCTGCACTGAACTTGTCATTGTATGTTGATCACTTGTTGGAGACTTTTTGGTGATTATATTCTTTAGTACCTTATTATAGTGATTTTTCCTAATTTTACTGTAACGTTTGATACTATGTGAAACACCACTTTAACTAAAATGTTTAAGCTGTATTATTATCTCAAATATAATGAAAGTTTCATGCTTGTGACAGAAAGCTCAGAAATAAGTAGATATATAAGCAATGACTAGTGGAATAAAGTTGCAATTACCTTTAAGACGGGAAGCAACACTACCATTGGACATATAGGGATAAACCAAGAGTCTTTCGGTGGCTGTCATACAAAATCCATAGAGGCGAAGGAGATTTCGGTGCACGGCTAGGCTAATCATCTCGACTTCAGTCTGGAATTGGATCTCACCTCCAATAGCATTACCATCTTTTAGCCTCTTCACTGCTATAATTGTGCCATCAGGGAGGCACCCTTTGTACACATTACCAAATCCACCTTTTCCAATCAAGTTCTTGCTGCTGAAGTTACTTGTAGCAGCCTGAAGTTCTCTGAAATTGAACTTCTTGAGGTTTCCAAGGCAGATTTCTTCGCGGTATTGTTCTGAAAAATTTGGGCACAAGGATGTTGTTTAGTGTGGGGAACAGATTGAAGTGACATGGCTAACCAAGTTGGTGTTATTAACTTGTTATAGTTTTTAAGTTTGTGATTTACTAACCACTAACATCAAAGAAAATTTGCTTGTTATATCTTTGTCTCCACCATAGGACGAAGCCAAACCCAACAATAAGTAGGCAGATGCAGCTTATGCTTGAAGCAAATGCCAAAGCAACTTTGTGGTGTTTAGATCTACCAGAGGGTTGTGAATCTGGAGCAGCATATCAAGTATGAGAAAATAGCATAGACAAAAGAGATAGATGAAGAAGCAGAAGACTTGTTTGAAAATTGATTGATCAGAACAGTGATTTAGGGTCTCAATTTGCAAAAGAAAACAGTAGTATTGAGCTAAAAAGTTAACATCATTATGAACTTGCAGGATCTTTTTTTCTTTTTCAGGAAAAGAGAATAAGATCTTTTTGGAACACTGGATTTGAAATAAGAAACAGAACTTTAGGAGAAGCATCATGTGGTATGAGAAGCGAAAACTATGAATACCTTGAAAATTACTTAAACATGGAATTCAATTTTTTTTTATTTTTTTTGGTGAAAAAACGGATCCTTGTGAGGCATTTGATTTGAAACAAGAAGCAGAACAATATAATATGAGGTATGAGAAGCAGAACTTTTTAGAAGAAGCATCATGAGTATGAGAAGCAGAAACTATGATTGCCTTGAGAATTACTTAAACTTGGAATTAAAAAATTGTTAAATAAAAAGAATTTTTGCGAGGCATTTGATTTGAAATAATAACTTTAGAAGAAGCATCATTATGAGTAGGGGAAGCAGAAACTATGATTACCTTGAGAAATATTCAAGGAAGAAGAAAGTACAGAAGTTCTAAAGCAGTTTTGCTCAGTTCCAGTAGCACATATCTGAGGATTGCCTACAATACTGTTTAGATGAGATAAAACATATCAGGGAAGCAATTAAGAGTCTAGCTTCATGTCCTCATGAGAGGAAAATTTAAATGAAAAGTAAACTTATCAATGGGGAAAACATGAAAGAGCCTAATTACTTGTATGTTGTTGCATTTATTGTAGGTACCGGTCCACTCAAGTTATTATAAGAGATATCCCTATACATATTTCAGAAGCAGACAAAGTATTGATCAGAGACACAATTGATGAAGAAGGAAATAAAAGGGTAGCAATAAGGTTTATACTCTAGGCAAACTTACAGAAAAGCAAGCTGGGTCATATTAGCCAAAGAAATTGGAATTTCTCCAGTGAGACTGTTATTATTCAGCCGCCTGATTGCAATTCAATTTCCAATTATAAGAAACAGGAAGGAGAAATATGAAGCTATTACACACACACACACGCACACACATTCATTTCAATATTTAACTTACAGGTAATGAAGACTCTTCATTTGAGGAAAACTATGAGGAAGTTGACCAGAAAAAGAATTATCAGAAAGATCAAGAGTTTCAAGTTTTTGGAGCCTCCCCAACTCAGAAGGAATAGGTCCTGATATATTGTTATCTTGCAAGAGCCTGCAAATTAAAATAAGATAATTTGATATTATAACATTATATCTTTCTTTCTTCAACCATAGCTGATGGTTATACATTATTACTCACACAGTCTGTAGATTTGTCAAGTTCCCAATGCTTGGAGATAAAGTCCCAGATATATTCTGGCTTGGAATTCCGCTGAGAAAAAAGAAAAAGAAAAGAAAAGAAAAAGTGAACGTGTATAAGAAGAAAATACCATAAAAATTACAATTTTTTGTCTGATTTTTTAGTGGTCAAGCTTTACTTTACTTACAGGGCAATGACAAAATGATCAGAAGAACAAGTGATCATAGCCCAGCTACAAGGATCCACAGCATCACCATCCCAATTATAAAGTGCAGAATGAGGATCCACCAAAGAAGCTTTAATCCCCATTAAAGCTTGCACTGTAATTCCCTAAAACAATTAGTTCTTATACACTCCAAACATTCTTATTGTATAATCATGAAACCACCATTCGCAGTTTCTTCTTAACTTACCTTCAAAGTTTACACCTTTAGGAGAAAGCAAACCAGAAACAGAATTGCACAAGGAGAAGAACAGTGCTAAACAAAAGAAACCCATATATCTTCCTTTCTTCTCCATTTTGGGGTTAAAGGTTTAGTAGAAATTTGTTCTCAGAACAAAGAGAGCTCAAAAGGTTCAAAATAAATGAAGCAGTAGCGAAGAAAGCTAAGTAAAGGGTATGTGTTGAAAGATTCAAGAGCAAGAAAATTATGCAGATTTTGGTTGTGTTCACACTCTTGTCTGATTTCAAAAACTGAGCCAAATAGGAAACAGGGAGTGAGAGACTAAAAAAGGAGAGAACTAGGCATGCCTTGCCTGCCAGTGAGTTCAGCAAAGTTAGCAAAAGAATATATATATTAAAAAAAAAACAGAAGGGACACACGTAAATCCATTCTAGATATATGCAAAAGATGATTGAGAAAAAATAGAAATTCCTTCAATCATGCAACGATCTAGAAATAAACAGATAGTTTATTGAATTTTATTTTCATTGCTCAAGATATAAATTAAAGTAAGTGAATCATTATCTGTTAAGCACTGTAAATGGTTGGCACATTGGAGCTTAATCAAAATTGACTAAGTGGATCAAAAGAGAGCTTTTTCTAAAACGGCCAAGTGGGTCCAAAAATATTCCCTAAATTCATATTTTAACCCAAAAAACCTTCTTGTATGCAAATCATCCAATAATTGAATCTAAAAACAACTGTGTCAGTGAATTAAATCACTTAAGATATTCTATGTTTTCCCCCTGTTTATGTGTGTCACAGGGTACAGTGACTAATGGAATCAAACATTCCCTGAGGGTGGCCATTATCTTTTTGAAAGTACCAAATTCCACTATATTTGGTTTTATTCAATTATTATAAGGAAAGTGAAGAATCCCGAGGGATTTTTTTTCAATGATCTAAGAGAATAATAATAGGTCCTCGTGAGAGATCTCTGTTTGATGTCAAATTCTGAATATGAATAACAACAACAATAATAATAGTAAAATTAAAGTATACTTTTAATTCTTTATATTTGCTTTAAGTGTCATCTTTGACTTTTAAATTTGAAAAATACATTTTTAGTCATTTTTATTAACAATATTAATTTCATTTTACGGAAAAATGTGACTCAACAAAAATAAAGAGTGATTTTATAATTAAACGTGGATAAAAATAACTAATTTTTAAAATATAAAAATGGTTAAAATTAAAATTTAAACATATTTTGTCAGCATTTAATTACAAAATCATTATTTAAATTTTTTGGGTCAACATTTTTTGTTAAGTGAAATAATAGTATAAACAAAAAACAGATTGAAAGTGCACTTTTCAAATTTAAGGGATTAAAATGATACCTGATGTAAACATAAATGACTGAAAGTATTGCTTCTTATTAATAATAATAATAATAATAATAATAGTGATGATGTCTCTTGAGGTTCAAAGCAGACACAGTTTGAAGATTTGCTTTATTGATGGATTCTAAATCACTCATTTTGTCCGCAAATATTGATAATCACTTTCAAAGGCACAGTTAGAGAGATATAATTAAGTATTAATAAAGAAGAGCTCAAAAAGCAGAGTCTACTTTGAAAAAGGAAAAGCTGTGATCTCTCTGTTTGTCTCTTTGAAGCAGGGCTCTTGGGTGATGGATTGAGAGCTTCCCACTAACTGTGCCGTCCCAATAAGGACATAGCCTTTCTTTTTGACCCACACATCATTGTGGCGTTACCATTTCTCTTTTTCTAATTCCTATCAAACTTTTGATTTATATATTATTAATGTGGCTAACCTATTGTTATTATATATTCCTTTCTTTGACGATTAACAATTTAGAATGGATGCATATGTGGTACTAAGTAAGTAAGTATGGGGTTTGATCCACACACTCTTCAAACACTAATCTGCCGTCCAAATTTGAGAAAAGAAACAGTAGCCCAGTTTACATTTATATGCATATGGGATATATTTGATTTGTAAATGCATCAAGTTTTAGAATTTATAGAAAAGTGATGGGGAGAGTTTTATAATTTATATGTATATAATTACATATATAAGGACAAGTAATGAAAAATCTCTCATTGTAACATTTTATTAACCAAATACAAAAGAAGATTGTTTAAGAATTCAAGTATAGCAAATGTTTCGTGGGTGCAAAATGAAACATTTCCACATAATTGAAGTATGTTGCACATTATTAAAAAGAGTTATACCCGAACATCATTCCGTATCTTTAAGCCGTAAATGGTGTAATAGGAGACTTTTCTGCCACTTTCCCTATTATCATTCTTTTTCACTATGTGTTCTAATATGAGTTAGTTTTATCCTCTTTTTTTACATCGGAATTTGATAGTCACCTGGAAAATATAAGATCATGTATATAAATATATAGAGAGATTTATAAATATCTTTTTAGTTTTAAGGTATGCCTTAATTTTGTTGAATTTCGAAATCCAACTTAGCCAAATTCTATGTGGAAAGAAAAAGAATGGTGAGATGTGCATCAATTATTTTTGGAGAAATTAATTATAAGTCTCATGGAATGAACTTAATTAAGATAATGTCCTATAAAATCTCCTAATTTAATTGAGCTCCTATGAAATCCCTTAATTAAACTGATGTCCATGGCCTGAAAGTTGTTATTGTCAGTTAAAAAGTTGTTATCGTCTGGTCAAAACCAAACGATGACAACTTTTTGGCTAGAACAAAGAATCTCAGTTTCATAAGATTATTTCGTGAGACCTTAGTTGACCTTAATATAATTAGGAGATTTCGTGAGACCTGATTTTAATTAAGTTCTTTTTATGGGACATGTAATTAATTTTTTCATATTTTTTATTGTTCATGTTTCATTTAGGATGTTGTTCATATTGTAAGTTCTTGCTTTTTTCATTTCAAGATTATTATTATTTGAATTGATATATAGTTAAAACATTGGTATAATTATCTATTTTGTTGATCAAGATAAAAATTTAAGAACAAATAAAAACAAAACACACACGTGCACGCACACAATCTACACTGTTTTTTTTTTTTTTTTTTTTTTTTTTGCCAACACCCAATTTGAACCGCTTAAATTTGATTGAAATGAAGAATGAGTCTTGATCATCATACTTAATCCACACATCTCTCTCAATTTAACTCTAGTTAAAGTAAAATTTAATTAATTTTTTCCAACTCTTTTTGTTATCTTTATTCGTTTGGTTTTCTTTCTTTTTATTTATTTATTTCTATTTTTTTAAAAGGGAGTTAGAAGGATTATTCATTTATCATTATTAATCTTTTTAATTTTTTTAATTAAAGGGACAGATAATAATGGGAAGATGTTACAAACATGATCAAATATATAATCTCTTATTTATCGATGAGATGTCATACTTCTATATTACAAGGCCTTGCTAATTTAACGCATCATTAATCTACATTCCCATCAGTTTATGCATTATGCAATTATTGTTGGCTCCATCGAACTTAGATTTTCTTTTTAACAGAATGTCTAACTCATTATATAAAAAAGATTTTCTCACTCAAAATATACACGAAAACATACATACATGTGATATTGATCCAAAAAATTAAAGTACACTTAAGTTTGATCTATGTAAGGGCCACTATAGCAAATGCATAGGAATTTATAAAACAAGGTCTTTACATGAATATTAGAATTTGATCACTTATATATTAAAATTTATACTCTCTCCATTCCTTAATATAAATTACATTTGTATCATTTTTTAAGATAACAATTTAAACACAATGGCACACACCAAATATGTCACACCATATTTAAGCACAGATTTTGTCTAGGCATAACGTGTAATCCTGTTGCTGAAATAACTTGTTGTGGACCCATGCTTTTCATTGTTTTTTTTAATAAGAAAGTCAATTTTGTTAACATGGTCATATAACTATTCTCCCCTCCAAGAAATTCCAATTTGGGAGGGATGAGGAAACTAAAAGATACAGGTCAAAAAAAAAAAGGAAACTAAAAGACACAAATTCTCCTGTCTCAATCAAATGTTGTTGTTGTTTTTTTTTTTTTAATATCAATCAAATGTTGTTTTATAGAAGAGCTTTTATATCATTAAACTGCAAGAGAAATCACAGGTTGTGTAACTAAGACTAATGCCTATGTATGTATGGTATACTTTTACCATTGATATTACAATTTAAAAATGACGCCACAATGTATTATTTCCTCCATTAATTAAATCCATCTATATGATGAAGATTGAAGTGTCCATGTGAAATATATTTTCAAAAAATGGTTCAAAGCTGAAACTACTTTTCCTTTTAAGGGTTTCCAATGAATAGTGCCTCCTCTGACCACTTGATTGCATTTCCCTTAAGCTTCCTTGGTGCACGTGCAATGTAGGTCCCACTCACTTTCCTTCGCTTCATCTATTTTTTTTTTTCTGGGTTCTAGAATCAGATCATTATACTATACTATCGTATTAAAAAAAAAATCTCATTTTTCGTTAATCAATTAAGAACATCGATGCTGGATGCAAAACATAAGAATGCTGAAAAGCTTTCCTTTCCTTTGATTCCTAAACGACAAAGAGAAAAGACTCCTTTAATACCTTAATTAACGGTAAGTTTTAATTTAACTCAAACTATCATATTACGGTTATGTCTTCAAAGAGGGGAAAAGAAAAAATGATTCACATTTACATAAACTTGCTTTGTTAAACAGACATAAACAGGTAGTAAAAGGTGATGAAGTTTCAGTCAAAGTAATGGATTAGGAACAGATGGAAATTGACCATGTGTGACCTTAACTGATTACCAAATGAGTGGGAAATAATTATTCCTTCATCTCCTCTCTTATATGAGAGGGGCCCACACATTGATCAATTTGTGTTGTGCCAACCAACCCACATCTTCTTTATCATGTGCCTTTGGCCCCTTTTTGCTCTTTACAAAAAGAAGACAATCCTAAAGCTCCCAAATTTCTTCACTATTCATTCACTCTCCCTTTACTTTCCCTTTTTCCCACATCCATCACCAACCAGAAATGAATCCCTAACTAGGTTTAATAGGTGTTGGCCCTAATGAAAAAAAAAAGGGTATATCAATCTAAAAACAATTTTTCAAGTTTAAATTGATTTTGGTCCCTATGTAATTTTGTCCCTATAGTTTGTTCCAAATAAAACATTTGTCCATATAGTTTCTTAAAAACTTAAATTTGATTTTAAAACGTAGTTAAGTATAGGGACTAAAACTAAAGCTCATATCAACCAAAACCAAAACTTGTTTATAGCATAGGAACTAACATAAAAACTCATCAAAAGTATAAATAAAAAACATCCCCATTATAAGAGACAATGGAAAAAAAATCCTCATTTGTCAGACTTTTCTTTGCCAACAGCGCTTGGTGCAATTATTTCATTAAACACAATTTTTCTTTAATTGCATCCGACATATTTTTGACTATGTGTAAATGTCTTTTTTACAGAATTATTTGCTCGTAAATTTGTTTTGTTTATAACTTTAATAGGTTTTGGTATTGTTTGCTAAAAAAATAAAGTTTTGGTATTGATTTCTAGATTCTTTAGTGAATAATGACGTTTAATACATTTCTAAGTTGTTATAAAACTATAGGAACTAACATTTTAGTCAGCAAATACTGCATAGACTGAAAAACTATGATTTAGAGCTACGAGAATTAAAACTAAAAGTCTATCAATTGTAAGTAGGAATTATGACAAGCATGATTTTATTAGAGAGGGGGAGAGATTGATATTTGATACAAGTTAGTTCATCTCGGTATTTCAATTTAACATTTGTGGGCCCACTATTTCCCTGCTGCTATGACTTTGGCTAATTAAAGGCGCGCACCTTAGGAAATCCAGATAACTCTTGAACAAGTTACACTTCAACGTACCCACACAACGCTTAACTTGTCCTATATTATCTTCCTTTTCTTGACAGGATATCCATATATTTTGAAGATTTGAGATGTTTTACAAGATCGATACATATGTGCTTGTTTCCTACACACAATAACAGTCATATATATATGTGTGTGAGTGTGCGCATGTACGTACTATATATATGGCAGAGAGATGTGTTTAGTCATGTAATATGTATCATATTCTGTGGTGTAGTGGTGACTATACTCTGAATGACATGTACAAATCATCTGTTGCTTTAATCAAAACTCATGATCTATATATGCAAGTACACACACATATATACCGCAAATAGTGGCTAACTAAACGGAATTTTCACTAAAAAAAAAAAAAGCCTGCATTTTAGCACCTGTAGTTTAAATATAGAAATCGTATTATTTCATTACAATTTAATATACAATTGTTGGTTTTAGACCATGAGATTTGAATTCTCATTTTATGTACCAACTGATTTTCAAAAGTTACGTGGAATTATATTTTTGAGTTATTATATATATATATATATATATACGACAGGTGTTTATATAGAAGTTATTTCAACATCAACACTTTTCTTCATTCATAATATTTGGACTCAAATTAAGGTATTGTTTAAAGCCAATAGATATGGAATCAATTATTATTATTTTTTTTCTATAGCAAAATTATACATAAAGATATAACTTTTTGTATGATAGAATGATGGAGGAGGAAAAGATTTTGGGAATGTGATTCGAAGGAATATTACTCTAAAAGAGTTGCATATAAAGAAGGTTAATATACTTATAACTTTTAGCAGCATATTTTTAGATCATATGAATCAATGAACCAAAGCTCTTGTATAAATAGCCAGTGCATGTCAAATACAAAAACCTTTTTTGTTGTTGATAGATTTCCGTTACAGAGATTTGAGAGCCTTTTGATTAAATTAAAAAGGGGAAATAAAAAAGTATAATAAAATCTTAGGCAAGAGGAGGCTATCCTATTAAAGATCATTATTAAGATATATACACACCTCACATGCAGCCCACATATCCAAAGTATTATACTTTTCTCCTTTCCATTTTCATTAGCATATTCTATGACATTCTTCAACAAATTCTCTGAAGCAGCAGGTAATATTTGACGTAGTGAGAAGGTCAAGAAAATAATTTTATATCATTAGCTAGTTTAATTCATTGTATTTGTATTTTCTGTAGGGGTGGGTAAGAAAAATGAATACACACACATTGCTCACTCGGTTCCTAAATACATAAACTAATTAGAAGATTTACATTGATTTTAAATATAAGATTTCAATTCATTTTATCTCTTAAATTTATGATTTTTTCTATTGGTTGCATTTGCTAAAGGGTTCCCATCAGGAGCAATTACAATACAAATAATTAAAATGGAAATCAATACAATATCTTTCATATTAGCTTAGCTAATGCCTTTAGTCTCTGTTAAGATTCTCAGATGAAGTATTTTAACATTTGTGGTACCAAATAATTTTGTTTCTGTGGCTTCACCCACCCCCACTCACGCACTGATCTGAAATAATGTTATCAGTAATTGTAGACAGATAGAAAGTGAGAAGATGATGATCTTCAGGTATACCCTACCAGCTTCTCCTATTAAAAGCTACACATTTTAGCCCCGAAGAATCCTATGAATACATTAGCTTATTTGCGTGTGTAACTGTGCATTGTAAGACTTTGCATGAAGCATTAACGGCTTAGTCACAAACACCAAACAGTAGTTACAATTAATTCTTTGTTTATTTTTAGTCAAGTAACAACTATGTGCTGATTTTTTCTTTTGTTAATATAGTTTTTATATTTCAAGTTTGCCATCATTTTAGTTTTGGTCTTTTGAAGTTTAAAATAAGATGTTTTGGTTCTTCTAGAAACAAAATGCCCAAATTTTTATCAAATTACATAGGAACCAAGGTTTTAAATGAAATTAAATTTGAGAGGCAAATACCAAAATAAAAGCAAACTTGAGCAACCAAATATTGTACTCCCTCCAGTTCTAAATATAATACATGTTTGATGTTTCCCTAATTTGATTGGATTAAATATTTTAAATAAATTAATTAATATGACATAATTTTTTAAAGGCTAAAGTAGACATTTTGTCCTCTATATATATTTGCATCAAATTTCATTTTGGTCTTTTAAGCTTGAAAAACACACTTTTAATCCTTTTTCGTTTACACCCTTAATTTCATTTAATAGAAAATGCTGACTAAAAAAATATGAAAGCAATTATGCAGTTAGATGCGGTCAAAATATGCTTAAAATTTTATTATTAAGTATAATCAATTTTTATAATTTAAAATTTAGCCATTTTTTAACTCAAGAAAATTTAGCCATTCTATATATTAGCATTTGATTATAAAAACGCCATTTAGATTTGTTGAGCCACTATTTTTGGTTGAATGAAACCAACAACGTTAATAAAAAAAGAACTAAAAGTAAACTTTTTAAACATAAGGGGGTAATTTGAAACTTGATGTAGATATTAAAGACCAGAATATATATTTTAATATATTCCGAAAAACCAATAACTATCTTACTTAACTAGATTTTTCTCTCCCTTGCGATGCATGGAAGTTAAAAATAAAAATGAAATAAACTAAAGAATATAATTTTTTTGAATAACTATTTTATGATTAAAAATGTTACTTGAAAACAACATAAGTTGATTACATATGAATATAAATAATCTAAATCCTTGATTACAAGATAAAAGAGAAAATATCAATTATTTTTAAAAGGCTTATTGCAAAATTGTGAGTTATCAAAATACATATTTATATGTTCATTATATATTTGAAGACAACAAAAGTCGATTTTATATAAATATAAATTATATAAATTATTGATTGCACTCATTTGAATTTGAAATTGGAAGAATTGAAAGCGAGATTTGAATAGGTGCAATTAATTTGAAATTTTCAATATGATATACTTTTCCTTAAATTTGATTATTTCTTTAGATAATATTATATATTGTAAATCAAAAATATATGAACCGATTCTTGCCTATAATATAACGATATATTTGAATACAATAATTAATTTCTAAACTTTAAAACCAAATATTGGAGATTAAAAACAAATATATATGATTTGAATTTTTCATAAACAATAATAAATTAATAAGTATGTAAATGATCAAATATTCAAATAAGTATACTTTTTTTCTAGAGTTATGGCATATTATAAATAAAATATATATGTTTAGATTGTTATCTAAACTAATGACTTATTTGACCATAGCTATCAATTTGTAAATTTCAAAAGCCAAATATTGTAGATTAAAAAAAAAATTATATGGTGTATTTTTTTAAAAACAATAATAAATTAAAATATATGTACATGAGAACTGATTTTCACCTATATAGCTTTTTAGCAACCGATTTATTTTTAACAACAGAAATGAAAATTCAAAAGAAAAACTTGTCAAATAGAAAAATAATTAATACCTTGTTGTCTAATTTATTGACATATTTAAACACATTAATTATTTTGTAAATTTCATAAGAAAAATTAATAGTGCTGATTTTAAATCATATATATATATATATGTTTTAATTGTTGCCTAAAATAGTGACTTATTTGAAGAAAATAACTAATTTGTATATCTGAAAAGTCAAATATTGCATATTAGAAATAAATACATATAGATAGATTTTTTTATAAACAATATTACACTAAGAGGTATGTATGTGATAAAAAAGAGAATTAATATAGAATACCTTCTTAAAAGTATATATATGTATTTAATCAATGTTCAATATTAAATAACTACCATACATTTGTTTATTTAATCATTATTGCTTTGTTCAATTTTAAATAACTTTCAAAATTTAAAACGTACATTCCCATAAGTAGAAATATATGATGAGTAATGATTAATTATTGGCAATAAAAATTGAAATTAAGAATAAAACCTTTCATTATGACTTTACTTATGTGAACATGTGGACCAATAAGTGAGTTAAGTAAATATGATGTTATTGAACATGTGAACCAATGGGATTGTTGTTAGGAGCTTTCAAGAAATATATAGATATAGATTTACTCACTCCTCCAATATTGGTAACTTTGAAAAGCATTGACAAAAATTAAAACTTGATTTTGTATTTAAGATCAAGATCCATTCTACACTTAATTCCTTTACCCCATTTTTTGGTCGGATTGTAAGCAAAATATTTAGTGCTCTCTTTGGTGTTTCTGCGAACTTTTAAAAGAATAACGTCCGGAGTCGTGATTTGCGGGAACATTTGGGAAAGAAATGGTAATAGTGAAAAAATTGGAAAAGATAAAATTTGTGGCTGCTGGGATTCGAGCCCAGGTCTCCACGGCCACAACGTGGAATTCTTACCACTAAACTACAGCCACTTTGATGGTTGCAATCTTGCCAAAAATATATATAATATTTTGTAATTGAAATTTTAAACCAAATACTGTTACTGTTGATCAATCATAATCAGATAACAATGTAAGCAAAAAGAAACATAAAATTATGTTGAATTTTTTATTTATTATATACGTATGTTATTATACAATATTGAAAGTTCGAAATTTTAGCTTACAAATAAAAAAAAAAAACTTACAAATAGTGGTATCAAATAATGTGTTCGTTCGCTTCACTATAAAAAAATAAAAGTGTCAAATGAATAATAAGATGATTTTCAGAGAATGTTATTAAATAGCTATTGATATGAAGTAATAATGTCTTTGAAATAATATTTTAAAATTTACTATCTAATTTTAGTTGGAATCTTTAATGGAAAAAAATAGCTTCATTAGAAAACTGTTTTTATTAGTTTGTCTTTATTTCAAAACTAAGCAAAATAAATTTTTGACGGAGTTTCCTTATTGCTGAATTGAAGTAGGTGTATCTATTTTCCCCAATTAGTGTTTCTAAGTGAAAATTCGTTGTATGATTACCCATCTCAAATCTTAACTCTTGAGTGACCTCAGATTTTATACAAACTCTAATCTAACGTAAACAATTAACTCTAAAATTGTCAATAATATAGCTCTGTGCGGCATTAATATAAGCCATAAAGGGTATGTAAAACATTTGAGGGCCTAAAAGTTTTGTAGAAAGCCCAAAAAGCAGTTCTGAATGAAAGTTTTGTACACCACAATAGAAGTATCACATACTCTCCATCCTTTTAATATATGAGCTAACCAAGAGATTTGTTTCAGTTCTAGATGCAAAATGTGAATTTACTTTGTATTCTTGAATTAATAGTTTTTTTTTTCAAACGATATATTCTTAATGATTGCATATATTGACTATATTATACCCCCTCTGTGCTTAAATATAGGACTTATTTAAGGAGGTAGGTTTGTTCCTAAATATAAGACATTTTTTTAATTTTTCTCAACATCTCCCCATATTATCCCCATTAATACTTCTCAATAATAATTAAGTAAGAGATGTGGGAATAAAGGTGGGTTGTTAGGGTGATTTGGTAATATCATGTGATTCAACTAGCTTAACTAACATCTTTAATCTAATCAAATTAGGTAAATATGTCTTATAAGAACAAAAGGAGTAAGTTTTTTTGTCAATGCGTATTTTGACTGAAAATGGTATTTTAGTGAAACCTACACATTCATACAACATTGCCACAAGGTTCAAACCCAGGGCCTTATAGAGATCAGGACAGAAGGAAGAAACAATATATATATTTCCAATAGTATGTTTGACTCATCTTCATTGGGAACTGAACAACACCTTGATACAAAACCAATGTTTATCTCCATCCAAACAAGTCAAGCACATCTCCACGGAGTAAGCAGAGTCAATTGATGAGCTCACCGATTTCATTTACCAAAGGAGCTAAGTAGTAGTACAAAAAGAGGCGTTATCACAAGAAGTAAAAGAATTGATTTTTACACCCGTTTTGTAATTGGTACACAGATGGCCGATCGATTCTATATTGGGTATAGGAAAAACATTTCTACGCCGATCATATGTAATCTATGTAAAAAGAGGTTAATGAGAAAACTCACTTTCTATAGTAGCTTAGAAAGTAAACTGTTTCGTTCGCATCTTATTTATGAAAATGTCACTTATTCTTGCTATAGAATTGTTTTTTCCCACAAGTGGTACATGCCAACTTGGTAGTTATGTAGTACCACAGGTTTTTAAGATGATTTTGTATGAATGACAATTGATTAAGCAAAAGGGATGCACTCAAATAGGGTGTATATACCTAACATCTTTTTTTTTTTTTTCATATTTACGTACTTCCATTCCATTCATATATCTCCATCCATTGAAAATCGCTCTCCCTGACCAGAAAGGCCGGCTAGTAAACCTAAAAGACAAATTCAAAATACAGAAAGCAAAAAGAGGCCTAAACAAAGACCAATAAAATTCTTGGCAAATGATTGAAATTAGAAGTAATGCGGTATAGGAATAAAAGATGACAAGTCAGATTTCCCCTTATTTTTTTGACCTAATAATAAATTTTAATTATGTTAAGAAGAATACAAATAACAAAGTGTCAAGACCTAATAAAGACTTAAAGACTCGACAAACTGCCTGAACAAACATTTACATAAAGAGACACAAACAAATCAAAACAAACAGAATCTAAACCATGTGGATTGAAATAAAGCAACAGCTAATTTTGTCTGTAGTGATCAAAGAAAAGGGAATAGAAACTGGTAGTCCAAAGACTAGTTTCAAAGAAGCTTACCATCTTTGGTGCCAAAACTACAAAACAAGCAGGTTCAAACACCCTTGTAATCATAAGGGGAGAGGAAAACAACTAAAGGTGACAAATACTTCCAGTGCAAAGCAAATCATTGCATACATAAATCAGTCAATACCCAAATTAACCCAAAAGATAAGATAATTGCTAAAACAAAACAACATACACATAATAAATATACTATAAAGATAAATCTTGAAACAAAATGAGGGCATTCAAGATGACAGATGACATTGCCGAAGTGACCCCCAACCCTAGCAACTCTAAGAGATCGGATTCATGGTTCATGTGTGGTGTAACCCTGCCACCAAGGTTCTTTATAGAAATCTTCAGAGTGCCCCCTAGGAATGAGTGGAATTTGAAGAGAGGATATTTCCATTATTTCCATAGTTGCCAACCAAATCTTGAAAATAAAGCCCCAAACCTTTGGATCCTTCAGATTTCTTTAACACTCTCCTTCCCTATCTTCATTGATTTTCCCCAAACTTCACTCTAGTCAAATTGAATCGGTTTGGTCAAATCCTCCACAAACTATAGAGGTAATGCTTTAAACCAACTCCCATAAGTAGAGTTATCATCTTCAAATGCTATTCGGTAGAGAACATTGTTGTTGATCATGTCTAAGAATTTCACAATGATAATAACACGTTGGAAGTCTCTCATATTTAAAGTCCATCCATACATCCTCCTTCTTTTCTCTTGGAACCCAAAACCCAGGCACTAGAGGCTTCTTTATATTCACAAGCACTTGTAGTCCAAGAAAGTTACGAACCAATTTCCCTTCTCTCAATGGATCTTCAACCGTAACAATTGATCTCACTAACGAACCCAAGTGAACAGTAATTGATTTGTTCATACAGATAAAAGGGAGGCCATAAAACTGCTTTTCGTTCAGATTCCATCCTTTCTGCACCATGGATGAAACAATTCCCTTATTTAGTTCTCTGAAACTTCCAACCATCCAATAAGATCACCCCCACACAACATTGTTTGATTTCACTCCAGAACGATTGAATTTCCAGGACCTTTTCTTTTACCCTCTTCGTCATCCATTCTTCAATTTCTTACAAACAAGCTAAATTGGAAGCAAGGTCCCTCAATATATTGTTTGTCAATGTGGAAGGCAACACAAAAGAACAAGAAGAACGAACAATGGAACAATTTCGTTAACTGATAATCTATCTTTCCACTCTTGCCATATTTCTATTTTATTAAATATAATAATAAGAAATAATTATATTATATTTGGAACTTACCAAAACAAGTTACTAATAGTATGGCTACATTTTCATCTTATTTCCATTCCTTATTATTTATTCAATCATACCAACCAAACATTCCATTAAGTTTTGAAGGCGATGGCGATCAATATTTGTGACAAAAGTATGTGCATGTGAATATAAAGATCTCTGGTTGTTAATGTTTTTATATTTTAACTATATTTTTGTTCTTTAAATTCTTAAAAATATTACATAATTTTATGAAAGAATTAAAAAAAATTAAATTTTTTTCATTATACAAAAAAATGGAAAAACAACAATTAAACTAAAGGGTTAAGGGTAAAAAATATACATATGATTTTGTCAAAAGTTCATCCAGTACCAAATGTTTTTTTTTACAAAAAATACACATGAGTTTTTAAATTGAATCAAAAGTCACATTTATAGTTATATTCTGAAAAAACGCTTGATGCTGGATGAATATTTTTACAAAATTACATGTGTATTTTTTACCCTAATTTAAATGTAGATGTATATTTTTTTCTCCAATTTGAAAGGTCATGTGTATTTTTGGTAAAAAAAAAACATTTGGTGCTGGATGAACTTTTGACAAAATCACATGTATATTTTTTACCTTTAACCCTAAACTAAAAAATCAGATAACGTCACATCCGCCTCTCGAAGAATATTTTTGAGATGCCCCGTAATACATGCTGGAAGCTCAAATGGTAGATGTTGGAGGCCAACAATGTCAAGCGCTTGCTGATTTAATCCAAGAATGGCAGAGTTGCATAGCCAACTTAGTAATGCACACAAGCAATCAGGAATGAAAGTATGGCTAGAAGCACGAACCCTTTTCCAAATATAATATTACATTTCCAATTAGTTATGACAAATAAAGGCATGACCAAAGAAGTTTCTAGCTTGTCTTTTCTTGTAAAGC
Organism: Mimosa bimucronata; assembly: GCA_037074515.1. Classification (NCBI taxonomy): domain Eukaryota; kingdom Viridiplantae; phylum Streptophyta; class Magnoliopsida; order Fabales; family Fabaceae; genus Mimosa; species Mimosa bimucronata. Next base: position 27,782,496 of record CM073445.1, on the reverse strand, counting down.
ACTAATAACCACTCACGTCCATTGCTGAAATGTTCAATACTTGAAGAGGAGGGCAGCAAGGACACAGAAGGATTTTGGGTTGCAAAGGCTGTTGAAGAACAGACGAATATAAACCTGTGAAACAAACGATCTGAGTTGCGCAAAATTGCACTGTCCTTAGAGTGATTCGCGCAACCACCGGCAGACTGGCAGCGGCACCCCCAGGATTAAACAGACCCCTCTCACACAGTGCAAGGAAGCAAGAACTGACGGAAGTTTTCTGTAAAGCAACAGGGAGAAAGGAACAGAGAGGCAGGGAAAGTTATGTGTGTCTCGGTCACAAACAACCACCCTTTTATAGACGAGGAAAGGCACATGCATCAGGGAACACACCCCTTCTGATCAGAGTGCATTTTTTTGTTAATTGAATGAACGTATTGTTTGCTACACTGTGAGAAATATAAACATGGGAAGTCATGTGTTCTCATGGTTTTTTGACTTTTTCCCTGTTTTATTTTGTTGTTGTGAACTTATCTTATTTTTGGTTTGGTAGAGGAATAAAACGCTGTTGAAGGAGTTTGAGCAGAGAGGGATATCGTCTGTTTTTGTGGATAAGCGAATTGGAGAGGAAAATGAAGATCTTGATGAGTTTGGCAAAGCTGTTTTGAGATCGCAGCGTGAACTTCAGGTGATTGAAACCCATGAGTTTGATCATTTAAGCATTTTATTTTGGGAAGTAATTTTCTCTTTCTTAATGGGGTTTTTTTTTTTTGGGGGGGGGGGGGGGGGGGGCTTATACAAGCATGTCTTAATGGTTAGCAAGAATCACGTTAGCAGGGGATACCAACATATTTTTCTCATTTAATGGCTTGGACAATTTTCAGATGAATGATGTAAATTCCAATTTACATGTTTTATATTGCTAATATGACTCTTGCTAACAAAGATCAAGTTAGGGATATCACCCCTATGGAAATCTGTGTTATGGTTCTGTCATTTCTTTTATATATAAACTATAATTACAATTGGAGTTCATCATTGTTCTTCAAATTTTTTGGACAAATTTTTCTTATCCCTGTCCAAAATGTTTCAAGTGGCTCTGTGCATATTGCTTATGCTCCAAGCGTACTTTATAATATAGTTTTCTAATCTAAATATATTCTATGCTAGAAGCTTCTGAAATATCTTGTGATTGCTCAAATGCAATTCTCATTGAGTTGTAGTCCCTCCTTAACACTTTTATCTTGGTCTTTATAGTTGCGCTCAAAATTGAACAAGAAAAGCAAGTATAACTTGTCAGATGAGGAAGAAGAAGATTATGAGGGTCTTGGAATACAGGAAAGAGATGATTTTGAGGATGAAATGATTTCTGATGATGATGCTGCTATTGAAACTGATGAACCTGAGAGTATGTAACGATTGTTTAACATTTGCATGGGTTTCATTTATATAAGAGTTTGATACTTGCTGGCAGTGAGTAGAGTATATTATTCACCATTTGATCCCTTGGATAATTTTTAAGAATTGGATGCGGTCTTCACCTGTACATTCGGCGCCCCCTTAACACATTTTGGGAGAGGGGACTAAACTAAAAACATTCGGCTTGACCCCTTAACGAGGCTTGCTTTCTTCTTATGTACTAGTTTTGACTTTAAGGTGGGACCATAAAAGCAGTTTCATTACAGTTTGGATTAAATCTTTTTAAATTTCATTTTCATAATCTTGTAAATATTTATTTAATTAACTAACTCTAAACTTTGCGTCAGTATTGTTTTACTATGGGTGTTGTTTTCTTTTAGAAGTTGATGCTATACGTCCATTGGATAGTACATTTTATTCTTGGGTGAATATTACAATCTTAGGTCTTGAGTTTCGTTTTATGTTGGAGATAATTCATCTGTAGTTGGCATGAATAGTAATACAAGGATTTCTGGAGAAGAAGGCGAGCCAAATGTAAGACCTTTTTGCTTTCTTGAGCTTATCGCAGTTTTCTCTTATGATGGCATTATGAGAGGTCATGTGCGTATAACGTGCCATTTTCTAGGTATAAACTTCACTTACAACTGCATTGACCCTTATGAATACTTTATAACCTGCAGAAACATAAAAGCAAGAAGGAAGTTATGGACGAAATTATCTCTAAAAGCAAATTTTTCAAGGTATGCGATTTTCTTTAGCCATGTCCATTGGTTTATTTATAATATAAACATGCTCACAAATATTTTCTTTAATATGTTTCAGGCCCAGAAATCAAAAGAAAAGGAAGAAAAGGAACAGTTGCTGGAAGATTTAATTTAGATCAGAAATTTTCTGGTTTAATTCAGTCTAAATCATTACTATATATCTCTGAGTGAACCCAGGAAGATGAATTCCTTGGAGGCTCTAGTGAACAAGAGTATTACAATTGAACCTAGCAACAAAGATAGCTTATCTCATATCTGGTTCTCAGAAGATAGATACTTTTATGGAGGTTACCTATTCTTGAGGATTCTTGTAGGGCCTGAGAGACTCCTCCTGTTATAGTAATATCTTATTTGTTCCTCATGGCAGGAAAAACCTGGCAAGCTTGTCAAAGAATTGGCATTCGAAATGAGAGCTCGCCCTTCACACAGGACAAAGACTCCAGAAGAGATTGCAATACAGCCAAGAGAACGATTGGGGGGCCCCGGGGGGGGGGGGGGTCATGCTTGGCAATATATAGTGCCTGTTTGGATTAGCTACAGAGAATCGTGATTTGTATAAGTGATATTTGGTAGAAGTGACACTGGACAATCGTGATTTCTGTTTGAATACTTTTTTTCATAAGTGATACTGACAGTTTTGATTATGTTTGGATTTCATTTATTAAAAGTACTTATGGGTGTATAATTACCAAAAAGGGCATGAATTTAATAAAGCTTATTAATAATTGCGTAATATTTAAATAGAAAAGAGTGTCATAAAAAATATAAAAGAGATAAATATAATGCCTAATTATGTTGTATACATCGCACAATCTCATCCCCGATAGAGTCTCGAAGGCGATCCATTTCTGGTGAAGAAACTATGTTGACTCTTGGCGGTGGATCCGAAACAATTCGATTTATATATGTTACCCAAATGTTTAAAATTTGAAATTGCTTTATAACGTTTAAATTTGTTTAACATTCGTAATTTAAAATTGGGTTGATAAAACTTGTTCAATTTAATCTGTTAGTTCAACTACACCATACTTTTTTGTTCCACAATAAAAAGTTAATTCAATAAATATACACGTTACTTTTGTATAATTTTATAAAGAAATTACCTTTTTTTGTAAAAAGAATAATCAATTTATGTAGATATTCTCTGTTTAATTTAATTAGATTTTCTTTATTTTTTATTCTATCTTATAAGTTTACTTTCCTATAAATATAAATACACCTTCTTTAAAATAAATATATTTTGTTTTTTTTGAAAATAACTATTTTAATTTATATATATATATATATATGACAATAAAAAAAATAAGATAGTTAGACCTAAAATAATTCTGTTGAGAAATAAAAAGGAATTCAGATAAACTGGGTCATAAGAGATTTTAGGTAGAAAGTAAGGGTAGTTTAGACTTTTTAAGGTTTTTAAATTCAATCGTGACATTTCCAATCGCAAAAGCAACCCTCCTGTTGCTTCTGGTAAAAGTACTTAAAAAATCCAAATCACGACAGAAAATGGGCTATCGTGATTTCAAAATGAGCACCCAAACCATATCAATTAAATAAATTAAATATTTTTTTTGCTTCAATCGGGCTTATTTCACTCCCAATCGCCAATCCAAACAGGCACATAATGTTGGCTTTTATATAAATTATTTCTTGAAGGATCTCTCTGACTTGAATTGACGCCTTTTAAAAATGGACGGCTTCTAACATTTACAATTTATTCTTAAGATTGCTATGATTCCATGTAACATCAATCAATGGCAACATATTATATATGTTTGTTTTATGGAGTCAACTTTTTAATATTCTTTTAAACCTGTAACAACACCATGATTTCAGGAAGAGGATGACTGCTGCTGAAGATTCAGAAAATCCACCAGAAGACAAACCAAAGTTGCTCTCTGGGGACGACCTGGGCGATTCATTTTCTGTTAGTGAAGTGAAGAGACTGTCAGAAAAAAAGGCCGGATTGATGAGATTAATCTTGAAAGAGAAAAATGCAGACGATTCTGATAGTGAGGAGATGATGATGCTTCTGAAGATGCAGATGAGGGTTCTGATGAGCATGAAAATAACCTTTCTTTGAAGGATTGGGAACAGATCAGAGTGATGATGAGAATATCGAGCCAAATTTAAAGGATGAAGGAGAAGAAGATAGCGGTGAAGACACAGAATTGCATGAGAGAGTCAGTCCTGAGAAGAAACTGGATACTACAGTTCTCATAAGTGCAAAGACAAAAGATAATGTAGAAAATGTATGTTAAAAAGGATAAGGGCTATTCAGATTCCAAGCTAAAAAATCTTCAGTATTGTCATCAGACATTCCTTACATATATAATTGAAGCTCCCAAGGCCTTTGAACAATATAATTATGTTCATTGCTTGATAACCGCTGACATTATCATGGTTGTTAACCGAATCCCAGCAAGCAATGCAATCAAACTGGCAGTTAAGGGAAAGCTCTCAGAAAAATTGTTAGCGGAAACAAGACTGATGAAAACAAATGAGCTTTAAAGCTATTTTCTTAATTAATTCGTGTGATTTTATTCTAATGTTTTTGAGGCCACAAGCATGGCCCTGTAGCTCTAATAATTCTAGGTTAATTCTGTTTAATGGATAAATACTTAATGGGTAAATAATTACAAAAGATACTGCATATGAAATATTAATCAAGTTCTAAACCCTAGATATTAAATATTAAAATATCTAATATTGTGGGCCTTCATTCTTGACTTTCAACGAAGGTGATCATGGATTCAACTCTTAATTGAGATGAAATTGATGGGTTTATGGATAGCCCATGACTTCTTCCGTTATCCTAGATAGTACTAATGCACAACATTTTGTGGAAGATGGGTAAATTAAAGCCTTTTGGTTAAATCTATCGTTATAGAATAAGAGATCTTCCCACATCTTGCCTCCCAAGTTTCCATAATTTCTTATAGGAGAGGGGTTGTCCTTTATGGATATGCAAAGGGATGACTTGTGTTGTTAGTGATGCATTTTCTTGAGGCTGTTCTACGTCTACTATCTTATGAAGCACTTTGACCAACTTTGCACACTATAATAGGCTCTCTCTAACATGCTGTACGTGTTAGATTATTATTAGATATTAGATATATTATTAATATTATTAATATTAGTATAATATCACAATAGATATATTTAGGATAATAATAATATCTTTAGGTGGCCCGTAGCCAACATTAGGCCCAATAGTCAAAGGTTAGGGTTTCATATCTAGGTTATCTATATAAAGGGGGTTTTCTGATGGGGAAAACATACCAACACCTATCATATTTGATACGGTAGATAACCACAACAAGAGAGCGTCTCTTCTCTCTGAATTCCGGGTTCCCTAACTGGTTAAGGCTATCACAAACAGATATCATCACTGTGACGGACTCCAGTTAGAAGAGCCTTTGGGTTATTTCTGACAGTTTCTGTTTTGCAGTTCAACGTAGATTCTTCTCTGATCAACAATAGCAATGGCGAGAGGTATTCCGACTTCCGCTGTATTTATTATTATGATTAAAGATAGCATATAGGGTTGTTATATATTACATCTAAGGCTATCATAATCTCACATGTGGCATCAGAGCCATTCTTTTTCTCTACCTTGCTTTTTGTTGTTGATCATATGAAATTAATTTTAGTATCATAATTTCATTTATGGATCTGCTTATACATGAGAACTATTATCTTAATTTTTCTCATCAGGTTTTGTATACAATTTTGTTGTATGTTCTTTCATGTTGTTTCTATATATATTTTTGTTTGATATCATATATATAGAGAATTTGGGAAGAATGTTTATAGATTTGTCAGGATTAAATTTTCCCTTCTTATTGAATTTCAATTTGAATTTTTGATGTTCAATCGGATTGATGGCAAATTTTCTTGGATAAAATTAATTTGTTTTGTTCCAACGTTCAGAAGCTATTTTTCATTGAACAAATCCTCTGAGATTTTAGAAAAATAATGAAGAACAATGAATCAGATCTTACGCAGGAAACCCGTTTTGGATTTTTCAAAATCTGTAATTTGATTTTGCAAGCTAAAATCATAAAGGATTCAAGGAGATAAAATCTCCATTATGTTATATGTATAACCCGATCCTTTTCCTGGCCATAACGGCGCCGGAAAGGTGCTCTGCGTCGCCGGCAATGGTGGCTGGAGCAGCGACGGCAAAGGCTGAGGAAGAAGATGATGGAGTCGGGTCATACGCGTTTGGGCCGGGTAGGGTTATTCAAAACCGGGCCCATTTAGTTTTCAGCAGCCTTTTATTAAAAAAAAAAAAAACAAAACTGAGCCTGCGTTTTGGGCCTGCTATTTTGGATCTGGGCCGGACCCATTTTTTATTTTTTGGCTAATTTTTTTTATTGGGCTACGCCCGTTTTCTGGGCTTTTATAAAAAAAATTAATTTTAAAGCCATCTGGGCCGACGCATTTTGGGCTAAAAAAAAAAAACAACCCATTTTTTTTAATTTTTCTTGGGCCGGTTTTGTTAATAGTTATTGTGGACTTTTTCATTTTGGGCTGCGAAAAATTCCACTTTTTTGTCCTATTTTTATTTCTGGAATTATATTTTGGGTTTTGCTAATATTTTAAATTATTAAGCTTTTATGTTTTAAATTCCAGAAATTATATATGGCTAAATATATTGACCTTTATAATTGTTCTAATTGTATAGTCATATTTTAGCATGAGTAATTGTTTTAGCATCATTTTAATTGTTTAAATTTAGGAAAAATTAATCTTGGCTATTTCACATGTTGGAATTATTAAGTGAAATATGCTATAGATTAATTATTAAACAATATTTTTGTGGACGCTATAATTAGTGGGAGTTTTATTAAATTAAATTAAGGTCAAATTAATTTAATAATTCCCAATAAAGTATGTGCATATAATTGATTTTAATGATTGCACATTATGATATTTTGTGATATGCTTTTGCCTTAAAGGAGTAGCCACAGCAGCCTTTTCTTAAGTTGCATACATCACATATGGTTAGAAAATATCAATTGTAATTAAATATGCAATTATAATTCATCTTTGCCCACAGGTAGATAATTATAAGAGTATATTTAATTAGGGTGGGATAAAATGACCTTATTATTTCCTAAGTTGCCCACAGGTATTAGGAGATATAAATGTGTTTTAGTTCCACCATTTTGAGATAAATACATGCTATGCTAATTTCTTTGCCCACAGGTAGATTTTAGTGATACGTATTTATATTTGTATGCTTTCTATTGGTTTTTCTAAAGCATGCATGGCACAGTGAATTGTGATTGCCTCAAGTTATATATCTAATTTTTGTTTTGATTCTCTGAATAACGCAGCTAATAATTCATCTCAGTTACCCACTAACATGTTTCCCACTAGCATATTGGCTCAAGCTGGTAGGAATGTGTTTTGGGATATTAACAACTTCTCTGAATGGAAGGATGATATCCTTTTGCAATTGGGGTGCATGGAGATGGACTTTGTCCTTGAGACTCCAAGGCCCCCTATGCCTGCTGATTCAGCAGATGAGGAAACTAAGGAGTATCATAGCTATTGGGAAAAGATTAATCGTCGTGCTATGCTACTCATAAGGACTAGGATCCAAAAATGCCTTCAGGAAGCAATTCCGAAGTGCGAGACCGCCAAGGAATACCTGGAAGCTATTGAGAAACAATATAAGCCAACTGATAAGCAGATGGGTGGTTCCATCATGTTAGAGTTGTGCTCTATGGAGCTTCAAGGTCTTGGCGGGGTGCGGGAACATATCATGAAGATGAGAGATTTATCCTCTCGTCTGAAATCCTTCGATATGGAGCCAACTGAGCAGTTCTTGGTGCAATTAATTCTGAAATCCCTTCCAAAACAGTATGAAACTTTCAAAATCTCCTACAACACACATAAGGATATATGGACAATTGATGAGCTCATGTCCATGTGTGTGCAAGAGGAGACTAGACAGTTATTAAAGGGAAATGGTGCACCTAAGGAAGCTCATATGGTGGAAAGCTCCAATAAGGGTGTCGGCAAGAAGCAGGGAAAGGGGAATGATAAAAAGAAAAAGAATAAGATTCCTCCTGCTAAGGCCGACACAAAGAAGGATGTCAGGTGTTTCTTCTGCAAGAAGAAAGGGCATATGAAGAAAGATTGCCATAAAAGAAAGGCTTGGTTCGAGCATAAAGGTATACCAATGTCCTTTGTTACTTTTGAAGCACATAATGTTAGTATCCAAAAGGATACATGGTGGATTGATACCGGTGCTCAAATACATATTTCTACTACCATGCAGGGCTTTCTAACAACCAGGCCTCCTCGTCCCAATGAGACTAAAGTCTTATCAGGAAGTGGGAAAGGAGATTCGGTGAAAGCAATTGGAACGTTTCAAATTGTTTTTTCAAATAATTTTGTTTTAGACTTACCAGAGACTTTTTATGTACCCTCTTATAAGAGGAATTTGATTTCATTGTCTAAACTTATTCCATTTAATTATGGTATTTTGTTAGAAAAGGATTTGAAATATTTAAGTTTGAACTCTACTCCAATTGCTGAGGTTGTTATGATTGATGGTTTATTTAAAATTGTCTCTGGATATTCAAATGTTTTTTCTGCTATGCATGGTATTAAGAGAAATATGATGAATGAGAACTCTATTAGCTTGTGGCATAAGAGATTAGGACATATCTCTACTGACAGGATCAAGAGGTTAACTAAAGAAGAAATCCTTCCATCTTTAGACCATTCGGATCTTGGTACCTGTGTGGACTGCATAAGGGGAAAGCAGACCAGTAAGTCACATAAGGGAGCTAAAAGAAGTTCTGAATTGCTCGAAATTATACACACTGACATATGTTGCCCAGACCTAACCGCGCACGGTCAAAAGTACTTTATTACCTTTATTGATGATTTTTCGCGATACACGTATATCTACCTGCTTTATAATAAAAGTGAGGCACTAGATGCCTTTAAGGTATATAAGGCTGAAGTAGAAAAACAGATTGGGAAACCAATCAAGATCGTGAGATCTTATAGAGGTGGTGAGTATTTCGGTAGATACACTAGTGAAGGACAAGCGCCAGGTCCTTTTGCGGATTTTCTTCGAGAGCAAGGTATAGTTGCACAATATACCATGCCTGGCTCACCTCAAATGAACGGTGTAGCTGAAAGAAGAAATAGGACCTTACTTGACATGGTTAGGAGCATGATGAGTAGCTCCAAACTGCCAATTTCCTTGTGGAAGGAAGCACTCAAGACAGCCGTACACATTTTGAATAGGGTTCCAACAAAGGCAGTGTCTAAGACACCCTTTGAAATCTGGAAAGGTTGGAAACCCAGTTTAAATCACTTTAAGGTGTGGGGCTGTCCTGCGGAAGTAAGGGTGTATAACCCACAAGAGAAGAAATTGGATCCTAAGACCATTAGAGCTTACTTTGTAGGCTATGCGGACAGGTCTAAGGGTTACAAGTTTTATTGTCCTCCACCTTCAGTGCGTTTTGTAGAATCTAGGAATGCCAAGTTTCTTGAGAATGATGTGATTAGTGGGAGTGATCAGATTGTAGACGATCACATAGAGGGATCCCCTAGCACAATTGAGGAAGGGACATCGGCTGTTGGCGACATTTCTACCACTAGATATGTCACGCCAATTGAAACTGTCCCACTACCTATAGTTGATCATGCGGGACGTGTGAAACATATACCTGAAGGTCCACCTGTCACAAATACAGACTTACCACCAGTTGTGACAGAGAATGTTCCACATGAGCAACCTGACCCAGCCCAAGAGGTTGAGTTAAGGAGATCAACAAGGGCAAGAAAACCGGCAATTCCAGATGACTACGTAGTGTATAATACTGAAAATGACTGTGATATTGGCATTGATAATGATCCATTAACGTTTACTCAGGCTATGAAAAGTGAGAACTCCAAATTGTGGTATAATGCTATGAATGAAGAAATGAACTCCATGGCAAACAACCATGTATGGGAACTTGTAGAGTTGCCTAGTGGGTCCAAGGCCATTGGCTGTAAATGGGTTTACAAAACCAAAAGGGACTCACAGGGTAACATTGAGCGCTACAAGGCAAGGTTGGTTGCTAAGGGTTTCACTCAGGTGGAAGGAGTTGATTATAAGGAGACATTTTCTCCTGTTTCAACTAAGGATTCTTTCCGTATTATCATGGCATTGATTGCGCATTTTGGCTTGGAGTTACACCAAATGGATGTTAAGACTGCTTTCCTCAATGGTGTTCTTGAGGAAGAAGTCTACATGAAGCAGCCTTAGGGTTTTGTTGCAAAGGATAAGGAACATTTGGTATGCAAATTAGGAAAATCAATATATGGCTTAAAGCAAGCTTCCAGGCAGTGGTATTTAAGATTCCAAGAGGTAATCTCTTCATTTGGTTTCGTTGAGAATATCGTGGATCAGTGTATATACCATAAGATTAGTGGGAGCAAATCCATATTTTTGATTTTGTATGTCGATGACATATTGCTTGCAACCAATGACTTAGGACTGTTACGTGAGGTGAAACAGTTTTTGTTTAAGAACTTTGATATGAAGGACATGGGTGAGGCATCTTATGTCATTGGCATTAAGATCCATAGGGATAGAGCAAAGGGTCTTTTAGGCCTTTCTCAAGAAACCTATATCAACAAAGTTCTTGAGCGTTTCAAGATGAGAAACTGTTCATCTAACGTTGCTCCCATTGAAAAGGGGAATTTCTTCAGTCTAAGTCAGTGTCCTGACACAGAATTAAAGAAAAAGGAGATGGAAAAGGTTCCCTATGCCTCTGCTGTAGGAAGCTTGATGTATGCACAGGTCTGCACAAGACCTGACATAGCTTTTGCAGTAGGCATGCTGGGGAGATACCAATGCAATCCTAGTAAAATGCATTGAGAAGCTGCAAAGAATGTGTTTAGGTATCTCCAAGACACTAAGCACCTTATGTTGACTTACAAAAGGACAGAGAATCTTGAAGTGACGGGTTACTCAGATTCTGATCTGGGAGGATGTGTGGACACCAACAAGTCCACGACAGGTTACATCTTCCTATTAGCGGAGGGAGCTATTTCCTGGAAGAGTGCCAAACAGGCACTCACAGCTCCTTCTACTTGTGATGCTGAGTATATCGCGTGTTTTGAGGCAAGTTCACAGGCTATCTGGATAAGGCACTTCATTGCTGGACTGAAGATTGTAGAATCAATCTCCAGGCCAATCAAGATGTATTGCGATAATAAGGCAGCAGTGGCTATAGCAAATAAAAGAAGGAGTGGAAGCAAAAAGTTTATTGAGCTGAAATTCCTTAGCTTGAAAGAGCGAATTGCTGATGGTCAGGTCACTGTTGATCTCATCGGAACAAGGGAAATGCTAGCTGATCCTTTGACTAAAGGGATGAGACCAAAAGAGTTCGCTATACATGTACCTCATATGGGGATTGTAAGTCTTTTGGATAATTGAGGTGTGCAATGAGTATTTTGGGATTTTGTTTATTATTTCTATGGTTGTTGTGTACACTTTTGGTGATGATGAGATTAATGAACATTTAAGTTTTTATTTTGGAACCGAATAAACATATAAGTTTTGAAAGTTTATTCATGGAGCAATACCCATTAGGTAAGGAATACTGTTGGTAATACATGGAAGGTAATACTTTATGATAAAGGACTTATCGCCATGATTCTTGCAGTATGACCTTAATTGATTTGACTAAAGGGAACAGTTGACATACAGAGTACAGGCCAAGTGGGAGAATGTTAGATTATTATTAGATATTAGATATATTATTAATATTAGTATAATATCACAATAGATATATTTAGGATAATAATAATATCTTTAGGTGGCCCGTAGTCAACATTAGGCCCAATAGTCAAAGGTTAGGGTTTCATATCTAGGTTATCTATATAAAGGGGGTTTTCTGATGGGGAAAACATACCAACACCTATCATATTTGATACGGTAGATAACAACAACAAGAGAGCGTCTCTTCTCTCTGAATTCCGGGTTCCCTAACTGGTTAAGGCTATCACAAACAGATACCATCACTGTGCCGGACTCCAGTTAGAAGAGCCTTTGGGTTATTTCTGACAGTTTCTGTTTTGCAGTTCAACGTAGATTCGTCTCTGATCAACAATAGCAATGGCGAGAGGTATTCCGACTTCCGCTGTATTTATTATTCTGATTAAAGATAGCATATAGGGTTGTTATATATTACATCTAAGGCTATCATAATCTCACAGTACGTTCTGCATAATTTATTATAAAGTTCGGATTTACAGTTATTAAAAGATTCATTACAAGGTCGATACTTATAATATGGCTTTACTTTCCAGGTATTTTATTGTAATTTGCTGCTGTATTTTGCTGTTGTGGCAAATAAAAAACCATTGAATTTTGAGCTACTAAATTTGATGGGGAAGCCGTTGATAGAAATGAGCACGGAAATTACAGTTTTTGCTACAATATGTGCTCGTCAAAGAATAGAAAAGGAAAGAAAACAATTGGTTGAGACTTGATAGCTTAAAGAACCCAGGTTAGAATGTAGATGTAATAGTTGCATATTTTGTATTACCTACTCACAAGAACATGAAATCGTTAGATGTCTTGTGAAACTTCTTATTCTAAATCCTTATTACTTTCTCAGAAAGTACCAGTTGGCCTTCTTCCAAGATGTTGTTTCTGTTAAGGTTGTGGTCCTTGATATTTCCAAGCACTTAGGCATCCAGTTATGACACTAGCAATATTATTGATGTGTGAATATCTGATGCGCTGCCCAATATTGTCTGGTCCGGGATGTTGCTATCGGTGCTTTCTTATGCTCCATGCTTCTCTCTGCAGTAAGTACATCTTAAAGCTGCATGTTTCATTTGTCTCCTTTATGTTGTGCTTTTTCTTGTTTGACATCAACAAAATATTGTGGTGTTAATTTGTTGAATTTTATCATGATCTTAGTGTTTTTTAATGCTGATGATTATTGTGTTAGGGTTATTTTAACTAGGCTGCTTAAGGAAGAACTGCGGTTGGTTTTTTAAAAAGGTGCTACAATCTGAATGTGTCAACTTTTCCATTTGTATTAGCCCTTTGAACTTTTTTTTTTTGGCTAAATTATACATAACCCCCTAAATGATACATTAAACTTCATTGAATTTCCCTAAACTGTTAAAGCTATGGTGATAATTCTGTTGCTATTCATATTCTTTATTTTTCCTAGCATGATTCTGCCATGATGGTTGAATTGCTGAAATCATGTTTCTTGACCTCTTCTGCAATCACAGTTGCAACCTGTTCGTGTACTTTATTTGAATTACAGATATTTAAACAGTCACGGAAATTCTGTCCTGAAGCCACAATTTTTCTTAGAACTATGCTGGTGATAGCTACTGAAAAAAATTCTATTTCAGGTGACGGCGATTTGCAGGTATAACTCCATACTTCATTGACTACAGTTTGAAACATAATTTAGTGCTGAAAATATGTGTGAATGATATACTCCCTCTGGTCCTAAATGTAGGAGCTAGTTGAGAGTTTGTTTTGGTCCTAAATGTAAGACCCCAAATCACTTACCCTTAAATTTACACGTTTTCCCCAAACCTAACACAAATTTTTTATAAGTAACTAACTTGGCAAATTTTCTTAATCTATGTAAATTAGTTTTGTTTTTTTGGAGGTGAGGAAAAAGGGTCGATAGCATCTCTTTTCCTATCTTGAGCTGTTATTGGACCTAACCATGAGTATAAACTATAGTGCGATGATTTTACGTGTCCTATTCAATGAAGATGGTATTGACACATTTATTATTGGAAAAGTTAATGATTTCCCTCAATTATTTTAATGCTGTTTTGAAAACAAGATAGCTCATGTGATTTCTTTTGAATTATAGTTAAATCATTTCTGTGTTTGGATATGCAAACTCAAGGCATGTTGCATGAATCTTGACTTCATCTATAGCCTAGCTGTATCCTACACGTTAGGTGTTTTATTTGATTTGTAATGTATTAGTTTTCGAGAATGTAACTAAATTTCATGGGTGCGTATTTAATGACTATTTTAATTCTCTTACTCCAGTTTTATCAACTTGTGGAATTGAAAGCTCCCAAGCATCTCTTGTGCATGCAAGAGATGGTAAATGAGATTAGGGTTTAGGCCTTTGAATTTCATAAAGATAATAGATACGCCAGAGGACTCTTCTCTCTTCTCTTCAGGTGATTTCAGGTAGAGAATCCAATCATGATTACGGCATATGATTTTGGTTTTTGAATCTGAACAAAAAATTGTCCCCTGAACTATCTGTGAAATTTAAATATTTAGGGGTAAAGGGGCAAATATACCTATAAACTTTTCTTACATCGGTATCCAACACCAAATACTTTTCTTGGGTTCACTAATACCCATCAACTTAAAAAAAAGACTCAAAAGTGCCATTGACGTCAAGGGGAGCTAAAGGCAGTTAGTTTTCCTACGTGGGTCCTACTTTTCTGTCCCCTTGTACATTAACACCAAGTTTGATCGTACATCTTCTTCTCAGCATCCCTCATTATCTTTATATCCTGGCTGTTCACTCCATCAAATGGCTCACAAAAAGACACATCTTATTAACACATTTAAAAATGCATCTAAACCCTCCATCTCATTACAATTCTAGCCACCCATGTTATGAACCTTTGAAACTAGAAACAAACCAACATTCTGCAGCTGAGCTTGGTAGGAAAGCTTCATGCAAGTCACAGGGTAAAATTGTTCAGCTGCACATCATTGAGATATACAATGATACATAGATTTTATGCCCACAAGTTATTGCAAGTGATTGCTTCTGCAATTTGCAAGATTCTGCTTGTCATTTTTTGGTTAGAGTTATTGATTATTGATTATTGAGGAGGGGGTTATTGCTCTTAATGAGAGAGAAAGGGAAAACAAAATCGAGAGCCATCTTCGTTTAAAAGAAAATAGTTGAATAATGGTGGAGTGTAGGGCATCAAAATGTTGACAATGTTGCTTTTCAAGCTTAACGGCATCAGTGTAAAAAGAACAAACAATTCCAACTGTGGCTGCTACTAGAGGAGCTCGATCCGCAAGGTTTTAATTTTTTTCCCACTATTACATTATTAGAAGCAAATGTATTGATTGGAGGTGCCTAGGCCTGAATAAACAAGATGGATTCAGCAAATGTAACTGGAAGTTTGGAACAAATATTCTAAATTTGAGCAAAGATCATTGGATTGTCCAGTATAATCTAAATCTAAATCTTCTCTCCCTCTATGATAGCAGTCGAGGGTGGATGACGATGACCGCTAGCCTTGCAGTCGGTGGTTGTTAAGGTATCAGGAAGATGATGGATGGTCTAGATTACAAGAGAGGGAACGGTGTAGATGAACTTTTAAAGCTTCCTGACGTCTCACAATTTAAACCGTTCAGATGAATTATACGGTCCAGATTTTGAGTTTATGAGGGACGCTAAGAAAAGCGCCGCAGAGAGAATCCAGACTCATGAGCAACCAAAACAAAAAAAAATACAAAATTATAACCTGTGACTGGATACCCTAAACCTAAACAAAAAAAGTTTAAATTTTAATTGTTTAGTATACTCATTCTTTTATTTTAAAATTTAGTAATTTTTTTATGATTTTTAATCAAAAAATTACCATTTAGATTTGTTGAGTCAGCATTATTCGTTAAAATAAACTAACGGTGGTAATAAAAAGGATCAAAAGTTTAATTTTCAAATTTAAAGGACTAAAAAGAGACTTAATATAAACATAAATGATTAAAAATATACTTTAAAAAAAGATTAAAATATACTTTTTAATCCTTTATATTTGTATCAAATTTTATTTTAATCATTTACATTTAAAAAGTATGCTTTTAATCTTTTTTGACTAACACCTTTAGTTTCATTTAACTTATTGTTATCTCATCAAAATTTAAATTAAAGTTTTTTTTATTCGAAATGGGGGGATTTGGAAGGAATGAGCCCTATTTTACATTGTAGTGACCAATATACCCCTGATTTTTTTATTATCCACAATTTACCCAATCTCCCAAAACCCTCGCAGATTTCTCTTCCCCGATACTTCTCCATCTCCATCGACCTTCGTCTTCTTTTTCTACATCTCAGATTTTTCGATACTTCTCTCCTTCATCTCCATCGATCTATCTTCTTCCGGTCTTCATCTCCATCGATCTCATCTTCTTCTGGTCTCGTCTCCTCACGTCGCAGGTAATTTAGCCCTAGATTTTCTTTATTCTGATGTTTTTCCCCCTGTGCTTTTATCTGCACTCTTCATTTGTTCTTCTCCTTCTCTGCGATTTTCTTTCATTTTGTCTTTTCTATTACATTTATGAGCAAAGATTTCTGTAATAGTGGACAAGTTGATGAATTCCGTGGTGCAGATATGCTCTTCTAATTTATTGCATACAATTTCTCTTTCTCAATCTAATGTAACCATTTCAATGTTCATTATATACAAATATCTTTGCAATCTGTTCGACTTCTTCTATGCAACTTACTGCAACCTTCTTCTCCTTTTCAACGAAACTAATTTTCTTGTCTTTCTCAATCTTATATGAATCCGACCGCTGCCATTCAATGTATAGGATGCTGCTTAGGTTTACATACGGATTTCTATTCTTGTGATTTAGCTCATTTTTATTCTCATTTGTCCAGATCTGTGGCTTCTTTGGATTTTTTTTTTTTTTTTTGTCTGAAAAATTGCTTGCTGATTCACTCTCCATTAGTCGGGGTGAATGAAAAATTGAATGATCTTGATTATAGTATGTTGAATGAAAAATTGATTCCCTGTGGTGCCATTTCGCTGAGGACTAGAATTTGGATAAATATGATTTTGATTCCTGGATTTATTATTTTTCCTTCTTTTACTCTTATCTGTCTTGCTCGTCTTGTTTTGTTAAATACAAGCCTCTATGTTATTACTTGTTTGGTGGCTGAAAATTTTAAAAATTTCATATGCATATTGTGCTAACCGTGTTTAATGAGTTCACCAACTTTAATTTCATATGCTGCTAAGAACCAAGTCGCCATAAATCCCACCAATACTATTTTCGGTATGTATTTCTGATCATTTGTTCTGTTTTCGTCCTTTTTACAGTTGATAATTAATTGGAATTGTTTCCTGTTTTAATTTTTACCCCTGTGATTTTGTTTTGTTGGTGCTAGAGATGAAATTGCTTTGTTGAGATTTTATTTTGGTTGACTGCTGACCTCTATAGTTTTACATTTAGTGTAAAATGACAAGTTATGTTCCCATGCTAATTCTTATTATTTTTTGGTACTTTGAAGTTTCTGGTTCTTGTAGTTTTACTACTTAAGCTGTTCATTATGAATGCATGATGTTGGTAATATCAGTTGAAAAAGTGTAGAGTACTGAGGTTTTGTTGAAGAGGTTTGGTTCTGTGTTTTTTCAAGTAGTTTTGAATTGGGATTATATACTCTATTGTGAATCTTGCACATTAATTGCCTTCCATTGCCTTCATTCTTGGAAGTAATCTTGTTTTTTCTGTCATTGGGATCAATTATTTGCTGAAAGTCGACTTTTGTGCTGGTATTTAGTCATGATTTGAGACACTATTTGTTATGATAATTGATAATTGTTAATGTAAGGACTCAGCCACAAGTTTAATGTTAGTAATAAGCAATCAATGTATTAGCATGCATCAACTTTTGGAAATTGCTTAGCATTTAAGATAATTTGTTATTGATATGATTGCACTTACAAGAAGTATATTACTAACGGATTAAATTGCTGTTCTTGTATTTTTTAGGATTAAAGAGGCTGAATTGAAATATAGAGTTGTGCAAGATTTTGTGCTGTGAGGGAAATTTAGGATGATTTACGTTTTGGAATGCATAATGATGTACACATGGCTTACATATAAATAAACCACCTTGTTCCATGAATTTTGATTTACTATGTTTCTTATAATCTGTGCCATGCTGCATTGAGTTTAAAGTGTGAGTTAAATCACATACCAATCATTTGCCTTGATTTTAGCCTCACTTTGAAAATCTATATGTTTGGGGTCAAGACTATGTGCCAGTTATGGACGCTGAAATACCTCCACCTCTTGCTGAGGGGGAGGATGAAGAAGATTAATTGTAGTTAACATGTATGGCAAATAATGTTTAGAAACAGATAATGCTTTTTTTTTTCAAGCTTTACTGTTATTATTATTACTATTCCCAGGTGGTTCAATATGGAAATCCTACCCCTTTACTACTTTAGTGGACAAAACAGTATAGTTCTTGTTCTTTATTCGATATATATATATATATATGAACAAACGACTACATTATACTTGAGTAATCACCCAATCTTTATTTCATATATATATACACCAAAAGTTATGAATATATTTATCATGAATCTAATCCTATTTTCTTTTGTTATGAATATTTAATCTCTATCAAATAGATTACATATTAATAATAATTCATTTTGATGTTTATTTTGTATTAAAGACTGTGCCAACAAATAATTGTATAATTATAATTATTAATTGGATATATATTGGTTATAGAATTGTGATTATATTTTATTAAACATTCTTGATGTTTAAAAAAATAGCTTAAATGAAATAAGGGTAAAGTTGACCAAACAAAAATGTCTTCCCTCCCCTCATACCATTTTTTTGTGCTATGTAGATCAATAAATAATTAATATTTTTTTGAAAATTATAGAATTATGATTATGTTTTATTAAATATTTTAGAGGTTAAAAAAATAACTTAAATGAGGTAAGGGTAAAGTTAACCAAACATAAATATTTTCCCTTCCCTCCCCTCTCATACCAAACAGGGTAATGTTAAATTCCCTTTCATCCCCTCCCCTCCTATCAATCCAAACAAGGGGAAAAGAAATCTCTCACATCCCATCCCCTCCCCTTCCCTCCGTTGAAATCCTTCCCCACCCATCCCCTCTCCCCATACCAAACACACCCTAAGAGGTAAGTTGCCATTGAACCATTGGTGGTGGTTTACAAACTACTTTGAAAAAGAAGATGGAATTAATGAAGGGGAGGAATTATACCATGTCTCTCTTATTTTGCCTTTGATATTTCTTCTTCTCCTCCTCCTCCTCCTCATCATTGCCGTCGTCATCATCATCATAGTTCTTTTAGGTTGCTTGTTCGATAGTTATTGGTATTTACTCTGTTTAGGCCTTTTAGCTGTAAGGCCTGTGGATGTTAAGTTAGTTTATGGCTATTATTTGTATTGGGATGATTTCAAGCAACTGACATTCTTCTATTATGAAGGGTCTATATTTCACTAAACTCATCTCTCTACCTTTGATGGGGTTTTTCAGGCACTATACACGGCAAAGAGAGTTTATACGAGTTCATTATTGTAGTAGACTTATAAATCCCAAACCTTGTAAAGGTGCTCATCGACACCCAAGAGCAATAAGAAGAACAAGGCTGGTCCGGATGTTTTAGCTATGAAAGTTAAGGCCTCTAAAGATATCATCTTGGTTTGATTGCTAATCTCCATCTTTTTATGTGTATCTGTGATTCATTTCTTCTATGAGAAGTTGCTATCTGCTTTCTTATATAAAATAGCGAACTTTTTGTTGAGTTTAGCTCCGAAGCCACCACACAAAGTTCTCGAAGAAAAGTTATTTTCTTTCTTACAGTCATGTAAAACCTATAAACAACTCCAAAAGATTCATGGTCAGATTACTGCACATGGGTTTGGGTGTAATGAATATGTTGCACCAAAGTTCATCACGGCATGTGCAGCACTCAAGAAGATGGCCTATGCCCAAAAGGTATTCGATCAAATTCCTGATCGGAACATTGCTTTATGGAATGCCATGTTTAGAGGGTATTTCCAAAATGAGTCTTACTGGGAAGTCATTGTGTTGTTTATTCAAATGAACAGAGTTAGGGCACTGCCTAATTGCTTTACCTTTCCCATTGTTCTTAGATCTTGTGGGAAGGTTAGTGCAACAAAGGAAGGAGAAGGAGTTCATTGTTCTGTAGTAAAAGGAGGTTATAAGTCAAATCCATTCGTGGCAACCACATTGATTGATATGTATTCAGCTAAGGGGTGTCTTGGAGCTGCTTATAAAGTGTTTGGTGAGATGCTTGATAGGAATGTTGTTGCATGGACCTCTATGATCAATGCATACATCTCTTGTCATGACATGGTTTCTGCACGACGCCTTTTTGACTTGGCACCAGAGCGTGATATAATCTTGTGGAACACTGTGATTTCGGGTTACATAGAATCGGGCGATATGGTAGCAGCAAGACAACTTTTTGATAAGATGCCCAATCGGGATATCATGTCATGGAACACAATGTTGAGTGGTTATGCGGCTAATGGGGATGTTGAATCTTGTGAGAACTTGTTCATAGAGATGCCTGAAAGAAATATCTTTTCTTGGAATGGATTGATTGGAGGTTATTCTCGCAATGGACGTTTATCTGAAGTATTGGAGTCTTTTAAACAGATGCTTGTTGAAGCTAATGTGCTTCCTAATGATGCCACACTTGTTACTGTGTTGTCTGCATGTTCAAGATTAGGGGCCCTTGATATGGGTAAGTGGGTTCATGCATATGCAGATAGCATTGGTCTTACAAGAAACTTGTTTGTTGGAAATGCTTTGATTGACATGTATGCCAAATGTGGAAATATAGAAAATGCAATTAATGTGTTCAACAATCTAGATAGAAAAGACATAATTACATGGAACACCATCATCAACGGCCTGGCCATACATGGGCATGCTGCTGGTGCCTTGAGTTTGTTTGATCGGATGAAGGACGCAGGAGAAAAACCAGATGGAATTACTTTTGTTGGAATTTTGGCTGCCTGTACACATATGGGTTTAGTCAAAGATGGCTTTTCATACTTCCATTCAATGGTGAATTGTTATTTAATTGTTCCTCAGATTGAGCATTATGGATGTATGGTTGATTTACTAGGAAGAGCTGGTCTTTTGGACCAGGCTATAGATTTTGTGAGAAAGATGCCAATAAAACCAGATTCAGTTATATGGGCTACCCTATTGGGGGCATGTAAATTATACAAGAATGTCGAGTTAGCCGAATTGGCTCTTCAACAGCTCATCGAACTCGAACCAAACAACCCTGCAAACTTTGTTGTGCTTTCCAACATATATAAGGATCTTGGAAGGTGGAAAGACGTTGCTCGATTGAAGGTTGCAATAAGAGATACTGGGTTTAGGAAATTGCCAGGATGTAGTGTGATTGAGGTCAATGATAGTGTGGTGGAGTTTTATTCCTTAGATGAGAGACATCCTGAGACAGAGGATATATACAGGACATTGAGGGGATTGACTATACTGTTAAGATTATATGGATATGTTCCAAATCTAGTCGAGATCCAACGGGGAACTTGAATGATGGAAGGGGAATCACATGAGTGGGCATGAATACCTTGTTAAAGATGTCTAACTCAGCCCTGAAATCATCCATAACTTAATTCTGAGGCCTAAATCGATTCTTCTTTAACAACTCTGCTCTGTATTAGAAGGCTTCTGAAGAGAGTGTTCCCTGCCCCATTGTAAATTCCAGTTATCAATACTTTGGAAATCCTGTAGTATGATTCAACTACTGATCCTAGTTAGGATTTATTTAAACCTTAAAATGTATAGTATCATCCTGTAATTTATTTGGTTTTTTTTACAAGGCTCACTCTCCATTTCAACGTTCTCAAGTCTATTTTTCTGGAACCTGGTGACTTTAGTTTAGAATGCTTTTCGTATTTATCCTCAGCTACTAATATATAGCCTGCTAATGCTAAATGCACGAGACAATTTCGTTGAATTTATATTAAGTATGAAACTATTTAATGGTTTAGTTAATTTGTTTGCCAAGTTTTATGACATTGAAAAAACAGTTGAACAAGAGCTTTTCACTTTGGGCTTTAGATTATTTCATAGCATATTGTAACCGAAATTTATTTTCGCAATGAGCAATTTAAATTAACAATCTCACTTGTTCTTCTTCCTATTTTGGCCTTTCCCTCCTTCCAAATGTCCTAAAATAATTACTGTAGAAATCCATACATATATAATCATACAAATAGTCATTTTTCACCTTGATTTGTTGGTTGATTATCAGGGGAAAAATTGTGGGGGAAATGGTGGATTTGACATCTGAACAATAGTGATAATTAGAAAATAGTTGAAGTCTTAGCACATTTCTTTCTTCTTAATTACCTAACAGCACAATCATTCTATTGTAAGTTGGTCATCTTGTTCAGAAAGGTAGAAAGAATCTCCTTTTGCCTTTTTCATTTAAGTCATTTAGATACTTTCCCTTTTTAAGGAGTCAAACAGGCAGTAAGCTGGTTGCTTTCTTGTTCTTCTTTTTTTCCTTTACAAATTTGGTGTTTTAAGTGAACTGGCCCAATATCCATCACTAAACTTTATTACATTTTAGCATTAAAGTGAATCTGTTTAATCCCCTAATGACTCCATGCCACATGTCAACCTCGTTTAATTTGCTAATCACTTTTACTAATAACTCTTCATCTTCAAACATCTTAGCCTTGGATTCCAAAACCCAACTCTAGGAAAAGACTAGTCATAGTTTTAGGAGGACCACAAAAAGTCTAGCCAAATCCCATAGCAATGCCACATAAAGAACATATATAACTTGTGAAATTAGTTGAATAATAAATATAAGGACTTAAGAAGCAAGAAGTAATCGGACACTGATATATATATATATAAGAAACAAAAGAGTTCAAACTATTTATAAGTATTTGCACTTTTTTGTTTAATTGCCAGTATTTATAGATTAGGACTCTCTGTCTTTTGCAAAATATAGGTCTCCAGGTCCAAAGTTTTCCATTTGAACCAGCCTGTGAATCTAAAGATCCAGAAGATGGATGTTGCTGAAGAGATATTTCGTTAGGGAAGCCAAAGTTGAAGATGGATGATGCTGTTTCTTGGAAGCTACAATAACCTTCTTGAAGTTCTGTTATCTAGAGAAGAAAACAATGTTTAGGATATTATTTTATTTCTAGCTTTGCATATTTTAATCGTTCTTGAACCCTTTTTCCTTATGGGAAACATCATTGTATTAGTTTAGTTAATTGAATGAGCATTACCAATATGATGAGCATGTGGCGTAAAGAGAGAGGTTATTGCAAAAAGGAAGCGGCAAGCCATGATGGTAGGGTTTTCAGGTGCTATAGAATTACTAAGCTTGGAGTGAAGGATACTACTAATACTACTACTGCAAGAAGAAGAGTTAAAGCTGCAAATAAAGTCTTTTATTTTCTCCTGTTGATGTTATTGAAGCTAAAATTTGGAGTACTCTAAAATAGGGCAAAAGAAAACTGAAAAGAGCACCCATGGGATTATTGAGTATATCTCTTGGTTAACAATATGTCCAAACATGTACTTGATAAAGTTTAATGACGTTGCACGATTCATGTAACCGACCCCACATATTAGGATAAAGCTTGTTATTTGTTTTTATTTTTCTTTATTTACATGGTTTGTCATTGTTAACCTATGCCCCATCCCCTACTTTAACAATAAAAACAAATAAAAGGAAAAAGGAGAAGATAAAAGGAAGCATCCTGTAATGATATGAAATTGGGGGCTTTGCAAATTGCAACCAACCACTTAAAAGTCTCTAAATGAGGTGTTAGAGTGAGAGGAATATCACTTTAATAATGTCATTAATTGGTTATTCATTCACATCTAAAATAATCATAGTTCTAATAAAGGCGATGCCCAGAGAAATCCCCCCCTAAAAAGATATTGTTTGATTAATATTTTCTGCTAAAAACTTTATCTAACCCTCAACCAAAAAAAACTGCATTGATTTGGGTTTTTAAGGAAAAAAAATTCAAATGAACAGGTAAGTGAGATTGGCTGTTGTATAGAAAACGATTTATGGAAATTAAATATTTAGTTTTGAACTAAGCCTGAAGAATTCCACAAAATGGTGACAGGTGAGGCCAAGAGATGGTCTTAGAGGGGGAATGGACCTACAGTTTGATGACAGGCACGTTCATGAAGGACATGGCCACCCCACAAGGAGGACAAACAAATAAAAAAGAAACAAAACCAAAAATGATTAGTAGAAAAAGTAAAACAAAAAACAAAAAAAAGCACCACATATGGGGTCATATCACAAGGCCAAAACATTTTGGAAATTTGGCCCCCAAAGCCTCATCAGGGTCCTTGTTTGTTTATTGATTCCTTTTTCTCTATGTTCCTTCTTCTCATTGTTACAAAATTGGTGCTTTCTTGTTCACAAGGTGATTGAAGAAATTGGCAAGAAAGGAACAAAGTTGCCTGGCTTTTGCCTCAACAGAATCCGGCCTCATGCTTGCGTCCGTTCCCCAACTGTGCAACAACCCAAACTTGATCCTGGTGCTGTCAAAACCGACCTCAAAACCGAGAATTTCGATGATGATTGTGAAAAGAAACCCAACGATGAGGCAAAAAATGGGGTTGTTGTTGGAAGGAAAATCATGATTGTGGTTGATTCTAGTTTTGTAGCCAAAGGGGCTGTGCAATGGGCACTCACTCACACTGTTCAGAGCAAGGACATGATAATACTTCTTCATATCATTAAGCCTTCTAAACGAGGTGTGCTTAAAATTGATTCTATAGTATCTTGTTTACTTCTTCTTCTTCTTTCTCTTTCCTTTGAACCTCATTTATTTTGTTAAAGATTTGAGGATGACTCCAAGTATGGTTCATGTGTTAATGGCTTGAGCAGCCACGGATGAAGATTCCAGTAATGAGATTACTATTCCAAATCGAAGGGCTTATGAACTTGTCTCCTCCTTCAAGAATATGTGCCATGTCAAGAGACCTGAAGTGAGTTTACCCCGTTATTCCACACAGTTTCTTTTACAACATTTATTTTTCATAGCATCTTGTATAACGGCCTTACCTAACTTTAGCTGAAGGATTTAATGAGGCCTAGACTAATTTGGATCAAACCAGATGAACATAAAGGTCGGCAAAGCTCTACCACAAAGCATTAAACACTATTGCATTCCCCGAACTCCAACTTGAGACTTTTGGTTAAACTTATACAATCTCTTGCAGTTGAACCAAGTGTTTGGTGCTTTTCTTTGCAACATTCTAAAAGTATAGAAGTTCCAACTTGTTTTCACTTTACATAATTGTCCCACTACCACAGACAAAATGTAAAGCTCCCAAATAGTGGAAGGATTAGAACACTGCCCTGTCTTTGTCTTAGCTTAAAATTTTGCCGATTAGAAGAAGGAAAACTCATTCGATTAAACATGATGACTTTCATCTTTTGAATATGGGGTAAATATTAAAGCTTTTTTTGTTTATGATGTTGTTTGAAACAAGCATGCTACTTTAGTAAGGGAGTGAAGCCCACGTGTCAGAAATATAGACAATGTAATTATGTGTTATTTTCTTAACTATGGATGTTCCATAGCTTGTATACATTAATCAATACATGTGATGATTGAATGTGTTGTGAGAGATTATTACATTGGTTGTGATAGATACAAATTGAGATTGCAGTAGTGGAAGGGAAAGATAATGGCCCAAAGATAGTGGAGGAAGCAAGAAAAGAAAGCGTGTCACTTCTAGTTTTAGGGCAAAAGAAGAGGTCAACAACATGGCGGCTTCTGATGATATGGGCTAGCCACCAGGTGGCTGAAGGTGTGATGGAGTATTGCATACAGAATGCTCATTGCATCGCAATTGCAGTGAGAAGAAAAGGAAAGAAAGCTGGAGGCTATACAATCACCACTAAGCGTCACAAGGATTTTTGGTTCTTAGCTTAATAATAAGCAAGAAAGCTGCAGATTTCTTGTCCAAAGAGTTCTTTTTTTATATATTCTTTTTTTTTGTATTACAATTGGTTGGGGTTGTCTTCTTTATAGTTTTGGTCAAAGGAAGGCAAGATATATTCAGTTATTCACAGGGAGATTTGAGGTTTATATATATATATATAAAAGCCTTCCTAGATCATATTGGGGTGTGTGTGTGTGTCCGTAATATACAATGTTTGTAAATGATAAAGTTTATGGAGAATGAGAAAGGAAGAGTTGAAATGATGATGATGATGAATGGAAAGTGATGAGATGTCATTATGTATCCCACAGAATGGGGAGAGGGCCCTCTCATAATTATCTTTCTCATTCTCTTCTCATAATCGCTCTTTCACCTTTAGATTTGAAAATGAATGGTTCAGATGTAATATTATAATGTTTGTAACATATAAATAAATAATTTCAACTTTTTATTAAGTTTTGATCTGGATTGTTTATACTTGTATTATAAGAAAAAATAATGTAAAAAAGATTTTAACAATAGTTCAATAAAGTATTCGACATCAACCATTCATATTTTTAGTCCAATGGTGGATAAAAAATTATGAGAAGATAATGAGAAAAATGATTGAGATAAACCTAACCCAGTGAGCCAAAAAGAACCAAGGCGTGTCTCTTCTTCCTTGTTTTTTTATAACACTATCTTAGTGGGTTATATTCAAATATTGTTAGGTTCAACTGGAGATAGCTTTTCTAAAGACGTTTTTTGTATTCTCACTGACTCAAACTCGAGATCCCATAATTAAAGATTCAAAGTCTCTTGACTAGGATCAATATATGTTGGTAACCCTTCTTCCTGAGTAGAGACAAAAACTTATCATATATTGATAAAGCAAGAGTTTTAACTTCATCTAAGTCATAACCCACTGGGTTAGGTTTATCTCATAATCATTTTTCTCATTATCTTCTCATAATTTTTTATCCATCATTGGACTAAAAATATGAATGGTTGATGTCTAATACTTTATTAAACTATTGTTAAAATCTTTTTTACATTAATTTTTCTTATAATACAAGTATAAACAATCCAGATCAAAACTTAATAAGAAGTTGAAATTATTTATTTATATGTTAAAAACATTATAATATTACATTTGGACATTCATTTTCAAATCTAAAGGTGAAAGAGCGATTATGAGAATAAAATGAGAAAGATGATTATGAGAGGGTCCTCTCCCCATTCTGTGGGATACATAATGACATCTTATCACTTTCCATTCATCATCATCACCATCGTTTCAACTCTTCCTTTCTCATTCTCCAGAAACTTTATCATTTACAAACACTGTATATTACGGACACACACACACCCTAGTATGATTTAGGAAGGCTTATATATATATATATAAACCTCAAATCTCACTGTGAATATATTACGGACACACACACATACCCCAGTATGATTTAGGAAGGCTTATATATATATAAACCTCAAATCTCACTGTGAATATATCTTGCCTTCCTTTGATCAAAACTATAAAGAAGACAACCCCAACCAATTGTAATACAAAAAAAAAGAGTATATAAAAAAAGAACTCTTTGGACAAGAAATCTGCAGCTTTCTTGCTTATTATTAAGCTAAGGGCCAAAAATCCTTGTGACGCTTAGTGGTGATCATATAGCCACCAGCTTTCTGTAATCAAAACCTTCAAAAAACATGTTCCACCTCTTCTCAAAGATATCGATTTTTGGTTTTGGAAAGCTAAAATGAAAAGTTTTATAAAATCATTTGATTATCATATGTGGAGTGTTTTTATAAATGATTTTGATTTCAATCCAAGAAAGGATTGGACTGAGAAATAAAAGAAAATGTTTTCTTTGAATATTAGAGCAATGCAAAGAATATTTTCTTTAAACAAAGGAGATGAGCCTTTAAGTTATACACATGTGAATGTGAAGCTCCCCCTTAATCAGTGCATTCGATGAAGACAAATTAAATTGGCATCCGTACATATGATATGAATCAAGCATATATATAGATGATAAGGTCTAGATGTTACCAAATTTGAAGATATTGAAAGGTTTTTGCTAGAGGACTTTTGTTTGTTCCTCCTTGTTGTCTTTACCAGAAGGTTCTTCAATTCAATTTTCTCAAGAACAAGGCAGTTGACTCTGCCATCTAGGAAGGTTTTAGCATTATACAAGAGAATGTTGTTTCCCCCTCTCTTTTTTTGTTGAAGAAAGACTCTACATATGCCATTGACCACTTTGTTGAAGTTGAAAGTGTTGACATCTCTTCTGAAATTCAAAGTTCCATATCTACGCGTGATGAACTAATGGAAGTTCGATAAAATCATAGAACACTTCCTAAGTCCAGTCAACATAGAAGGACAAGAGGAAGATGGTATCCTAAAAGAGCTTAACATGAATGAGTCAGATAAAGCATCCTCTGGAACTCAAGATACATTTATGGTATACAGTTCCAACTCTTGTGTATTTAAGAAAAACAATTTTGGTCTGCATAAAATTGATTTACAGCATATCACAGATCATATTTCAAAGAGAGAAAATGCTTTGAATCATGCTAGAAAATATTTTGGGAAGAAGGAACATACAAATGAGACCAATTTGTGTTTGTCTTCCCCTGGCCATCACAATAGTTGCATAAAATCTCATGTTGCACATCATTCTATTATTTGCCATTATTGTGGAAGATCTGGTCATATTTCTCGCACATGTAATATTAGAAGAAATTCAAATGTGAGAAATAAATTTGTTTGGGTTCCAAAAAGACACATAATGTCTAAGGCTAACAATGAATGACCCAAGTACAAATGGGTACCAAAATGTCCATCTAGTGCTTTATGGGTGCAGATTGATTCTAGAAATGGATATCATGGTACAAAGAAAATAGAGAAGAATGCAAGGGTTTCACATACATTAAGAAAGAGATTCATAAAACCCACATACAGAAAGAGAACTCTAGGTGAATCCACTGCTACAGCCTCTTTATCGAATCATAAGGAGCGGTGCACAGCCACAAGAGCATGTTATACTTCAAGAATGAACTACCATAGAGTACCATTCAATTACCTTGAGAAGAACAAGAGAAGCAAGATCCCTTAGGCACCAAGAAGAAGACTCTTAACTTTTGCTATGTCACATGAGACAGTGCTTCAACCCAATGATAAGCATATCAGAACCTTTTGGGTAAGTAAAAGCAATCCTCCAAGTACCTAAGGTAGAGGTATATCATGGTAAAATCTCCCACACTATTATCGGTAATATTTATTGAGATTTTACTCTTTGCAACCTTAGAAATGAGCATTGAGTTCTGTATTAAAGTCAATTGTAAAAGTATTACAGTGTTCATAATCTAGCTCTTTATGCATGCATAACGGTCTGAAAAGACAATATATCTCTATGCATAAAATCATGATTAATTCACTATGCTCAACTATCTTGAATTGATTATATATTTTAAAGCATGTGAATTATGTTATTAAATCCTACGAACTAACCATGAGTAGATCCATATGAATTTGGATACTGAAGAAAAGAAAAGAATTACTTAGTTCTGTAGGTAACAAGGATATAAAGCTTCAAGACTATGATATACATGAAATTTATTCAAATCTTGGTAAGCAAAACTCCGTGCTTGGATTCTGGTGTTGAATCTGCAAAACAAGACAATCGACATTATTCTACCAAGATCAAGCAAGTTGTAACACCTAGAATTTTCTACTATATTATAGCAATTTTTAATTGAATTATAACCACTTTTTAATGTCAGAAGCCCAAAAATACGTAAAAATTTAAACTTTTTCTTTAAAACATTTAACCAACTTTCTTTCAGTTGGAATGGGCTTTTCAGACAAATTGGAACCACTTAAAACTTTTTTTAAAAGAAAGTGGTTAATAAAACAATTAAAAGTACACTAACCATCTTTCAGTATCTATTAATAATTCATAACACTTAGGGAATTTAAATCCCTTAATAAATTTATGCAATTCTATTTTCTATGCTTTCTACTATTAACTTGATAATTTAATTCTTACAACATATACAAATAATATTACTAAATCATTTAACCACCTTTTACTTTCTCAATTATACTCCTAATTTCTTCTTCTACTCTTCCTTCCCAGCTAGCTTCTCACATCCTGCGTACTGAAAATGTTTGGGGAAAGAGTGAGATTGGAAATCCCAATAGCAGTTTCTTTCATTAACATATATGATCATACTAGTATCGTCATGTATATATTTCATAAAACTACTAAAATGATGATAGTCTTACTCCTATTAATCTGTGTGCGATCCGCACCTACCAACCACTGATAACGATATTTTCGTTAACTAGTGGAGGCTCTACCTGCAGGATTTCTCGTTATAACAATCCCGTTATAACTAAACTAGTTTGGCAAAGGGGTAGCGAACCACTTAAGTCTGGAGTACTTCAACTGAGGAATAACAACTTACTAACTAAATGCAACAGTTATTACAAAATAATACATGCAATTTAATTGTTACTGAAATAAACTGCTACCTGAACTCCAAGCTTATATCTTATCTGCTCCTTTCCTTTCCACTGACCTTCTCAATTTATGTTACTATCAAGACCTATTGTCATTTAATATAAACAATAAATTAATACATACACTTCCATGTAATTAATCAGCGTCTCTCTCTCAGGTCCTAATACCCTTAATACTACCCATTTCTTTGGATTAGTGAAAGGTTACAGTTTACTATAACTGTATTAACCCTTTTTAAAATTAAAATGGTCAATTATAAATAATTTATTTCAATTAATACTTCTGATGTTCATTATCATCTTCTACTATATATTAATTCCTTATTCTTGTATAGTATAACTTTAATCTCATTAGAATCGCGACTTACGACCGATTCACCGTTGTCACTAAAAATGTTAAAAAGGGAACAGAAATAGAATAGAGGTTTTCACCCAAATTATAACATCCTTTAGTTATACTAACCCTAATTAGAATCTAAACTAGAATTAATCGAATGAAAAGCCAAAATACATAAATCCTCTTTCCCTCTTTATTTTGCCTAATCAAACATGAACAATTAATCCTTACAAATAGTATAGCATCCCTTCTATCAGAAGTTCTTAAAATAATTATCTTAAATTAAATCAAATCTCCAGAATCAACTCCTTTCCTTGAATTTAGAATCAATACTTTATATATTTTAATCAAACTCATTAGGACTTCATACTTAATGTAATAATTCACACCAATCCCTCCTTCAAACATATAAATTCAAGCCTATGACCTTAGACATCTTCTTTCATATCATTGCTAATAAATATTCTTATGCGTACTCTAATCCTTAAGCTATTAACTTGCCATTTAGTTATTCCAACAACATCATAGTTTCAATTGAACCATGACAACTTTTCCGACTCATAAATCCTTACCTTACATACTATGATAATCATAAATTTTCACTCCAAGCATTCCTCGAATCTTGTAATTGAAACATCTATGCAGTGCTTAGTCCCTATGAATATAATCATACTACATCCAAGGTCTACGAACAATATCACCAATCAATTCATTTTTCTACCTTTAACCATGACTTCAGCTATTTACCTCAATAATCATCAAAAGGAAAATCTCTCAATAGGTCAAAGTAATTCTTTTATGTGCCAGCTCTATATCTTCTTTACTGGCCAGCCTATTTACAGAACTGGAATACATTTAAGGAAATAAAATCCCTCATATCATGGAAACAAATTCCAGCAATAACAGACTACTGAGTGGGATCCTTGTAACAAGCTAGTGAATCCTTATTTGGTCTCTATAAACTCTCAACCATAACTCAATTTGAAACAACAATAAAGAAATCAATTACAAGAGAAGATTGAACAATTCTTCTATTTCTTATTTCTCACATATTTATTAACATACGTCATCCGTACCAACTAATCCTTGGACATCCTTATTCGTTCCATTTACAAATTAAAGAAATTGAGACTTAAATCCTTGCTCCCTTGAGACTCTTTGATCGTCCAATCCTTAAATAACAACAAAATAAATTGCTTCCTTAATCATTTGAGTAATCCATTATCAGGTAACAATAACTAACCCATCTTTTAGATTCAAACTACCATATTTTGATCATAACCTTATTTTTTTTTCTAAAGGTTTAAGCAATAACTACGACCCAATTTCCTAAAACCATAGCTTACTAGCTTTCAAATTCCAATATCCTTTAAACACTACCCCTCCATAATCTCACAATTCTAGTATAATCCACTTAAAATCTCTTAACATCCATTATTCAATTTCTTCTTTATCTCAACTTTAACTAACACTAACAAAATCTTCAACATCTTTACCAAGATCAACAAATACAACTCATACGCATAAAGAACATTCCATCCTTAACCCCTAAAACCACCTTCCATATAAATCAATTCACACTTAATCATTAATATCTTCCCCACTTCAAATTTAACCACTAAATAACTAAGCTTTAAGATCACCTACCATCACCAGGTCATTATGATTCCAACAATGATGTTCATCCTAATCAAACAAAACTAATCATGAACTCATTTAATTTAATAAAGCATCAATCATTAAATCCTCTCAAACTTTTCCACTTTGTCCTTTATATGGTACTGAACATCACCAATTTGGAACAAAGAACCCAAATCCATCTTTAGTTGTCAGCACCTACCTATCTAATTCCATCATCAATGCAACATCTATAACAAAATCAATTTAAGACATTCCCAAACACCTCAAAGGTTTCTCAACTTAATTTTCATACACCCCAAGATCACCTTTCCTTTCAAATTATTACTTTCATTAAGAATCAAACCTTCCCTTACCTTAGAATAATTCCAATTCCAACTTAACATCACATAGAACAAAGTTCCAAGCTCAATGCTAACTAATTTCCTTCTTCTTTTCCCTTACTAACAACCACACTAAAGCAACCAAAGGAAGAAAATTTTACAACAACTTCCTATTCCATTTACATATCAATTCCATTAAATTAATCATCCTCTAACCTTAGAACCCTACAGCAGAATCACCAGAGAAAAGAAGACGGTAAACAATTACAACTAAATAATTCTCAAGACTTCCTCAACCCCGCATAAAACCAGAATTTCAAATCCTCATCAGGGTACTCAATTGCACCTATTAAACCCCTGATTCAAAAAATTATCATCATCCAGAAGCACCCAAGACAAGAAATCAAATGAAGCAGAGACAAACACACAACTATAGAGAACCCGCAGAACAAGAACAGCCTCGGCCAAGCAGAAATTCATCAAGGAAAATCACACGTTAATTCTACCTTATCTCTAGCTTCATTAATCACCAAATTAGAATCATTCAGAGCAGAAAATCACGCACCGAGAGGAACAAGTTCGACTGAACAGGGAAAATGAAGAACAAAATCTAATAATTCCAAACTTCCTCAAATCAGCCCTATAACACTGTCTCTTTGAACTTATACTACTCCTAATCATGTTTAATTAAGCTTTTGTTCATCAAACACCCAAAATTATAGAAAAACTTCGTCGGATGAACAGTAGCATATTTGGGATTCTTGGGACAATTCAATTACAATCGGATTATTACTTAAAATTACTCCCCAAATCGCCAAAATCGAAGCCTAAGCGTTATTCTCATGTATGAAGAAGCTTCAAAAACTTCCCATAAATTGAAACATCTCCTCCCCCAACCTCGCTCGAGTTCAGCCAAGAAAGAAGAGAAACGAAGAACAAGAGCTTACCTAAGGTTGACCCCGAGCTCCATGAGTATTTCCCCCTAACCTTCACCGCCGGTCGCCGTCGTTTTTGGGCCAGAGTTGCCGCTGCAACGCTTGAAGGAACAGGGGACGACGGGGGGAGACAGAGAAAGTGAGGAAGAGATTAAGGGAGAGAGAGAAATCGGGATTAGGGAGTTGAAGAGAATAGGGCACGTGGTGTGTATGTAATTGAAAGGATAAGGATGGTCAAGAGATATTTTAATACGTGTTTTACCATCTTGCCCTTCTAATTTTAACTGGAGATATTTCTGACTAAGGGCAGATATTGTCATTTTTATCTCCTTTTTCTATTTCTCTCTTAAATGATAATTTTATTTACCATTATCATCTAGAAATAGTCCTAAATTTGTCCCAAAATAATTTCTCTAGGTATACTTTAATTTCTAATTTTATTTATAAGACTTTTTAAATATCCAATAATACCTCAAGATTCTAAATATTCCCTTATTTAAATTCATCTTCTAACTATTTTCCCTTAATTAATAAATAGAATAAGTTTTAAAAATTATTAAAAATACACCTGGCTTCATAAATTTATTTATAAGGCTTTTTAATTTTTAAATGCCTTCCTAAGACCTCAAACAAACCCTTATTATTTCTTTTCTCCAAATTAAGTTTTATCTTCTAATTATTTCTCTTTATTTCTTAAAGGAAATACACTTTAAAATTATTAAAAATATCTAAACATCATAAATTTATTTTCAATGCTTTTTAATATTTTGGGTAATATTCCCAAAACCTTGAATAATTCCCTATTTTCTATTTTCTAAAATTTGGGGTGTTACACAAGTTACTACATGGACAAGTGCAGTTATGGTGATATCATTCTTACCCTATCTTATACTTAAATAAATATAATTTTATGTTTGGGTAATGAATGCTTGTTCCTTATTTCATTAGCAATTAAACTTTCATTGTCATAAAATTACTATCAGATTGTTACATGGATTGAATAGTTGAAATTTTACTTAATTTCTCTTGGTTAATGTTTCTAAAATGCAATCCAGAATTTGTTTAGTTTCAACAAATTGTTGTTTATAAAATTGCATTAACATATTTTGAAAAATATGCATAATTAAATTGCATTCAAATGGCTTTTGAAAACTGGGAGTTAATATCTATTATGAATTAAAAGTTGGAAATGCTTCAAATCCATTCATGTAAGATTTTCTCCAAAACTCATGTGTTATCCAGTGCCAGAACTTACCAAACTTATTCTTTGATGAATTAGACCTTATGTCTAACAGATTGAGCATCTTTTGAGAAAGCCTTGTGACAAATACATATATTCTTGACTAGTAATTTGGACTAATGAGTATGTGCTTCATTATTAAAAAATCCATACTCTCATTCTGTTACTCAAACACATTAACAGCCACTATCATTTCTATTTCAGGGTAATTAGAGTTTTGTATGCATATCCTGATCTTGAGTAGCTTTCTAACACAACTCTCTAAGAGTAAAAAATATCTCTAAGTTATATCAAAGTCATTATGCCTATATTGTCCATAGCACAAAGCCTTTTATGTCATTGTGTTATTCATCTGACTTTGGATGTCTCATCTGCTTTCTAAGAGTGAAGCTTTTTTACATATTTTTTAACTATTGACTTCCATCACTTTTACTATGAGCATTGGTTGTTAACATGTTAAAAAAATTGATTTTACGTTTTAAATCTATATTTCATTTGTGCTTCATGATATCTTGAACTTATTCTAAGCAAATGGTTTATCAGACGATCCTTATGCTGTATGAAATATATTTATGTTTGAATTTAAAAGCATAAACAATATATTTCAAATCTTTTCTTGAGTTTCTTTATTCTTACTGGAAATGAATCATACTAATGATTTCAAAACAAGCTTGTGTTATGAGTATGTTATCCCAGATTATGAAAAAGGCTTGAAGGCTATCATTGATAGAGTAGACAAGAGATCGTCACTTGAAATAACTTGAAGTGTTCAAGATGAGTTAGGCAATCAAGTCACTTCATGATGGTCAAGAAAGAATGAATTCCAAGGCCATTACTCATTATATGAAGAAAAGCTCTAGCTGTTACACTTTACATGATAGTGGCAATATACTTAAAGACTCCATCAAAGAAATCCTTGCCAATTTTTGAATGAGCATTTCTATCCATCACTCTTTATAGTTGATAAATATTATTTTGGGTAGATTTGCTACTTGCTCTTGATTTGATCTACGTGCATAAGATTCATATCAATGACATCTTTCTACATAAATTTATTTTCTTTCAAAATGCCATTGATCATGTAAAAGCATCAAATCATCTTTTATGACCAGTAACTTGAATCTAGTGATTTTGGTAAACTATATTCTTTGGTTCAAGTACATACTTTAAAAAAACTATCTAGTTGTTTACTTAAGAGAGTAGGAGCTGTTATGACTAATGTAATGAGGACCCATGAAAAGATGGGTACCAAGTAGCCTCCCTCACTTTGCTTTTGCATGTCTTGAACTGAAATAAGAGCATATTGAAAAAGACAAACACTTGGATCATTAGTCAACAATCAAGCATTCTGATAGAAAATGATCGATTGATTAATGAGCAGGCATGAACATTGACAAAAAATATGCCAGTGCTTGATTAACTTCAAGTGCATAGAGAAAACTGATGAAGAAGCAATTGAGCATTGTAAAGTCAGCAAGCATGGATTCCATGGGGAATCACTTCCAACATTGAGTACTGGGAGAGCATAATAAAGTCTGCATCTTTTAAAGATATCATTCAGCATCTTGATAATAGAATCATCAATCAATGGAGGGTTGAACAAGAAGTTGCTGAAGCCAGCTTAATGGAGAAAATCACTATTGAGAATGCTATTTTTGAAGATTGTGTAGTAAAGAGGATACTAGTAGTCATCAATAATTCTTCTTTGTAGTCTAGACACATGTTAAGAAAGCCTATCTAGGGTCTGACTCAATTATGGACCTATCAAAGTTTCTGCATAAAGGAAAAGAAAAACTTGGAAGCTAAAGAATTAAGTACTATCCAACTACCAATTCAAACAGTAATCAATCCAAGTATTCTGAGTTCTCTCATTTGTTCTTTTAACTGTAATTTTATCAGCTTAAGTGAGTGAGCAAGCCTGTCAATCTGTAATCCATTCATTGTGTGATTTCCTTGGGATATTGAGGAAAGGGTTGTAATCTTACAAAGTGTAAGGGGGAGAGAATTTGGTGAGATAGTGAGATCTTACTGAGAAAATTCTCTGAGTTGTAAAGGTGTTTAGGAACCTAGTTTAATTCTGAGTCACTAGTGGTGATTGCACTTGATTATTACATGTTTTTATCCACTAATTATAGGAAATTAGCATTTGTTCTAGGCTATTAAATGGAGATTTAGGCACTTTTATACTTATGGTCCAAGATTAGAGAGTTAATTGCATTTTCATTATAATTTAAGCATATTAGGCATTTAACTCATGCATTTATTGTTTCTGGACTTGAAATACTTCACATGTGCATAAAATTTCTATTGTAGGTGCAAAGAATAAAGGTCAAAGCAAGAACAAAGCAAAATAGGAAATTTCTGCAAAAAAAAAAAGGAAACTTTTGCAAAATAGGAAATTTCCTATTGGATTGGTTGATTGGGTTTGCCTAAATTATTTCATTTTTGTTATTTCTACAAGAATGGCAACCCTAGGCTTGATTGAGGTTAAGAAGTTTCCTAATTGATTATTCTAATCATAACTTCCTATTTTGGAAAGATTTCTTGAGAGAAAGTGCTTGGGTCTTCCCCAAATCTTTCCTATATGTTATGGGTGACCAAATTAGGCAACCGCATGCTGTTTTGAATAGTTTTTAAGTGGTTTCTTTTGCCATAGAGAGGGGAATCCAAATTTCCATATTTATTCACCCATTCCCTCTTTCATCCCATAATTCTTTCCACAAACATTTCCTATTTGTTAATCCTAGTAAGAATAAGACACCATAGGCCAATTCGGAAGGTTTTGGGTTGCCTCTTGTGCTATAAATAAGGGACCAACGAATTTTCTCTCACTCTTTTCTCATCCTTCCCCTCTTCTTTGCTCCTTGCATGAAATTCATCCATTCCACTACACTCTCATAACTTCTAATTCCAAAATCCAGTCCATGTTGATCGAGAGCATGAGTGGCTAGACAACTTTATGGGGATCTTAATGGAGGAAGGCAACTGGAGCTTCAACATCTTTAATGGGGAGTTATTAGTTTCTTTTCTTGTCCAATCTCATCTATGTATTTCAATTCCTTGTGTTTTGGTATATGTATATGCTTTTGGAACAAGTTGTCTTTGAATTTCTATCGGTCATGCATGTAATCAAGCGATGTTCTTTTATGTGTATGAACCTAATGATGTTTTCATGATATTATGCAATAGATGTACTTCATTTATATCTCCTTTGGATTGCTAGAATATGTTAAATGCATGTGCGATTGTATGTGTGTTTAGCCACTAGATCCATCATTGGAAGGTTTGATCTACTTCCAATGAGAGCCTCTTTCTGTGTTTATCATGAACCTTCACTACTAAATTGGGAATTAACGATTGCCTATTTGATTAATTAAATGAGCAATGCGTCACGTTAGTTAATTAATTAGGTTAATTAGACTAAGAGCGATTACCTTAGGTTTTGCATTAGAACTTGGTTAAAACTCCCATATTACCTTAGAAGATAAGAAGGTTGCCAATTCATCAAGAGACCCATGTTCATCCATTAGTTTCATAACACCAATTTAATTGCTTTCTCATATAACAAAAATCCCAAAAAGAATTTAGTCTAGTTTCCTTAATCAAAATAACCCCGACTTTTTATAGCTTTTCATGCATTTAGTTAGCTTATATTAGTTCAAGTGGAATCCAACTTAGTTGGAAAACTATATGTTGGTCAAGAGTTGGACCGAATCAGTATAACTCCTGTGTCTTTGACTCTTATTTTAGTTTAAAAAATTTGAGATACACAATTCACCCCCCCTCTTGTGTATTTCTTGCCATTTTCATTTGGGACCAACTTTCACACTGAAATCATTTATATCTAATCAGCTATGAATTTTTAATTTTTACCCAGAATTTTTACATCACGCAGCAGACAAGCAATCATCTTTAGGAGCATATCTCTTAGAATACAAATCCAATTTGGATGAAACTTATTTCATATGAAACAAGACTTTAAACCCGTTTCATGAACATAAGTTTCACTATCAAAGCTTTTAAATTGAAGGAGATATGATTTTCTAAAGTTTGACCAGGAAATTCAGTTGTGCATGAGTTTGATAGTCACGGTTTTGATTATAACTTTCAAACCACATGCATTTTGGAAATTTTTCTTTCTCCATTAAAAAGTATATTCAAATAGCTTTTTGTGGATATATTACATGTTAAATTCAGAGTTAAATTGAGATAGCTATGATTTTTCAAAATTCCTCCCATTTTGCTGAAACAGATTTTTTAAGTGGACAAAAGCAAAGAGCCATCGATAGCTTAAGGAATAATCAATTGAACATCAAATACTTTCCATTGATTGCTAATCGAGTGTTGATGATTTCAATCAAGTGTTATATACTTCAATCGATTGGCATCAATTTTAATTAAATAATATGCTAAAACTTGAAGTAAACTAGGCGGAGTACATTCGATCATAATGTTTGGCCATCGATTGCTTATCAACAATCAATAGAAAATGTTTGAATCGATTGACACTTGACTCAGAGGCTTTATGGAAACCATCGATTAATGGAACTTCAATCGATTGTTGTATAACCATCGATGGACAAATAAGCAATCGATTCCCGTACTTTAATTTTCTTCGATTACTGATATTTACATCAAGTGTTGCAGGTGATAATTAGAAGAAAATCATAACATTCCGAGTGTCATCGATTGCTAAGCATGAAGAGCAATTGATTGCTGGTCAAGCCATCGATTGATAAACTGAAAGTTCAAATTTAATTACTCTTCCTATGCTTAACTAACTTTACATTTTTGGAGTTTTTAGCTAGCCTATTTCAGGAAAGTTCCGTTGGACATAGAAGCCAAGGAGAACTCATAATGCAGAGAGAATAGAGAGTCGTTACTACTGAGACACTCTGGACAACAACTTAAACCAAGAAGAGAAAAGCTAAACACAATGGATAAACATCTCTGGAGCCATTATCACAACGGCTAAAACCCATTAACACTCTAGTTCATCTCTCTTTCACGACGGCTAGTTCCTCAAATCTTCAACGAACAAAAATCTATCAGACCTTATATAAAGAGCTAAAAATAACGGAAGCAAAAGATAGGCTGGAACGAGGCTCAACAGAGATGAAACAGATTGAGAGAAAACCAAAAGTGAGTCCAGAAATGAAGAGATAATGATGAGACGAGAGAAATAGAAAAGAAGAGCTAGAGCACACATTACTTAAATTATGAAGCTCTAGAAATTGTCATTTCATCATACATCTTCTTGTACTTCAGTGAGTAACAAAATCCGCTTCTTAGAGAGAAGTAAGGTTCCATTGTAATCATTCTATCTCAGTAAGTGATACTCATGATTGGGTGATCTTGAGTGGAAAATAGATTATATTCTTACATGTTGTAAGGGGGAGAGGTTCTCAAGTGCCCAGATTAAACTTGAGGAAGAAAAGAATTCACAAATGCCTGGCTAAACTTGTGGGATTGTAAAGGCTTCTCTTGTACCTGATTTAAATAAGTAGGTAGTGGATTGAAAATCTCAGGTGGAGCCTGGGGACTAGATGTAGGTCAAAGGAATAGACCAAACCAGGATAAATCTATGATTGCACATTTCTCTTCCCACAACTCTCATATTTTCCAGCATATCTAACTTGCATATCTCATAGTGTATTTCATAGTTTGAAATACTCTTAGTGAAATCCGAAAAGGATTTTAAACATTGATTATTGTTTTCACTATATTTTTAGAAAGAGATTATAAGTTTTTATTCTATCACCTAATTCACCCTCTCTTGGGTGACAGCCAGTACTTACACTTTCTTGCCTTTTCTTCTCACTGCAATGCCATGCAATGAGCATTCTGTATGCAATACTCCACCACACCTGCGCCTACCTGGTGGCCAACCTATATCATCAGAAGCCGCCATGTTGCTGACCTCTTTTTCTGCCTTAAAACCAGAAGTGACACACCTTCTTTTCTTGCTTCCTCCACTATCTTTGGGCCCTTATCTTTCCCTTCCACTACTGCAATCTCAATTTGTACCTATCACAACCAATGTAATAATCTCTCACAACACATTCAATCATCACATGTATTGATTAATGTATACAAGCTATGGAACATCCATAGTTAAGAAGATAACACATAATTATATTGTGTATATTTCTGATATGTGGGCTTCACTCCCTCACTAAAGTAGCATGCTTGTTTCAAACAACATCATAAAAAAAGCTTCAATATTTACCCATATTTCAAAGATGAAAGTCACCATGTTTAATCGAATGAGTTTTTCTTCTTC
The DNA here is from genome assembly GCA_037074515.1 of Mimosa bimucronata. Taxonomy (NCBI): domain Eukaryota; kingdom Viridiplantae; phylum Streptophyta; class Magnoliopsida; order Fabales; family Fabaceae; genus Mimosa; species Mimosa bimucronata. Next base: position 27,741,270 of record CM073445.1, on the reverse strand, counting down.
TGATAGGCAAAATTTTAAGCCAAGACAGAGACAAGGCAGTGTTCTAATCCTTCCACTATTTGGGAGCTTTACATTTTGCCGGTGGTAGTGGGATAATTAGGTAAAGTGAAAACAAATTGAAACTTTTATACTTTTAGAGTATTGCAAAAAAAGCACCAAACACTTGGTTCAACTGCAAGAGATTGTATAAGTTTGACTAAAAGTCTCGAGTTGGAGTTCGGGGAATGCAATAGTGTTTAATGCTTTGTGGTAGAGCTTTGCCGACCTTTATGGTCATCTGGTTTGATCAAAATTAGTCTAGGCCTCATTAAATCCTCCAGTTAAAGTTAGGTAAGGCCACTATACAAGATGCTATGAAAAAAAATGTTGTAAAAGAAATTGTGTGGAATAACGATTAAACACACTTCAGGTCTCATGACATGGCACATATTCTTGAAGGAGGAGACAAGTTCATAAGCCCTTCGGTTTAGAATAGTAATCTCATTGCTGGATTCTTCACCCATGGCTGCTAAAGCCATTGACACATGAACCATACTAGGAGTCATTCTCAAATCTTTAACAAAATAAATGAGGTTCAAACGAAAGAAGAAGAAGAAGAATAAGAAAACAAGATACTATAGAATCAATTTTAAGCACACCTTGTTTGGAAGGCTTACTGATATGAAGAAGTATTATCATGTCCTTGCTCTGAATAGTGTGAATGAGTGCCCCTTGCACAGCCCCTTTGGCTGCAAAACTAGAATCAACCACAATCATGATTTTCCTTGCAACAACAATCCTATTTTTTGCCTCATCATTGGGTTTCTTCTCACAATTATCATCGGAATTCTCGGTTTTGAGGTCGGTTTTGACAACACTAGGATCAGGTTTGGGTTGTTGCACAATTGGGGAACGGACACAAGCATGAGGCCGGATTCTGTTGAGGCAAAAGCCAGGCAACTTTGTTCCTTTCTTGCCAATTTCTTCAATCACCTTGTGAACAAGAAAGCACCAATGTTTATAACAATGAGAAGAAGGAACAAAGAGAAAAAGGAAATAACAAACAAATAAGGACCCTGATGAGGCTTTGGGGGCTAAGCTTCCAAAATGTTTGGCCTTGTGATATGACCCCATATGTGGTGCTTTGCTTTCTCTCTCTATTTTTTTACTTTTTCTACTAATAATTTTTGTTTTGTTTCTTTTTTATTTGTTTGTCCTTCTTATGGGGTGGCCATGTCCATCATGAACGTGCCTGTCATCAAACTGTTGGTCCATTCCCCTTCTAAGACCATCTCTTTGCCTCACCCGTCACCATTTTGTGGAATTCTTCATGCTTAGTTCAAAACTAAATATTTAATATTCCATAAATCATTTTCTATACAATAGCCAATCTTACTCACTTGTTGATCCGCAAATGAATAACCAATCAATGACATTATTAAAGTGATATTCCTCTCCTCTCACTCTAACACCTCATTTATAGACTTTTCAGTAATTGGTTGCAAATTGCAAAGCCCCCCATTCCATATCATTATAGGATGCTTCCTTTTATCTTCTCCTTTTTCCTTTTATTTGTTTTTATCGTTAAAGCAGGGGATGGGGCATAGGTTAACAATGACAAACCATGTGAATAAAGAAAAATAAAAACAATTGCCTCACATTTTCAATAACATCAAAATCAATAACAAGCTTTATCCTAATATGTGGGGTCGGTTACATGAATCGTGCAACGTCATTAAACTCTATCAACAAGTACATGTTTGGACATATTGTTAACCAAGAGATATACTCAATAACCCCATGGGTTCTCTTTTCAGTTTTCTTTTGCCCTATTTTAGAGTACTCAAAAGTTTAGCTCAATAACATCAACAGGAGAAAATAAAAGACTTTATTTGTAGCTTTAACTCTTCTTCTTGCAGTAGTAGTATTAGTATCCTTCACTCCAAGCTTAGTAATTCTGTAGCACCTGAAAACACTACCATCATGGCTTGCCGCTTCCTTTTTGCAATAACCTCTCTCTTTACGCCACATGCTCATCATATTGGTAATGCTCATTCAATTGTTAACTCAACTAATACAATAATGTTTCCTATAAGGAAAAAAGGTTCAAGAACGATTAAAATATGCAAAGCTGGAAATAAAATAATATCCTAAACATTTTTTTCTTCTCTAGATAACAGGACTTCAAGAAGGTTACTGTAGCTTCCAAGAAACAGCATCATCCATCTTTAACTTTGGCTTCCCTAACGAAATATCTCTTCAGCAACATCCATCTTCTAGATCTTTAGATTCACAGGCTGGTTCAAATGGAGAACTTTGGACCTGGAGACCAATATTCTACAAAAGACAGAGAGTCCTAATCCAAAAATATTGTCAGTTAAACAAAAAAGTACAAATACTTATAAATAGTTTGAACTCTTTTGTTTCTTATATATATATATATAAATACTTCTTGCTTCTTAGGTCTTTATATTTATTATTCAACTAATTTCACAAGTTATATGTTCTTTATGTGGCATTGCTCTGGAATTTGGTTAGACTTTTTGCGGTCCTCCTAAAACTATGACTAGTCTTTTTCTAGAGTTGGGTTTTGGAATCCAAGGCTAAGACGTTTGATGATGAAGAGTTATTAGTAAAAGTGATTAGCGAATTAAACAAGATTGACATGTGGCATGGAGTCATTAGGGGATTAAACAGATTCACTTTAATGCTAAAATGTAATAAAGTTTAGTGATGGATGCTGGGCCAATTCACTTAAAACACCAAATTTGTAAACGGAAAAAAGGAAGAGCATGAAAGCAATCAGCTAACTGCCTGTTTAACTCCTTAAAAGGGGAAAGTATCTAAATGACTTGAATGAAGAAGGCAAAAGGAGATTCTTTCTACCTTCCTGAACAAGATGACCAACTTACAATAGAATAATTGTGGTGTTAGGTAATTAAGAAGAAAAAGAAATGTGCTAAGACTTCAACTATTTTCTAATTACCACTATTGTTAAAATGTCAAATCCACCCTTTCCCCCCACAATTTTTCCCCTGATAATCAACCAGCAAATCAAAGTGAAAAGTGACTATTTGTATGATTATATATGTATGGATTTCTACAGTAATTATTCTAGGACATTTGGAAGGAGGAAAAGGCCAAAATAGAAAGAAGTCTTAGCACCTATAACTGAATCTGGTTTTATTGGCATCTTACCCCTAATAAGGCAGCCCATATAACTGAATCTGGTTTTATTGGCATCTTTCTCACAAAATCTATAGCCTGGTCCAAAAGACCAGCTCTTCCTAGTAAATCAACCATACATCCATAATGCTCAATCTGAGGAACAATTGAATAACAATTCACCATTGAATGGAAGTATGAAAAGCCATCTTTGACTAAACCCATATGTGTACAAGCAGCCAAAATTCCAACAAAAGTAATTCCATCTGGTTTTTCTCCTGCGTCCTTCATCCGATCAAACAAACTCAAGGCACCAGTAGCATGCCCATGTATGGCCAAGCCGTTGATGATGGTGTTCCATGTAATTATGTCTTTTCTATCTAGATTGTTGAACACATCAATTTTTTTCTATATTTCCACATTTCGCATACATGTCAATCAAAGCATTTCCAACAAATAGGTTTCTTGTAAGACCAATACTATCTGTATATGCATGCACCCACTTACCCATATCAAGGGCTCCTAATCTTGAACATGCAGACAACACAGTGACAAGTGTGGCATCATTAGGAAGCACATTAGCTTCAACAAGCATCTGTTTAAAAGACTCCAATACTTTAGATAAACGTCTATTGCAAGAATAACCTCCAATCAATCCATTCCAAGAAAAGATATCTCTTTCAGGCATCTCTATGAACAAGTTCTCGCAGGATTCAACATCCCCATTAGTCGCATAACCACTCAACATTGTGTTCCATGACATGATATCCCGATTGGGCATCTTATCAAAAAGTTGTCGTGTTGCCACCATATCCCCCGATTCTATGTAACCCGAAATCACAGTGTTCCACAAGATTATATCACGCTCTGGTGCCAAGTCAAAAAGGCGTCGTGCAGAAACCATGTCATGACAAGAGATGTATGCATTGATCATAGAGGTCCATGCAACAACATTCCTATCAAGCATCTCACCAAACACTTTATAAGCAGCTCCAAGACACCCCTTAGCTAAATACATATCAATCAATGTGGTTGCCACGAATGGATTTGACTTATAACCTCCTTTTACTACAGAACAATGAACTCCTTCTCCTTCCTTTGTTGCACTAACCTTCCCACAAGATCTAAGAACAATGGGAAAGGTAAAGCAATTAGGCAGTGCCCCAACTCTGTTCATTTGAATGAACAACACAATGACTTCCCAGTAAGACTCATTTTGGAAATACCCTCTAAACATGGCATTCCATAAAACAATGTTCCGATCAGGAATTTGATCGAATACCTTTTGGGCATAGGCCATCTTCTTGAGTGCTGCACATGCCGTGACTTTGGTGCAACATATTTGTTACACCCAAACCCATGTGCAGTAATCTGACCATGAATCTTTTGGAATTGTTTACGAGTTTTACATGACTGTAAGAAAGAAAAGAACTTTTCTTCGAGAACTCTGTGTGGTGGCTTCGAAGCTAAATTCAACACAAAATTCTCTATTTTATAGAAGAAAGTAGATAAAAACTTCTCAAAGAAGGAATGAATCCCAGATACACATAAAAAAATGGAGATTGGCAATCAAACCAAGATGATATCTTTAGAGGCCTTAACTTTCATAGCTAAAACATCCGGACCAACCTTGTTCTTCTTATTGCTCTTGGGTGTCGATGAGCACCTTTACAAGGTTTGGGATTTATAAGTCTACTACAATAATGAACTCATAAAAACTTTCTCGTTGTCGTGTATATTGCCTGAAAAACCCCATCAAAGATAGAGAGATGAGTTTAGTGAAATATAGACCCTTCACAACAGAAGAATGTCAATTTCTTGAAATCATCGCAATACAAATAATAGCCATAAACTAACTTAACATCCACAGGCCTTTAAGCTAAAAGGCCTAAAGAGTAAATACCAATAACTATAGAACAAGCAACCTAAATGAACTATCAATTAAACCACATGATTTATGACACATTTGTTTGGGATTTTTTTGGTTGCCCCGTTTGTTTGGACTCATATAAGTAAACTAACCTAGTTACTTATTTGTGAACGTACAAACATAATTGTAAATAACTTTTGTGAATGTCATTTTGCTTAGTTATTATAAAAAAGTAAATTAAACTATTTTAATATGAATGATCTTCTTTTGAATTGTTGGTAACTTATATATTGTCTTGAAAAATGGTTATGAGTTGTTTTTTTTTTTAAAACAGTGTCACGAGTTGTTAAGCTAAGGATAAAACCTAATATATTATTCTTTAATTCCTAAGGGAATAATTTGATGGTTCCAAGTTCCAACTTCTGCCATTTTATTACCTCAAAGTTCACCAATAAGCTTATCAGTACATGGGTACATCATTAATTAATATTTTTTTGATAAATATGATAACTTTTCCATTAAAAACCCTAAAAAGCATCTTTTGATGGTGTAAAGTGTAGCACTGTTTTTAATAGTGAAAGGCATCTTCTCTTCTCTTCATGTTATGGAATAAGTTGGCGTTTATGAGAAACTGGTTTTGATTTGAGCTCTCCCTCACAGGTGAGAAGCTAATAAACCATTCACGGTAATTAAACATTACTCCTCTTATAGTTTATTATGAGAAACTTTTAACTGTGGATAAAATTGTGTCATAAAAAAATGTGGATAAAATTGGCACAAAAAAAAACATAGATAAAATAGCCGGTTACATACAATAAACATGTAAAAATTGTCACCATTTTCTTTAAAATACCCACATTTACATTTATAAGGAGAGAGGAACAAGAGAAAGTTTAAGAAAGGTAGAAAAACTCAAAAAAGAAATGTGAGGAAAAGAGAGAATGTATGTTCGGATAATACAATAATACTCATCTTATCCTATTTATTTATAGGGTAACGAGTGAAAATTTTATTTAATCCTATTTATTTGTCATTTCATTAAATTTTTATATGAATTTACTATCCTTCATTTATTATGTATTCATTTTTTCACATATGATATAGTGGATATTAAATATGAGTAAAGTTAGGAATTTGTTAAATTTTAAGATATAATTAATGAGGTTTAGCGTTTTTCTTGGTCTGTGTAAAATATGTTGGAAGTGTTTTATTAATAAGACTAGGGGAGTATTAGTATGACTAATTAAATGAGGGCAAAATGAGTTTTAACGGAAATTGAAAGTTAACTGCAAGTTAATGGTAGGGGGTCCATAGTAAAAAAAATGAAAGGTCTGGGAAGTTTAATTTGAACTTTAAAATGTCGGAAGGGTTATATGCAACAGGCAACAGCTCCAAAGTTCGGGGGATTTTTTAGAATTAAGCCAATTTGAAAATAGGAAACAAACCAAAGAGGTTAGTTGTTTCTTATAATAAGGACGCGAAGTATTCTTAATTAATTAAAAGATAATTGCATTAAGATAAAAAAAACAATTATTCTCTCTTGTGTAAATATAATATATATTTACCTACTTTGATTAGATTAAGAATGCTAATTAAATTAGTTAAAATCATATGATATTACCAAAACACCCTAACAATCTATCTTTATTCCCACTCTCCCTCTCTTACTTGTTTATTATTAAAGAGAATCAATATGGATAATTTGAAGAAAAGTTGAGAAAAATTAGAAAAAAATCTTATATTTAAGACCAAGTTCACCTCTCTAAATAGGTCATATATTTAGAAACGGAGGGAGTAATATAAAAAAAAGTCATATAACTTGTCAATAGCAGGTAAATTACTACTCCCTCTGGTCCTAAATATAATATCGTTTTGACTTTTTTTGTGGAGATTAAGAAAGCCAAATAGACCACTTAATTTTAACATATTTTACATGTAATTATATTATGTGATAGTTTATAAGTAAGATAAATTAGTTTTGAGGAAAAAAAAAAGATAACTATAGATATTTTAAAGTGATTAATTTTGTATCCTTAATTTCTCCAGAAAAGTCAAAGTGATCTTATAATAAGACGCGAAGGAGTACTATTAACAAGTGAAAAAGCATTATTAACTAATTAATTATTGGGAGTTGTTTGATATAAATTGTTTTCTTAGAACTTAAAACTGAATGGAATCCTACCATTAATTAATTTAATATCTTTTTTGCCATGTACTCTCTCGGATCCTAATTATAAGATCAAGTTGACTTTTTTTTTTGTTGAGAAACTAAGGATGCAAAATAAATCACTTTAAATTGTTTATATTTATCTTTTTTTCCTCAAAATTAATTTATTTTATTTATAAATTAACATATAATCTAATTATATGTAGTATATATTACAATTTAGTTATCTAATTTACTTCCTTAAAAAGGTTAATTTGATTTTATAATTAGGATTCTAGGTAAGTATTAATGTAATTGAGCTTAATTAATTAAACTTAGTTCACTAGTTGCCGTTGCTATCGAAGGACGACGAGGGCTAAGCAAAGCAGAAGCATATCATCAAGTGTTTGTTTTGTTTGTTTACCCACTCTTTTGTTTCATTACAAGACTCCATTTTTGCAGGGTTCCCATTTCTGTCATTTTCCCTGAGCCTGCATCGCCCTCTACGCTTCAAAGAGGTTCGACACTTTTTTCCTTTCTTTCTGTTTTCCCTTTTATTCTGTTAGATTTGCAGATTCTTATTTGCTTTCCTGATCTGTACGTTCCCCATTTCTTGTTCTTCATAAAGTTTGGTTCTTTTTACCTCTAGATCTGTTATAGTTTGATTTGTTTTGGTCCAATCTTCTTTATTTTGGGAAATGTGCTTGTTCGGCGCAAATCAGAGTACTTGCCTTTTGTTTCTATATATCAATTTGTGTTGTGGCGGGCTAATCATCTGTTAACTTTGTTCAATTTGTTTTTGACACACACTTTGATTTGATATCAAGCATATTTGCATACTTATTTGTTTTCAAAGTTTTGCAGGTCGTGCAGAGGCTTAGTTGGTATCTGAAGGGAGGAAAGGTTGAGTATTTGTGTGAGATAATGGGTTATATTGGAGCTCATGGTGTTGCAGCTTTGCATAGATACAGATATAGTGGTGTGGATCATTCCTACCTCGCTAAATATGTTCTCCAGCCTTTCTGGAGTCGCTTTGTTAATCTCTTCCCTTTGTGGATGCCGTGAGTTATCTCCATCTCTGGAAATAATGTTCTTTCTATGTTATGATTTATCTGTTCTTTGGTGATAAATATTTTTTTCAATTTCAGTATACTATGTCCTGTTATGATCATTAGTGGGCTAGGTGTTTTTGGTTTTCTAGAGTTTTTTTATTGAATGTGTGGTAATTGCATAATTAAGATTATTGTAATATATGGCAATTAGTGTTTTCAGTATGTGTAAACATGCATTCTTGAAAGTGAAGATTAGTCTCTCTTCACTCTTATTTATAATTCACTAATTCATTAAGATGCGAATGACAATGGTACAACATTTGTGAGATTTAAAAATTAATGACATCCAGTGACTTTCTGTTATAATGATTTGCTGTTGGGGGCTAAAATGCTTGCAACTTGCCAAAATTCCATTTCCTCATTTAAACTAGAGATATGTTTACCTGTTTTGGTTTTCTAATATAACCACAAACAAACACAATGCAAGAAGATAATATTTTTATTTACTTTTTGGTAATAGTTTTGGTTAGACCTTACTGAGTGCCAGTTTAGTTTACGAGCTCCGGGTTGCTCTAACTTCTACCCTTTTCTTGTATTTTCCCCCATCTGTTGGCATATTGGTATTCTGGGATTTGCAGTCCAAATATGGTACGTCTTTGAGCGTTCGTTGTAGCATTAGTCCATAACTTTTTTTTTTTCTGCATCAAGAACTTATCCTTGGCACTGATGATTCATATATTGTTGGTTACAGATAACTCTCACTGGGTTCATGTTTTTACTAGTGTCTGCACTGCTTGGCTATGTAAGTGGGACCTGAGCTAACAGTTATCCTACTTCATGATTCTGGCACTCATAGTAATGATATATGTTGCACCTTTGTTATGCTTCACTTTCCTTTTTCTCTTTTCGTTAAATGATATGATGAAATTTGTTTAGTTAATATCATTTATATGTAGTCTTGTTAAGGTTGCTGGTTTATTTCATATTTTTTTGGATGCCTTCATAGATCCTTTCATTGTTAGAATAGTTCAATTTTAGTTATGATTCTGGCAAAAACAAAAACGAAAACCTTTGGTATGCTCATGGAACAAAATTTGGATCCCGCAAGTGGCTGTGTTGAAAGTTGAAACTGTGAATCATTGAACCATGCTGATTTTTCCTTATTGGCTACTGATGCAGATATACTCTCCTCAATTGGACTCGCCACCACCAAGATGGGTTCATTTCGCTCATGGTCTACTTCTGTTTTTGTATCAGGTCTGCTTGGGTCCTGTTTCTAATTTAATATCATGATGTGCTGTTTTCATGTGCTTATTTGAGTGTAATGAAATCTAGGATTTAATTATTGATGGCTTTGTGTGTGTTTGCTTCTTGGGTTTATAAGAATTTTTTATTTTGGAGCATGCTTAGATTTGACATCCTATTTCTTGTTATAGAAAAATTTAGTGAACAAAAATCTATATTTTAAGACTGGATTTTTGGTATTCTTTATTTGTGATTATAATTATTGAGCTAGTTTTATTTATTCCATCTACTGTCTCATCTGCCCCATTCTATCAATTTCGTGCATTGCTTTTAGCAGTTTGTTTGTGGCTGGAATTTATTATCTGGTAACTTCCTATTTTTTCCTACCATATTATGTTTTTTGATTTTTTTTAAAATATATTTTAGACATTCGATGCTGTGGATGGTAAGCAAGCTAGAAGGACAAATTCTTCAAGCCCACTGGGGGAGCTCTTTGATCATGGTGAATTTGCATCGCAGTATTCTTTTCCCAGTTTTTTTTCTTTATCCATGCAACATGATAATGATGAATATATATTATTCCATTTTGCAGGATGTGATGCACTTGCTTGTACAGTATGTCTGCAGTTTTGGTTGTTATGGTTGTTATCTTTAACTCTTTAACGTTTGAAAGAGAATAAAGACTCATCTGTTAACATTTGTATCAGTTTGAATCATTGGCTTTTGGGAGCACTGCTATGTGTGGAAGGAGTACTTTTTGGTTCTGGTTAATATCTGCTGTCCCATTTTATGGTGCCACATGGGAGCAGTAAGTAAAATATGTTACATAGACTCTCTCTCTATGTTTATAGGAAACTATTAACTTCTTTGGAATGCCTTGTGGTTTACATAATAAACTTTGTTTTGACTACCCTTCTGCCAGAATAAGGTGCTTCTGGCTAAGTTAGAACACTCAACGGAGGCTCCTTTTTTAATGGTTTTGAAGAAAAAAATTATATCATATATCAATAGTCCTGTTTATACTCTTTTTTTTTTTTTTGGCCATAATAGTCCTGTTTATATTGCTATTGTTAAATAGATGCTTTATTTAGTATATCTTCCTTTGTGAAATCATACCTTTTTTGTGATTGTATATCAATATTTCTTTATTTATTCTTCTCTATTATCTTTTCTGTATATATTTTTTCTTTAGCATTATTGATCTTCTTTTGAATGTTGTTTTAAATGCAGCTATTTCACAAATACTCTTATACTGCCAGTTGTCAATGGACCGACAGAGGGCCTTATGCTTATTTATGTCTGTCACTTTTTTACTGCTGCTGTGGGTAATGCTGATTCTTCAGTTCTATTTCTTAATTTGCCAGTTTGCAATACTCAATTTGATCTTTAATCTATGCTTCCCTTTATCAACTATTATTTTACTATTCCGATCTTCAGGTGCTGAGTGGTGGGTTCAGCAATGTGGGAAGTCTATACCCTTTCTAGACTGGGTGCCTCTTATTGGGGGTAAGACTGTCCTTCAGTATATGGTATGCTGGTCAGTTTTGAGACGTAAATGTTTATATTTGAGCTCTATTCTTTAAGTGTATGATTACTTCTCAGTCCGTACTAAGTTCCCTATATAGTCACTTTTGGCCTTTCCTTATCAGTATTTTATGGATTTTCTTTCATAGAACCCTGTTTCATGTGATTTAGAGGCAAGTCTTTAACATCACGTACATTTGATTTACAGTATTAAAGCGTTGTAGGCATGACAATGTACTTGTATGTTGAGAACTATGCAAGAATCGGGGCATCCTGTTCAATTCCTTCTAACAGTTTCTAATGAAATATGAAATGATTTGAATATTTCATCTCTAGATACTTATATCTTGTTTTGTATTTTCTGACCCCCCGCCCGGGGGGGGGGGGTGTTCCTGCAATATGTTCCCTTGTACTGTTAAATTAATTTCTTGAACGCCACCTCCCCTTTTGCTCTTGATCTTATACAGCCTTATAGTTTCACATTCAATTTATCATGGTGTATTTAGATATGCCCTTTTACTTTGAGAATCGTTGCTATTATTGAGATCATATTGTTATGGATATTTCTGAATATATTGTACTCTGCCTATCCAGTTACTTTGACTTTCTTTCTTGTGTTTATTCAAAGAAGCTAGTAATAGACTATGGGCGTGCATATGATCTAGTCATTCTGTAAGTTCTTTCAGTAAAATTTTGAGTTTGATTTTTCTCGTTTTCAGGAATTCCTACATACAGAGCTGTATTGTTTATTATGATAGCTTTTGGTGTTATACCAACAGTTACATTCAAGTACGTATATCTGATAATATTAATGTTCAAACTTTTCAGCATTGGTGCTAGTTTACATTTTCAATTTTCTGATACAAAAGCATGCATTTTATTCTAATGGTAGACTTGGCAAAAACATTTAGGCAGACCATTCTGTACTGTATACATCGTGAGATGGTAGTAAACTGAAATTATTGAGCAAAGCAGAAGATAGATGGCATTAGGTCTTCTATCAGGTTCTTATAGAAAACATTAAAAATCTCTCCATCTGTGATTACAACAAGGATATTATGCTTCTAATCCAAAAAAGTTCAAAATAATTCTTGTGTTTCTGTATACACTACCCCTCACTGATTATGTGACATACATAAATTGTCAATCTCTTGGTTTTGTGCAGTGTTTGCAATGTTTACAAAGTAGTTAAGTCGAGGAATGGAAGTATGCCACTTGCACTGGCAATGGTAAAGCCTTTTTTCACTGATATTTTCTTAAATTCTTGTTTCCTTGTTGATATTTTCTCTTTTTGTGCAGCTTTACCCATTCGCTGTCCTCTTGGGGGGAATTTTACTATGGTAGAACTTAAGTCACACTCTTTATTTGTTCCTTCGTTTCCATTTTTTTTCGAAAGTGCATGTTCTTTTCTGTTGTTTATATTACACAGCTGACTGTATTTTCTGGACAGGCAATATTTATCACCATCTGACATCATGGGAAACTACCCACATTTAGTTATTATAGGAACGGGACTTGCTTTTGGTTTTCTGGTGGTAAGATAGCTGCGTTTCTCAATTAAATTCTAATTACTCAATAAATTCACCCTGATTTTGTTGTTGCATTATTGTCTTTTTTGTCCTACCTTGATAACATTTTGGCTATTTACTTGCTGAAAAAATATATACTCCCTCGTCCCTAAATATAAGCTTCACTTTTGTGAATATGTGTGTCCCAAAATATAAGCTTTACTTTTTGTTTGTCTCAGTATTTATTCTGTGTTTTTCCAGTTTCACCCTTTGTTTATCTTTTCCCCACACATTCTCGTTCATATTTATAACCTCTTATTTGCCATATTCTCTCTCATTATCTCCTCTCCACACATCTCTTTCATCTTTATAATAAAGGTATAATAGAAAAAAAAAAAAGTTACATTTCTGACATAATTATTGCTTTAAACTAATTTTTTTAGTTTTTTTGATAAACACAAAGTAGTTATTTGAAGCTTATAATAAGGGACGGAGGGAGTATAAAATAATCATTGGCTGTTTGGAGGATGAATATTTACATTACTTGAACGTACTGAAAAAGGAGCTACTCAACCAATGCACACTTTCTATTGCACAGTGGTGTAAAGAGGGTTTGAGAAGCCACGTATTTAGTTCCCATTAAATAAATAATTCAACGTTTTCAGATTTTAATCTGTACAAATTTGATTTTTTTCCACTCTGTTTCTGGAAATTCTTCTTGATCTTGTAGACACCTAAACATGTATCTTGACATTGGCAAAAAAATTTGGATCCGAAGGATATGTTGTTCCATTTCAATTTTCATTTGTTTTTTTTATATGACATCTGATTTCACTGAAAGTGTGATTTGATCCTGTGATGTTATTTAAGGGCACATAGAGGTTTTGTTTTACCAATTGTTATTGGAATGTTATTTGATTTCGATAAAAAAGAAATTAAAGATCTATTGTTGGATACCTTGAGTTTCTGATTTCTCTTTTTCAAGCTATTGTGTCGCTAACTTTTTAGTTATGGATGACCCATGATTCTTGTTGATATGGCGAAACCGCTCTTCAATGCTTTTGCCTTTTACAATTGCAATTCTACCAGGCAAAGATGCCGCCGTGTTTACAAAATAAGTTTCTACCAGGCAAGCTTGACAGATATTAAAGATGAATAATGAAAATTTTATTAAATAGCAAAAACCTTCTAGTTTAGATGTTTTGTTAATCACTTGTATTTTGATGTATTATTTGTAATTAACATGTGTAAGATAGTTATAAGGTAGTTATGTAGTTGTAAGGGAGTTGATTGACGGCTTAGGAGTTATAAGCCTATATAATCAGAAGCTATGTTTTATTAATCACTTGTATTTTGATGTATTATTTGTAATTAACATGTGTAAGATAGTTATAAGGTAGTTATGTAGTTGTAAGGGAGTTGATTGACGGCTTAGGAGTTATAAGCCTATATAATCAGAAGCTATGTTTTATAAGCACTAATCAGTGCTCTATTCAACTATATCTCTTTCTCTCTCTGTTCTCTTCTCTTCTTACCTCTCTCTTCCCTTCTATGTTTTGTGGTAGATTAGTGGTTCTTGGGCAGATTATGTCTCCCACTTTTAGCTCCACCATTATGGACAATCTAATTCTTCACTCCAATGTTCACTGAAATATCTTAATTTTGCAGGGAAGGATGATTTTGTCCCACTTGTGTGATGAACCCAAGGGCTTGAAAACTGGGATGTGCATGGTATTGTGGTTCTTTATATTGAATGCTGGTTTTTTTTTTTTTTTTGACCTGTTGATTTTCCCATTTTGGATGTTGTCTTATAATACAACTAGTGACTACCTCCTCCTGTCCTTAATATCAGAGTTAGTTGGGGTTAAATTTGGTCCTAAATATAATACCTCAATTCACCTTGTCCCCAATATTTATCATGTTTTTTGTAAACCACCCCTATTAATTACACATGTTAAGGGGGTTTGCATCAAGGGGCAATTTCAAATCAAATGGTTTAAAAGGGTATTCAAGAGAGACCACGCTTTTTTATGAACAAAAAATTTAAAACCACGCTTTTTTATGAACAAAAAATTGAACTAATTTTCTTGATCAACCAAAATTAGTTAGGTAGGCTTATATTAAGAATTGGGGGTAATATTTAGGATGATTCATTTATGTGTGCTTATAGTTGCATTCTTTGTATATGTTCCAATCACTTTAACCATTTCTTACTATTTTCTCCTTGATGGAATACCACACCAAATTTTCCTCGTACAATCATTATGTAGATATTGTATCCTCTCTTATATCCACACATCCATTTAAAATTTTTATCCATACTATTTGTTTTTTTTTTGTTACTCTTGTGCCTTTGACATCCAACATTCACTATTCTATAATATCGTTGGTCTTATAGCAATATGGTAAAACTTTTTATTTGAAAATCGTAAAATGACTTTGATGCATTTTTCTATTTCAATCACGCAACTTAAACCTATGCATAACATCTCAATCAATTTTACTGCCGTATTGTAAACTTGAACTTTGACACTTGTATTATGGCATATCCTCCTATTTTCCATGTAAGTCATCGCTAACTTGCCAGATGTGAAATTTGCAGTACATATATCCCATCTTGCTCCTACTGAAGTGAATGTGCTTTGATTTTAAAGTTCTTTTCATAACTCAAGCTTAGAATTAATATATTATTTTGACTCCTCCATTTAAACTATATCATCTACAAAGAACATTTGGTGGTTTTCTTTTATATATATGCTCGATCAAAACTTTCAGAACCATATTAATAAAGGACTCAGATGTTTCCCAATATGGATACCTATTCTTGTTGGGAAGTTCTGTGTCTCATCTCTAGGAGTTCTTACAATTGTTGCCTATTCATGCATATCCGTTAAACATCAGATATATTCTACATGGCCACATTTTTCCTGAGGCTTTCTAATGCTTTTGATATTCAATTATAAGCATGTTTCAGGTCAATAAAAACCATATATAGGCATTTTTCTGTGTTATGTTGGTAAATTTCTTTTTTGCACTTCCTCATCAGGACTCTAAATATTTTAAATTCCATTGTGCAGTCCCTTCTGTATCTCCCATTCGCTATTGCTAATGCGCTTACATCAAGGCTGAATGATGGGTATGTCTTATTGCATATTCAGCTGATAATTCTGTTTGTTGTTTTATCGCCTTACACAAGTTCATCAAAATATGTTGCAGGGTTCCTTTGGTGGACGAGAGACTGGTTCTTTTGGGGTATTGTGCATTCACAGGTACAGTTTAACATTATTTTGTTTTTGGGTAGACATAATAAACAAAGAAGTATAAAGAACCAGAAGGTTTTCTGGCAAAAAAATGAAAGAGGGATAGGCAGAGGATGAAAAATTCCTAATTTGTTATAAGTGAACAAAGAAAGCATGTCATCTAAGTGAATCTCGCAAGTCTCTCCGCCCCTTCAGTGAAAATAAATAAATAAAAGTAAAAATAAAAATAAATTCTCATAGCTGAGCACTGCAAGGAAGATGAAGACCTCTTTTTAATATCTGACCGAAAACAGCAAAGTGGATTAGATTTTGTAAAATCCTTTCCATCTTCAGTCTTCCAAAAGACCTTGGAATGATCCAGCAATTACCAAACATATTGAAGAGTCAACACCGCAGACTTATAGCATACAGCAGCATCTTCTGTTGTGCTATTATTTGCTAATTACTTCTCTCAGGGCAGAACCAATTTACAATTTATACGTGTGCTCTGCCTGGGAAGTAAAGCTTCTCATCTCACTGAGGGGAAAAAACCACTTAATAGTTAAATTTTGTAAGGCTTTGTTTTGGTTTATATTTGTGGTTAGATCAAATAGGAAATTAATTGACGTTGCTCTCTGCTTGGTGATGGCGTCTTCTCTTACCAGTGACTCTCTACTTGCACTTCGCTACATCTGTCATTCATGAGATTACAACTGCCTTGGGAATATATTGTTTCAGGTAAAGTATCAGTATTAGATTGATTGTGCCATTTGTAAATGTTGGCACATATTTCATCATCTCTTTTGTACCTATATAATATCATTATTTATATGTTATTGCACTAAACTAAGTGGCTCATGGGTGTTAAGTGTTACTCATTTTAATAAACAATGTGGACAGTGGACGTTTAATACTTACCATCTGACCTTTTGCTTGTTTCCAGGATAACAAGGAAAGAAGCTTAGATTTAGCAATGTTTTCCTAGAGGTATATCCTTTTCTTATTCATAATTTATGTTCTTGAGGACATTTCTTGTATTGTCTGAATTAAATTGTCTTTTTCAATTAGGAAATAAAATCCATTATTGAGGTACTTTTAATTTCGTTCAATATTTTTTTTTTATACAATAATTTCCTTCAATATTCAATCCAGTACTAGGGCGTTTTTTCTTTCTTAATTGCTAAATCTTTTAATTTTACTCTTTTTAGTATCATCAACCCCTTTTCTATTAGGCATTGTTAGCCCCTATATAAAAGCTACCCCTTTTCTATTAGGCATTGTTAACCCCTATATAAACGCTAATTGTGCTTTATTGAGGCGAGAAAAACAGAGGTACCAAATTAAAAATGGAAATAAACTATAGGTATTTCGAGAATGATTTTCCCATTCAATTATATAGAAGTGTTTTTGTTTCTCTTGTTCTTTTCTTTTTGTTGGTTGGTTGGACATATTCTTGATTGCCTTTTTGTGTTACACTAAATTTAAATTATTATTTCAGTTACTTTAAGCTGGAAAGTCTATCAGCAAAATGCGGGCAAGATTTCAGTCTATGGAATTTTCCTTCAATTTTGACCAATCATTGTTTATGATGATCGCTTTAATAGTAATTATACATTGATGAGATAAGCTAAGGGATCCAGATGTGCAAACTGAAGCACTAGAAGTATGATGTGTAATGCTCCCTCTTTTTATAAAAAACAATCTATTGCTTGTTCTTTATAAGAAACATTTAAAGAATGTATCAAATTTTCTTTGTTGAGTTCCCATTTAATTACTTACATTAACATAATTGCATTTATTGCATCAGTCACCCTCTCCCCTCCCCACCACACATTCTCTCTTCCACATATCTTTTTTTTTTTTTTTTCGGCGTCTCTTGTATATTCTCTCCTTATAAATAAGGGTATTTTTGAGTATGTTTGAAATTGGGCATTGACAAAAAAATACCTTCTGAATCTCAAAAGCCCATATAAGATATTTTAATTGGTTGAGTAATTGTATTCACTAGTTAAGTAATGATATTAGCAACTGTAAATCACCTGTATAAAATTTTAAAATTTAGAATGTATTATTTTGTCATTTTTTTCTTTCAAAATTTTACATATTTATTGTCTAACCAAATTTTTTATCCAGGTTATTTCGTTAAAAGTTTCTTATAATAAAGAATGGAGAGGTAGTAATTATGCTTAGACTTAACTTCGAATAGAAAAAAATTATTATGGTTATATTATTCTTTTTTTTCCCCTTTAAGTTTTTTTTTAAAAAAATTTGGACCTGATGGAATCATTTATTGAAACAATAAGAAGCATCTACCAACATGGGTTGGTTGCAAGGGAGGAGTTTGATACTTAATCCTTCACAAATAATTAATTGAAGTTCGAATTATCTTTGGAAGAAGCATCCATATTTGTATTTAGGGGTATAAAGTGTCTCAGACATTACTGTTTTTAGTTGAAAGGTACTTATACATGTGCTTACAATAAGACCATGTAGGCATGCATGTGGAAACACTTGCAATGTATTTATGTTGTGAGTTTTCAATGGTTCATGCTTGGCAGTAAATTAAATTAGCTACGGATGCTTCGCTTTTTTTATACATTGATTGATACTTCTGGGTTTTTATTCTACAAGTTAGCATCAACATATTGTTCTCTTGTAGTCCTAAATACATTATCTATTTACTTAATTTGGTTAGTTGGCATGACATGGTTTTCTAACCCTCTCCAAACATTTTCCTTAATTCTATTCATATCTCTTTACTTATTTGTCAATGAGAGAGTATTAATAGGCGTAATTTGGTATAACATTAATATATTTGGGGTAAAAGTGCAATAAACATTTTAAAATATTTGTGGAAGTGCATCTCACACCCTCAAAGACTAAGAGTGATGTAATTTTTTGGCTAATGTGTTAAACTTAGATTTGATTTCACCCCAAATAGACAATATAAAAAGATAACTTAAGGCCTGGGTACCATTTAATTTTTTTAAGAAAAATATATTTTAATCGATTCGTCTTTCTTATTTTTATAAAACACATCATTTTTCTTTATTTGAAGAAAAAAGGATTTCTTAAAATAACTTTAGCCGAAACTTTCTGAGATTGAATAATTTCATTAGGGAGAATAATTAATATTTGCTTGAGGTGATTTTAAAAACCTCACATTATACAGAACCATTTTGAAATCAATTTTAACTACGATTTCTTTTTAGAAAAAAAGACATTTTCATTTATAGAAATTGTGTTGAACAAAAAAAGGATAAACCAAAATATTTTGCTAAATGATTAGATATGGTGGTAATAAGATGAAGGATGCATATAAAGTTAATAGACGAAGGATGCATACCTCTTGATGATGTTGTTTTTTTTTTTTTTTTGTCTTTTCTTTTTTTTTTAACTGAATAGTACGTCTTCTATTAATAAGAGTTGCAAAAAGTAAGTTCTGAAATTACAGAGACAGGGAAACACAACGAGTGAAAGAAAGAAAGAAAGAAATGGAACCTATCCCATCAGGCAGGGCAACACTCTACAAGGAAGATAGACTGGGTGATACTGTTTGGATACATATGTTGGGACATCGGGACATCCCGATGCTCCCACCTCTTTGATGCAGAGAGTAACCTTAAGCACTCCAATGCTTATGATAGCTACTTCAGAGCATGCATGGACAAAGACTTAGAAAGAAAACTCGCACCCCATGAGTACAACGAGCAATGATAGCAAACAGAAACCCAACCACAGAGCGAGACTTAGTGCTTGCAGTGGATGGCTCTGTTTTGCCTAATGGAAATAGTGGTTGTGGAGGAGTTCTTCAGGATAAAGATGATAAATGGATATGCGGCTTCAGCAGCAAGCTAATTCGAGTTCCACCAGTCATTGCTGAGATATTGGGGATCCTGAATGGCTTGCATTTGTGTTGGAGTAGAGGCTATAGACATGTGACTATTTACTCTGATTGTATTGATACTATTAATTTTATTTTGAGAGGATGTGCAGGGGACCACCCATTTATAGACATTATAGATGAGACTAGGAGTTGGTTCAATAAGGAGTGGAATGTAGTGATTAATTATAGGGCAAGGAGGGAAAATCTTTGGGCTGATAGATTAACAAAGATGTCTCATAGTTTGTCGGAAAACTTTTGCGTCTTTGATCAACCTCTACCTTCTCTAGAAGACGAGGAGAGTGATGAAGGATAGCGTGATGTAACTTATCTTTGATATTGTTCATGTATGCAGCTTTCTATTAAAAAAAAAGAAAGAAAGAAAGAAAGAAAACAAAACAAAACAACAGGGAAAGTGCCAAGCACTAGCACAAAAACTGCTGGTGTGGGAGAAGAAACCCAAGAACTCCTCTAGACTTATAAGCATTTAAAGTTAGAATGTTAGATAAAAGGAGTGACGGTCCATGAACCCACCCCAATCGGGCTCACTTCTTTACAGGCTTCAACCGCATAATTACCCTTTTTAGGGGTGAAACACACCGAGAACCCAACTTTAGATGCTAAGAGATTAAAAATATCTTAAACAAATCCTCTACTTCACCAATCATGAAGATTAGGTTTGTTCCTATCCTCACTCAGTTTGAGAAGCAGGCAATCAGTTTCAAACACCACTTTGTCATAACCCAAATCAATAGCTATCATGAGAGCCCTTTTAAGAGCCAAAGCTTCAGTCATAAATGCTGAAATGCATTTAACTTTATTAATAAAACCCCATTGAAGGATCCGTGGCTATTAATCTTAAAATGGTCAGATGGGGGACGTTCCAAAAAGTATGGGAATCCATGTCAAGAACTGGGTGCCTTTGATTTATCAGCGACGTTGCGTTTCGCCAATACTCATCATTTGCCACCATTGAGAGAAATTCCCAATGCTAATAAAATCAGTCCCAAATTGCATCCAAATCAAATGCATCTTGTCCAAGGACACCTGATGAAGAAGACATGTTTCATTCTCACAGATTGGGCATAAAGGAAATCACCCTTGAAAGGGGCATAAAGGACATAATCTTTATAGTCACCATTAATTTTTCAAAGCATATCCTTACAAATTGAAAGTGTAAGAATCAAAGAGGATTTTTTTTTTAATTTTATTGTTATTATTCATATATGGGGTCCAGGATAAATAAGGTGTTCACAAACTATAATTCATTTACGAGGTGTCATCTTGCCAAAACTCTCAAATTTCAATTATATTAGAAGTTTATATTTATAAAAATACTTTAGAAAGTGCATTAAATCACCCCATTTCGTTTAGAACTCTACCAACTACTTTTTCCCCTGGTTCTGAACATAGATTCAAAATTAAATAGATACAAGCTTGTAAGAAAAATAGAATACGAGTTTTATGAAGATTATCAAAATTCAATTCAAGATTGTTAACAAGCTTTTCTTAATCTGATTGATTTAAGAGAATCAAGCGTCCAAACCCCATCCCTTATTGGTCAGTTATTTTAAGCGTCCAATGGTACACTGCTTTTAAGTTGAATGGATTACCAAAGCTAGAATGTTTTCTCTTATGGAGAATGATGAAATCAAGACACAGCCCACGGCACCCAGCGATCTTACCTGCAAAAATGTAGGCCCGTACTTTCAAGTTCCAACAGATATCTATTTAGGTTATGAGGTTTATGAATTCATTGATTTTACTTATTTATCCTTTTGTTAAAATATATCTAATTTTCCTTTTTTAAAATTATGATATTTTCAGGTATTCACGTTCTTAAAGAAATTTATTATTTAATTATTTATAAATTTTATGCTATTTTAAAAATTTTATATCTATGTATTCTTAAAGCAATATATTACTTTATTATTTACAAATTCTAAAATTTTCATATCTAATGTAATGTTTTAACATTTATATTTAGTCATTTACCACAAAGCCACCCAAAGTAGCTTCTTCAACTAACAAATAAATCAAGCTTATTTAGGTAGGTTGAGGAAACAGCAACTATACTAAGAGCAGTAAATTCCTGCGATAAAGATTAAATATCCTGGAACACCATATTAATGTAAAAAAAATTATGATTTTTAATATCATTTTTTTTCTTTTAAAAAATGTGTTCCTATTGTATAAATATTTTTTTTTGGCAAAAATGAAAAGATAAAGAGAGAAAAACAAAGAAAATAAGGGATAGTCATATAGGTAAAGTGGTAAACCCAACCAATTCAAAAGTTCAAATATACTTCTTAGCTTGATTAGAGATTTGTTCAAAATACATGACCAAATTTATATTCAAATATTTCGTATGGATTTAAATGGAATTATCCCTTTCAGTTTTGACAATTTTAAAACACCAACAAAAAAAGGGGAAATGTTGATTAAACCCCTAACAAATTAACCTCAGATTCCCCAAAAAAAATTTGAATATTCACTTTGGTCCCAATGGGATAAGTTGAAATTAAATGTTTTAACTATAAGAACAAAATGCCCTTATTGAATTTTGAAACCAGAATCTAAGACACATGTGGGGAATTTTCAATATATTTGTGCTTCTTTTTAACATCGTGATTATTTCCAAGTCTAAGAAATCATGGAATCCAACATTTCACAACTGAATTTCCAAGACACATATGAGAAATTTTCAAGACGTTTGTACTTCTTTTCAAGATCAATGTGAGTATTTATAAATCTCAAAAGTCATGGAATCCAACATTAAATCATCCAATATTTCACAATTGGATTTCCAAGATACATGTGGAGAATTTCCAAGACGTTTGTGCTTCTTTCCAACATCAACGTGATTATTTCTAAGTCTTAAAAATCATGGAATCCAACACTAAGTTATCCAACATTTTACAACTGGATTTTTAAGACGCAAGTGGGGAATTTTTTTTAAAATGTTTGTGTTTCTTTCAATAAGGATATTTTGGTCTTTTAGTTAAAACATTTAATTTCACTTTACTCAAAAGGAGCAAAATAAAGTTTTAAATTTTTTTGGGGGGAATTTGAGGTTAATTTGTTTAGGGGAGTTTAATTGACATTTGCCCAACAAAAAAAATACTTGAAACATTTTTTTTTCAAAACTTTGAATATAAACCATCAAATTTCAATCGAACGGTATGGTATAAAGGACAGTAGAGTGAAAGTGATGATGATGATGATGATTCTCATCATGAGTTCAAAATCTTTACCATGGGTGGTAGTAATGGTTCATGGAGGGCTGTTACTAATGCATCATCACATATCAGTCCAAGGGAGTGGTTCTTGGAGGATAAGAGAGGAGTTTGTGTCAATGGTGCTATTAATTGGAATTGGAGGCGCTCTTCTTATATACTCGTTTTTTATCTTGGAAACGAGCAGTTTCGGCAGATGGGAATCCCTCAAGGGCATAGGCACAAAGAATATGGCCGTCCCCATTTGGAACTCCCAGATCTTGTTGACTTAGGTGGTTGTTTGACCTTAGTTGGGTACCATGATAATGTTTTGAGTTTGACCATCTTGAAGGACTATTGGAAACAAGAGTGGGTTGAGAAGAGAATTGTACTTCCTTGTGGATATGGGGTGAATGAAAGAATTGTTTTTCCACTGTGCACTGTTCCTGAAACTGGTGAGATCCTCCTTGTGCCATACTTTTTAGGAAGGAGGTTTAGAGTGATTATTCATGACATTGAGAAGATGAGCTCAAGGACGGCCGTGGTCATGGCAATGCTTCAGCCGTTGTGGCCAGATCAAGAATCTGGGTATGTAGATATAATGATATATATTCTTTTATCAAGAAAACTTCAGGTCATTGTATTGACAATGACACACAAAGGAAGACGTTTTGTGCTTTACATGGATATGCCTCAGCCATTGTGGCCAGAACAAAAATCTGGGTATGTAGATACATTCTTCTATCAAGAGAACTTCAAATCATTGAATTGAAAATAACACCTTTTCTACTTTACATGGAAATGCAACTGTCATTGATCTCAAGTAAGCGTTTCTCACCATTTAAATTAGGGCAAATGTGCAATTTTAGTAATGAACAATTACGCCAGTTGCACTAAGTAGAAAAATAAATTTCGCGAATACATTTTGGTTATAAAGAACAAAATTAAGCGCAAATTTGATAACGCCGTTAATTTAAACTACGTTGACCGTCAAGTTTGATCACAGAAGTTAATATGGCAAAACTGAAAAATTTAACTAAGGATTAGTGGTAGTTTAATAAGTGATTTTGTGATTAATTAAGGAGTTTTGCTAGTTTTATAAATAAATTCAGAAAAATTAATTTTTTTTTTTTTACTTTTAAAAGCCTAGTTTCTCCTTTAATCTAGGAAAATTAGAGTTAGAGTAATTATTTTTGGACCCAAAATGGATTATAGTGGGAGGAAATTCTTAGCCAGTAATGAAAATATTTTTAAAGAATTGAAGGGATAATTTTTTGCCTAAAGAAAAAGGGTAAAGTAGCAGTTCTAACAATGAATGAAGTTTCTTGAGAAGAACATGTAGCACCATTAAGTTTGTAAAGGTGCAAAAATAGCAATAAACTTGATCAAACTAGGCAATTTCGACAATGATGTTAATTTCGTCTAAACGTTCGGTAATGTGAAAATTATTAGACCCTAAATTCCTCAAATAAGATACTTCTTTTGGGCTAAAAATTTTCTTTTCACTTTAAAAAGTTTACCTATAATATTATCTACTTATTTTCTCCCACAATAACCTCTTTTGAGGTATATTTTGAGGACTTTAAAGGCTTAATTTCTCCATTATTTTAGAGAAAATAATGTGAGGAAAAATTACTTTTCGGCTCAAAAGAGGTTATTGTGGGAAAAAATAATTAAAGAATATTATAGGTAATTTGTTTAAAGATAAAAGAAAATTTTAGCCCTAAAAGAAATATCTTATTTGAGGAATTTAGGGCCTAATAGTTTTCTCATTAACGGACGTTTAGCCAAAATTAATGTCATTGTCGAAATTGCCCCGTTTGATCAAGTTTATTGCTATTTTTGCACGTTTACAAACTTAATGGTGCCACATGCTCTTTTCTGAAAACTTCATTGTTAGAATTGCTACTCTACCCAAAGAAAAATACAATAGATTAAGTAAAAAAAATTCTATTAGGTCCTTAAATCTTCGTAATAGGGTATATTCTTTGAGCCAAAAATTTTCCTTTCAATTCTTCAATTTTTTTTTCATTGGCTAAGAATTTCCTCCCACTATAATCCCTTTTGGGTCTAAAAATAATTCCTCTAACTCTAATTTTCCTAAGGGAGAAACTATGCCTTTAAAAGTCCAAAAAAAAAACTTTTATTTTCCTGAATTTATTTATAAAACTCTCAAAACTCTTTAATTAATCACGAAATCACTTTTTAAATTACCACTAGTCTTTAATTAAATTTTTCAGCTCTGCCACATCAGCTCTGTGGTCAAACTTAACGGTCAATGTAGGTCAAGTTAACAGCATTATCGAATTTGCGCCTAATTTTATTCTTCATAACCAAAATGTGTTCGTAAAATTCATTTTTCTGCTCAGTACACCTGGCGTAATTGTTTGTTACTAAAATTGCACCTTTACCCATTTAAATTATATAAAATAAAATTAAAAAAAAAGTTCATTCGCAATGAAAAGATTGATATGCAAATCATGAAATTAAAATGTCCAACTGGATCTGAGAGAGAGAGATTTTCCTGCCTAGAGCAAATGTTAAGCAAAGGATGGAAGACATCCAAATCAAACATATTTTTATAACCAATGTCAAATATGGGGCCATCCTCAACAAGAAGTCAAGCAACAGTAACAAGAAGAATTTCCAGATCTATGCATTTTGGTAAACTAATTTTAAGTGGTATTGCGTTATATGAGGTAAACAAATAAGAAGAGCTTTGTCGTAAAGCGCCAAGTACCTTTCTATTGAGCTTCCAAACACCCACTAATGTATTATCGATAGAAAATAGAACTGGACTGTGGTAAAGTAAGTCTACCAATAAATTGTTCCTCAATAATGTAGGAATTTAAGATGAATTAGCACACTCAAAAAATTGCATTAACAACATGATAGAGTTGGATAAGAATAAGCATTGCTTTTCTGTGTATGACATTAACCTTGTAGCTGTATAGTTTGCTGTTAAATTTGTGACAGTAAATACATAACATAACAGCCTCAGCCAATCTATCCCAACTCAATTCTCAAACCCAAAAAAGTAGGGAGAGAAAAGAGAGAATTTCCAATCACAAGTTTGGGAAAAACCCTAGGCCCAAATATATGGCATATCATATAGCCCTCTCCAGCCAACTTGGCAACCTCAGAGATGACTTCATCCCAAGTCTAGCAAGGAATACGGAGTACAGCATGTGGAGCAAGAACATGAAACACCCACTATTGAGTAAAACCTTTGCAAAAAAAGCACGTGTAAGCATTTTTCACTACAAGAAAGAAACAAATAAATGGAAAGGCCCCCTCAAATAAGAGTATCTAAACATACCAAAATGCCGAAAAGGGCATAAATCATGTCCATTGACGGAATCGTATTAACACCAGAAGCAGTGAGCACAAATGTCAGAGAAGCATGAATGTTAATGGTAATCTGCAAGCATCATTTCCACCGCCACCAACATAAAATAGAGGGGGAAAAATAAATTTGTAAGTAGTTTTGGGATTAGATATAATGCAAGATCTGAACACAGAGGTTGAATGGATTACCAAAGCTAGAATGTTTTCTCTTATCAAGAATGATGAAATCAAGACAAAACCCACAGCACCCAGCGATCTTACCTGCAAAAATTATCAATATTTTAATGCAAACACAAATGGAGGAGCCAACCAGTAAAGACATTTTCTCAAGAGATATAAGATACTCAAGGAAAAAGGTAACAAATAGTACAATTGTGCACAAGAAGATTGAGAGGTTCCAACTTGCTCCTGACCTGACAAGATCCACAATTGAGAAAAATAAACCAGTTATATAATCTAGCAGCATTGCACGACTAATTAAATTCAACATTAAAAGAAAATAAGACCCACAATTCTAGCTTTGAACAAATTATTTTGAGCTGTGGCTATTTAATCCAGCAAGATCAGCGAGTACTTCATAAATCAATCATCATTCAAAGCAACAAACAAAAACATAAATAGATTGCTTGGCTTTTCCGAAAACAAAGTCATTTGTAACTTCTTCCTGTTTAGAATCCCATAAGAGTATCCTTTAATTCAAATATAAGACATATAATTTAATGCAGAAATCAAAGAAGAACACCGATGCATGTTTAATTGCATCAAAACATCAATATTAAGATTTGAAATTACAAAAATCGACATTGTTAGATAGCAATAACAAGAATTTATTTGGCTAAGTTTCATTACAATATTAGCTCTGTACATGGAGATGAGGAACTGAAGAATTTAAACACCACATTGATACTGTTGCACATGACATACCTCCATAAAGTACCCATTGTGAAACCAACTATGCCATGCTTAAGCTGCATTTAAGATATGTTCAGAAGTTAAATATATATCATCATAGGCAACTCCACAAAAGTATGAAACCTAGAAAAAACCCAGCATAAAACATTTGAGCTAGAGGAACTAAGATTTTCTTTTTCAGATACAAAAAGTATTCAATATTAAATGAATAGGACTTCCACAGAAGCTAGGGAAACAGAGACATATTGCCCATTGACCAGAATTTTATTATGAAAAGGATGAAAGCAAGCTTACGAAAAAGGTTAAAGCTTTCACTGGACCAGACAAGACCAACAAAAGCATAGTTGTTGCCACCTACAATGAGAAGACCACTACAACAATAAAAATCTGATAATGCAATAACTCTTCAAGAATTGATGTACTGCATTCTGGCAGGAATAACCAGAGTTTTTCTTCCAGCATCAACACCCCATCTCATTGAGGAGATTACTATTGGCAATGAGAAGAAACAGCTAAAGTAATTCTGCAATGAAAAAGTAATGCCAGTAAGTGATAATAGTATGCGTGAAACAAACATCTATAATGCAAATTCCAATTGTTCTATCATTTTTAGACAAAAAAGTACAACAATTATCCAACTTCCCAATATATATATATATATATATAAATATATTCAACCGTTTGTTAAATATAAGACATAAGTTGACCTTTTTTTTTTTATGAAAAAGCTAAATAAGTGTCTAGACTATAAACTAGTTTATTCGATTTATAAAACATAATCTAAAAATACAATGTTATGATTAAGTAACAAACCTCGATCGCAAGAGAGTTGCTCAAGAAGTAAACTAAACCGGTAAGCGCAGCGAACATGGAGCACTCAACCAATTGCAATGTTTTCTTATAAATAGGGCCATTTGGCGACAAATCCTGGATTTCTGTGGAAACACCATCGGTTTCATCTTCGCCACTTCGAATTAGGGTTCTAATTTCAGAAACCCTAAGAAGACGAGAGGTGGGTACAACAACAGAGAATGACGAGAATGAAGGTGAATTTGAGAAAGATGGAGGCTTTACAAAGAGAGGAGAATGAAGAGGAAGGAAGTGAGGTCTGAGAAGAGAAATGCGAAGTGGGTTTGTTCTGGAAATGGAGAATTGCGAAGGTTTCAGGGGAATCATGGAGATGAGGCAGGTGAAGTTTGTGAGGATAAAACGGAGAGGTGAAGTGAAAAAGGCTTTGATTATCTCATATTCTCATTGCTACTATTGAGAATTTGGAAAACTCTCATCCTCATGTTTATGGTTCTGTTTTCATTTATTTTTGGGGTTAATACAATTTTTTCCCCTTTAACTTTCACTCAGACTTTTTGTTTTGGTTTCTGAAATTTAAAATTAGTGTTTTTTATCTTTACAATTTCAGTAAATTTTGGTTTGATCACTTGACTTTAAAATCAGTAATTTTGATAATTCAACTTTGTGTGATATATAACAATTAATCCTTAATTTTTTTTAAAAGAAATACTTAGAAAATCAATGATCAATAATTTTAAATAGCATAGAATTAAGAGAGCAAAACGACCGATTTAAAGTTTAGAAATTGAAACCAAAATTAATTAAAAGTCCAGGGACCAAAAATAATGATTGTAAAATCCAAGAACCAAAACAAAAATTGACTAAAATTTTAAGAACTAAAAGTTGTATAAACCCTTATTTCTACAAAATCTTATCTTTGGGGAGACAACTAGTAATTTTGGAGAGTACTAGAAAATAAATCATGTTCCAAAAAACAAACTACTGGAAAATCATATTGGCATTATAGTTGAAACATCATACCTCCTAACACAAAATATTAGATATATTTACCTAATTTATTATATTAAAAATGTTAGATAAACTAGTTAATAGATCATATTTAGGTCATTTAATTAGATTTGTGAAAACATTGACAAAAAATAGAAATAAATCATATATTTAGGACTAAAATTAACTTTTTAAATGCCTTATATTAAGGAATAGATAGAGTAAGAAATGAAAATAATAGGTAATATTGCTATAATTTCGCCTCATTTTAATTACATTTTTATAGTTTTTTTCATCAGGTTTTGATGAATTTTTTGAAACATCCTATAGTCATAATTTATTAATTGTAAATTCGTAAGAGAAAGGACGTTAATAATTAATCACGTGACTTCTATTTTACCCATCATTCGTCCAGATTTATTTTGCTATATGGATGTAAATAGAATCAAAAGTTATCAGATTATAGATTATAGGGTAAATGTGCAATTTTAGGCACGAACTATTACATTAGGTGCATTCAGCAGAAAAATGTATTTTTTGAACAGATTTTAGTAATGAAGAATAAAAACAGGAGCAATTTTGGGTACCCCGTTAATTCCACCTAACGGCCGTTATTTTTTTGTCCATGTTGTTGACAAATATTACAGCTGGCATTTAATTGGGTACATTGAAGAGAGTTATGATGTTCTCTCGTGGCAGGTGGTGGAGAAATGGTCAGCATTAAATGGTCAAAAGAAAAAAAAACAGATCCACTTCTTCGAGCTGGGCGAGGGCGAGGCGAGGGTTTTCGATCTGGGTGAGGTTGAAAGCAGAGCAGCAGTAGGATCTATCTTCTTCTTCGTCGAGAGGCTGGGTTTCTATTCAATGGCATCATCTTCTTCTTCGACAACGGTGAGAGGAAGAAGGAGGGTTTCGTGTTTGCGTCAAGCTAGTAGGGAGGAGGAGTATGAAGGTCCGCTCAAGTATTGCCATCACAGATTGATGGCGCCACGTTGGAAGACATGGACTGAGGCAAACCCTGGTCGAAGGTTATACGGATGCCCTTACTACAACCAAGTAAGTGCTCTGAATTTTTTTGGGTCAGTAAGTGCTCTGAATTTAATTGAAGCAATTATAGGCTATGCGAAAACGTGGAACGTGCTGGGTATGAAACCGTGTAGATATCAGATAAAGTAATGAAATTAGCATTCACCATGTTCCTAATCGGTGTCTTAGTTTCTGAAATTAGCATTCACCATGGGCTATATAATATTGAAGCATGTTTTGATTATTTTTCGTTTGCTCTGCTTATAAAGTCTATGCTCATGTCGTTGAGGATGGTTTGGTCAAAATGATAAACGTCTCCACACTGTGCGGCATGTATTGGTTTCCATTTAACTAAAAATAATTTTGCTGCAGGTTTGAGACAAATTGAATTTGGGGTTTTTTTTATGTTTTACCTTCACATAAGGTCGTAATGTGGAAAATGTTTTATAGAGGTTTTAACTCTGTTTTGATCACTGATGCATATTGCTTAATCACGTTGTCTTAAGGCACTACGTTTTGTGGTATTTTTGAATGATTTTATCACAATATGGTACCTTTGCAGGAAAAAGGGTGTGGATATTTTGCATGGCACGATGGAGAATTTTGCGAGAGAGCAAACACCGTAATCAAGGAACTGTTAAACGATATTGATAGGTTGTATGACGAGAACACCATGCTTAGGAGAGGAGCTCAAGGGGAGAGGTGGAACGAACAAATTGATGCGATTCAAGGAGAGCTTAGGAATTTGAAACGTAAACACGAGGTGAATGATGGTGGAACGAACAAAGCACTGAAGGCGATGTTGCTGTCTACATGGGTTTTGTTGTTTGTAATTTGTTATGCAATGTATGGAGGGAGATGAAATGTATGTGGCATTAGAGAAGATGGTGTTTGTGGCTAACATTGTAATGCTGAGAGGATGATGATGTTAAATCAATGTTTTTGGCTATTCTTTTGTTCAAAAGTTGAAATGAGTTAAAATGCTTTCATACTTTAGGAAATATATACGTGTGTGTATTATTTATGTATGCGAAATGACATTAGGTTGGAAATACATACAAATATGTGACAGGGATGACAATGAGAACAATTATGTTAAAAATCATAACTAAACTGAATTGACATTAATAAGTGAAGCCAAACCATAAACAAGTGAACTGAACAACAATGACAATGAGTTAAAAATCATAAATAAGTGAAGCCAAACCATAAGGCTAAGATGCCAAAGTAAGCCCTACAAAGTATTACACAAAAGATATATAATGGTGAAGCCAAACTATCAGGCCAAGATACAAAAGGAGGCATATTATAAGCCAAAACATAACGCCAAAACATAGCATGGTCCCGAATATTACACAAAAGTAAGCCCTACAAAGTAGGCATCCTATATGGTAGACTTCTTTGAGTTTAGCATGCTCCTGGTTAACACCCTTTGTGTTTGAAGTTGCAACTGAGAAGTAGAGACACTTGGTTTGCCCTTCCACATCAATCCTGGAGGTTTGACTGGCAGTGATTGAGAATTAGGAATGGATGGATCTTTGCCTCTAAACGGTATTCTCCGTGTAGCTTCATGGGCTGTAGAAGCTTCAGCTGATGCCATCCTCATCTCCCTCTCATTAGGGATAGGAAAGTTTGTTTGAACATCCGCATCATGTGTTATTCCCTCATCCAAAACCACTTCTGAAGGTAGTCCAGGCTACAAAACATGCATAAAAAAGATTAATATAATTAGCCAAGTTGTCCAGTATATGCATAGGAATAAGGAAGTTTTTGCTTGAAAAAACTCACATTATAGACACGTCTTCCTGTTTTCTCATCTACACATATGCCAAAACCTAGTGTATGCTTCACACCCTTTCGCCAGTACATGTTCTTAAAAGATTGAGGAAGGGGCCGCATATTGGGTTGAGACTGAGGCCGGGGCTGTTGAATTGGCTGTGAAGGGGATTGGACTTGAGGTTGGGATTGGGTATGGGCTTCAGGTTGGGATTGTGAAGGGGATTGGACTTGAGGTTGGGATTGGGTATTTGGTTGAGGGTGTGAAGGGGATTGGGCTTGAGGTTGGGATTGGGTATTTGGTTGAGGGTGTGAAGGGGATTGGGCTTGAGGTTGGGTATGGCCTTTCTTTGGTCTACCAAGCCGTCTTTTTGCAGATGGGGGTGCCTATATTAAACCAAGACACATGATCAAATCAAGCAGTAATTGTGCGAATGACAGACAGCTAGACTAGTAGGTATCTAATTAAGAAGGAGATTACAACAAGTGAAGAGCACAAAAAACCAATCAAGCAAGCAATCCACAATTAATGCAACATCAACTAACACTCTAAATGCCGCAAGCAATCCACAATTAATTATCAATTTTAATATAATTTTCCAGCTTACCTCTTTACATGTACTTCTATTGTGACCCTCTTTCTGGCAAAAGCTACATTTAATAGCCTTCCCTATCCTACTCATTCTTTCCACTTGTGGCTGCGAGGTTTTCTGACTTTGTGGCTGTGAAGAACTTTGACTTTGTGGCTGTGAAGAACTCTGACTTTGAGGCTGTGAACTACCCATCTTCCTTGTGATAGTAACGAGAGATTTGGGTCAAAGGTTCTATTTTTGCATGCCACATCGCACAAGTGCTATGCTCACACGGGATACCAGTTAAATCCCAAGCTCTGCATGTACACATCTTCCTACTTAGAGAAACTGTGTGCCTATCCCTTCCCTGTTGCACTTCATATCCCTCATCTCCATTAAAGTTTAGTCTACAACGTGTAGCTAACTCTCTACTTGCATTAAATATCTCCAAACATTTGGGGCTGTAATCACCTCTCCAACTCCTAACATTCTGCTCGCTAACAGCCCATTTCTCCATCAACTTCACTTTAATACCATCAAACATCCTAATTACAGGAAGATATCTGTACTCATCTATCCAGGCATTTAGACACTAACTTATGTTATTATCAGTAGCCCAAGAGAGACATCTATTTGTAAAGAATGCTCTTACCCATCCCTTAATCGGGTATGTCAATGCACTCTTTACTGCTTCCCTGTTCTGCCTTTGAAGTTTCCTCAAATTGTCTCTGAATCTCTCTTCATATGAACTCCAGGCACATGCGAAAAATTTGTTCCTCATTTCATCTCCCTTCCATTTTTTTGACCAGTTGACATACACATGCCTTGCACAAAGTCTGTGCTCTGCTTCAGGTAGAACCTCCCTTATCGCATTCATCAAACCCTGAAGGAATAACAAAACCAATACATGATTTTGTATAATAAAAAACAAAAATGACAAACAAAATTATTAAAACAATACCAAACACACTTTCAGATTTACCTTCTGCATGTCTGACATTAAAGTTTCTTTTCCACCACTTTCAAGTTCAAAAGATGAACTAATACATTGCAAGAACCAGGTCCAATTATGTCCATTCTCCTTGTCCACCAACCCAAATGCCAATGGGTATAGAGAGTCATTTGCATCAACACCAACTGCAATCAGCAAAATCCCTCTTGCTTTACCCTTCAAGAATGTCCCAACCACCCCAATGAATGGCCTGCAACCAGCTTTCCAACCAACCTGAAAGAGAATTAACATTTCCAAATTAATCAAATATTCAAAATCTACAGAAACACAGATTCAAATAATTCAATCCATTTTAAAAAAACTAACCTTGGAAGCGTTGAAGCATAAATACATCCTTTTGAATACTCTTCTCCCTCGCTCTAACTCTTTTCCACTTACCTCAACCGAAACATCTGTCCCTGGATTTGTCAACCTCAATTCATTACAATATGCTTCTAGCTTCGAAAATTCATCTACATAACTCCCATCCAATTCTTGCATTATCATCCTCTTCGCTCTCTTGCACTTATGTATACTCACATGTACATGCCATTCACGCTCAACCTCATTCTTCATCTCACTGACCTTGAATTGAGGCCTATCCTGGATTCTGTCCTTGAACAACTCAGCAATCCATTTCATACTTGCTCTTATATTCTTGTAAACCCTCATACACTCATGCTCCCTATTCAAACACTTCAACACAAACCCCGCATTGTCCTCATCTCTAGAAGCATACAATCTAAATGGACACCCTACTTCACACCTTGCTAAGACCATTTTTTGGTTGCTGCCAACAATTTTCACATTAACCCCATTCTTTATTGCATATCTATCAATTTCCTTTCTTAGCTCAGCCTTGTCCGCGAAAGTCCTGCCTACATAGAACAATTGCCTATTTCCCGGCCCATCAACCTCTTCAGGCCAAATCCTTTCTTCAAGAGGCCAAACAAAGTCATGCCCATCCATTCCTTCCTCTCCGTTAGGATCACTCTCACCAGAATCGTTTCCCTCATGTGCACCGTACTCATCCTCCACACTCTCACTAGTATCTGAGCTCCCACCCTCTGCCAAATACTCTTCATCTTCACTGTTTGAATCTTCTTCCTCACCAAAACTCAAATCCCGGGTATCTAATAGGTCTACATCTCCAAACTCACTTTCACTAATATCCTCAAGTCCTGCACCATTATCGACCAATTCCATTGTTCCTTGAACACAACCAAAGCCTTCATCAAGTGGTTCTTTACCTTTTGAACTTTGCCCAATTTCTCGTACACTGCTATCATTTTTCGCATACTTTTCCTTAGTTAGTAACACATTTCTTATCGTACTATCAGAAACATCACTAACCTTGTTCAGTAGCCTAGAATACAGTGTTTCGAATGTTTCCTCAGAAGTCCCCTTCATTTTATCGTTATTGCCAGCACCATTTGTCGCCATTAAGCCTGAAACAAGTAAATAAACAAATCACTCAAGGGCTTGAACGACAATTCATTGTTCAACCTTAAAGGGCCATTGATGCTTACCTTGTCGGATTGTCCACTTACTTCATTCGTACCAATATTCGCTCTTCGCATGTGCTTTGTGGTCCCCCTCTGTCGTTGAACCTCCTTTGTCGCTTTACACCTTCGAATCTTCCAATATCACTCTCTCTCTCTCAAACCCTAACACTCTTAATCACTGCTTTATCGAACCACCTGATCACTCGAACCCTCACACGCACGAACAAAGCTTCATCGCCACTCTCTCGATGAACCCTAATTTCCAGCCTTCTTTGCTTTCGAAATGTCACCAGGGTTTATGTTGTTATGTTTTTTTTGGGTGAAATTATGTTGTTCAGTTTTTTTAAAAACCTGACTTTTAGTTTTTACCTTTCATTTTCTCAAATAAGAAAATGTATTACACACTAGGAACTATTTTTTCTGCCACCTAATTTTTCCCTTCTGCCATGTCAGATTATGTGGTCAAATTTTATCCTACATGGATCTATATACCAGTCAACGTTGGTGGAATTAACGGGGTACCCAAAATTGCTCCTGTTTTTATTCTTCATTACTAAAATCTGTTCAAAAAATACATTTTTCTGCTGAATACACCTAATGTAATAGTTCGTGCCTAAAATTGCACCTTTACCTTAGATTATATAGACATGGAAAGAAATAGAACTATTTTTTTATATATTTTTATGTTGATAATTAATCAATACTCCTCTAGTCATATTTATAGGGTTGAGAGAGAATACTTCATTTGATTCTATTTATAGGGCACTTCATTAAATTTTTCATATAAATTTGTAATTTTATCCTTCATTTATTATGTGTTGACTTTATTTTCATATAGTATAACGGATATTAAATAGGGGTATGGTTATAAAGTTGTCAAATTTTAAGGCATAATTAATACAGTTTAAGGTTTTCCTTGATTTATATGAAACATACTAAAAGTGTCTTATAAATAAGAAAAAATAAGTATTATTCCGTCGTCTTATTTTAAGTTCTTTTCATTTGATCCTTTGTGGCAATTAATATGATGCTTAATAATGATCTTCTCGTAGGCCCGAGTTAACATATGAAAAAGAGGGGCGTGGGCTTGATGCTTTGGGGTGGCACCATTTAGCCCGCCGAAGGTCAATGGTTGTGCAGATATAGTTGCAGACTTGATGCCTTGGGGAGCTGGGTTCTCTCCTTCACTGTTCATATTCGCTCCCATCTTTTACTGTTAAATTACTTTATTTTTAGGTTAAATTTTTCATATATGTTTATACCACCAGATTCTAAGTAAAATTAGTAACATTTTCATATCTAATGGATAAAATTTGGTTCAGTATTTTTATTTTATATTATTTTTTAAAGATTTAATGCTTTAACTTAAAAAAAGCACAACATTTTTTGGTATTAAATCTTTGAAAAATCATATAAAATTGAAAATGGATCCATTTTTTGCTCATAAGATATCAAAATGTCACTAATTTTACGTAAAACCTGGTGGTATAAAGTACTCCCTTCGTCCCTTATTATAAGAGCCAAAGAGGTAAAATCACATAGATTAAGAAAGTGGTTGAGAGAAATAAATATGTCTGAAATAATTTTGTTTTCTAAAGTTTGCCCTTATTTATGTAAGAGAGAGAAATGTGATAATAGTGTTATAAATGAGTATGAAAGAGAATGTGAATAGAGAGAATAATTATGGGTAAAATGGTAAAAAAAACTCATTAAATGCTTTGACAAATTGTAATAGGCTCTTATAAAAAGGGATAAAATCGTTCAAATTTTTGGCTCTTATATATAGGGACAGAAGGAGTATAAACATATGTGAAAAATTTAAGCCCAAAATAAAGTAATTAAACGGCAAAGAAGGGAGCGGACAAGAACAATAAAGGAGAGAAATCATGTCCGCTTTAGGGTGGCACCATTCTCTGTGCAACATGTTAATTGCTTTAATACAATGAGAAAAGAAAGAAACCTTTGTAAAGCCTTTAGACTTATATAGTAGAGCCCATAGATAATCTCTAATAACTCAGGTATAGCCTGCCGAATTTGAGTGAGGTTCCAATTTGGCACCGGTTTTCTCACTCATTAAAAATACGAGTAGAGAGAGTTAAGCATATATATACCATCTAAATTTGATTTTAGATTATGTATCTATTAATATATTTTTAATAGAATCAAATCTAAATCTTATAGACGATATCTAGACGGTCTACATATATATATATATATAGCTCTCCCTTCTTATCTTTTTTATAGGCAGGGTTTTTGGCAGTATAAACCTGAGTTATTAGAGATTGTCTATGGGCTCTATTTAAGTTAATCTATACCTGAGTTATTAGGGATTATCTATAGGCTCTATTTATGTTAGTCTAAAGCTTTACGAAGGTCTCTTTCTTTTCTCATTGTATTGAAGCAATTAACATGTTGCACATAGAATGTTAGATCACCCACCATGTCAGTGATGTGATTGATGAAGCTAAATTACTTATTTGCAGGAACTGGTAGATTGAAGTCAACTATCATCATCGAGATAATAATTCTGTGGCGGATCAGCTCGCCAAGTATTCTCGTAGGCTAGGCAGGAATTATCTTGTTTTTGAGAAATTCCCATCGTTTGTTGTTCACGAGGAAGAGGTTCATTGCCCATTGGGCTTAAGTTAAGATGAAAAAAGAGTGGGATCTAATTTCAATGTCATAGCTAACCTTTGGCCCACCAGACTTTAGGTTTTGTTCACTTTTGTATAGTGAGGTTCAGTCCAACACCAGGAGTATATGTTTGTTCTATATTTTGTTTGTAATAGACATATAAAAAATAAATAAAAACGAATGTTTATTTTTTCATGATAAATTGACAAATGACAATACATTCATATTAAACTAAAAGAATTATTCTATTAGCTAAAACTATTAGTTCTGCTCAAATTACATTGACTTGGTTGCTAGTTTATGGTATGATGTTTTATAGGTGGTTTTGGATGGTGGCCGGTGCCGCAGTGGTTTCAAATGGGTTGCCGGTTGTTGGATGTACATGCAGATGGTTGGGTTGTTTTATGAAGAAAAATTTGGCAATTGATAATTGACTATTATGTG
The DNA here is from genome assembly GCA_037074515.1 of Mimosa bimucronata. NCBI lineage: Eukaryota > Viridiplantae > Streptophyta > Magnoliopsida > Fabales > Fabaceae > Mimosa > Mimosa bimucronata. The sequence continues at coordinate 27,703,439 of CM073445.1, read as the reverse complement.
AAAACATAAATAAAAATTATCCCTCTGTTTTTAAATATAAGATAGATATGTTTACCTTTTTGATTAAATTAAGTATGTTATTTAATTTAATTAAAAGCATATGATATCACCAAAACACACTAATCACTCACTTTTTTTCTCACTCTCATTTTCTTATTTGTTTATTATTAAGGAGTATCAAAAGGGATAATTTGAAAAAATGTTGAGAAAAATTAAAAAGATGTCTTATATCTAAAACCAAACCCCCTCCCCAAATAGGTTATATATTTACGAATTACAAACTACGAACAGGAGGAGAAGTATATCATACTTCCATATTTACCTATTGGTTGTTTCACTTCCCTTCTATTTATACTTTCACCTCTTTTTTAAAAAAAAAAAAATTGGGACATTGTTGGCTTTTATAATTTTGTTGGATTTTGAATTTTGATTAATGTAGTTTCAAGTTATAATTTTCAGCTACTATAATTTTATATGCATTTGGTGTGAGTTTAAGGACATTAGATTTAATTAACATTGTTAAATATATGGACTAAATCAGCAATTGGTTAAAAATATAGGGACGTGAACTAAAATTTGTTGTCATCATTAAATTTCTCCAATCTTTATGAAATTGTAGGAATTGAATATCATAATTTGATGACTACATGGATTTAAATTTGAATTCGATCAAATTAGAAGGACTAACAATACTATTAACCCATAAAAATACACTTCAAGCATACCAAACAGAGGCTTAGGATTCGGTTTTGGTGATTATTGGGAATGAGAATAAATTGAGGATTAGTCCATCATCTTCATCTAGCCCATTCTCTCACTAATCAGATTTGGACATCATAATTAATCTTTTATCATATACATAATTATGTATAATATATACTTTTCATCAACAAGACATCACACCATTCCCTGGATAATCTTTGAAACAAACTCATATTCTATGCAGACATCAGAACATTCTTATCCTATGTTCCACCATCTTGATTATATATTATAAGAAAAAGGTGTTTTCTACCAATCGTTGCCACTCACCATTTTCTTTCTATCTACACAACTTGAATTCTAAACATTAGTATTCAATGGATGGATGCTGAATTCCTTTTCTTGAACAGAAAAACTTAATTTCATGTCAAAATAAACAAAGCCTTAGTTCACAATACAAATAAATCCATCAGTTTATTAATTTCCCCTATATCAAGAATAATTATTAAAAGATCCCCATTACCAAATTTATTGTCCAAAGATCCCTAAAGACACAAGTCTTTAAGTGGGTGTTAATATTTTCATCTATGTTCACATTTTCTGTTATTTGTAAAAGTTTTCATTTTACATATTATTAAAGATAGTATACACACAGATGACATAAAACTGCAGATTTTTTAGGTAATACGTTTTGCAATGAAGATTTTTTTTTTTTTAGCAATCTTCCGTTTATCTTATCAATATACTAATTTACTCTCAAATATTATTGAATTTATTTAACATTTTCTATTTGATAAAATGTGAACAATATTGAAACTTGAAAGATTGGAGGGCAATGGGGCCCAAGGGAGGTGCATGTCAGACAGGCAACATGGCCATAACTTGGTAGGTTAATTGCACTTAATCATTACCTCATTTCAAACAAAAGCTGCTACCCAAATCTTTTTCACTCTTTTCTAAAAGCACACGTCTTCAAATTATTTAATATACTTACTTTAATTTTATGTTTACATATACATTGTTTCTTTTTATGCAGAGATTATATTACTAATTAATCTATATATGGAACATTTTTGTTTACACCAACACATAACTATTCTTTGAAATTTATTTTAATTTGGGAACCGCAAAAAACTTTTTTAAAGTTAAAACTATAAATCGAAATATCTAAAACATTATATAATCGTTTTGAAGAATTAAAGTTGGTTGTAAGTACGAAATTAATTTTTTAACAAAAGTTCTTAAAATTACAATATAATATATATTTTATAAAAAGAATGATAAACCCATATACGTTATAAATAAATTTAGTTCTTGAAAATTATTATTTTTGTAACAAAAATGCATCAAATATCCATTTTTAGAAAATAGTAATAAAAAGAGTAGTGATCTATTTATTTTGGTAGAAAAAACTTTAGTTTTAGGTGGAGGAAGTGAGCGAGTGAATGTGCATCAGATTATTAGGCCCCCAATTGATTTAAGAAACCACATTGATGAGAGAAACAACAAAATAATGAATGAGGAAGGAGGGGACATAATGATTGGGATAACATTTAAAATTAATTAATTAATTAATTATAATTATAGTTGACAACATATTCTTGACTCACTTGTCACTCCAACATAAGCCTCATTCTCCTGTTTTGCTGCCTTTTGTCCCAATGATGCTCCTCATTTTGCATGCTTTGCTTCCAGCGTGCCAAACAACCATTATCATCCTTATATATATATATATATTCAATTATATTCCATTAGTTCATTCATTTCCCTTATATACTTGTAAAAAAATAATTATATCCAATCACTAAGCTTAGTCAAAGTTTATTTGTCTAAACCCTCACTTCTATTCTTTGGGCCTAGCTACATTTTTCACTTGGAAGTTCATTTAGGGATGTATGTGTGTTCTTGTAGTTTTTTTTATATCAAATGGGGTGTGTTCTTTTAGTTCTTCATGTCATCTCCAACTATTCAATATATTTAATTAGTACAACTTTCTTCAATCCCACCTTAAATGGTTTTACATTATAAGGGAAATAGAATGTTACATGATTTTTTTCTCGTACAATGCAAAAAAAAAAAAAAAAAAAAAACTCAAAATAAGATATATACTTAATACAATCTCATGACAGTAGTATTTGATATATGTGCGTTGACATAACTAGAGTGGAAGGTATGATATTGTATACCATATTATATGTGACAACTAGTGCAGCTGAAAGTGAAGATATTTTTTTCTAGGTTAATATTTTCTACACTGATTAAAAAAAATTGGTACATGATAGTCTTTTTATTACTCTGGATCAAAAATCATCGGTTGTATCTGCATATGTCATGAAATTAGAATAATTTTTTCAATTGTCGTAAAAGGACTTTTTGCACCAGTGATCCTCAATAAACTTGGAACCCTAATATGGTTTTATGAGAGGCATTAAGTCCACACACAACCAAGTAACCAATTGTCCTTAATAAAAAATGATTATGTTATAACTTTAAAATTGGCAAAATTCTGGGGCCATTAAATGTAATATGCAGTTGTGACGTAGATGATTTGACCGTTAAAATGGGACGCAAGAAGGGATGAAACAGAAGAAGAGACAACATGTAAAGCCACTCAAGAAACAATCAAATGCGTTTGACTTTGTTTGTGAACTTTTATTTCTGATCAGCTTTAATTTGTCTGATACACACAAATTATTTTTTTGACCACCAGCGGGTACATACAAATTAAATTCATGGGGGAGGCAACACAAGTTGAAGAAAATAATAATGAAGAAGCTACCTTCTTCACTTATTATAATCATTCATGAATCCCTCTCCCTTCCTTCCACCAAAGAGACAATTTCAAGACATGCAACGTCCTCTTTGCTCCAAACATTATTAATGACTATTCATCCCTCTCAAACAACACCATAATCGCCCTTTCAAGCTTTCATAACATTTAGATCTTAACATATTTTATTTAAATAACCAAATATATACATGCATATTGATATTCTTTTTAATGAAATATACGAGTCTTCCTAATTAAAATGCATTTTGATATTGATTGAGATGATGTTTTGTAGATTAGTGAGATTAAAGGAGGGAATATTAACGATGAGAATAGTTGATTAGATCTCGAGTCATTCAATGAGCTGTATCCGTACAGTTACCCGCAAATGAAGGGATTGTTGTACGAATTTATTTTGTCCTTTTGATGTGAACATGCTGCTTATCAAGGCTTCCTTAATTTACATTGATTACTTCACACTCTTTCTTCACTAAGGTAGAGTAGCCATATCACTATAAACCTAAGGGGTGGGAAAAAAAACTTATTAATATCGATGAACTCACACCTATCATAAAACCTTACAATTGTGTAATGTGTAGCACCAATACTACATTATAATTGTTATTCTTTAAGTAGGGTAAGGTATATAGATCATACTCCTTCAATATGCTCTAATCAACAATTTACTCTTTAGATATACCCACCAATACAACATATCATTTGAACTACTCAATTTTACATATGTTACTAAACAAAGGGAAGTAGTGGTTTATGTTTCATGTTTTTGTTTCTACTTAATTTTAACATAATGGCGTCTATTGTTGCATAGACTTGCCATTTATTCAACCATGCACCCTCCCCAAATCCTTAAATTATTTTCTTTGTATGTGTTTAAACTATATCAAACGCCTGCTTTTTCACCCATCAAAGGCTTCTCAGTGAATATCACAGTTCAACTTTTTCACGTATATGATCATTCAGAATCTAACCATTTATCATACCACCACACATACACCTTAGTATCGTCATACTCCACGTATGATTTTATAGCCAGTCCCAGAACAAAGAAAAAGGAAAGAGGGTTATGTTAGGTTCTCAGTAACTCCATGCTCATATCTCATAGGTTAATTTGTCTCACAACAAACACGGGCGATGTAGAAGAAGATGGGGTAAGGTAGGAAGGTTAGGAAGGAAAATAAAGGTGAAGATGAGAAGAAGAGGGAAAGCAAATACGGCACGCCAAAGATGGAGACGTTTTGGTCCTAAAAGCCACTACGTGCACGCCCCCTTCCTTTAATAAGAGTACGGCCACCCCACATCCCAATCATCTCCACCTTGGATTCATTTCTTCTTCTGTCGGTCGGGACACGTGTCATATCTCCCATGTCAGAATTCTGCCCACATGAACCCCAAAACTTGCCTTCCATACTAAAATCTTCTCACCTATATATTTGCTTGTTTACTCACAGGTGGAATTTGTGTGGTATATGTATGAATGGAGGGCATGCATAGACAGAAAATTGGTGGAAGGTAACTGTCTAAAAATTCTATTGGGTATGAAAGGCATTGTAACTAAATGACACAAGAATTCACGGTAGATAGGAAATCACATTTTCAATCCCATTTGTAATATCATATTGTTAGTGCTTATTCTTTTAATTAAAAAAGAAGTTATATTAACTAATTAGAAAGAAAAAAAAGAAGTTATACCTTCCCTCCTAAAGGCTTTCTGTATATACTTGAGAGAAATTGCAGACGACTGAAGAAGACTAGTACCAATTTCTTCACAGACCAATAAATTTCACACAGCTTGTTTTAGCACAATTTTTTTTTTTTTTTGAAAAAAAGAAAATATTCGAGGGAGGGAGGGAGGGAGGAGAGATGGGGTTTTCTAAGAAATGATTTGAGTGTGACTTTGGCAAAAGGAGATATGGCCATACGAAGGTGTAGTATAATATTTTCTCTCTCCAAAGTTTGCAAAACTTAGGTATGGTGGGGCTAAGGATCCTTTGATTTGATGGTACAAATGCAGCATGCAGAGCAACAAAAACAAGTAAAGTGGAATAATACTATTTGAGTAACACAAAGCATTTTCTGCATCATCATCATCACCATACTGCATTTCACTCGCTCACTCAACCATTTCTCCATTCCATCAACCAAGTAATGACATCAACGAGTCTGCTTACCAAGTCACTCAACAATCCCTCATTCCTCTGTTTTTCCTTCCCCTCCTTCCCCACCCCTTCATCATCATCATCATCATAATCCCTGCATCACCAAACGTAAAGGTGACGCTTCTCTCTTCTGTACCACTCTCTCACATCCCAAAAAAACAAAACCCAACAAACAAAATCTCTCCTTTCCTTCCCTTTCCTCTTTATGCTTTCACTTTCCCTTCCTTATTCCAAGCATTTCATTCTTTCTTCCATTCCTCCCTTTTCCCCCATAAGAAAACAACCCAACCCCTGTTTTTTTCCTTTCTTGATCTCACTCTGCATTATTTTTTGTTTTTTTTTTTTGGGTACTATGAAAGAGAGAAGAACCAAAGGTATAGTAGAATCAGAAGCAGCAGCTACTTACAATCACAACAATGATTCAATGGATTACCATCAATATTACTCAACCTCTGATCTCCTTCCCTGTAAGAAACACCCTTCTTCTTCCTCCGTAGGAATCTGCGCTTACTGTCTCAAAGATCGCTTAGTAAAGCTTGTTTGCTCCGATTGCGGCGAACAAAGGCTCTCCTCTTGTTCCTGCTCAGAGATCTCACCAAATCGAAATTCCTGTACCCTCGAAGTCGGAAGCGTAGGTAGGGTTTCGTTCTTAATCGAGAACGAGAAGAACGAAACATTGATTCCAAACCCTAAACCTAAATTTCAGGATAAATCGGCGGAAGAGGATGATGAATTTGTGATTCTTCGTCGGAGTAGTAGTAACAGTGTTGAGATCAAGAGGAATAGTAATGGAAGGTTCTGGAAGATTGGGAAATTGTTCAGGAAGAAGAAAGAGGGGAAAACCCTAATTGGAGGGTTTGATGAGAAAAGTGATAATTGGGTGATGGGAGATCAAGCAGGAGGAGGAGGAGGAGGTAGGGTTTCTAGGTCAAGATCTCTATGTAGTTTTAGAAACGGCGGCGGCGGCGGCGGCGGGGTTTTCGGATCGGAAGACGGCGGCGATTCGATCTTATCCGGCGCGAGGAGTTCGATCTCGGCGGCGAGGAGTTCCGGCGTGAACGGCGGTTTGTTTTTGGAATCCGGGAGACGGAGCGGGTTTAGTGAGGCCGAACCTCGCCGGAGCGGGTTCGACGGCGAAAAGAGGGATTCTTTTATGGATGTTGATGGTGGAGGGTTTAATCGGAGGGTTTTTTCGCTTAGGGAGAGTGATTTTAAGGGCATGGATGAGTCCAGATTCATAGATTTGAAGCTCGATTTTTCGTCGTCGGAATTGAAACCGGAGACTCATAATTCGGCGAAAATTGGGGACACAACAATGTCTGCATTTGGGAGCATTAGGTGTGGGAATTTCATGGGGAATGATGGGGATTTAAGCAGTGGAGGATCATGTAGGATTACTGTAAATGACAGAGGAATTAAGAGAGGAAGGAAAAGCATGAAGAGTTGGAGGTGGATTTTCAGGCAGCATGGGAAGAAAAAAGATGAAGGTGATCTTATGTTCAAAACTTGATGATGATGATTGTGATGATGCAGAGTATGAATCAATCGAATTCGTCTTATGATTCTTCCTTTTGTAGCTTTGGATTAGATTAGTATTTAGTATGTGGTTTAAGTTGTCATCAGTTGTAGTTTGATCACTTGTTAGTCATATTACATTACCTCTTATCTCTCTATCTCTGTAATAATGCTTACTGGTAAATGCTTAAATACAAAGAGCTCAATACTTGGAATTAGCAAGTGTATGTGTGAGTGTGCTCTTGAAATGTTTGCTTGTGCCAACTACAAAACCAAACATATACCAAATTTAATTTTGAAACAGGGATTTGATATTGGGTTTTTCTGTTGGAGTTGCCAATCTGAGCATTTGTTAATATTTGTTTTTTCACTTTTCTTGTTCCTCGGTTTATGAGGAAAGCCTTGTTTTCTTGTTTTGTTGAAGTATAAATTTGATGTTAAATAATAGGTAATTATTTAAGACAACATTACTAGGTTTTTTAATGGTATCTAATCAAGAGAAAAAATAGTTGAGTGTGGAAATTATATTGGCCAAAAAGATTTAGCATATTTGTATAAATGTATTAGCACTCAAACTTAAGATATTGTTATCAATTAAATTTTGAAATAGGGATTTTTTACTGAACTCTCCTCCATATAAAATATATGTGTTAATAAATTATTAAACTTTGAACATGTCTTGATTGTACTAATAAGGTTTCATTTATCAGAAGGGATTAGTATGATAGTATCTCATGACATATATAATCAAAATTAATTTTTGTGAGATCACATTTAATCCAGGAAGATATCTCCAATATAATTGTACCTCACTCCCCCTTACAAATTACACGTACCTAGGAGGGAAAAAGATGTCTTGAATGTGTATTAATTATATTTGGATTAACGATTGGAAAAGTGACTTATTTTCAATCTGACTTATGTATAAGTCAGACTGAAAATAAGTCAGATTGTGTAATGAAATTTATGTTTTGATTAGTTGTGAAAAAAATAACTTTTTGATGAATTTAACATTTGAAACATGTTTGAAGGATTATCATAAAAAATAAGTTGAAGATGAAAATGACAAAAAATGGCATACATTTTATTGAATAATAGAACTAAATTGAATATTTGAATTATGATGATTTTTGAGTCAAAAATTAAAATTATTTAGGGAAAATTAAATAAAGGTCCCATGAAAAAAAATATAATTAAGATAAGATCCCACGAGTTGTTATCGTTATGCCAAAAGATGTTATTGTCAGACTAGAAGTTGTTCTTTATAATTCCGTAAGACCTCATCTTATTAATAGATAAAAAGTCATATGAATGAGAAATCATACGGATATAAAGTTTTTTAACTAAATAACAATACATGTAAACTATAAGAACTTAACAATAAGCTATAAGCTCTTTTTTTCTCCAATTGTTTATTTGGACTTATAAACTATAAGCATTTAAAACAATAAGTCAATTCAAACACACTACAGTATGTGTTGGGGAGTTTCATGACTTTCATCAAAAAAACAAGTATATGTTGGTGAGCCTACCCAATAGTACCAGCAGTTCCTAAAATATTCTACATATCTATCTATTAATCTACTAATTTGATGTGTGGTTCCCTTTTTCTGATTTTTTTTTCAAAAATCCGGGGCATGGTTCTGCTTTCTAATTTTGTCATAATCATGCTTAATCACAAGTAATGACAATGAAAGCTATAGAGTTGTGGTAGGTTTTTTTTAAATCTCTCCTTGAATATTAGAGATGTATAAACCTTGTCTTCTTGTAAAGAAGTCAAAACCTTTAGAGACCTAAACATAAGGTGGATCCATTGAATGCAAGGTTATTACTTATTTGTCACAATCATCATTTAATACCAATTACTCTCCAATTCTCAATATAAAATCAATCTGAGTTTTTTAATTAAAGAAGCCAAGTAAGATAAATTATTTTGAGAAAAAATTATAAATATAAATATTTTAAAATAATTTATTTTTAATTTCCCTAAAATCAACTTAACCTTTATGTTAAGAATGCGTAGGGTGGTTAATAATTTAGAGGTACTTGTCAATTGGTCAATATTTAGAAGTTTTCGATTCTTTTTTTTTTTTTGGATAAAAGAAGTTTTCAATTCTATCTACATTTAACATTGAACATAAATGTAGTTTTGGGTGGTAGATAATAAGGTGAAGCAATTTACAACTACATGTTGTAGAACATAAATTTAATTCCAAAATCCAAATGCTATAATTAAACAAGACAATATGGATTACAAGGTTAATTAAAACTTTACATACACCTATCTAACTTCATTTACTTTTACACCGATGAGTCAAGCTATTTATCAATAAAATTTTATCCATGAGACCATATTCAAAATTTTATGAATGACAATTTTTATAAAAAAATCATATGAATAATTAAATTAAGAAATACTTCTCTCACAAAAAAAAATTGTTTAAGTATAAAATAGTCTCAAAATATACTTACAAGCTTGAGCTTTTAGTGATTTAGAAAAAAATATGATCGTTACTATTTTTTTTTTTCACTTCGGGAAATTACAAAAGGCAGCCCAGGTCATTTTGGAGGTTGAGTCAAATTCCAAGATCAAATTTGTGGTTTTCCCCCCTTATTGGGTAAGGTTTATACCTCTCCAATCATCAGCATGCTAATTAGTACATCATAATATTATATTTCAAGAAAATTGTAGTCACTTGAACAAATAAGTCATTCTAAAAGAAATAAATGATTGCTCACTAACAAAATCCTCACATTAAGAACACGATTCAAACTTACAATCAATGTTGTAAAAACCGGACCGGAAGGTGAGCCGGAGAGGGTATCGGGTCACGGTTCGCATGGTCGGATCGGTCGGACCGATGACGTAATAATTAAGGAAAAAATATGATTTTTAAATGTAAATTACATATAAACAAATTATGGTCCCTTCACCTCTTAATTTTTAATGAAAGACCATTAACCAATAAATATATAGCCATTAGAGACTTAGAAAACAAATCATTTTTTTCTTTAGCTAAGCAAAACAAAGAAGGCGTATAGGACCATTTGAGCATCACAGTTGCAGAAATTTTTATCGAGATGGAAGAACTAGGAAGTTAGGAACACGAGCAATTTCTGTTATACAAAAGGTAAGAGATAAAATATGCAACTATTAAAAATTTCAAAAGAAATGTAAAATGTAGAAAGACAAAGTGCTAAATATAGAATAAAAACTTGGAAGAGATGTTAAACATCAACAATAGAGGAATGGTGAAAAAGATTATGTTCACCAATTGGTTGGAGTTTTGGAGATCAAATTTCACAGCTCTAAAATTTTCAAATGGTCGTTGGGGTTTTTAATTTGGGGATATAATTTGGGTTTCTTTTTTAAAAACTTGGGTTTTTTTTTTAGTTTTTTTGGACTTGATTTTATTTTTTTTCATATTTCTTTTGTTTCAGATTGGACCGCCCGGTTTTTATAAAATCGTTCCGGTTCCCGGTTTAACTCCGGTTCTCTGTCCAATGTCCGGCTGGAAACGGCCCGATCCGGCTTAACATGATGAATGGCCAGACCATAAAATCCGAACCGACCAATGGAGCGGTCGACAGTCCAACCGGTCAGACCGTCCGGCTCAGTCCGGTTTTTGTAAGCATGCTTACAATATTATGATTATGAGCTACCTTCACACCGACTGAATAAAAATTTGTTGGCATTTAAATATAATTCTAAAATATTTAAAAGGTTTTTTTTACCCTTAACTAATTTTATTAATCTATACAAAGTAGTTAATAGATGCTGATAACAATGATCAAATGGAGTTTCTTATAGCCAAATTAAAAAAATGTGTAGTGAAGGAAGGATTTTCACAAGCTGAATAATAATACATGTGCACCAGCACAACTGTACTCTGTTTTCTACAGCTGAAAGCAACTCTATCCAATTCTACACAGACCTTATGTTCCTCTCTATACATTAAAAATCTTGTGATACAAAATATTGAATAAAAAAATCAAAAGCCAAGGAGCCTCACAAGCCAGATGGGAAGAAAAAGGGATACATATACAATCCACTTCTTCCACCCAACTTCACACAGCTAATGATTTATCTATACACCATCATCGAAGTGGATAGGAGCAACTATAAAACATAGGAGCCACCATCTTTTCTTCGGATTCTCTAATGAAAATATGATACATGGATATTCATTTTACAATTCCATAAACCCTTATAAAATGGTTCATCCATGTACCATATAATATCAGAAGAATCTAACAGCAGGTAAAGGAAGAACTTCACCTAAGTTCTATTTGCTAATGTACACATGAAAGCATATATCATCTATGGTTAGAAGCTCTTCTGCTAGCCGCTAAACGAGCTGTGGACCCCACGGTCGTCGGCCTCAATGATCTCTGCCTCACCATGTCACAATACTCAGGATCACTGGTCTTCCCATCATGCCTCACCCACTGGATCATCTCATGATATAATGGGAAGAACCTCATTTGAATAGCTGAGCATGAGAAATATGGAGTGAGAGTCGAGACCACAACAAAGAATGTCACGAGCCAGAAGGAAGGCGAGGGAGCGAGGGTTTCGAGGAAGACTTTGTAAGCATTTGTGGAGAATGAAGGTCTCATTGCTCCATATATCATCATGAAGATATACCAAAATGCAATGGAACCCCAGATGAAGATATGCTGTATCAAGGTGAAGTAGTTTATTGCAAGTGCCATCTGCAAGTTCACAACCCAGACAACACACGTATACATTGTTGCTCCTAGAATGTCTCTACCTGCGGTTCTTCCTTCCTTGTCAAAGGCCTGAAGCTCCATTGCTTTCGTTGAGAAGAAGAAGATTATTATGGCGCTGATGAACCCGTTGAGCATCCAACTGAATATACGGCGCCAACTGAAGAGAACATTCTGTACTCCTTCTTGATACAGCAAAGGAAACTGTCACATTAAAAATATATTGATTGATCAGGCATAGCAACATACCAGGAAACCCCCAATGAGACTTCTATTTCTAAGTCACTATCATCGTGTTTCACCGAAATTGAGAAAAACTTTAAATCTCAATTACTCTTCTTAAAATGTAATAACTTTATGATTTTACCCCTATTTAATATACATTCTACCCCAAAATAAAATTGCACGTTCATGTAAAAATTTAATGATGTAACTTTTAAATAGAACCAAGAAAATTATTTTCTTTGCCTTATAAATGGGACCAGAGGAGTACATTGATTTGATTTATTCAAGATTTCACTTCTAGAATGCTCAAGGTTGACAAAGAGAGATGTCATCCCTACTAAATGAGAGAATTCTATAAGCACTGTATCTTACAGAAGAAGTCAATGGGGTTTATTGTATCTAATAAATATACCACTCCTTGCGTTTGAACAATATGCTACTCTTTATAGTTCTGTTATATGCCATCAAAATCCAATCAAGTATTGTGCCATGGTAACTGGGCTAAAATATTCATTTAATTGAAAGTTGAAGAGGTTTTGTTTAGGGATGAGCATGAAAGTTGATAAATGTAGCTTTGATTGTTAGGCATAACTTTAGATCTTCAGGAAATTATTAGCTTACCTTAAGACAGTACCGAGCGGATACATCTTGGTCAAATACACCGAGGGCGATCACAGGAAGTGAAGAGAAGAAGACATTATAGAGAGACAAAAACCAGTCATTGTAAGCAGGTTGTCCGGAGAATGAAGAATACACCTCATACAAGAATAGGGTGAAGCCAAACGTGATGTTCTTGTAGAAAAAGTAACATATCTGCCATAGAAGGATGAAAGAGCCAATATAATCATCGAAAGAACTACGAATAACCATCATCTTTCAGAAGTTGAAAATTTTTATAATGTTGAAACTTGAACAAAATATAACAGTGGTAATACCATCAATGATATCCTTCTATAACACCAATGTCCATGTACAAGTAATAGCCGTTCCAAATATCTGAACTGTGCAATTGCAACATCACTAGACATAACAGCCTGGTATAGGTTGGAAAATAAAGGGTTGTTAGAAAATGAAATGGAAGGAAAAACAAAGGGAAAATTGGTGAAAAATCCCTGTATGAAAATTTTATTGGTCAAGAGGATCTTATATGTTTTCATTCATACACAGAAAATCCTCTGGCCAATGAAATTTTCAAAGAAATAACTTTTTATCGATTTCCCAAAAAATAATCAAAATTTGAAAACTATTTACCTGCATTCCTTCAACACCACTGATTCCAATCCCTATATCTGCCTCTTGAAGCATCCCCACATCATTGGCTCCATCACCAATAGCTAATGTAGTTTTTCCAGTTCCAGATTTAACCAGTCTAGTGACCTTCAAGGGAGAAACCAATAAAAATAAATCATTTAAAAAGAACCTACATAAATGGTGGCATGATCTTTACAAAGAGTGGATGGGGCAGAACAGAGTTAAACATACCAGTGCCTTCTGCTTAGGTGAGGAGCGGCAGCAGATAACAGATGCACACTTAAGCGCAAGATCCAGAAACATGTTCTTCATTGCATCTTCTAGAGCATAAACAAGAGATTTTCCATCAATAATCAGAGCAAATGCTTGCTGAGAGGTTCCACCGGATGCAGCTAGCTGAGAGGCGCCTTCAGATATCTGACGACGGACACTTTCTCTTGATGCCTTAAAAGATGAGTCAGCAGAGATATGAGGACACTATCTTTCAAGTGAAAGCTTAATAATGGTAAAAACAAAACGAAATTTAGAGAATGAAAAGGAAGAAAATATATCACAGCATATAAGGAACATATTAATAGTCAAGGTATGCAAGCATGCCTTACGTCTTGGGTAATAAGAAATTAAACCCAATGTTCCATATGCAAACCACATTCACAAGAACTACGTAAAGAGATAAAAATTGTTTTACCTTGGCAATGGCAATTTTGTCCCCCTCCTTCTCCAATGCTTGAATTTCTGGAGTTTCCAGATGAATGATAATCTGCTTCATTCCTTGTCTAAGTAAACTACAAGCAAAACTGCAATTTTATACAGAAAAATTTCAGATATCTGGTAAAGTTACTCTGGCCAACATCAAAGTGGAATGATCACAATATGGTTACCCAATATTGATGGCAGTCTCCATTTTATCCCCAGTCAAAACCCAAATTTTAATTCCTGCTTGAGCAAGCTTGTCAATGCAATCAGGAACCTAACCAAAAAAAAAAAAAAAAGAGGCATCCTTTTATGTCCGGTTCTAATTTATAAATATTCGCCTATGTGAGAAACATGAGGTGTTTTTAGAACTCACCCCATTCTGAAGTTTGTCCTCTACTGCAGTGGCACCAAGGAGGATCAGATTCCTCTCAAGTTTATCAGATGCTTCACCAATTAGTGTTTCCCGATCTTCACTGACTGAGTTTTTAGCTTCAGAAAATTTCTTCTCAAACTCATTATATTCTTCTTCACCTAGTTCACGGTAGGCTAGTATAAGGGTCCTAAGGCCTGCATCAGCATATTCATGCACATGCTTCATGGTTTTCTCTTCAAATTCTCTCCCAGTCATGGCAAGCCTTTCAAACATGACACTGCACATGACATATGGCAAGTCAATAAGATGAAAGGTAGAATAAGAACTTTTTTTTTAAAAAAAATCATAATTATTTATGCTTTTTACAGATCAGTTTGTGTCAAACCTATCGGCACCTTTACTGAGTAGTAAAATTTTTCCCTCTTCATCTTTCACTATCACTGACATTCGCTTCCTTGCACTATTAAACTCTAAAACATCAAGAAGTTTGTAGACCCTGCAAAATGAACGCAACCATTGAATAGCTATTCGACTAATCAGTACTTGACCATCAGAAAAATAAATTCCAAAACAACAGTAGCTAACAACAATTAAATCAGCCATACTGCATTGTAGAAGCCATTGCACTTAGCATCAATCAGCATGAAGAAACAAAATTGAAATCTCAAACTCCATGTCAGTTTCTTAGAAAGAACATGAATAGATACTAAGAAAAGTATGGATGGCTTGAGCAATAAATTATGATAATAAAAAATACCAATTTTTTTTCACAATTATGACAATAAAAATTAATATCAAATCATCAGGTACACTTAAGCCAAGTTCACCTATTCTAAAAAAAAATTCTTCTAGGTTCTCACAGAAGCAAGGACTGAAAAATCAGATTAAACTTCATACCCCAGTGCAGCTCCTGGCTTGGTGCATATTTGGATTGCAGTTCCAAGGTCTGAACTGATGCTTAAAGAACTCAAATTTACCCTCCAACCATGTGTGGCTGGATCTAAAACCTCCATTTTACAAAATGAAATTATCTTCCAAACCCCAATTTCCCCAACACCTTTCAAAGTTAGATTTTTCAAACTAAGTTTGCAAATTGATTTCCAAACACAGTTTAGACCAACAGTTGAATAGAAATTACTACTTCAAGTTGCCTTATTTATTTATTTTTTCTTTTTTCAGATAACTCGGGAGAAACACAAAACTATTAGCTGTCACAAATAAATAGTTATGAAGTCTCATGTGCCCTTTGCATTGAGAACCCAACCTAAAAATGTTTGTAATCAATAGTAATAATAGGGGACACAACAGTCAAAACCCTTCACTAAAAAGACAAGAAATCATTGCCCAAAGGCCAAAACAAGCAAAAGAAAAGAAAAAAGATGACCAATCAAAGAAACTGACCTTTCAACTTTCTTGCCAGAAACTAGATCCAACTCATGAATTGACAAACTAGTCTGAGTCCTATTGTAGAACTCAAAGCCAAGTTCTCTAGCTGCAATAACAAATGCTGCTTCATCTGGAGATTCAGCCTCATACGAAACTTTCCCCGTGTCTTCATCCACTTCGGGAATGGCTGTATGACATATTGCCAATAAGCGAAAAAACTTTTGGATAACATCAGCATTTGGCTCGTTAACCCAGTTGCCATTCATTATCCTTTCATCTGAAAAATTAAAACCTTTGATAGTTACTTTGGCATTAGAATCCCTGATCTCTTCTAATTCTACACCATTATCCTGTTCATGGATCAATGGCGAGCCTTTTCTTCTACCCATAGCCTTCTCAACCTCTGTGACGCCACGTCCATAAGCCACCCCAGCAACCGAAAATTTAATGAACTCCATTGAGTTGCATGTCAGAGTTCCAGTTTTATCAGAAAGTATTGTGTCAACTTGGCCAAGTTCTTCATTCAAGTTTGATGTACGGGCATGTGCAGGTTTGTCCGCTTCTTCATAATACATATGGATATCTTGATTGATGAAGATGCTCTGGAGGACTTTCACAATTTCTATTGACACATACAAAGAGATTGGAATAAAGTTGCTATACAACATTAAGGCTGTCAAGGAATGATATACTGCAGCTGCTGCCGATCTTTTTGGGTCAAAGAAAATCGTAGAACTATCCGGTCTTAGATACCACCTTTTCATCAATCCATTCTTCAAGTCATCTTTTGTTGTGATGCCAAATACAATGGATCCGACAAACGACAATAGAAACAGAATACAGAACATGAAATATATCACTTTGTCCATCTTCTTCTCAATTCTACTTCTCTTAGAAGGGGGAGCGGTAGAATTTTGTATTACTTTAGTGTCATGACCTGTGAAAATGACAGCTCCAAATATATAGGAAGTATTACGGAGTTTAGAGTCTCTCAAAAGAAGTTGCAGAGGAGAAAGAGGATATTGCTCCTCCTGAAAATCCAAGCTACCAATAAAAGAGTACAAATTTGCATTCGGATCTTCACATTTTACTGTCCCTTTGAAATCCTTGAAGTTAGAATCCTCTTGTAAGTAAGAAGTTACCTCCAACCCTTGTTTCAACTTCAAATTTGTCTCCCCATCCAAATTCATGGTCTCAACATAACAGACAGCATCATCATAGCAGGATGAAAGCAATAGAAGGTCTGCTGGAAAAAATTCATCTTTCTCCACCTTCACTATATCCCCTACCGTCAGATTCTTCCACTCTGTATGCTCAAAAACACCATCACCTTTATGCACTTTAACTTTTCTATTGTTCACCTCAATATCCTGCAAAAATTATTCCACTGACAAAATTTAATACTTCCACTAGATAATTTACATAAAAACTTTCCTCATAAATGTGTGATATAATGTAGCAGACTTAAGAGCCAACTAGGAAGTTTCCTTTTTTCCTTTTTACCATACTATATTTAAATCATACTATCTAGAGTCTTCAAGTTCACCAATTACTTTAACTTGAAATCTCAAAGATAACATATTTGCAACTATATCAACAAACTTCTCACTTATCCAGTTCAACCACCATATCATGTGAATTATGACTTCATGAACACTGATTTTTGCAAACCTTTGGACACTTCTAGTCCCAATAGATTTTTTAGCTACATGAACTTTTTTTTTTTTGGGACCAGATAAGCTATATGAACTATGATTTGCAAGAAAAAGTAAACTTAAACATAGCCTGGAAAACGTAAATGGTATGAAATGATAATCAAAAAGTGGCAGAAAGTCTAGAGTACCTGCTTTTTGCGATGCCAATCTTCAATACCTTCTTTCACCATGGTTGCACCAATAATAACAATCAGTGGAAGAATAGCACTAACAGCAGAATAGGGTGCAAGGTCGGTGAAGGATAAGATACCAACAACTAAGAAATAAAAATTAGCAACTCTCCTAAACTGTTCAAACAGTGACTTAGGCAAGAAAGTAGCAAGAGTATATTTTGTAGAGCTAACAGAATTATCAGGATAATTCTGAATTACAGCCTCAGGGCTATTTGGTTCATTGCAAAAGACAACCCTGGAATATCCTCTTCCTCCAATACTTGAATGATCTCCTTTGAATGATGATTTACCACACGTGAATGTATAGATCTTGCTCAAACGCAGCTTCCTTCTTCTTCTTTCCTCCCTCATTTTTTCTTCCCTCTCTTCCTTCCTTACCTCTCTGATATATGTGTATATATATACAGAGAATAAAAATAGATGAGTTGAGAATCAAAGAGGTAGATAAACCCTGTAAAAAATGAACTTTCCAAAACTAGCTGTTAAAAAGGAAAATTCTTCACAAATCTCTGAGCAGGCAAGAAATTTAGAATGCTTATTACTTAAAGGTAGCTCCTTTTAAGATGAAACCTTCCGTAACTTGATCCCAACAAGACCAGAAGCCACCCTATAAGCTGAAGTACCCAAAGGGACAAAAAAAAACACTGTATGTAGTATGTATATAGAGAAAGAAAAAGGTATTAGATACAGGACCCCTTAGAAAAGCTGTAATAGACCCAGAAATTTAAAGAGGGAAAGAATGGCGCGTTGTAAGAAAGGTCAAATCTTTACACGAAATGGGAATACCAAGAAAGGAACTAAATTTCGAGGAAGATAAGGGAAGAAGAAGAAGAAGAAGAAGAATAGGAAGGGGTAAGAAATAATAATAAGAAATGAGAAATCTGTGGAATGGGTAATAATTTGTTTGTAACGATGGCGTAAGGAAAAGCTTTGAACAAAGACTTGAATTAGATCTCGCATTTTGACTTTGAAATTGATAATATTAAGGTGAACAACGCGCATTTCCTTCTTCCCCCTTGAGGGCGTGATAAATTCAAATTGCTACTACTTTTCCAGGAAAAACAGAGCCATGGAGCAAAAATTATTCTCCCACTTCAAACCAACAAAAAAAAAAAAAAGATGGAGACATAATAGTAGTAGTGGTAATAATAATGGTAATAATATTGAAAATAATGATATGTTAGAAATGATGGAAATTGTTTGTGTAAAAAAAAAAAGAAAAGAAAGAAATGATGGAAATCGTCAACACGTAAAAATTCCATGGAAAAAGGGGAAAACAGAATTAGTGGGGTTTTTTTTTTTGGTTCTATTTCGCGGGGAAAAGCCACTGAGGTCGTCAACGGTGGATTGGTTACTGAGATGTCTCCGTCTAAATAATTAAGAGACTTAGTTTCAATTTTAATACTACCTTCTGTCCTAATTATCTCGTAATTTCTTAAATATAAGATACAGTTAATTTTTATAAATAAACTAAGGAAGTGAAATGAATCACTTAATCATAATGTGTATTTTGTATATTATTTAATCATATGTTATCTTATAAGTCAAATAAACCAGTTTAAAGAAAAAATTCAGGAAAATCAATTTTTAAGTAACCTACTAGTATTTAGTTTTCTTAGAATTCTCCAAAAAAGTCAACTAGATTTTATATTTAAAAACGGAGGGAGTATAAAAATAAATTGACTTTTTTTGTGGAGATTAAAGAAGTTAAACAGACACTAAATCTTAATATATGCGACATGTAATTAGATTATATGATAGTTTATAAGTAAAATAACTTAGTTTTTTAAAAAAGATAAATATAAATAATTTAAAGTGGTGTATTTCATGTCTTTACTTTTTTCAAAAAAATCAACTGGCTTTTATAATTATGAGAGGAGGGAGTAAATCATAATACATTAATACTACAGTGTAAACTAAACACCCTCAAATTATAGTAATTATGATGAATATATATATATATATATATTACAAATAATAATGATAATAATAATTTTTTTGTATCATAATGATAATAATAATTAAAATATATAAAGAGGGAAGAAAACAGAGAGGAGAGATTGAGGATTTGTCTTCTTCTAGAGAATATGAAACACGTTACCTTCTTTCTTCAATCAGCAATCACAGAAGGACAGGAAGTCTAGAGAGAGAAAACAGTACTATATAATATTATTTGACATTTTCATTAATATATTATTTTGTGGGAAATAAAATAGAGTCGGTTGGTTGTAGGAGTAATAATTTTGGACAAGTCATGAAGATGGAGGAGGAGGAAGATGTGTGGTGTTTGTATGGTTGAACTGTAGAACAATAACTTGCGCCGTCATGGGAGGGAAACTAAGTGTAATTACTATGGATGAACATCAAATTTAGTTAAATTAAAAGAGATAAACACATATACTTGGTTCGTTCGACCCCTAAATATAATATCTAATTAATTAATTTGATTAAATTATGGTTGGTAGTTAGGTAAGTTAAATTACATGATATTATCAAAGCATCAAAATCTCCCACGTTTATTCTCACCATCTTTTGTTTGTTTATATTTGATAAGCATCAATGGAGATAACTTGGGAAAAATTGAGAAAAATTAAAAAGATATATTATATTTGAAACAAAACTTATCTTCTCAAATAGATCCTATATTTAAAATCGAAGGGAGTAGCATGCATTCATGCGGATAGACTAGTCAAAATTTCCTCTTTTTTTTTACTATCATTCATAAATAAATTTTTGTATGAACCCGGTGTATCATGTAATTTATTATATGTCTAATTGAAATATATCAGATAACATTATTTAATCTAATATAAAAACTTACATGATATTTAATAAATTAATCTCACCGTTTTCTCTTTATGAATTATACCCTTCCCTTTTCAATTAATTCTCTCCCATATATTAAATGATGTCGATTTATTTAATATGTAATCTAATTAAGAATAATATAAATGATATAATGCATCGGATCCTGCAAAAAATTATCTTGTTCATTATAATTATATGAGGTGGCTTGAAATTTTGAATGGGAAATACAACTTAGTTTGAGGTTGAATCCAAGATTTAATAATGAGAATAGTTTATGGTAAAATGGAATTTAGGTTATGTAATATTAAGGTTACATAAAATTTAAAAAATTGTTCGAATATTTGTTTTGGACTTACATCATAATACATTATGTGCGTCAAATTAATAATTTTTTTTAAATTATCTCTATTAATTACAGATATTAAAAGATATGTTTCTAACCAATAAACTATTGATTAAAGTAATTAGCAGTCTAACCACTTTAATAAGAAGATAACAAGTTCAAATTTTAGAAGGAAACACTTTATATTTTAAAACTTAAAAGAAATTAGTATCCCTTCACCAAATTTAAAAAGATATGTTTCCATGAATGAGGTAGATTCGATGTAATCTCCCTTCATTCCAAAATATCACTTCTTTCTTTCGGTCCTAAATATAAAATGTATTTATTTAATTTGATTAAATTAAGAATGTTAGTTAAAATCATATAATATTACCTAAACATTATAACCATATATTTCTATTCTCACACTCCCTCTCTTGTTTGTTTCTTATTAAAGAACATCAATATGGTTAATTTGGAAAAACGTTATAAAAAATTAAAAATTATTACTCAACTATTTATATTATGGATCAAATATTTTCAAAAGATGTGAGAATGTGACATTTATTTAAAATTACAAGGAACAATGATTAAAATGGTATTTAAAAAAAACACTCATATTTTTTTATAAACAACTAGCTAAACTAATTTTTTAAATATAGTGTAGATAATGTACCTCCTAAAAATATACCGTATATCTATACATATACTATAATACGAAGAAAATATTGGATTTCAAAATGTGGTAATCTTGTCACTCTCATGAGCCCCTCTCCCTCGATATTTTGTTTTTGACAAACATAGATCCAAACACAGGTAGACATAATATTATCCATATTTTCGGAGAACATGTTAATTATCTCACATACTCAGCGTAATTACATTTACAGAATTTATAATATCTTCTCGCATATGTATTTTTCTTGTATATTCAGACGGAAAGATAACCCAATTATTAATAAGTCTACACTCTCTACTCTGTCTCTCAATTTTTTTTATTTTAAAAACAATTGTTTCAATTAGGTTTTAATGTTTCATTAAATATGAAAATTTCAAGTTATTAAAACAGAATTTTTTCTTTTTCTTTTAAACTTTTTTAAAAACAATTTCACAAACTTTTTTAAAAGCATAAAAGCAGAAAACGAAAACAAATCATGACATTTTTATTTACATAAACCGTAATGTTAATTATGGAATTCGCATAAAATCTTGGTCTAACAAACATATCAATATCAAATCCACAGTATCTAGAACATTAAAAAGGACTACTAAACTGTAATCGTAATTACCGTATTAAGCTAAACTATGATTACTCAAAGTTAACTTTTTTTTTTTTAAAAAAAAAAAAGGCAGAGTGCGTGGGAAACAAAAAAGTGGGCATGTACTTGTCCAAAAAAAAAAAACTTATCCCAAAAAAAAGTGAACATGTGTAAAGAAAAAATCACATTTTTTTTACCAAAGTATTGATAACGATACAAGTTTTTTTTTTTTTTTTGGCTTTGGAGAAACGATGATACAACAACAATAGAACCATAATAATAATAATAAGGGATGAGAATATGTTAGGCTTTTATCAGGGGTATACGGCCTTACATATAATAAGTTTAGAATAGGTTAGGCTCATATTCAAGTCTGTTGTTGGGTCTATTTAGGTAAATAGGCTAAACCTTTTTTCATAAAGCCTAACCTACAAGCCTATATGCTTGGCCTATTTAGATTTTTTGCAATTTATATTATGATAAATAATATAAAATAAATAAATTATATAAATTAATTATATTATTACCAACTTATCTTTAATTCTAAATTTCATATCTCATCATTTATACACAAAGTTCAACCCTTTCATTCATTAGTCGTTCACCTCTTTTTGATTCTTTTTCATTCACTTAGGATGCACTGCTAACTCATTACTCTTCCCTGATTTGTATGATTCTCTCAGGTATAATAATTATTGTGACTAGCAAGTTTATTTTAATTATACCTATATGAAATATTATAATCTCAAAAGGAATGACTTATCATAGTTTCTACTATATAAGTATAGAAAAAATCTAGTTTTATACCCATAAAGTCTGTTTGAGGCATACATAGGTGTCTTAATAGGTTAAAAAAGTAACATATCGAATTAGAGATATAGACTTTTAAGCCTATTTAAAAGTCTAGAATTTAAGCAGGCTTTCAGCTTTGTTAGGCCTTTTAAAAGTTCAGGCTCAGGCACAGGCATATGTTTTACATTTTTAATATAGGTGCAGGCCTATTTAGTTGAAGCCTACCTAAATCTAGCCTATTCTCATCCCTACTTGCAACTAATAGTTAGATAGTCAAAAGATTGAAAGACAACTTAAACCAGATCGATAAGCAAAATGGCCACAGGTAAAATGAATTAAGAAAATAATAAATAAATAAAAATATAAAACAGAAAAAACATGTAAAAGGTTTTTTGAGCTTTTTAGTTTTTTAAAACCTTTTTTCTTTACAAAATACCTAATTAAACAAACAAAATAAGCTTTTATTTTTATTTTCAGAGCCAAAAAGTTTTTCCAAAACAATAAAACAAACCGGCTCATAATATTAACGCATTTTTTGTAAGGATATGAGTAGTTTCGTCATCCTCACTCAACAAAGAAATACACACTTCTATCGTATTATGAAATGTCAAACTAACAACTCCTTGATCAAATTAAGATCTAAGGAAGTGTTAAATGTCATCCGTTGATCCAAAGGCTCTGCCTATACCTGCTTTATATCTTTATCTTTTTTTCTTTCTTGACAAAATTTGTTGATCAAATATTTTTAAAATATGATAAACAAAGTTCTCAAATTCACGAAAACCACTGTATGAAAGAAATAAAAAAATCAGTAATAATTTGGACCAAAACAAGTACTTCAAAATTTGATTTTTATATTATTTATTCTAGAATCTTATAATTATGGACGCATTCTCGCTTTCTCATTGATACCGTGACTACTCAAGATTTCATTAAAAAAAAAAAGACTCAACAAATATTATTCAATTTATTCTAGAATGTTAAAGAGAAATTTGGCACTCATGCATATTTTTCTTACAAATATGTGAGATACTACTATTCAAAACCTTCTCAATCCCAACTACACTATCTCATTTCATAGTTCATACACATCCACTCGTACACACGGGCCACAAAAACATGATTATGTATAGTGTTTGCATTTCAAATATATATATACACATACTTCTTTCTTTTTTAAGTATAAGATAGTAGACTTTTTAGAAAATTATAAGAAAATTAAACGAGTTATTTATTAATTGATTGGCCTGATTTTTTTTAGCTAGTTTATTTTATTTACAAGGCAACATATAATCTAATAATATATAAAATATATTATAGATGGAGGAGGTAGTATATTATATAATATAAAACTCAAACAACTTATCATACAATTTATATATTATAAAAGATTAAAGGGTAATTTTATCCCTAATTAAGCTATTTTGTGAGAAGCGCTTATCGTTTTGAAAGATTCATTAGAGCAACATCATTTACTTATTCTTTAAGTGTTAATATCATTGAAATGTCACCTCTAAATTAATGGATATTGATGCTGACAATTAATCGTACTGACTTTTGAGTTTAAAAGCAGTTTCACTTCTAAAATTTTCATAAAAGAGTGCTAACTGGCACACTGAATTCCAATAATGTGATGAGGCAATTGATGCCATTTCATTTCATTTCTTTTCTTTTCTTTTTCTTTTTTATAAATGACCAACTTTATATTATAACACAAAAGGTAAGCACAATAGCTGCATATGAGAAAAAGTAACCCCATCTTACCACATACATGATGATTCCCATAGCCTATATGTCACCATTCCCTAGAAAAAATAACACAATACCATAAGTTATACATAACATCTAATATAAAAGTACGACCGCTTACAAGTTCATATAACGACGAGTGTGAGAGAGTGAGGAAGAAAATGATACAACAGCTAGCTTTCCAAGCCATAGCTTCCGGTGCCATAAATTATGATTAAGAGCCAAATCAATGTGGAGGATACGCTGTAGCTGTCAACTCCAAAGAAGACAAAGACTATCATTTGCCATTTTTTGAAAATGGCTTGATTGACTTGGATTGAAACTCATTATGACTATAAATGAGACATTCTAAAGAGGATAAGAGCACCATTAAAAGCCTTCTGCGATATCCATTTGCTTCTCCTTTCTCACTTAAGGGGAAAACATATATATAATAACCATCATTAAGAACCAATAACAGAAGTAGTATCTTCTAGCAACCAATATCCTACACTCCACTAAATCCTCAAATAACAGAAGCAAAGGATTCAAGTTAGCAAGAAACCCTAAATTAGGTTTCTTGGAAATTCAAATATTCCAAACTCACTGAAGCACCAAGCAAAAAGATGACCAAAAAACTTTCCTGATTTTAAAGAATTGAGACTCATAAATGAAAATTTAACTCCATCACTTTCTTCCGCTGCATCAACAGATCAAAAATACGACAATCTCATCTGTAAATTATAAACCCTTGGATACCCCATAGCTTGTTCAGAGACATAAATTTCATTATCACTCAATCTTCCCATTACTGAGCCAATCAAAACTACCCATTTGTATGTTATATTTTCCTCCTTAGACATTTCTTTTTTTTTTTAGCTTAGCAAAAAATCCCCCCTCTTCCTTCATATCCCCCTCAAATCGACATATCTTAGAGGATAAGAGTTCAAACCACCCATCAATATCCATATCTACTATTTTAGAGGATGTATACACATACATGGCTCTTCTTCGAAATTTTGGCTGAACAAACTTCTTCGATTTCTTCTTCCTCTTGAACTCATCTTCAACCCAATCTGTCGGTTGCCTTCTTTTTTGAGAAATAGAAGAAGAGACCAAGGGATAAACCACTAATGAAGGAGAAATTTGCAGAATCTGACTGCACTTGATATGCTTTGTTACCAGATTTAAGGTTCGCACTTGCTATACTTTATTCCTTTTCCTTTCAGCAATCAAAGATAAAGGAGACTGAGGAAATACCACAGAACTACGGAATCATTCTTATTGCAACATCTATTGTAGTTAAACTTGGAGGCCAACAGCGGCCCTTTTTCCTCAATCCCTAGCTGACTCTTCATCCTCATTTCTTCAAGTATTATTGGCCCTGTCAAATTAGACTGATTGTTCAATTAGATAAAATATTGATTGAAGATTTAATGGTTGGATTGTCTATTGATGCCATTTCTTGTTTTATCCAAGCATATAGCATCATGATTAAAAGTGAATATATATGTTTTGCCAACTACCTATTCATCAATCAAAAAATTCTATCAATCCAAACTAGCAATCAATTGATACTATTATCTTAACTTCTTAATTAGGCACTCATTAGTAAAAAAAAAATGGTCATCGTCTATTAATGGTCAATATCAAAAACATTGTGCACATATTTTGGTTAAAAACATAGGAGAAAGAAATGAATGTCACAATCGGTTTGTCAACCAAAGACTCTTCTATTAGAGAGAGATTTTTCAACCTATACTAACAATCACCTAATCGAGGTTATCATAAATTATATATGTCTATATTGGCTAATTGCATGAATGATGATTAGCTTGTTTTACTATCCAATACTTACTTCCTTGGTTCCTATATATAAGGCCCGGTTAACTTATTTATGAAAAAATTAAGGAAGCTAAATGAACCACTTAATCATAATGTATTTTCTGTATTATTAGATTATATGTTAGCTTATAAGTCAAATAAACTAGTTTAAAGAAAAAATTCAGGTAAATCAATTTATAGGTATATTATTTAGCTTTTTTAGGATTTTCTAAAAAAGTCAACTAGATCCTATATTTAAGAACAGAGGGAATACATGACTTGTGACAATACATTTAGATGGTCATTACTATAAACTGACAGAAGTTTTTATTAAGGGCGAAGGTGCAAGAATGCCTATGTAGTTTGGTCTAAGGTGCATTCAACACCGTGAAGTTTTTTTTTGTTCAAAAGTGCTCACGTAGTTACCAAAATGAGTCAAAAGTGCCCATCCTTTAATATAGGTAAACGGCGTTAAGTTTTTCAAAGATAGGGAAAATAAAAGGTACAAAAATACCCATGTAGTTTTATCCAAAGTACACCCAATACTGTAAACTTTTTTTTGACCCAAAAGTGCCTACGTAGTTACCAAAATAATTTCTTTAGTGCCTATACCGTTACTTTACACATGTTAGACAATTGTTTTTGCAAACGTCTTTTACATCTTCCCATGCTGGAACTTGAGGATGTCACCCCTTACCTAAGCTTTCATCCAACAACTCTAATTGAGCTTCCAAAGTTTCAATGATCAATATTGGAGATTAGAAGATCATATTATTCAAATTTTGGAGCTTTAACAAATAAATCAATATACTTTGAAGAATAAGATAAGAATAGAGTGTCAATAGATAATAACAGAGCAATCAAACGGCTACATTTGCGAAGGGAATTTCGCAACGTTTGTTTACATTCTTAAAGGCCTACATATTTGGACCAAACTAGTAACACACCAATGTCTACATAAACCTGGTGACAATTTTCTAACTTACAAACTGTTCTTTCTTTTCTAAATTTCAATACTATGTTTTTTCTATCTATTTTTTAAAATTGCTTTTGAACTTGAAGTTTTGATATTTTTTTGAAATACCCAATTCACCCACATCTTTTGTATTTCTGTAGCCTAACATGTGTAAAGTAATGGTATAAGCATTGAGAGAACTATTTTAATAACTACGTGGGCACTTTTGGGCAAAAAAA
Organism: Mimosa bimucronata; assembly: GCA_037074515.1. NCBI lineage: Eukaryota > Viridiplantae > Streptophyta > Magnoliopsida > Fabales > Fabaceae > Mimosa > Mimosa bimucronata. Next base: position 27,675,798 of record CM073445.1, on the reverse strand, counting down.
AGTTCCCGATATCAGGTGCACTTTGGACCAAACTACGTGGGTATTTTTTGCATATTTTATTTTCCCTAACTTTGAAAAACTTAACGCCGCTTGTATATATTGATAGCATAGTCACTTTTCACCCATTTTAGTAACCACGTGGGCACTTTTTAGCCAAAAAAAAAAAAAACTTCACAATGTTAGATGTACATTTGACCAAACTACATAGGCATTCTTACACATTTGTCATTTTATTAATTGCCCAAACATAATGCAACAATTCAAAGAAAAAAGGGTACCACTAATTATTTAACTTCCGTATGTGGTTGTCCTCCCACGAATATTTTTTTGTTTGAGCAATAAACAAGATTTATATTTCTATGTATAACTCATTATTGTGACTTTTTTTTTTTGAAAATCACAATCAGGTTTATCATAGGAGAATTAATCACAATCAGATCCCAAAAAATTATCAAATTACATTAAAATTCCAAGGGATCTGAGTGATATATATTAAATAGCTTGTCAGTGACAAGAGTTGTCAATAGCAGCTCATTGAATTATTAATGATAACTAAATTTTTAAAGAGCTACATTGACAACTCAAGGAGCTGTTATTAACAACTATTAAGTTGTCAGTGACAAACCATTTAATATAACTAGGTTACTTGGGATTTCAATATAATTTGATGATTGTTTGAGACCTGATTGTGATTAATTCCCTTATGAGGGACCTGGTTGTGATTTTTCCTTTTTTTGGAAAAATTGAGGAAGCTAAATGGACCACTTAATCATAATGTTTTTTTTTTGTATTATTGGATTATATGTTAGCTTATAAATAAAATAAACTAGTTTAAAGAAAAAATTCAGGTAAATCAATTTATAAGTATCTTATTTAGCTTTTTTTAGGGTTTTCTGAAAAAATCAACTAAGTCTTATATTTAGAAACGATGCACTATATAACTAACAATACATAACTTGTGACAATACATTTAGACAATCATTAATATAAGCTCACACAAGTTTTTATTAATTGCCCAAACATAATGCGACAATTCAGTAAGAAAAAATGGTACTACTAATTATTTCACTTCCTTATGTGGTTCTCCTCCCACGGATATTTTATTGTTTGAGCGATAAACATGATTTATATTTCTATGTATAACTCATTATTGTGTGTTTATGGTAAAGAACAAATTCTACAATAAAGCAAACATTATTTATATGTATTACGCAAATCATGAGATGAACCAAACTCTTAAAAGTTTATCAATAGTTATTTGAATAAAATTTTAGTTATACAAGTTGATTTATATTTTAAAGAAGTGTTAAATTTGAATTGTCAAATTGTATAGAGAAAATGACAGAAAAATACCTTCTAAATTTCAAAATCCCATATAACAAATTTTAACTAATTGAGTAATGATATTAACTAGTTGAGTATAAATATTAATTGCAAATCATTTATCTGAGATTTTGAGATTTGGAAGTTATTTTTTTGTCATTTGTCTTATTGGATATATAATTTGCTCTTTACTACATGCAAAGTGCGTCTCCGTGTATATATATATATATATATATAATTTTATAGTGATTTATGAGATCAAATTGTATTAAAATTTAAATTTAATTTTGTGATATGGTAGCACTAAAGTTCATATGTACGTTTTCATTTAAAAAAATTCATATATAGATGAGAGAACACAAATTGAATTTCGCATAAGAATAGCGGATATTGATTAAAAAAAACTCCTCAATCGCCTTCTAACTCGCTGAGAGACTGGGAAGTGTGACTATTCTGGAGTATGAGGTATCGACCAATGTTGGCCCGGTACATATAAAGTCGGAAAAAAATTAAGATTTGTTTAAAAAAAGTGCTCTACCAAATCTTTAATATGAAACGTTGTTGGACACTTTGATATTAATTCTTAACACAAGAGTTTATCCTTTTTGTCTTTCACATTAATAATTTTAATTATTTGGTTTAAAGTATCACTATTTTATATGAATATTTTGCTCAAATCTAAATGAATGAATCAAGTAATAGGCTAAAAAATATCGAGTATTTTATAAAAAATATAAAAAATTGTTGGCACATTAACTGAAAAAACTTAAGTTAAATTATTTTTTCCATAGCGTTTAAGAAACATTGGCATTAATTAAAAAAAAAAACTCTAGTTTTCGCAATATATCAAAGAATATATCTGTCACTTATTTATCTTGTTCTACACAAAATCACTTATGCCTAAAATAGTCTAAGTGTCCACTCAATATTTGTGAAATGAAATAAAAAAGTCTTATATTTAGGATATGATGAAGTATATATATTTCCAAATTAAAAATAAAATTATATTTTCTCCTTCCCTTTTTATAAACTGTAATTATTTAAAAATCAATATTTACTATATATTATGAAATAGTATGTGGAAATGTTTTTTTTATATGATAATAGTAAGTAGATAGGAGTAGAAATAATTTGGAAACATAGTATATATGTCAATTCATGGGACAGCGACCAATTGGCAGGTGATGAAGAAACTGTAGACAAAGGGGTTGGCAGAGTATGACTTTGTCTAATTAATTAATGTGTCTGATTCTTCAAATGGCGTCACATTGAGCCACTTGGGCCAATGATATAGTGACACGTGTCGATCAACGAATGCCTCCTCAGAGAGTAGTTGTACCTTCTCCCCCTGCATCATAACTGTACGTATCCCTCCCTAGTCCCTCGACTCCCTCCCTCCCTCTCTATCTCAAACTAACTAAACCCCCCCCCCCTTTTTTTTTGTATTTTTTGTAATTTAGTATTATAAATTAAAAGGAAAATCATCACTATCCTCAGAGTTACATAATAATCTGACAAAATCAGATTTAGGATGGTTTTAAGAATTTTTTAACATATATATGATTTAATAAGGGTAAATGTGAAATTTTACGAACAAAATATTGCGGCAGGAGTATCTAACACAGATAAATTTTGAATGGGACTAGTATACCAATTAACTTTCAAAACAGAACAAAATAATCAAAGCCATTTATTTTTTTCCAACTATCCATTAATTTTCTTGACTTATCCACTATATGTTTGTTCTAACGGGCGTTTTAGAAGAATAAATGATGTCGGTCATTTTACTCTATTTTAAAGGTTTACTGGAATTTTAGCATCACTCAAAACACATTTATATTAGATGCTCCTGCAACAATACTTGATTGAAAAAATTGCACATTTACCCTTTAAATAAAATAGCATCATAAATATCACATTTTAAAAAATTACAGATACAAATCATTAAATTTAGACAATTCAATTTAAATATGAATTTTTGTGTGTGTGGCTACAACTTGTGAAAAAAAGGCAGATAACAAGAAACAAAGACAAAGCACTCCACATATCCTCTTATAAATGTCACACTCCTTAAAAAAAAACATGAAGACCAAATTTGTTGGAGTTTGCCTATGCATGACTAGATTATCAAAAACTAAAGCATAAGCATGATATTATTCCACTAGGAAAATCCTCTTGAAAAAGCTCTAGGCTCGTGTATGCCAGGGTATGTGGAAAAGATAGTGTAAGAAGCAAAATCAAATGAAGGGCCTAGCTTTAAAAAAGGAATAGTCATACCAGTTATTTGGAAAAGAGTTAAAGAGCAATTTTACCAACAAACTATTATCCAAGTTGCAGATGGCACGATTAACAATTGAAAGGGTTGGAAATATCAATGGACCTTTTAACCAGGGGCAGATTGGCAAACACCGTTAAAAATACCAAACGGCCGTTACATTTAATAACCCACAATTTTTTATGGGGTTAAAGAGCAATTTTACCAATAGATTATTATCCAGGTTACAGATGATACAATTGACAATAAAAAGGGTCGTTATCACCAACGGACCTTTTAACCAGGGGCAGATTAGCTAATATAGTTTTACTTATGGATGTTGACTGTTAATTTTAATTTGGAGATGTGACGGACAACAAGTTGTCATGTGGAACATTTTAGACTGTGACATGGATTAATAATAGGAAAATACCAAAATACCCCCAAGCAATTAAAAAATCCCTCCCGCTGTGACAAGTTGTTATGTGGCACATTTTAGACTATCGAGGGTGGGTGAGGATGAGGGTGTCCGCCGTCCGTTGCTATCGTCCATCCTTGAGTGTTCTTTCGTTCATGGTTATGCTGAGGGCTCTGTCGTCGAGGGTGAAGGTATGTGAGGGCAGGTGAGGGTGAGGGTGGGTGAGGTGAAATCAGGTCTGCCATGTAGAATTCACCAAGCTACCAGGTGGACATAATTGCGCCAATTGTCCCACAACTAATGGCGGGTTGCATAATAAAATAGTATTGGTCTATCTACCCCTGGTTAAAAGGTCCATTGGTGATTCCGACCATTTTTATTGTTAATTGTGCTATTTGCAATCTGGACAATAGTCTGTTGGTAAAATTGCTCTTTAATCCCACAAAAAATTGTGGGCCACACTTTTTTACATTAAAAAATTGTGGGCCCCACTAAAGTTTGTAACAGACGTTTGGTATTTTTAACGGCGTTAACCAATCTGCCCGCGGTTAAAAGGTTTATTGGTATTTCTGACCCTTTCAATTGTCAATTGTACTATCTGCAATTTGGACATTAGTCTGTTGGTAAAATTGATTTTTACCTTTAGAGAATTATTGAGAACACCAAACTCTAATCTCTTTGAAACATCATTGATCCATCTTACAATGCCTATCTAAATAGATGGTTCCCTCATCACAAAGGCCAATTGAGTGATTGAACGTTATTGGCTTAGTGTTTTAAAATGATGAATCTAATTGCAATGATGGCCTAGCTCTAGAACAGCAATAGAATCATGGGACTTGGATTCATTAAAAAACTAAGATGTATTCCTTCTACTGCTGCAGTATGGGCATTAACAAAAGTCTTTGTCTAAATTGGAATCATGACTATTTCGACAATTGTCATATTTAACGATAATGGCAAAGAATTACAACTCATCAATAATGGCTTAACTTAGAATCATCCTCTTAATAGTTGGATCAAACAAATTCGTAACCTCATATATCCTAATGTATGATTGAATTATTACATTTGATTTCATATCAAGAGAAGCTAACAATTATGTCGATTCTCTACCTAGCTAAGATTATCACAAATGAATTATGTTACGTACCATCATTATGAATATTCCTTTTATAGAGTAAAAGTAATTCCCTTAATTATAGATTTCCTTTAACTAATTGGCTAGCTTTTGTTTTGTACATTTCTCCGCGGCTTATTAAAAAACTGTTAAAGTTTTGTTGAAACCTCATGTTCAATCTTGCATTTATTTTTTTTGCATTTAAAAGAGTCGATTTGATTGATTACGTAATGAAATTAATAGATTAATGAAAGTTGGAAAGCCGGAGAGAAAGTGTCAAAGGGATAAACCCAAGTGAATGGGACCATATATAATGACTAAATCAAATTGTCATTTGTTTATGGCCTCTTTTATCTCTAAGATAGTTTTTTTTTTTTATTCACTCTAAGATCGTTTGTATTATTCCCTTCAACCGAATATTCTCCAAATTCCTTTGATTAATTTATTCATTTTTATTTTTTATCCTCTCATCGATATCATCCTACCCAATTACCCAACATGAAATTGACTATTAAAATTGTTTTTTTTTCACATATCACTTTTTTTTTACTGGATTCACATATCACATTGAAAAAAGCTTTTTACACTTAATCTCTATCATTTCAAAAACCTGGAGAAAATATTAACTATTATTTATCTAATCATACAGTTATCTTTAATAATTCAACATTATAACGCGGCATTAACTTGTATAATAAACTAATAATACTATTGAAAATTAATTATATTTTGTTAACTTTGTACTGAAAATCTAAACGAAAGAATATTTTTTGACTAATAAATAAATGACAATCAACATGACAAGACCATTATTTTACTTCTGTAATTTTTAAATTATTATTTAATTAATGAATAGGTGCAACTACACGTACTGTTAATCGATGAAGCTTCATTATATTCAAAAACTTCAAAGATAATTTCGTGTGCTTTTACTGTTTGGTGACATCTTGCCCCCCCAAACGTGTTCTGTTTTTGTATTTATATGGATTATAAAACATTAAACAGCATATTTGTTTATTTATTAAAAGAAAAAAACTATCGTATTTACAAATTATTACTTGTCACCTTCATTAATCGAGTGAACAAAATTCATGCATCTATCATACTCATTTAGGGTTAAATTCGTAACTTCTTATATATTTAAGCTTAACACTTAAAAGACGCTTGGTGCCACTTGAATCAAAACAACATAGGAGAAGAATTTACAGAACAAGATACTAATCATAACATACAGACAATACTAATAATGTGGTTCCATGTTTTAGAAGAAACCCTACAAACATTATCCTTTATGAGCCTATGGTCGGCTGGAGAACTCAAAATTGACTATTCATAATTGATGTAACGAGTCATATGACTGCTTTCAAATTACCTCTAGCTTTTTTAACTTTTGAAAGACAATAAATATATTTGTGATAATAAGAAAAACACTGGCAAAAATAATAAGATTTGAGAAATAAAATAATATATATATTTAAATATTTTCAATATATAGTTAGATATGGGGTTTGTGTTACATTGTTTGCTAGATACTTCTAAATAATGTGATTTTTTATGAAAATAAATAGTATGATTAACTATATATATAATATATCAAACTTTAGTTAAGTTCGTTTGACCAGATATTGTATAGTGTTATTAGTGAATTAGTTTGTTTATATATTTTTTATTTATCAAATCCTAGTTAACTTGGTTTGACCTAGATATGTATAATGTTATACGTGAATTAATTTATTGATATAATTTTTACAAAGCAAACCTTAGTTAACTTCGTTTGACCTAGACATGTATAATGTTATAAGTGAATTAATTTATTGATATACTTTTTACAAAGCAAACCTTAGTTAACTTCGTCTGACCAGATATTGTATTATGTTATCTGTGATTTAAATTATTTATATGTTTTTTATTATGAAAAAATTTCCAAACTCTTATTGCAACTAAGATAAGAACTGAACCTCCTTTTTTGTCGTCTATCCCGCCAAATAAATCTCCACAAATAAAATGTTAATTGAATTAAAATTCTCATATCTTTTTAAATAATAGTGCTAAATTAGTATTAATTATATCTCACTTATGAGAGAATCTTATTGGTAAAAGATTTATAAGAACCTCTGTCAGTGTAATTTAAGCTTAAAAATAAGCATTGGCCATGGGGAGTCTCAACTCCCAACACAAATAAAATTTTATTTTACAAAAAAAGTAACAACTATACCTATCATCTGAACTATAATTTCTCATTTCCTAAATAATTCAAGGTTCAAATGTGACTAAAAAATAAGACTGAAATACCAATTCAGACCAACATCCTTTTAGAAATATTTCTCCACAAACAGAAAGATCATTTTCAATGTGCGTATTTGTAGGATAGGCCCTTTATTTACGTAACACTATTATTACGTAGGCCCAAAGTCACCGAACCCAATTATTGTTCCTAATTTGCCATGCATTTTTTTTTTAAATTATGGATCCCACTAATTTTTAAAGCCACACAACTTTTTCTTAAAACTTAAATGAAGTCAATGAAGGAAAAATAAATAAATCGTCGAAATTGGTTTTTTTTAAAGACAAAATTGGAATCACCAAGTACATATGAGCTCCTCCTTGTTTAGGGGAAAGAAATTTAATACAATTATTTGATATTTCTAGTAAAAGTATGAAAATATTAATGGTTCATGTCTAATTTTTTTTACCATTACCATTAATTTAATATTAGGGTAAGACAACATTATCATATTTTGAAACTTCTAGTTTGAACCCAAAAACACTTCCAAAACAAAATAACTCATGATCCATAAAGAATTTTGAGAGAAAATTTGCACCTTAACTCAATATAAAGTCAAACATGATCCAACCTGTTACCTGTCTGAAACTGATTGGATTAGATTAAGACTGGTTCATTGGTCCAAGGTTTTGGCCTAGATAGAGTTTTTATACAATGTTTTTACTGAGTAATTAAGTTATTAATTAAAGAATAATATGATATATTATAATTTGATTGTGTATAAACATATATTAAGACCGTTTAATTTTCTACCCACATTAAGGTTGACTAAATAGTTTGGATTTTAACTCTAAGCTTTTAGATAAGATAAAACATAAAAAAAGACATAAAAATATTTTGGTTTGATAGAAATAAAACATAAAAAAAGACGACAATGAAATGAATGATAGTGTCAATGAAAATTAAAATATAAGAATCAATAAGTTTGAAGACTTCCTAGTTAAAATATGAGAATCACTAAGTTTGAAGGCTTCCTAATTAAGAATAGTAAGTAAAATATTTTACTCAAACATATCATTTAACAAGGTATTGTTTCCAGTTTAATATTTTATAAAGAGTACATGTCAGTACCTTAGTGCAAGAGTGTTAAAATATTTTTTTTTAACGCTTGTTAACTTTAATTTAAAAGAAGTGTATGTTAAAGTAAAAATGGCAGCTTAAAATAATGCATTACTAATTAAATAAGGTGACATATTTTAAATTATTTTGACTCATAGATTAATTTTATGAAAAATTGTATTGTTCCAAAAGATTAAATAGTGCAGGTTATTATTGGTGGAGGGAAGAATGCATAAATAAATAAATATGTACTAAATAATCAAAAGCTTACTGAAACAAATAATAAAAAATATGATTGACTTTTTTTATTATATATAAATTTTAAATCTGGATACATTATTAAAAGATAGTTGTGGTACTTTAGTTTAGAGTTTAGACCCTAAAAAAGATCAGGTCAAAAAGAAAAAAAATATAAAGACATTAAAAAGGAGAAAGAGAAACAACAGTGTTGGAATTATTGAGTGGTCTATCCTTGATGGGCTACTCAAAGTTCTTAAGCCCATTAAGATTTTGCTTCAATTATTCGGCAGACTAAATCCCAATTTTATAACTTTAAGATATGGGATATTTTCATATATCATTGAGATTTGGTGGGTGCTTGAATATTGATCAATCATAATAACTTTTACTTTTATTCTTCATAACTCATACCCTCATTATCCTTATAGAGGGTTCAAACAAACATCAAACTTTAAAAAAAAAATGTTAAAAAATTACTCCCTCCATCCTTTATTATAAGAACCCAAAATTTGAATGTTTTTTTTTCTTATTATAAGAGTCTGCATAGAGTTATCATAATATTTAGTAACCTTTTTCCCTTTTTGTCCCTCATTATTTTAGAATATTTCATACTAAATCTTGAGGGACAAAAACCAAAATTGACCAAAAGTTTAGAGACAAAAACCATCAATTTTAAAGCTCAGAGATCAAAATCAAAATTGAATGAAAGTTCAAAGACCAAAAGTTATATTAGTCCTTATTAAAATCTAATTCTCTATTCCACCATCATATTACTCTTTAACTCTTTCTAAAATATTTGTTTAGTTCTCTAACTTCAGATTAAGTTTTAGTTAGTCCTCTCCAAAGGAAGGAGACAGTCCATTACAGTTTTTTACAGTTTTTTACAGTTCCTTTGAGTTTTACACCCAAGCAAAGCAAAAAAAATACGGGGAACAAAACCCAACTAACACAATTCCTTAACAGTTAACCCACTCTTCCCTTAAGCTCTTCGAACCTAAAATTCAATGGTACAAAAGCCCAACCCACATAAATTCTTCATTTTTGTTTTCATCAGTGGATGAACTCATGAACAAGCTAATCAACGTGGCTGCAACATGTAGCTAGCTAGAGATGGGTTCAATATAATAACTCTGGAAGAGTGTATAAACGATTTAAGTATAGATGTAACCTCAAAATCTAAATGGTATTCTGAACCATCAGACATGAACAGATAATAACAGGGCAAGTACTCAAATATGGCATATATAGGTCATACGTACAAATAATAGGTGAACTTATATTGTCAATGACATTAAAACCATAACTTGTTCAGTGTCTTCCTTTTTTGTGTCACCCTTCTCCTCTCTCTTCAATCGTCTTCCTCTCAGTCCATTCTTCGTTAGATCATCAATAAAGCAAACAAATGAAGGTTACATCTCTCCTTCCATCATATTTCCCAAACGGAACATCTCAACCTTCTAAAGCTTTTTGGGAAACCATAAATAGGAATCTAACCTTGTCTTGTGAGATCCGTCCTGATATGGCTGCAATGTTCTGGGTATTGGCCTTGGCTTGCCTTTGCTGGCCTCTAGTTCTCACCAATGCCCAAGCACCAGAAGCCACACCCTCGAAGTTACCAACAAAAACACCGGCTGCACCTTCTAACTTACCGACCAGAGTTCCCGCTGCAAGGCCAGCCTCTTCTGCTGGTCCAATAGCAGCCACAAAACCTCCTGTTATTGCAGCAGCACCATCCACTTCTTGGAAACCACCAGCAGCAACCCAGCCACCTACAACCTCCAAAGTGCCAGCTGCAAGGCCGGCCTCTTCAGCCGCGCCAGTAGCAGCTGCGAAAGCCCCTGTTGTGGTGGCGACCCAACCACCTGCAACCTCCAAAGTGCCAGCTGCAAGGCCGGCCTCTTCTGCTGCACCATTAGCGACTGCACAAGCTCCTGCTGTGGCAGCTACACCATCTACTTCTAGTAAACCACCAGCAGCAACTCAGTCTCCAGCAACCTCCAAAGTGCCAGCTGCAAGGCCTGCCTCTTCTGTTGCACCATTAGCAGCTGCAAAAGCTCCGGCTGTGGCAGCTACACCTACCACTTCTGCTGCGCCACTAGTGGCTGCAAAAGCCCCTGTAGTGGCTGCAAGGCCTGCCTTGTCTGCTGCACCATTGGCAGCTGCAAAAGCCCCAGTTGTAGCTGCAAGGCCCTCCCTGGCCACTTCACCATTGGTGGCTGGAAAACCCCCAATTGAGGCCGCAAAACCCCCAATTGTGGCAGCAAAACCCCCAATTGTGGCAGCAAAACCTCCTACTTTGAGCAAACCACCAACAGCAACTCCCACTTCTGCTCCTGTAAAACCCCCAGCAACCAAGGTTGCACCAGCTATCAGCCCAAAAGCCCCAGCTCCTAAAATTCCACCACCACAACCACCAAAGAGTCCACCTGTAGCAACTCCCATACTGCCACCACCATTACCAGCACCATTAACACCACCACCGGTTGCTTTACCACCACCATTACCACCTCCAGAGATATCACCAACACCAGACCAGGCACCTCCAGCCCCAGCACCAGCAAAGAAAAAGCCAGCACCAGCACCAGCACCAAAAAAGAAAGCACCGATACCATCACCTGTTCCTTCACCATTGATGGCTACACCAGCCCCAGCACCAGCACCCTTGATAGATACGCCAGCGCCAGCACCTGATGAAGAAGACGTACCAGAACCACCTCCTCACAGGCACAGGAGAAAGAAGAAAAGTCATAAACACAAGCACAAGAAACATCAATCACTCAGTCCAGCACTAGCACCAACGACTATCCGGAGTCCCCCAGCACCACCAACAAATACAACAAGTACAGCAGCTGTGGATTCAGAAGACGACACAGCACCAGCTCCAAGTCCAGATTCAGTAAGTTATTTGACTGTTAGATATCAGTACTGGTTACAATTATATTTTCAACTTCTTTACAATATGGGATATTTAGTTCTATTTGTCGACACTCATCAGCTTCACAGTATTTTAACTACATTTTCGAAATATTCATTCACAGAGTGGTGCATCATCATACTACCACCAGGTGGGCAATTCAGGAATATGGGCAACAACAGGACTTGCTACTGCCATTTTGCTTGCCATCACAGGCTTCATCTGCTGACAGATTCGCTCAAAAGTACCTTCTGGCTTGCAAAATATGAAGCAAAGAAACGAATAATAAATTACTACGACTAAAGGACATGATGGAGTTATTTCATTCTTTTATCTTTTATTTTTGACGTGTGTATTTTTTACTCAATATTTTTCAAAATATTTGCTTGGATATAATAATAAATTTTCAAATTATCTAAATAACTTGGATATACAATGTCTGTAATTATCACATCAAACTTGATCAATTTCTGAGTCTGTGTTGGTTTTCTCCCTGAAGTCATACTCTGTGATGAGGCCAAGATTATCAACTAATTTGTGATTCTGAAGACATCCTGCGCACTGGTAAGACACACTTCCAGTTATTCACAAGAGGATGAATATTTCCACCATATTATATAAACAAATTAGGCCATACAAGAGCATGCAATTCATAAGCAAATATAACTTTCTTAAAATGAAGTTAGGACTAAGCAACAACTTTATGCAAGGGAATCTTGAAGCCAATCAAAGACCATGAATAAAATCCATGAAAACTGGACTGAACCCGTTGATACCATGTTAGAAGACGAAATTAAGGGAAAGGGGACGGAAAATGAAAAAGTATGGGCATTTGAGAATTTTCTCATAAGGCACAGATCTATTATACTTTTTATTACTTTCGAGATATGGTGCCCCACTATTTGGATCAGTTATGTACATGGCAAGGAAGCCACTGAAAAATTGATGCACCTCTAAAAGTGGCCTCGAATTTGAAATACATGCAAATATAAAGAGGAAAAATTGTAATAAAAAACAAGGATCCTAAATTCAGTGATTTGTGACCCTCTTCTTTTGATTCTAAAGAGCAAAGTTGCCTAAAACCAGTTTCAAGTTACCAATTGACATATAAAAAAGAATTAAATTGTCTGCAAACGACAGGAAAATGAAGCATTTAGCTCAAGTTTACAGCTTAGCAAGCAACAAGCCATCACAGAACCTACATAAATGCCACATATTTTAAATCCCACCCTTTTCTCCCTCCAGTTTCATACACACTTCATGACTATTATTCTTTAAAATTTAAAAACAAAAAATTGATTAAACAAGTTTTGCCAGAAATAATTATATTTAGCATCCGAACTGCCAAGTGCCAATCATGATGAAACTCCACATCCATCGCCCAGGAAAAGGTCAACAAAACTGCATTTTCTATTAGCGTGATTTCAAATTGCTAAGAAGATTTATCATTTCTAAATTTATATCCCTTCATATAATTATAATTGTTTTCTCCAAAAGAAACTAAGCAGCTGTTAATACTTGAAAGGAAGAAGAAACCCAGGCTCTTAACAATTTTATAGCATATCAATAATAGACAGTACAAACCATCAGCAATGAATTTCACAGCTTTTACATCATAATATGAAATTTAATGATTCTGCATGCATATTGCACCATAAAGTCAATCAAGAGTTAATGAATACCTGAACAAAAACAACACCCCTTTCATAGGCTAACCGGTTCACAAGTCTCCTGGTTCTTTCACCACATGAGTTGCATGTAAATTCTACAAGCAAGCTTCTTCTTGGCAGCTTTAAGTCAATTCTAGTACCCTGCACGTTGGACACAAAATTCATTATATTATTATTCAATGCAATGTCAAGGGAAATCAAATATTAATAGCAGGATAGAAGATGCACTTGAGGGAATAAAAGATTTCAGAGCAGAAAAATTTGCTTCAACCTTAATGCCTGGACCATTGTCCATTATTAAGATTTGATAAATAAAATCTGAAGCTCAGAAAGATTTTTACATAAGAAATATCATTATACACCGAAATTAAACAACATGGAACAACACTAATTCCTTTTCCTCCTTAATGATGATAAGATACAGTGAACAAAGGAATGTATTTTCAACATTAAGCTCTTGGCCACACAAAAAAAAAAAAAAAACACAGTAAACTATAGTCCAAGATTGACAATAACAATATCATATTCATTTTCCTAACAAAATATGAATCAAAGTCACAAACCGCTTCAGAACTATCCGATTCAGATTCCGGGCCAGTCGCAGAATCACCATCCACCACCGCACGGATCTTAGAATCTTGACGGGAGATTACCGCAGTAGAACCCTGAAATTTCACTCTGAAAGCAATAGAATGAAGTTAGTATAACAGAACAAACCCTAGAAAAAGGCGAAGTTTTTAGATGGTAACCTGTAATTGGAAACTCTAATAGATGGAGGTTTTAGCCCAGAAACAGAAATTGGCTTGGAAACATTGCGGTGGTGAGAGGGAAAAGGTGGTGACTTTTTGTCTGAAGAGAAGGAAAGAGAAGCAATGGCTGAAGGGAAACTGTAGGGTGTGCTTGCCGCCATTCTTGGTTTTTGCCACTGAACTGAAATCACCTAATATACCAAAAATTGAAAAAAAAAAAAATTAAACTATTTTCTGTGTGTTACGAAAATCATTGTAATTATTCACAGGAATTTTAGTAGGCCCTGCATTTTGGTTGGTTACTTTATTTTTTAATTCAAAATTGCAACAAAAATTTATTTTGATGTACATTAACCTGTAAATATATTTGGTAAAAAAAAACAACCTGTAAATATAGGGCTGTGAAGTATTTGTTGCATTGCAGTTCAAAAAAAGAAGTATTTGTTGCATAATTCTATTTTGGTATCGTTGTGTTCATTACAGGATCAAAAATGCATTACTGGTCTTTCCTTTTTATATGAGGTAATAATAGTAATTACACTGTAGGGACAAAAATATTTTCCTTGGGCTCACTAGCAAACTGCCAAACTAACCCGTAAAATTATGCCCAAGAGGCCAATATAGCTACTATAGTGGCAAAAAGTATCGTCTATGGGACTACATATAAGTTTACTCATGGGCAAGCCCAATAAGGCTGACCCAATACCTACAGCTTATATTACGTCACTCCAGTCAGCTACCTAATCAAGTCTGTTAACCAATTGTCCACAATAGCAGGAGCCACATTCTCCATCTTTCAATCCCTACAAAGGGAGAACCACCTTCCAGAGCCACAATAATCGGAACTGACTTACTAGAGCAATAGTATAATTTGACTTACCACGTCATTGTAATTGACGCTGTAACTAACCATGACGTCAGTACACTTTATCAGCCTATTAAAGGGGAAGGTTAAGACAGCGATGGCAGATGATTCATACAACAATCACTCTTAACACTCAATACTCTCAAGAGTTTGGAGCTCTTTATCTAAGCTATGGATGGTACCCCGTCGTCATGACAGGGAACCTGTTGTATCATTCTTTGTTCTTATCCTACACTAAAATTCTCTATCTCTCTCTCCAGCACACTTTTCTTTGCATTTCCATTGAATTCATTGTATTTTTCATTACTTTATGTACCATTCATTGATCTTTGTAATTCAAATCACGGTAACAACCTCCTTTTGTACACTCAATAAAGTCTCAATCTATTATTGCTTTACCGAATTTACCATCAACAATCAAATAAACTGACAATCAAATTGTGATTTCCTAAAATGACAGTTAAAATTAATTATAAGTGATAAATGTGGGAAAATATACATTTCTTTCTCAAGAATGCCAGCATTTTTGAATGGCTAAATGATAGAGGAGTAATGATAATAGTGATGGAAAAGAATGTAATATATGAAATAAATTGAGGGTGAAATAAAAAAAATTGCATTTATTAATGGGAGAAACCCAAATAGGACCTTAAAAGTTAAAATGGAGACAAGACAATTCAAATTTTAGGACCTTATAAAGATGAACGGATGTAGTAGTTTTTACTTTAGTAAAAACATATAATCTAATTTGGATTGCTCATTCCAAAATACTAAGTTAAATGGATAGATTTTAAGTCATTAAGAATATAATGAGTAATATACAAAACTTCAAATGATTTGTTTATGATTACTCTCTAGTGGGGTGGGAATAGATCATGCCCTTATAAAAGATCTACGGCTTAGCTTACTTTAAGTCTTACAGACTATTTAGTAAATAGGTCAGATTCATAGTCAGTTATATTGTTAGGTCTATTTATGTGTACAGGTCAGGCCTTCTTTCGTAAGGCCTAGTCTACAAGCTTACATGTTTGACCTATTTAGTTTTTTGATATATATTATGATATACTCCTATAAAATAAGATAGATAGATTATACAAATGATTTATAATATTAACAAATTAGTTTTAACTTAAAGCTTCACATCTCATTATTTATACACAAAGTTCAATCATTTCATTCATCTTTTTCTGATCCCAGGCAGTCACTTGTATGATTTATGTAACATTTACTCCCAAATACACTTTTAAGCACACTTAATCAACTTAACTCATAATATAAACGCTAACTATGTTGGAAAAGGAATTAACTTAATAAAATAACTAACATAGTTAGAAAAAGATCTTTCCATAATATTTATATATATTTCAAACCTCAATTCCAATCTCTGTCATCACAATATAACTTCCTTCCCAGTACAATAACAGAGAATTTCATTATGCATGATTAAACTCCACACATCATTCTCAAAATACCATACCATAATAGGTATTATATAATAATTTTCCCCCAGAATAATAACAAGGTTCAGCGGAAGCATCATACAAAATATGATCCTAAATGTGGCAATACCTCCTGTCCTTCTGGTCCAGAGTATCTCACGATATCAGTGAGAAGTTCCCGGATCCTTCCCTTGACCTCCTACTTCGCTCCTAGGACCTGCAAAAGTGAGATCAACGGGGGTAGCCCCAAACGCAACCACTGACTACTCATCTAAGTGCGGTGTGTGCTAGCAAGGTGTCCAGTGGAATACATACATATATATCAATTCAGAAGCATGCTCAGGTATTCACATATAATGCACGTCTTATTCCCGAAATCTCTTTTCATCTTTTATAATTGTGGAATAACCCATCACAATTCATCCTCAATAATAGTATATATATCATTGATAATTACAGACAACCCAAACAAATCTTACTAGAAATGTTGGGAAAACATGTGGGACCAGTCGGGACCTTCCACCCGCCTCTGATCACCACGGTACAGCTCACGAGGGACTTTCTACCCTCCCTGAATAGTACCACAGATTAGAAGGATCTCTGTCCTTTCTGAATCTGTGAGGGGCGATCTCCCCTCTTTCGTCTTTCTCCCCTTTTATTTCTCATAATATATCAATTAGTCCCTGTGGCGCAACAGGGTACCTCATCACGTGATGGCACAATTTCCAATTCACCGGTGTCACATACTCAAATAATTTCTCACAAACACATAGATATGCAACACCACAATCAGGCACTAGGCCTTCCAGTATTCTCATGATATACATATATATATGAAATAGTTTCCAAAATCATATATATTTCAGTTCCAAATATTTCAAATCACAAATTTATGCCATTTCAAAATAATATTCCACAGGACATTATATTATGAAAAATATTAATATTTCAAGATTTCATTTCCATATCTCATCAATCATCAATTGATAATCATATCTCCACTGTGATTCAAAACCTCATCTCCATATAACATCATAATTATCAAATAATAATATTTTAAATTACTTACTAACACCACACACACACATAAACAAGCAGAAAGCGGTTACCTGATAGCTGGCACCAATCTCACAATAGTGCAGCTCCCCCGTACTAACTTA
This sequence comes from Mimosa bimucronata, assembly GCA_037074515.1. NCBI lineage: Eukaryota > Viridiplantae > Streptophyta > Magnoliopsida > Fabales > Fabaceae > Mimosa > Mimosa bimucronata. Next base: position 27,658,303 of record CM073445.1, on the reverse strand, counting down.
GTGCAATTCAAGCACTACAACCATACATACAATCACAATTAATTATTTATCCAACAATTTCACATGTTGGAAAATAAATTATTTACTACCCTTTCTTTGCCCTTGCTTATTTTAAATTTCTATTTAACATTTATTCTCCCTTTCTATCTCTAAAATTTATCTCTACTCCATTTATACATATATCCAAAATATTAATCTTTCCAATACCCATTTATTTTAAACCTTAACATCCAATAATCCCCATAATTCATTACTAATTCCAATTTATAAAATTCAAGCCTAACATATCCCCTTTTCCAAATCAAGGCCTACACCAAATTTAATTTAATTAACCTCATTAATATTTTTGTTGGGCATAAACTATCCCCTTAAATTCATAATTACACATTTACCTACACAATATCCCACTTATCCAAAACTTTAATCCACCCATGTTTTCTTGGGTCCAAATTCTAGTCAAACCAATCAATTAAATCTCCTCATATGACCTTAATAAACATTTAAAAATAATCAATTTAATTATTAGTACCTCAGATCATCAAAAGTCCTAATTTCTAAAATATCTACAAATCCAAAAATTCCCAATGATTAGAAAAACCTCCAATAATGAAAAATATATTAAAAGGAACTTATAATCAAGGTCCAAGCTTCAATTTATTAAGCTTAGGACTCCCAGAAATACCAATTTAGACAAAGCCTAATTTTTCAAGTATAACAAAACGAAAAACTAAAGACATAGGGATGTAGAGGAGACTTACGGGATTCCAAAAATGTGGTTATTTGGCCGAAAAACTCACTATTCCTAAGTCAACGAACTCTGATAAGTCCAGTGATAGGAATATTGGTGGTGGAAAGAGAGAACAAGAGAGAGAGAGAGACGAGAGAAAAGAGAGAGAGAGTGAGACGGAGAGTGAGACGGAGAGGGGGTATATATATATTTGATGAATAGTAACTCAATAGTAATAATAATAATATAATATAATATATAAATAGTAGTTGAATGTGATTGGTTGAGGAAATAATAATTGAAATACTAAGGTTCACGGGCGAGGAATGAATGAGGGAAAGAAATTATTGATGCAAGGGAGTGTCGGCAGGAGGAAAGAGTGGAAAATATACTACTAGGCCCTAAAATTCTCAAATAAAATATTTCTTTTGAACAAAAAATTTTCTTTTCACTCTCAAAATTTTCCCCTAATATCCTTTATTTATTTCCTCCCATAATAACCTCTTTTGAGCCTAAAAATGATCTCTCCCAAAATTATTATCGTCCAAATAAGGGAGAAACTAGGCCTTTAAAATACTCAAAAATACCTCAAAGCCCATCAAATATTCTCACAATCCATAATTTCTCATAAATAAATTTCTAATTATTCTACTGATTCTCAATTAAATATTTAGGATGTTACAATTTACTCAAATCAATTGTAGATATATGAAATATTATAATCTCAATAGGAATAACTTATCATAGTTTCTAAAATAAAGATAAGAGAAAAATTTTAGTTTTATAGCCATAAAAACTTTTTGAGACATACATAAACATTTTAATAAGTTTAAGGGTAATATATGGAATCAGGGGTATGGCTTTCAAAACATATTTAAAGGTATACATTTTAAGTAGGCTTTTAAAAAGACTTTTAGGCATTGTCAGGTTTTTTGAAAGCTCAGGTTCGGGCCAAAAAAATCTTACATACAGGTTCAAACCGAAACCCAAACTTTACATTTCTATTGTAGGATCAGGCTTACTTTGGTAAAGCCTAGCTCGGCCTAGCCTATTTTCACCCCTACTTTCATTGGTTACTTGAATGTGTAGAGACATGAGAATATCTTATCATTCATTTAAATAGTATCTAAATCATTATAGATTATAGGTTGGTCCTAAATATAAGACATATTTACCTAATTTGATAAGTAAAGGATGTTAGTTAAATTAGTTACAATCACAATGATATTACTAAAGCACCCTAATCATCTATATTTATTCCTACACCTCCTCTCTTGCTTGTTTAGTATTGATAAACATTAATAATAGAAGTAGCTTTGATATTTAGGACAAAAATCACCTACCCCAATATTTAGGATGAGCTACTAATGCCTAGACTCCTCATCTCTCTCTCACACACTTCTTGATGGTAAAGACACAAGAAATTCATTCATATTTCTCTATATGATGGAGTTAATCTAATTTGTGCATGTGTCAATTATACGGCTCAATGTAACAGACCCATATGCCTTAAGCTTGGAAGTTGATCCAAGAAAAAGCCCATATCGATATCATGTGCATAAAACAATATTGAGAAACCCGTGGGTAAGGAAGAAGACTTGGAACCGGCGTGATTTGGGAGGCAAGACATCAGTATAATAAGGACAAACTTAGCTAGAGGAGGGTGTGGATGAAAATTGTGAGGTCTCTCTCTGCTCCCTCATAGTTCTGTTCTCTGACTTCTCCTTGGCCATGGTCATGGTGATTGTGGAATTTCTCTTCTGCAACGTCCATCTTCCTCCATGATTGTTGTTTCTATTTTCTTATTTCTGTAACTCTCTTTTATCTTATTTTATTTTGAAATGTTTTTGGAGTCTCCCTCAAATACGATTCATTTTATATAAGATCGTTACACTCACATGGTAGATTTTGTTTATCTATATACAAACAGGCCTTCTTTGTCAAGAAGATAAAAACAAATGATGGTAGGAGAAGAATATCATATTTTTAGTTCTTAGTATAATAGCTACATGATTAATCTGTAAATGTTAGATAAAAGTAGTTAAATTAGTTATATAATATAAATTTGTGTTGTTTTTCCTAAAATACTCTATTTAATATGTGCATTGGAACTATCTTTAATGAAAAGCCTCTTAATATACGGAATCAATAGAGATATTTTGAAAAGAAATTATAACTCTGAGATAAAATTGATTGGAGTCTTGTATTTAAGACCAAATTAAACCCTCTATCCAACTCATACATTTAGTATCGGATAGACTATTTAAGAAGTTGATTCATATTGAATTGAAATATGGATTAATTATATATATGTTAGATTTGCCGTTCTATTAATTAAGTTTAAACAAATGTGAGACCTTAACATTATATATGCTTGATTCATCTTTCAATTTTTCAATGTGGGACTTATATCTTAATATTCCCCCTACCACTTTTTTTTTTCCTTTTTGTTTTATCCGGGAATTATATCTTAATAATCTCCCTAGTCCCTACTACTTTTCTTTTTATCTGCGTATACTTCTTTTTGAGTCTTAGAGACCTCATATCATATTTTGGCCTCAACAACAACAACAAAGCTTTATCTCACTAAGTGGGGTCGGCTACATGGATCTCACGACGCCATTGTGCTCTATCGGTAACAAAATCTTTAGATATATTATTTATTAAAAGATCTTGCTCTACAACTTCATTGAGTGTAAGCCTCGGTCTCCCTCTTCCTTTCTTAATCGGACTCCAGATTGTTTGATCTACCCTCCTCACTGGCGCATCTAATGGCCTCCTTTGTACATGTCCAAACCACCTCAAACGATTTTCTACCATTTTCTCACTGATAGGTGCCACTCCAACTCGTTCACCTCAGGTCTACAAAATTTTTATTTTCTCTTGCTTTTTATCATTCCATTCATCGAATGACTCTGATAACATGAATTGGAATATGAATTAATTATGTGTGTATATATATTTATGTTAGGTTTGTCTTTTTATCACATAAACTTAAGCCAATATAAGAGGACTTATCTCAATATTATATACCCTTAATTTATCTATAAATTTTTTAACGTGGGATTTATATCTTCATACCTCATAGGGCATTGTTCCTCTTTCATTCATTCACACACTTGCAATATCTAGAGAATGTAGCATAAGTGCAACAAGTGTCAATAACTCACCAAGACACAAATACGAAATAAGTAAATAAATTACTAATCTTTATAGATCCATTCATCCTAAATCAAGTTAATCATTGAAGCTTTACTATCTACAAAGCTGTGTACAATGGGATGATGTAGCTATAAGTAAGATCAAAAGCCTTGAAAGTTTCCACTAATAACAAAAGTAAGCAAGTTCAATGTTAATTCATGTTACATCATCAACTTGAATGAGAATAACTAATCTGATTCTTCACATGGAATCAAATTTCTTCAGAAAATGATGACAGTCAAGTCAACTGATAATAGGCCATTACTCTTCCTCATCTACTTCATGAAAAGGAAGTGGTACTGTTTTGACTGCTCTAAATTGTCCTGCATTATTCAGATGCTCATTCTCTAACCTGTACCAGTTAATATTTTATTGGTCAGATCATATGAATGGTATTTTTCTCATAAAAAGAAGGGTATTTAAGCATGTCCTTTTTCATGTTTTTGAAAATGATAATGATGAGCTGTTTGAATGCTGACACTTTACATAAAAATTGACAGATGTGAGACTGTGTTAAGATGAGTGACGTGTGGTTTGAGTTGAACATGTCTATCCTCCTAATATACTAGTATTTTGGGATTGAGTTCTCGAATGGGTGTATTGTTATGAGTCTTACATTAAGAAGTCTCACAAGTGAAGAGTGATTTATAAATTCAAGGGATCTTTTCTCCTAATATACAAATCTTTTGGGATTAGACGACTTTCCTTTAAATTTGTGTGTTCATAATGGAATGAATGAAGGAAGCTAATTATTAATGTTACCTGTAAAAATTCCACATCCCTCTTCTAAGAACTTCAAGAGCTGCTAAAAACAAGCTTGTTACTCTATAGTCAACTTTTTCAAAGCTTGAATGGAGGACAGTCTGCAGCCATGCAAGCCTCAGAATAAAGTTTAATCCCTGCATATATTTCGAAACATTTTAATGGTCATCTTCAGCTTTAAAAGTAAATGGACCATATTGTATACATGAGAAAATAAATCATAAATTTCTCCCACACATGTCTGCTTTATCTCAAGAAAATATCTAATATCTAATGCTATTGATTTGTGATCTCATTTCAATTAGCATAAAGTTCTGATCATCATTTGTTTCATGCTTTCTTCTCCACTTTGTAGAAATTCACCACAAACATGGTTGTTTTTAGATCTTACATTATGATTAATTAGTCGACTAGTTTTCATAATTGTTAATTTTTGGGTGCCAATTGCATGTCAATGGCTTAAATGAACTTCGACCTGTCTTCTCTACAGATCATAGTCTAAAAATCATCTATATATTAAACTAAAAGATTGTACTTCTTGTTATAAATTTAAAACTAAAATATCACTCTGTCTCTAAAGAGGAAGAAACACACACACAAACAAACTCACTAATTTAATTGATTTGCAAAAGTTATAGAGTCTATAGAAAGAAAGAGAATGATATATACCATGGAGAGGTAGTAAATGGATTTTCGACTAAGGATTAAATCATTCCTAAGCCATGGGTTAGTGGAGTTAATTTGGAGCAAACCCCAGTCTTTCACAAAGTCCCAATACAATTGGTACAAAGTGGCTGCACTTGATATGATCACAAGAAGACATAGACATCCAACACCACCATCTTTCTCATAAGCCACTTTAGCTCCTGCTGCTAGCATTGCTGATACATATTTTCCTAAATTCACGAGGTGGCTTGTCTTCCCTTCATCAAACCATCTTCTAGCACACTACAAAACCAATTCAAAGAAATCTTCAAGCACAGTTCTTAGTTGCTTGCTGTCAGGTAATTATGACTGAGTGTGAATGAATTTCTTTTAGGGAAAAGCACTGAGATCCCAATGAAGGATTATAATCATAAAAAGGTCTCACAACAAGTAAGCACATAGACCTGTTATCGTTTCCTAAACCAAACTTGTCATTACATGCTACATACTATAATATTTTTTTGGTGATTATATATTCCTTCTTTGGGACTTCATAATGATTTATTTTTGTTTAGGGGCGAATGAGTTGTAAGAAAGGTGTTTCTTTTTTGAAAACTAAAAAACTTGACAAGACAAGAAGAAATTTTACTTTGAGTATTATTTAAGATAATGTGGTGTAAGAGTGAGAGAAGGCTAATTTATCTTGCCTGCATGGCCCTCCAATAGTAAGGTAAAAATGACACTGCATAAGCAAGGTCTCTATAGCGTTCTGTCCTCATGCAGCGTCCATAGTCCTGAGTTTTGTAGCTTCCAGTTATATAATAACATGCCACATACTCTAAGTTCCTGAGCATTGGCACCTATACATAATAGAGCAATGACATAACATGATTATTAAGAATATTCTTCTTTGATTCCATTTTTATGCTACTATGATATCGAGAAGAACCACTTTTTGTGGTGAAAAGGAACTTCTGATATATAAAATCCTACCTGACTACAAAGTTGATCAGCCATGAAAAAGTCGAGCATAACAACCTATCGAGACAAAAGGGAAGCTAATAAGATAAGGTCATGGTCAACAAAAGACATAATTATATTATCAGGTTAAGTTGCATCCAGCATCTTGAAGTATTTTTTCCAATAACATTCAGTATTCTAATTTAATATCTGATTCATTCAACGTAAAAGTATTTTTCCAATAATACTCAATACTCTCAATTATTTTTCTAGTAATTTTTTGTGCATAGAACATTCTAAATTATTTCCAGCATTTTTCCAATAAGAGTGCTGAATATATCACAAATCAGTTTAGGATACTAAGTACTATTGGAAAAATAATTTAAGGTGCTTGACGCATCTGAAACCTTTTTCATTCAATAGACATACTTTAGTGTCAACAAGGGTGGCTTTATTGACAGGATCAACTTCCATAGAAACAAGAGTGTCTTGAGTTTGATTCTTATTGGTGATCCCTTGTTGATAAAAATTTCATGATTGGGGTTCGTTTTATCTAAACTTGTCTATTCCTAATCCCCCCTCCAAAAAAAAAAAAAAAAAAAAATAATAATGATAATAAAGAAACTTTTTTGCTTATCAAGAAAAGAAAAGAGTTCTCTTTTTCTTTTTGTTTGTGGAGAGAAATAATGTACCTTGTAAAAGGGTGAGAAAACTATGTTCCTTATCACACAAAGGAAACGATAACGGCTTGAACGGTAGATAATGTTGAAAGGGCAAAAAAGTATAAACAAGAAGACCTGTGCATGAACTCGAAAGTGAAAATTTCATCAGACAATTTGTTAGGTATCATGAGACATAATAAACATGCTAAAAGAAATTATGACAATCAGAATAAGTAGTTAAGAAATTACCAGTAAAAGTAGGCCAGGAATCGCTTGAACTTGAGCATAAGAATACCCTTTTGCGAGCAAATATAGATGAAGAAACATGACCCCAACCATGAAAGTCATAGCCAATGTACAAATCAAGAACACATCTTTATATTTGAGCTCCTTACTAGGGCCAAGCTCAAAAATGAAGCTGTAATTTATCCGAGTTTTTCTCCAAGCAAAAATGTTGCAACCATAGAGAAAGAAATGTAGAAAGATAAGGCTGAACATGCTGCAAAAAATAAGATAAAAGCCATTTATAGATGTTCAATTACTTATGCAATTAATAATAGGAAGATTTACTTTACCTAAATACAGGGTAAACAGTTTCCATATAGACTGAGTCTGGTTGTCTTCTGTAGAGTCCAGTTAGATGAGCCATTATAACATATCCAGCAAAAAGTGCCAAGAAGCATCCAGCAAATAAACCTGATTATATGTGAAAGTCAGTGTTCCATGAATTCCTGGGTGAGATTGAACAAAGTTGGAGTAGAAACTTTTTATCTTATTATCATTTTCCTTATGTCTTAGTTTGCCTACAAGAGTTATGTGTAAAATCACATGTCATTTGTAGTTAGACGCAATGCTAAAAGTTGAGTTTTGGCTATGCAAATTTATTGGTCCAAGACTGACAATTCTTTGCAGATCCCCTGATTCTGATGATGAAAACATTTCTAATCAAACTGTGGAATGATTTCCACATTGACTAATTAGAAAATGGATTGAAAGTTTAGAATATATGAGTTCCACTTCGACTAATTAGAAAATGGATTGAAAGTATATAATGTTCAAGAAAGTTCTAGTAAATTGACTTAAACTATTTTTTTTTTGATACAGCGACTTAAACTATTTTGATAATCCTTCCGGTTCTAAATATAAGATCACTTTGACTTTTTTTTGTGGAAGTTAAGGAAGCAAATTAGACAATTAAATTATAATATATGTCATATGTAATTAGATTATATGTTAGTTTATAAGTAGAATAAATTAGTTTTGAGGAAAAAAGATAACTATAGACAATTTAAAGTGATTAATTTTGCATTCCTTAATTTCTCTAAAAAAGTCAAAGTGATCTTATAATTAGGACATGAGGGAGTATATAAAAATAGCTCTAGTGTACACCTATGCCTAAAACATGAAGTTTGTACCCGAAGCCTCTTAAGACTCGAAAGCCTAGGCAAAGAGGAAAAATGGATGAAAGATGAAAAAAATAGTAAGAGGAATAAAGAATATTAAAGTCCTATGTCGATTAATTAATTAGAGAAAATATTGAAAGTATATAATTTTAAAGGAAATCCTATAAAATTAGCTTAAATTTTGATTGAAAGACAGTTCCAATATATACCTATATCTCAAAAGTCTGATATGATATGGAATATGTAGAAAGTGATCCTAACAATACCTCATCGATAATTTAAAAAAAAAATAAAGAGAAGAAATATTTATAATGCTTTCCATATAGCTTTTGATGGGACGTTGGGGTTCACTCTTTGTGGTACTGGTACGGTTTAAGACTCTAAAAGATGATATTGCAAGTCATGGGACCAATAATTTGGAAGCACACAAAAAGTGGGGCCAGTTGGTGACATTCTTTTGTAAACCTAGTGGCTTAATGGGTCCATAATGTGATTTCTTTAAATGCAAATGGATGCCAAAAAAATAATAAACGAGGTTAAAGTTCTCTGACAAAATGATGCATCCACTCAAAGGCATTTTATTAAAAAAAGGAGAGAGAAAATCCTATTAAGTCCAGGATTTTGGATGATAAGAGAAGTACTCACCAATAAAGAAAGTTACTGCATGAGATTCTTTACGTTGACTTGGTCTAAGGTACTTCAAGGCCTTTGTTCTATCATCTTTGGCAAAATTTTTCACAAATAGTTCCTCAATTTCGTCTGCTAGCTTTATTACCTGTCATATGTGAAGCTCATATTGAGCATAATGGTTCACAAAGTTGAAAGCTTATACCAGGAAGTAAGTCACAAAACAAACATCTCTCTCTCTCTCTCTCTCTCTCTCTCTCTCTCTCTCTGTGAATAGTTCTGGGGTCATATTGAGTTTTAGAGATGAATTATAAAGGATTATTGGCCACTTGAGCTTGTCGGAGAAACTTGCAGGTGCAAGGATAACTGGTGGCAAACATCTTGGCTTTATTCTAAATATAGTATCAAAGATATTTGTTAAATTCAAAGTAGATGATATGTTAGTCTATTTACCTTGTCTGAGCTGTTGAAATAAGAAGTCTCAACTACTTTAAGATAAATGGGAAGAATTTGTTTCTCAGTGACCTGAAACATCAACAAGAAGAAGGCAAAAAAAGAATAGAATTCCTTTTCATTACAAGTGACTTAGACCAAGCTCCAATTTCATACATAAAGTTTGAGTCTTTATTTAACTTGCCTTGTCAAACTTCTTCAGTATCTTCATAAATGCAAGCATATTCAAGTTCCTGAAAATTGATATCATTGGGAAAAACTTTAAGTAGAGTTTTGCTCTCTTAAGTGTATTTATTAAATGAAATATGGGATTTTTATACCTGTAAACTTTGAGATATTCTAGGCCCTTATAGAGCTCAATAAAACCTCCTTTGATCATCTTTTCTGCATGATGCAATTTGGCTTTATTGAGATGAAGCTTACCATTTTCTGGACCATATTTCCTTGATGATGGTTGGTTAATCAAATCTTCCTTTAGCAGATAGCTAATTGCTGAGATGGCAAGAGAAGGTGTGGTCAAAGGAATGTTGATCTTCACATTCTTCCCTTGGAAACTAACAGCACGCTCAGAAGAAAGTGTCCTCAATTTTCCATCTTCTCTTTTCATCGATTTCTCTAAATCCTCTGTGCAATTACCCTGCATTTCTTCTTGCTGTTCTCTGCTTCTAACAGAGTCCTCCTCTGTATCCAGTGAAACAGAGAAAAAGTTACACATGATTCTACATTATAGATCGAATTGAAACAAGAAATAGATGAAAAAAAATTGAGTACTCCCATTTATAATTCATTTAGAAGAAGAAAATTTTGAATATTTACCACTAGGGAATGTGCATGAAATAGATTGGTCTTCATTAGAGTCTTGGGAATGGGAAGAGCCTCCTCTGATTTGTTGCTTCTGCTTGAAAGTATATTTGAGCTCAAAGAGAATATTCATTTGTTTTATCAAAGAGTCACCTCTTTCCATGAACTCTGTCTCTTTCGTTTCATAAAACCTGTTAACCTTGTTTAGTTGCTGGTCCAGACATGCAAAAAAGTCTTTAGCAGCATCAGCACCAGAAAATAGCTCAAGCAACTCAGTCTCATACATGTCATCCTTACCAGCTGAGCATGCAAGTTTCCTATGAACCTGAAAAAGACCAAAAAGAAACAAAAGAAGAAAGAATCAGTCAAGTGCATGATGCCACTGAATAAAATAAGTTCTTCTGCTGTTCTGTAAGTTATTATTGGAAGGAGGAAGAAGTACTTGTATTGGTCCATGATCTGTGTGATGATGGCCAAACAAAGAGTACTTTCTTAGTGATGAAATGAGGTAGCTATATGCAGAACATGCATTGGGGTTTTGTTTGTTGGGTGTGTTGTTGATATTGTTAACAGGGTGAAAATTCTTGAGCTCTTTCTTGAGTTCAGAGTAATCAACAAAGGCTTGCTTCCATTCTGGAATAAGCTGATCATCAAATTGCTTAGAGAACTTCACCATCTTTGTAAACCAAAGATACAAGTGAGAGGTTCTAGCTAATTGTGTGAATGTGTTAGTGAGTATTCAATGGAAGGCCAGGATGGCATCATATATAGGTGATGGAAAAAAAGGGGGATTTGGTTGATATGGTAAGTATTGATGCTCTTGAGCACATTCTAAAATATTCCTGGATTACTATACTGCCACTCCACTTTGGGATTAGGAAGGCACAGTGAGCAAGAGGTATTAATGAGTATTTGTGTATAGTGGTCATGCTTTTGTCATTTATAGATAAGTAAACGAAGTTTTCTAGTTAAACAATTATGACAGAGGTATTTAATGAGCAATATAAGGAAACTTCTAGTCTCAAGTCAAGAATTCCTCATCTATTTTATCACCTGTAAACTAGATTACACGCACGCACGCTAGCTCATTTAAGGTCATTTGTATTGAACCCAACTAGATTTTCAGTGATTGAGTATAACTGACTCTCAAATACCTTCAACTTCAAGTCTCCACTTTACTTAAGCAGTCCCTTTTATTTAACAAAACAAATCCATCACTTACTGCCTCATAAGAATTCATATAATCAGTTTTATTTTGTGGTTTAATTATGAGCTTTGGATTGTGTAACTTTATACCACATAGCATTAAAAAATGTAAATCATGGAAAGTCATGCCAACTTAAAACAACTAAAAAAAAAATTAACACTTGTTCAATATAATAACAAGTATTATCCTACTAGATTGGATCGACTATATAGATTGTACGACACTATTATACTCTAACCATAACTAAAAATTTAGAAACACTCTTTCAATAATTCCTTTAAGAAAGACTAAAAGTTAACAGTTTTAAGATTGTATAGCCAAAAAAAACTAGCCTAAATAAACTATGATTATACCTTATCACTACAGGGGAGAGGGGAAGGAAAAAAGATCTCATAGACCAGTTTCCATCCAAATTGTACTTTCTGTGACAATTTGAAATGTCAAGATTATTGAAGGTTTGGCAGGATACTTTCAAGTCATTTTAGTGCACCTTTAATAATATCAAATTCTCATAATAGAATGGTTCCTTCACATTGCTTACTCAGGATAAGAAGTATAATGGTATAATTTTGGATTATTTATAAAATTATAGAGGCTAAAAGTATCTCTCAACTATACTGGTGGCAGCACAATAGTGGTTATGATGAAATAATTAAGTTCCATGTTCTATTCCTTTGTTCTAAGCCCACTCCATGTCCCAACTTGTTGTGAGCATGGTGGGACCCATTCTCTAATATAAAAATTTCAAAATCTGTATGTATAGCTCTTTTATTGTTATTTCCCTCTTAGACATAAACACCATTCGGTCAATGTATAGAGCACATTGCTAAAGTTTATGAGTCTTTCCTTTTTATTACTCCTATATATCTATGATTAAATCCAACTTTATTGGATGTGAGACTTCTTACATTACTCAAGTCTTGTGCACTAAAACATCTTAACATTAGCCATTATGCAATGGCAAGTTGCAACTCTTGTATATAAGAATAGTTCAACCACCATTTTAGGTAAATATTGAGTAATTAAATAGCAAAAGGGAGAGCACATTTTGAGGGGAAAAGAAAAACTTATCCTTGACTGCTTCATATACGCTATCCATGTATTTTTTTTTTTTTTTAAGGAAAATCATTATGAGCTCTAAAGAAACAAATGTAACCATAAAAAAGTCTCTATAACAATTGAGTAATCTGGACCTTTTACCGTTTTTCATATCAAAACTTGTCATTGTAAATTGATCAATTATGAGATTTTTTTTTTATTATATTCCTTCTTTGGATTCTCGTAATTATTTTCCCAATTTTTATGTCTTTTTTTTTTAATAACTTTTAATGTTATAATTATTGTCATGACTACGTAGATAGGTCTTATGAGCTCAATATATGTTCAAAATAAGTCATATAATTAGTGATAAGGTTTTGTTATAAATTTTATTTTTTATATTAAATATTGATACTGATGATTATACGCTAATATATTATCCATATTTTCACTTTTGAGTAGTTATTAAATGTTATTGTTTATTACTTATGTAGAGTTCTTTTTCTTTATTTCTTTGATGTGCATGTAAGTACCGTTCATATCTATAAAAAAGATTATTAATTATTAATTTATAATAAAAATGATTATGGGATATTTTATGAAAAGTAATATGATTCCTAAAACCATATACTGTGATAAATTAAGCAAAACATGTGAATGTAATATTCTTTCTTGAATTCTCATGAAATATTCTTTGGAATATTATTGAGGAAACCAAAACGTCAGGACGATACTTAAAATACTGTTTTTTTTTTCTCCAGAACAAGCACCATCCAAATATAGTTGATGAATTTGAAAAGTATGCATATCCCATTAAAATCTCCTGTGTCTAATATCATTAGTTCTGTAAAATTACGTGATCGACTTGTGATGTGAATACTGATCTTTTGGGGCATATTTTTTTAGCTGTTTGAGTTTAATTATTTGAATAATAGAATGTTTAGAATTCAAATTACTATTTAAACTTATATTTGAATTGAATAGTATATTTAAATCTTTCATACCTGCACTCACTATATCTTGGTGCTTTATAACATAACTTCTTTGTATGCAATGTTTGTTTAGCGATATCTATTAACTACTTCTGGAGTTTGATTTAAACATTTTCGGACTTTAAATAAGAGTTTCTCTTACAGAATCTTTTATTTTCTTTTTATTTTGCATCTATATGAATTCAAATATGGGATATGTTGTGTAAGTAGATACTCCTTGTGGTTAAGACATATTTGGCGAGTTAGTCTTGATCCTAAATATATGACCTAATTCTAATTTTAGTCAACTCCTTCCAAAACTAACCCTATTGATGCTCCTCCAACAATAATCAATAAGATATGGGGGATGAGATAAGGAAAGATGATTGGGGTGTTTTAAAAAAAACACAACATACTAATTAACATAATTAACATATTTAATTTAAACAAATTAGTTGAATATGTCTTATATTTAGGACCGGAGGAAGTATATTCTTTCACCGATAAAACTAACATTTTGTAGAGAATAAGAATGCTAAAAGAACTACATTTGTTTGAGAATAAAGGATGTGAACTTCAACATAATGATGTGTTGGATGTTAGGGATGGAAATAGGCTAGGCCTAACTAGGTTTTAGCTAAATAGGCCTGGGCCTGCAACAGAAATGTAACATTTAGGCCTGGGCCTGGGCCTGTATGTAGACATTTTTTTTTGCCTGAGCCTGAGCCTTCAAAAAGCCTGACAAGACCTAAAAGCCTTTTTAAAAGCCTACTTAAAATATAAACATTTAAATAAATTTAAAATCCTATAACTCTTATTCCAAATATTGCCTTATAATCTATTTAAAGGTCTATGTATGTCTTTTATTAAAAAAAAAAGTCTATATATGTCATAAAAAGTTTTTTACCATAAAACTAATTTTTTTTCTCTTGCTTTTATCATAGAAAATGTGAACGACTAATGAATAAAAGAGTTGGGTTTTGTGTATGAATGATAAGATGTTAGGCTTAGAATTAAGGCTAAGTTGATAATGTTGTAAATAGCTTATATAATTTATTTTATATTATATATCATAAGATAAATTTTTAAAAAATAAATAAATAGGCCAGGCCTGTAGGCTTGTAGGTTAGGCTTTCCGGAAAAAAGCCTGGCCTGTTTATTTAAATAGGCCTAACGACAAGCCTAATAACAAGCCTGACCTATTTACTAAAAAGGCCGAGCTAGGCATAAAATAGGCTAGGCCGTAGGCCCCTGATAAAAGTCTGGCCTATTCCCACCCCTATGGATGTCTAATGATGGATAATAAATAGTAATAGTAATTGGATACTATAAAAATTTTTGGGTTAAAGTATACTTTTGGTCCCTCAGGTTTGCATTTAGTCTCTTTTTTGTCCTTTAAATTTGAAAAATGTACTTTTAGTATTTTTTTATTGACACTATTAGTTCTATTTAACTGAAAATGTTGACCCAACAAATTGAAACGGCGATTTTGTAATTCAATGATAACAAAATGTGTTTATATTTTAATTCTTTATTATAATCATTCATATATGTTAAATTTTAACCATTTTTATCAACTTTTAATTATAGACCCTATCAGTTTTTATCAACTTTTAAAAAATTTAGAATATATAGCATAAAGTGCTTAATATGCATGGTTGAATTCAAGCCAGACCTACTTTGCTTTCGTTAGTCTTCATTAATTTGGACCGTCTAATAAAAACACTTTATTTTGGTATTAATTAATGTGGTCCAATAATGGAAGCGTCTTAAAATCAAACTTGAGTTATGGTATTTTGTGTCAGTGCACGCACCGAAATAAAACTTATATATATAGAGAGAGAATTATGTCTAGAAGAAATTAATCTAACAATATTGAGAGAGAGTGAAGAGAATTAATATTTAGAAAGTGTGATTCATTCACATTTATTTATCAAAATTCAGAATAGGTCACAAGTAAACATATAGAATATGATGCTATATATGTTCTCAGTTCTATTGCCCCTAATGTGTACACCAATACTGACTTTGAAAAAGTTCTGCGAAGCATATGATATCCTCTCTCTCTCTCTCTCTCTCTCTCTCTCTCTCTCTCTGTTCAATAACCTAAAAAATTAAATTGGATTTCCAGGAATAAGAATACCCCCTTTAATTTATAGTACTGACAGGATTTTTAAATATTTCATGATCGTTTGAATCTCTCATTTCGATATTTTGTCTTGGTGTTTATATGTATTAACACACCATTTTATATGTTCATCTTATCTACATAGATCCCATGTATCTTCTCCTAAAAATACATTGAACATACTCCCTCCCATTAAGTGGAAGAAAAATATACTGTAATTGGAAAAATAAGGAAAAGTGGGAAAGAAAAAATCCCTTAAAATTTTATTAATAAGGAGTTGATAAATTTTACTACAAAAAAAAAATAGTTTTGTAACGGTTTCTTTGCAACAGTTCACCTCAACAGTAACAAGTGTATGAAATTTGTCACGGTTAGACACAAAAACCATGACAAAGGCGCATGGTTTTTTTAAAAAAAAAAATCCAAAATTTTTGTCACAGTTTTCTGATCAAAACCCTGACAAATGGAAATTTTTTTAAAAACAATTGTTCCCGAGCAATAACACTCCAATCTAGCCATTGTTGTACAACATTTGTCACAATTTGGGATCCAAAAATAGTGACAAATGCTCCAAAACTATTAGAAAATTCGGAGCAACAGTTTTGGGGGAGTAAAACCGTGACAAGCACATGACAAATACGCTTGACAAACACTTTAACTATGACAAACATTTGTCACGGTTTGTGTGCTCTGATTTTTTAAAAAAAATTTGGAGCACATTTGTCACAGATTTAGAGACCAAAACAGTGATAAAGGGTGCAATTTGTTACGGTTTTAAGGACCAAAACCGTGATAAAGGGCGTGATTTGTCACGGTTTTGCTCCAAAAAACCGTGACAAACGTGTTTGAAATTTTTTAATAATTTCGGAACACATTTGTCACGGTTTTTGGACCCAAAACTGTGACAAATCGCACGCTGACTCCTATATAAACCCCCCTCATTTTACACACATACACTCCTCTCTTCTTCTCTCCTTTTTCCTTATTTACTCATCCATATTATGCTGCTTCATCATTATACTGTTTTAGTAATTTTTGCTTAAATTAGTTGTACTACTTATTTTATACACTTATATTTCAAATATTATTTTAAATAATTTCTAAATTTTTTTGAAGCTTTCGTTGCAGGTTGTTTATCTTTAAACAATAATGATAATTATTCTTGTATATAAATATATATATATATATATATATATAAAGTAATCCTATATATAATTTAGGAAAAATGACAAGCAAAATCCCTTCCAATTTGCAAAATCCCAATAACAACTTCATGATAAGTATTAACAACCATTAACAACTCAAAATTTCTTATTTGGGATTTTGCAAATTGGAAGGTATTTTTTTGTCATTTTTCCTATAATTTAATCAAAAAAGCTTTTTGAAAAATTTAATATGACAAATACCATATTAAACAATTTTAGTAGTAATTAGTTACTTTGAAAATCTTTCATAATTAATATTGAATTACAACAAATTCGTTCAAAATTCAAAAAATGCAACAAATAAGAAGCTCCTTTGAAAATATGCAAAATTGAAAAAAATGTAAAATTCTAACAATGAAATTTTGTTACAATTATTTTTAAAAATCGTGACACACTTTGTCACGGTTTTCCCGGTTCGGTCCGCATTTTGGGCCGGAATTTGTCATTGTTTTGAGAATTATAACCGTAAAAAATCCGTAACTCTCTTGTCACGGTTTTTACATTTGTGTGTAACGATTTTTTTAAACAATTATAAACCGGTTTACCATGGATGATTTTGTCACAGTTACAGATAAATGTGTTCGTAATGGTTAAAATCATAACAAATGTACGGATTTCACCGTTACAAATTGGCTTTTTTTTTGTAGTACAAAAAGAAGTTATATATATATATCACATACTTGTTCTCTAATTTGGATCCTCACCAATAATTTTTTTATGGGGACTTTTTCGTATTTTTGTTAAAGAAAACATTTTAGCTGTAAACTAAATAGTTTATCTGCAAGGTAAAAATAATTAAATAGCGTTAAACCACCAGATAATTAAATATGTTATGATTGTGGGCACTATGAGATATTTCATGTCTGAATAAAGCTTATGTCAATTTACTTATTTTCATTACGTCCAATTATGTAATTACTTAATATGTGATTATTATTAATAATGATCCAACATAATTTTAAAATTTATGGATGTGAATTTTTATTATTGAGAAAAGTCCAACTAATAGGCTTTAATTATAGAAATTGGCTAAAAGGACATAAGCAAGTAAGCAACGGGATTAAGTTTTGTCGTACACATTTTATTCACAATCAGATATTTAAAAGCTAAACTTTGTTTTTTTTTTGGGGCCAAAATCTAATAGCTTTCCTTGCTACTAGCAAGTTAATCAATATTGT
This sequence comes from Mimosa bimucronata, assembly GCA_037074515.1. NCBI lineage: Eukaryota > Viridiplantae > Streptophyta > Magnoliopsida > Fabales > Fabaceae > Mimosa > Mimosa bimucronata. The sequence goes on along the minus strand of CM073445.1, from coordinate 27,640,335 downwards.
AGTCCATGTGTTATTTAATATAAGATTTAGTTAACTTTTTTTTTTTAATTTTAAGAAAGCTAAATAATCTAATTATAAATTGATTTGTTCGAATTTTTTCTCTAAACTAACTTATTTAACTTATAAGTTAACATATAATATAATAATACACACAACATATGTTCTGATTAATTGACTTATTAGTTCCCCCCATTTCTAAATATATAACCTAGTTGATTTTTTGGGACAATCCTAAGAAAGTTAAATAGGTTACTAATAAATTGATTTTCTCGAATTTTTTCTCTAAACTAGTTTATTTGACTTATAAGCTAACATATAATTTAATAATACATGAAATACATTATGATTAAGTGGCTCATTTAACTTCGTTAACTTCTCCAAAAAAAGTCAACTGAGTCTTATATTTGAGAACAGAGGAAGTAATAATTTTTGTCAATGAATAAAGCCTAACGGATGTAAATTTTAATTTTAAGAAAATGTAAAGAATCTCACGTACACACGCATAGGAGTTGGGTGAGCAAACCGAAAGCCGGCCAAAATGAAAATCGAAACCGAAAAACAAAAACCAAAAAACCGAATTTTTTTCGGTTTGGTTTTAAGGTTTTTTGGTTTCTGGACTATTTTTTAATATTCTTTTGTTGCAATTTTGTCCAATTACGTAAATTCAACGAAAAAAAGGAAAAAATGGATTCAATATATATGAATAGTTATACAATTCAATATCTTGTCTAAATTAACTAATTATTAATTCAGTATGTCCAAAAAAAAAACAATGCTTAAAATATTACAATATTGAATTGATTTTTCAACTTTTAAAGCACATTCTATAATTAATAAACAATTTTTGTTTTTTTCTTTAATGTCACATGTTTAAAAAGTGTTTATTTTAGAAAGCATATTTTATTTGTTTCGATTTTGAGATATTTGTTTAGGCTTACTTGTTATCTTATTTTTAAATAAAAATTTTAGACTTTTTTCTAATGTCATTATAGTTTTCAGTTTTTCGGTTTCAAACCGAAACCATTTTCTAAAAGATGAACCGAAAACCGAAAATTATAAAAATGAAAATCGAAATGCATTTGGTTCGGTTTGATTTTTTGTTTCGGTTCAGTTTTGCTCACCCCTACATAAAAGAGCAAATTTTCAACACTTTCTCGTTTGCCCCTAACCCACCACCTTTATGTATCAAACTAATAGCTGACAATTGCAAAAAAATAGGAGGCTTTGAATCTTCAAAACATGTTAAATAATTGTGAAACCGTTGAATTCTACGGATAATAACATTTACATATTGGGGAGGTTAATGTATAGTATTTATGATTGAATAAAGCAAGATTGCAAATCTAGTTTTCAAGAGATTAAACATCCTTCCATTCCATGAAAAAGTTAAAACGACCATTTAACACCGATTGCCCAACCATTGTAGATTCATCAGCTGTTCTACTTGGCCAAAACCTGGCGTAAAACAATGCTGTATATTTTTTTACATTCATATTGGGTTTAGCCTTAGAGCTGGTATAAAAATCCATTCTTTGAATCCATAGTCAGTGTAAATAGTTGAATATTTAAGATTTGTTTAAGTAAATTAAAAATTAGATATCCACAATCAGTATAGGAATGCAGAAAGTGTTTCCTCTACGGGTTATGTTTGCAACCGTTGTATAGTATAAAAAATTCGGCACTTATTTATGAAAATATCACTATATTTGCTATATCGTTGTAAATGGGATTATGTAATATTGACTCTTTGCTTCTATATATATGGTGTTTAATTAATACAGTAATTAGATAACTAAAATTTTCCAAAAAAAAAAAACAATTAGATAATTAAAATACCAGTCTGGTTTTTATTATAGGTTTATAGTGTGAAATAAAATTTCGGTCTTAAAAATAAGTTCATTAGGGGTTATTAATGATTGTTTTCCAATTTTACATTTATTTAATGACTTGCAGATGTAGGGAGATACTCTCTTTGGTCTTAAATATAAGAGGTAACATTACAAATTTTTTGGTTCAAAATATAGGAGGTAATATGCATAAGTCAAAGTAATAAATGCACGTGTTCCATTTCTGCCCTTGTATATTAATAAATGCAATGAGGGGTTGGAAATTGTATATAATAAATGAGTAAGGGTAAAAATATAAAATCCATTCATAATAAATGATTCCAACATATTTTTATTGGTATGTGTAAAAATATTGGTTGCCTCTTATGATAGGGATAGAGGGGAGTAAACTTAAAATATTTTATCAATTCTATACATGTTTAATGAATTAACTGTCATTCCTTAATGTTTGAATTAATTAAATAGACTAATAATATGATTATATATAGTGGTATTAAAGAGTTAACTAAAATTAAAACAGAGATCAATGATAGGATCCAATTCAAACAACCTAATAAATAATCCTTTAGATGATCCAAAATTGTAAAGGAAAAAAAAACTGTCTTAAAAAATTAGATGCTTTCATTTAGATTTGACAATGATATACTCCTCTCCTCTATCTTTATTTACAAATTACTTTTAACAGAACCAAAAAATAAAAACCTTTAATCTGATTAAATTTTTTCTTAAAATTTAATAACTTTACAATTTTATCTTTATATAATATATACAATACTCTATGAGTCTAAAAGCTACAGAATAATAAAAGGAAGGGTAGAATTATAAATTTATAAGAAAAATTAAAAATATGACTCATAAGAAAAAAAAGCATCATTTTGGATTTATCTACCAGTATCCGGCGCTATTAGCAATGGACTAATCCGGCTCGTGGGAATAAAGGCATACAATAGGGGGAACCTCGCTATTTTTAAGTAATTATCGCTGCTGTATACCCAAGGCCCGAACTCGAGACCACTAGTTAAGTTGGAACAATCCACAGCCAATTGATCTAAGTTTTTTATGGTAAAAAAAAGCATTCTCATTGTCTTCAAAAAGGATAAGAGAGGTAATTAATATGGTAGTAATATTTATATGTAATTATTAAGCATCCGGATTTTTCACTGTACGTACAATTTGATCCAAATTTTGTCAAAGGTTTTGTAGCTCAGCGGTATAAAAGCTATCGCGTGATCTTGCATGCATTCTCAATTCTTATTGCATACCCTTTTAATAAAAAACCATCCAGATCTCATTAGTTGAAATATTAATTTTGGTATGAGTTCCTAATGATATAGAAGAACTGCACTATATTTTGTATTTTTGTCTGTTAAAATAAAAAAATGTTAAAATAAAAGAGTTCAAATCTGATTGAAAATACAAAAATATTGGAGATGGTGCCCATTTATCCCTTTCTACAGTAAGATAAAGACATCCAGGATCATTAAGATATGCACAGGGGAACATTTAATTCGGATCATTTTTATAAGATTAACTTTTTTTTTTTTGATACATATGAAATAGAAAGACTCCCTTGGGGGTTGAACCCCCAACCCCACCCATCCCAACTAGCCTCACTATAAGGCATGTACCACTGAAGCATCAGGCTCCGTGGTTTTATAAGATTAACTTTAATATTAGATACTTATCTGATTTTTTTTTATTTTTAAAAATAAAATTTAAGCTATTTTAAATCCAATACATATATTGTATGAACTAGAGCCGGTAATATGGGCCCAAACCGAAACCCGTAAAAAAAATATGGTTATGGGTTTGAAAAAATAGGGCCCATATTAAAATGGGTATTTTGGGCCCGAACCCGTCAAACCCGAGCCCGTGACGGGTTAACCCGTTAAACCCGTGGGCTAACCCGAACCCATTTTCCTTTTTTTTTTTGTTTTTTTTTTTTATTTTAAAACAAAATCAAATTAAACCCTAATAGTCTAATACATTTCTCTTCCTGACTTCCTCACTTACTGTCCTTCATCTTACTCTCACGAGCACACCACTGATCTCTCACTCACTGGCCAGTGAATCGGCATTTAGTATTGGTGCACGAGTTCTCACAAAATATAGGAGTTATCTTCTTCCCGATAATGTTCAATCCCTTATTTGTACTCGTAATTGGATGCTTGGTTTCCCTACAGAGGAGGATATCGATGGTAGACTATTTATATTTATTCATTTATCACATTCTATTTTATCATATGTTGTACTTATGACTATTGACGTGCCTCTATTTTGTTCCAACAATGGCAGATGTACCAGAACAATGTGAGAATGCTCAGGCTCAAGATACTCTTGTCGCTTCAGACAATGCTTCAAGTTCAAATCTTATTAACATTGATTGATTGTTGATAATTGATGTTCAGGGATTTGCTTTATTTTGGAATATTTGAAGTTGAACAATATGTTCTATGTTTTACTATCACTTTTGTTATTTGTAATGTGTTAAAAGTTAAAACCTTGAATTTGAATTTATAATCTTGTGTTGTATATTTGTATTATAATTATATTATAAAACCTCGGTCCTCGGGGGGCTCATTCGAAGAAAGGAAAAAAAAGTGATAAAAAAGGGGTTTAAAATGGGTTTTTTTGGGCCCGCCCGAAACCCGAACAATATGGTCCGGGCCTAAAAATCAAACCCATATTCAAAACGGGTTTTGTTGAGCCCGGCCCATTTTTTGACGGGTTTTTTGGGCCCGGCCCAAACCCGACGGGCCCGCCCATATTACCAGCTATAGTATGAACAACGTGACATGTAGTACAATAAAAGATATTTGAGTATCTAACTAGGCAGAATAAAGTTCTAATTTGTTTGACATTTGAGAAGGATCATAATAGCCTTATTGGTATCCTGAGCATTAATGAATATAATTAGGTTTAAACCATGGTTATGTAATTAATATAAAATGCTATATTAAAAAAATAAAGTTATTTTATGTATGAACTGGCCAATACTGTAGAAGCAACCTTGAAATCATTGTTTGGGTATCTAGCATTTTGGATCTAATTTAGTTTATTCTAATTTTGCTTTATGTGGTTCCAATTACATTTATATTATTTCGAATAACAAAAAGTAACTTGCATGCATCCAACCAAAATATTACTTGGACACTTTATATGCCTCCCTCAAAGGCTCCAAAATTGGGTCGGCATAAGAATATTTCTTTTTGGCGTCCGTTATACAGGTTTGGTTTGGGGAATATAATAAATTGCTTTATACTCTCAACCCTCTTCTAGAATAATTCTTTATACCATAATATAAGTCATATTATTCATTATTGATGCTTATTAAGTCAATTTTATCACTGTAAATAATGTTTTCATGTGGCTCTTTATATCTTTTTCTACTAATTAGAAAACTTTATCAATTTAAAACAAATGTAATAGGTCAACTACCATTCATTGATTCAATTAGTGAAAATGGTCACACACACACACCCCCCATAGACAGTGCATAAATATATATATATATATATATATATATATATTGTGCGACACAACTATGCAAGGACATACTAATGTTCCATTTTGATTCATCAAAAAATGTTTTATTTAGCAAAAAAAAAAATGCTGAATTAATATTCTCTTCCCCGTGCGTAGTATGAATGGGATAAAAATAAAAAATTAAACAAAATTTTAGACATATACACATAGGCTAAAAAGCCTATCATAGAAATTGTTATTTATATATAAAGAGGGAGGGGGAGTATTTTAAAAATTAATGAAAAATGGTCGAACCCATATCAGTGGAAGCTCTGTAATAAAATACACACACATGACAAGATGAATCCAACTGTGTGTGTCAATATATATATATATATATATATGGCAAGATGATCCAATTCATGATTTAACTCTTGAAACGAAACCTATAACGTTTTGACAAGAACTTACATCTTTTTTCTATTTTTAAGTTGACTGTGAGAGAAGTGATGAATGATAGAAAAAAGGAAGTAATGCGCATGAATAAATGTAAGTAAACAAATTCTTAGTGCTAACAAAACGTATCTTATCCTTAGAATGCATGTGCATGGGATAATAGGTTTCGCGCATGATATTACATATTCATTCTTCTTTTCAACAATATGCTATCAATTAAATTACTAAAGTGCGATGTGTGTGTGTATGCATAATGCCCAATATGAGTAATATATATGGATGATATATAACTTACTATGAATATTTGATGGAGATTTTCACAAAAGTTTATACCCTTGGTCATGTGATATTATGATCTTTTTTAGTACCTTTTACTTTTAGGATTTATTTACCTTATTTAATTATATTAATATGTTAGTTAAATTAATTAATATGACATGTTTTTTCTAATACACCTATTCATCTTTCTTAGTTCCCCTTCGAACGATTATTATTGAGTGAGCATCAATGAGTATGATTTAGGAAAAAGTTGACAAAAATTAATGTGTATTACATTATTAAAATTAAGATTAACTGCCCAAATAAGTCCCAAATTAAGGACACGAGTGAATATTAAATATATGAGCTAATAATTTTTTTGCAAGATTTAAGATATTAGTTTTTTTTGCCAATAGAATTTAAGACACATTAATTAGTTAAATGAGTTATTTATATAAAAAAATGTCTTTTGGTTCACTATAATCATTTGCATTTTTACCCCTTCCATGAAATCCCCTCAAAATATGTACAATCAATAGAGAAAGTTTGAGAAAAGAATTATAAATTTAATTTGTAAAACAAAGTGGATTAAAGTTTTGTATATTAATGATCAAAGTAAAATCCTCTTTTAGTTCTAACGTATATTTAGGAATATTTAGGATTGAAGGGAGCGTTAGAGTGTACAAAGTTTCATTCTATAGTTTGTTAATTTTATGAAATACTTTTCAAACCACCACCAACTTTGACACTATTATTGAGTTTCAAATGATAATTTTTGTCTCAACTTATAAAATTAAACTTCACATGCTAACATTTAAAATTTCAATGTTAGTTTTTTTTGTTAATAAAACTAATAGTGTTAAGATGATCAAGAGAATTTAAAAGATACTTCTTCTAGTCCTAAATATAGGACATATTTAATTAGTTTGATTAAATTAAGAATGTTAGTTATATTAGTTGTTATGATGTGTTTTTTTGAAACACCCCAATTATTTTTTCTTATTCTTTCCCCCATCTCTTACTTAACTATTGTTAGAGGAGCACCAATAGAGATGATTTGAAAAAAGTTGACAAAAATTAGAATTAGATATTATATTTAGGACTAAAATCAACTCCACAAATATGTCATATATTTAGGACCGTAGGGAGTACTTTATAAAATTAAAAGAAGAACAAAATAAAATATTTGTATTAATTGTTAATTTGCATGAAGCTTAGGAGGAGTTTGTGCTCATGCATATTCATGATTGCTCTTTCTTTTTTTTGAATAAAAGGACAATTTATTCTCTAGTTGTTTTATTTATACTTAAGTCTGTTATTTCATTTTCCTGTATGTGTTATAATATTGGGCTCTCTTATTAGACTGTATAATTGAGCCTTAACTTGTAATCGTTTTACTTATAATTCATGATTGCTCTTTCTTTTTCTGCTAAAAGGACTCAATTTTCTTACTAATAAAAAAATAGGTAATACACGTGCTAAATCCAACACTCAGAAAATACATTTTTTCTTATAAAGGACAATATTCATTAAGATGAAACATAAATAATTCGTGCATAAATTAAATAAAATGTAAAGAAGGAGCAACAATCAGAAAATGTTCATGCATAAAACTAGAAAGCTTACTTTCATCTACATTGATGCAAAAAGAATATATGAAATTCTTGAGCATATGCTGAATAACCAAACCAACAATATCTGATTGTAAAGAAGATTGACTCAAACGTCGAAGATTTGACATTAAAGAAATAACAGCAAGAGTTTGATTGATAGAGAAAAAGCCTCAAGCATGAATCTATTGAAGTGCCGTCCTAATGAATCTAAGATCAATGGAGATGATTAGCTACCTGTTCAAACTAACAAAAAAAAAAAAAAAACTCGCCAAAAGAGAAAAGAACAATTCCTGAGAAAAACATACAACAAGAATTTTAAAAAAAAGCATTTCAACAACAATATATTCCTAACAAATACCACTTCTCCCAGTAGCATTACATATTGAGACCAAACCAAGAACTTCTGGAGCGAGGAACAACTAATTGCACCTAAACTTTAATCTATAACACAAAATTATTTTCAATAGTGTATGAAAATGAGTAATTAAAAGTTGTTGGTACTAAACTATATAATTATTCCATCAGTTCCTAAATATGGATTAAAGATGTTAGTTAAGTTATTAAAATCATATGATATTAGTAAAACACTCAAACTACACGCTTTTATTTCTACCCTCCATTTCTTACTTGTTTATTATTTAGGAGCATTAATAGGGATAATTTAAAAAAAAAGTGGAAAAAATAAATATATCTTATATTTAGAAACAAGCTCACCTCACCAAATAATCCTTATATTTAGGAAAGGAGGAAGTACTAATTACTAACTAAACACACGAGAATGGATGCTTATGTTATTATATAATCCTAACTATATTTATATACTCTCTCCGTTTCTAAATATATATAAGACTCATTTACCTAATTTGATTAGATTAATAATTTTAGTTAAGTTAGTTAAATTACATGATATTACCAAAATATTCTAACTACCTACCTTTATTCATACCCTTCCTCTCTTGCTTTTTTATTATGGATGAGTACCAATAGGAATAATTTAGAGAAAATGTCGTAAAAAAGTAGAAAGAAATCTTACAGTTCATAACAATCTAACATTTTTCAATAGATCTTATATTTAAAAACGGAGGGTTATAGAGTGTGTGTATATCACAGCACAACCTTACAAAATCATTCCCAATATGATTTATGACAAGCAAACTTGCAACGTGGCTAATGGTATCACTTATCCTTTAATAACATGCGACTTTAACCAACATTATTGAAGTTGCTCCCTTTCTTGTGCATCTTTTACTTCTTTAATTTCTAGTTGATTGTAAGATAGATGTTATATAAGACAGGTGATTAATGCGCATGAGTGTTTAAATTAGAAAAGGTAACAAAACGTGTCCAAGGTAAAAAAAAAAAAAAAAAGTGTCTAATCCTAGTAAGGAAAATTGATTTTATGCCATTTTTTATATTTCGTGTACGATTCATTATGTACAGATTTCTGATTAGATGTTTCCTGTATTCATTTTAATCTCTATCCGTGTCCATCACCTAATGGCCATGCCTTCTCTCTCTCTCTCTCTCTCTGTGTGTCTTTTTTTAGCTTTCTGGCTATTCGTATCACTTATGAGTTTAGTATTTATTTAATATTGATGATTATTTTTCCGTTTTCTTTTTCACTATGTTGGAGTTATTGATTATTTTATATGGCAAGCATTTCTTTATAATTAACTGATCTACTATGTTTAATTGTTTATTCATATGCTAATATATATTTTCTTAAACTGCTTTAGAATTCATTTGTTCAACTAATGCTTTTTGTGGATCAATGAAATATTTGCTACCATGATCGGAACTCAAGTTGCTATAAGTAGTAATGATTCCCTCCATGTTTTCAAAAGAAAACATGTAATACTGATTCTGTCACATTGAGCCCCATTTTAACGCTAGGCACGGAGGGGTTGCTATTGGCATTGTTCATTTTATCATGTTTGGTTGGTGTAGGGATTTTAGTATTACTCCTGCATAAAAGTATGATAACTAATTTAATTGTACGATTTAAGAAAATGGTTAACGTTAGTTAAAAATAATAAATTTATAAGCGGTGAACTTTTAATTTTTCGTTCCCGTGGCAAGTAAGGGAGAAAAAGTAGAGTAGTAATAATAAGAAAGTATGTTTGGCCAAAAAAGACAGAAGAATGTATGAAAGAGGATGTAGTATGTTGAGAAAAAGATGAGGAGGGATAATAGATCACATTAAGGGTAAAATGATAAAAAATTATTAAATGCTTAGATAATTTTAAGTGATTTCTCTTATACAAAGTATAAAGGCTATTCAAATTCTATACTGTCATGTAAACCAAAACATAGTATTAGAAGACCAGTTCTTGGGACTACGCAATACTAACACCCCTTGATACTGGAAAATCAGTATATAAGGATTGAATATTTTTATACCAAGTTACCCTCACTTCTAGCTCCACTTCCTATTCCTTGAGGCTTGACTGTTGGCATGGGTAATGTGATTTCTTATTTTTTTTCCATTAGGTTTTAACCATTAATCTTTAATTAAATCTTTTTTATGGGAATTTTAAATTGGATCTTTTCAATGTTATTTGTACTTTTTCTTTCTTTCTTTTTTTTGGAAACATAAGACACTAATAATCAAGTTATTCTCTCAGATCATGATTGGTTCAAAGAAATATTACAATTAAAAGTAAGGATTCCGATGGGTAAAAAAGGGGAGGATCCTCTCATAATCATTTTTATCTTTTTTTCTCATAATTGTTCTTTGACCTCTGTATTTAAAAAATAAATGGTTCAGATGTAATATCTCAAAAAATGTTATTATAAAATTTTTTTAACATATAAATAAATAATTTTAACTTCTTAATTAGTTTTGATATAGATTGTGTACATTTGTATTATAAGAAAAATTAATGCATAAAATATCTTAACAATAGTTTAATAAATAATTACATATAAGCTATTTATATTTTTGATCCAATGGTGGATATAAGATTGTGAAAAGATAATGAGAATAATGATTATGAGAGAAACCCAACCCGGGTAAAAGTGCAAGGTTTTATTCACTTATTGGGATAAGCAGAGTGTAACATCCCAACTTTTAGGATATAAATTTAAATATGAATTATGGGTAATATTGAAAGTTTAAGAGCATTAGACACCACAAAACTCATGATTGGAAGCTAAGTTATATTTAGGGTTCTTTTTTCATTAGAAAGGTAACATCCTAAGCTTTCCATAGAGTCCTAAATCATGATTTTTGGATATATGTAGTATTAGTTATGCAATTTTGAACTTGAACCCCTCATTTTAAACTAAAGTTTTGGGCAGTTTTGAAACCTTTTTCATTTTGAAGGGCCAAATGATAGTATTTTTGACTCATTCCTTTTGACATCTCAAGCTTTCCATTGAATCCTAATTTGTATTTTTTAGAGGTCTATGGAATTAATTATGAATTTCGGAAGTTGAAGTAGAGCTGAGCTGAAAGCGACAAGCTCTATCAGTATAAAACTGATAGATTAGGATGCATTCAGGTCAGTTTCGAGTTGAGGGAGTGGGAGGCCGAAAGGAGGGGTTTGGGTGCTCTCTTAAGGCACGGAAATTGAAGGTTCAAAAGTCCATTTGTGGCTAGAAGCTTGTAGGTAAACATTTCCTTACCAATTTTTCTTTTTTCCTCTCCATTCTCTTCATGTTCTTCATATGGAATTTTGGGGTTCTTGAGCAGCTGCAAAAATCTGACTTGGGTTCATGTTTTTCTTGTATCAAACTCATTTTTAAACTCCCTCAAGCTACCCTAATGACTTTACTTGTTGGAAAATTGTTTCGACTATGTTTTTGAGTTGTTTAAGGGTGGTTTATATGAGTTTTGAAGGGAGGCCCGAAAATCTGAGGTGGTTTTGGAATTTTTATTGTTTTAATGAGCTTATTTCTACTTATAAAAGATTTTAAATCCTATGGGTACTTGTATTTTTATCTAGAACGAATTTTGTTTCAACAAAGTTTAGAAATCTTAAGGTTTTCTCTTGATTTTCAAAATGGATGTTGCAAAAAGCTGTTTGATGCTTTCAAGAAGCTTATTGGTGATGTTTGAAGGTTTTTAAACTTTGAAATTCTTTGGGTCTTGGCTAAATTTAATTTTCACTTAGCAAAGTTTCAAGAACTTTGGGATTTTGGGGTGTCTTTTAAAGCTAAGTGTTGTTGAATGATTTTGATGGTTCTAATGTGTTTATTTGGTGTTGGATAAGAGTTTACAATGTCTAAATTATTGGTTTACAACCTAATTCAACTTTTGACCTCAAAAAGTTTTGGAAATACGGTTGTATAAAGAGGGGTTTTTGAACCATGCTCTTGATGAGTGTTCAAATGGTTGTAATAAGTTAATTTGGGTTAGTTGATAATATGTGGATGTTTTGATGTTGATAATTTTGGGTTAAGGTATAATTGGTATAAGTGGCCTAGAGATGAATTGTGGTTAAATAATTGTTTGATGATTAGATTAGAGGGATGATGGTTGTTGATGATTTATTTGGTTGTTGTGACTTACATTGATGATGATTTTAGGATAAATGATTCAATTAGAAAGTAATTGTGGTTAGGACATATTTAAGTCGTGTGATATTGGGCTTTGCCATTACAAACTGCCCCTTAGATAGATTGTGATGTGAATCTTGGGCTTGTGTATGATCAAATGATTGATGTGGTATGGTTGCTTTTGTTGATAGTTATAGAGTTTTGATCTTTGGCTCGTGGAGCATCGGGGTAACACTTTGTGTGGTAACACTTTATTGATAACACTTAATTGCATCAGGAGATAACCACTTCCTTGTCTTCAATTTTGTGTGATGAGTTGATAAACTCTAATGCTGATTGTGATTTTGGAATTGGGCTAATAAGCCGTATCGAATGGGTAATTATGAAGGTTTATTACGTTACTTTGTTATGTGGAAAATAATATGTGTTAGAATTTGGTTGTTGTGGTAATTGGATTTGTGATGAGTATTGTTATTAAATCATGATGTCAATTCTGAATAATTGTTGTAAATTTTGAAGAGAACATGTTGTATTGAATTACCAACCTATGAAAGCATGATAATTTTGTATATTGTTGTTTATTGCTGTCTTGTTGGTATTGGAGCTTGTTATGAGTTGGTTTCACCCCCTTCATGTGATGAGGTACCCGACGGATATCAGGTTACCTTTTAGGTTAACAGTCCTGTGGGGACTTACAGACATTGAAGTCTGGTTTCGTTTGTTTCTGTCGGGTCGTAGAGTCTGGTTTCAGTGACTTCTATTAGGCACAAGGTGTGTAACCCTCTTCGAAGGATCATTTGTATTGGTAATGGTTTGGAGTCCATGCAGATTTTGGTTTTATCAAATGTTCATATATGGTTACACCCTACTTGTAATATGGAAAATAACTATACATGTAATAAATGTTTATTGTTGATTGTTTCACTTATTTGTATTAGCATACACTCACCCATGTAGATAGCATAGGAATAATAAGTATTACTGTGACTTTTTCTCATTTGATTACTCTTCAATTTCAGGTGATAGTCCCCATGGTATATGCGAAGGGAAGGAGCCGGTTGACACTCATTAATTGTGAGATTGTCATTTGAAATTATTTTGGTATCATGTATATTGCCAAACATAATAGACTAGGCATACTCATTTGTTGCTTCCACATTCTCATATGTTGTTATGAATTACTGTAAAGTAGTGTTTTCTAAAACCGGTCCCCTTCCGAAAAATTGTAGCTGGAGGTCTTGTGGTGGAATTTCATTTTCGGTATTGTGTTTATGTTGCATGCTATGAATCCTTGGACATTGTGGATCTTGTTTAGTAAACACTGAGGGAACCATTTTGGTAACGGCTAAAACAAGTTTACGGTGTTTGGTGCACTTTATATCAAACTGCATGGGTATTTTGCACTTTTTATTCCCCCTAACTTGCAAAAATCATGGCTATTTGTGTAAAGTAAGAGCCATAAGCATTGTGGGAACCATTATGGTAACTGCGTGGGTTTGTTTTTTTGCCAAAAAAAGTTCATGGTGTTGGTGTACTTTGGATCAAACTACATGGATATTTTTGCACATTCGCCCTTAATTTATTGTTATCTAAATTTAATTTTTAGATCTATAATCACTTACATAAAAAAAAAGGAAAGTCCCTACTTAAACTAGAAAATTTGAAAACGTGTTGATAAATTCAACAAATTCTTGATTGAGTCACCAACTCCATTTAGAATTTTGAAATGTGGGTAAAATGATTTTCATACCCTCTCTTTCTTTCCTCTTCCATCATTCTTTGATTTTTCTTTTTCTTCTATTTTTTCTGTCATTTGATACTCCTAACAGAAACATATCGATTTCTCTTATTCAGGCTTTTCATTTTAAATAGCGCATTTATTTCAATACAAATATAAAGAGATGGAAAATGATTATTACTTTATATAATAGTTAGGAAGTTTGTAGTACAATTGTAAAGAATATTCAAATTATTAGAGTATATATTTTCCTTTAAGTATATATTAATATTACTATATATTGGAAAACAAAGTTGTTAAGGTGATAGAAAGAACTATGGAACTTTTTAAAGATATATATATATATATTTAGGATATAAGATTAGTGTCATTTACCCATATTTTGAAAAGCAAAATTATGTCAATGACTCGATTAGGGCTTTGTCATAGTTCAAAAACCTGGTTCGGCTCTAATTGGATTGAAAACTCAGGACTTGAGATGGTCGATTTGCGCACCACCCGGGGAGGAATCAACCCGGGAATATTTGGGTTGACCCTTAGAAACCCGGCAAACCTGATGGTTTGAACTGGGTTGGTTGGGTAAAAAAGTTAAAAAAAATTCTTCAATGAGAATTAGTTCAGTCCAAAAGCTTCAAATCCATATTGCATTCACCTACTACAGTGCCACGTCACCTTCTTTTATTGCTTCTTATCTATCAATTTTAAGAGCAAATCTATGTGGAACAATCAAGATATATATTTGCTAAATCTCTCTTCAGATTCTCATACAGTTAAAATGCTTTTCAGTTGACAGTTAACACACACGCATAGTTGAATCGTTTTAACAAATTAGGGATTTTTGTTTGATTAATGAAACTGATACTGAGTCAGTCTTTCGAAGTAATTTGGATAATGATTTGAGAATTTCAAAATCTGTTGTTCTATTGACTTTATTTTTCCTTGGAAGCTCATCTGAAATTGGATCCTACTTGGGTTATTGAGAGAGTTTCTACTTAGTTTTTAAATGATCCTAATAGTATTGATTGAATGATTTCAAGGAACTAGTGATGGACATTCTTAATGTTGATGTATTATGTTTTTAAAACAGTTAGATTTTTGTTGGATTTTCTTATATTTTGACATTAATGGTGGTGTATTATGTTATTAATTATTAAATTATATTATTTTAATGTGGCTGGTTTGACCCCGAGTCGACCCACAGTTGAACCCCAATCCTTGACTAAGTGTATCGGCCGAGTCGATCCCCAGTCCGGGCTTTTTAATATTGGGATTTGTTGAATTTACTAACCCATTTTGAGATTTTGTATTTTAAGTAGCTTTATATGGGATTTTCCCATAAAGAAATTTTATGTTCTTTAAACTAATTAATTTTTGTAATTACTTACTATATTTAATATTTGTATTTTAAGTAGCTTTATAATTGTAAGAGTGAGTACAAGAGTATCCTTTACCACCAATCACCTAGATCAAGTGGATGTGAATTGTTCCACCTTAACCAATAGTTTTGTACTAGAGCTTCGGGATGCGGCCATGATTATAACGGATTGAGCAATGTTCCCCTTATTGTGAGCTGACATTTCCACAAGCTAGACAAATCATTTGCTACCTGGATACTGGTGGATAAATAAATAATGTAGATGAGTTTGGTTCGATTCTAATTGTAAAATCTTGACATGCTTTATCTCCAAACTTTCTTCTTCTTCTTCTTCTTCTTCTTTTCAAAAACCTCCCAGCTAACCATACTTATTAAGAGGATTTTCATCATGAGAGTACTCGTTTCTAATGCAAATGGTTAAACTGATATTTTAAGAAAATCAACACACATTTATATAACTAACTGATTAACTAAATTAATTTTCGACATTTAGGATCACAATTAATTAATCCATTTGGTCCTTATTATATGAAACTTTCTTACTAACATGTATAATTTTTGTCCTTTTTATAAAGTACATATTTGTTATAAATGTTTTTTCATATATGTTCGAATTTAATAAGGGTAGTGTGAGAGTGGAAATTTATGTGACCTTGGAGTTTAATATATTTAATAAGATAATATTGAAAATTACTTGAATTTTATGACAAAGCTAATGATTGATTTGTGTGAATTGGTTAGAAGTGACTTATACTCTCTCTAGTCCACATTATATGTCACTTCTAAAAGAATTATTAAGTCTACGATACACCACTTTGGTCCTATTTATAAGTCTAGTTTGAAATTTTTTTTTATTAAACTCAGGGTATCTACCTTATTATGAGTCTAAAAAGTAATTAATGATAGTGTTACAATTTTACTCCACATCATGAGAGAAATTGATTTGAATCTGATTTGATTATAATGGGGGATATGATGGAAGGATGAAATTAGTGAGGAACAAGAAGCCCAGAATCTGATTGATCAATTATTGGGAATTTGGGATGGTTATATTTTGGGCAGTGGGCGAAATGCTTGAAATGTGTTTTGTGTCAAAAAAATGTAGAGCCCGTTTGGATTTGTGAAAATTGGACAATAAAAAAAAAAGGAAAATTGACATTTTCTATTGGCGGCTGCTGTTTGGTGGGCAATTTTTATGGCAACCATATTTTCAATTTTTCATGCATATGAAGGATTTTGGCTTCCCACCTATTTTGGTGAGAACCAATTTTCATTCAGTAGAGGGAAAATGTGAAAGACCCATTTGCCCTTTGACTGTAAATATAATCAGGTGCTCCATGAGCTAGAATCAGGGGACATCTAGTATGCAGTCAGAAAGGAACAAAGCAAGGTTGTGTTTTTTAACCAATAACATGTATCAAGCATTTAATAGTCGCCTATTGGATAAGATTCAATTTTTTTTTTTTTAATGATGAATCTAAATTGCTCGTTTTTTCTACTAATTTTATCTCTGGTAGTTCGAGTAAGTGGATCTTACCATAATGATGGGTACTCACCATGTGTATCTGGTTAAACAATGTCAAATGATTTAGGAAGAAAGTGGATTTGAATTGATGTAGGTGATGGGTAACTCATGGTTAATAGGAAAATTCGCTAAATGTCGTGTTAACCACGAGCTATTGAGAACATGTATTTGGTTAAACATGTTAACATTTTTTATATAGTGAAGCATTTAACTAGATTCAGGTGATAATTGCCTCGTAGTTACATGACATTTTTTTTTGAAATCTTACTGAACCATGAGATACTTATCTGGTGCATATAATTAAACATGTAAAACTATTTACCTTGACTAAATACCTATGTTGGGCACTTCATGGTTAAACGAAAATTTGTCAATATTTGGTTAAGGATAAAAAATAAACATGTGATTTTGTCAAAAGTTTGTCCAGTACCAAGTGATTTTTTTTTTACCAAAAATGATTTTGAACTTCCAAATTGGGTTCAAAAGTCACATTTACAGTTATGGTCCAAACAAACGCTTGATGCTGGACGAAATTCTGACAAAATCATATGTGTATTTTTTACCCTTATTTAACGGTAAGTGTGACTTTTAAACCTAATTCATTTCAAAACATGTCAGTTAGGGATAACACTTGGCGTAATATATATAAAATTATATTCTTCCAGTATTTAATATATAAGAGCTTCTTAACTAATCTTGGTGTATTAAGGAAAATAGATAATTACTTGACTATAAAAAATGACATAATATCCCTAAACTACCATTGTATAACATTAGATTATATATCAATTTAAAAATCAAGTTACTTAGTTTGCAAAAATTATAAATATTAGAGAAACAATAGATAGAAGTATTATATTTAGAATAATCAAGACCAACAACACTACCTCCTACAATTAGCAATATTTTATACTGTACTACATTCAGTCTTTAATATAAGAATTAGATAACTAATTTGCATATATTAAGTAAATTAGTTAAGTTTATTTGTAATAAATGATTACAAATGCCTAAAGTATCATATTTAATCATGCTTATTGGAACCACACCTTGAGGAAAACACCCTTAATATTTGTAGTCATTAACGATGCTTTGAAGACAAAAATTATACGTTTGAAAAATAAAGTTGATTTTGGGTGTTGTATTTATAACGAAAGTAAAACCTTGTCTAACTCTTCTACTATTAGCTAGGGAGAAGAGGCAATACTAGTTATGTGAAACAAAGATATTATTTTGGGATTTGATCAAAGCGTAGGAAGCTGATCATTTACATACATATATAATTAAAGGGCGCGCGCACACACACATATAAGTATTTATATAGACGGTCACATGGCCCTTAAGTACAACCAGAAAATAAAAAAGCACAATTATTGCTAATGTGGCATTACTCTTTCTAACGATTCGCCACACCTTTATATATTTACATATGGTCAGTGCTTTGCTGCTGCTGCTCCTTTGTTTCCCTTTCCCTAAATATAACATCATAAAAACTCAATCACAAATTCTACACCCTTCAAACAAAATCGAAACCTTTCATTCTTTCAGCAATCAGTACTATTAAACTGTCAGACATACACCCCCTACCTTTTTAACATACATACATATTCTAGAAGTTATATTGATATTTAGTTTATTTTTGTATGACATACAAGATTTATATAGAGATATGGTTGGTTAGGTTATTTGAATTCAGTTAATTAGTTGAGTTACTTGAAGCGAACTTGGACCTTGCACCATCCTAATAATAATAGCCACACATAAACCAAGTTAAGTCAAGTTTACTTGACTCGATCCATATATATACGCACATGGAACAAGCAGAGTTTTGTTTAAAAGAATATCTATATATATATATATAGATATAATACCTTCTTCTTAGAATCTTGAGATTTCTGGGGAGTTTTCTTTGGGGCTAGTTTGGAGGAAGGGCCTTTAGAACCAGCACCAGCCTTAGGAGCAGCAGCAGAACCCTCCTTCTTGGCCTGCCCTGAGGTTTGGCTCTCCACTGGTTTCTCTGCCTTTAAAGATGCCATACTTCAAAAACTATCTAGTAAGTGTTTATGAGAGTTAGAGTCTAGCTACAATTGTGTTTGTGTGTGTTGTGCTCACATTTTCTAAGACTGAAACTACAATGCCTTATATAATAAGTAACCAGAGTTAAAGGTTGAGGCTTGAGAGGGTGAATGGTGGCGAGTTAACGAGAATAGAATAGCTGACTTGGATATCACATGACTATTATTACTTTAGCATCAGATCCTTGTGTTTTCTTATATCAACCATTCCTCTTAGCATCTCCTCTTTTAAATTTCGACATATGTTCAACTAGAAGCCAATAGCTTACTCCTTATTCAAAATTTTAGAGTAATAAATCACATTTACTGCCTTCAAATTTTCAAAATTTGCACTTTTAAACTACTTGGAAATCTTTTTGGTCTGAGAGTGGGGTATTAAATGATTGTAAGGTTAAAATATATGTCTCATGATTTAGTAGGCTACATCAGTAAAATTCTCACATCAATTATGCATGTTAAATTATAAATCAAGTCTATACAAACTAGAAGGAATAAAAAGACGTGCGTGGTTTCAAAATTTAAATAACTTTAATATTATATTATACCTAATTCATTATTGAAAGGCCCAAACCCAATGCAAATACAGCTATTAGGTGAATAAGAATAAACATTTGGAAAATTAATTACAGGTGTCAAGGAACTTAATTAATTAAGATAGGGTCACACAAAATCTCCTAACTAAATTAAGGTCCTTAGTTCTGGTTAGAAAGTTGTCATCTGGCCAAAAGTTGTTAGTGACTAAGAGTTTAAATTATTGGCTATTAACAATTTTTGGCTAGATGGTAACAACTTTACGGGTCTTTGTAACAACGATATGAGTATCATTCACAACTGTTATAAATTCATTATTGGGGGCCTGCAATTAGTTTTCCCTAAATATTTGTCCATAAATGGAGTTTTCTCCTTTTGATTTAAGAGTTTCAATCCATATGTAACCTCTAGGTATTTGATATATAATTATAAGTTGAGGGGTCAGTTCGACAATGCATGTGTAACTCCTGTGTGCTCTCTCCCTCTCCTCTCTTCCCCTCTTCAGATCAGTTTATTTAATTTGTTGTGTAACGTGATTGGAGTCTAGATTGATGCTTTTATGGGCAATTTGATTACAAAAACAAATTCTAGTACTTAAAAAAAACCAGTGTATTAGCCACGGAATTAGCTATGAAATCCTTCCTAAAATAGGCTGTTGCTAATAAATTAACTAAGGAATATCTAATTTAGCCACAAAATTTTATCTTTATTGACGGAATTTTGTCGCTAAATTCTTTGGCTAATTCACTGTTTTTTTAATAACAGACAAGCCCCAAAATGCACGAGTTACATTGTAATAGAGTGCATGTAAATGTGGGAATTCGGGCCTAACCCATTTAGGCCCTAGTTTAAGGAGAGTTGGGCTTTGAATTTGGAGCTCTAAAAGGAAGCGGGCCTAAATGAGCCAGCTCGTTGGGCCGGTGGCTTTGACAGGCTTGCCCGTTTATTGCCCTCTTTTTTTTCATTAACTCAAAAATTTAAATAGGTATGCTATTTTTGTAGATATACATATGGACGAAAATAATCTAAATGCTCATAAGGTTATATTCAAGTCCCATACATCCCACTTTTATACTTTAATTCCTTATTACTAAGAATGTCCATTAGAATTCTGTCAAGTATATTGCAGGAGGAAAATGACAAAATTACTCAGTATGACTTGCTAATTTTGAAACCAATTAGTGCAATTACTGTGTCTGTGGTATTTGTGGTTTTCTAGTTTATGACTTTATGTTTATGTTATATGTAGTTGTTTATTCTGTGGTGTGAACTTATTTATTTAAATGTGTTGTGTCATGTGAACCTTATGGAACATTTGACTTTATGTTTATGTTTTTATGCAGTGGTTTATTTTGTGGTGTGAACCAATTTATTTAAATGTGTTTTGTCATATGGACCTTATGGAATATTCTATGTAATTGTGGTGTGACTTGTAGTTTTAGACTTAGTACATAATTTATGAGTTATTGAGTTGGTGTATGGCAATGCACTAATACTTGGTAAGTTGGTATTTAAATATAATTTGGATTGTATTTATGTTTTTTATTATAGGTCCATTATTTTCGTTAGAAATACATGCTCAAAATTAGGAAAAAAACATTTTAAAAAAGTTGAAGCCCGTAGGCTGGCCTGAGGCCCGACGACTCAAGGGCTGGATTTCACATAATAGGGGTTTTTTGTTCTCACCCGTTCAGGCTAGGCCAGCCCGATTTCCCACCTCTAAGTGTATGTGAGGAAAATATATAATATGTGTATGTGTGTGAATATGAGAAGCCCACTCTTAAAGTCAAGTTGTAATATTATAAGGCCTGGAATGTTAGGGTCCAATTGAGTAAGGAACCTATTTCTCTAATGGTCCAATTCAGCAAGGAACCTATTTCTCTAATGGTCCAATATGAGAAGCCCACTCTTAAAGTCAAGTTGTAATATTACGCTACAGTGAAAGAAAACATCACTGTAGCTTAATATGTTTGAGTTTCTGCCCTTCGTTTTCTTAAATTCGCTACAAATTTGCAAGGACTACAGCCATATTACTGAATAGTTAGTTTCACCAGAGTCCCTTCTATACAGTGATCTGTTCAACTTGTCACTTCCAAAAGAAAAATTCACAAGGTATAATGAATATTAGTTAAAGGAGAAACGCCAACTATAGTCGAGCATCTTAAAGGTTTTCTTGTATTTTTTTATATCAGATCTATTATACATATAGATAAAGCTGCCTACTATTCACTGTACTTGCTTTAGCTTTATTCCACTCAACCAAACAGTCCTTGATTGACAGTGTTTTTACTATCTCTATCTCTATCTCTATCTCTATCTCTAAGAATTTAAAACCCATTTGACCTATTTAGAGTAAAAAAATTAAATAAATTATTTAACTGTATGGTATAATGTTACATGAATTCTCTAAAATACTTATATGTATTATTTTTTTAGGTCTTAAATTTATTATATATTTATTTAATTTTATTAGAATAATAATATTAGTTAAGTTCTTTAATATAATATTTTTTTTCTAAAACACTATAATCATCTCCATTAATTCCCTCCCACACTCCTTAATTGATTGTTGTTGAAAAATATCAATATGGATAATTTAAGAAGTAACTTATAAAAATTTAAAATAGGTTAACATATAAGACCAAGATCAACTCCCTAAATATGTCCTATATTAAGGACCAAAGGGAGTATTAGATTACATATATGTTTAGTTTACAGAAAAATGATAAATATAAATATTTTAAAGTAATTTGTTTATCTTCCATAAATCATTTTTAATTAGTCATCTAGGTTTTATAACATTAATATGATGTAATAATAAAGATCCTAGAAGCTCCGCTCTAGAGCTGTGGGGGCAAAACCTGGTAGAATTCTCAAAGATATGAATATCTTTGTGCTTTTAATAGCAATTGGCAATGGGTTAGTGCCTAGTGATGCCATTTTTATGCATTATGCTCTCCAATTGCTAGCTAGCTACTTACTTTTCTGCCAACTAGCTCTCCCACCAAAATTCTCAATTAGAGGATATTAGGTTTTCAAGAAATGAACAAATGGAATCAGAATAATTAGCCATTAATTGATTGCCTCTGTGAAGGCAATGGAATTTCAGTTACATGTCAGGAAGCCAGGAACTCACATCATCAGAAGCTGAGAGATACCATTTCTGACAGTTGAGATACATGACATCAGAATATTATTGTTAAATAAATCCATGTTGTAATGTATTTATCTTTAGGGTTAGAAATATTCCTTTTGCTAATGATTCTAGGCAATATGATGAGTACTTGGAAATCATGATGATTGACATATAGCATCAATAACAAGTAAGTTGGTATGAAAAGTTTGCATTTTTTTTAAATAAATAAAAGTTTAAGTGAGTTGTACCGATGCTTACTTATATGGGAGGAGATCCTCTTCTTTACCTTTCTCTCATCTATCCCTCTTCTATCCTAAAATTTTTTATTTTTGGGGTCAATTTTTTTTTATTTTCATCGTTAGATTCTATATAAAATTAATGACATTTTGATATTTTATGGACAAAAAATGGTTCAGTTTTCAATTTTATATGATTTTTCAAAGATTTAATACTTAAAAGTCTGTATTTTTTTAAGTTAAAGTATTGAATCTTTAAAAAATCATATAAAATTGAAAATTGAACCATTTTTTGTCTATAAAATATCAAAATGTCACTAATTTTATGTAGAATATAATGATGAAAATAAACAAAAAAAATTTGACCCCAAAAATAAAAAATTTTGGGGTAAAGGAGGGATAGAGGGGAGAAAGGTAGAGGAGAGGATCCTCCTCCTACTTATATTAGGTGTATCCTAAGATCTTTGTATTGATACCAAAATTTAAACTCATAACTTTGTGGATTTTAAGCGAACTCCTTTCCAATTGAACCAAAATTTCTTGGGCTTTTTGACTAGGATGCTGCAAACAGTAAAAAATAATCCCAAAATACTACAATGTAAACAATATTTCCCAAGATGCTACACTTAATTAAATCGTTCTTGTAGAGAACGATTTTAGATTTGTCTTTTTGTGCCATATCATATGCTAAAGAGAGGTGAGAGAAGAGAGGGGAGGGGCAGGGAAGAAGGGCGCGCATGGAATAGAGAGGAGGAGGGAGAGGGAGAGGGAGAGGGAGGGAGGAAAAGCAGGAGGCGGTCACACAATTTTTTTAATAAAATATGAAAGAAAAATTAAATGCTCATGTTTCAACTCCTCTTATTTTCAAATCACTTCCACTTATTTCACATATATAAGAAAAACCTTCGATCTATTTAACTCAACTTTAAAACTCAACAACTTTAAGATTTTATCCATATTTAATTTACATTAGTCCTCATAAAAATAAAGTCAACACCAAAATAAATAAAGAGTAAATTTCACATATATAAATCAATTACACAAAATATTTATAACATTACAAACTTTTTTTAAACATTACTATATTAACTTTAACTTTAAATTTCACATATCACAATTCATACTATTGTACATAAGATAATGTTAAAAGAATTTTTGGTCATATTAATTAGTCACAATACCAAATTCTTACAATTTTACTCATTATTTTTTATTGTGTTAACTTTATTTTTATGCGGAATAGTGTAAATTAAATATGGATAAAGTCATAAAATTGTTGAGTTCTAAAGTTGAGTTAAATAGTTTCAAAGTTTGTTATAAAAAAAAAATATGTTGGAGGTGACTTAAAAATAAGAGCAATTGAAACATAAACATTTAATTTTCCTCTCATATTTTATTACAAAAATTGTGTAGACCCCACCAACTTTTCCTTCCTTTCTCCCTCCCTCTCTCACTCCCACTCCATGTGCCCCTCTTCTCTTCCCTTCCCCCTCACCAGCGCACATGACATGAAAAAAAAAAAAAATCTAAAATCGTTCTTTGCAAGAACGATTTTAGTAAGTATAGCATTTTGAGAAATGTTTTTTATATTGTAGTATTTTGGGATTCTTTTCACATTGTTTGTAGCGTTCCAATAAAAAAGTTAACTTTCTTGGCATGAAAAAAGTTTACATCTTCACCTAAGTGTCTTTGTAACCATAATATTTGAGTTACATAAAGTTGGTCATATTCTATGTTAATTTAGGCTTTGTAATGTTTTAAAATGTGTTGGCTGTTCATGTATATTATATGCAATTTATGTGAAATATGTAGGTAATTTTTGTACAATTTTTTTATTATTTCTTTGCAATTTTCATGCAAATGCGCGGGGTTGATACTAATTAGCTAATTATGAAAAATGGGGATTACAAACAAGTAAATTTCCTACTGCTCAAATTATAAAAGATTTGATATTTATTAACAATAATGTTAAATTAACACTGAAATTTAAAATATTAAGCCATAATTCTTGAAGAGTTTATTAACAATCACCACACCATTAAATTCTAGTTAACAAGTCTTGAAGAGTTGTATTATGACGAATAGAGTTACTACAACTTTTTTGGCTTGAATTTGCTCCCATTTTACTTTTGTTTATTCAAAATTCAAACTATGGATTTTGATTAGGGGTGGAACAGTCTAGACCATGTTAGGTTTTGGCTAAAAGGCTTGGGCCTGTAACAGGGAAATAAATCTTGAGCCTCGACTAAAACCCGAATACATGTTTTTTTAGATTGATCAAGCCTGAACATTTGAAAAGCATCTCAAGGCCTGAAGCCTTTTAAAATGCCTACTAATAATGTAGGCTTTTAAAAAGGCCTCACATTTAAGGTGATCTTGCCCATATGGGAACATTGGGAAAACTCTGATCGATCGACATTGATCCCGTGAGTCAGTTGGTAATATTTTGGAATACTATATATTGTCAAACTGTGTTAGGCATCATTATTGCTTCCGTATGTTTTCATTATAGTATTTTGGATGACTGTTTGAACCCTAAGCCGATGATTCATTTCGGCAAGTGGCTTAAGGCCCATTACTTTCTTTGACTTTATCCCATGTATGTGAGATATCTATTGATGATTACATTGGGCTATTATGTTATTAAATTTGGGATCGTAACCCGAAGCCCTCCTTCTGGTTGCATTCTATTGGACAAGTTCAGCTAAATAACCATGTTAGAGTATTTCATTCTAACATGGTTATGTTAGACTATTTTGGTTTTGGGAAATTGTTAATTTAGTTGAATGTTTTAATAACCATGTTAGTATCATTTTTTTATAACATAGTTATCTGGTAAATTGATTTAGGTTATTTTAATAACCATGTTAGGGATTTCTTTTTTTAACATGGTTTAGATTTTTGAAAAGGAGACAAGGTTTTTAATATCCATGATAGTTATTTTATGATATGTTAGTAATGTTCTTTTCTATCATGAATAGCCTTTTGAATGTTAGTAAATTTCTTTTCTAATTATGATAGTTTTGTATCAAATCATATGTGGAATTCTATTTCTATCATAGTTAGTATAAATTAAGTGATTTGGAAAAGATTACTAGAATTCAATTTGATTTTATGAAGAAAGATTTTACATCTTTAATATAACTAAATTAGATAAATAGATAATATATTTAGGATAGAAAGGAGTAAAAACTGTCTTAAACTGAATTCTTGTTGTTATGAATGGTTTGTCATTCTTAAATATCATCAACACTCTTGTTGGAAGCTGGTGGATGATAAAAGAAAGATAGCAGAAAAACTATGTTCATAGATAAATTCCTTTCTGGTTGGATGATCAAATTTTGTTCCATAAACAATAATCAGAAGACTCTGACAGCATTTTCAGTGCTATGTTTCCACTTGACATTCATGTCCTAGTATCATTAATTTTGTCCATTCATATGAGGGGCCCACTCATTCATTGCACGACAAGTTAGTGTACCAAATTTTACAACACAAGTTATGATGTGAAAGCTATATGTCTTTGTGTTTAATTTATATGCTTCTAAAAGTCCCGTATCATATTTTTATGGGATAATTATATTTAAATTCTAAGTAAAAGATTTAATTTCAAAAAGGTTTTAAAAAGTTATTAATGACAAATATTGACAACTGAAATAGTTTTAGTTAACAAATGAAAAAGTTGTCAATAAACCTGTCTAATATTAAATCTCTTAGCTAAAACTTGGATACAATTGTCCCTACCTTAATTTAATCAGTATTCTCTGTCCTCAAATATTAATTCCGGCACTGTAGTTTTTGGTTCAGTTCACTGAACATGGACATCTTCAACCAAAAAATGAGAAAAAAAAAGGAAAGGAAACATTTTTGCATGTCTGGCCACAAGTGTAATTATAATAAAGTTTATTTTATTTATAAGGCCAAGCTTGTCAGTAGTTACATGGGGGTGGGATTACCAACAAGCACATGGTACAGTACTAAATGATTCTCCACACTATACCATTAACATATTGTCTGTCCATCTTCATCCTCCTCACATATTTTTTCAATTTACTTACTGCTCTTGCTTGCCTGAAAAAATCATCAGAAGATATTATTACTTGATCATTGACACAACTAAATAAGTTAATTATGCTTTAGCCTAAAACATTGAGTAAACACACAAATTAATTTATAATATGAAAATCTAAGCCATCATATGGCCTATTCCTCAAACTCAGTTTAAGGTGTATAACTTTACTAGTTTTTTAGTGGGGAAAAAAATAATATTTTTACTCTTTTAGTTTTGACTTGATTGTTACTCAGTTTTTATACTTTAATTTAATGCAACTTAGTTATAGCTTTATAGCTCAGTTTTTGAACTGTTTTTTTTTTTGGCCAAATTAGTTTTTGAACATTGACTCGATGCAATTTAGTCTTTCTGATTCAACCATTTGAGATATAAATACTTTGTAGAAAAGACAATTGTATTTTCCAATAAAGTTTAGGGACAGACACTTCAAATGATTAAAAGGATGGAGATTGAATTGTTGTGAATTGAAATTCAAGGACGGAGTCTCAACCAAGCAAAAGCTATAGAGACTAAGTTAATTACATCGAATCAAGGTTAAGGATTGAGTTACAACGAAGTCAAAACTACAAGAACCAAAACATTAATTTTTCCATATAATTACAAGCATGGTTGCATACCTTCTTCTTAGGCTGAGATTTTTGCTCAGATTTCTTAGGGCCTGACTTAGACTTGGAGGCTGGAGCCTTTGGAGTGGTCTCAGTAGGCTTAGTAGGCTCCTTCTTGACCTGTCCTGATGGCTGAGAGCAACAAGGTTTCTCAGCTTTGAGTGAAGCCATTTTCAGTAATATATATACTCTTATAAGTAAAAGAGTTTTTCACCTGATTTTTTTGGCCCTAGGTTATAACTCTACTAGACACATCTATTTATAGCAGAATTTGAAAATAAGGCATTAAGGTGAGGTTAGGATTCTGTTATTTCATCAAGTTGGCTGGTAACTGTCATGAGGGAATTGAATAAACTGAACTGGAAATGCTTTACTTTTGATCCTTCATCTTTAAGGCATATTTTTTGGAAGATATTTGTTGGAAGCATATTCTGTTTCCATGAAACATTCGTCTCGAAACTCTAACGGGTTTGTTTGAAGACTTTGAGGTTTTTATTCCCTTCGCCAACATGGAAAATGCAAGACAAAGATAAGCGCTAATCAGCTACGCGGTAGAATATGGGATGCATATATATCCAAGTTTCTAGAACACAAGAATATCTCACAAAACATGTAAGCATTTGATAAAAATGCATTTGTTAGCTATTCTTATTGGAAGAGATTTTAAGATATATCATTAGATGATTACATCATAATAAAGCTAATTTTTTTTGGCATCAAACCATCGAGGATCCGAAAGTCACATTAGACACTCAACTACTTTAGGTCGAGCTGAGAAGAACAAAAACGGCATCAAAGTTCTCTAAATGAGTATTTAGTTGCAAGTGACTCTTATGTTAATATTTACTGACATATACATACCCCACATAAGGAATAACAGAGTTTAGCCCAAAATATGGAACAAAGAATAGAAAAGTGGGTTTATGTGTAAAATTATTTACTCTCTCATTTCATATCAATAAACCACTAGGGCTTCCAGTAACATTGCACTACAATTTGAATAATTTTAACACTTAGACAAAGAGCTGGTAATTTGAACAAACCCAGAGGAATTAAAGATATTGCAATGTCTCTAATCTATATTATGAGTAAGCAAGTAGAAGTGGTAGTAGTTGAATTAGTCATCATCAGTGAGGCTGCCTTATCCTCAAAGCCAAATAAGCCAAAACTCTGTAACCAATCAACATCACACACAATGTTGCCACATCAGCCCACAAATTATCAAGACCTCCCAAACACTTTATAGCAGGGAAATCCATTACCCTACAGTGCAACCCTAATCCACATTCATAAAC
This sequence comes from Mimosa bimucronata, assembly GCA_037074515.1. NCBI lineage: Eukaryota > Viridiplantae > Streptophyta > Magnoliopsida > Fabales > Fabaceae > Mimosa > Mimosa bimucronata. The sequence continues at coordinate 27,611,608 of CM073445.1, read as the reverse complement.
CTCATTTTCTTCATATTGCACTCCTACCAGTAGCTTATAGCAGTAGTGACTGAAAGATATGTACTTCAACCAAGCTATGAAAGATGGTATTTTCTGAATGTAATAGCCACCAGCTAGAAGAAAAACCAGCATGGTCACTGAAGCTAAGGTTGTTGCTTGCTTCACTTCCATTAATATGGCTCCAAGTGCCAGGCCTATTCCTTGGGAGACAAGTACATTTAAGATGATGATTAAGAGGGTTAATATGAAGGTGATTAGTGAAGGCTTGAGGCCTCCCATCCAATAGCTTATGGTGACAAAGATTGTTGGGAGGACAAGTTCCATTGGTAGGTCACCTATCATTCTGGCTACGTAGTAGGATGAGAGATGGTACATTCCTGAAGCTCTTTCTTTTATCAGCATTGGCCTCTCCGAAGGGAATGCGAAGATCGCGTTGAATAGTGGGAAGAATCCCCAGAATATGGAGAAGAAGAAGAGCAGGCCTACCTGTCAGAATTTATAAAACTGTCAAGAGCAAGTTCTTTCTGCCTTTTTGGGGCTTGTTTGGGGTAACATTTACCAAAAGTGACATTTATTCTAACTGACTTTTACAAACTGAAGTTGATGTAAAAGTCAATTAATATAATGTAATTCTTATGGTTGAATATGATCTTATTTAAATGTCAGTTATATTAAAAAGTCAGTTTTAAAAAGTTTAAACATGAATAAAAGTCAAAAACCAAATTTACTTAGTTTTTAAGAAAAAAATCATTTGTTTCTGCCTCTCAAAGGTCATCTTTTCATCTGACTGGCTATTTTTCTTTTCTTTTTTTGCCTCAGCTAACTTTTGTAACTTCCTAATGTTATCCCAAACATGGACAAAGGGTATGTGCAAAGAAAAGTCAGAGTTCTTATGATACCTGATCTTGTACGTGTGAGGGATCAGAATGCCACCAGAGAAGTCCTGAGAGGATTGAGACAGATAAGACTTGGAAAATCTTTAGACCTGAATAAGATTCATGTCTCCTCTCCTGTAAACCCCTCTTAAGCAGAACCCTGAATTGCTCCCACCAGCCTGTGTTCCACTGCTTCTCTGAGCCTAATACATATCATATGCATGATGATTAATAATGACTATTCTGATATATGCTTTTATTATGTTGAGCACAAATTTATATTTATATTATATATATATATATATATAGCAAGAATGTTTCACTTACTTCTGGGTGTTCCTGATGTAGAACTAACTCTGTCTCCATTAGTTAGCTGAATCTCTTGTTTCAGGGCAGGATATAAAATCTTTTTATAGGATGAAACCAGAGACTGTTTTATTGAAGCTTGATCCTCAGTGCGCTCTAATCTGCCATTCATCTCGGTTTGATCATCCACCTTAACATCATCCACAATGCCTACAATTCAAAACCCATAAAGCACCTTAGAAGAATTACAAATTTAGAATCATAGAATTTTAAAAATCCTTTGTTCCGTCACTAAAAATGCAGACTTTAATGCACGTTTATCACAAACAAACATGTTATCACATCATCAGGTCCTTAATGTAAGATCCAATTTAAATAAGAAATTGTTCTACAAAGTGGATCTTATATTAAGGATTGGAAGTATAATTAATAATTATACAGTTTGACAGTGATGAACTAAGAAATATCTGTATCATCCATTGACAGAAGCTTAAATTCAACGAAACTTGTTGTAAAGGTGACGTTTGGTAGTGTTGTGTGTGTTATCAATTTACTGCTTCAAGTGCCCCATAAGGTGTTAGCACCTTGAAAAGTGAAAACAAGATCATGGGAACAGAGAAAGAAACCTCAACCTTTTTTATATTTTTTTGCACTACCACCACCACTATTAATTTTATTATTATAATTATTACTTTTTGAAAACGATCTCTCTTATAATAATGACCAAGTGCCACAAAGTCAGTCCCTCAATTGTTATTATCTCTTGCATGGTGTGTTAGTGCCTCTGTTCTGAAGTTGACAAGCACAACACAATCCCTCTCCTTACTTCCTTCTGTTTTTTTTTTTTTTTTTTCAAAATAAAAATGCACCTTATCAATATCATAGATATTATTTAGAGATATTTAAATTTCAAAAAGCAATTTCTGATTTTGAAAGCTTTACATGTTATAATATTGCTGCTTGATGTGACCCCTCCCATTAGATAATACAGAAAGGGAAAGAAATATAATTGTTTATAAGAAACCATAAACTAGCAATGATAACAAATTGTAAGCAAAAATAAACTTTATGCGTGTAAATAAAAATGCGTATAGATTGTACCACCCATCCTTACTTTAAGAGCTAGTTAACTAGATATAAGAAATTAAAAAAAAAATTATATCATAGTTATAGTTATGACCAAAAGTACTTTAATATCAGTCCTTGTATATATATATTTATTACTAGTGACTATTATTTGTGGAATATGCATGAAAATGGTTGGGAATTTACATACCGTTGGCAAGGTCAAGCAGAAAATCAGCCGGGTTCATGAAGTTGAAACTGGGTGGGTACCCAATGGACTCCAAATACTCCATGACCCGACCCGACCTCCCGGTATAAATCAGGCACCCGTCCGATAACACAATCACCTTATCAAACATCCTATACAACCTGCTTGACGGCTGATGAATAGTTGTCACCACCGTCCGGCCCCGGCGCGCCAACCCCCGGAGCACCGCCACTATCCGTTGGGCCGCCGTCGAGTCCAGCCCGGACGTCGGCTCGTCCAACAGCATCAGACACGGGTCCACCAGCATCTCTTGCCCGATACTAACCCGCTTCCTCTCCCCGCCGGAAATCCCCCGGAACACGGCGGCGCCGCCGCCCACGGCGGTGTTCCGGCACCGGGTCAACCCGAGATCCGTTATGACCGTTTCTGCTTGTTGGACTTTCTCTTCTTTGGTTAAGGTTTTGGGAAGTCTTAACAAAGCTGTGAAGACTAGAGTTTCTTGGACAGTGAGGTGAGGGTATAAGACATCATCTTGTGTGACAAAACCGGTTTTGCGTTTCATGGAGCTTGAAAATGGGAGGTTATTGTATGTTATGTCGCCGGAGATTTTTCCGGCGAGCCGGCCGGCGAGGGCAGTGAGTAGCGTGGTCTTTCCGCTGCCTGATGGGCCCAGCATTGCCATCAATTCGCCCGGCCGGACTATTCCGGTCACGCCGTTGAGGATTTTCCGGGTCGGTTTCGGGTTTTCCGGTGAGAAACAGCCTCCTCTCATTTTGGTCCCAATAAGGGTTATACTATAAGAAACATCTTCAAACTATACAAAAAAAAAATAAAAAAAAATCTATCATCAGTGCAACTTTTACAAAATTCATCATATTAATTGTAACATAATATGTAGTTTTTTTCCTTAATTGAACGGTCTGAAGTTACAAATGGCATCCAACCTGCTCTCATAATGTCACTAGGCAACTAGGCTACAAGGCTATTGGCACGTATTTTGTAGTAGTTAGTTATGTGGAATGATATGTAGTCGTTAAGTATGTTATAAAATGAGAGAATACAAAAGGACTTTATTAATTGTTGATTAAGAAAATGAAGTTGATTATTATTGTTGAGAGATTGAAGGTTTCTTGAAGATACGTACTTTGAGGGTAACAGGTCGCAAGGATTGTTGATGAAGGGGAATGCCATGATTATCAGAACTTGGCTTGTCATCCATGGCAGTGGAACCTCCTGGTTCGGCGTGGACGGAGCTATTCTCCGGCGGCGGCCGGTTCGGGATGGCCGGAATGCTTGGCATGACGTGTACAGTGGTGGTTTCTTGCTCGGGAGGCATCATCTTTAATACTGCAGAGAAATGATGGTGGTGGTGATGCTAGTGAAGAAGAAGAGGAAAAGGCTATATATATGGAGAAGAAGAAGAAGATGATGAAAAAGAGAAGAGGGAAGACTTCATAAATGGAAGCCAAAGGCATGAGAAGCCAATGAAAGATGTGATCCATTCGTGTCAATATTTATAGTGTTACAAGGGAAGAGAGAGAACGTGACAATTTCAACAATGAGTATATTAATTAGTTACTCTAAACTAATTGATTTTTTGAGGAGTAAATAAGTCACTTAATTATAAGGGGTAATTAATTACAGGTCCAGTGTAAGGGACTTAATTAAGATGAGGTTCCATGAAATCACCTAATTAATATAAGGTCCCTACTAGAAAGTTGTTATGACAGGCCAAAAAGTTGTTATTACAGGCCAAAAAGTTGTTAGTGACTAAGCCTTCCATAACAACTTTTTGGCCTGCAATAACAACTTTTCGGCTTTCAATAACAACTTTTTGGCCTGTCATAACAACTTATGGCCTGAAAATCACTCTTGGTCTGTAACAACTTGTGACCTTGTGATAACAATTTTTTGACCTACAATAACAACTTCGTGGGACCTCATCTTAATTAAGTCCCTTACACGGGACTTGTAATTAATTACCCCTAATCATAATATATTTTGTATATCATTATATTATATATTAGTTTATAAGTCAAAGAAACTAGTTTAAATAAAAACAATTCAGTAAATAAATTTTATAAATAGCTTAATTAACTTTCTTAGTACCATATTTTTCAAAAAAGTCAATTTAAATCTTATATTTAGGAACAAAATGAGTAACTTTTTTTAATACATCTTTCTAACTATTTTTTCATTTTTTAAATAAATATCTGATTAGTTTATATTTGAATATTGTCGGACCAAATTAAAATAATTATTTCAGAGGCATTTTGTGCGCTCTCTCAAATTCAAACACAAAACTTGGTGTTTAAGTGATTAAAATCCCTTGCACCAAAATCAAGACCTTTTAACCAGCTTAGGTTAAATCACAAATGCAAGTATCACCATTTTTTCTCTGAATGGATTTTTCCCCTCCCACTGAGTAATAAGGCTAGCAGCTACACATCATCTATAAAGAGTAACCAATATCCAACACAAAAAGATTTTTGGTCCATTTTTTTTCTCTAAATGGAATGACGGAACCAAAAAAAAAGTGTATGTATGCACGTGGAAGAAGGGCATTGGTTAGATGTTCTTGGGGTACAAGAACAAACAAATTAAAGTGGGAACCGGTTTCGGTGCTCGTCGTAAAGATAGATAGAAGGCGCTCATCTACTCTGGACCATTCAGATTTAAATATTGACGGTCCAGATTTAATATTCTTAAGTGTGTGATTTTTAAATGAATAATATGTTTTTCGACAAAATGATAGTTAAGATATTATCTTCATTTTAGATTTTGTAACTATAAAAATAATTGTTTTTTTAAAATTACAAACTTAAAAATATTAAATCTGGACCGTCCAAATCCAATCTAGACGGTTTAGAATGGATGAGCGCCCTCTACCTATTTTTAGGACGAGCACCGAAACCAAATCCATTAAAGTGTTGATGATTTACAAAGTTTGGAAGAAAGAGACAACCTATGATGATAATGAACTAATAATGCTTACTGGGGACCCTAATCCCTCTGAGTGTGGGTTTGAAATTTATATTATAATGACCCTTTTGACTAAGGGCCGATAATGAAGCATTACAGTTAATAACTAGTACTATATATATACACAAATGTAAAGAAGTGTAGTGAGCAGTATAGTTTAATATTAAAATGTCGAAGTCATTATAAAATTCGATGTCATTAAAAAATTTAATATATATTCATCTATTGAATCCTAGCCGCATTTAGAAAGTGAGTATTAGCTCAGCTCCCTTGTTTTTTATATGTTCAAACAGTTAATTAAGGTCAATTGACATTAATTAACCATAGAACTTTTTGCATGGTTTGTTAATATTTTCAAATCAATCATCATCAAGCATGAAGCATGAATATATGCACTAAATTAACTTGTAGTGTTTTTTTTTTAAGAATCATTAATTAGGCGTGATATGCACATAGATTTAGAGATGTCAATACGAAACCATTCAGCTCTAAATGATAAGCTTTTGACGACTTAGAGTTTAAAAGGATACGGCCAAAAAAATCACATTTATATCCTATAAACATCCAAGTATTGAAGCATGACCTTTAGATATGCATGCTTAAGTTTGGCCTGCGGACTTTCACGTCAATTTATTAAATTTTAATTTTTTAACTATTTTAATATATCCAAAAATAAAACAATAAATCTCCTAAAATTCCTTATCCAAACCATTAATATTAATAAAAATGTAAGACAAAATTTGTTCAAATTTTCAACAAAAATGAAAATCAAACGTTAATATATTATTGTCCAAACTCAAATTAAATAGAGAGTTTGACACCATAAGACGTGAATGAGTTTGAATTGAAAATGTGCGTGTACCTATCTTTTTATGTGTGATGCATTTTAAGACTCCTTATGTGTGATTTTAATGACAAAAACACCATAAAATCATTCAAAAAAAAAATTACTTCCTCTGTCTTTTAATATACGTCACAAGTTTATGGTTCATTCTTACCCTTAATTAACTAAATATGTGAAAGAATTCATTTTTTAAATATCAAATAATGTGGGATAGGTAATTTAGATTTTTCTTGTAAAAAACATTTTTTGGAAAAGCATGCATTAATTGCACCTATAAATATGTTTCAACTAAAACTTAAATTTATAGACAATAAAAGCTAATGATTGAGAAAAGCACGTACTTACTTAGTGTTATTTATAAGATGCTTCTTACATATTTCACATGGACCATGAAAAACATTAATCCTCGTTAATAATACTTTGAAATTTGGCAATTTTTCAATTTTACCCATACTTAATATACACTATACTACATGAAAATAAAATCAACATCTAATAAATGAAGGATAAAATTGTATATTCATATGAAAAATTTAATAAAATACTTTATAAATAGAACCAAATAAATCTTTATACTATGAATAGTACTGGAAGAATATATAAATATGTACCATCAAAGTGAAAAAAAGAAAAGAAAAGACCTCCCCCAAGTAAATTACTTATTATAGTAAAAGCACATGACCCATCAAATTCTATAGGACATTGCAGGTATTGACCTTATCTTTATAGGGTATCTATCTAACCCTTTAAAAAGAGTGCCCTTGACCACAAAAGTAGACCAAATATATATTAACAAATAACCAGGGTTATGAAATATAGCATCTAAGTTTTTTTTTTTAATTTTAACAAAGTTAAATAAGTTGTTTATAAATTGATTTATTTGAGTTTTTTTAAAATAATTTATTTGACTTATAAACTAATATATAATCTAATAATACATAAAATATATTATGATTAAGTGGCTCATTTAACTTCCCTAATTTCTCAACAACAAAAAAATGGTCAACTGGATCTTATATTTAGAAACGGAACTAATATATAACTATATGATATATATTCATCCGTATTAACATTATTAGTGGCTCAGCTTTGTCTCATTGTCTCACTTTTCAAAAAGCAACAATTCTTTGATAATAGTTTATTCATAATGTTTCTTACAAAATTATTAAGATATTGATTATACATTAGATGCATCTGTTGTATCAGAAATAGGTTGCGCACAAGTTCATATTACAAAAATTAACCAGTTTTAGGGTTAGTTAATTTGAAATGTTGATGAGGAACTGATTGGTTGGAAGGGCGAATAATAATTTGTATAAAAGAAGTGGATATATTCTCTCACTGTTCACAATATATATATATATTCTATCTTACAGTTGTTGTGATCATCTAAGAGAAGCCTATAGAAGATTTGAATTGAGATACAATATTCTAAACTTTTAGCTTCTTATTCAAATGATATCTTTGCGTCATCTCTTCAACAGTCTTTACTATTCAGTCTTATGAAAAAACAAATATCAACCGATATTATTTAAACATTTTTCATTATTATCAAAATTACGATATATATATATATATATAGGAATTTGGCTTACATGCACAAGTGATATTTTTATTTTCAATATTGTCCTAAAAAATTTGGACATATGATGATAAGGGTGTCAATTTTTACTAGAAACTCAAGCTATCATTACATATGAATTTGAATTTACTATTGGTAAATTTGATTTAAATTCAGTAGTGTAGATGAGGAAGATTTCAATCCATAATCTGATTATATTTTTTGTAATTAAAAAAAAAGGATGCATTCTTCAAAATATGTCTTTTTAGACATATGATGATAAGGGTGTCAATTTTTGCAATGTTAAGGATGCATTCTCAACGACTTTTTGATATAGTGGCATTAGATATGTCTTTTTAGAGCATTTTGGTCCGGGTTCAATCCGCACACTCTTCAAAATTTGTATATATGTTGTCCAAATTCAAAAGAAACAAAATTAAAGATCCATTTAATTGCAAATGAATAACATGCATGGGAGGAATATCATCACATCTCTTATTAAATCCAAATAATAACAAAAATTTAATATTTTTAGTTTGAATTAGATCTAGAATTAATCCTTTTATATATAGGTGGATAAATCCAACATCTTTCACTGACAAAAAGTTTAAGTACTAGGGCTTCTTTTTAGGACTAGCATAATATTTGCACAGCTTTTATTCCATGAATATCATGTTGATATGTATATATATAAATACCTTTTTAAGGAGTTAATGTACCATTGATCTCCCAAAGTTGTTATTATTATCAAGGACACAATATACACATATATGATATCTCTAATACTTTATAAATTAAATATCAAAGTTGGCATTTAGTTGATCAGGCCTCCATATAACATGTTTTACTATTCATCTTTAATTTGTACGTTAGACACATATGAAGCCTAGATTGTGTTCTCTAATCTACTCATTAATTACAAAAATTTTCTTCTGCAGCATATAGTTTTAGCATATGTGCGTGTATTCATTATGGTCTTAGATGTGTAGGGTACAACATTGTGGTATTATTCTTTTTATTTATGATAGATTAATATTGAAGCCAACAGAGAGTATAAGTGGCAAGTGTTAAGAGCACTGATTTGTTCCCAACCACTTGCCACTAATAAAAAGAATATAAGAGGGAAAACACTTTAATGTCTTTTTGACAATGTTACATTTCGTTTCAAATCTTCTTTCTTCATTCCAAATAGACGGTCCAATTTAAACCAGAATTTGAGGTTCAAGTATGTGTATATGTGTGTGTAAAATAACAATTAGGATAAGAAATTGATATTTATATCTATATATATATATATATGTAATTATGAAATAGCATCTATATCTTCGTACCAATATGAACAAAAAAGAATATAGGTTGAAGGGTGGAATGGCTTATTAATTTGGATTTCCTAACAATTGAATTTTATATAAATATGTGAAAGGGAACTAGCTAATTGCCATGTTTGGGTTAATGTTTGCATGAGTGTTTTATATTGCCATTGGTATTTGTAAGTTAGAATTTATTGAAGTAAATGTCAATGAAATGAGTTATGTTTGGATTGAATTTTGTCAGAAAAAATTAGGTTGACATAAACTTATTAATATGATATATAGAAAATTCAATTTTAAGATAAATCCATAGAAAAATAAAAAACATAAAAGAAAAGTAGTCTCATTTGTTTTTTTATCAAAGATCAAGGTAACCCCCATTAGACAAGTGAGAGGCTAATCATCCGCTAATTTGTAGATACCTCAAAGATGGGACAACTGGCTTTCATTTATTTATTTTTTACTATATGAAATATTCAACTTTTTTATCCAACTAGGACTTTTTGGTCCCAACTATAATTTGAACTTCTCTATGGTTTCACAAGCATGCTCTAAGAACGCAACTCATATCTCATAAAGGTGTGAGTATTTTGGATCCAACTTACTTGGATATTTATATTTTCTCCGAAAAAATTGGTACGAAAAAGTTGTTTGAAAATTAGGAAATAAATAAGAAATGTTGAGTAAAAATTAGAGCAGACAAACAGTACTGTAATTAATATGTCTACCAATTCAATAAATTTGTGGTAATTTAAAAAATACAACAACTAATTCGCTTCGAAACAAAGTAGGCACATGCAAAGTATGATGAACCTGGACTTTCTATATTTATAAAGATACAAAGCAACTTTTAGATGTTATCCAAAATAGGAGGGACAATGGGTCAAAATTAAGTGTTACTGTCATTATTGTCATATAATCGATGCTCCATTATTCATAATAAGCCAAGAATGGTAAGCTTATTACCAATATATATTGAAAATATAAAAAGAAACTTTCTTAATTTGGGGTGAGTTTTTAATGCATTAAATATTTATTAACGATAACAAATACAAATACTGCGAGCTGACATCTAAGTCTCAAAAGAGAGGTTTGATAATGACAATTAAGTACAAAAAATATTCTGATAAATGAGTTGTAAATATCAATTGATCAGACGACAGTTGCAAACAAATATATTTTGTTGAGAGTTACATATAAAACTTGGATACCTCATTATTAGTAATTGAGACTCAACAGTTTTAAAGTATTTGAATTATTACTTGGAATTTTTTTTCAGAAAAATTTATTTCGAAACCGTATTATAATTAATTATCTCAATGGAGACCTAACTGTCATTCTTCCTATAAATATAGCTGTTGCTGAAAAACAAGGTTGGACAAACGTGCACGTAGGCAAGTAATTGTGTTAACCATTTAGCTTAACATGTGGGGGGAGCAGCCCCCGCATTTAGGGTAAATTATATCTATATTTTGCGGATAAGAAAATTAAATGCAAAGACATATAAAGGAACTTTTTGCACGTTTAACAGGTAATAGTATGGAGATCAAATTTGAATATATAAATTGTTAAATTTAGACCTGTATTGTATGTACGATATTATTGGGATCTCTCTGTATTTCGATTTCTTACCTGACATGTAAGACTCTGCGTGTGTATTCATGTAACTATTGTTCTCAAATTAGTAAGTTGACTCTCAAATTTTACATTTTTATGGTTGTACTTACATAAAACATGTTACGAGTCATTTAAATTCTTATTAGGTGTAAACTTGGCTAAACTCACGAGTTTACACACCAAGTTTACCATTCTTACGTTTCGACTTGACGAAATAATCTTGTTAACTTACTCCAAACCTCGTGTTAATTATTTTTATTTGACCATATTTAATGAATTAATATATAAATTTTATAAAAATTTCTTCATTGAATTTGATAAAGTATTAATGTTGATATATTTAATATAACTATTCACATTTAAAATATATTTAAGTCAACTTATTGTTAATTTTTATATTTCCTATTTAATTATATACTTCAAACACGTATTTATTAATAAAAATAAACTCTTACGAGTTTACGATCTGATTTTACATTTTTATCCCGGGTTTTGGTTAAACTCACAAGTTTGATAACCTTGTATATAATTAAGCATCACATTTTTAATTATAATTTAAAAAAGGGAAAATATAGTATTTTGTTCCTAGATTAGTGGTCAACTACTACAATCAATTAGGATCCTAGTCTTTTTATTAAGGAATTATATGAGTTCTTAATTAAATTTGTTGTCAACTTTGGACAAGGTATCTAAATATAGCATGTCGTTATATGTGTCGTTACTATGAAAATAATATTTGGTAATAGTTGAGACTTTGCCCCAAATTGACCATAATAGCCCTATAAATACTAATTCCTCCATTCCTAATTGCAAGACTTAGATCAACTACTTGTTTACTAGAGATTTAATTAGGAAGTTAAATGAACCTCTTAATCATAACATAATGTGTATCATTAGACTATATGTTAACTTATAAGTAAAATAAATTAGTTTGGAGAAAAAATTCGGACAAATTAATTTATAAGCAACTTATTTAGCTTTATTAGAATTTTCTAAAAATCAATTAGATCATATATTTAAGAATGAGGAGTAATTTCTTAATTAAAAAAACTATAGAGACATGATGACCAAGTTGACTGCAAAACTATGAGAACTAAAACGTAAAATGTAACAACCCAAAAAAATTTAATAAATGGCTTTACGTTGATGAGTATTTGTTTAAGGCTTGTTAGGCTAGATATAATTGTTGGTTTAACCTAAGCACCGATCACGATTGGGATTTTGGGTCGTGACATAAAAACTATATTCCCCCTTCAATAAACCTATAAAGGATTGTACGTTATGTGTTTTTATAAAAAAATATATATACACAAGCAAAAGTGTTGTTCTAAAAGGGGCTTTAGGGAAATAAACAGCATTACGCATTTAGTTCTAATACTTGGGCATCCCCTTGAGCCACTAATATATAAGTTTATTGACATCATTCATCACTTGTTTTGATTTTGATGCTTATATATAAAAGCTTTATCTTTGTCCAACTTTAATTTGTATGTTCCTTGGATAATTCCTTCGTTTCTTTCTTCTTCTTTTTATCCCTCTTTTTCTGCACGTAAACTTGTGTGGTTGCATTGGAATCAGTTCCTTTTTGAACTCTTACTAGTTTGGAATCTTTTAGACTGAGTTTGGAATCCAAAGCAAAGAAGAAAAGAGTGGATATATGTAAATGACATAATTCTGCTATTTGGTTTAATTTGAAGATTCTAAATTTACGTACACTCATATTCTCTTCTCCAAATTGATGTCCAGCTTGTTTTCTTAATGCGATGCGCATGATAAATAATAACTTACCTCTACATTTGTTCCATTACTATCTCAATACATTTATAATATGGTAGTTTTTGGTTGTAAATATAAGTTATAATCAACTATCATATTAAAAATTGATTAAACATAACTTTTAAAATATGTCATATAATTACTTCATTCAGTTCTAAATATAAATAGGAGCTAATTATCAAGAGCTTTATTCTAGTATTATATATAATACTTCAATCCACCTGTCTTCTAAATTAGAAATTTGTTTCCTAAATTATATTTGTTGCGTGCACTCAGCAAGCACGTTTCTATCCAAGAATTAGTTCATTCAATGCAATTATATTGAATTATTGATGATTTTTTTGTCAAAGTTATTGATGATTGAATGAAGTGAATTAGAAAAATTGACGCATAATTTTTATAAGTAATTGACTTAACTGATGTATTTAATATATGCAAATTAATTTAGTTATCTTGCTTACAAGGTTAAGAGAAACTTTTTTCATAGTTACCTTTAATAATCAATGAATAAAACTTTAATTGTTTTTTATTCTCTCTTCCTCTCTACTTGCTAACTTCTAGCTATAAATTTTTTTATTATTAGTATGTAAGATCAGTGAGCATTTGGTTCAATAGAGGAAACTTTATATTTTGGATTCTAGGATTTTCAGAAAAATAGCTTATATTTAAATAAGAATTGGAAGGAGGATATATATAAATATATTAACTTTGCATTTTTATTTCTACAGTTAAGAACTTGTCAAATTCCTTGTTGCCACCATTTTAAAATATACCAAAACAAAAATGAAAAAACTCTATATTTATATTCCACGTTTCAATTCAATGATTTACTATTTTGCAGCATATCCATATCATTTAGATTTTAACACCGATAATTTTTTTATATTTTAATTTCTTGAAATAAAGATAAAAAAATAAGTATTTTTTAACTTTCAATTCACTAAGAATGATTAGTTTAGAATACTCCATCTAGTTCTTATTATAAGAGGTAAATAACATTTTTACACATACCAATAAAACATGTTGGAATCATTTATTATGTGTAGGTTTAATAAAGTTTTTCAAATTTTTCATTTTTATCCTTATTCATTTATTATACACACTTTCTCTCAACTCCTTACATTTACTAATATATAAGGATAGAAATAGAAAACATGCATTTATTACTCTGACTTTTACGTGTTATCTCTTATATTTTGGATAAAAAAATTTGACATGTTATCTCTTATATTTTATACAAGAGGAAGTACAACATAAAACGATGAAATATAAACAATTTAAATGATATCATTATTCTTCAGAAGCTAAAAATGAAATTTTCTATCCATATCAAGCCAGCCCAATTCTCATGAAATTTCATTGAGTATCTTTTAATCTCTCTAATTTTAAGACAAATAATTTTAACAAAAAAAGTACCGACATTAAAACTATAAATGACGACAGGATAGTTTTAAAATGTCGACATATTAAATTTAATTTTATAAAATAACAATGATCAAAATAAAAAATTATTATTTGAGACTAACAATTTTAGGGTTATATGACTGAAAATATGCTTCATAACATTAAAGCATCAAACTGAATCCTTATATAAAATTAAACAAGTAAAGGTGTACTTTAACTTTATCATTAATATCATTATTATCATCATCAAATGTGAGTGACAGTAAAAGAAAAAACATGGCCTTAACATTGTGCCAAGCTAGAGGCTTAATTTTAATTAGTTGTCTCCATCTCCAAGTTACAGTAGTTTCAGACATTAACATGATAAAAAGAAAAAATCTTGCCGAAAAAAAAGTCACTAAGCTAAACCTAGTCATTGCCACAACAATCTTAGGTGTAAACAAATGATCAAATCCTAAAGGCAACCAAGAATGTTCACAAATTATTCAAATGTTTCACCAAACCCTGGACCATTGTAATATTCCATGATAATAAAGAAGAGAGAGCAAAGTATATATCTACTTAATGTCGATGAAATTTTCATTTCGAATGAATGTCGATGAAGCTTTCATATTAAAGCTTTCTCCTTTAAACCTTTCAATGAATATATAATGCTTTTTGGTTTGCCTGATGTACAAAAAGAGGATGTGAAAGTAGTGTGTGGTGTGATATATACATATATATATATATAGAGAGAGAGAGAGAGAGAGTTAATATAATGTAGTGCTGTGTGACATATATTTATATATATATGGTCTCTTCCAATAGTGTAGAGACACATAAAAAGAAAACAAAAAACTTGTCATTTTCTATCCATATCACAATGTCCATTACTCTAAAACCTCTCTCTTGGTAATTAATGGTTCAAATCCAACTTTTGTGCTCGCACACTTATTAGTTGATGTTATACTAAAGTGAAGCACCCACTCATAGTGTCATGATCAGTACGTGTTGGTTTTAATTTGTTGTGTCTGCAATATCTCTTTTAGTGCAACTTTCCCCCTATTTTATATTATTACGTTGGCTCCTGCACATATCATAACTTCATTAATTTCTCTCACTACAATACTCAATATTATCCATGCATTGCATGAAGTTTGATATGGCTATCTGCTCAAGCCATATTTAAGAATTATATCTAATTAGGATCGGAGTTGCTTTTTAAAAGATGTTTTTTGCATTTATATAGACTGCTGTTTAAATTAATATACTTTCTCTTATATTATACAGGGTAGTTTGAATTACATAATACTGTTTTGACTCCTTTGAGGTACGATTTTTTTAAAAAAAAATTCCAATACAAAAAAAAAAATATATATATATATATGTATATGAAGTTTTGAGGGTTATTGTTGGGGAAAATTTTAAATAAATACCCCTCGAATATCAAAAGGACAAAAAGGTACCTCCAATATACAAAATGACATAAAAGGGATCGTTCCCAATTTGGGATAAACAACTTTAAGGCAAAAAGACCAAAATGCCCCTGTCTCCGTTCACTTTCAAAGTGAAGTGGTTAATAGCTATATTAGAATGGTTAATCGCTATACTGAAGTAGTTAATTGCTATACTAGAGTGGTTAACGACTTTCACAAATATAAGAGTATTTGAGCCCAACTAATGAATCAGTGAAGTAGTTAATGGCTATATTGGAGTGGTTAATCGTTATACTAAAGTGATTAATTTCTATACTAGAGTAGTTAACAACTTTCATAAAAACAAGCCTAACTAATGAATCAGCGAAGTGATTAATTGCTATACTAGAGTAGTTAATCGCTATATGGGAGTGGTTAAGGGCCATACCTGAGTGGTTAATGGAGACAAGGGCATTTTGGTCTTTTTTCCTTAAAATTGTTTATCCCAAATTGGGAACAATCCCTTTTTTGTCATTTTGTATATTGAATGTACCTTTTTGTCCTTTTGATATTCGAGGGGTATTTATTTGGAATTTTCCCTTGTTTATAGGGGTTTTAATAAGTTTTAAATTTTAAAGAATATATAAAACATCCTGTTTGATACGTCTCATCAAGTCTCTTCTCTCTTAAAAGGATGGAATTGTGCCAATCCCATTTTGAGAAAGAAATTTCATTTGGAATTTGAGATTTGATTCCTATTCTATTACAGGACAATGTGCCACACTTCTCACGGCAATTCTTTTAACTAAGAAAATAAAAACAAAACATAAACAGTTTTTTAATATTATACACCCACCATAAAAATATTTTATCACCGTATAGCTAACAATAATTCATAGATGCGCGGTCAAACAATTTAATTTCAAATAAAGTGAACCACCACAAATAATAGTAAAATTGAAGCCATATTTTACGAAATATAGTTCGTTACATGCACATTACTGTGATTTATTATCCAAGATCAATTTTACTAATAAGTCATCATTACATGAGAGGTATTAATCAATCACTTCTTTAAGTGTATTTTTTGGGGTTTCTCTACATTTTACAAGATTGAAGGCTATCTCAACCTTATTTAGTGATAGTCTCCATTCACTACAAAAAAACATATAATTTCCGACGGAATTTACCGACAGAATCAATTCCATCGGTAATTTCTGACGGAATTCTGTCGGTGATTTATTTATTATTTTTTAATAAATTACTGACGGAATTCCATCGGTAATTTGTTCATTATTTATAATTCCGTCGATAATTTGTTAAAAATAATAAAAACTAAAATACTAATTGAAAATTATTAAAAATTTTATTTATTTTAATTTTTATTAAAAATATTTTATATATTAATTTTCAAATAAATATATTTTTAATAAATATTAATAAAATTAATATATACATATATATATATATAAATATTTATTACAAATTTAATTTTGAATTGTTTTTAAGTAAGACTTTTTTTATTAAAAATTTAATTTTAAATTTTTTTAATAATATATATAATAAAATAATAAATAAGAAATTTCATAAAATAAAAGCAACACAAAAATAATATTTATTATAAATATAAAATGAAAATACTAAATATAATATTATCAGGTAAACAAACTAAATATAGTCTAATTTATCTGAATATAGAATATTATTTACATAAAAGTAATATAATTATTAATATATAAATTATATATTAATAATTAAAAATACTTCATAATATATTAATTGAAATATAATGTAAAGTATATATAAATATAATTGTTTGCAAATAATATCAAAAGGTCTTCATAGCTCAACTGGTTAAAGCGTGAGCACACGCACATGAGGTCACGAGTGTTCGAATCGCAACAGACAATTTGTGAAAGCGACACGTGGCGGCGTGCGGAAGCAACACGTGGCAGACTATGAGAGGGGACACGTGGCATAAATTAAAAAAAGTTTTTAAAAAATTACCGACTGAATTCCGCCAGTAATTTCCGTCGCTAAATTTAGCGACAAAATTCTGCCGGGAATTAGCCATGGAATTCCGTCGGTAATTTACCGACGAAACAATTTTCCGTTGCTAAATTAATTAGTAACGGAGAAATTACCAACAGAATATTTTCCGTCGGTAATTTTTTTCCGACGGAATTCCGTCGCTAATCCGTTAAAAAATTGAAATTATCGACGGAATTCTGTCGGTAAATTCCGTCAGTAATTCTGTGTTTTTTTGTAGTGATTAGCATTATTCTTTGCTAATTAACCAAAACTATCTGAATAAAACAAACTGAAATCATTATACATTGTTCAAGTAACATATATAACAGATGAATATTAGTTTCTGTGCATAACTTGGTGATTTTGACAAGCAAGACAACTTTCAGGAGTCCAACGTACGTAATTATTGTAAGTGTCTTGAGTGATATTTGATATATGACCAACCAGCTTCCATATCCACACCACAAGATATTATGTTATTATTTTTAGCATAAACGTACCTAGCTAACTAGGCCAGCACATGACTTCATGTTATCAACCATAGACCGAATTTAAATCAATATGTTAGAATTGAATGAAACTAGGTATAATGTTACATAAATACTTTCTGAATTTTTAAATTGAAGATAAGATATTTTCACTAATTGAGTAATGATATTCACTAGTTAAGTAACTATATTCATAATTGCAAATCACTTATATCAAATTTTGAAATTCAATTAGTATTTATCTGTAATTTTCCCATCAAAGTAATTAAGCATATGTTAATAATCAAAAACCATATTTTACTAAATGTTGGTTTTAGTTGAAGGGATTTTAATTAAGCACTTAAACATGAAGTCTCACATTTCAGTCCATATGAATGTTAAAAACGTCTTTAAGAGAGTTGTTCCTAATTAGGTTAATTACAAATGCTCATCAAATATGTTCAAGTCAGGTAGCTAGCTATATGAAATTTTAACTACAACATATTTTAAACGTTTGTTTTACCATTTTGTGAAGTGGACAACGAAATCACCACAACCCCATAAGAAATGAAAGGACTCATACATGATATAACCCACCAAGATATGTTGGCCTGTAAGTTGACGATTTATACATCTTCTTAGGTTCATCATGGTAAATATTAGAGGGATGGCCATAACCCACCACGATATGTTCGCCTATATGTCATATTAGTGTGAATACTGCATGTGAAATTGGGAAAAAAAAAATCTAGTATAAAAGTTTAAAAAAATAATAATATTTTTTTTCTATATATGAAGAGAAGCAACTGAATTGCTTGTCATATATTCTTGATTTTTTCTCTCATGATCACTATGTAAGTATATAGCTTCTTACTTTCGAGTTGCATTTTTCATGAATCACCAAATACATGAGCCCATTCTAGTCAGTTTAACCATTTAAATTTAATCATGACCGCCAAATTAATGGCATAATAAATCAGTTTCCACAAACATAATGAAATATATAATATCACTACATCATGGTTTTCAACTATTATTTTGTTGTGTCAATTGCTAGTTTGTGTATAGCTGATATCAGGGATTAATTTTCTTATGTATTTTTTTCCCTTTTTATTTTTCTGATATATGAAAAATGAAGAAAATATTTTTATTTCAAACAAAACTATAATTGTGCAATTAACGTGCGTTGGTTTCAAGTGAAAAAATGTTATATTCTTCTCAAACACAATGTCTTAAAATTTAAGTCTGTACATAAAAAAAATGTTTTCAAAACAACAATACAAAACATGTAGCTAAACAATATTGATCTCTTAAAAGAAAGTACTTTCTCTTATAAATTAGGGTCCATGAAGCACCATAATATGTGATGCTGCAGCCTAACAAATAAATCAATGGAAACAGCGAATTATATTCCTACAATCTTGGATCTATTCCTACAATGTTTGGATCAAACAATTAGCCGATGAGATCATACAAATTTTTGTTATTATAATGGGTTAAGGGTAAAAAAATATATATGTAATTTTATCAAAAGTTCATTCAGCATCAAGTATTTTTTTACAAAATAAAATTGATTATAAGCTTCCAAATTAGACTCAAAAGTCACAATTTTCGTTAAATATAGTAAAAAATACACGTGTAATTTGTAACACGCTACTTTTAGGACTCACTTCCAAACTAGATTAACAATGGAAAACTTATTCAAATTTGTATGGAATTTAGAACATCAAAACCACAATTTTTTCAAACTTTTATTATTTTGGAAAATTTTGAAATGCAGAAAACTTTTACAATAATTTTGAAAAATCATAACTAATTGCCAAAAATGATTTTGACATGGTTCAATTCCCAAATTAAAGCTTGAAGAGTCCTCTATCTGGGAAAAATTCTAAATAAAATATGCATCAACCCATATGGTACAATTTATTGATTTTCCAAATCCGCCTTCACTCATACGCCCAGAAATATCTGTCGGATAGCGTGATTTTTAATTGAAAATATACAACTCTGATTTTTTTGTTTTTGGGTTTTAGAAAGCCCTATATGTCTTATATTTTACATAAATATTGAGATAGTAAATGAATTTCTTTTGTCTTGAAATATTTATATAAAATATTAGACATAGATAACTTTCTGGAAACCCAGAATTGAAACGAATCGAAATTGTATGCCTCCAATTTAAAATAACTCAGTCAAACAGATAATTCTGGATGTGTGAGCGAAGACAGATTTAAAAAATCAATAAAGTGTCAACATGGGTTACTGCATGTTCTATTTGATATTTTTCTCAAAGGATTCTTCAAGCTTTACTTTGAGATTTGAACCATGTCAAAATCAGTTTTGTGCAATTAGTTATGATTTCTCAAAGTTATTGGAAAAGTTTTCCGTAATTTAGAATTTTTTAGAAATAAAGAAAAGTTTAAAAAAGTTATGGTTTTGATGTTGTAAAGCCCATTCAGGCTTGAATAAGGATCTCATTGTTAATCTAACTTAGAAATGAGTCCTAAAAATAGGGTACTATAAATCACATGTACATTTTTAAATATAATTAACGGAAACTGTGCCTTTTGAGCCAAATTTAGAAATTCATGGTCACTTTTGATTCAAAAATAAAGCATTTGGTACTGGATAAACTTGTGACAAAATCACATGTGTATTTTTTAGCCTTAACACTATCATAAATTAATATTAGTCATTTGCACACATATATATAGGGGTATAATTGGCTGGAGATGCACATGATGATAATCATCAAATGCCTTTTAGTGAACTACAAGGACAGAAAATAAAAGGATGAGGACATGAAGTATCAATATCCTGTCTCTGCTGGCAAAAAAAAAAAAAAAAATCAATATCCTGTCTCTGAACATTGATCCTTTATTGGTTCACTAAAGAAGAAAACAAACAAACTCACTCTGCACCCAGATCACTTACTTATGTGACACACTAAAGCTAATGGAAAAGTTTCAAACCTTTGAAAGTGGACACAAACAATGAACACATTTGTCCAGATTCACTATCAGTATACGGATCTCTGTTTAATTTCTTCAACTTGCCTTACGGTAGTACTACTTCAATCTCCAATAGTATAGTTGCTCGGACCCCTTGGCACATCTAAGAGATGATGAGGATCCTAATCTCATCATCATTATCATCCCCCACAAACACAATATGTAATTAATTTTGACCTGAATTATTAATGTCTTTGTTGAAATGTATAGATTCCACTTTTTTTGGGATAAAATTGCCAAATTATATTATACTCCCTCCGGTCCTAATTATAAGACCACTTTGACTTTTTTTAGTCCAAAAAAAAAGTAGTTTCACTCCCAAAAAAAAATCTTTTTTCCTCAAAACTAATTTATTCTACTTATAAACTAACCTATAATCTAATTTTATGTGACATATGTTATAATTTAGTAGTCTAATTTGCTTCCTTAATTTCCACAAAAAAAAGTCAAAGTGATCTTATATTTAGGAATGAAGGGAGTATAAAAGTAAGTACACATAAAACAACAGCATATACTTAGACCCCATATATAAGAATGTTTACAAGAGAGCCTAAAACGGTGGCCAAATTAAAGCCTCCAACAAATTTAGGGATAAAAGGATAATTAAGCTAACTTCTAACAGCATGAGCAAGACCGTGATGACAAATCAAGGTGAAAAGATATGTTGTAAGCGTTAAGCCTAAAGAAAGTAAAGAACAACATGTGCCAAAAGGATAGCTTGATTGGAGTGAATCATTGCAACCAAAGAGACAACGCCTGAAAGATGACTCTTGCAAAGCCAGGTGCTTCCTGTGACATCTCATAATTTCCCTAATTGATGTGCTTAATGAAGGCACTTACATTACCATCCAGGATTCAACTCCTGGCATCTGCAAATTAAAAATTAAAACAAACATGTAATTGGTTGATGTGGTAACCAATCTCATTCCATAAGGATTAGACATAAGTTAGAATTCAAACAAGCGCATACTTGTAGGAAGAAACGAAAATTCTTTGCATTCTAAGCCTCGAAAGGGAGACATCTTTAATCAATTTTTTTTAAAACAAAAAAACAAAGGCACAAAAAAGTGAGAAAATAAATAAAAGAAAGGTTCAAATAATTATCACCTGACTGTATAGTAACCAAAGGGAAAGAGGGAATATAATTATAAGAAAGGTTCAAGCAAAGCTTTCCTGTCAAAGCTCAAGTGGCCAGAATAATATGGAATATTATGTGAAGCAACTAATGTTGCTTCGTGATGTGTGTTTTACTTGAAAGAAACAAAGTGGTCAACTGGTCGTAGACACTACCAGAAGTAGGTTATATAATAAACATTTATAGTGGGTTTGGTCACCATTCTTCTTTATTCAGACAAAAACTCCACTCTTGCTTAATTCATGCACTCTTTAATCTCTTCTTCTACGGACTAACTTCTTCTGTTCTTGCATTGCTCTAAGGTGATAGATAGTGGAATTATACTCTCATTCGTAGGATTGCATTATTGAGAGTGAGAAGGAATTGAAACAGGGGTACCCTTCAAAGAAGAGCACCTGGATCTTGTAGGATATTGCAACAAAGAAAAGTGGACCCACATAAGTCCTTTCAATTTTAATCTTGAGAAGCCAAGTCCTAAGCCTACTATGCTAGTTTTATTTCAGTGGGTGTTACTTTTCTTTAAGAAAAATAAGTGAGATCTAATTAAAACATGTAAGCATAAAAAAGGTTTTACAATAAGTGAGTAAGATAGACCTAATACTATTTTCTATATCTAATTTTATCATTACATATGCCTAACTTATTATGAGATTTTTTTATAACTACATTCTTTTCATACCACCATATTGGCTTTGCCTTTTGCCCTCTGTTTATGTCATCAGAAACTGAGTTAATGGTTGGCCAAAAAAAAAAATTATCATTATCATCTCATCATAGTGTCTCAACTTTCAAAGCTTCAGCAGCAGCATTTCTCAATGCAGCATTTTCTCATCACGCTCTTGAGTGGACAATATTGAGATAATTTAATTAATTACTCCCTCCGTTGTTTGCTGCTAGATATATAACCTATTTGGGGAGGTGAGTTTGTTCCTAAATATAATATCTCTTTCTATTTTTTTCTCACATTTTCCCTACATTATCTCTATTGATACTCTTCAATAATAAACAAACAAGAGAGGGAAGATAGGCAGTTAGGGTGTTCTGGTAATATCGTGCTATTTAAACTAACTTAATTAATATCCTTAATCTAATCAAATTAATTAATAGGTATTATATTTAGGAATGGAGGGAGTATTTCATATAAAAAAAGATTATTTTTTATGTTTTCTGTGATGGACTTAATTTATTAATTTTTTATAAACTGAATTTATTGAAATTTTTAAAAAAGCTTCCTTTTTACCTGATTAAAAAAATCTTCCTGTCATTCATTGATTTGTTCATATGAACAAACCTAGCTTTTTTTGGATTTCTTTTCCTGCATCCTAGGGTAGACCATCTTTCAATCACATTAACAGCCCCAGAGATCGCTGATTGTGGTCACTTTGATGGGTGGGACAACTGGTCAGGAGTTTTAACGTACTCCATACCCAAGTAGTAATCGAACCCCCTGACTTTTGTTAAGGTTGGATGAGCCCTTACCACTCAACCAAAAGCTACTTGTTTGAACAAACCTAGCTTTTATGTGTTCATGTTTGGCTAGTTTGCACCATGAAACTGAATAATAGTTTCAAACAGTATATTTACAATCCAGCTTTTCCTTAAAGTGTTAAGTAAGGTCAGAATCTAGGAAAAGAAGTGAAGTGATTTAACGCTGTGAGAAAAATTACAACAACCTAGGACAATGCTGGGAATGAGTCACCACATCTTAGCCCTGGAAAGTGGAAACCACTATCTAAGAAAGAGAGATTAAAAGGGTTCCAATGGGCAAGTTTCAACTTTCAGCTTATATATATTGTCCCTTAAAGGCAGCCTGATTAATTGAACCTTGCTTGGATGCAGGCATGGTATATGCTTTAAGCAACAAGAGGATCTTCTAGATTTTTGGGAAAAAGAGGGTGAAAAATAATATAAAATTGTTGGAGACAAGAATGCATAATTGAGGGTCAGATTCTGATTTTGTGGGGAATAATAATATCTTCAAAAATAAATGAAATGAAAAGCGGAATAATGCAAAATTGCAATTTACAATCCACAATCTCTCAAAATTGCTAGTGATAACTTATGGCAGAATCCATGAACTATTAACACAGCAGGATTGATATCTTTGACAAGACGACACCAAGCTATTTAACAGCAAGGGGTAGCACAGCCAAAGGCTGGAGAACTCATATCAGATCATGGGCTCCTCTTACTTAATACGTCATGGATCCCTTGGGTTGTCCCTTAACTTGGCCAATGGAAGGGTAATACTGAGGGTCCTAAAAATGTTAAAGCCAACCTCTTTGCATTAAGTGAGGGCTATACCATGTGATATAAAACTCCCACAATCATAACTCAGTACAACCCCAAACAGCTCAATTTACAATTCAATAGTTCAACCTCACAAAATATTCTCTTATTCAATACGCAGTGATGTGCATTATCAACATCAGGATAGTAAGATAAATCATTCTAGCACAATTATCTGAAACGGCATTACTCCTCATGTCCATTTATTACTATATTTTTAGCTAAAAGCTTGCAATAGCAGCTTTTACTTGTTATTTCACATCTGAGCCATGTAGCTAGTGGAGACAAGGTGCCTGAACCTTGCCTTCTTTTGTCTTATTGTTAATGAGCTGACTAAAGATGAAGCACTAACACTTTAGAAATGAGTTTTGACTCCTTCAAATGAATGTAAATTAAGTGTACCTCACCAGTATTGCATTCCAGATCATATCAAAGATTAATGCAGAATCATTTACAGCGAATTGCTCATTTGGTACATACCTTTGCTTTCTATTTCGTGCTTGAGGTTCTATTTCCATAGAAGACAACAGTTAAATGCAGAAGTATGACATATAGCCATCTTTACATTTTTACATTATTATTCTCTTGTAAGCACTCTTTCAAAAAATTTGACATTAATTGTATACAATTTTACATAAATGCAAGATCTCAAAAAATAGTAGTTCTCAGAGCAACAGTAAGGTTGTTGCCATGTAACCTGAAGGTCACGGATTTAAATCTTAAATTCAGCCTCCTCGCTTGCGAGGTTAAAGCTGTGTACACCCATCCCTCATAAGACCTCACTTGATAGGAGCATTGGGCCACCCTTGACCTCAAAAGAAATCAAGGAATTCATTTAACTGAAATGTGCAAGTCAATCTGTAAGATTGGTAAGTAAACCATTACTGAGATTGTCTGTTAAAAACGAAGGTTTGTAGAAAGTTTGTTTACCTTCTAACTGGTAGCCAAACACACCAAAAACTCATCTATTTTCCTTTCCCAGAGAAAACCATTAAAGGTGCGGGCTACAACATCATTCATATACTACACCAGCAATAGGAAGCAGAAAACCCATTAAAAACGTCTTCATTTCCTTCATATGCATAATATTGTACTCTATCTTTATATTACACACTGACATTTGCTTTGCATACTATAGCTTAAAAAACTAGACATCAAACAAGCTAGGTTGAGTTTACTTTGAACTGAGAGTATACATCAAAGTTCCCGATTTAGCCAGTATTCCTCATCCCAGCAGCAATCCCATTTATGGTGATAAGCAAGGCATCTCTGATTTTTAGGTTGTCATCATCACGTCGAAGCCTCTTTAGTATCTCCACCTGCAACATGTTCATGGGGTTTAGAAAGGGAAGTCTATTCTCAATTAGCCTCCTTAAGCTCCTATTGTTCTCCTGAAGTTTCTCATGTCCACTGACAACCAGTACAAACTTCTCTGTTGTTTTGAGCTCCTCCCTTAATTCACGGCCAAGTTCTTTCCTCTTTTCTGAAACAAGGACTTCATCATAGTGCTTGGCTATAGGAATGTCTGCTTTCCCCAGAACCATCTCTATAAGGTCTAATGTACATTGAAAGAAAGGCCACTCTTTGTACATGGCTTGTAGCTCTTCAGTATATCCATCCTCACAAGCACCTTTTAGACCTGCTCCAATTCCAAGCCAAGCAGGAACAACAAACCTGGTTTGAGTCCATGCAAACACCCAGGGTATGGCGCGAAGATGTCCAATTCCTTTTGTGCTCTTCCTTCTTGCGGGGCGGCTTCCAATATTAAGGAAGCCAAGCTCTGCCTCGGGTGTGGCTTCATGGAAGTAGGCAAGGAATTCTGGATTCTCATATACTACACTTCGATAATATTGGCAGCTAATTTTCGAGATATCTTCCATGACATGACGCCATTTTTGTTCTCGGGGAGGGAGAGGGGGACGGAGGGTTGCAAGTAGCACAGCTGTTGTGTAGATCTCAAGCTGTCTCACGGCCATCTGTGGCAATCCAAATTTATTCTGTACCATCTCTCCCTGTTCAGTAGAACGAAGGGTTCCCTACAATGTACCAAGTAAAACAAACACAGGATTATTCTAGATTTTAAAGCACTGCTAGTAATTAATTACTCTTAGTACAGTTTACTAAAAGCCAAAGTAGTGCTTCCAAGCGTTCCGTGCAGCTGGATGGAACCCGATTGAAGCAGAAATGATCCTAGGATAGCAGTAGGACCATAATCTAAAATTCAATCACAGTTGAACAAACTCCTCTAAAAAGAAACTTTGTCAACTATTATTCATTATATATATATATTATGATGACTAAAAAAATATGATGGTTTCTGTCAGTTTCAAGCATAAGAAAATCCATCTTAGAATCTCATCTTCATAACAATCAAGTTAAAATTCTCATAATGTGAACTACAAAAAACAAGCAAGCATGGCCGGTTTCGATTTTAACCTTTACTCAACCAATGCCAATAGTAAGTATCCTCCTAGTGACCACGAGAAATGAGGTTCCAACCACTGATATAACATATGGATTGTATCAATGCACTGAAACATATAGCTATATAGTTTCAATTCACCCAGCTGAAAACAATAAAAACAATACCTCTCACTCTCATTAAAATTTTGAAAGGAAAATGAGGCTCACATTTAAAGTTATTAGGTAATTATTAGGTCAAAACGTATAACTAACCATCACAGAGCCAGGTGGCTGGGATTGAATAGCCATATATGTGGGGCCTCCACCACGACCAATACTCCCTCCACGGCCATGGAACAGAGTAACTTTAATGCCATAATCAATGCATGCAGCTACAACATCTTCTTGAGCTTTGTAAAGTTCCCAAGCAGCAGTGAATCGCCCAGCATCTTTACCAGAATCAGAATACCCAACCATAACCTTCAAGTAGAAATTTATAAAACGAGGGTGTGAACTCTTCATAAGAAAATCATACCACAAATTTACGAAATAAATCGTACATATAAAATTACCTCTTGATGGCCATTATGGTTCTTAATGATGTGTTCACGATACCAATCAATTGATAGAAGTTGTCTAATAACTGAACCAGCACCTCTTAGATCCTTCACAGTTTCAAATAGAGGAACAACCCGCAGTCTAGAAAAGACACACAAGACACGCAAGTCAATAAAGGTTAAAACACTGTTAACAGCATTGCAATCAGTGTAAATTGAAAATTTTCATTGTAACATGCATGTCAGAGCAGTCCCAAATTTTCTTTTTCTCAGTATCTTCAAATTTCAACAAATAATGAGCATTAACAACTGGAGCCACCTTCTATTCAAAAAAATCAGACAAGTACCACAAAACATCCATTATATATATAGCTATTAGTTAAAATTTATTAACCCACTTGTTTCAACTCTTCAGTAAAAAGTAAATATAAAGTTTTAACCTCAAGTATCCCTGTGACCAGATCGACAGAAAGATAAGTGTAAGCTAAGTGATAGGATTATGTTGGGGTTCTATACTTACGTTCCACCAGGACATGGTCTTCCCAACTCCCCACTAACAGTAAGTCGTGCATCTTTCTGTAAAAGCTCCACTGCAAGAACATCACTCGCCTAACAATCAAGTAATGTTCAAAGTCAATGATGTTAATTCACATTACCAACTTACATCTATCAAAGCAAAATGTTGATGTCTGGAAAATATTTATTTATGCGTATTTTAGTCCATTGTATCCAGAAGCTATCTTCATAAGCTTGAGATGAAAATGCAACAAATGTTTTTGTAACAAAATTTCTCAAAACAGAAGAACAGGACATCAAAGATCACTTTTCTTCAAAACCAAACATCAACAAAATGCCAGGTGAGACTAGCATCTAGAATTGAAATTGCATGATTTTAAGACTAATGGCAATTAGTCATACACTTGAAGCCATAGAAATCACATAGGCTCCAAGCGAATCACTCCCCAGCTCAGCGGCAACTCTGAAGGTATCCAAGACTTCTCTAACATCAGGGGGAACCTAAAAAGAACAAATGATGATTGTGACCACTAGTAAACCGAGTAAGATGTAACAAATAAATCATGTTAAGAACAGTTGAAAAGGTTTAAAATTAGAGAGGTTATGTGTGATGTCATCTCACTTCTATACTGGGAGGAACCAGTGGCCTTTTCCCTTTCAGTTCTCGAGTTAAGAAGTCCAGTTTCTTTTCTTCATCCCATTCACTATAAGTTCCCATATCCAAATATTTGGTAATTGCATCAAGTGTCTCAGCATGTCTACCAGATTCCTGTCATATTCCTCGTTTAAGTCCACAGCCGGTCTAACAAGAATTAATAAGCAACCAATACAAATCAGACCTGACGCAAGTCAAGCTTCATCAACACCATTCCAAACGTAGCAACTCTTCTGATCAGGTCAGCAAGTCGTCCATCAGCTAACACCCCAGATCCACATGATTGCTGCACAAATTAAAAGTTAAACACTGACTATAGACAACCTTACAGCAAAGGAAAAAAAAAGCGGGGAATAGAGAGATAGATAGATAGATAGATAGATAGATAGATAGATAGATAGATAGATAGAGAGAGAGAGAGAGAGCACCAAAGATTCATAACATAGGAGCAAAGGCTCCAAAAGTTGGTCAGTCGTTTCATAATAACTTGAAGGATCATAATCACATGGACTATCCTCAAGAAGAAGCTCCAACCGTCTACGACTTTTTTGAAGCTGAACACATGGGACAGAATATAGATGCAATTACAATCTTATGAAAGAGTGATAATTCTAAACTACCAATGAAAATTACAATTCAGAAAATCAGGGTTTCATAACATTCAGAAATGAATTAATATCAGACGCACATCTATGACAAGATGCATTAATCAAGATTACTTTGTTCTTTCATAAAGCATGAGTGCGAGTATTTATTTCATGAATCCATGTTATAATACAGGCAAATATATAGTTGCCACACTGTAGAGTTACCAAAATAGATGGAGTCATCCATATATGCTTTTAGTTCTGAAGACTTTTACCAAAGAAATAAGCATTCATAAACCTCTAATAATGCATATATATTAATTATTGGACAAAATAAAGCCATTGATCTGAACCCTGTTACTCAACAATTAAATATATGTTAACTCAATCAACTTATGGCTGCAGAAAATGGTGTTATAATGCCGGTTACAGAAATTCTTATCAGAACATATACTCCCGAGTCATTTTGATGCCTTCCCTGCCAATCCTCAAAGTGACAAAAATGCTAACACACAAACAGATAAATAAAAGAGGCAGTACAGCATATTGTTCATTTATCTCACCATTATTTCACACTAATCCATCTTCTAAACAGTATTGTTCATGTGACTTTACTTTTCAATCACCAGCATTTCCTTGCAGCAACACATAAATCTGATACAAAGTAACTTACTTCCTCCGTTGCTATATATAGGGCCTATTTGGAGAGGGGAGCTTGTTCCTACATATAAGACCTTTTTATAATTTTTCTTAATATTTCCCCAAATTATCCCTAATGATAATCCTCAATAATAAATAAGCAAGAGAGGGAGGGTGGGAATAAAGGTAGGTGGTTAGGGTGTTTTAGTAATATCATGTAATTTAACTAACCTAAATAATATCCTTACTCTAATTAAATTAGGTAAATAGATCTTATATTTAGGAACGGAGTGAGTATTTCATTTTCAAACCAGTGTCTATTGTGATTCATCGGAAGTCATCTTAGATGGTATGAAAAATGAAAAGAATATATCAAGCATATAACAGGTCCAAGAAACCAGCAGCACATATTTATCTTAAAAAAACACCAAACATTGAATATCAGCTTCAACAGTCAAATTTGAGGTGCTTAATGATGAATTAAAACAGAACCAGTTACCTTATCTTTTACATTTCCAAGGACAACCCTGTAAGGAGCAATTCCAGGAAGCTGAGGGAGTTTTGGCTCCAAAAGCTTCTGAAAACTGAACCTTCCTATTTGGGTGTCAGCATAAAATTTCCTCGGACTATTTAGTTGACCAGAGCGTAGATTTGTAGGCACTTGAAAAGCGCTCGAATTTTCTGAACTTCTCGGTGATGCATGACTGTTGTGATTGGATGTTGTTGAACTAGAAGAAATATCAATGTCCTATGATGAAATACACATAGGTTATTTAGGATTACTATGGTCAATTATTCATATTTCTTGACTGATAATGCCACAGTAATAACAGAAATCCCACAATTCTACCTCATGATTAAGTGGCATGTGATCTTTTCCTGGAATATCCAGCCTAGGATATTGAGATTCACCATTTTCTACATGAAAAGATATACCAAAACTGAATCATTAATCTTAGATATACTAAAATTAATTCACCCTGGGGATTAGGACGGGGTGAGAAAGGGTATTAGTTAGTTACACCCCATGTATTAGCATGAAATATTTAGTCTGATTCCTCTAGCATGAAGGGGGGAAAACTAGATGAAGCAATTTCGGTAAAATTATGTGTACCAGCACAAGAGGGTAAATGAGCTTTAGCTGGAAGCTGTGTTGGAAGTGGAGCTGGTTGACCATGGTGTTTGAATTGACTTCTATCCATAAACTGATTCCAATTCTCATCGAGATTCTCGGAGAGAGCTTCTGGAAAGGTAGAAGCAACATTAACCATTAGAATTAGAAGCAGATTAAAAGTATCAAACATTTCTTTAAGAGTATAACAATGACAATCCATGATCTAAATGAACGGTTCATAAAGGTGTATGCAGCGGATTATGTGAAGACACAGAGGGTACTTAAACAAAATTATATTCAGAAAATCATGCATATATATTCAGAAAATCATGCATATACTCTCCAATCCATTGTCAGGAAAATAATTGTTATAAAGAACATGCATCTACGTTAACTAAAAATATTTAGCTTTGAGGAGATCAATAAATGTTTCTGTTCTTCTGATAATCTAACAAATCAAATTATCAAGGTTCAACTGCACTTATTAAATGAATTCAAATATTCTAAAGCACAAACAGTGTTGATTGGTCACATAAGAAAACTCAAAGATGAAGCTGTGTCCCAATGCCCATTAGTATTGGAAAGGATATCACCGTATATAAAATTTCAACATACAAACCTTCTTCCAGAATTTTATGTGCCAGCCATAACAAATTATCACTGCACCGATTCATAGACAGCTCAAATCTAAGGTTATCAACTTCACGGAAATAAAGATCAATCACCATCCATTTTGATAAAAGCGTAACATCCTTTGTAACCTGAAAGAAAGCGAACGACCAATTTAAACCGTTACACTAATAAAATTTGCAGCCTTCAGAAAGATTGACACACTGCATTGAAGAAAATAATGATGTGTCAATTACAGAGTTCAGAAAATTAGTAAGAGAAGTAAATCCTGACACCATTCTGAGCAATTAATCCGTGAGTGGAAAAATAGTAATTAATACAATATTAGCAGTTTTATTAAACATTAAACTTCTCTTTTCCTGGATGAAGAATGCAACGGAATGTTCAAACTAACAGACTAACAGTTGTAAAATTGTTATTACAAAATCAATTCTGCTCACACAACTCAGCCCATGGAAAAACAATCCTGTAGCTGTTGGAAGACAAAATTGGGTAATACATACAGTCAACACGAAGAGTCAAACAGATTAAAATCATAGCTAAAATCTAGAACAAAAGAAACACCTTTGCTGTCACATTTGGGTTGCCATCTCGATCACCCCCCATCCAAGAACCAAACTTTATAGGAGTACAAGTTAATGGAAGTGGTTTTCCTGTATGCTGCAATACACAAAAGATTCTTCGAAAATCTTATAAGGGGAAGAAAAAATGGGGAAACATTAAATAAATTACTTTTGAAAAGAATCTAGAAGTTGATTGGCACAAAATGAAGCTACTAGACCTTCTTTAAAGCATTGCTGACTCTACGTAAATAATGGGGGACTGCTTTCCATAGTGACTGCTCCACAATATTCAAACCTGGGAAAATTGAAAATATATGACAAACTATTATTTTTTTACGATGAACCTAAATATAAGAGCAGACATATCTATTATGCAGTTTACCAGCCCTAGCCTCATCAACTGGTGTGGGTTTTTCACGCCTAAGCTCATCTGTCTGCCATATTGAAGTTATCTCTCTCACCTACCAAAGCCATAATGGTCCATTAGAATAAGAAAAAGATAGAAATATGATTTATACTATTCATTTCACCTTTAGAAAGATTATCTCCTACAATACTGTTTGAGAACCCTTACCAGATCTTCAATCACCATTTCTCGATCTTCAAAACTAAGATCAGATCGATCATTAAGATCCAAAAGATGCTGCATGGAAAGAAAAGAATTAGGATGCAGACCAAAAATTTTACATGATACATAATACTTAATGCTCAGGCCTTTGGTAATTTTATTTAGGCCAGACTAAGTCAAAAACTCACAGCAATTCTAACGTGTTTGTATTGCAAAGTACGGCGATTGATTTGTGTGGGATGGGCTGTAAGAACAATTTCAACCTCCTGCAACAACCAAAAAAAAAAAATAAACAACAACTTAGAATACTACAATAAACTGATCACTAAGTGAATCACCATCATTAAACACCATTATATTGGCAAGAAAAGATTTGCCTGCAAAGCAAATACTTAAGGAGTCTGATCAGACCTGCTTACAGACAGTGTCATAAAGCTCATCTGGGGAAACTCCACTCTGCAGCAGCTGGTTAAAGGTGTCATCACAAGATTTTGATAAATACGCCACATTCTGTCCTTTACGAACCCTGCACAAACAAAATTACTGTAAGAGATTGGACTAACTTGTCAAAATTGATTGGAACAATATATTTTCAGTATGAAAAATTATGTTATTCATCTTCATGTCCTAAACTAAAATTGATTTCATAGTTTCAAAAGGAAAGAAACAGAGGAATTAACCTGTGATGGGTTTCAGCTATGCCCGTCAAAGTAAGATAATGACTGAAGGCACGAGCAAGAGTCAGAGCTTCTTCTAATGTCATCTCTGATAGCTCTGAAGCTAACTGCTTCTCAACCAGCTCAGCCATGTCCTCAATCCCTGCCTGCCTCATATTACAAGCACTCTAGACAAAGAAACTTCACATTATTAAGAAGTATAGAAGAATCCGACCATAATTTCACACCTCTAAAAGGATTATACTATATACAGATTTCTCAATTGACGACTACAGAAGAACTACACATGGTCAACTTCGATTTTTATGGATTTTCTTAGGCATCAGTTGAGCTTTTCTTCATACACAAACTCTCATGCAACATCATGAAACATTAAATGCATTTCCTACTCAAACTTCCTTTTTCTTAGTGATGATATATCGTAGAGAAAGAAAAAAAGAAACCCATGATAACAAAGAGGCGAAATCACCAAACAAATGCTAAAACCATAGAGCAAATAGGAAAAACTGGAGGGGGCAGAGGAAAACCTGAGCAAGAACTTTGATTTTTTCCAGCTTCTCCATGAAGGTACCCCCAACTTCTCGCTGCAAGACATCGTTGAGCATATTACCAAGCAATCTACAGTCATCATCAAAGCTCTGAAACGAGATTTCCTCTGCTATATCGTCTGTGTTATCAGCCATTGCCACTACTCAACAACCTAACAAACCGCCAGTCCCAAAAAACTCAACACCCACAAAAGAAGGAAGGAGGAAGAATGAAAAGAAACAAACAAAATGGTGAATGAGTGGACTGGATGGAGACTATACAGAGGGGGAAGAGAGAGAGAGGAAAATGTGGGGCCACTATTTGCCTCAAAAAGGTGCCAAGAAACGAGCAACAAGTGGCAGAGAGAGAGAAAGAGGTGACCTTTGAGAGAGGACGATAGCATTAACATAAAGATATGACCTTCATAGTCACAGCCAAACCCAACAATATGTATATAAAAAGATATGATCTTTATTCATTCATAGCATAGCCCATAGGCACCACAAGCTGCGTGCTTTGTTACATTTTACTAGTTTCAATGCCTATTTCATTAGTCATGACGTCTTCTTTTTAGTTTTACATGCCTCTTGCCATCAGCTTTTCTTCTTCTTTTTGCCACCTGCTTGGCTGCTTACATATTGGATCACTAAAAAAAACTTAAGTGTATCTCTAATCCATGACCTCTCGTGCAAGCATTGAGGCATGGGGGCGTCATTCATCTATTAGCCTATTCTTTTTGTTCCTTGTTTTACCATTTACCAGCACATCGTATATATACATAGAAACTTGAGTGTGCATGTTTATATGTTTATGCTAATTTTTATGTGGTTATTTGGTTGGTTTAGTAAGTTTCAGAGGCATTTTTCATATTCACAAGGAGTCAAACTCAAAATCTTGCATTAAAGTGACTAAACTTATTCCATCAAAACCAATAGTTATTTAGTAGGTTGATAGTAATATTTGGATTGAGGGTCTATTTTTTTTTTGGTAGTTTTCGTTTATGAACTATTTTACTCTAGAAAATTTTTTTGGTTCAAAATTATTTTAAAAGTTTCAAAACATAGTAATATTACTCTATTTCGTTAAAAAATTGAAGTTAATTATTAATATTTTGATAGTAAAAGACAAAATTATTCCCTTTTGATACTTCCAGAAAAAAAATACCCCCAAAAAAAATACCCCGTAACTTCTAAGTGATTGGCAAAATAGACTATTGGAAGTAGTGTTAAAAATAAAGTTGATTGATGGTCATCCTTTCATGGGTGAAAATCACAGGTTATTAATGAAGTTGTACTGGGTTAGGTTAGGTGTGCTTTTCCAAAAAGAGATTTTTCATGTATTGTACTCATGTGTCATGACCAATTGCACAGAAGAAGCAAGTGTGGTGAACTCACGGAACAAAAAGCAGCCCTACTCTAATAAATAAACGCCCTTCCCAACCTATCATGCCACTTAATCCTTGATGTAAATCATTTTTTTAAGACGGTTTTTAAATATATAAAGCAAAAAGTTAACACTGTTAGTTTCATAAACAAAACATGATCACTGCATTTTTAATAGGCTTAAATTCAATAGTATCATTTGTTATTTAATTGCACGTACACTATTTAAATTCATTGAGTTTCTTTTCTTTGTGAATAGAATATTAACAACAACAACAAATTCTTATGTATTAGGTGGGTTGACTATATGAATTACACAACGTCATTGTACTCTATTTGAATAGAATATTAACAATGTAAAAAAATTATTGATAGTGTAAATAGTAGTAGGCTGAAAATACATTTTATATATTTAAGAGACTAAATTGAACTTGATGCAAAATTAAAGGGAAAAACATATACTTTAGTCTAAATTAAATATGAGTGACTAATACTTTATAAAAATTTAGTTCCATTAACTTCTTATTTTCCACAAATATCTCTATTAATTTTTTTGTAAATAGAGATTATACAAAAATTTAAAAATATTTAAGACATATTAATTTTAATTGGGAGATAATTTCAAAAAGTAGTAACATTTTTTTAATTTAACGTTATAAACTACCTTTGAATATTTTTTTAATACTTATACAATATTTTGAAGTGATTTATAATATGGATAAGAGAAATACATGACCATGAAAGATTGGTTTCATTTATTATTTTTTTGGAGAGCTAACCAATCATTTTCAATTAAATTTAAAAAAAAACAAGTTAATGATCCGAGTTGCTAAATTTCAAATATAATACTGGTAACTAAGATTACTGTCTACAACTATTTAAACTTATATTTGCAATTTATTTGTAAAAAAGTATTAAAACCCTAGCGGTTTATATT
This sequence comes from Mimosa bimucronata, assembly GCA_037074515.1. NCBI lineage: Eukaryota > Viridiplantae > Streptophyta > Magnoliopsida > Fabales > Fabaceae > Mimosa > Mimosa bimucronata. Next base: position 27,575,577 of record CM073445.1, on the reverse strand, counting down.
GTCAATTATACAAAATATTGATTCTAATATTTTAAACCAAAAATTTTAAAAAATTGGTTTTAATTTTGGGGATAATCCAATTTGATATTTAATTGACATAAGTACATAACTTTTGTGCAACCTTTCTAAGCAACAGACTGTATTAAATTATTTTATACGGTTTTCTTTCTTTTTTTACCTGATAAGGTTTTATTTGTTGACACATTAGTAGTATATTAACAAATAAAACTATTTTATTATACATTTATGGATAAACAAACCTTTTTTTGCTACCGAATAAAGCATTTTACATCGACACCTACTTTTTCTAAAGACTAATATTTTAGGCGTTGTAAATGAAGAGAATTTGTTATTGAGATAGCCTCATGTCCAAATTATTTCACTTAGGTGTGGTTTCAAAATAAGGAAAAAAAATACTTGGATAAATAACAGAAAAATACCTTCTAAATTTTAAAATTCTACAGAGGTAATTTGCAGTTGTTAATATCACTGCTCAATTAGTGAATACTGTTACTCAACTCAATTTGTAAACATCTCCTATCTATGGTTTTGAAATTTAAAAGGTAATTTTATTTTATTTCCCCAAAATACTTAGTATGAGTATAATATTTTTTATAGTACACAATACAATACAAAACAATAAGCGCACACAGGCATAGCTTTGGGCTTTTTGCCCCCAATATGGCTCAAGTTGGAACCCAAAGGTCAAATATAATAGCACCAAATTTAACATTTTGCCAAAAGAAAAACCAAGTTCAGCAAATAACTGTTTTTGGAAGCACCTAAATTTTTATTACTTTGCATTAATATATCAAGACAATTCAATGCACAAAGCTCCCACTAAATAAAGGTAGGGAAGGATATAGAAGTACTCTATGCAACTTTACAATCATAAGCACAGAGGTTCTTTCTAAAATTTCAATTAATGATAGTACATAAGTCACATAAAAATAACCTTATGTTGTTCTTCTTAGGCTCACCTTATTTACTTTATTACATATAAATGAGAAAATTAATTTGTCAGAACTCGTAATTTTACTTCATTTTTATTCAAGTTCTTATAGGTTTTAAATTTTTATTAGACCTTACAATTTTCGTCAATTATAGGCATTGGTCTACATTATTTATGCTTATAATCGGTTTATTATAGCTGATATAGAACGGACTAAATGACATATAAGTTATCAAAAATTATAATAAATTATTATGCTCATGATAATTTCCTTGCATCTTTAAATAATAGGATGTGTGTATGTGTTGAGTAAGAGCCATATTATTCGTTATTAGCATTGTTTCTATTATAAATTAACAAATTAGTAGAATAGACTAACACTTTTTCCTATTACAAATTTAGTGGTTTACACCACCAAAAAAAAAAAAAGAAATCTCGAATGCTTTTTTGCCAACTAAGGAAGAAGAGATAGAAGTAGAAGGGCGGGGGCGTGGAGGACGATCCTTAAAATCAAGAAAAGTAATTCAGGAAAACAAAATATCTCTATTTTAATGTAATATGTTACATTTTCATTTTTCAGTCTCAAGTTGATTGAAAACTATTGATATTGTATATGCTTTGACAAATATATTAACAATAATTAAGGGAAAGAAAAGAAAGAGGTGATAAAGAAAGAAACGTAAATGAAGATTAAAGAACGAAAGTGATGGAAAGCAACACTGGATAAGATTTTGTTTGAGTAATGGAATTGGTAATTACTGTGTGCTTAAGTTACCAAATAGAAGTTCATAGGAATATAATTATATAAGTTTAAATAACTTCTGGGTAATGTCCCCAAAAAAAATATATGGGTGAGTGCTTGGGACTTATTAGAGTCTCATTGATTTATTGGAGTATATGGGAAGAGAGATATTTTAATATTTTCTTGTTTGATTCGAATGTAGAGGAAAGGAAGGGGAAAATAATTATTGAATTCATTCTTTATTATCCATATAAAGTTTAAGTTCTTTTTTTTCTCTTTTTTGAAAAAAAAATATGAATATATTAATTATTATTCTTTTATTTTGAAAATATCAATAGATCTCACATGTATCAAACAAAATTCAAACAGTATTTATAATTGAAAAATATAAATTATTTTTAAAATTATTTAATTAATATAAAAATTAAGAAAATAAATTTTGGAGAAGACGATCCATTTTTTATCCAAATGAGGGATGTCCCTCCAACAGAATCCAATGGTACTCGTATTCTATCCAATATTAAAAAAAAAAAAAAAAGGATAGAAGCACATTTTAATTTTTATAAAAATTAAATTTAAAAGACTATAAATTTTTAAGAAAATAATTCTACCCAAATTGAGAATTAAGTTTCTTTTAATGATGGCAAGCGAATATTCTTTTTATAATTTGTAAAAATTCAGTTGAACTGTGAGTGAATATATCAAAACATCTCTCTATATATACACATATTTTAAAATATAAATTAAGACCGTAAAATTTCTTAGTCACGATCAAGTTCATGTCTAATTGCACAAGAATAAAGGTATGCATGAACATTAGTGGTATGGACAAGGCATGTTTTCCATATTTCTTTTTTTAGGTAAGGATGTTTTCCATATTTCTTCACCCTTGAAGATCTTGAAACCTTTTTTCCCGACAATCTTAGTTATTTTACTCTCTGTGATTTTTTTTTTTTTGGGCCTTGAGCATGCCTCTATCTTTTTAAGTGAAATATAGAAACTGTTATTATGATTGGAAGGATGAAAAAGTGCAATGATTAAATCAGAAGTGTTTGATTAAGCAGTAAGGAACTCATCCAACCTCAACCAAAGTCATGGATTCGATTTTTGCTTGAGCATGAAACACATTAAAACTCTTAGCCAACTGTTTTACCCATCAAGGTGCTGACAAGCAACGATTCAGATTAATTTGGTGCTATGAGATAAAAGAAATAAAACAAAAAAAATGCAATGATTATAAATCATCGATAACAAACTAGTGCAAAAGCACATGACCTCTGAGATACAATGCAATCACTGTAGCCAAGGCGTCTAGGACTTGAACCATATTTTCCTATAGTACTATACTCTAGCCTTAGCCTGCTGGAAACTCCTTGTTCAAGATCAACCTCCAGCAAGTGTGGAAGAAACAACTACTGGAGCCAGACTTTTGGACTTCTTTGCTGGAAGTCTGGAATGTGAGAAACCGACATGTCCCCTGTCAGGAGTCCACATCATCCCTAGATCGTCCATGAAGTTCTTACAGCTGTCCACTACACGGTGCAAGCAAAGCAAAACTTAGCACCAGACTAATGCTTTTGTCAATGATTGTTATTCCTTATCAGCTCTTTTATTACCACTTGAAACTTTGGTTTTCACCCACCTCTTGTACATATCTGATCTGATTACTAATAATATTCATCTTTCATGCAAAATAAACCTTTTAATGTGAAAGTTATGGGGTATAATGTAATCATGAGAAGGAATTCTAAGAATTCTATGAACATCCACACATTATATAATTTATAACAACCACCTTTGTTTTAATAATATTTTACATTTGCATTTTTCAGTCTCAAGTTGATTGAAAACTATTGATATCTTGTATGCTTCTCCAAAGGACAATTATATTAACAAATAATTAAAGAGAAGGAAAATAAAAAGGTCCACAAATAGAAGAAATGTAATGACGATTGAAGAAAGAAAGCAATGCAACACTAGATAAGATTTTTATTCAAGGGATAAAGGCCAAAAATGCTTTGGAAGTATCCACCAGGGGGCACCTGATGTCTGGAAGTTTTTGTAGGGGGTAAATATGCCCTGGAAGTCAACAAAAAGGGGCAATTCCGCCCAACCCAGGCAAAAATTTATATACCCTGAAAGTTTTTTTAGGGGCAAATATGCCCTGAAAATTATACAATTGCCCTTTTTTTTACTTCTAGGGCATATTTGCTCCTAAAAAAATTTTCAGACACCAACTACCCTCTGGTGGATGCTTCCGGGGCATTTTTAGCCTTTATCCCTTTATTTAATTTTGGTAATGGAATTGATAATTAGTGTGTGCTTAAGTTACCAAATTGAAATTCATTTGAATATAATTATATAAGTTTAAATAACTTATAGGTGTGTGCTTGGGACTCATCAAGGTCTCTTTCATTTAATGGAGAGCATGGGAAGAGATATATTTCAATATTTTCTCATTAGATTTGAAAGAAGAGGAGAGGAAAAATACTTATTATTCTCTTTTTTGAAAAAACAAAATGACTATTATTCTCTTTTTAAAAAAAATACAAAATAATTTTTTTAAAAAAAAACACAAATACATCTGTGGTTTCGCTGGATATAACACAAAATACTTCTTATCCATATAAATTTTAAGTTCTTTTTTTTTCTCTTTTTTGAAAAAAAATGGCCATTATTCTCTTATTTTGAAAACATCATTTTTAAGAAAATAATTCTACCCAAATCGAGACTTAAGTTTCCTTTAATTATGGCAAGCTAAATTTTTTTTTATAATTTATAAATTCGATTGAACTGTGAATGAATATACCTATATATATACATGTGGGTGTAAAAAGAATAAAATATAAATTAAGACCATAAAATTACTAAGTCATGATCAATTTGTGTTGAGTATGCGGTATGCCTCTATTTTTTCCCTGAAATATAGAAAGTACCTATAATCATTGGAAGGTTGAAAGAGTGCAATGATTATAAATCATGGTGGGTCATATGAAAATTTTCTTTCATATCAAATTATATGACCACTAATAAAGTCATGGACTATAAAGATTGGCATCCTCTAAGGATATGCTATTAGAATATGCATTATATGGCTTTCATTAAATCCACAGATTCAGCTTTCAATTTCCAACTTCAAATCTCACGTCTGCACGCGAATAAGATAATGAGCTCACTTCACATTATTCTTCAATTTCAAGGTTTGTAAGTTTATTAAATAAATGAGAGTCTATGCATCAATTATAATAAAGTCTTATTTTATTTTACCGGGTTGGCTCTATAGATTGGACAATGTTACTTCTATGTTCTTAAGTACATGACCTATTTGAGGAGTTGAATTTGTTTCTAAATATAAAACTTTTTTATATTTTTTTCTCATATTTTTTCCAATTATCCTTATCGATACTCCTCATTTTTTTTTTGGTCTGAACGATACTCCTCATTGATAAACAAATAAGAAAATAAGGTGTAAATAAATGTCCATGGTTATGGTACTTTGATAATATTATGTGATTTTAACTAACTTTTTTAATCTAATTAAATTAGATAATTAGATATTATTTTAGAAACAAAGGGAGTATTACACTCTATCTACAACTAAATCTTTGAATAAATTATTACCTTTTATCTACAACTAAATCTTTGAATAAATTATTAACTAAAAGATTTCATTCAATAACACTTTGTTGATAATTCTTTTTTGTCTTCCTTTACTCCGTTCTAAATAGCTCTATTTAGTCTTATGCCTCCTAACTCTTTACATGTGCCTCCATCAGATTTCTTCGTACATAGCAAACAAATTTAGATGATTTGTTACCATTTTCTCTTAAGTACACATCATACCTAGTCTTCTTTGTCTTCTCAGCTTGCTTTTATTGTTCTTTTAAAACCTAATATTGACTACCATATAACATTGTCAGTGTCATAGTTCAATAAAACTTATCTGTAAACTCAATTATTTGGCACTTCATAGTTCAATAAAACTTATCTGTAAACTCAATTATTTGGCACTTCCATATCACATATAACTTCAATTGCCTTTTCACTTGAACCACTCATCGTATATCCTATAGATAACATATCTAATAAATCTCACGTCCTTACGTTTACTCTATCTCAAATGTCTGAATTGTCATTTGTGAAATGATTTGATGATTTGATACCACTACTGACTTTTCTCTTGTCAAAATTCAAGTGGAAATATTTTGATTATAAGGTCTTTCTCTTAAACTCTGAGTCTAATAGAATTAATATCTTCTCTTGACTCAATCATACCATATATATACACTTGAAATGAAATATAGGGGAGATTTATGCATTTTGCTGGCAATCATAAGATCAATGGCATTAGCCTTCAGGAAAGAAAATGATAAAATAAAAAAACAAGAAAAAGGAGAAGAGCCGTCCCAGATTTGGGCCTACAAATGCAACAATTTTGGATTGGCTTTTTAGCACATTAGATCTTCCCTGAGAAGTTTTGGATTTGTCTCCGACACATTTTGTCGAAGCAAACAACCTCTCATATTTAGTTTGACGTAGAGCTAAGCCTAAAAAAAGAAACTCAAATATCAGAAACAAAATTGAGAGAGAAAAGGATCAATCAATGATACAAGCCACCCCCTTTAAATCCCAATTAGCAACAGTGTTTGATCCCAAAAAACAGGAAAATATGCTTATACACAGCACTTGGGTGACAGATATAATTATAGGACTTTCCAAGATCCATCCTTGCTTCTTTAGTCACTTGGCGGAAAACTGATTTTGTGACTATGAGATGAAGACACAACACTTGTTACTTTAGTCCAAACCACATTTTCACCAAATTCAACTAATTTCCAATCAACCACGGGCAGCCTGGGATCTTAGAATGTGCACCTGCACCTCCAAAACAGTGACAATAGCAAAATCTTTTCACTTTCTCAAGTTTGAAATTAGCAAATCCTGGGTTGCAACCAATACAATACCCCAAAAGCTAATATTTATTTCCTGGGAGAGGGTAAAAAATTGTACTACTGAAATTTATCTCATCAATTGAAAAGAAAAAATACTCTAAAAAATTGGGAATAAAAGGAAGCATTATAGCTTTCATGAAATCTAATAGCTCTTCCCACACTAATTCCCCTCCCTGTTCTTCCCTCGCCCATTTCCACCGAGGCAAGGGTTTATGCCAATGTGAAGGCTTTTTGTTTCTTGATCAAAGGCCTATGTGTACAAAAATCTGGTATCAATAAAGAAAAGAAAAAAGTTAGGGAAACTCTTCTTCGTGAAAATGGCCTACTGATTAAAAAGATCACTGACTTTCACAAAGGAGTCATTGGTAACAAGACATTGTCTTCCATCTGGTTACCCAAGTGCCCCAAAACTGAGTATATAGTTTCCTTCAGTGGGTGTGATGCATCAGATACAGTAAAAGCATGGACCTTATTGTCAATTTCAATCCAACTAATGGCCAGTTCTTTTTTCACTCGTCTCTCATCCATAAGCTGTCTTATTTCTTCTACCAATTCCCATTTTCCAAGGGCAGCATATATACTTGAAAGCATAACATAGGCAGAAGAAGATTTAGGCTCCAATTCAATAAGGTGTTCAGCCGCTTCTCTTCCTATGTCCATATTTCCATGAATTCTGCACACACCAAGCAACGCATTTAAAACATGGTCACCTGGTTTACAATCCATTGTCTGAAGATGCTTCAACAATTCATTGAATCGTCCAGCTCGCCCCAAAAGATCGATAAGACATGCATAGTGTTCTTCATCTGGAGCTACACCGTGATCACGATTCATGGAATTGAAAAACTCAATACCTTCTTGCACAAGACCTGAATGACTACATGCATTTAGGATGACAACAAAAGTGATCCTATTTGGTTTCACTCCTGATCTTAATAATTCTCTTACCAACAAAACTGCTTCTATACCATGACCATGGTGAGATAGTGCAGCAATCATGGTGTTCCAAATCACCACATCTTGCTTATCCCCCATGATATGGAATATTTGCTTGGCATTTTCCATGTTGCCACATTTTGAATACATGTCAATTATAGCGCTAACAACAATATTATTGACTCTGATGTTATTTCGAATAAGATGAGCATGTATTTGTTTCCCAAGTTTGAATGAAGCAGTGATTGAACAAGCAGATAGACAGCTACTGTATGTAAATTGATCTGGTTTAACATGATCCATGATCATCTTTCTAAATACTTCAAGTGCTTCATGACCCAAACCCAATCTAGCATAACCACCAATCAAAGATGTCCATGAAATAGAATTCTTTTGAGGCATCTGACTGAAAATTTCAACAGCTGAATCCATATCCCCACAATTGGCATAGCCTGAAACTAATGTAGTCCACACAAAAACATCCTTGAGGGGCATTTCATCAAATAACCTCCTAGCATCTTCCATTTTACCACACTTTGCATACGCATCAAGAAGCGAACTTGATATAACCACATTGGATGGAAATCCAGAAGCTAAAACCTGCCCGTGGATCTGCCTAGAAAGTTTGAACTCTTTCAATTTCACACAGGCGGTCAAGACACCCGCAAAACTAAACTCATTATAGCCTATAGACAATCTTCTCAACTGTCTATAAAATTCCAAAGCCTCATCAAATATACCATTCTGCGCATACCCAATGACCATCGTATTCCAAGATATACAATCCCTCTCGGGCATTTTATCGAACCATCTCCTAGCATGATTCATCATCCCCAACTTAACATATCCAGAAAGCATATTATTCCAAGAGTACAGATTCCTCACCTCCATTGTTTCAAACACCTTGCATGCTTCTATGTGATGCCCACACCTGAAGTACATACATATCAAATTGTTAGCTAAAAAAGTCGTGGGTTGCTTCAAACCCGTCAGCTTAAGGTGAAGATGAACTAATTTCCCCTCTCTGAAAGACTTAGTCTCCGCACACTTCTGTAAGAGATGACCCAAAATCCGTGAGGGTAAACGAATGCCTTTAACAACTAAAAGGTCCAAAGAAGAAACAGCTTGTGAGAGTTGACCAATGGAGGAAGCTTCAAGTATGGATTTGACAATGCAGATCTTGGAAAGACGTTGTTTTTTGGGTGTTTGACGCTCTGGTGTTATTAACAACTTTTGTGTGGGGAGAAATGGAAATAGCATTGCACATCATAAAATCCGTCCCACCATCAAAGTCATAACAACAATCTTCTAAACCATACATGGGAATCACAATTAACAACAACAACATCATCATAATACCCTGTTATACACAACCTGAAAATCCATTGCACTACGTCGCTGGAAAATGAATCCATAATCAATCCCGCCAAACAGAGATCCAGAGCAGTTTTAACTAAGAAATTGGTTGCCAGAGAAATGGTAAGAAAGCGAAGAATCTTGAGGAGCATTGTTTAATCTAAGAAATCCATCGAACATATATATATATATATATACCTGAGGCAGAGGTAGCTAACGGAGACGAAAGACGGACGGAGACGGCGATTGGAAGCTGCAATTGAGAACAGAGGAAGTGAAAGGTGATACTTCACTCCGTTAGTGGTCGCCGTGATGGTTCGCCGGAGAGACGGAAGGTGGTGTTGGTGGGAGGATGCGAGCGGCTCCGTAAAGCTCTCTGGTTGTGTGTGAGGGAGGTGAGGGCTTTCGCCGCTTAGGGCGTTGGGTTCTTTTTTTTTTTTTTTTGGTTAGTAAAATTATGAATATAAATTTTAAAAAAATGAAAATTAAGTAAACATTGATGATTGGATGGATAGAGTATGTTTTTACTTTTTATCTTTAATATTGGTAGTTTCACTTTCATTTAATAGCCCAACAAATTTAATTGATGGATGTGTAGTTAAATGTTGATAAGATATAATTAAATTTTAATTCTTTGGAATAATCATTTTTGTTCGCATTTAATTAACATAATCGTCCTTTAGATCTATTGAGTTACTGGTTAACTGGTTTATGTTAAACGAAAAATTTTCAAACTTCAGAGATTAAAATAAAATTTGGTGTAAACATAAATGATTTAAATTATACTTTAACCTAAACTATTTTATCTATGTAATTTCAAACTTAGTTCGTCATAATTTTTCTACTCACATACTTCGTAACTGTCACGATATCTAAAATAAGCATAATTAATGAAATGTTTTCATAAAAACAAAATAAAATGTGAATTATTTCATTTGATTCATAATTCAACTACAATTGAAATCGATTCAATTGTCATAGTATGATTGGACAGAATTCAGAGTTCAAACGATGTCACATTTGAGAGTGTTTCTTGTGGGGCGGTGTAGCTATGATGAAATATCATTTGGCTGGAACTAGGGAGAATGTGATTGCTTGTGTAAGTGTTTCTATGATGTCAAGAGTGTATTTGTTAAAATTCTAGAAAATAAAGATAAAAGTAATGATGCTACAAATCTTGAAGTATTCCAAGAGGCAAGTGCCCAAGATACTACTAGCCCTCCTACCAACAGGGGTACAATGGCCTCATTTGTTGCTAAGGGCAAGGAAGGAATATCAAAATCCACAACAGAAAACAATGAATGAGATGCTTAAAGATAGGGAGTTAGTCATGTAGGAAATCAATGCAAATGCATATATGGTAATGATGTACCATTTAATTTGGTGAGGAGACCATTATTTATACAAATGTTAAAATCTGTTGATGAATATGGAAAAGGTTTAAAACCTCCTACTCATCATGAAGTGAGAGTTTCTTACTTGAAAAAAGCAATGGATAAAATTGAAGAAAGTATAAAAAAGTACAAGAGTGAATGGGAGAAATGGGATTGTACCTTGATGTGTGATGGCTGGACTGATGGTAAAAGGAGATCTGTTACTAATTTTTTGGTAAATAGTCCTAGTGGAACCCTTTTTCTAATATCTGTGGATACAAGTAGTGTGATTAAAGGTGGTAAAAAGATGTTTGAATTGATATATACCATTATTAACGAAATTGGGGAGGATAATGTAGTTCAAGTTGTAACGGATGGTACCTCAAATCTAGTAGCGGCAGGACACATGTTAGAAGAGAAGAGGAAAAAATTATTTTGGTCCCCTTGTGTGGCACATTGCCTTGATTTAATCCTCGAGGACATTGGGAAGCTTCCGGTGTTTCACAAAACCATAACAAATGCAAAGAAAATAACAACATTTATCTATAGGCATACATTGGTCCCTAACTTGTATAGAAACTATTCAAATGGAAGAGAATTAGCTAGACCATCTGTGACAAGATCTACAATAGTTTATCTTACAATTAGTAGCATTTTGCAGCAAAAGAATGCTCTTCGGGCATATTTTCTTTAGATGATTGGGTTTCTAGTTCTTATACTAGTAAAAGTGGGGGTAAGCAAGTGGTAGATGTGGTTTTTAGTGATCCTAGATTTTGGAAGTCTATTAAATATTGCTTGAATGTGAAGTTCCACTGGTAAAAGTTTTGAGGCTTGTAGATGGTGAGTCTAAACTTGCAATGCCATATACTTATGAAGCAATGGATGGAGCCAAAAAACAAATTTCAGACAATTTTCAAAAGAAGGAGCAAAGATATAATAAGGTGTAGGAGATTATTGATACTCGTTGGACATTGCAACCACTTAGGCCCCTCCATGCAACTGACTACTTTCTTAATCCCAAGTATGTTTTAAACACTTTAAATATTTATTGCTAAAGTGTATGTTAGAAAAATAAAACTTGTTTTATTTATTGTTTTACGTTTACTAGGTTCCATTATGACAGGAGATTACAATGAAGTTTATTATGGTTTATATGAAACCATTGAAAGAGTAGTTCCGAATAGAAGGACAAGATTTGCAATTGATCAGCAACTTGAAGCATTCAAGTCTCTAAGGGTCTTTTTGGAAGGACCATGGCAATAGATACTAGAGACCGAAAACAACCTGGTACCTTTCTTTCTATACTATTTTTCAAATTTTAATTTTTAATCCTAAATAAATTTGAATTTTGAAATTCAATTCTAAAACATTATTTTATTTTTTTCTTCATTGCTAGCTCTTTGGTGGGAAAGTTATGGAGGGGAAGGTAAGGACGTTCAAAAGGTCGCCATGAGAGTTTTGAGTCTCACATGTAGTGCTACTGGATGTGAGAGAAATTGGAGCACTTTTGATCAAGTGCATAATAAGCGAAGAAATCGCTTAGAATAACAAAGGTTAAATGCACTTGTTTTTGTCAAGGACAACCTTCAACTTGAGATGAGACAAAAGAGAAGAGAATAAAAGGGAGAGACTTATGATCCAATATGTTTATCAGATATTGAATCTGATTATGGGTGGATTACCGAAAAAGATAGTCCTTGCTTACCAATGGATGAGTCATGGATGGACATACATGAAAGTTTCACTATTGAAGAGGGAGCTCCAAGCAATAAAAGGAAGAGAGGTATAATAGTTTGTATATAATTAAATTTAGGTTAATGTCTACTTGAAGTTTAAATATATACCATCATGATGATGATGATGATGAATTGAGTGACATCGATCTTGGAGATGCTAATGAGTGATGCATTATGCTTAGAATTTATTTCATTTGAATTGGGGACTTTTAAGACCACCTTTTGATTATTTTTTTTTATGTTTACTCTTTCCATGTTGGATCTATGAAGTATTATTTGCCTTTTGATATTTTATATCTTTTGGTTGTTAGGTAAAAAGTATAAATATATTATCTTTAGTAATTAATCACGAATCTTACGATTCACAATTCCAAAAATATTGTCCGGTCCTCAACAATGTGAAATCAGAGCCAAGCCCGCCTTCACTTTCTTATGTGAAAGAGGTCCTTTCCGATTCATGATTCGTATCCCGATTTGATAACCTTGTTTGAAAGTACACAAGTATCTTCCACTTGATTTATCCCTATTCTCCCATTGCCTATTTCACAATGCTCCTTGCTCAACTTGCTTGTCTCCAATTTAATTTCGTGAGACTCTTCTATTGCAAGCCAGCCACATAATTTCTCTCACACTTTCATGTGCTTTACTTTCAATATTCTCTTCCAAATCTCATCTTCTTTAGTTCAAATTACTTCATTCATTCCTAAATATAAGATATAGTAGACTTTTTTTAGAGAAATTAAGGAAACTAAATGAGTCACTTGATCACAATGTATTTTTGTGTATTAGTGGATTATATGTCAGCTTATAAGTCAAATAAACTAATTTTGAAGAAAAAAAATCATACAAATCAATTTATAAGTAACTTATTTAACTTTCTTAGGATTCTTTAAAAAAGTCAACTAAGTTTTATATTTAGGGATAGAGGAATTATATAACTAGAGTTGGACCTAGTCACTACGACATGTCCTGGAGCTAGTCTCTACGCTCTCAGTTAAATGGGCATGACTTAAAGATTGGGTCGAGCCTGTAATTAGGGTGTGTTTGGTAATCATGGGAGGGGAGAGAAGGGGAGGGAAAATAAGAGTTTTTGCTCCTTCCCCTTTTATTTGGAAGGTTGAATTTATTAGGTGGGGAAGGAAAATTTTCGCAAGTTTTCCTCCCTCTCCCCTCCTAACCCTCCCCTCCAAAAGTTGGGAGATTTAGTGGGAAAATGTCACATTTTGATATGTTTAGACTATCTTACATGCAATTATTTTTTTATATTCATTTTTTTAATAAAATATCCAACAAAACCCACAAGACATATAATAATATATTCTAAAGGGAAAAAGGTAATAAATACCCCTAACCTTATTTCAAAAGAGTTGCCAGCACATTAAACAATTGGAGGGTGCTAAATGCCCACAAACATTTGAAAATGACCTTAAAATGCTATATCGTTAAACCTCTCTTTATACAACCACATTTCCAAAACTTTTTGAGACCAAAACTTGAATTAGGTTATAAGCCAAGAATTTAGATAATAGAAACTATTATCCAAAACCAAATAAACATAATAGAATCATCAAAACCATTCAACAATACTTATCTTTAAAAGACACCCCAAAATCCCACAATATTTGAAACTTTGTTAATTCAAAATTCAATTTAGCCAAGACCCAAAGAATTTCAAAGTTTAGAAACCTTCAAACATCATTAATAAGCATCTTTGAAACACCAAACCCCATTACAAATCATGAATTTCGAAAATCACCACAAAGCTCTAAGATTCCCAAATTTTGTCTTACCAAAAACTCATTTTAGATCAAAACTCAAATGCCCATAAAATTCAAAATCATTTTTAGGTAAAAATAAGATCATTGAAACTAGAAACTTGAGTATCATAATCAAATTTTTGGGTTTCACATAAACCCTAAGCAAAATAAGTTTGAAACAACTTTAAATCAAGGTTTTAACATTTCTTAACCACAGTGGACAAAAAACATAGCTTAAGAAGGTTTAAAAGAGGTTTAGATCAACAAAAATATCATCCAAGCTTAGATTTTTGAACCAAAGTGAGAACCAAGAATTTGTCAAGAACACAAGAAGAATCATATGAAACGGGAGAGAACAAGGAAGGAGAAGAGGTTACCGAAGGATTAGCACTCCAAAACTCTCTCAAATACGCCCAAAAACGAAGCCCTAGCAGAGTTCTCTATTCCCTTCCTCAGCCTCTCTTCGAACCAATTGAAAACGCTAAATGAAAATATGGTTTGGACCTTTTTTCAAAATCAGATTTCGCGTTTTCACCAAACTCCCCAATATCAGGGTTTCGCTGCGAGGGCGAATAGGCCAAATCTGCACACCTAAGGGAATTTGGGCCTTCCAATTAGGCACAATCCTACTAAATACCCAATACTTAATTAATCCATGACCTAGGCCAAATTCTATGCCTCAATTTCTCAACTAATAGCCTCAAATATAAGATCCAATCCATCCAAGAATTTCTAGGAATTCTCTAACCAACTATAAAATCAATTACAATCCCACAATTAAACCACTAAAATCATCTAAAATCCTCTAACAATTCATCTATTTCGCAATTAATTAATTATAAAAAACTTGAGATGTTACATAAAACACACTCTCTAACTAGAATATGAAGAGTATTCACTTCATTGTCTTCTTCCTTCCATTGTTTCTCACTTCACTCCAAAATCCCAATTATGTAGCTGTCGTTCTTCTGAACAGGAATTTTGTTGGAGCTTCTGTAAGGCTTCCGATGCAGCTGAAAATGAGCTTCTACATCCTCGGTCACTGTACTACCATGCTCCTTTGTTGGCATAACCATGCAATTTCTGATTAGATTCATCATTTTTCATTTTCGCAACTATTGGAAGACTTTGATTTCTCCGTCAATCTGGATGCAGCAAGTTTCAACAACCGTGGATCTTGATTTGTGCGCATATGGTTGATTTTCTAGAAAGAGGAATTTCAACACGGCGGCAAAGATTCTCCAATCATCTCGCACATGACATGATAAAAGGCTAAATGTTTATCTTGTCCTGTCAAATTGCTACTTTGGACGAGATTGAAAGAATAAATCGAAGATGAAGTGGCATGCTCTCTCCCTCCCTCCCTCTATCTATTTAGGAAAATGAAGCTTATTAACAGTGGATGGCCCTCCCTCATGATTCTTTTTTATTATTATTTTCTTTACTTTTTCCATGTAAGCTATTAGATTCATAGTTAGCTTGCTTCATTAAGCCATATCATCATGTTTGATGGTATTAATGCCACCTCATCTTATTTAACACTGTTAAGGTCCTTATTAAATTACAGGGACCAACGTTTATAGGGAACAAAATTTGAGGGATCAAAACTTATCGTTTCAAACTGCAGGGAACCAAAACCAAAATTACTACAAACTATAAGGACCAAACATTTTATTAACCCTAATATATTATCTATTTCTAATTTTTATCATTTTTTCACAAAATGCTTTCAATGATATTCCCCCAATAGCAATTATGTAAGAGAGGTGGAAGGAAATTAAAGAAAATAATTAGAATATTTTAGAAAAAATATGATATTAAACAATTTAATCTAATCAAATTAAATAAATAGATCGTATATTTATATAATGAGATAGTACTATTTAAAAAGAAAAAGGAGCTAGTTTTAGCTGTAAGCTAATAATAGTTCAACTTGTCATTACAAGACTCATCGGCATAATTTATTGACTTTACTTATGCTAGGCCAAAGGGTACAAATAGTGCTTATGATGTTGGACTGTGTGGAGGCAATTAATCTAACACTGAGGGGTTGTGATTATGAGTATGCTTTCAAAGATGTGGTACATGATGACTGGCTTATTTTGAATGAGGATTGACAAATTGTAATTATGCATAGGCTTAGGGATGACATAATGATAGCAGATCAACTAGCAAAATGTGCTTGATGAAGTCTAATAGCTATTGACTCTCTTCTCTGTATTGTAATAGTCTCTCATAATGTAATCCAGATTTCCATTTAAAAAACAAGAAAGAAAGACAAAAGAAAGCACTAGACTTGGAGCTCAAGGATAGAAATTTTAGTATTTATTTAATTTTGTAAGAAAAAAAAGAAGAAAGTATTAACTACTAAAGCACCTCATGACACATGTCAAGCAATTATTGACGAATACAAATACAATATGAAATATAAGTACGAGTACGACCCACACCTTTTCACCTTAGTCATTTTTTAAAAAATCCTCTGACCAAAACATTCAAAACGACGCCGTCTCCACAGCCTCACTCACCTCTATAAAACCCAAACGATTCACAAGTAGAAAGTCGCAGTCATAATTTGAATTTCCAAAAAAAAAAAAGATGAATGGTCAGAACACGGCGGCGCCGGCGCCGAGGGTGAGCGTGGTGGTTTTCCTCCTAAAGGGCAGATCGGTCCTCCTAGGACGCCGTCGTTCCTCCGTCGGAAACTCCACTTACGCTCTTCCCGGCGGCCACCTAGAATTTGGTCACACTCTCTTTCACCTTCTTTTGATGATTTCTATTTCTACCAATTTTTTTTTCTCATTAAATTTGAAATTTCTTGTTGTGGGTTCAGGAGAGAGCTTTGAGGAATGTGGGGTTAGAGAAGTGAAAGAGGAAACAGGGATGAAGATTAAGAAAATGGAGTTCATAATGGTGACCAACAATGTGATGGTGGATGAACCGAAGCCTTGTCACTATGTGACTATCTTGATGCGAGCTGAACCGGCCGGTCCAGAGGATGAACCCAAGAATATGGAACCAGACAAGTGTGATGGATGGGATTGGTATGATTGGGATGATCTTCCTAAACCCTTGTTTGGGCCACTGGAAAAATGGGTTAATGAAGGGTTTAAGCCGTTTCCTTGTACCTGATTTCTGTGTTTGATCATTAATGTTCATGAAGAAAGATGCTTTATTTCTTTCTTTTTAGCTGTATTGGGGCGAATGATGGTGCATTTTGTTGGAAAGATGAGGGATTAGTTTCAATTTGTGGCCATTCACTCCATGTTACCATTTCGTGATGATTATAAAAAATCTAGTTTTATATTGAAAAATTATGAAAGTGGAAGTAGTATATGTCTATATACAGTAAGGTTATCAATCACATCCTCTTCAGTGAGATTTGGGCTTATGATCTTATGGGTCGTGAAGAAGTCTTCAACAATTAAATCCATCTTTATGGGCCAGTATGGTTTCATTTGGGTCCACGATCAACTGATGGGCCTATCAACAGGTTTGGTCTAACCAAAAATGTGTTTAGTTGATCACTTGATCTGCAAGTCTTATCCAGTGGGCTACGAACATGAGTCGCCTCATTGTTGATAGGCCCATCAGTTGCATTCACCATATAATAAGTATTCCACATAATCCTAAAGTAATACTCTCTGTCCTTTAATATGAGACTTAATCAGCTTTGTGCTCAACAGATTAAAGAAGTTAAATAAGTTAATTAATAATAACATATTTTATTCATTATTAGATTACATGTTATCTTAAAAGTTAATTAAATTAGTTTGTAGAAAAAAATCCAGACAAATTAAATTATACATAACTTATTTAGTTTTCTCAGGATTTTCTAAAATAATCAACTAGATCTTATATTAAGGAATGGAAAGAGTAATTAATAAAAAAAATTTTATTTTGGTTCTAAACATAAATCTTATTTCTCAAATTTATAATTTTTTTTTGGAACGGCCACCTATGTGGGATGATTTCTCATGAAGTATTCAATGAAAATGATTTTTTTTTGGCTAAAATTGAATGAAAATGATTGTATTTAGTATTTTAGAAATATTAATACACAATTTTTTATAAATAATTTTTAATTAACCTTTTTTTATCTCTATAGATTAGTAGCCGATCTCACAAACTCAAGAGGGAAAGGAATACACACATATTAATGGCCTCTAATTCTCTTTTTTAAGTTACACATTCATAAGATCAATTGAAAAGAAAATATAACATTTGTAAGAAGGATGAAAATAAGCCCCAACCCCTTCAAGATACTTATTGCATATGAAATCGAGCATTTTTGTGACTTAAATTTCCGTTAGCATATAATTCTCATTTTAATTATATGAATGTTGAAAATTAGCTTCTAGTGATGATCATCCTCGCATGCACATATCACATGTTCGTTGTAGTAGGAAGCAGTTTGTAGTGACGTAGGGTGTGTTTAGATTGGCTTTTTTTCAGAAGAACTTTTTCAGAAGGTCTTTTAAAAAAAAGTTAGATTGTAAAAGTGATTTATGTTTGGATTAGTAATGTTAGAAGTGACTTTTTTTCAATCTGACTTTTAGAACATGTTTGGATGATTATTTTGAAACGTAAGTTTAGATGAAAAATTACTAAAAAGGGCATTATTGTTATTAAATAATACATATATAATATGCATATATTCTTATAGTTTAGAAAGAAAAAGTGAAATTTGGGTTTTTGAAGGATTTTAAAGGCTTAGTTTCTCCCTTATTTTAAGGAAAATAATTTTAAAAAAATTATATTTTTAGCTCAAAGGAGGATATTGTGGGAGAAAATAATTAGAGATTATTATGGTAAATTTTTGGAGATAAAAAGAAAATTTTATATTACAAGAAAATATTTTATTTAAAAATTTTAGGGGTCTAACAGTCTAATTTTCCTACCCACTTTATTAAATAACAAACAATAAAAGGTGTGGGGCCCATCAGAAGACAAAAGCCAGAAGCCAGAAGTCAAAATTTTTAACTTCTGGCTTTTTGCTTCTCCACCGGACTTCTGGAGGAAAAGATCTTTTCATCTGCTTATGAACCAAATATGATTTTTTTTCTTTTCAATTAGCTTCTCCGGTTCAGAAGGACTTTTAGGCCCCAAAAAAGATAAACCAAACATGCACGCATACTATGGAAGAAGATAATGAAATTTTCGACAAAAAACAAAAAGACAAACGAGACAATATAAATAGGGTGTAAATTCATAAAGAAGTGCCTTGAGGTGGTAGATAGTAGATGGTTTGTTGACTAGCCTTAACGATTTGTATCTTTTTCTCATTATTTTATTTTCCTTAAACATCTCATTCATTTAACTAATAACCCCTTAACAAATTTTATTGTTTTGTGTAAAAAAAAAAAAAAAAAAAGACTGTATTGTATGTCTGGGTGTATTCTAAATTTATAAAAAGCAAAGGCATCTTACAATAAATATATAATTTATAAGCCAAATGAGACAAGAAAACGCACACACACACTGACACACATCTAAGTAAACATAGACTAAAATTCAGAAGCAATATGTCTCTATTATTTTGTTGGAGCAAGTGATTAGAAGATTCGAATACGCCTTATAATCTTGTTGAATAGAATCTGGCACAATCTCACAGTCCCACTCCTTACTACCACAACCAATGTAAAACTCAAGTTATGTTAGGTTCTCCACGGTCAATACAAAGCTACTAAATTTTTATGACATAATAAAAGCTATAGTAATTCATTAATATTATGAGGGTACAATAAAATAGTTCCTTTTGAAGATTACGAAACCCAGGACATGTTTCAAAAAGAGATGTAATTTGAAACCACATAAATTCCCGTGTGAATAATTTTCTCTCTTTATTTATGGCCCTCCCTCTGTTTTATACCTTATTAGTTAATTTTTGTTTTTTTATTAATATTTCATTTGTTCTTTAATATAATATAAGACTTAGTCAAATTTTTCTTAGAGAAATTAAGAAATCTAGATTAGTTAATTAATCATAACATATTTTGCATATTTTCATATTCTATTTTAATTTAGAAGTTAAATAAATTGGTTTGAAAAAAATTCAGGTAGTATTTGGGAAGTATTTGGTTTTGTCCCTAAAGAAATGAAATGTTGTAAGCTAATTTGGAGAGGTCGTGGTGGACCCAATTTGGGTACTCAACCTCACCACCGTGGTGAGATCTGGGTTGTCCACATACAGTTTCGATTATCTATATTTAGAATTTTGAAATGATGATTGTATAATATAACAAAAAATCATTTTTATAAATTGACAATTGAGATATTATCTTCACTTCATATCCTCTAACCATTAAAATAGTCATTAAAAATTATTTTAAAAAATTGATCATGGCACAACCTGAATGGAGGTAGTGAGAGTAGGAAGATGGGGTTGTGATCCATGGGTTGGCTAGTAAGGGTAGTTATGGCTTGACCTGCTGCTCTCTCACTGACAATGATATTTCACCTAAACAACTTCTCTATCTTCATAATTCCCATCACTCTTTCAATTTTCTGCTCATTTTGAAACTATTTGAGTCGGTAATATGTGTGGTAAGGATTCTCTCTTGCTATAACATAATATATGATAAAAAATGGTCAGCAAGTACTGGTTATAAAAATAGGACCTATTTAGATAATTTAATTAAATTAAAGATGCTAGTTATATTAGTTAGTATTGTGAGTTTTTTTTAAAACACCCCTAATCATCTTCCCTTATTCCCTCTTACATCTGTTATTTGATTATTGTTGGAGGAGCATTAATATGGTTAATTTAAGAAGAAGTTGACAAAAATTAGAATTAGATTTTATATGTAGGACTAAGACCAACTCTCCAAATAGGTCATATTCGGAGGGAGTGATATTTTCATGCCAATATATTCAACATAGGCAGATTTTTTATGATTTGCATGAATTAGTCAAGATAATCAATCAATCAAGGATATAAACAAGCTGCTTCCAACTGATTCATATATATTTTGTTTTTTGGAAAAGGCATCTATTACTCTCTCCGTTTCTAAATATAAGATCTAATTAACTAATTTGATTACATTAAGGAAGGTAGTTTAAATTAGTTAAAATCACAAGATATTACCAGAACACCCTAATAATCTATCTTTATTCTCACCCCCTATTGTTTATTTATCATTGAAGAGTATCAATATGAATAATTTGGGGAAAGTTGAGAAAAAATATAAAGGAGCTTATATTTAGGAGCAAGCTCACCTCTCCAAATAGGTCATATATTTAGCAACAGAGGAGTATATTTTATTTTAAAATAAATATCATGAAAAATAAAGATATAGGTTGATATCAGTGTTAATGTTGACAATTTGATCAAATTTCGGTTTAAATCCATATAATTTCAAATCGTTAGTTTGCTTTGTATATATTTTAGAAGTTTTTGTTTTAAATTTAACAAATGGTGATGATACTTTTAATGGAGAATGACACTAAAGTCTCAAGGAACAGGAAAAATGATTAAAAGTTTCATCACATGATTCGTTAATTGTAAGGTCCCGGGGGACCGCCTGATTATAAATTCCAACGGTGTAAAGACTAAACCGCTCAATAACAAGTTTTGTTGTGTCCATTGACAACTCCTATGGTCATTCACAATATTTGCTGTATTAGCTAAAATTCAATTATATTATGCCTAATTGGAATTTTTAGCAAAGATTAGTTGGTTGACAGTTATATGTCTATTAGGGACAAGTCTTGTTGTGACTATTTTCTGTGGCTATTGACAACTCTTGTTGTGGTTATCGACATCTCTTACTGAGTTAAAGAAAATTAATTTAGGGTAAAAATATAATTGTATGTTTTGAATCTCTGTTATGCATGTCACCTTATGGGACCAATTAATTACCGTAACTCCTCGAGAGCCATTTTAATAATTTTTTTTATCTCTAGGATCTTAGAGTTATTCTCCCTATTTCTAATGAGTTTTTGGCATACGTTGATCTCTGTATACAACCTCACATCAACTACTTATGAAACTTTACAGGCCAAAACCAATGATTGAAAACTATGTAGTATAAATCAAACTAATATTCAATCAAACTGAAACGACTAACAATGATATTAACTACAAAGATACTATTAATTGTAACCATAAAATTGGGAAAATAATAAATACATATAAAATCAGTCATACGGAGGTTGTAGGAGAGTGTAGAGATCTTAGTGTTCAAAAACAGCAACACGTCTAACATCATCAGCAAGACTAAAGTCATTGTTGTTGTGGGCATGTGAAGTGACCCTACCTCCATAATCTCACTGTCTCATTTCTTCTTCTTCTTGTTCCCCACAGGTAGGTGTGTCTGCTCACCTTCCTTCTCCTTTTCTCTCTCACTCTATATTTCCCCCACACTCTTTCACTCTATACATACATCACTATATATCTATCTATATATATATATCATTGCTCCTACCAATATAATCGATCATGCAATATATTAATGTCCCATTTCCCTTATTTGTTCACCTTCACATGCTTCTCCCTTCCTAGCCACTCATATCTCCTTCTCTCTTTCCTTTAATCATTCTCTCTAGATCTCCGTCATCATGAAGACCATAATGGCAGCCAAATCTCCCCATGACTCTTCCTTCTCCTTCTCCAGAAGATACTTCCATTTCAACAAGAAACTCGACCACAACGACGACGAAAACCACAAGATCGAAGAACAAGTCCTGTTTCAAGAACAACACTTCATCACCACCACCACCAACACCACCACCAACAACAACAATCACTCTATTTCAAGATTCAAGTCTGCCCTCACTCTCTTCACTAAAAGCCGTTCCCTCCACCACCGCCACCACTCTTTAGCCGGAACCCGAGTGGTCGGAACCCTATTTGGAAACCGAAGAGGACATGTCCACATAGCCTTCCAAGAAGACCTCAAATCCCACCCACCATTCCTCGTTGAGCTACCTACACCAACAAGCGTGTTGGTAAGAGAAATGGCTTCTGGGGTAGTAAGAATCGCTTTAGAATGCGAGAAAAAGAAGGACTTGAAGAAGAAGGACATGAAGAAGAAGGAGAAGCTGGTGGAGGAAGCAGTATGGAGAAGCTATATTAATGGGAGGAAATGTGGGTATGCTAATAGAATTGAGTGTGGGGAAGAGGAGTGGAAGATTCTGAAGGCGGTGGGGCCCATATCGATGGGTGCCGGAGTTATTCCGGCAACATGCGGTGGCGGTTCCGGCGACGGTGAAGGGGAGGTGATGTATATGAGGGCAAGGTTTGAGAGGGTGGTTGGTTCTAAAGACTCTGAAGCTTATTATCTTATTAACCATGATGGAAGTGGTGGCCCTGAGTTAAGCGTTTTTCTCCTCCGAGTTTAGCTTCATTAATTAATGTAATTATTATTGCTTCCCATGGATTATTGCCTCTTAATCTTATTAATGTTTGTTTGCTGGCAAAAAAAAAAAATACTAATGTTTGTTGCCATTGATATGGTGATTTTGAAGATAGATTTGGGGCAAGGAGTTTGTAGTATCTCCATCTCTAATAGTACCACCTTTGTAATGTCTCAATCTCTCCGTGATGTTTTCCTCCATATTAATGATTAGATTCTAAGTAAAATTAGTGAGATTTAATATGTTACGGGCATGAAACCATGTAGTTTTGAAATTTTTATGATTTTTTAAAGATAAATACTGGAAAATTGGGCGGCTTCGATTTTTTTGAAATATCGTAAATGGTAGAAAATCGTTTAAGGTGGTTTGGACATGTACAAATAAGGCCATTAGATGCGTCAGTGAGGAGGGTAGATCAAACAATCTGGAGTCCGATTAAAAGAGGAAAAGGGAGACCCAGGCGTACACTAGGAGAAGTTGTAGAGCGAGATCTTTTAGTGAATAATATATCTAAGAATTTGGTTAATGATAGAGCACAATGGCGTCGTGTGATTCATGTAGCCGACCCCACCTAGTAGGATAAGGCTTGGTTGTTGTTGTATCGTAAAAAATTTAAAACCGCATCATGGTTATTATTATATTGAAATGCCACTCGTGTTATGTTACATCTAATTATCAATATAGAAAAAAAAATATTTGAGAGATTAAGAAATTATAATGGGAACTAAAGGTTCATTGCCCCTACCAGAGCTTGTTTGGATGGGTGTATTTTGAGTGCATTATTAGATTGTGTGGTTTAGATATAACTTGCGGTTGAATGTTTATGATTTTGAATTCAGGAATTTTAACAGATAAAGAAAAAATTCTGGGTGTCAGAAATTTTATTTCATCGTGAATATGTACAGGGACATCATAATTGAAATGCGGAGTAAAATTCTATATATCAACGCAAAAAATGAAGAATTAGTTTTTGTTTCAAATCATTGTACTATCTTCAGCCCTTATTATAACAACTTACTACTATTTATTAAGAACAGTAGAACAGGAGGTAGTATAATATACCTATCTATTAAGAACAATAGAACAGGAGGTAGTATAATATACTTGAATGTGATATTATTAGAGCATCAAGGAATACACTCACTCCATATAACCTTCTCTGTCAACATCAGTTGCATAATTGTCCTTATATTCATCGATACATACAAAAATATATCCCATCCTTAAAATTATATTAATTTGACCTTTTAATAGATTAAAGATGCAAATTAAAATACTTCATCATATCATATATTACATCTCAATTAGATTATATGTCATTTTACAAGCCAACTTATTTAGTTTTGATGAAAAATTATATAAATATAAATATATTAAATAAATGTTTTTTTCTTGATGTTAAATGAAGAAAATATTTGATAGCATTTATGAGAAAAGGTAGCATTGCATTGTAGTGCAGGATAACATTGTTTGTACGAACAACACAGGCTTCGTTTGTTTATCTTTTTGTCCTTTCTTTAGTCTAGCCTATACATCTGGCTTTTGTGTGTGTGTGTGTAAAGAACTTTAGGAGAAGACGCAACCATAAAAGACCTAGAAATGTGAATATTAAATGGGGTTAGTGATAATGTTAGCTACATATTATGACTATTGAAGTCTTTAATTTTTCTTTGGTACCGACCATGAGATGCAGTGGTTAAACAACATCTGATTCTCTTTTAACCTTTTAAGTAACTATTTTATATCTTTCTATCTTTGCTTTTATTTATATATGGACCCCAAACCAGTCATGTGAACCAATATATACTATGTTTCATTGATTTTCTTTCTCTTTTTTTAACATTAAGAGTGTCCTACCATCCGAACTCCTCCGAACTGTGAGAGACTAATATCTCAGAGTACTGTCAGATGTCAAAGACGAAAACTCCTCTAAATTGTATTTTTACCATACACATTATTATTTCAATGATCGAACTCGTGACTATATGCTTAAAAGAGCCAAGTCTCTTCCACTTGGACTAGCGGTTGTCTTAGAGCTTTTCTTAAGTTTAAGGAACTTTTGCACAAGATTAATATTTCAATATAATTAATTAATTAATACTCCTCTAATCCTTAACGTCACACCTATTTATCTAATTTAAATATATTAAGGATGTTAGATAAGTTATTTAACTATATATAGCATATGTGACTTGGTCTCTTTAAAATATTTATATATATAATATTAGTTTACATATTATGCTCTCCGTTCTTAAATATAAGACATATTTACATAATTTGATGAAATTAAGGATGTTAGTTAGGTTAGTTAAAATCATCTATAATATTACCCAAATATACAAACCACCTATCTTTATTCCCAACTTCCTTCACTTACGTTTTTCCTATTGACACTACTACAAAAAACCTTTTTAACATCGCAATTTAACATCAGTTAATCATGAAACGGATGTTAAAAAAATGGCGGTGGCAATTTTGTAATTAAGTGGTATGTGGAGAAAGAAACGACATCCCTATTTATAAAAATTAGGGATGTCATAAGAAACGACATCACTCATTTGTAATGAGTGATGTCGTTTCTGGAAACAACATCACTCATTAAAAATGAGTGATGTTGTTTGTCTGGCCAGTGTATTCCCTCCTTTCGATTCCCGCCCCCTTTTCCCCACTTCCCCCTCTCTTTTTGAGACAAATTTCCCAATCTTCTTCAGCTTCAATTTCAAAGCCCTAATTTTGAGCCCCAAATTGTTCATATCAGAGCTAGTGTTAGCAGAAACCGAGCGATAGGAACTAGCGATTTTCCTCGAAGAAGCTTTGCTTACTATTGACGATAAACACAGAGTAATCGGCAAGCCCACCTCCGATTGAGAGAAGTGTAATGACGGAAGGGTTCTTTCATCTTAGGGTCGTCTGAAGCTCGAAGGAGAGTTGCACATTTCCTTCTTCTTGCACATTTCTTGTTCGAGCGAGGGAGGGAGAGAGAGAACGCCGGAGGTAACTGATGCTTGGGCCGCTGATTTCGAGTTTGTGGTGAGTCTTTTTCCCATTTTTTTCTCTACTCTGCATTTTCGTCTCTGCATTTTTAATGAGATTGCATCTGGTAACTGATGCTTGGGCCGTTGATTTCGAGTTTATGGTGAGTCTTTTTCCCATTTTTTCTCTACTCTGCATTTTCGTCTCTGCATTTTTAATGAGATTGCATCTGAAATAGGGAGGATAGAAAACACTTAAAGCTTCCTTTACCCATTTTAAATCTACAACCTTAATTTGTGATCAAAAGGAAGAATGTCATGGAATATGAAGATCAAAAGAAACCTTAGATTACCTTAGACTCTTGTAAGGTGAAGTCATAATCTGTTTTAAGAAATTGTGATTGATGTATCGCATTTTTCCAGATCTCATTAAGGTTTGGCATGATATAATAGTGGATGGTGGGATAAAAATTTTTGACAGTGAATTTCTCAAGGATAAATTTAAGGTATGGGATTATCAAGGTATGCTAATATTATAAAGGAAGAAACTTTTATACGGTTGACTACAGTGGAGGCAAATGTGCTCTTATAAGTGATTGAATATCCTCTCTGGTTGGGAATTACTATGTGGAGAAATGGGGAATTGAAGGCTACAATGGGTCAAATAAAAAATGGATAATAGGCCTACTCTCATAAACTAAATCAAGGGTATTTAAAGGGATCATAATTAAATTTGATAAGGATAAATGATTCCCTGCCAGGGCAAGTTTACCAGCCAAACACTTGATCTCGTCTAAGTATTTGTACATCTTCATGTACACTTTATTGGATGCACTGCAACTTGTCTTTTACAAAGCAACTTTCTATCAAGTGTACTATCTAATACAAGGGGAGAGGTTGTTTGGAGAGTATGAGTGGGAGAGGTTTGATTTGTTGGTTTTGCCGCCTAGTTTTCCATATGGTGGTATGGAGAATCCAAGGATGGTGTTCTTGACACCAACTTGTGTTAGAGGTGATGGTAGTGGAGCACATGTGGTGGCTCATGAGCTTGCTCATAGTTGGACAGGGAATTTGATCACTAACAAGACTAATGAACATTTTTGGTTGAATGAGGTATTGACACTGTTCATCTTGTTGTTTACTTCAGTTTTATTGTAGTGCATTTTTTTATAACTTAGAAACCTTTACATACTAAAAGTTATTAGAGTTAGCCACTGGTTTATATAGAACCTTAACTAATTTCTGTTTTGTTTTTTTAAAAGGTTTCTATGTATATCTTCAGTTTTTCTATCAAGTGTACTATCTAATTCAAAAGCAATTTTCTAAGTATTTGATCTCGTCTCTGCATTTTTTAATGTTTGATTTACTACTTATATCTATTGCTTGCTCTCGTAGTCTTTAACTTAGACAAATGTGCTCTTCCTTCTTTTGTTTAGTTTGCTCTTTGATCTGAGTTTCATATTTTTGGTTGTTTTTTAATTTTTAGCCTATTGAGGCATTTTAAAGTTGACAATCTGCATTTTTGAAGTTTATGATCTGCTTAATATTTAGTTCAAGATGATTATAGCATAGTAGTTGGAGAGGGTTGAGAGATATTACATGTTGTAGTTTTATTTGTCTAAGTTCATTTTGCTCAAGATTGATTTGAGTTTTCCCTCTTTGTTTTTTTTATGAAGTATGTTTTGCTCACTGAAGAAGCTTTCCTAATACAGCTTTTGATTATTCAACATTTTTATTTTTGTGGTTGTGGCAACTCCCACATCTTGACTATGATTATGATGTTATATTAAAGGCAATTTAAGATGTGATTTTGTGCCTGCTTTGAGACTATAAGTATTAGCAGAAGGATATGTGCAGTTAATTGATCCTTTTTTCTTTATTCTCGTCATGCTTTGCTTTAATTTATCCCTTCTCTGTTGTTAAATGCCATCTTGCTTTATTTTTTTGTTTTTTTTTACAGATCTTTATTTTTAAGGTTCAAGGTTAACTATTATATTTGTGTGCCATTATTGTTTAACATATTATGTATTTAATTGATGAATTAATTCTTATTTGCTATGATGATCTCAGGTGAAGAAAGTGTTTTTGAATGGTAAACTGAAAGTAGCTACTGCTTACTTTAGTGATACACATGTGTAGTTTGATCTATCTAGCTCTCCCACATGTATATACTCTCCTTTAATAATGATATCTCTGTCTTAGTACTTTTGTCCATGTTTCATCTTTTTTTTGTCCACATATATATGTACATGTTAATTAATTTGATTAGTTAGTTAGTTAGGTTGATATGTATTAAACTTGTGCTGAATCTTTTGATCTAGGTATCTGTCTCTGTATGAGTATATATGTAATTGTAATCTGTAAAATGCAGATGGACATCAGAACAAATAAATAAAACTGAAAAAAAAGAGAAAACTTTCGACATCTCTCATTAAGGAAAAAAGAGATGTCAAAAAGAAGAAACAACATCACTTGTTATGTTAACAAGTGATGTCGATAAACAGAAACAACATCACCTATTATATAATAGGTGATGTTGTTTCTCAGACGGTAGAAACAACATCGCTAGTTATGTTAACAAGTGATGTCAATAAACAGAAACAACATCACCTATTATATAATAGGTGATGTTGTTTCTCAGACGGCAGAAACAACATCGCTTGTTATGTTAACAAGTGATGTCGATAAACAGAAACAACATCACCTATTATATAATAAGCGATGTTATTTCTCTGACTGCAGAAACGATATCCCTTATTTTCTTAGCGTGTGATGTCGTTAGTCCCTGACAATATCTTAAAACGGCTTTTTCTGGGATTATTGACATCCCTTATTGGTATAATATGAGATGTTGAAAGTCTGACATTTAACATCCGTTATTTAAGGTGATGTTAAAAGGTCGACTTTTCAACATCACTTAGATAGACATCCCTTACGGAACGGATGTTAAAACCCTTTAATAACGGATGTTAAAACCCTTTTCTGCAGTAATGTGAGGAGTATTAATAAGGGTAATTTGGGGCAAAGTTGAGAAAAATTAGAAAGGGGTTTTATATTTAGTAACAAACTCAACTCCCTAAATATGTCTTATATTTAGGAAAGGAAGGAGTAGTCTCTAAGTTAGACAAACTAACTTTAAAAATAATAAATATAAGAGATAAAATAAAATATATTATAATTATGACTTAAATTCACTCCCATACTAAGTTTTTCATTTAGGCCCTGTAGAGCTGTACATAAAGTATTCCTTCGCATGGAAACTAAAATACCTTTATTTAATGTCACAGTTTAAGTTTAGAGAGAGTGAGACATATATAATTGTGAGTGGTGGAATTAAAGTAATAGAAAAAACATTGAATCAGGTATCGGAATTCTGAAATAGCAACAATTTTGATTCAAAGGTGAGTCGTCAATCATGATGTTCAAGACTATAGTGCTATTTTAATGCATGGGTAGTGACTTATATCATACGTCATCATCAAAATATGTTTTTGGTTATTTAGTTGTACAAAATGTTTAATTTTGATCCCTTAGTTAGAAATAGTTTTGAGTATTTTTATTAAGAACAACAAAGAAAAAATACCGAGATTGAAAGTTGGGAGAATTGTATACAAGTCCTAAGTAAGAGAATTAATTTTAGACATGTCCATTGACAACTTCTTCATTTGTTAATCAAGACTATTACAGTTATTAATAGTTGTCATTAACAATTCCTTGGGACCTCTGTAAAATTAATTCTTTTATTTGAAACTTATGTGTATTTGTCCCTTTAAAAGTTTAGTTGTTGAGAAAAAATACTAGTACTTTGCCTACAAGGCTACAATTTCACAAACTTCAGAAGCTCAAATTCCTTTAATAAACCCTGAATTCAAACAAAAAGTCAATGGATCACATCTCTATGTTGGGATGTTGGGCCAGTAGCCACCAAAACACAGTAAGATGTGGTGCCAATGGCCCATTTGTTAGAAGAAAAATATTAAACGGTCCGATTAGCCCACAGTCCAATTATGAGATGCTATTTTGGTAAATATACTTTATCCAACTGGGCTTCTATTCAATGTTGTTACTTTTGATTTGATGGGTTCGAAGTTCAAACTGAAATGCGTGGACTCTATCCATTTATTTATGGTATTGACTAAGTTGAAATTCAATTTCTGAATATAGAAAAATTCTTGTCAAAATCTGATTCTCCCTGTTATTTGTTGTTTAACCAATCACAAGTAAAAACTTCACTAATATTTTAATCTGTTATGAAAAATTTTAATTTGATATCACATTTGTATTAAGGAAAAAAATCAAATCCCCAATTTACTTTTTCTTTTTCCTAAAGCAAGGGAAAAAACTAAAGGACACTACAAAAAAACAGTTAATTTCCGATTGAATTTACCGATGGAATCAATTCCGTCGGTAATTTCTGACGGATTCTGTTAGTAATATATTTATTATTTTTTAATAAATTACCAACGGAATTCTGTTGGTAATTTATAAAAAAATATTAAAAAATTAATTATTTAATAAAAAATTACCGACTGAATTTTGTCGGTAATTTATTTAATATTTTTTAATAATTACAGATGGAATTCCGTCGTTAATTTATAAAAAAATATTAAAAAATTATTTATTTATTAAAAATTACAGACGAATTCCGTCGTTAATTTACTTAATATTTTTTAATAATTACCGACGGAATTCCGTCGGTAATTTTTTAAAAAATATTAAAAAATCATTTATTCATTAAAAAATTACCGATGGAATTTCGTCGGTAATTTTTTTTTATTTTTTAATAATTACCGACGGAATCCGTAGGTAATTATTAAAAAATATAAAAAAAAAAAGATTATTTATTTAAATTTATTAACTATTTATATATATGTAATAGTTAATAAATATATTTTATAAATATTAATTAGTATATATATATTTATTACAATTTAATTTTGAATTTTTTATTAAGTAATGTGTTATTTATTATAAATTTAATTTAATTTTTTTAATAATATATATAATAAAATAATAATTATTAATATGTAAATTATATATTAATAATTAAATATATTTCATAATGTATTAATTTAAATATAATGTAAAGTATATATAAGATTAAATATAACTATATTCGTGGGAGTATAAATATAATTGTTTACAAATAATATCATAAAGTCTTCATAACTCAACTGGTTAAGGTATCAGCACGCGCGCAGGAGGTCACTAGTTCGAGTAGCAATTCGCCACATTTCAGAGAATTTGATAGCGTGACACGTGGCGGCCCGCGAGAGCGGCACATGGCAGAGTGTGGGAGGAGACAACTGGCATAAATAAAAAAATGTTTTTAAAAATTTACAGACTGAATTTCGTCGGTAATTTCTACCGACGGAATAAAATTTCCGTCACTAATTTAATTAGCAGCGGAGAAATTGCCGACGGAAATTTCCGTCAGTAATTTGTTTCAGACAGAATTCCGTCGAAAAATTTAAATTACTGACGGAATTCCGTCGGTAAATTTCGTCGATAATTCCGTGTTTTTTTGTAATAGGCTCCATAGTGCTTCAAATCATATTAGAATTCTTCAAACGTTTCTACTTGTTATTGGTCAAACTATAACTTTTAATCATTTAAAGTTTTAGTTCATGAACTTAACGGAATATATAATTTTATTTTTACAATATAGAGATTAATATTATAAAAAGCTAAATGACGTGTACTGAATTGTAACAAAGTTCAGTTCAAAAAAAAAAAAAAGAATTGTAACAAAGTCAAAATTATTGAGTCAAAGTGTAGAGTTTGGATTATCACCTACACTAAGTTAAAACTATAAAATATTCGAGGAATAAATTTGAAGTTATTAAAGGAAATTACTTGAGCATAAAGGCAAACATGTTTGGTGTTGGTAATTGAATATGTGTAGAGTAATAGAATCGGGCGCAAAACCAAACATCGCCACAAATTATGCCTTTGGATACTCCGATGGACACTAATCTTTCTCTATTTGGTTGCCCACGTCCCCACGAAACATCACACTTACGATTTACTTTCAGCTTTTCACGTGGCTTTAGATTGGGGTGTTTAAAAATTTCTCGTCTCAATCCCGCTTATTTTGAGGCGGGAAATCCTGTCCCGAAAATTTTCGGGACGAGACAAATTTTTGGTTGCGGGATGGGGTCGTCCCATTCCCGTCCCTGTCTCGTTAGTAGTATATTTTTTTGTGTGTAAATTTTACATAACCCAGCATGTCCATATTTATGAGTGTAGCACAACAATTTTTTTTTGTTTACATCAGTACCCTCACCAAAAGCTAATTCCGGAATGTACATAGCTCAAAAAATTTGTGTGTCCATATCACATAGCCCAGTTTCATTTGCATCAAAATACTTGTTCTCTGTACATTCAAATTATCATGCCTTCCATGTGAATAATAACATGCAATTTTTTTTGTTTTGCATCATATTTGTGGCAAAGAAATGGGAGGAATTAGGAATGTGTGGACAACAAAACCTCATGTGGAATGTGGATCTTATTAAAGTCTTGAAGACATATTTTTAATTTTAAATTTATGTATTAATATGAAAGCTTCTTTTAGACTTAATTTAGATGTGTTTTTGTTATTATATGTTGAATTTGATTATGGTTTATTATGTTGTCAAGACAAAAAAATTGTTAGAACAATAGTATTTTATAAAAGCATGTGGTCAAATTTTTTTGTGCAATATTGGACACATATTTTTTATGTGAAAATGGCATTTTATTTTTATTTCAAAAAAAACAAATGAAAAATTCCCGTCCCGTCCCGTGTCCCGTCCCATCCCGAATGGGATGGGATAACTATGGGACGGGACGAGACATGGGACAAGAAATTCATCCCGTATGCCTTTTGACAGGACGGGACGGGATGAGGTCGTCCCGTTCCCGTCCCGACCCATGAACACCCCTAACTTTAGACTTTGTATGTAATTCAATAAAAATTAAATGAAACAAAAGAATCTCAATAGCTTTTATACTCAAAATTTTTAAAGATGATTTCTAAATAAAAAATATCATATCCTATTAATAATTCATTTATAATATGTTTTATTGAAATAGAAGAATCTTAAAACTCATTAATTCAGTCCTAAATTTTTATAAAAGTGATCTTTGCCCCAATTAAATATACATATTTTACCTCTATTTTAATATCACACACCAATATTTGATAGAGAATAAATGAGCAAACTTATAAGAAGAATTCAACGACATTATAAAAAATGTGTTCTCTCGACTTTATAAATAAATCTAGATACCACAAATACAGTGAATTGATGAAATAATTTAATTAACAAAGACAAAATTCTTTCGTTAAATTGGGAATTTTGTTTTTAATTATTTAGTGACTATCTACTTCAAGACAACTTGCCTTGCTATCCACTATTTTTTTGGTGGGAGGAGTAATTTGTAAATCATGAATATATCCATAAATTATATATCATAATCTGGCTTTTAAGATACCACGCTGGTTCATATAAAAAAAAGATACGATGATAATTCAATTTATGATATTGTAGAATTTGTAACTTAATTTCACATCTTTAAATTTTTTTAAACTATTTATAACATGCATATCCTCCAAGATTGACAGCTCAGTATTTCAAAATTTATAATTGTGTAATGTTGACTAAGTAGGGGCATTTTTGTCGCGTGACTTGTTTTATAGTTAAAGAGTCTTAGGAAATGCATGTTGTTTTCGAATTTAGAGAACCTATCCATCATTTGTCCCCCCTTTTTTAATAAATATGGTCAAATTAGATGGTATGTGGCATATAAATAAAAGTAAAAACAAAATAATCAAATCGAGATTATTGACTTTGTTACATCTAATTTTCTTGTATTAGAGAATCCACTAAACATCTCTGAGTTTACTTAGCTTTGACAATTTCAAAAAAGTTTAAAATTTAAAAGTTGATAACTTTATATGGAAAAATGGTATGAGATACATTGAAGAAAAAATGTAGTAAGATTGATAATTGACCAATTGTGGGAAGTGGCATAATATGTGCATTTAATCAAACTCCAAATAACTCCGGTATCTGCAAAATTTATCTCCAAAAAATAATCATAAAAAAATAAAAGAGGTATCATATGTTGAAAATCTTGAGATCTCAATAAAGTTCAGGTTCTCTTTCTATGCGGTTTGCATGTTTTTCATGTAAACTACTCTTAGAATGTTCACACACACCAATCTAACAATATACCCCCACGTGAGGGATGCCATTTTCAGTTTTTCACACACACACACACACATCTGTATTGTTTCTCAATCTATGATCTATAATTTAAGACACTGGTAACTTAATCAATAAATATTAGTAAAGTCATATAATGTGTCTTAAATTGATAGTATTGAACTATTTTATCCTTACTAAAGAATGTAATTTTCAAATATGAGTTTGTTCTTGTCACCCTCTCTAATCATTAATTATTGTCTGTCAATCGCTTATATTTTTTACCAAACTTTTTTTCTAAAAAAAGGTCTGTTAATATTTTGGAATGCAAGGAGAGTATATATATATATATATATATTGGGATGTCGGGGTTAGGCAGTGGATCTAGCTAATTAATATTTGTATTGGAACTTATGCGAACATTCTCACTATTGCACTACTTGATAAGGGATAGTTTGAAAAAACTAAAGTTATAAATTTATTATAAGTAAATTGAGGCCTTATATTTGTAAACCTTACTATATTTAACTTCTATGATGTAAAGGAGCAGTACATGGAGATTGGAACATCCTTTAGATTGCGTGAATGTCAATATATACAGAAATGTGTTGCACAGAAGTTAAAGCTTTTGGGAAATGGGTTCCGTGAAAACAGCAAGTTGTTCACCTTTCTCCTGAAAGTAAAATAGAGAAGTCTTTGGATTTTGCTCACTTTTATTATTCGTACATACTCCTCTGGTCCTATTTATAAGATACTTTCAGCACATTTCACACAGACCAAGGAAAGCTTTAAAACTCATTAACTTTCCACTAAAATCTAACAAATTTACAACTTTACCCATATTTAATATACACTATACCACATTAAAATAAAGTCAACACATAATAAATTAAGGGTAAACTTGTACATGCATACTAAATATTTAATTAGGTGACTTATATATAGGACCAAATAAAACCTTCTTTCTCTGCCATATAAATAGGACCAGATGAGTACATTTTAGTTGTCACTTTTATATGCTTTAAAATAAAATTATATACATATACATATTCTCTTCTGAATTTTTTTTTTAATTTCATTATTTGCAAGTGCCGTGCGTCTCTCGACTCAAATAGTAGTGACATTATTATCGTGTTAATTTGAAATACTATATACAATCAATATTCAATACACACAGACACTCACATGCACAATGATCTATATCTATCTTCTCAATGATTTTACATGATATGATCACGTCACAATTAAAAAAAGAACACTAACAAAATTAAATTACGTAAGTGTATGGAAAATTCTTCATGTAGAGTATAAAATAAACTTCTTCACTCTATCTCATTTGTCTGTATTTTCAACAAGTGGCTAGAGATATTCCTACTAGGATTTCTTTTCTTATTACTTTTTTTTCCCTACAATGTTTATTTATTGCAATTGCCAAGGGCAGGGACTTTTGAGGGTTTCTTTTTAATTCACAAAAATATTAAACCAAGAGAAATTCATGATCTTGTCATGTATTAATCGACAATGACAACGGAGTCATAACTCATAAGTTATCAATCAAATATTTACATTTTGCAGTAATATTATTTTTTAATGTGAGATTTCAAAATTTGTGACTGGACATTTAGGATGACGTTTTCAGTTTAGCAGTGTCCAATACTCCCTCTAGTATTTAATATAACACCTAATTTACTTTTTTGTGAGATTAAGGAAATTATGTAAGTTAATTAATCATAACATATGTAATATATTATTTTAATATATATTAGCTTATAAATCAAATAAACTAGTTTAGAGAAAAAATTAAGTCAAATCAATTTATAAATGACTTATTTAATTTTCTTAAAACTTTTTAAATTAAAAAGGTGTCTTATACTAAAGATAGGAAGGAATGTATTTAATTTATACCAGCACCTAGTTAATTAATAACCTAGCAAGGACTTTTTTTTAAATGCCTTTAAAACTATACCCTCCTAATATAAAATTGTATATACATGCTTTTTTTTTTATAAGGAATATCTAGAATTGACTCTACGCAAAATTATATTAACTAGACTATATATGTACTATTGGCGAACGCATTAGGTTTTTATTTTTTTACCTGTTATTAGGTTTTGATTTTACGTATTGGAAGTAAATTCAATGACTGTTTCTTTAATACCTATGTAACATTTCTATTATTAGTAATCTCATTTTGTGTTTGATCAAAAAAAATTAATTATTGGAAATAAAAAAGAGATTTTTTGGCAAGCAAGTAGGAGGGTCAGGTTTGAAAGTGATTTATACACAACCAACGTGGTTAAGAACATTTTCCAGCAACGCCATTCATAAAGAGTCATTTAATTATAATAGTAAATGACTGAAATGCCCTCCTTCCTTACCAGTAGGCAATAGCTGGCCATAGCCAATGCCCCAAACAAACATGCCATTTAGTGATATTAACGAAAATTGTTTAATTCAATATAAATATATGGTCATTTTTATTCATCTAGATTTGTTTGAAATGAGCGGTCATTTTCAAATATTGTTGTCATCAGTTTAATGTTTGAAAAATTATTACCACTATATGAATTATTAAGATTACATCATTCAACCTAGGTACAATGCAACCAAAGGATGGGCGTTTACATTTTTTAGATAACCTTTTCTTTTAAAAAAAAAAGTGTTTGTCATTTTACATAATTATGATAGTTCAATCCGAATATATATTTATACACAATAAAAATGCTCTACATTTGCAGGATTAATCTTAGTTATTTTATCCAAATTTATTTAATTCATTGTAGTCCATATGAAACAAAAAGAAGAAGCAGTGCCCAAATCCCATCAACCACATACCTAGTTTTTAATTACATCACCCTTTTCTTAAATACATTAATTAATGCACTAACTGACTTGTTGGAATTCAGTTCGCTCAAATATAGGAGATAATCTCTCTAATTTGATTAGAGAGTTGGCGAAAAAAAAAATTAGAGAGTTGGGTGGGGAGGGGTCCTAAAGCTAGTAAATTAATTCTTCTAAGTTAGATAGAAAGGGCGACTTTCATCTATTCACATAATTAATTAATTATGTGAAATTACTCTGATTTTTAATATAAGGTACAATTTATTAATTTAGAGATTAAGAAAGATAAATAAATTACTTAGTTATAATATATATTGCATGATGGTTCTAAAAAACTTATGTGTATCATTAGATTATATATTGATTTATAAATAAGTCAAATTAGTTTAGAAAAAAATTATAAATATAATAAAAAATGTTTATATCTAGAAACTAAAAATCAATTCCAACTAACTATTATATTTAAAATCGGAATAATTATTGGTAATATTTTTGTTTTTTTATAAGAGACGAATAACCAAGTAATGTTGATGAAAAAATTGTTTATAGAAAATAAAAATGTTAAAAAATGTTTTTTTTTTTTGTCAAAAGTACACTCGTCTAGGTGGAAGAGTAAGAGGAAGATTGCGTGGGAATCAAATACAATGAATGATATCGGTAATATGAGTGATTCAACGTGGGCGGAATGACAAATCAGCAAAATAATTTGAGGCACCCTCCTAATATCTCTTATAAATAGGAAAAAACGGGTTAGATTTCTCTCATTTTTCTTTTTTTATCATTTTCTTTCCAATCTCTTACCCGCTATTAGATTTTTTTTTTTGGCCAACTTATCCACTATTAGACTAAAATAATGAATAGTCTAGATTTGCTATTTTATAAAAATCTTTACTATAAATATAACTAAATATATTTAAACTTTTAAAATCATAACCATATAGTTCATAATTGCAATAAAAAAATAAATTTTAATGTATAAAATGTTATAATATTGCCGCCCCTATATATAAGAGCCCAAAATTTGAATGGGTATCTCCCTTTTTATAAGAGTTTGGCTATATTTGTCAAAGCATTTAATGATTTCTCCCCATTTTGCCCTTAATTATTTTTTATATTCACATTCTCTTTCATACTTATTTATATTATTACTATCACATTTCTCTCTCTTATATAACCTATCATTAATAAGGGCAACTTTGAGAAAACAAAATTATTTCAAACATATTTATCATTTTCGACCATTTCTTAATTTGTGTGATTTTACTTGTTGAGCTCTTATATATAGGGACAGAGAGAATAATACTTTGATAAAATATTAAATCTAAATCATTTATTCTAGATCTAGGGGTGGAGATGAGATTTAAAAAAAAATGATGAGAGAGAGGGAAATGTGAGAATCCTCTTTCCAGTAGACCATAGCAAGTAGTAAATATTTCTTAAAAAAGGATTGAGCGAGTATTGAATTAGTTCGAGCATTGTCCATGAACAGTAAATACTTTCTTAATATAATTTTCATCAAAATCTGAGTTGAAAGAGTTAAATTTCATGAATTAAGTTACAACTAAATCAAATGTATAGATATTCACTAAATTTTCCCTAAATACATCCTTGCAGCTTTCAACTTAACAATCAACTATCACTTAAGTGCAACAAGGAAAAGCATGGAGTAGGGTTCCAATTTCCGTGACAAAGAAATTAAATTTCCATCAAACCATACTTTCTTAACTAATGTGAAATTTGACTATCATTTAAGAAAAATTGGTTAATACAACTTTTGGTTTTTGAACTTTCAGTTAATTTTAGATTTGATCCCTGAACTTTAAAATTGGTGGTTTTGATCATTGAACTTGCAGTCAATTTGGGTTTTAGCCCCTAAACTTTAGATTGATGGTTTTGATTCCTCACCTTTGTGTCATTTACAACAATTGTTCCCTGATTTTTCAAATTTTTTTAAAAGTTCAGGGACTAAGACCAAAATTGACTGAAAGTTCAATAATTAAAATCATCGATTTTAAAAAAGGTATATTGTATGCCAACTAAGTTTTAAAATTGACCAAAATGGCCAACAAGTGCCACTGAGAAAAAATGTGGATTGCCAACAGATAAAAAATGACATGGACCAGTGACATGTTGACACATAGCAGAGACTTAATGACTATTTGACTACATCTGACTGTGTTGGCCATTTTTGTCAATTTTAAAACCTAGTTAGCATATAAGATACCTTTTATTAATACTTGTGTTAGATGATACTTAAGCAACAGTTTATTGGCCAAAATGGTATTTAACCCATGTATAAATAATGCAACTTTTTAGACCTCTTGTAATTATCCAAATTGTACATTTCCCCCCAAAATCTCTCCGGCCCCATATCATCAATATTCAGTGTGTTTGGCTCGACTTTTTTTGAAGAAAATAAGTGCTTATTTTAGGGCAAAAGTAACTTATTTTGCCGGTAACTTATTTTGCATGTTTGTCTCGGCTTATTGTTAATCTGATTTATAAGTAACTTATAGCTTATAAGTCAAAATAAGTACAAGCTGTTTAAAATAGCTTATTTCTGACTTATAAGTCACTTATAAGGTGGGGCCCACAAATTCTGACTTATTTTTCACATCTAATCACAACTTATCCAAACATACACAATCTGACTTATGGAAAATAAGTCACTTATAAGTCAATTTTCAATCGGATTTATTTTCAATCTAACTTATATATAAATCACTTTTCCATAAGTCGATCCAAACACACCCATTATTAGTCAACATTCAACAACAACAACAGAGAATAATTTCAAATACCATGAATGAAAATCTTCAAGCTTATTCTAACTATCCCCTGTTTCCGATTCATTCTTGTGAATGAACATTACAAAAACAGAGTTTAAAGGGACACAAAAGCATCCATTTTTTAATGTTGGGACTGATCATCACAAAAACCTAAACATCAATTATTGGACGACAAACAGAGAATAATATCAAAAACCTCATATAGATATATATGTATAGATACATAAATCATACCCAAAAATAATTATATATTACTATGAATGTCAATCATTTCTCTGTACACTGCATTCTAATAGTAATCCCAAATCCCACAGAAAACAGAAAGAAAGACACCACAAAAAGTTGTTCAGTCCCTTCAAGGATCTGCTTCTGCTTCTGCTTTCATTCATATCTGAAATACTACAAACCTACCCCTCCCATCAACACACAAAAAAAAAAAAAAAAAAAAAAATCAAAGAAAGTTAAAGGAATGAGGAGAAGAACAAAACTAAATTGATATCAAACATCATACACTTCAATTTAAGGATCGGACAAAAAAAATTTTCTTTTTTGTTTTTTTTTGTGTGTGTGTAAAATCAGTTGTGAGCTGTAGAATCCACAACAGAGTTGTGTCTCTTGGAGGGACCTGAAGGTGGTATGGGAATTCCTTTGGGGAAGAAATTGAACATTGAGCCTCCTCTGGCTCTGTAAAATTCATTCTTTCTCTTCAGAATCTGATACTCTGTACTTGTTTTCCCTGTTCTTATTGCACCACAAGTGCCACTGAGAAGAATCAAGATCATGAAGAGAACCAGCACCAACATGTTTCCTGATGATTTGCAGTGAAGTTGCAGAGATTTAGAGGAGGAGGAGGAGGAAGAAGAAGTGGCCATTGAAGAGAGAGCCTATGCTAAATAAATTAGCTGCCTTGCATATATATGAAGAAAGTAGAGATTCAAGAAATAATGGGTTTTGTCATTGTGTTCTTTTTTATTTATTTATTTATTTTTGTTTCTGGGTCAATGTTTTTGTCAGAGAGAATGAAATGGGTGGTTTGATTTGATTTGATTTTGCATGGGAATGAGCAACTTTTAAATTATTTAAACCATACACTAACTCCTAGTTTTATTTACATTTAATTTTTTTTATTTAGATCAGTATCAATCATTTTTATGTCTTAGCTTCATTATTTAGTTTGTGTTTCTAAAATAAGTTTAATTTTGTGAATCAATTACACCAGTTTCTAAATATAAGAACCATTAGAGAGAGGCGCATTTGTTTCTAAATAAAACAAATATTTTTAATTTTTTTAATTTTTCTTTAAATTATTTTTATTAATGCTACTTAATAAAAAACAAGTAACTGAAGGAAAATAGGAATAAAAGTAGGTGGTTAGGGTATTTTAGTAATATCATGTGATTTTAACCAACCTTAATCAACATATCTAATCTCATCAAATTAGGTAAATAACTCTTATATTTAGGAACAGAGTGAGTACTTAGAAAAAGAAATAAAAAAAAATCAAACAAATAGAAAGTACTGAACACAGGAAGAGGATCCCAAAATCTCTCTATTCTTTTTAAGTCTGTGTTGTTTTCTGTGAATGCATAATTGTATAAATGCTAATATTCTAACAGTTTTCGTCATTAGGTAAGCTTACGTCAAGTGTTTAGTTTTCATTTTTTATATCAGTTATATGAATAAAAAAGCTAAATGACATAAAAATCCTCTGAATTTTGGATTATATACAAATAGCCCAATTAACATGTAAAATTTAATATTAACTTCTCATATCTTTCAAGTACATCAAAAAAAAGTACATGCGAATAATTAACTCCTAACTATCAACTATATATCCCTCAATTTTTAGTTTTATATGCTTAAGCTTTGAATTATATGCTCATAATCCCAATAAACCTTAAGCAGTGTATTGATAAATAATGAATAAAACCAATTATATGGAAGTTATCTGCATAAGCCTAATAGATTAAAAGAAATCAAACAAAGGTTAGCTATACATATTATAAAGTTCATGGATTTATTTTAATCATAATTTTTTTAAGAAAATCATATAAAATAATTGAATTTAGAAATTTAACAAAGAAAAAGAGAAGTGAGCTCCCTTTTAAGTGGAAGCTTATCCCACTTTTAATTTCAACCAGTTAATGACTACCTTTAATTAAAAGAAAAATTAAGGAGAAGTACTGAGAGGCACGCCATAGACTAAAGAGCAAAAATAGATGTCAACTATATGAATAAAGAATTATATAAAGTACAAAGTATTTGGCACCGGCTGTATCCTTGGACCTTGACACATCATTTATTTTAAGTTTTTTGCCCATCATACTTTCTTACTTCTTGGTGTGTAAGATATTAATTCATATACATAAGACGTTCTTGTCAATTTTTAAGTCAAAGAGAACGATTTTCCTTGAAATTTAATTAATTTATGCCAATGCGTGTGTAATTCAGAAAGCTGAAAATTCAATCACATGTTAGCGTGCTTAGAAAAAACAATACAACTAACCGTACTATATTAATTGAGTTGCTCGCTCCTTTATATTTCAACCTAACTCTGAGAAATTGACATGATTTATAAATTTCAATACTTTGATATATAGTGTGATGAAATTAGAGGGTTATATATATAAAAAGATATTTATTATAAGTCGTTTTCAGCTTTTATTTTAAAGTCACTCTTACCTACCTCACCGTTATCACAGAGAGGTATATTTGACTCACTAACTTTATTTGAAAGGAATAATATAGTGTGGAAAGTTTTTTTATTAGAAATAAGTATTGTCCTAAAAAATTTTGGGATCAATTTCACATCAAAAGATTCAAAACATAGCAATGTTATCTTACCCAATAAAAATATTGATGCTGATCATTCACATTTTCAATGATAAGGAACAACATTGCTCAATTTTGATACTATTGGAGCAGACTTGAATTCAAAACAAAATTAAAAACAATACAACATTTTTCATTAAAAAAATTTCTAGAGCAAATATAAACTTTAACTCCATATGAAAATGAAACATTTTTGTTATTTTTCTCATGTTTAAGAGTACATATATAGAAACACTATCAAAATTTAAGTTTTCTCCTTATAATTTGTTATAGGAGTAATATGGGAGGAGATCCTCTACTCTACATTTCCCTCCTCTACCCCAACATTTTTTATTTTTGGGGTCAAATTTTTTTTGTTTATTTTCATCATTAGATTCTACATAAAATTAGTGACATTTTGATATCTTATGGACAAAAAATGGTTCATATTTCAATTTTATATGATTTTTTAAAGATTAAATGCTTTAACTTAAAAAAATAGAGACTTTTAAGGATTAAATCTTTGAAAAATCATATAAAATTAAAAACTGAACTATTTTTTGTCCATAAGATATCAAAATGTCATTAATTTTATTTAGAATCTAATGATGAAAATAAACAAAAAAAATTTAACCCCAAAAATAAAAAATGTTAGGGTAGAGGAGGGGAAGATGAGGGAAAGGTAGAGGAGAAAATCTCCTCCCGAGTAATATTTGAAAATTTTCATTAATATATACCTGCAAATAACTTATATTATCAATAATTTTTTTCTAGAAATAGCGCTATATGTGAGGCAGGAGGAACCTAATTCAACAAACATTGTAAGAATTAGAATTGTATCGTCACAGTAGAAGTAGAAGTAGGATGTTTTGAGAAATAAAAGTTGTTAATGTTTGAGAACAATTATGTATGCTTTTGGTTGTAATGACAAAAATGTGTATTAATTAAACAAGTTATATATGGACCACTAGTTGATTCATTCTTAAGTGTTCAATTGTTATAATTGAACAATTTGGGTACAGATTGTGGGGAAAAAGAATTGAGAGACCTCATTTATGTGTGCGCGCGCGCGCGTGCTCGCTCTCTCTTTTAGAAAGTTGATATATATATAGTGTAGTAAGCTGCCAAATCATCCCATACAAATTGATCCATTCATTCCAAATTTAGGCAACATGGAAGTGCCCTTTTGAAAAGAGACACTAATTATTGGCAATTTTACTGTGAAAGTGAAAGCAAACAAACTTGAACAAGTTATAAAGAACTGCGTGCCACTTTGCATAGCATAAAGAAATTAATTAGAGGGTGAAAGTAAAAAATGACTCTATACTTATGTTCAAGGTGCATCTGACACCTTATACTTTTTTTATCTAAAAATTATCCATCAACTTTCAAATTCTGGTCAATTATGATTTTTCCATCAAACTGGCCTAACGGAAATTTCAAATTCAGGCCAATAATGACTCTTCCATCAAACTGGTTCAACGGACGTTTCAAATTCAGGCCAATAATGACTCCTCCAACAAACTGGCCCACTTTCTGTTACTTTTTTATTGGTAGGTTCCACATTAGAA
The DNA here is from genome assembly GCA_037074515.1 of Mimosa bimucronata. Lineage (NCBI taxonomy): Eukaryota > Viridiplantae > Streptophyta > Magnoliopsida > Fabales > Fabaceae > Mimosa > Mimosa bimucronata. The sequence goes on along the minus strand of CM073445.1, from coordinate 27,531,240 downwards.
TTTCACAGGAATCTAATTTTTGTTGGGCCAATTTGACGGAGGAGTCATTATTGACCCGAATTTTAAACATCCGTTGGGCTAATTTGACGGATGAGTCATTGTTAGCCCGAATTTGAAATGTCCGTTGAGTCAGTTTGACGGAAGAGTCATTATTGACCCGAATTTAAAAGTTGATGGACAATTTTGAACAAAAAAAAAAGTACAAATAGTACCATATACACCTTAGATATAAGTACATAGCCATTTTTTATCTTCACCCTTAATTAAATAGTGTCCAAATCGCACAAATAAATGTTTGTGTGATAATCTGGACTCCAATCAATTTAGGTTGGGCTGAAAAAACTCTCCTAACAAGTATTCAATGCAACTTCAATTCGTACTAAAGATTTGAGTTTAAGACTATTGATTAAGCTACTACAACTCTTCTGCATGTGATCAATTACATATCATTTAAAGGTTGTAGTTATACATATTTATATCAATAATGAGTATAATTATAGTTTGCATAGAATTAATAAATTGCTTTTTTTTATGATTGTAGGGCCTTTAAAAGAATTTGAAAGGTAATAACTTTTTGGTGAATTGCCATATCGCAAATGTGGTGCTTTATAAATAAGAACATTATTGGGGATAAAGATGTATGTTGGGATAGATGACCAATTATTCAAGGGTGTATGCTTTCTTTTGCGTGCGAAGCTCATATAAGTAAGCAAGCAATTCTTGGGGTCCACTTATCCTTCTTGTGCAATAATCCTATGTTACTATTCAACTATATATTGACATGGATATATATATATATAGAGAGAGAACACTAGCTATCGTCATTCTATTGGTACTACAAAAAAAAAAAAGAAAATTGATTAGCGACAGAATTTCCGTCGGTAACTCAATTTTTCAACGGATTAGCCACGAAATTGAGTTTTCTGACAGAATTTCTGAAGGAACTCATTCCGTGGTAATTTTTCAGTTGTTAATTAATTTAGCGATGAAAATTTGGTTCCGTCGGTAATTTAGCTACGGAATTTACCGATAGAAATTTCCTTTGTAACCTCTCACGTGCCGTCACGTGTCGCCACCATACACTGCCACTGGCGCCTCCACAAATTATCTTCAATTATAATGAAGGGAGACTCAAACACCCGACTTCCTGCGCGCGTGCTGATGCCTTAACCAGCTGAGCTATGAAGATCTTGTATATTATTTGCAAATTATTATATTTATAATATTTAAACTCGCACTATTATAATTATATTTCATCTTATATATACTTTACATTATATTTAACTTAATATATAATGAAATATTTGTTAATTATTATTATATAATTTATATATTAATAATTACATTATTTTTATATAATTTTTTTATGTTCATATACTTTACATTATATTTTGTTTTTCAATTTTATACTTATAATAAATATTTTTTTGAATTAATTTTTATGATATGAAATTTTTTAATTATTATTTTATTAAATATATATTATTAAAATATAACTATTTTTCATTTTTACAAATATTTATTAATTAATTACATATTATTTAAAAAAATTAAAATTAAAACTGTAATAAGTTTATTTATATGTATATATTAATTTTTATTAATATTATTTATTAAAATAATTTGTTTATAAAGTATTTATTAAAATACTATATTATTATAAAAATATTTAATAATTTAACCAAAGAATTTCCGTGGCTAATTTTACCCACAGAATTTCCATGGGTAATCCGTGGCTAATTACCCACAGAAATATATATTTCCTTCGTGTAATTTTTTCGTCAAAACTCCATCGCTAATCAACTGTTTTTTTTAATGTGGTACACATATATTTCATTTTTCTTCTACTCTATTTTCAGTTATTAATTATACCTAGAGTTGTATATATTGACATCTCGTTCTTGAATATTTAAATTTGAGTTAGATATATATTATGTGAAAATAAAATAATAAAATGATGTCGCTTTAGTATGAGTGTGAGAAAAACTTAAATTTTTTTGTTATTACTTCTAAAGTTAATTCATGAAGTAAATATAATGATAAGATGGCTGATATTAATTTCAAACCTAAAGGAAACAAACCTTAGAATAACTATGATGAAGAGAAGATTCACTTAACCAACAAGGGTAAGCTTAGTGACAGTTACCTTAATTCTTTAATTAGCTGATATCGAGTTTAATCTCTAGTATGCAGAAAACTCTTGTTGGGATACCCCAACATCCCTATCATTTAAATGGATATCTGTCGAGTATGGTCATTCGTTGATTGATTAGACACATGGTAATATGGTTAAAAATACTGTATACAAGTCGTTCCATTGAAATTAAAAATGAAGATTACTTAAAATGATATTGTTAAGTAAAAAAAAAAAGATTGAATTTGATAGAATCCAACATTTGTTTTTAGTTGATGATTGAATGGTTTTGATTATTACAGAAGATCTCAAATTACTTCAGTCAAATATGATAATTGATTATATTTGATTTTTTTCAAAACTAAATGAATCCAAGATTAAAGAAGTGACTGAGGAATCCATCAATGACAATTTAGGTAAATAATAATCATTGCATGCTTATTTAAAAGAAATTACGTACATTGAAAGAAAATTATGTTAGAGATATGATTTGAAGAGATCAAACCTCAACGCCATAAAGATTACAGTTCAATAAAAGAAACATGAGCATGAAGAAGGAAAAAGGATAGGGAAAATTAAGAAATACACGTTGCACCATGAACTTTATATTATGTGAACGAGTAAGATTATTGTATTTGCAATTTAGCTAATTTGAGAGCGAACCGAGCTAACTTTAATTATATGATTGTATTCAAAGTTGTCAAACTAATGAATCTAAATAAACTAAGGATGTAAACTCGGCTAGTGTGACCTTGAATCTTAAGTAACTATTAAAAGTATATAATTAAATAATTAAAATATAAAAGTGATAACACTTTGGTTTAAATAGATTTCAAATCCTAACAATAAAAATTATATTTATCAAAATTCACATATTATAATACATAGCGGACAAATTTATATAAAAAGTCACTAAAATTAAGTCATGAATTCTATAAAGCTAGTATAAATCCAAGAACAAGTTACTTGGCTCGTACGGTTTTGTAAACTGAAAACCAAAAACAATAACTACAAGTTGAAGAGTGATGAGTCGACACAACTTCATAGATTGAAAACATAAAAATGGACGATGATTCAACTTGTAAGTTTGATTTAATAAGTTGTAACATCTAGTGAGCTCATTGTAAAACTTAGTGGGAAAATCTCTTAAAAGTTCTAAGAGGATTGGACGTACGCAAGTCAGGGGATTAGATCAAGATAAGTTAATTGTGTTCATCTCTCTACTCTAACTCATTTATCTTCAGCTATCTATATTTTACACATGCTAGCATGAACTCACAGATCGGTTAATAAACATAAGTTTACCTACTAAATGATAGAGAATTAATTAAAGGGAAGGATCTATATCATGGATCAGATAGCGTAAGAAATGAAAAGGTGACAGCTCTTAAACCAAAGGAATACGTGTGGCAGTTGCCTAGTCATTTGTGAGTTGGTACGCAATTTAACATGAAAATAATTAACTACTCTCTCCGTCCTTAAATATATGACCTATTTATGGATGTGAGTTTGTTTTTAAATATAAGACATCTTTCTAATTTTTCTCAACATTTTTCTATATTATCCCTAATGATATTCCTCAATAATAAACATGCAAGAGAGGGGGGTTGGGAATAAAGATAGGTGATTATGATGTTTTGGTAATATCGTATAGATTTAACTAATTAAACTAACATCCTTAATTTAATCAAATTAAGATAAATAGGTATTATATTTAGGAACGGAGGGATTATATTATCTTTCCATATCACATACCAAATTAATTAATGTGATGTGAAAAAAATGTCCACTTGACAGGAAGCATGAGATTATGTTCAAACCAAAGTGGAGAAACAAAAATAAAACCAATTAAAGATATAATAATGCGTGGGGTGAGGCCGACAGAGAGAGAAGGTAAACACGATATGGTTTTACAAAACCATGTATTGTGGAAGCTGTTTGCTGAAAACAATTCATTCTATTAATTAATATTTAATTAATAGTAATAACCATGCAGGAAGAACAAATTCTATTATAGGATCACATTATACAAAAACATTAATATTCTATATTTAAAATATACACTTGTCAGTTGTTAAAAATACCGAAGAGCGAATGAAGGGTTCAATTAATGAAGTTCGGTTGCTTCGAAGAGCAGTGTTTGACTGATGTTGCGGTGAGGAGGAACAGTAATTTGGGCAAACATTCCAAAGTGTAACTGGCAAACTGCACATGCTTTCTCTCTATATATACACTTTGACCCGTTTAAAGAAAGAAACTTTTATAAGAAAATTGCAAAATAATGTATGAATTAATTAACCACTCTTTCAATTGTTGCATCAAGTTAATTACGGGCTTTAAAGCTCCTTTTTTTTTGTACAAGTAAAATATACAACTTTTTTATAAAACATTTACTCAATAATATTCCATCCTTAAGTGAATGTCTTTAAAATATGGACCGGTTGTTCAAGAAAAATAATTGAGACTGAACACTGATGGATCTATGTTTCAAAATGGTGAAGCTACTTGCTATGGATTACTAGTACTACGGAATAGCAAAGGCACTTGGATACATGGTTTCATTGAAAAATTATCTTACAATCATCCACCAGTTATGAATATCTAAGAAGGACTTTGTCTATATTGGGATCACATTTATCATAAAATTAATGTCTTTAGCGTGGCTCTACAGAAGTATTACGACTAATCAACAGTGACCTAACTTAAGATCATCCTTCAACAGCTACATTAGACGAATTCATTTTCTCATAATACAAGACAAGACCGTTATACTTTTGATCTCATATCAAGAGAGGCTAATTGTTGTGTTGATTATTTTGCTTGCCAATGTCATCGAATGGATATCAAAGTTATCGCCATGATTAATGTTCCACCCGCTGAGTATAGAGCTATTTTTTTTTTTTAAAAAAAAAGATTTTAAGTATATTGGCTTCCCTTAATTAGCTAGCTAGTCTTTGGTGATGGGATCTTTCATAAATAGACCCATTATTCTAATAACATGTATGCAAACAATTCTTACACTAATTGAAACCCTTTGAGCAGACAAGGGTTTATATGATAACATACACGTACACACTCACGCACACTTAATAGTGAACAGATAAGAGTATAGCTTTAGATTGAAGATATATGATAGCTAGGTGAACAAGGTTGAAAATGATTGACGCATATTTTTACCCAATATGGGCAGTTCAATAATACTATATATTTAGATATATATTTTCAGTTGGACATAGATGAGGGTAGTGATTGAGATTGAAAGTAGTATGAATAGTATGGATGGTTGTCTGATGAACAGTGATAAGTAGTTACAGGTTCAGATGTAAGTACCTGATGATTGACCCCATTCATTTTTTTTTTAACCAAACCATTTGAAGCACAGATATTGACATTAACTATGCAGTAGTATTATTCATAACCTTCTTCATGCATGCATATTCCTTCATCATATTTACCCGTCAAAACTTGTTTTGAACCATTCCTAATTAACACGTGTAAGCAGCCCCTAAGGCTTTGTCATCGATCACCTTCTTATCTTTTTGTTTTATAACCTAACAAATGTTACTCCTCCATTCTAATTATAGGATCTAACTAGTTAGAAGATTGATTTTGGTTTAAATATAATACATCTATCCATTATCTTTAATATTTATCGTTTTTCTTTAAACTAAGTTACTTAGTTTATAAACTAAGATACTATCTTTGATCCTAAAAATATGCAACTTTTTTATTTTATTTCTTATTTTACCATTTTTAAATTAACTTATCTGACTTATAAACTGATGTATAATATAATGATACATGTAAGTATTTTAAAAGGTTAAGTAACAAATGATATAATTGTAATTTATTTAGTTTTTTTAATTTTCCTAAATTAGTCAATATGCACGTATGATGAGAACCGAATGTAGCAAAATCTAATGTTATATATGATATTTAAGAGAGATTGAATCGTATCTATTATAATCAAGGTTCAAAAAACCGGACCGAACATCGAACAGAACAAGGCACTGGTTCAAGGGTTAATGGTTGGATCGGGGTCAGACCGGTTATATTAAAGTAATAAAATTTTATTGATATTAATATTAATAAACACTAATATCAAAATGTAAATGTAGATAAGTATGCATGATTCATCAAATATGAATATTTTAATGTTTCTATAGAGGGAAAAATAAAAAATATTAGTTGATTACACGTAAAAATAAATATTATTCTACAAACGACAGACTAAAATACAAATACTAAGAGCAATAACAATTAAATATTAAACATATGCAAATATAATAGAATTTAAAATATTATAGTTTCTTGGTTTTTAAAATTAAGTGAAGTGAAAGTTAGTAATTAGATGAATTATAACAAAATACAAAAAATCACATTTTTTTTTAGAAAAGAGAGAGCACCAATTCAACCTCCAGGTTTTAACCGAGTCGCCCAGTTTTGGGCGGGTTGAACCGACCCTCCCAGTTTTGGGCAGATTTGTGGGCGGTTCATGATTCGCCTGGTTCAGTCTAGTCCAGGTTTTTGTTCACTGGTTATAATTAAATAATTTATTTAGTTTCCTCAATTTAACCAAATCAATTAAGTAACACTTATATTATGGCCTTATGCAAGCTAATAATATATACACGAATGTATGAATTGAATTTAGATGATGAGAATGAGCTTTGGGGAATGTTTAAATCATTGGCAGTAAGATGATAAGTATAAACCTAAGGGAATGTCAGAAACATTAGTTAGCATGTTTGGATTGATTATTTCCAAGAAATAAGTACTTATTTTGGGGTAAAAGTAACTTATTTTGTTGGAAACTTATTTTGCATATTTGTTTTGGCTTATTGTTAATTTGATTTATAAGTAACTTATAGCTTATAAGTCAAAATAAGCTATAAGTTATTTAAAACATCTTATTTCTGACTTATAAGTCACTTACAGGGTGGGACCAACAAATTCTAACTTATTTTTTTTATATCTAATCACAACTAACCTAAACATAACAATCTGATTTATGGAAAATAAGTCACTTATAAGTCATTTTTTTCCACAGCTAATCCAAACATAAATCTCATTACACAATCTAACTTATTTTTAATCTGACTTATATATAAGTCGTTTTTCTAGAAGTCAATCCAAATACACCAATTAACAACTTGCTGCGAAACACCTTCTCATATGCTCAAATAAGAGAAAAAAAATCACGTTTTGAACGTGGCATATCGAAACAGTGCATCTGAATTAGCGCTATGGAAAATGGAGTTGGATAAATTTGATTTATGAGCATGATTTTGGGCAGAGTTAGAGTTTTTTTTTAATAGCAATAAGAATAGAGTTGTTTTGTGTGTGTGTGTGTGTATAACATCGTTTAAGGGGTTCAAATATGATTTTTTAATAAATTGAGGTTGTTTGTTTTTTTTTTTTAAAAAAGGAAATTATGCTTAGGAGCTTAAATATATGTTTTTGAAAAAAACTAAGTGGGGTTAAAGAGCAATAATACCCATAAACTTATTCCAAAAGAGCACATGGCACCTTAAACAAATTTTGGGGGCAAAAATGCCCACAAACACTTGAAAAATGTAAAAACATACCATATCTGTTAAACCCATTTAACTGCCTTTAAGTGCTGAAGAGAAAAGGGAACAGGTCAAGCCACGTGGGTAGTCGTTGTTGCTTCTTCCTCTTCGTCAACAGCGACAATGGTAAAATTCTCCATAGGCGATAACATATGACATTTGAAGCAGAAGTGGTTGTCTCTCCGTTTTCCTCTTACATCACCTTTGAAGCATAGGAAGCTCGCATTCTCTCACTACAATGGTAAAGTTTTCACCTTTTCTTCTCGATTCATTGCTTTCTTTTGATTAATCACTCATTGTCACTACAAAAAAACATGGAATTACTGAAGGAATCCCGTCGAAAAAAATTTACTGACGGAAATTTTTCCGTCAGTAATTTCTCCGTTGCTAATTAAATTAGTGACGGAAATTTTATTCTGTCGGTAATTACAGGCGGAATTCCGTCCATAATTTTAGCGGCAGAATTCTGTCGGTAAATTTTTAAAAACATTTTTTATTTATGCCATGTGTCCTACCTGCCACGTGTAGCTCCTTTGGCCCACCACGTGTCGCTCTTGCGGGCCGCTACGTGTCGTGCTCTCAAATTCTCTGAAATGTGGCGAGTTGCTACTCGAACTAGTGACCTCCTGCGCGTGTGCTGATACCTTAACCAGTTGAGCTATGAAGACCTTGTGATATTATTTGCAAACAATTATATTTATTATATTTATACTCCAACAAATATAATTATATTTAATCTTATATATACTTTACATTTTATGAAATATATTTAATTATTAATATATAATTTACATATTAATAATTATTATTTTATTATATATATTATTAAAAAAATTAAATTAAAATTGTAATAAATATATATGTATGAATTAATATTTATAAAATATATTTATTAACTATTATATATATAATATTTAATAAATTAAAATAAATAATCTTATTTTTTTAATATTTTTTAAAAATTACCGACGGAATTCCGTCGGTAATTATTAAAAAATAATAAATAAATTACCGATGGAATTCCGTCAGTAATTTTTTAATAAATAAATCGACGGAATTCCGTCGGACATTTTTTAATATTTTTTTATAAATTACCGACGGAATTCTGTCGGTAAATATTAAAAAATATTAAATAAATTACCGACGGAATTCCGTCGGTAATTTTTTATCAAATAGTTAATTTTTTAATATTTTTTTATAAATTACCGACGGAATTTCGTAGGTAATTTATTAAAAAATAATATATAAATTACCGACGGAATTACGTCGTTAATTTATAAAAAAAATATTAATTTTTTAATTTTTCTAAAAAAATTACCGACGAAATTCCATCGGAAATTACCTATTTTTTTGTAGTGTGTGATGATATTTTATAATGGGTTGATTCTTCTTACTCTGTACTTTGCTTGTTCATCCTAAAAGACAGAATTTGTTTTTCCCCCTAAATAAATTCAGGTGCTTTGAGTTTATTTCTCCTTCATCTGTGTTTGCTTCTAATGTTCTTTTTTTTTTTCAGTTTCCTTGTGTTTATTCAAAGTGTTTGTTTTGAGATTACCATTTATCAGCTATTTTATTTTGTACAAAAACCAGAATCTTCACTTTCTTGAGGTGAAAGCAGCTGTGAATGGTTCTATTTAATCTGCATTTTCTTTGGTGCTTGGGAAGAATTCTGTGTAAAATAATGCTTTCTTTGTGAATATCAAAGTTTTCTCTTTTAAGTGGTACTTCGGTTTCTTTTTGTTGAATAAATTAACTGAAGTTTTGTTGCTAATGCTTGTTTTCCCTCATTATTTGCTTTCTCCATCTTCTGTGTTCATCTGCCTTTAACAGAAGGGGTTGCTTCAATGGAGAACTTTACGATCGTAGCTGTTGCTTCTTCCTCTTCCTACGCTTCAAATATTCTCATTGCCATTTCCTTTTAAAAAATTCTGCTTGCCACCTCAACAATTTTGGTCAAATTTTCAAACATCCTTTGCCATCTCACAACCATATCATCGCCTTTGGTTAATTGTTGCAAACAAACAGTCAAAGTTGACAGACTTTAACGGGTGTGGTATGTTTTTACATTTTTCAAGTGTTTGTGGGCATTTTTGCCCCCAAAATTTATTTAAGGTGCCAAGTGCTCTTTTGGAATAAGTTCAGGGGTATTATTGCTCTTTAACCCAACTAAATGTGTTTGGATAATTTTTTTTTTAAAATAACAGTTTTAGTTTGAAAAATTGATTATAACCTATTTCAACCCTCCTCCAAATAGCCTTTAAGGTCTGTTTGGCACGAGAGAGTTGGAGGGGAGGTGAGGGAAAGGAAAATTTTTATAAGTTAAATTTTTCAAAATTAAATAAGTGTGATTATGATATTTTTAAAAAGATAAGATGTAAAATAAAAGAATAATAAATAGTAATCTAAAACTTTTAAACCTACTTCTCAAGTTTTTGTAAATTCAAGTATCCACCCATTTTCTCTCCCTCCCCCTCGTACCAAAGAGGCCTAAACCATTTCTTTATCCTTTTTGTTTGAATGAAAGACAATGATGAAGGTTAGTAGAAATGATGCTCTAGTCTTTAATGCAGGAACTATTTAAAATAAGTTTGATATAGTTAAAAGGCTACATATATTCCATAATTATGACAAAATATGACATACTTTTTTAAAGTATCATTGTATATCATTAGAGTATATATCAACTTATCATTAGTTAATTAAGTAAATTAGTTTAAAAAGTATTATAAATATTGCAGAAAAATGGATGAAAGCCTAATATTCAAGATTAAGATAACTATCAATCGAGCTCCAAATATTTATTTATTTATTTTTCATTTTGTTAATAACGATTAACGAGATAAGCAAATCATGTACATCACATAAAATCTAAGAAAATGAGTTTGCATCTTTTTTATTTTGTATTTTTGAATTAAAGAAACATACACTAATATCTTCAAATTATAAGGAAATTAAACACAACTTCCTACTTATAAAAGAGTTTTCATACAATTAAGCCACAAGATTATTGACTTTTTTTTTGTTACACAACAAACGATATACATGCACTCCCATATGCTAACTTACTGTTAATCCAACCCACTAGGAGGTATTATACTCCATATTATTAAACACTAACTAACTATTTTCACATATAAATAAAAATAGTTAAAAACATTAATTTCTCTTAAAATCTAAGTGATTTCTAATATTAACTTAACAAATTGCATTAAAACTTAACATCATATTATTTGTTACTCTCTCCTATTCACTTTAATTTAAATATAGGCACGCATATTAAAGATATTTAATAAGGATAAGATGGATCACAACACATAATCATTTTTAAATAAGCCACTTTATCGGGTAAGATTTCATGCCACTGTGACAAATATTTTAATTTAGATATACTAGTGCTTTAGCATATTTATCAAGTTAGAAATTATAAATATGAATTACGAAGTACATTTAACCAACTATCACATTGATGGGAGATGATCCTCTCCTCTTTCCCCTTCTAATCCAATTTTTTTTTATTTTTGGGGTCAAATTGTTTTTGTTTGTTTTCATCATTAGATTCTACATAAAATTAGTGATATTTTGATATCTTATGGACAAAAAATGGTTCAGTTTTCAATTTTATATGATTTTTTTAAAGATTTAATAGTTAAAAATCTGTATTTTTTTTAAGTTAAAGTATTAAATCTTTGAAAAATCATATAAAATTGAAAACTGAACTATTTTTTGTCCATAAGATATCAAAATGTCACTAATTTTATGTAGAATCTAACGATGAAAATAAACAAAAAATGTATTTGACCCCAAAAATAAAAAAATTTGGAGTAGAGGAGAGGAAGATCCTCAGTAGATACATTAGCTCTTTGGGGGCCAATAGAATCTACTTCCTGCATACCATCCATCATCTCATTCTGCTTCATATTTATTACCCGTTTCAATGCAATGATTGATATACAAGGGCACCAAATTTATCATGGTACCTCTCACCGAACTCTATTTATTGAATGGGCAAGTGGCCTGGTCACTACAAATAAAATTAGTGTTAAATGCAGTAATGAATATGCATAAACTATACTTTTTTTCTCTTCTAAATATGCCCTTATTTATGAAAAGCTATAAGAGAAAATATAAGCTTCAGCCAACATTTTAATTTATACAATAAAAATTGGTTAAACTGTATTTATTAGTCAAACAAGCTCAAATATCTTATAAAAAGGAAGAAGATTACTAAAGAAAAGGATTTATAAATAGACACTGAGGAAGTAAAAAAGAAAAAGAAAGAAATGAAGGTTACGATCACATTAAGAAGGTAATTAAAATTGAAATTCTGTATGATAAAGAGTTTTGAAACAGACCCATCATAATTATCATCATCCATAACTGTACCAGAAAAACACACCAGAATCCATTAATAGCATAGCTTGAAGAAAAAATCCCAAAAAAGGCCAAGAATTGAGAAATCTCTGGTTCATATCCTCATTTTAGCAGATTATGTTGTGGAATCATTTTCAAGCAACTTGAGTTCTCCATGGCATGGCCTTACCCCAAATGGGACTTGTCTTGTTGACATTTCTTCAACTGGGTAACAAAGGTTAGGATTATCCCAGGCCCCAAAACGGCTCCCCATTTTGCCATAAAACTCTTCTGAGAATTTAAGTTCTCCGGTCAAATTGTTTCCACTTAGGTACAGTGCATTGAGACAAGGAAGAGTTTCTAGCTTTGGATTAAGGTTTCCTGTGAGGTGGTTGTCACGTAGACCCAAAAACCTCAATCTCTTCAACTCTGTTATGGACTCTGGTATTTCCCCTGTCAATCCCATGTTAGAGAGTTCCAGAATCTCCAAGTTCTGAAGATTTTCCCATTTTAGGACACTGATGCTTCCACCAATAGGATTGTTGGATAAGGCCAATTCTTCTAAGGAATGCATCTCTTGAATAGACAACACCAACCCACCTTGGAATCTGTTGTTTCTTAGGTCCATGAGGGTCAGATTCTTTAGATTACCAAACCCATTTAGCATATTTCCTTCTAAGTTATTGTTGCTTACATCAAGCTTCAATAACGAAGTTAAGCTTCCAAGAGATAAAGGTAAAACCCCAGAAAGTGAATTTCTACTTAAATCCAATATCAATAAATCACTTAACTTGCTGAAAATATCTGGAATTTTCCCACTGCAAGAGTTTTGTGCAAGAACAAGTCTCTTCAGCTTCATAAGATTGCCTATTTGTGGTGGTATTTCACCTGTTAAACCATTTCCTAGTAATACCAGAGATTTGAGGTTGTTGAGGAGACCAAAACTTGTGGGGATATTTCCAATGAGACCTGGATTTGACCGAAACTCTAGTGATTCTAGGCTTTCAGAGAGTTTCTCCCAGTTTCCAGTTGGGATAGTTACTGGATGATTTTCTCTTGATACAAAGCAGTTGAAGAAGGATAGAGATTCTAAGCGCTTGAACTCAAACAAGTGAGGCCTAAATTCTGACTTCTGGGAACAGGATATAGAATTTTCATGGATAGGTCCAATGTTCAAGGCAGTAACATACCAAAACCCATTAAATAGATCACAAGAAACCCCCTGCAGTATTATTCAGCAAGGAAATTTTGGTTAAACATAACCTATAATTGGTGTTCTGGAAAATTTGCAAACTTTGATAACGTATCATTAAAGGAAAGAAGCATAGCATCCTTTTAGTTTTGGACATAGGTGTGAAGCTAACACTTAAGCCAAGTGATTTTTTTTCCTTTTAGCTTAATTTGTTTAACTTACAGTAGAATGCAAAATGCTAATGAAGCACACCAAGAAGTTGAAACATAAAAGTAAGGATTTAGAACTTAGAACACAAGTTTTTTTTTTTTTGACTGATAATTAATAGGTAAGAAATTGCTTTAAATCGTCTTACCAATAAATGCTCTTTGATGTGTTTCAAAAGAAAGCCTCAAAAGAATGAACTAAAGTATTAACCATACCATCAAACATTCCTTGTTATTATTTTTTTCCTCCTGAATTCCATGAATACACAAAGGTGAAGTTTGAACCAGAAAGAGAGAGATTTGAAATGGTGAAGCCTGGATCCCAGCAGAGTGAGAAAAAAAGGCATTTGCTTTTGACGTTCACATTTTTCTTGTTTTTGCAGCAAGGTTGTACGGTTTAGGTACAGAGAATGGTCAAAAAAGGTACCTGAATTGGAGTCCACCCACAAGGATCCGGATAGAGATCTGAGCCATTCCACCAATTCCCAACAAAGCCTTGTATGGTAGAGTATAGAGCTTCAAGCTCTCTCTTCTCCATTGGAGCTACAACTTCAAGCTCTTCTTCTTCTCCAAAACAAGTTCCACCCAGAAAGCAAATAATAAAGAAGAGAACCAAAATCCCATGACTTAAAAAAACACCATTCATAATGCTTTTCATGGTGGTGTTGTATTTGAAGGTCAAGAGAAACTCAAGATGATGAAGGAGAATAATAATACGATGAAGAAGCCAGAGTAAGTTGAATTCATCAAGAGTACTTCAAGTCTTGATGCATCACCACATTGATCCACATGGACATTTTTATTGTCACTTTTCTAGATGCAGACAGAATTAAAATGGATGAAACAGGGGACTCAAATCACTCAAAATAGAAGTTGGGTATCATGATAAATACCAACATAGGACCCTACATAGTACTACTTTTGTTTTTGAAGGGCTCAAAATAGGAACCAAGGAAGAAATGAACAAGATCCTAAATTTTTGCTCAAAACTGAATAGGAAGAAAAAAGAAAAGAAAAGAAGGGAACCCAAATGCAGAGAGAAGAAAACCTAACCTCTTTTCCTTTTCTAGTCTTCTTCCTCCTTGTGTTTATGGAAAAGCTAAGGGCCTGTTTGGGTATTTAACAAAACCTAGGTTTTGTTACCAAACCTAGGTTTTAAAACCTAGGTTTGAAATGGTAGCCAAACACTTTTTTCTGATAAACCTAGGTTTGGACTCAAAACCTAGGTTTTAAAAAAGGTAAACTAAACACTTGAAAAAATGTGAAAAGCTATTTTGGATTGGAAACCTAGGTTTTGTCTACCAAAACCTAGGTTTTGAATAAGCTACAATTTTCTCCTTCTGCACAAAGTACGAGGTAAAAAAAAAGCCATCATTACACATGTCATATTGAAATACCTAAAATGCCCTTATTCTCTCTCTTTCCCAACACATTAAACTTATGTCCTTTTTAGTAATTTACACAGAAAAAGTTATTCTCACAACAACCATCCAAACACTCTCATTTTTACAAAAGCTACTTTTTCTAAACATAAGTTTTTTTCCCAGAAGCTATTCTCTAAAAGCTAATCCAAACAGGCAACTACTTTTTTCAGCTTTTACGCGAATTACGAGACAGAAAACACCATCATTAGTTACACATGTCATATTGAAATACCTAAAATGCCCTTATTCTCTCTCTTTCCCAACACATTAAACTTATATCCTTTTTAGTAATTTACACATAAAAAAAGCTATTCTCACAACAACCATCCAAACACTCTCATTCATCAAAAGCTATTTTTTCAGCTTTTTTTCAGTTTTTTCAAAATCAGCTTTTTTTTCAGAAACTATTCTCCAGAACCTAGGTTTTGGTTACCCAAACAGGCCCTAAGAGGGGTATATTTGGGGGGGGGGGGGAAGAGGACACAAAAACAAATTCGAAAGCACAGTTCTCGAAGCCCAAAAGGCCTTAATAATAGTAGTGACTCTAATAAGAACAGTGAAGCAGTAAAACTGAGAGGCCTATAAAAATGAAAGCGAAAGCTAGTGTTTTACCCTTCTATATATACGGCCCTGCCTCACTCTGAAATTTGCAAACACCCCTGTTGATTACCCTCTCTGAATGTGAGATAATAATTGTGGAAAATTTAAAGTTTTGGTGGTGAACCAAAGGGTTTGGTAGTTGGAGGGAATAATAATGGTTGCAGAAAAAAGCTCAAGACTTTATTTTTTATAGGGTGTGAAAATGGAAGAATAAGAACAAGAATGGTGAAGAAGGAAAGGGGGACCATTTAATATCCATGCAAAAAGAAATGATGGTGGTGTATGAAAGACAGATGATCTGATTTTTGTTGGGTAGCAAACTTTTGTGGGGTGTGGGGTTTTAACAGTTTCTCTGAAATTTCAGCAACAAAAAGGACATGAGAGAGAAAGAGGACCATCACTGTGGCTTTGAAAGCTAAAGCTAACCATATTGCTTTGGTTGCACTTGCAATTGCTACCACCTATAGGCCTGGACCATCTTCTTCTACCTCTGTGTCTTTTGGCTCTTTTCTCTCTTCATATTTAGTATTAGATTTTGACCCAAAAAAAAAATATTTAGTATTAGATCATATATTTCAATACAAAAGAAAAAACTTAAATGAATCCTTTTCTTAAAACAATACAAAGAATATGGGAAAAAAATGTTGAATTGATTTGTGTATGGATTTGATAGGTTATGATATCCTTTTTTTTTTTAGTGAAAAGGATATGATAGCCTTTTTTTAACTTAGTGTGTAGTACTTGACTTAAGGTTTGTATAATGGACATTAATTAAATTCAAATAAAGTTTCTCAATAGCTATTTTAATTGGGAAAATGACAAAAAAATATATTCCAAATTTCAAAATCCCAAATAGGTGATTTGTCGTTGTTGATGGTTGTTAATACCTATGCTGAACTTGCTAATACTTATACTGAAATAGTTATTGGGATTTTGAAATTTGGAAGGTATTTTTATTTTGTCATTTTCCCATTTTGATTTGCATTTACAAAACTATTTTTTCGTCTCTGTGCATATATTTTCTTACCTATGGCCTACATTATTGATTCTTTTGGAGTATGCAATTTCACTCTTTATTTATTATTGTATTGACTTCTTTATCATGAGTAAAAAAGTATATTAAATAAGAATAAATTTTGAAAGTTGTTAAATTTAAAGACATAATAAATAAAATTTAATTTTTTTCTTTATACATGTAAATAATGTTAAAAGGGATTTATAAATAAGAATTAGAAGAATACACGCAAATTGAGCCTGAAAAGTATCTAAACATATTAGTTTAAAAAAAAAAGATTTGTTTGTCAATAAGCTTGGTCTTTGTGGATGAAGCCTGTTTGGATAACCAAAACCTAGGTTCTGGAGAATAGCTTCTGAAAAAAAAGTTGATTTTGAAAAAGCTGAAAAAAAGCTGAAAAAATAGCTTTTGATAAATGAGAGCGTTTGGATAGTTGTTGTGAGAATAGCTTTTTTTATGTGTAAATTACTAAAAAGGATATAAGTTTAATGTGTTGGGAAAGAGAGAGAATAAGGGCATTTTAGGTATTTCAATATGACATGTGTAATGATGATGTTTTCTGTCTCGTAATTCGCGTAAAAGCTGAAAAAAGTAGTTGCCTGTTTGGATTAGCTTTTAGAAAATAGCTTCTGGGAAAAAAGCTGATGTTTAGAAAAAGTAGCTTTTGTAAAAATGAGAGTGTTTGGATGGTTGTTGTGAGAATAGCTTTTTCTGTGTAAATTACTAAAAAGGACATAAGTTTAATGTGTTGGGAAAGAGAGAGAATAATGGCATTTTAGGTATTTCAATATGACATGTGTAATGATGGCTTTTTTTTTACCTCGTACTTTGTGCAGAAGGAGAAAATTGTAGCTTATTCAAAACCTAGGTTTGGGTGGCCAAAACCTAGGTTTCCAATCCTAAATAGCTTTTCATATTTTTTCAAGTGTTTGGGTTACCTTTTTTAAAACCTAGGTTTTGAGTCTAAACCTAGGTTTTAAAACCTAGGTTTTGAGTCCAAACCTAGGTTTATCAGAAAAAAGTGTTTGGCTACCATTTCAAACCTAGGTTTTAAAACCTAGATTTGGTAACAAAACCTAGGTTTTGTTCCATATCCAAACAGGCCCGAAGTTTGACTTCTTAAACTTGAGGTTTAGATAGTTATGCCCAATTTGGTCAACAATGCTCATATTTTACTTAGATATTATTTGAAAGTCCTTTTGATTTGCAAAAGATGAATTCAGACATAGCTTTAAAAGTCAATTAAATAAGTACTTACATATTATTGGTCAACAAAATCCTCATATTAATAATTATTAATAGGATAAATAAATCTTCTAACTTATATTTTTCAGCCCACTTAAAAAATAAAATTATGACATAAAAAGCAAAACAAAAGAAGAATGGATTGAAAAATCTCTTTCGGCCCACTTTTGTCATCTTTGATAATTAAGGGTTAATTGTGATATCGGAAAAGGATGCCAAATCCATAATAGGTCACAAGTACTCAAGCCCATTCACCCATCAAGATGTACAAATAAACTTTAATCATTGAAGGAAAGAGGAGGGAGAGAGTGATATGAGAGAGAGAGAGAGAGAGAGAGAGAGGAAAAAGGACTTTGAGATATATGGTAGGCATATGCTTATATAGGCATAGGAGAAGGACCACACTACAAATGAAAGTATAGATGGACATCGTCGAATCATAAATATCTTCAAACGGCTATCACACATCTACTTGCCATGCATTAGAGGCCTAAACTCCCATAGCTTCTTACGTCTCTTTCTTTTCTCTCCTCTTCCTACTCATATTATTACCTACATTCAATTAACAAGCCCACCTCGCCCAACATCCACTCTAA
The DNA here is from genome assembly GCA_037074515.1 of Mimosa bimucronata. Classification (NCBI taxonomy): domain Eukaryota; kingdom Viridiplantae; phylum Streptophyta; class Magnoliopsida; order Fabales; family Fabaceae; genus Mimosa; species Mimosa bimucronata. The sequence continues at coordinate 27,512,905 of CM073445.1, read as the reverse complement.
ATATATACAAAAATAAGGTTATTTTAACCCCAACAATCATACTAAATTTACAGACACATACACACAAATAGCTGTCTACTCAACTAGCAAGGGGATGACTCTCATTAAAGGGATATGTTTGATCTTTGAGTCGGTCTCGACACCGGGGAGTGACACTTGTTCTTGGAATTTTTCAGCCCAATCCTGTTCCTAAAATTTTGTTTAAAAACACACACAAATACAAACAAGGTTATTTTAAGTGATATATTGAGATTGCCGGTTGTCACTCAAATGACACCAAACATCTCTTTAAAAAAGTAGCATAATATTGTGTGTTTGAATCCTCTATCAAAGGTACAATGAATGCATGAGTTAAAGTAAAAACAATTCATGGAGATTAAAGGAATAGATAATTAGTTATGGGCAAAGGTGCAAGGGTACTCAAATAATTTGGTCTAAAGTACGCCCAACACGGCAAAGTTTTTTTTTGCCTAAAAGTGCTCATGTAGTTACCAAAACGGGGTCAAATGTGTCCATGCTATCAATATATACAAACAGCGTTAAGTTTTTCAACGTTAAGGAGAATAAAATGTGCAAAAATACCCATATAGTTTGGTCTAAAGTGCAGCCAACAATGCGAACATTTTTTGGGCGGACATGTAGTTTACCAATATGGTTAGGCAGGAGAAATACACAAGAGGGGGTACAATTGGGTATTTCAATAAAATCTCATTACAAAAAAAAATACAGAATTACCAGCAGGATTTTCCAATGGAATAATAGAGCATAAACGAATTTTCCTACTGAAATCATTTTGTGGCTAATTTTACCGTTGCTAATTAATTTATCGACCGAAATTTGGTTCCGTAAGAATTATCGATGGAATTTTCGTCGATAATTTAGCCACAAAAATTTCATGGGTAATTACCAATGGAATTTTCGTCGGTAAATTTTTTAAAATTATATGCCATGTGATATATCACCGGCCACCGTTGCCATCTCCAGCTATTCGTCAGCCACGTAACCCCTCTTACACACCGCCTTTGCAAACTATTATATTTATAATATTTAAACTCCTACTTTTATAATTATATTTGATCCTATATTTACTTTACATTATACTTAACTTAATATATTACGAAATATTTTTAATTATTAATATATAATTTATATTAAAATTATATTATTTTTATGCAAACAATCTTTTATATTCATATACTTTACATTATATTTAGTATTTCAATTTTAGATTTATAGTAATATTATTTTTTTGAATTAATTTTTTGAATTATTATTTTATTATATATATTATTAAATTATGATTATTTTTCATTTTTACGTTAATATTTATTAATAAATAGCTTATTATTTAATACAAATTTAAAACCAAATTTGTAATAAATTTATATCTATATCTATATATGTATATATATTTAATTTTTTTAATATTTATAATATATTATTTATTAATTAATTAATTTATAAAATATTTTTTAAAATAAATTAAATAATATTTTATTTATGAAATAATTAATAAATTAGAGACGAAAATTCTGTGAGTAATTAGCTAAGCAAATTTTTCTGTCGGTAATTCCGTCGAAAAAGTTTTCAACAAAATTTCAGTCAAAAATTACTTGAAAATTTATTCCGTCAAAAATTCCATTTTTTTTTTGTAGTATCTTTTTCAAAATTGTAGGTTCAAAATCAATTTTCAAAAACATATAGGAAAGTTTATAAAAAAAACATATAGGAAAAATTAGAGTATTGAAATCAAGAAAACAGAGAATTTCAATATATTGGGTGTGTTTGGATGCCACTTCTGGCACCCAGAAGTGGATCCTAGAAGTAAAAGCAAAATTTCAAGAATTAAACATGTTTGGTTTGCCTTATTTTCAGAATGACTTTTGGTCCAAAATGACTTCTGCAACGTGAAAAGTCAGAAGTAAAAAAAAGTTACTTCTGACTTCTGACTTCTGGTGGGTCCCACACCTTTTGTTATGTATTATTTAATAAAATGGGTAGGAAAATTAGACTGTTAGACCCCTAAAATTCTCAAATAAGATAATTTCTTTTAATATAAAATTTTCTTTTTATCTCCAAAAATTTACCATAACAATTTCTAACTACTTTCTCCCACAATATACTCCATTGAGCGAAAAATATTATTTTTTAAAATTATTTTCCTGAAAATAAGGGAGAAACTAAGCCTTTAATAAGAATATATGCATATTATATATGTATTATTTAATGAAAATAATGCCCTTTTTAGTAATTTTTCATCTAAACGTGCTTTTCAATATTATCATCCAAACATGTTTCTAAAAGTTAAAGTCACTTCTATCATCACAAATCCAAACATAAATCACTTCACACAAATGACTTTTATCCAAAAGTCACTTCTAAAAAAAGTCATTCTAAAAAAAGTCACTTCTCCAACGGTAATCCAAACACACCCATTAACTTTTGAGAATGCAAACAAACGTTGTGAAATGCTTGTTGCAAATGTAGTCATTTAATTGCTCTGTTCTTATCCATTGATACTCTGTTTTTAGCCTAAATATCTTGATATACTCGTTGAAACTCCAGAATTTGAATAATACGCTCTTCTATTCTTTAATATTGATCATTGAAACTTTGAAAACTTGATTAGAGTTGTTGGATGAGTGCTTAGGCATTGAGGGAACCATTTTGGGGACATCCTCAAACTCAAGCATGGGAAGATGTATAAAACGTTTGCTAAAATCACAGCTTAATATGTGTAAAGTAACGGTATATGCTCATAAGGAATCATTTTTGTAACTACGTGAGCATTTTTGGGCTAAAAAAGGTTCACAGTATAATTGGGTGCATTTTGGATCAAATTACATGGGTGTTTTCGCACCTTTTACTCTCCTTAGTGCTGAAAAACTTAATATCATTTCCATATATTGACGGCATGGGCACTTTTAACCTATTTTAGTAACTATGTGACCACTTTTTACCGAAAAACTTCACAATGTTTGGTGTAACTTGGATCAAACTACATGAGTACTCTTACACCTTTGCACATTAGTTACTTATGACTAACATGTAGATGATTTGCTATCATTTTCCAAAAACATCATGATATTTAATGATTAAAATAAAATGTTCTCCTTTTTATCCAAAAATATGGGTTGGTTTCAAGAAGAAATTCTTAATCTATTTTATAAGTCATACTAAGAGTGTTAACTATAATTTTCTATTTTATTCATATTATTGACCATACAGACATTAAGAAAAACGATAGGGCAAGACAAATTTGAATGATAATGGCGAAGCTCAAAATTGTGATGGGTTCACCACTGTACTTTGTTTCATGTGAGGTGGGTGGAAGTTACTTATATTTTGGGTAGGAAAAATTTTAAAGATGAAAATACCCTCAACAAATAGGAAGAATGTTATGAGAAAGAAAAATTTTGAAACAGGAGAGGTGATATACAATTTAGTTAGTTCAGGGTTTTTTTTTATAATAATGTAATGAGCGGTTGTTAAAGTAATTTCCTTTTTAACTTTCACCGGAAAATTCACATGAAGAATAGGTTTGGGTGTTCATTATTTTGAATGGCACCTTAAATTTAAATTTAATTGTTTTAACCTGATAATTTAAACAACTTAAATTTAATTGTTTTAACCTGATAATTTAAAAATTTTAGAATTATCTTTTATAAAGTCTTTATTTTAGATTATATACCTATTAAAATGATTTTATTAAAACAAACCACATCAAATGAGTGAGATATAGGGAAAAAACTACAATATATATATACTTCCTCTGGTCTTAAATGTAAGATCTAGTTGACTTTTTTTAAAAAAATCATAAGAAAGTTAAGTGACTTATTTATAAATTAATTTACTTAAACTTCTCTCCAAACTAGTTTGTTTAACTTAAAAACTACTCCCTCCGGCCCTTCTTATAAGAGCTCGCATTTTGAATTGATTTAGTTCAAAATATAAAAGCTCGTCTTGAGTTGTCCAACCATTAAATGCATTTTTCCCCCTATTTTTCTTATAACTACTTTGAAATATTGCATTAAATAAATGATGAGTGATACTTATATTTATGAGGAGAGAGATAAAAAAACGTTTTAAATGAGAGGATAGCAAAACATAAATAAATGTAATATTAGAAAAAAAGTTCTATTTAGGGAAAATTAATTATAGGTCCCTTGTAAGTGACTTAATTAAGATGCGGTCTCACGAAATCGCGTAATTAATCTCAGGTCCCATACGAAATCATATAATTAATCTCCAGTCCCACAAAGTTGTTATCGCCTGCTCATTTAGTTGTTATCGGCAGCTCAAAAGTTGTTACTGAACAAAAGTTGTTACACATGCTCATTTAGTTGTTATCATAAGGCACAAGTTGTTACACATGCTCATTAAATTTTTATCGCAGACCAAAAAGTTGTTATTGCCTGCTTATTCAGTTATTAGTGAATGAGAATTCAGTAACAACTTTTGATCGGGTGATAACAACTATTTGGCGTACAATAACAACTTAATGAGCATGCGATAACAACTTCATTTTAGGGACCTGAAATTAATTATGCAATTTCGTGGGTCCTCATCTTAATTAAATTATTTACAAAGACCTGTAATTAATTACCCCTTCTATTTAAGACATATTTATGATTTTTAACTAACTTTTAACAGTTTTTTTAGAAGCGTAATTTGGTATAATAAGGACAAGAGGAAGTAATATATAATTTAATTATAAGTTAAGGGTCAATTTTGTTTGGGAATTTCTTACTCAAGACCGATTTTACTCTAGAAGTTTTTTTGGATTCAAAATTGCCCTGAAAGTTTCAAAGCATATCAATATCTCCCTATTCCATTAAAAAACTCACGTTGACTATTAAAAAGTTGACGTTGACGTTGATCATTAATATTTTAAAGGTAAAGAGTAAAATGGCTTCATTTTAATACTTCTATGGCAAATTTGAACCAAAATTTACTTATGGGACAAAATTAATCTTGAACTAAAATTTTTGGGGTAAATTAGACCCTTAATCCTTTAATTATATGTCATATATATTATATATTATGATTAACTAACTTAATTTTTTAATCTCTTGAAAAAAAAGGGTCAAATTTATATTAAACAATAATGGAATGGAAGTAGTTGGCACGAAGACTGGAGGCGCAGCCTGAGTAAAGACTGAAAGCCGAGGTTGGTGGGGACCACCAGCCAACGTGGTCCCGCACATGTTCCACACGCCATCTGCCACGTACGTACTTTTACGCTAGCATCTTTGATGGCATGCTGAATACTATTCTTTTTTATAAGTGCACCCTAACTGCTTCTTATATACTCCCTCCGTCCCATAATATAAAATCTTTTTAACCGAATCGTGGGTTCCAAAAAAATTAGTTAGAGTTAGTTAAAAACAATAAATGTATAGAAAATATACTATATTGCCATTATTTATGCATGAGTAAGAGATGGGGTAATTATGAAAAGAAGATGAAAGAGAATGTGTAGGAAAATTAATGCATGGGTAAAATGGGAAAAACATTTATTACTCAAACAAAGTCAAATAGGACATTATATTATGGGACAAGACCATTCAAAAAAATGGACCTTATATTATGGGATGGAGGGAGTACTAAGGAGTGAAAGTTATAATATTAAATATACTTTATTTTTAGGATTTTTCTGACTTTGCCCTTATTTAATAATAGGTATTAAAATAATATTTTATATATTATTAGCATTCTCTCTGACTTTCCCTATTTCCAACATAGGGTTAAAATAGTCACAGTAGCATTAATTGATCCCAAAGTGGACTTATATTTAAGAACAAAAAAATTGTGGTAGTTGGATTTATAATAAGAAACAGAGTGGTACTCCTCTGTAGTATAGAAAGCTCAACTAATCAAATCACATAAATAAAAAGTGGCTGAACATGATAAATATATTTGAAATAATTTTGTTTTCTTAAATTTATTTTTATTTATGATGTAGTATATAAGAAAGAGAAATGTGATATAAATGAGTATGAAAGAGAATATGAATAAGGAGAATAATAATAGGTAAAGTGAAAAAATACTCATTAAATGTTTTGACAATTTTAGTCAAACTCTTATAAAAACGAATAAACTCATTCAAATTTTAAACTCTTATATATAGGAATGAATGCAGTATTTCTTAACACCTTTTTTTAATCATATTGTAAACTATATATTTTGTTTTTTCATTTTTTACCATATCAATTACTCCTTAGAATCTAAAATATAGAATTTATTTTTTTTCTGCATCAGAATGAAAGAAAGCATAAAACTTGAAATAAGAGGCATTCATAAGCTACTAAGTTACACCTATATCCTGAAACTGATGTAAATGAACTTGACATTCAATATGTATTTATATTTAAATGATAATAATTCAAAAATAATAAACATGATCACATATAATTTAAGAACTTAATGAAATTGGCCCGAGGAAGTTAACTTGGGTATTTTCCTAAAATTATCATTTCAATTTCATCATAACGTTACTCATTAGGTTGATGAGTACAGAATGAAAGCCAGACTCTCAAGTTGTCGAGCTTGATATTTTTGAAAACGAGGAACTCTTATTCCCATTTTCTCAATAATGATACTCCAAAAAATTAATTATTGTAACAGGAAATATAAAGGACTATGCTTGAACAAGATGTCTCATCTTTCCATAGGTAATACGTAATTTATTTATTAAAAAATGTTATTTTTTTATTGTTCCAATTTTATTCATGTTCCCAAAAATGTCTCTTCTATTACGAAGACCACCGGGTCCCGAAGCTTATCAAGGAGATGTTTTTTATTTGCATTCACACCTTTTGAAAAGAGTCGCTAAATCAAGTTCTCAGTTAGGTGAATGAAGTATGACTGCTTTACCAATAGTTGAGATCCAATTGGGAGATGTTTCAGCTTATATTCCTACTAATGTAATTTCCATTACAGATGGCCAAATATTCTTATCTGCCGATCTATTCAATGCTAGAATCCAACCTGCAATTAATGTGGGTATTTCTATCTCCAGAGTAGGATCTACGGCTTAAACCCATGAAACATCATCTAGGACGTCCAAGAGGCCGATTAAGGCCATTTGCTTACCCACTTTGAACCGGCCCAAAATGGATAAATTGCAAAATTAATTGGGCCGATGATTGGGCGTACATTTGTATAAGTCTGCATAGTTATATTTAGAGATTGTTTGAATGGAATAATCCAAAATTCATGAGCTGTGTTATATTGACAAGGAAAAGGATAAGCATTATCATCAGACATTAATTAATCTATTAGCTTAAAGAACTAATCAATCACTCAATTTTTTATTCAATTTCCAATTCGAGTTGACATTATTGTTATTTAAATATTGTATTTTGAGAAAATTAAAAGAGTCCATCATCTCAACATAACATATGTTTGTTGGGGCATCCACTTTAGGATTTCCAAATGTTTGTTTTCCCAAATTTGATTATAATTAAAGGTCCTAAACCTTTTCCCAAACACACTGTTGCTCTTTTTGCCAAAATAGAATAAGTGGTGGAGAATGTGTTAGATTTTTTGAGTTAGTAATTTTTTTATTTATTTTATAAATTTTTTATAACATTATTATCGGGACTGTAATATTTGTTTTCATAACAACTTTAATTAACCACTAAACAACCTCATACATCTCCGACTAACACTAACGCTGATAGGAAAAGATATTAACTTAGTGAAAAGCATTATCATAGTTAGAAAAAGACTTTACTCAAATTTATTTGTGCTCAAAATAAAAGTTACCTAACTATGATAACTATGATAGAAAAGAGGATTTCTAAACACATTTGAAAATCTATCATAGTTAGAAAAGAAATAACACGTACAAAATAATTCAAATTCTACAAAGATTGGTCTAACTATGATAGCAAAAGAAGTTACATATTTGATTTGACAAAGGCCATCATACTTAGAAAAATCTTCTTCACATATTCTAAACTTCTATCCATGATAGAAAATAATCTTTTTAAAACATTGGGATTACACTATCATAGATATAAAAAGACCATGCTAACTTTGATAATGTTAACCATGTTAGAAAATGGCAATAACTAACATGGTTATTAAGAATTCATTTGATAAATTAATTTGATCTAACTATGTTAGGAAAAGTGACTTAACCACCAACATAGTTAGAAAAGAAACTTCATTAAAACACCTTTGAAATATTTACCATGTGGAAAAGGTATAACCTAACATTATAATTAAAAATGCACTTCACAAAGACACGAAATTAGCCTTCCCCTTTCAAAATTCTCATACACACATCAATCAAGTACAATCATTCACAATGCACTTTCGAATTCTTTCTACACTAGCAAATCTCAATATACCTTCACAAATAATAACATTTAGAGCGTCACAAGGTTTATACAACATACCAAGGGAGCCTCCTAAAATTTCGGGGTCATATGTATGCGAAAACAACAACCAGGTTCATTCTTACATATCACACTGGCCTAAAGCCATATGCTGGAAAGGGATCGAACTCTGAGCATGCTAACATTCCAAAAAGGCCTTCGGCCTATCATCATCATCATATAATACATACATAATAAATCTGAGAGAAAACAAGTCACCTACCAAAACGGTGCCACAACAAAATATTCAATTCAACAATATAACCTAGGAGGCTCTAGACTATATGCCAGAAATGGACTATTCTCATAAGATGCAAGTAAACTAAATAGCTATCCATGAATTCAAAACGAATGTGCGGAAGCAAAAGTAAACGTGCTTAATGTCTATGCGGCATTACACAATCATCGCAAAACCAATTAATTCTCACTCTTACTAGTGAGTAGTAGCAGGTTCCTTTCCTTGTGGCTCTACGACTGAACTAGCACATAAATAACATTGAGTAACTGGGTTGAAACAATGTCTCAGTAACGCAGCTCCTATTTGTCCTATATGTGCGTGTGTGCTGACAAGGTGTCAAATGGGATCTATACAATATAAATTTCAAAACATGTAGAGATAGCTAGTTATCAACATCATAATCTATTCCAAAAATCATTTGAAAACCTCATGCAAATATATATATATCTCAACTTTCTCAAATTAGTTTCAAAATACATGTTTCACAACACCTCCCAAGGAGAAACAACCATACAGACTAAAACGATCGCTTTGCATATTTTTAAGGCCTCTACCCCACAATTAGGGGACGGGGTTGAGCCAGCCGGGGTCTACTTCTCATCTTGGAACCACGAGGTGTAAAATCCTTCCTACTAATCGATAATTAACCTCTAATAAACGATCTCTATCAATCGTAATCATAATTAACAACACTAACTATGATAGGAAAAAAAACTTTTCGTGCGATTATAACAATACCCCTATCATAGTTAGAAAAAGATTCGCCTAGCAATTCGAATGATCATCCATGATAGATAAAGCGAACACATATTCTAACAATTCTACTATCATGGATAATTTACCCTAACTATGTTAGAAAAGAAATCTCCTAACATAGTTAGTAAAAATTTATCTAATTAACAGTTAATAAATGGTTTAACCATGTTAGATAAGGAGCCTTCTAACATGGTTATTAGAAATACACCTATAATCCTAACTTCGCATTAATCAAGCATTAATACAATTAAAAACTAAATACAGTCATCCAGCGTACACAGGTATTCGGAAAAATAAATGCACGGAAGCGTATGCAAGCCTATAAATATGGCAATATACAGTCCCAAAATAACTTTACCGGCCAACTCACCGGTTCCAAGTGAACCGGTGGGCCCCATTCCCTTTTCCTTCGCCCTGGTCTGTACATGATCACCTGCAAAAATGTAAATAACCACGGGGTGAGACAAGCATGTCTCAGTAACCACAACTCAACTCAATACAAGAGTGTGAGTGGGTTAGCAGAGCGCCTAAAGAGTACCACATAAAAATATTTAAACCACAAATAATATATATACCACCATATCATCAAAAATACATCCAGACAATCATGCAGAACTTCGTAACTAAAAATCTTTTACAAACTCAAGGGATAACATTTTATAAAAGCAGTTCAAAATATATTTTACACAATCATCCATAACGTTCGCCCTGCGAAACGTTAGGTTGTCCCCTACAATTAGGTGGACCAAAGTGGAACTCGACGGGGTCTCAACCCGTACCCAGAACCACAGAGAAGTGGAACTCGATGGGGGCTACCCATACCCAGCACCACAAAGGGGGTAATGCTCGATGGGGGCTACCCATACCCAGCACACCGAAAGGTAATACTCGATGGGGGCTACCCATACCCAGTACACCAAGAATATAATTAGTCCCTGTGGGCCAACAGGGTACCTCATCACGTGATGGCAATAGAATCCAGTGCATCGATGCTCAACTAACACAACAATACACATGTATGCAATACCAACAATCAGGCACTTGGCCTATCCAGTATTTTCACCAATATGCATCATGCTACAGTTTCAAATCCAATGTATAAAAATATTCCAGTTTCAATTATGTCCAAATCACAAATTTTTTTGCCAGTTTACTAGTAATATTCCACAAGACATTTTTTTTTCATATGAAAGTAAAAGGGATTTCAAAGGTACTCAATAGGCTTTTTAATATAAACATAGCATTTAAAATTTCAACTTGTGTACCAGTGGGCATAAACATATGTAAAAAGGGATTTTGAGAAAATCCCAACTAACATCACACACAATCAGGTAGTGAGATGAGAGTGGTTACCTGAACTGGCCCAAAAACAATAATTATACCGTAACATGCGATCTTCCAGTTCAGTTCAACCAATCTACGCCCAACGATATGACAGTTGTGTTCCGCTGATACATGTATGACAGAGAATATATCAATTCCTGTAGCTCATCCGCAGAGCAACCAATCTCATCTAATAGAACATGGTAATGTAGAAACCTCGTGGTTCCAATCATTCCAGCATGTACACACAAGTACAACTCATAATTTCAGGGATAGCAACGTTTGTTACCATTATCCAATTAATTTATTACAATTCTTTTTAAATCCATAGACTCTATTAAACTTCCATCAATTCTTCATTACACCTATTAGAACCATTATTTTGCCTTTAAGCCCAAAATAGCTCATCATCCTAAATTTCACTCAATTTTAACAGTTCACCCATTAATATCAATTCATAACAATAATTAACTACAATTATTTTGAGTCCATAATACTCTTTCAAAATTTCCCAACCACATTTCCTTCATCATTCAATACATACAATTTCCCAAAATCACCCCTAAACCAATTTTCTCATTGAAATTACCAAATCTATTTCAATTTCATCAATCTATAATATCTTACTAACAACAATAAACATTTTAGAATATCCAATTCACCCCATACTCCTTATAATCCAAATTCTCTCTAAATAACCTTCAAACATATGCCCACTTCCCCACATAATTCCTTTAAATCATCTTCTTTCATAAACAACATAATATATTAAAACAATCTAGTCCTCCCTTAAACATCCTATCCTTCTTACCCAACGCTATCTAACCAAATTAAACCAATTACCATCACCATAACTTCAATAAACATATTAGGGCAATCAATTCACTCCAAAACATCATTATTTCCCCAGAAACACTAATCTTTCCTTCTTGCCCCATAACTCCCTACAATTACTTAATTTCTTCCATAATTCTTTCTAAAACAAAAATTCTTCATTAAATCTACTTCAAACATAGTCAAATATTCACATTTAATTCATCTAACTCATCTTTCATGTGCAATATTCCCAATTGTAACACTCTACCTTTTTAAAACACCTAAAAATCCCAATCTTCAACATAATTCTAAATCAACTCAATAACCCCAACCAACATTATCGTTGAACTCCAATAACTCCCTAGAATTCATAAATCAAGTTTAAAAGCCCAAATTCAAACGATTTCTTGTCGTAAACTTAGCTTAATTCAACTTTAAGCAAGTAAAATCTCACATAGGGCCAAATTAAACCAAATTAACCACATTACTATCACCAAGTAGTCTAAATAAACATGTAGCACAAGGCAATTGCCCCAATCAAGCCAGAAATTCGAAAATCAAACAAACCCTATAAATTCCTATTTGGGAAAATCAAGAATCCATGAGCAATAGGAAGGAAGAGATGCTGGGTAGCTTACCCATTGTTCATGGTCGTCGGAAGCTCGTCGGAGTCGCCGGAAAACACCGCCCAAAACGCCGGCCAAAAACCACCACAATCCCCCCTCTGCCTCTCACGATTTCGCACGGAAATGGGGGAACAGGGAGAAGAAAAGAATGGAGAAGGTGGAGAGACAAGACCAGCAGCCTCCTCCCTCTCTGCGCCGTCGACAGCGACGGCGGAAACCGCCGCCCTTCGAGCTCTCCCTTGGCCCCCCTGCGCGTGCGACGATGAAGAGGAATGGGAGGTATATGCGGGAGTGAGGGAGGAAAAAGGAAAGGAATAAGGAAATAAAAGAAAATAAAATAACTGAAATTAATTAGTATAGGAAAATTAACATTAGACCCTTAAATCCTTAAATGAGATATATTTCACTTAGATAAACTCCCCTTTTCACTTCCCAACAATTTATCTTGATTTCCCACTAATAGTTTCTCCCACTAGGATCTCTTTCAAGCCTAACAATAATTCCTCTAACACCAATTCTCTCAAATTAAGGGAGAAACTAAGCCTTTAAAATTTTTAAAATACTTTTATTTCCCCAATTTGTTTATAAGGCTCTTACAACTCCTTAATTAATCCCAATAAATTATTAAATTACCCTCAGATCTTAATTAAATTTTTGGGATGTTACACGAGGAGTTAAATTCCCTCTTTTAGTATCATAAATTCCCATAGACCAACAAGGTATCTCATCACATGATGGAAAATGCACCTAGTACACCGGTGTGCCAACTATCAACCAATTTATGCACAACCACAATAATGCATCATTAACCAAAAATAGGCATGTAGCCTTTCCATTTCCAAAATTGTGACATGCACTATTTTCAGATCAATAGATATAACTTTTCTAAATATGATGTAATCCAACACATGCTATTTCAAAATTAAGGATCCTAAATGAAAGTACATACTAAAATAATTAGTTTAAAATAATTCGTCCACATAATCATTTCAATAAACGCAAGAGGGAAAGAGAGTTCAAAATCACTTATCAACGACACACTCAAAAACAAGTTGAAGGCGGTTACATTTGAAGATGAATTCAAATTTACCGCAGATTGTGAAGCTTCCTCATGCTTAATTCGAAACCAGGCTTTACACAAAATTAACAACATACACACATGATTAAGTGACCTAATCAAGTGCCAAATAAAAATAGGAATTCAAGTCCCTTGAGGAAACGTGGGTAATTTACAAAATCATATATATCACATCATTCTAAACCATTCCCAATATTCCCAATATCATCCCTAAACTTCAACCTCAGATTGTTAATCCATTCACTTTCTCCTCATCATAATTAAGGCCAAAAATTCACCAACCCATCGAAACTTACAATTCAAGTCTAAACACAAATTTAAACCAATCACCCACAAGTTACTTATCACAAAAATTCATCACAATACATCATTAAACTCAACAACATCAAATGGTTTAGCTTATCCCAAAATAGTCTATAAATTTAACCCAAAGTCACCAAGACCACAATTACTCCAATACTTACCAATTTCACCACTATAATCATCCACTAGCATCCACTCTATAATCATCCACTCATCAATAACTTAGAACCCAAAAATCTCACTCAAAACCTAACTTTCTCAAACTTTAAAGGATGAAAATTTGGTCCAAACATTTTCCAAGCAAATCAACCCATTTGAAGTCATCCGTTAGCATTTAGAAACCATTTGGAAACACCAAAACTCAAAAGTCTCGCTAGATTTTTGAGATTACCCTCAAGCCCTAAGTTTTTCAAACTTAAACAACCCATTTAGCTTACCCAACCATTTTTCCAACAAGATAAACCAAGAGAATAGTCTAGAAGAGTTCAAAATTGGGTTTGAAGCTAATGGAAACAAGAAATTAAGGTGGATTTTCGAAATCATAGGAAACCTTCAAATTTTTCACAAGAAATCCAAGAGAAAACAAGGGGAAATATAGAAAGATAGGTTTAAGATCCATTACCTACAAGTTGGAGGCTTCAAAATGCTCGTGGAACTGTTAAGATCAAAGCCCTAGCACACCACTCTATGCCTCTCTCTTGGACTCTCACCTCTCTTTCTCTGAACGGATCTGTCTTAAAAATCACGGCTAAAGCGGCCTAACACAAGGCCCATTTGGCGTCGTGCACCGCAGCATGCAAACATGCACATTGCGGTAAAGTTGCTTGCCATGGCGAGGAAGACATGGCCTCCTCACCATGGATTTTTGGCCCTAAACTCACCTAATTCTCTTATATTTTCTCATTACACATATGTTTAGTTTCCTAACCACCACTCATAATTAACTCATCCTATTTACCACCAATCTTTTATCTACACTCCGTTTTCATTTCCACAACTAACCCTTAATTCTCCACGTTTCCTCAAATCTCAAATCATCACATAATTCATAGCCTTTATAGTACCTCAAAATTACCTCAAATCTCCCATAATCTTAATTAATTATCGAAAATTGCCATAATTCCATATGTTTGAAATTTAGGATGTTACAGTGACAAGATGTGGAATGAGCTTTATCATGTCACATGATTTCATCCCGTCCCAAATATTTATCTTTTCAATATATGATTGATATTTTATAAATATATTACTAATATATTTTTTATATAGGTATTATTTATATAAAAATATATTATGATATTGGTTATATATTTAATATAAAGTATTAGAATTATCTAAAAGTTTAATATATCTCATATATTTACACAATATTTTATTTTAAATTTTTATAAGAATAGAGAGGAAATTAAAAAAGAAAAAAGAAAACTCATTAAGCATAACTATGTTCTTTAGAGGAAAATAAACGAGGCGTCCCGTTACTATTTGGATCTCAATGGAACGTGATATTGTCAAGAATAGGACATGATATAGGACAACTTTGTTGTCCCGCTGCCGCAGGACAGGACAATGAATAATTCCGTCCTATCCCATGGACACCCATAGACTATAGTTGGTACTTTAAACTTAAGTATAATGCAAATTTATTTAGTAACTCAAAAATTCCCAATTCCTTGCCGAAGTTAGACATCCATTAAGTAAATGATGTCGGTCTCTGTGTTATGCCACATGTAAATGGATTATTGAGTAAAACTATGTGTAAGATACTGCATGAAGATAGAATCGCTAGTAATCGCCGGTCAGCCATATCGCAATGAATTCGTTCCCAAGCCCTGCACATTATGTTGTAATTTTGTCCATCGACCCAAGAAAGTTGTGTAATTCCTCAATCCTTAACAGAATACATGTCCCCAAATGTTAATGTTGAATGTAAAAAATATTGAAATTTTATTTGATTTGAGGGGCAAACATTTACATACATGTCTTTAAATTTGCTTTAGACGGTAAAAAAATTAGGCACCGCATATTATTTTATAACAACTTTTTTTTAACAAGCCAGATAAGTATGTGATATCAACACCCCTTTACTAAATAAAGGAGATTTTTGCATTGTTTTTAAGAATTGATGTGTAAAAAATTTCCATAACTATGTTTAAGATGCCTAAACTCATGAGTTTAACACTATGTTTGGATGGAGGTAAAAATTGGGAGAGGAGAAAATGGAGGGGGGGGGGAGTAGAAGGAGAATATTTTCTCTCCTCATTTTCGGATAGAGGAGAAAAAGAGGGAGGAGAGAAAATGGATAATATTTACAATGACAATAATGGCTGCCCTATTTAATTTTTAACCAATTTTTTTCCATGGAATACTATAAAGAGATTTTAAATAAAAAAATAACACAATTGAATTAAAGATTTGGTCATAACAATATATATTTTTATATTTTATCTTAAAATCAAAATATATAACCTCAAACACCAGAATAAATAAAAACATAGAGATAAACATGTCACAACAGTAACATATGATTCTTTCTATTGTGGTTATTCAAAAAGGCGTTTTCTGCATCACATAAACTCAAATATGAGACCCGTATTAATTTATTTATACGAGAATATTGTGATTTTTGTCGCTGTCGATGACGTCATGGTTGCAATTGTTAACGTTGCAGTTTTGGCGCCCTTGCTTACATCAAGGCTGCTATCGGTGACGTTGTAGTTTCCATCAGCGTTGGTAACATTGCATCCGCTGTTGGTGATATTGCGGCTTTCGTCGTCGTCGAGGATGTTATGGTTACTGTTAAAGAATTTGCGGTTTTTGCCGTTGTTGGTGATGTCGCTGTTTTCGTAGCAACTGCCAATTTTGACGTTGCGGTTTTCGTCATCGTTGGTGACCTCGTCGATGACTTTACGGTTTCTGTCGTTGGTGACTTACAGTTCTGTCGTGGTTGGAGACTTCGTAACAGCTGTTGGCGACATAATGGTTTTTGGCATCATTAGTGACGTCGCAACCACTGTCGGTGACATTATGGTTTCCGTCGTTGTCGGTGATATTGCAATTGTCGAAGGTGACGTTGCGTTTTCCATAGCCTTGGGTGATGTGGCAACCTTCTAGGTAAGGTGAGCAATGGCCGGGTTGGGTAAAACCCTAACCCGTAGCCCGCCTATTTAATATTACATGGGTATGGGCATGGGCTACCTGTATCTCAACCCATTTAAGCCATATTAAATGGGTTAGGTATAAATAGGCGAGTTAAGTGGGTTATGAGTAAACCCATTTAGCTCTTGATATTTTTTATAATTATAAATGTCTAAATTTTTAATCAAAATTCAAATTTCAATATCATAAGTACGATCTTGGTCAAAAGAACTTAAATTAAACAAATACCACTATAAATGTTGAAACTTCAAACTTCAGCATCATAATTAAGTTCAAAAGGATTAATGAAGTGATTTCAAATAAAACCACACAATTAAAGTGATGTATATCACTTGTTGGATCTAAAAAACTTCATGATGCATATATTCCTCAACACGATATATGTGCGTGAATGAATATAAGAGGATATTATATATACTGTGACACTACAAATATATACTAAAAATAAGAAAATAAGCATGAGTGAGTATGAGAGAATTATGACAAAAAAAGTGCAAAAGGACTGTTAGAGATGAATAGTTGATAAAATGAAATATATATAAAGGGTAAATGTGCAATTTTAGGCATGAAGTATCGCACCAGGTGCACTCAGCATAAAAATAAATTTTTCGAACACATTTTAGTAATGAATAATAAACCTAGGGGAAAATTTAGTAACGCCGTTAGTTGACCGTTAAGTTTGACTACAGAAGCTGATGTGACAGAACTGAAAATTTTAATTAAGGACTAGTAATAATTTAAGAAGTGATTTTGCGATCAATTAAGGAGTTTTGAGAGTTTTATAAATAAATTCAGGAAAATGAAAGTTTTTTTGGACTTTTAAAGGCATAGTTTCTCCTTTAATTTTGGAAAATTAGAGTTAGAGGAATTATTTTTGGACCTAAAAGGGATTATAGTGGGAGGAAATTCTTAGCCAGTAATGAAGAAAATTTTTAAGAATTGAAGGGATAATTTTTGGCCCAAAGAATATATTCTATTGCGAAGATTTAAGGGCCTAATAGAAAATTCTTTACCTAATCTACTGTATTTTTCTTTAGGTAAAAAATTATTCCTTCAATTCTTAAAAATTTTCTTCATTACTGACTAAGAATTTCCTCCCACTATGATCCATTTTGGGTCCAAAAATAATTCCTCTAACTCTAATTTTCAAAAATTAAGGGAGAAACTAGGCCTTTAAAAGTCCAAAAAAACTTTCATTTTTCTGAATTTATTTATAAAACTCTCAAAACTCCTTAATTGATCGCAAAATCATTTCTTAAATTACTACTAGTCCTTTATTAAAATTTTCAGTTCTGCCACATCAGCTTATGTAGTCAAACTTAAGGTTAACTAACGGTCAACTAACGGCGTTATTAAATTTGCCCCTAGTTTTATTGTTCATTATCAAAATGTGTTCGAAAAATTCATTTTTCTGCTGAGTACACCTAACGTAATACTTCATGCCTAAAATTGCACCTTTACCCTATATATAAATAGGCGGGTATGGGCAGCCTGAGAGTGTACCCATAGCTCGCCCATTTAATTCTTAAATGGGTTGGGTTTGCAACTGCCAATCATGAGATTTAATTGAGTGGGTATTAAATGGATAAAAATTGCGGGTAACAGGCTGACCCATCGGGTTTTGGGTATTTTGCTCAACCCTACTTCTAGGTGTAGTATGGGTGGTGGATAGGTTGTAGACTCATGCTTTTAATCAAAGGAAAATTCTAGTATTTGGAAATAAAAATGAAAACATAAAATCATATAAAAGTTGATTTTGTTTTCTTGTTTAAAAAACCTTTCTCTCTCTCTCTCTCTCTCTCTCTCTCTCTCTTTTTGTTTTTTTTAAGAACAATTAATTAAAAACAAGTTTCCCAAAACGTTTTTTAGTTTTCTTGTGAAAAAAAATTGTTTTTAAAATTGTAAAATATATATTGATTCTTCAATAATACGATTTGCATATCATCTACTCCCTCCATCCTATAATATAAGGTCTATTTTTTTGAATGACCTTGTCCTAAAATATAAGATCCTATTTGACTTTATTTGAGTAATAAATGCGTTTATCCCTCATTTTACCCATGCATCAATTTCTCACGCACATTCTCTTTCATCTTCTTTTTATAATATACATCTCTCTTACTCATTTATAAATAATGGTACTTTTAGAAAAAATGGTATATTTCATACACATTTATTATTTTTAAAAAGACCTAATATATTGGGACGAGGGAATATATATTATGAGACTGGGGGATGAATAAAGAATCAGCTCAACATGCCAAAATAAAAGGATGTGGGTGGGTATTGGGGCAAGGAGGGTAGTGTTGGGAGAATGGTGGATAAGTGGTTTTCTTCTCAAAATCTCTCCATAAGTGGGGAGAAAATTTGGAGAGAAAAACCTATGGGATCCAACCCTTACTTTTCCCCCAACCTTTCTCCTCCCCTATTTTCTTCTCCAATCCAAGGTAAGATCCACTTTCTCTCCTATTTTCTCCCTTACTTTTCTCATCCCCCAAATTTTCTCTCAATCCAAACACACTCTCAATAAATTTGTGACAAGAATATAAACCCGGATTATGAATTTGAATCGTAACTCGTAAGGATTTACTTTTATTAATGAATATGTCTTATATTATATAATTAAATAAGAAACACAAAAAATGTCAACAATTTGATTTAAATATATTGTAAATACTAATAGTTGACATTAAATATATCAACATACATAATTGATCAAACTAAATAAAAATTTCGATGATTTATATGTAAAGTCATTGAATATGGTGAAATAAAAAATCTAACATAAAATTTACAAGAAATTGACAATGTTATTTTTTAAGAGGAAAACTGTAAACCAGTGTACAAACTCATGTTTACAATTAATATGAGTTTAGCCAACCCGTGGCATGATTTTGTTGGTAAAAAAACTTAAAATAGTAAAATCGAAAGTCAACCTACGAGTTTGACAACGACATACAGCAATTACTAACAAATACTCTGTGATATTTTTACTACCTAACCACGATCTTTTCATAATTTATTATTTCTACCAACAATTTTTTTCGGATTTAGACATGTCCCATAAGTAAATTAATTGATGGCAAAGAAGTACTCCTACATTATCAACTAAAAAAAGAAGTACACATCACATTGCTGTTGGACTCCATTTCTATGATAACGATGGACGAGTCCAAATATGCTGACGTGGGCCCTTATCATTTTTGTTTTTCATTTTCAGATTGAAACAAATAAATCCATTTTTCCAAAAAAGCCAAAAGATTCAGACTTTATTATCAATCTTCTTCAAAAATCACAAGTTCATAGTATTTCATTCTCGAGGGGGATGAACCAGATTGAAGCATAAAACCTAAAAAGCCAAATACCCCAAAAAAAAAAAAAAAACCTTCAACCCTAATGCTTGCGACAATCATTCTTGGGTTTTTGTTTTGATTGATTTGCTTTCTTCGTTAATTATGGCATCGGAAAGTGCTTCTCGATCTGGTTCTGCCGCCGATTCTTATGTTGGTAGCTTGATAAGCTTGACTTCCAAGAGTGAGATCAGATATGAAGGCATTCTTTACAATATTAACACCGACGAGTCAAGTATTGGGCTCAGAAACGGTATTTTCTCTTTAATTTTTGTGGGAATTTGTCGATTATTTCATCTGGGTCTGATTTGTTTTCAACTCAATTCTGGGGTTCATCAAGATTAGATCTTTGAAGTTATGGTTGATTCTTGTTTATCTTTTCTGAATTGATTGCTTTTTTTTTTTTTCCTGTTGTAAAAGATGGGTTCTGTGTTCTGACTGTTTTCTTTTTGTGTGTTTACTTTGGAAAGAATATTTATGAGGCATCTAATTGTATTTCTCCGGCGTTCTGGTTGCATATTTTATGATAGCTGATGGGCTTGGTGCGTGAATTTGGCTGCCGTTCAGTCCCTTTTATGTTTTCTTTTGAAGTCTTTCAAAACTAATCTAGCTTGGGAGGGTTTTTCTCAATGTGCTTCTTTTGGTGTTGCATGCCATTCTCATTGGTCAGTGAATGATGAGTTTGTGAATTTGTTGTTCACTCAGATATCATTTTGTTCTTCTCTATTTGGCGTTTGCTCATATGAATTGCCGTATTGATAGAAATATGTTATTTCTAATGTGCATTAGAAAGTGAAGGTGCTGGCTAATAGCAGGCATGCGAACCTGAATTTGAATTTCACCCGAGTGAGAGGGTTATCTGTTCTGTCACTTCAGTGACCCTGAACTAATGGGCAGGAAACTGTTTTTGAAAATTTAAACTGGCATTGATGTATATAAAGAATTAGAGTTAGACTATTTTTAACTATAATGAACTTGTTTTCCTATCTGTTAGTGTATAAAATTGGGAATGGAAGTTGATGAATTTCATTTGAAGTTCTGCCATTCCTTCAGGTTTCAGCTCAGTCTAAGAAGCAGCCATTTAAAGTAAAAAGTGCTTTCTTGTGGAATATCTAACTCTCTCGGTTTCTATCTTCAATTATGATCAATCAAACCATGGATTATGTGATTTCTTCTTCACTTTGGATATTCCATTCTAAGAAGCATGGATTCACCCTAGGCACTGTTACTTAGGCTTGTTGACATGGCAACAATATGTCAGTTGGACTCTGTATTTGAAATGTATGGATTTACAGTTTCTATCCATTCAAACAAACTGTCCGTTGATAGTTGATTGCCAACTGATATTATTTGTGTGCAGCAGAGCCAGATGTCTTGCTGCCTGAATTAAATTTTGGAAAAACTGTAATTCATCTTCTTTTTTAAAAATCCATGCTTATGAGTTGATGCCTCAATGATGGAAAATAAATAAGTACAATAAATAATTTAATGGCTTTTTAAGTGGACACATGTTATGCTGTTTGCCTCAACAATTCGGATGTATGTAGTACTGTTGGCTTGTTTAAAGATCTGCATGCTACTAAAGACTTATTCATATGTTTATTGGTGTAAACAACTATTGTGATCCACTTACTCTTTTGTTTCTGTGAGGCAGTGCGATCGTTTGGAACAGAGGGGAGGAAAAAGGATGGTCCACAAATTCCTCCAGGTGACAAGGTGTATGAGTATATACTGTTTCGTGGGAGCGACATCAAGGTATACTGCAAGAAACACATGAATATTTTCTTTTCCTAAATCATCATGCTTTTGCGTTTTTATAGGACAAATATTCTTCCTAGAGAGGCAATGTCATTCATGTCATTTCAAACCTAGGGCGTTTTATTGCAAATCCAGATTTTCTTTGCCATTTCACATTAATTGTGACCCAGGCTTTGTCTTTAAGTTACTACCTGCAGAGTTTGAATAGTTTTTCTGTATATTATCATGAACCTGATCGGCTGATATATCTGCTCTTCTTTTCCTGCGCAGGATCTACAGGTTAAATCTTCTCCACCTGTACAGCCTACTCCACCAATAAACAATGACCCGGCTATTATTCAGGTAAATGAGATGTTTTTGATGCACACAAGGATCGAAGTAACATTAGATGTCATCTAATACTATTAAATTGCTATTGTAGTCTCACTATCCGCGCCCAGTTACCACATCTACCAGCTTACCGTCTTCTGGAAGTGGGCCTTTGAATGATCTTAATTCTCATACTACTCAGCTTGGAATGCCTGGGCCAAATTTTCAGGGGCCCTTGCCTTTGTATCAGCCTGGAGGGAACCCGGGATCATGGGGAGCTTCACCAGCTGCTCCAAATGCAAATGGTGGTGGACTTGCCATGCCAATGTATTGGCCAGGATATTATGGTGCCCCTAATGGCCTTCCTCATATAGCCCAGCAATCGTTGCTTAGACCACCTCCTGGCTTATCAATGCCTTCTTCAATGCAGCAGCCTATTCAGTATCCTAATTTTAATCCTGCTCTACCAACTGGATCTTCAACTTTGCCAGAATTCCCACCATCTTCAGTCTCTGCAAGTTCTAGTTCCCCTATTGTAACTTCTGCATCTGTACCACCGCTAAATCTGGCATCTGCCTTAAATCCGCCAAATCTGGCATCGGCCTTAACTCCGTCAAATCTGGCACCAGCCTTAACTCCGTCAAATCTGGCATCAGCCTTACCTCCAGTACCTTCTGCTACATTAGCTTCTGAAGCTTTGCCTGTATCAGTGCCTAATAAGGCACCTGCTATTTCACTTGCGGCAGCCACGCTTGCAGCTAGCTTACCATCATTGACTCCTTTGGTCGCTACAAGTTCAGATGTAAATGCTGTAGTGCCACCAATCTCCAACAAACCTAATGCAGTTTCAAGTTCAAGCTCGCCATATCAAAATGTATCTCAATTGACACCTGCCAATGTTGGGACAAGTTCTGTTCGTACAGAAACAACAAACCCTCCTCTGGTAACACCAGGTCAACTATTGCAGTCAGGACAAACAATAATTTGTTCATCTAATTCTGTGCAAACCTCCCATAAGGATGTTGAAGTGGTTCAGGTTTCATCAACATCATCTCCAGATCTTACTGTGCCAGTTTCTGCTGAAAATCAACCTCCTATACTGCCATTGCCAGTGACCTCACGGCCTACTCACAGAGTAATCTTTTTCTCTTTGTTTTGTGCATGCAAAAATATATGCAGATAGAATTTGGTCTTGCTTGTGCTTGTATGTTTGGATGCCATGGTATGACTGCTGGAGACTGGAGAGTAGTTACCAATATGATTTTTTAATCATCTTTGGCTACTAGATTATACTGTCACTTTTTCCTAATAGAGGCAGGTCATACTGTATATCCTGTGATCTAGTTTCTGTTCAAGTTGGTAGTTTATGGATTTCGTTGGTTCAGATAATGTATCTCTTTTTCACTGTAGTTTATCTTTTTGTCCCTTGGTTTGGATCCATAGTAGGATTTATCTGGATTGATTTATGGTTTATTTGCAAACATGGTGACTGATATTGGC
Organism: Mimosa bimucronata; assembly: GCA_037074515.1. Lineage (NCBI taxonomy): Eukaryota > Viridiplantae > Streptophyta > Magnoliopsida > Fabales > Fabaceae > Mimosa > Mimosa bimucronata. Next base: position 27,489,305 of record CM073445.1, on the reverse strand, counting down.
TTCTTTCAATATACGTTTTTAAGAAAAATTGAGACTTGTTTCATCCATATGTACTGTGAAAATATGACAGGATGGGCATTTTTTTGCACATTAAATTCTCTTTCCATCTCACCCTGTTTATTTCAAGGACTCTGACATTTTTGGTTGCCCTTTATTCAGCCCAATGGAGGTGGTCAAAGCTATCAGCATCAGCATCATAGTTATTGTTACAGGGGTCGTGGAAGAGGAAGAGGAATTGGGGTATGCTCCTTGATCGACTGTTTAATTTTTGATAAATTGGTAATAACTAACCTTTTTTTATTGGAATACTTGAAATTTTTAAAAGTGGGGATTTCGTATTTTACTTTGAAGTTTGACTCCTACATCAATGTTTCCCTTTTTTTATCAAGATGTGACATTTTCCATTACTAGCGTGTTAAATTTTTGGAATAATACTTTACATTATTTCTTGATGTGATTATGAGATCTTAAGTGGTTAAACTATTTTTGTATTTCCCCCCTTTTTAATGCTTTTTGAACAATTCAGATGACATGAAGGAAAATTATGATATATCTGCACAAGGGTTCTTTGACTATTTTGAAGTTGTTTTGTTGGCTAAAATTACCGATATTTGTGAGCCTGTACAATTCTAAACTTTATTATAAAAGTTGAAACTTATGATATTTGCAGGGTCCACGCCCAGTCACAAAATTCACTGAAGATTTTGATTTCATGGCTATGAATGAGAAGTTCAATAAGGATGAAGTATGGGGTCATCTTGGTAAAACCAAGTCACATTCAAGAGAAAAAGATGGGGAAGAGGATGTTAGCGATGAGGATGATGGTCAAGATGGGTACAATGGTGAAGAATCAAAAGTTGAGGTTAAGGTTAGTACATTCAACATCTTGATGCAACTGGATACTTACTTGGTGTTCTGTCTGTGTATTAAATACTGGTCATTGCTTGATTCTGCTTTTCATGATATACACAGGCTGTCTACAATAAGGATGATTTCTTTGACACACTATCTTGCAATTCGCTTGACCATGATCCCCAAAATGGAAGGACTAGATATTCTGAACAAATGAAGATTGATACTGAGGTAAAGTGTGTAAGGCTTGACACTTTTTTTTTTTTTTTTGTGTGGAAATAGTGTTCAATTATCAATATATGTTTCCGATATGTGGTGCAGACATTTGGTGATTTTGTGAGGCATCGTGGCGGTCGAGGGGGCCGTGGCCTGTTACGTGGCGGTCGTTCTCGGGGTGGTTATTATGGAAGAGGATATGGTTATACACCAAGAGGTAGAGGACGTGGCATGTTGGGTCGTCCTTAGGGGGCTATTTATGTTTTGTTTTTGTGGGCAAAAGTCACTTCCTGAAGCAGCAATTATCTAGAGGCTATGCTGCAGTATCTGTTTTCTCTGGTTTGTTTTTTGGCTCAATAATTAGGACATTGTCGTAGCTCTTCATTTTGCCCACTTTTTGTTACCCTGGAGCACATGGTTGGATGGGAAGAATTCTAAATCATTTCTATTTTAGCGAATCAAGGAGATAAAAGATTAGACTAGTTTCTTTGCAATACATGTGTTAAGGAATGTAAGCAAATCAGCTCAGAATTATTTTGCATTGTAAATGCAAGTCACTTTTTTTAGGCATGCAATTGATTCGTGACAATTTGCTTTCTTGTGTTATGACTCTATGGAAAATTTGTGGAGTAGTACATGTATGTGCATGCTTAGGCTTTGCAAATATGTAACTTCCAATAGTAGACGTACTTTAATTATTCAAAGTTTGTGGATGGGGTAAATTCTGGCGAGACAGTAGATCATGTACTTTGAAATTATTTTTGGAAACCTAAGCACATTTGTATCTAGTCAAGAATCATTTTACCTTTCAATCATGCATTTTTATAGGAAAATGTGCATTTTATGTATTATAATTACAACTGTAATGACTCTAAAATAGAATTTTATGTTCTTAGAGTTGTACATTGCAGAGTTGCCTTGTAGTCTCACGGGGGCTTCGACAAATGGATAGAACTTACCTAAAGGCACACATTTGTAACGATATACTCCTTTATGTTTTAATTATAAGATCAAGTTGATTTTTTTGGATAAATTTAGGATGCAGAATAAATCACTTTAAATTGTTTATATTTATCTTGTTCCTTGAAAACTAATTTATTTTACTCATAAACAAATATATAATTTAATTACATATAGTATATGTTAACGTTTCGTAGTCTATTTTACTTTTTTAATATTTACAAAAAAAGTCAACTTGATCTTATAATTAGGATTGAAGCCTGGAGGGAGTACAAATTGGGGGACATGTATGATACTTTTAGGAATTAGGTTTGTGTTTGGATTAGTTTTTAAAAAATAATTTTTGGAAAATATTTGAGTAGAATAGATTTCGTACAAAAGTGATATTATAATCGAAAATGTTTGAATAGTTGGTATCTGAATCATTTTTTCATGTTTATGGATAATACTTTTGGTATATTGTTCTCTGGCACTGTTATTATTTTCTTTAAATTTTTTTTTTTTTTTGGCCAAAATTTTCTTTAAAAATTGATTACCCTAGTTTCACAGAAAACCATGGTTATAGCATAATAATCAATTTTGGGATTTCCAGAGGCGTTGGGTTAGTGCTTGTCCAAACTAAGGTTTTGCTGGAAAAATGTGTTTTTTCAATGGGATCCAAACACCCACTTGAGGTTGAGTTGAAGCTTTTCATTTCCAGAACCGTATAACAGTTTCCTGGCTTCATAGTCGCTTATGAAGAAGACAAATTCCATTCATATGTTTCTCTATGATCATATATGCAATGTTGAGTTAATTTCCAAGACCAACCATAAATCTGTTAGAAAACTTTTTGTAGTGTGTTTTGCTGTTCTACGTGCTTTTTATGTCTTTTGGAAGACTTGAAATGAGGCTATCCATATAAGCTCAAGATTGACAAATTCAATTTTCACCTCTTATCTGGTTCTTCTGGTTTCTATAAAAAGTTCAACTGGAAAGCTTATTTATATGTTGATGTTAGCATTGGAGATAAACAAGTTTTTTTTCTTTCTGATGGTGGGCTTATTCTTATTCAAGCATCAGTGGTAAGAACATTGAGTTTGATTTTGAAAGGGGGGAAACAGTTGAAAAGAGCTCAAACATTAATCATGTCTACCTATTCAAACAATACATCCAATTCAATTGCTGACAAAAACTCAAACAAATGGAAATATGAAAATGCATCTACAAATAATCGAAAAATTCATACGAGATACAGCAATTAATATTTGACTAGCCACTAGATTTAATAGTCTGAAAATAAAAACTATCAAATACATCCACAACCTCATGTAGGTAAATAGATGAACAAATACCCAAGGGTCTTTGGTCTAATGGTGGACCAATCAGATCATAAAATGTGAGGATTGAGGTTCGATTCCCCCTTACCCGTGAAAAACCATTTTGGTTGCAAAATTTCGATCTAGATTAGTTGGTTGCTCAAATATCTGATAATATAATAAAAAAAGATACATAATAATAGAATTAAAATATAGTGCAAACAATATCAGTTGTTTAAAAGAGTATCATATATTAGAACCTCATCTTGTCATATATAAGAGAATGATTGAACCTTCTTGGCCCTCAAGATCTCTAGAGTACTTATTTTCCTCATCTACCTCCAATAATCACTATTAGGAACCAAAGCAGTATCAGTTGCTCCATAGGCAAGAACATTAGCACTACAAGTATATTGAGAGGTCCATGTTTGAGGGATAGTTCATAAAGGGCATGGTGGATGAAGTGAACTAATAACTGATGAACATTTCCCAATACAGGAAGCTTCCACATGGCCCTAAGATTTTGAACTTAGCTTTATTCTTTGGTTTTGCGAAACGAAGTAACAAGAAGAGCAAGAGGAAGGGGATTAGAAAAGGCAAGAAAGATGAAAATTGTTATTCCATAAGGACTAATTATCTTTCAAGTGTTAACTTGAAATTGATTAATGTTCAAACTACACACGTGTGACTGTGCTTTAATTTGTCTCTGTATCCATCTGTGTCAGAGTGCGGGGAGACTTTCATTACATTCAATCCAAAGCAAGATGTGCGGGGAGACTTTTATTACATTCAGTCCAAAGCAAGATGTGCGGGGAGACTTTTATTACACTAAATCCAAAGCAAGAAATCTATCAGATACAAGAAAGGAAGAGTCAATTTTGGAAGGAAAGATAGTGGCACTTCGTAAACTTTTGTACTATGGTTAAATTTTGAAATAACGTTTGGTAAACTTTTTGTTCTATATCAGATGTTTCTAGATTATTCTCAGGATACCACTATAATCTCATGATTTGTTGGGGCTGCCTCTGACTATTTAAGTGTTGTCTCTGTTAGATGACACGATCCCTCAATTATGTACTAGACTTCTGCATCCATAATCATTCAAAAAGGGCTTATTAGGATGTTTTAATAGCTCTTTACCTGAATTGGTGTACTCCTGATGCATTATGGGAGTTGAGCATATATTTTGAAGAAGTACCTAGCTTACCTTTATATGCCTTATTATAAGAGTAAAAAATTTAAATTGTTTTATCCCTTATTATAAGAGTCTGCATATGGTGGTTGGAATATTTAATGACTTTTTGCCCATTTTGCCCATCACCATTCCTAAATATTTCATGTTAATTACTATCATTATTACTCTACATTTCTCTCTCTTATACACCCTCATAAATATGGGCAAACTTGGGAAAAAACACTTATTTAAGACAGAATTATCTCTCCCAACTACTTTCTTAATATGTGTGATTTTGTCTTATTGGCTCTTATAATAAGGGACGGATGGGGTAATTTATTTTATATGTTTGGGTAAACCGATAAAGGGTAAAAAATGACCATGTACTTATGTCCAAGGTGCATCTGGCACCTTGTACTTTTTTTTGTGTGGCTAAAATCAACTTTCAAATTCGGGTCAATAATGACTTTTCCATCAAACTGGCCCAACGGACGTTTCAAATTCGGGCCAATAATGACTCATCCGTCAAATTGGCACAATTTCCGTTACTTTTTTATGGGTAGGTTCTACACTGAAATTTTACAGAAATCTAATTTTTGTTGGGCTAGTTTGACGGATGAGTCATTATTGACTCAAATTTGAAATATCCGTTGGGCCAGTTTGATGGAAGAGTCATTATTGGCCTGAATTTGAAACGTCCGTTGTGCCAGTTTGACGGATGAGTCATTATTGACCCGAATTTGAAAGTTGATAAACAATTTTGAGCCAAAAAAAGTACAAGGTACCAAATACACATTTAACATAAGTATAGAGTCATTTTTGACCCTTCACCCATATGTTTTAATAGCTCTCCCTTCCTCTGTTTCTCCTCTGTTCTCAATCCCTTAACCCTAACTTAAATTTATCTGCATTAGTGCCTATTTGGATCACTAAAATTTGGACAACGGAGAAGAAAAATGACATTTTCCATTAACGGCGGTTGTTTGGCAGGCAATTTCAATGGGAACGGAATATCCAGCGGGAACCCTATTTTCACTCGCATAAAGGAATTTGACTTCCCATTTATTTTGGTGGAAACCAATTTTCAATCAGCGAGGGGAAATCCGAAAGACTCATTTGCCCCTTGACTATAAATAAAAACTAGGTGCACCATGAGCTAGAATTAGGGAACTTCGAGTATGCAATCACAAAGGAACAAAGCAAGGTTGCGTTTTCAAACAACGTATGTCAAGATTTAACAGTTGAGTCTGTTGGGTTAGATTCAATTTTTTTGTTGATTTTGACGATGAATGTGAAGTGCTTGTTTTGTTTAAATTTTATCTGCTAATTCTATCTCTGCTTGTTTGAGTAAGTGGATCTGACCAAATGATCGGTACTCATCATATGTTTGTGGTTAGATATGTCAAATGCTTTAAAAAGTAGATTTGAATAGATGTAGGTAATGGTTAATTAAGTCATGGTTAATAGAAAAATTCGTTAATGTTGTGTTAATCATGAGCTATTGAGAATATGTATCTGGCTAAATATGACAACATTTTTAATACAGTGAAGCATTTAACGAAATTCAATTGATAATTGTCTCATGGTTACATGAAATTTTTTGTAAATTTGACTCAACAATGAGATACTTATTCGGTGCATATGGTTAAACATGTAAATTTTATTTACCCTTGACTAAATGCATATGCTGGGTAGTGGGTACTTCATGATTAAGAGAAAATTTTGTAGGTGATAGACAGAGAAATGGATGAATTGTTTTTTGGATCTATTGGTTGTGGTCTCAATGAAATTGATTTTTCCAAAATTTTCCCCAATATTTGTAAAATTCTTTTCTCACTGAGGGAGCAGCAAGGGCTTGTAAAAGGAATATAAAGCCCTCTTTCTTTTAAAACATACATTTTTTTATAAAGAGTAATATTGTCATTTGCATATTTTCCTACCCATCTTTCCATATTTCAATCATACCAAACAAAATTTTTTTTATCAACCAATTTTCTATGCTTGCGCATACCAAACATCTATATAGATTTATCTAGATAAATTCACAAATAGATGTTTGGTTTGCGCATACCAAACATCTATATGAAAAGGTTAACTATGATATAAAAAGACTATCATATCATAGTTACTTAGGGATTTAGTCAAATAATTCAGTCTTAACTACGATAGAAAAGAGCATTTCTAAATCATTGTGGGGGTATTTGGTTGGAGATTTGTATGTATCTTAGATTGCCATTGATTAGAATTGGAGAGATTATTTTTGATTCTATCACACACACAGTTTGTAATTTGGAAATGTATTGTTCAACTATACAAAGCTTACTCATGGGTATGTAGACATGGTTATTTGAGGTTCAGAATGAAATGAAAATCTCTAGGACTTGATAAACACACGAAATAGGTAGAAGAGTTTTTGTTTGAGCTTTGCTTGGGGACAAACAAAAGTTTAAGTTTGGGGGTGTTAGCTGATAGGAATTTATTAAGTTTTGAGCACATTTATCATACAATTGTACATGTTAATTTGAATTGGTATATCTATGTATATAATTGGTATGATAAATTGTGCTATACCGTTTGATGCAATGAGTAGATAAATTCACAAATATTCTCCCTCTTTTGTAGGAAAAAGAAGGAGAACAAACGAAGCGAAAAATTGGAGAAAAATGAGGCTGAATTGAACAAACCTGCCTTACTTGGGCGCCGAAGCGCCTAATGGTCAGTCGCTTGGGCCACCTTACTTAGGCACTGAAGTGACCAATAAAAATTAAAAGAAAAGAAGTGCATAAGATAAGATACAGATTGGATATGGGATTCGAAAATTAGGTCTTTTTTAATGAGGGAACGGCCGAATCACTGGAGATAGACTACATTTGAGATGAAAATTTGAGAGAAAGAGATCTATATATAGAGAAAGTTCAAATCGGAGCTTTAGAGGAGTCTTACGGTGCTATTTCGGGAGGCTTCTGTAGGTTCTTCTCTATTCTTTTTATTCAATTATCTTGTTTAGTAGTTGTAATTATGAATTGATGTCATATATTTAATTTCTTTTCAATTATGTATAGCTAAACGTTAGTATATGGTTTCATTTGAACCTTTATATTGAGTGATATTGTTTGTTTCTTTTCTTTTGATTATTTAATACAATTCAGTTTTAAGTTTACCTTACTTATATTTCAAAAAGTGCTTAATCAACACTTCACTTGTTCAATAATGTATCGCTTAAGAGATGGTGTTTTATTGTAGAACTTAAGTAAAATCATATTAGAGAGTTAAACTCGTTGATAGAGAAGAGATTTAATTTGTTAATCTAATAGTGTTATAGTAAAATTGACTCTTAAACGTGTTTTTATTGATTCAATAACATGAGAATGTGAGAGTCTTTGAACACGATTTTTCATAAATCCAATAATATGAGAGTGTGAGAGTTTTGAAAGATAAAGATTAGATTTCTTACTAGAGAGAGTGTTTTTGATCACATCTGAATTTCAGACGAATACTGAATACTTTAGATAGTATTAGAATGAATAATTTGATAGAAATCATGACTTATAGAGGGAATAAGGAATCCTAGTTTCATTCCCATCGTCTTAAAAATAGTTTTTCAAAGTTTGTTTTATTTATTTCTTATATTTTTTTTCATAACAATATTTTTACTCAACTTAAGTAGAAACATAACATAATTAAATTGATTAACCTGTAGTAGATTAAATCATAGTTCTCGTGGGAATGATAAACTTTTTGCCACTTGAGATCCGTGCAGTTTCGGTTAAACTAGACGGTGAACAATAAGGATGTCTGATCACAAGCACAAGTAATAGGCTATCTATCGAGATAGCCAAGTTATTATTAGTTATACATATGATAGATAGTTTTACATGTGTGTATATATATATGTAGATATATTAGAATTATTATTAATTTTTTGCTTCCAAGCACTATTAGATAAAGTTAAGTATTGCGGATCAAATCTAACTATTTAACTGGTTTATAACCACTTGAGATTTTTAATAATAGTTTTGAAATGAATTCAGTTTGTCAGAAAAGCCTATCCAGTAAAAAGAGAAAAGTATTAAATTTTTCACATTTTTGGGCTTTTGATAATGATTAAGTGGTTATAAAGAGGATAAATTGCTTTAGTATATTATATAGAATTTATGGTGTTACACAAACCGGCTACATGGTCGAGTAGTCAGGTTCCAGGCTGACATAGTCAGTCCGATCTTAGTTTGATAATATTGAATATTAGTCCCTATAATTTAATAAAACATGAGTCCCTATAATTTTATAAACATGGATCATTTTCTCTCTACAAGGATCAAAAGCTCTTATTTGATAAGCACTAAAACCAAAATAGGGACAAACTTGAGGGATCAAAAATTATGTTAGCATATTAATCAAATTGGGTAAATATGTCTTATATTTAACATCGAATCGAGTAGTATGTTTATATATATTTGTATTGGAACAAAGGTAGATACGAGTATAAACAATAATCATTAACATCACAACTTAATATAGCTGCCAAAATTACCTAGCACATAAACCTACTTACAAATTAAATTACAATACACAAGCAAAAATCCCACCACATCAACCTACACCAGTTCATTCTCCGGTAATGTTTGCCATGCCATCAAGATCCATTTGCGACAAGGATAATAGAGAGGATAGTAGCCTACTAAGTCAAACACAAGTAGGGTCTGGAAAACTGGTTGAGCCTAATTGAATTACCCATTTATGCTCGAAAAATACAATAGTTGGGTTTGAAAAATTCCTCTTTAGATTGAAATTGGTTTAAAAGGATCTAGCCGTTTAGACCTTTTTATTTTCATTTTGTTAGATTATTTATATGATACTTTAATTTATACATTATCAATGGCTTTCCAAATAATGTTAATTCTAAAGTAACAAATGCTTCCTTAAGTAGTTAATATTTTTTGGTTATGAGATTTATTGTTTTATTATTTTGAGAATTTTATAAGATTTATTGTTTCAAAATATATACAATACATCTTGGTTCTCTCTAAAAAGAGTCAAGTCTTCAAATTATTATTTTACTGCTTCACTCATCACCTATGATAAATTCTTGTGTGTAGTTATCTATAAGGGTTGTTTCTTTAACAAAAAAGGGATAAGTCTCATGTCATGTGGCTAATAGAAATGATTTTTATGTGTGAGCATGTATGTAAAGTATTGAAACTTTGATATTTTTATTTTGTTATTTTAGTATTATGTCTTTACAATTTAAGTTTCATAATATCTATGCATTGAATCATGAATTTATTGTTTTAACTTATTTAAAAAAGATAGGAAAATAATATTTTTAGTTAAACGAGTCAAAAGGCCACAAGCTCAAGAGTCATGCTTTAATTCTAAGATGCTTTAGAAGTCAGGTATTAACGGATATATCCATTTAGGCCTAAACCTGTGAAGGGCCGAATTTACAAGGCCAGTTCATCCCTTATTCTTAGCTCTAAACACAAAGTATTAAACTAAACAAAAAGGAATTTTATTAAACCCACAAGTATTTGATTTGCCCTTATTATGTAGACCAACAATACACCCTATAGTATCCTAAATGTAATTATGAAAAATCAGAATATAAAGAGACTAAACATCTACAGAATAGAATTATCCAAACAAGCTAATGTGAGGTGCCATAATGTGAGGGAGACTTTTATTAATAATGGATGATTAGTCAAAAGTGGTTGATAAATAATGGATGACTTTTGATAGATATCAATCGATGATACCATTATAATTACGCACACTTTAGAACAAGAAACCTAATCTGATACAAATTAAAGGCTGGCACTTAGTTAAAAGTGGTTGTCAATAATGAATGGTTTTAGATGGATCTAAATTGATGATACCATTAAAATTTTAGATCAAAACTGGACTGTTTTTCGTTGATATCGCTATTAACCATTTAGTTAGGATGGGTCGATGTAGGTATTGATACTTTTTTGGTATTAAAGATAATGATTTTTTGTATTCAAAAGGGGCAAGGACGCACTATAAGCCTGGGGTTACAAATGTCATGGATCCCACTACCTTCTTTTAAGAAACTCTCTCATGTTCTAAAATAGAGGACTTAATTTTATATTTGAAGAGTTAGTCGTTGTCCTATATGTATGACCTAATTCTAATTTTTGTTAACTTCTTCCAATATATTTCCTACTAGTCCTCCTCCAACAATAATTAAGTAAAAGATGTGGAGGGAATAAGGGAAGATGGTTGGAGTGTTTTTTTTAAAAATATAACATGCTAACTAATATATTAACATCTTTAATTTAATTAAATTAGCTAAATCGGTCCTGTATTTAAGAGCGGATGGATGGAGTATTATTAAATATCATTTGGCTATTTTTGATCCTCTTTTTTTTTCCCAACTATTTGTGGTCCTCTTTTACCACACATAGCATAGGTGACAAATGTGAACGAAATTTTCAGTTTTATTCGAAAAGTAATGAATGATTTGTGATGACACATCTTCTTAGTCACTCTTAAATCTCAATCATGCATGAAAGCAACAACTTAATAATCCTTCTTTATTTAATGTAAGAACTATGATTTAACTGATTTAATTATATAAAATAGGGGTAATATTTGGTCTTTGAACTTTTGGTCAATTTTAGTTTTGGTTCCTGAACTTTAATAACGATGGTTTTGGTCCTTGAACACATGTACGGTTAATTTTGGTCTTAGTTCCTGAACTTTAAAATTGATGGTTTTAGTCCTTAAATTTTTGGTCAATTTTGGTGTTGATCCTTGGATTTTACAAAAAAACTTGAAAAATCATGGACCAAAGGCTAAAAATGGCTCAAAGTTCCGGGACAAAAACCATCAATATAAAGTTTAAGAGCCAAAACTAAAATTGACCGAAAGTTTAAGAACTAAAACCACAAATTTTAAAGTTTAGGGATCAAAACCAAAATTGAGTGAAAGTTCCAGGACTAAAAGTTGTATTAACCCTATAAAATTAATTAGTTAGCTAACTTAGATTGTATGACATGTTTTTTAATTTCTTTGCATGAAAAACTCACTTATTTTTTTATTCATCAGATTATAGTCTCCCTACCTATTGAATAATTGATGCTTTTGCTCTCTAACCATTCAGTGATACCAAACACCTCACTTAAATCTTTTTTAAGTGTAATGGTGTGAGTTCGAACCTTATAGAGAGAATAAGTCAGTGATTTATGGCCAAGAAAAGCTTTTTTTCCCCCTTTTCATCTTGATTAATAAATCACACCCCTTCGTATGTCTCCACAAGTTAGTCAAATTAATTCACTTCGAAAAGAACACAAACTGTTGAAAAGAACAGTATTGTCTAAATTCAATGCACACATACACAGTATAAAATTAAAACAAGCCAAGGGTACGTAATAAAAAAATTTAACCATCAATATCTAGAATAAGAACAAGACATATTCAAAACAAAGCAACCGATACAACATTAATTACTCCCTCCGATCCTAATTATAAGAGCCAGTTGACTTTTTTTGGGTAGATTAAGGAAGCAAATTAGACCCCTAAATCTTAATATATGTGATATGTAATTAGATTATATGATAGTTTATAAGTAAAATAACTTAGTTTTGAGGAAAAAAGACAAATATAAACAATTTAAAGTGGTGTATTTTGCATCCTTAATCTTTTCAAAAAAGTCAACTGGCTCTTATAATTAGGACCGGAGGGAGTATAATCTATTTTAAGACACAATAACTTGTTGGAATCTCACTTGCATTGTCTTAATCAAACCTTACTTTTAGTCCCAAATGCTTATCACTATTTAATTTCCACCTTTCTAACTAACACACTTCCATGTTTTACTTGCCACTTGATTAAGTCAAATAACGTAATACTCCCTCTGGTTCTAATTATAAGATCTTTTTGACTTTTTTGTAGAAATTAAGGATACAAAATTAATCACTTTAAATTGTGTATATTTTTTTTCCTCAAAACTAATTTATTCTACTTATAAACTAACATATAATCTAATTATACGTGAAATATGTTATATTTTAGTGGTCTAATTTACTACCTTAATTTCTACAAAAAAAAGTTAAAATGATCTTATATTTATGACCGGAGGGAGTATTGAAAATACAGCTTCAAACTTATACAAGAATACATATATAGATGGATATATTGAAAGGTGGGTATATGCTTCGATCAGTTGGAACTTTCAAGAAGAGTATCAATTTTGTATGGTGTGGGAATCAAACACAGGTTTCTCTTCCTTCTAGCTAAAACACCAAAGGTTTCAGTCATGTCTAAGTCTTCTGGTTTCATTCCACTTGGGAGTTCCCAATCAAAGTGATACAATAAGCTAGCTAGAGGAAGCTCAATACTTGCCATACCAAATGAAATTCCTGGACACATTCTTCTTCCTGCTCCAAAGGGGATGTATTCAAAGTTTTTGCCCCAAAAATCAATATCAGAATTTTCTTGGAACCTCTCTGGTATAAACCTCTCAGCATCATACCAATATTTTGGATCTCTTCCAAGTGCCCATGCATTTATTAAAACTTGAGTTTTGATGGGTATTTCATATCCCTTAACCTGACAAGTTTCTCTGCATTCTCGTGGGACCAACAAAGGAGCTGGTGGGTGTAGCCTCAATGTTTCTTTAATTACTGATTTTAAGTAACCAAGTTGTGTCATCTCATTATTATGGTCACCAATGAATTTATTTCCTTTAAAAGCATTTCTAACCTCATTTTGTGCCTTTTTCATGACTCTTGGATTTCTCATAATTTCTGACATAGCCCACTCTAATGTTGCTGCTGAAGTATCGGTTCCACCACCAAACATATCCTACAATGTTAAAAATAAGCACAAAGTTATTATCATTAGCTTTTTCAAAGCAACATGTTATAGATCCACTGTTGAATTAATCATCTAATTTAGTCCTCATCAAATAGTTGGAAGACAAATAAAGTTGTTTATAAGCTAAAGATAAGTCTAGCAGCTAAATATGAGTTAAGCTATTTTTTATACAAAAGATAAACTAAAAGTATAGTTTTTTTATATGACCATCTAACCGAATTATATTTAAGTATTGGTAGATCTGATTGGAGGTAGTTTTCCCAAAATCATTTTATAATTATATTGACTTGAACTTGAGACCTCATGATTCAAAACAAATGCCTGCTGGTAGTGTTAAGCATAATTATTATGTTAAATCTAACAAAAAAAAGAGTAATATATATATGTATATGAGAAGGGTGTTGAAGAAATGTGAAGCAATTTTTTTTTTTTTTTTATAATAATATAGAGAGATATGGGTTAGAAGCTCAAGGTACAATCCCGAATGAAAAAAAGAACTTGAGACTCCAATAAATACAAGTGTATACAAAGGGTAAGCTATTATGGTATAAAAGGTACTTCTTCTAATATTCCTTAATATAGGATCTATTTGGAGAATTGATTTTGATCCTAAAGACATGAACTATTTCTAATTTTTCTCACATTACCTTTATTGGTACTCCCTCCACAATAATTAAATAAGAAAAGGAGGGGGAATTAGAGAAATGATTAAAGTGTTTTAAATAAGCATGGCATATTAATTATCGTAACCAACATCTTTCATATGATCAAATTGGAAAAATATGTCCTATATTTAAAAACAGAGGATGTAATAGGTTATAAACATATGGTTTGTGCTCTTATAGCTGGTATATAGTATGTTAGCTTGCTTTTGGCCTAAAATAAGCAGACAAATATGATTTCTTACAGCCTAGGCGACACCCACATATAGTAAAAGAAAAGAAGTGCTAACCCAAATAACAGCTTTAACGTTTTTCATTGTGATTGGGACATCAAAGCTTTCATCACTTTGTTGGATCCGCAAAAGAACTTGAACAAGATTTTCTGCCAAATCAGTAGCTTTCATATGCTTATCTAGATTCTCCCGGATAATATCCTCTAAAATCTTGTCAGCTTTCTTATGAATCTTCCACAACCTTGCTTCCATTCCAGTCATGAGATGGATAAGTTTCATTGAAGGAAACAATTCACCAAAGTTAAACCCGTTCAATTGTTTGGTTGATTCATGGAGCACTTGCAGGAGCTTTTCACCATCTTTACTTTTGTCTCCAAATGCTACTCTCATAAGTATAGAACTTGTCAAAGAGTAAATATTGCTTGTGAGATCGAAAATTGAATCTACTGATGATTGAACTGAGTCTATGAGCTTAAATACCTGATGAAAAAGCAATTATAAGAATGATGAAGAAAAAAATATTGAAATATGATCAAAATAATTGTCAGCATAAATAGATCGATGATACCCCTCTAATTATGCAAGAATTTATTTAAGTTCAAATTGTAATCTTGTTAAGGAATTTAATTAGCTTTCCAAAAGATGTTGGTGAAAACAAAATTATGCTTCGCTTAGTTCTAGATGATTTCATTACAGACCAGATATAGGTTACTTGTAACTAATTCACATGTATAATTAAAAAACATAAGATTTATCATAAAATTGAAATGATTTTCAATATTGCCCTTATTAACAATCCTAATCTCCAAGATTATATATATAAATTAATTTCTTTTATCTCATCATATATAGTAGTTACCTATTTTACTAAATATGAGCATATATAATACTCACTAAAACTAACAAATGTCTTGTAAATATATATGACCAAAAACACCTTCTAGATGATACAAGAACAATGTAACAGATAGGGCTAGAATGACAAGAATGAGAATTTGAAAGCAATTAATGTTTTTTTATTGTGATGCCAATCAAGAATCCAAAGTACTTCATATCATATTTGTACCTCATCTTGTCGTATGTAGGAGAATGATTGAACCTTCTTGGCACTTAAGAGCTGTAAAGTACATATCTTCCTCATCTGTCTCCAATAAGCACCGTAAGGAGAAAAAGCAATATCATTAGCTTCATAAGAAAAAATCTTAGCACTAAAAGTTTGTGGTCTTTGCACAAAGGCAAGATCATGTGTCTTCATAATCTCTTTAGCCATTTCAGGAGATGACACTATCACTGTAGAAACCTCACCAAGCTGAAGATGCATGAGAGGTCCATGTTTGAGGGATAGTTCATGAAGGGCATGGTGTGGAATTGAAGAGCTTGATGTTGCTAATTGATGAAGATTTCCCAATAAAGGAAGCTTCCATGGCCCTGGGATTTTGGTCTTAGCTTTGTTTTTTGGCTTTGCTTGCCGAAGCAACAAAAAGAAGAGCAAGAGGGAGGGAATAAGAAGCAAGAAAGAAAACTGGCAATCCATAAGGGATAGCTTCAAATATTTTTAACTTGAAAATTGCTATTTGTGAGTTTGCTGCTCCAAAATCTCTTAAAGCATAAATATAATGGAAAGAGATTTTTTTTTTGACTGAAAATATAAAGAGAATTAATTAGGTAGCTTATAAAAGAAATGTGTGGACCATAACGGTCCATACAGGATATAATTAACTAACAAGATTTTTTTAGGGAAAAAGACAAATAAATACCCTCCAATTTGCAAAATCTCATTAACAACTTCATGATAGGTATTAACAACTTCATGATAGGTTGTTGTGTTGTTAATACCTATCATGAAGTTGTTAATGGGATTTTACAAATTGGAGGGTATTTATTTGTCTTTTTCCCATTTTTTTTATCTACTTAGAGCTAGCACCACCAGAGGACATGAGTGAAGCAAACTGTTCATCTTATAACTATTATATATGTGAGGGGTCACCGAGTGCGTTACAAAATGTGTCCAATCACAGCGCATAACATATAATTCTTAATAACTGAAAAAAAAATCACAGGTAAAGGGTTAAAAATGACCATGTACTTATGTCTAAGGTACATCTGGCACCTTGTACTTTTTTTTGTTCAAAATTGTCCATCAACTTTTAAATTCGGGTCAATAATGACTTTTCCGTCAAACAGGCCCAACGGATATTTCAAATTCGGATCAATAATTACTCCTCCATCAAATTGACCCAACGGACGTTTCAAATTCGGGCCAATAATGGCTTCTTCGTCAAACTGGTCCAATTTCCGTTACTTTTTTTATGGGTAGGTCCCACACTGGAATTTCACAGCAATTTAATTTTTGTTGGGTCAGTTTAATGGATGAGTCATTATTGGTCCAAACTTGAAACATCCGTTAAGCCAGTTTGATGGAAGAGTCATTATTAACCCGAATTTGAAAGTTGATGGACAATTTTGAGCAAAAAAAAAAAGTACAAGGTATTAGATACACCTTGGATATAAGTACATGGTCATTTTTGACCCTTCACCCAAAAATCATTATTATAAGGTCTCAAAGAAGGAACATATTATTCAGGTAAAAAAAAAAAAGAAGGAGGAACATCTGATCACCAAAAAAATCTTATAATAAGTGAGCAATAAAACTATTGTTAAATTCTTACTTCGAATCATTTTATGTTATTGTAAATTATTATTGATTACATTTCTACTTTAAAGCCCTATAATGATCATCCTTTCCTTAGTTTCCTTATTAATACGCCACTATGACTGCTACCACTGAATGACGTTCCTGGCATCACATATTGGTCTACAGTCTACACTACAAAATACTATTAAGGATATGCAATAAGATTGAAACTGCGCGCACCACACATAGTGTAATATATGTAAAATGAAAATAGAAAACAGTATCACCATAATAACTCAAATGTATTGACCTAAGAAACATCAATTATTGTTGGGGGAAATCTTATCTTGTTATAAGATCCATTTCGCAATTCTAAGAAGAATTAGAAGCGTCCAGATATATCCCAAATAACTAATAAAATCATAATAAAATAGAATTTGAAGTTGTTGAAATCACTTCATTTACTTAAGGAACAGAATTGAAAAGTGGTATTAAAAAATTTGACATTAACTAACTTTAAGTACTTTCTTGATAAATATTACTCCCCCGGTCCTAATATATAAGGTCTTTTTAACCGAATTGTGTGTTCCTAAAAAGTTAGTTAGAGTTAGTTTTTTTTTTTTGCCAGCATAGTTAAAGTTAGTTAAAAACAATAAATGTGTTAGAAATATACTTTTTTTTTAAAGTTGCCCTTATTTATTAATGAGTGAGAGAGAGGGTAATTATGAAATAAGATGAAAGAGAATGTGTGGGAAAATTAATGTATGGGTAAAATGAGAAAAAACACATTTATTACTCAAACAAAGTCAAATATAACTTTATACTTTGGGACATGATCATTAAAAAAATTGGACCTTATATTATGGGATGGAGGGAGTATATGTGAATTTTCAATATTTGGAACTATTATTAGGGATGAAGCTAGCTCGGAACAATATAATTAACTACATCTGTTTTATTAAATAAATTATGAGAGACAATGATTTATGGCTGCAATGTGTGTGAAATGACCTTGGCATTTGAAAAAGGGTGAAGTGTGTATTTTGCTTATGAATTTTTCGTTAAGAAGCTATTTTTTCTCTAAAGTATTTTTTTTTTTGTGTAATTTTGTCTTGAAAGTATCAAAAATGAGAAATTTCACCCTATATTATTAAAAGATTAATAGTCAACGCCAACTTTTTAACAAA
Source organism: Mimosa bimucronata (assembly GCA_037074515.1). Classification (NCBI taxonomy): domain Eukaryota; kingdom Viridiplantae; phylum Streptophyta; class Magnoliopsida; order Fabales; family Fabaceae; genus Mimosa; species Mimosa bimucronata. Next base: position 27,471,253 of record CM073445.1, on the reverse strand, counting down.
CAACGTGATTTTTTTAATGGGAGAGAGTAATATTGCTACATTTTAAAACTTTCGATGAATTTTGAAACAAAAAATATTTTCAGGACAGAATAGCTTATGAATTGAAACTTTTAGAGCAAGATATACCCATAAACCTTTGAAAAAAAACCCACTCACTAATTTTCTGTTCGATCAACGTTTCCTTAACTATTGAATCAGTTCTTTTCTTCGTCGGTTTTATAGTTTAAAGACATGCATGATATTTGGTTCTATTCTTTGACAATTTCAATTTTACCATCATGATTATTTTTAAGTTGTTACTTTGCAAGTTAAGAAATAACATTTTATATTTTATATCTATTTGTAACTTATAGACTTTATCATTTCTCTCAATATTATTTTGTCTTTTTATCAAGAAAAATGATGCCATGCCCCTCATTTAAATATTTCTTAAACGTGATGTTGTAAGTTTGAATCATCTATCGAGAATATAGCAAGTTGGTGAGTTATGAAAAAGACCTTTTTTCCCTTTTCATCTGAATAATAAATCACACCCTACTAGTGGTGTTAGCCAAGTAATATCCTTTTGAATCTCGAGACATAGAAGAGATACCTGTTATGAAAGGGTCACAAACACTAAAAGTAGATTAATTGGTTGGTTGGTAGAATACTGAGGATATGACTAAACAAACGTTGCATACTGCAGCTTGATAATATACTCCCTCTGTTCTTACATATAGGATCCGTATAATTTTTTTTGAAGAATTCTAAAAAAATTAAATAAGTTATTAATAAATAGATTTGTCTGAATTTTTTCTCAAAAATATTTTATTTGACTCATAAACTAACATATAATCAAATAATATACAAAATACCTTATGATTAATTAGCTTGTTTAGCTTCCTTAATTTCTTTTAAAAAAATCAATTGGGTCTTATATTTATGAACTGAATAATATTTATATATATTTTGACCAAAATAATATATATATATATATATATATATATATATATGTAAATCACGCCTCTACATGTTCCCGCAAGTTACTCAAACTCCGATTCCCTTTGAAAAGAACACAAAAACTGTTGAAAAGAATAGTGTTGTCTGAATCCAAAGCGCGCACGCAGAACAAAATTTCAAACTAGCGAAGATTACGCATCAAAATGCAAGTATGCAACTACCGATCCAGAACAAGAACGTAACTCAACATACATTCAAAACAAAACCAACAAATACAACTCTTATAAGATATTTTATGACACATCAATCTACAGAAATCAAACTTCTCTTAATGAAACCTTACTTGTACTGCCAAATGCGTATAATTATTTCCACCTTTCTAACTAACATACTTCCTTATTTGACTAGCCACTTGATTTAATAGTTATATAGGGTTAATATTATTGTTGGTCTTCATAATTTGATTGAATTTTGGTATTGGTCCTTGAAGTTTCAAATCATTGGCTTTTGTTCATATAGTTTTATAAATATTTGGCCTGAGTTATTATCAGTAACTATGCTTTTAACAGGTTTTTGTTTTAGTCTTTGTACTTAAATCAAACAAAATCCTTATCAAAATTAAAAACTATTAAAGCACAAATGACAAAGGCCTTGCAACACAAGCCCAATGACAAAGCCCAAGCAATATAACAATTACAAGATGATGCTTTACACACAATATGCAACACGTGTCATCATCTTGTTTCTTCACTGATTAGGGTTTTCACACCACTGTAGCCTATATATACTATTGTAAATTGCTCACACAAGAAAGAATATTCAATCATTTTGATCATCTACTCTTGCTTTTATTTCTGTTAAAAACCAACTATTTGAAATTACAGAGATCAAAACAAAAATTCCACCAAACCATAAATACTAACAATAATATTAACTCAATCAAATAACAAAATATTGAAAATACATCTTGAAACTTATGCAAGCACATAGATATAGAAAGGTGGGTATATGCTTTAGTTGAAACTGTTAAGAAGATCAGTAGCAATTCTGTATGATGTGTGGGAATCAAACACAGGTTTCTCTTTCTTCTAGCTGTAACACCAAAGGTTTCAGACATAGCCATATCTTCTGGTTTCATTCCATTTGGGAGTTTCCAATCAAAGTGGTATAGTAAGCTAGCTAAAGGAAGCTCAATACTTGCCAAACCAAATGAAATTCCTGGACACACTTCATCCTGCTCCAAAAGGGATGTACTCAAAATTTAATTTGTTCCCCTAAAATCAGTATCAGAATTTTCTTGGAACCTTTCTGGTATTAACCTCTCAGCATCATACCAATATTTGGGGTCTCTTCCAAGCGCCCATGCATTTATTGAAACTTGAGTTTTGATGGGTATTTCATATCCCTTAATCTGACAAGTTTCTCTGTACTCTCTTGGGATTAACAATAAAGGAGCTGGTGGGTGTAGCCTCAATGTTTCTTTTATTACTGATTTCAAGTAACTAAGTTGTGTCATTTCAATATTATGATCCTCAATTACTTTCTTTCCTTTAAAAGCATTTCTACCTTCATTTTGTGCCTTTTCCATCACTCTTGGATTTCTCATCATTTCTGACATAGTCCACTCTAATACTGCTGCTGAAGTATCGGTTCCACCACCAAACATATCCTGCAATAATGATAAGCACAAAGTGACGATCATTAGCTCTATCAAACCCACATGTTATAGATTCACTGTTGAATTAATCAGTTGTTTTAGTTCCGATCTAATAGTTAAAAGACAAATAAAGTTTTATCTGAGCTAAAGATAAAGTCTAGCTACTAAATGGTTTAAGCTATTTTTTGATACAAAGGATATGCTATAAGCATATTATCTAAAACCTTCGAAAGAGTGAAAAGATACACACACATAGAAGAGAGGGGCAAAGAAATGAAAATGGTGTTGCAAATTGTAACATCCCAAAATTCAGAAAAAAGAGACAATAAAAGAATATTTAGAGTCAATTGGTGTTATATAAAAATTAAAAAGTATTGTAAATAAATTTGGGGATCAAAACATATATGAAAGTTTATTTTAGAGATCAAATTCAGATCAATCAAGATTTAATGGGAGAGTAATTAAAATTTAGAGTAAGGGTAAAATAGGAAAGAAAAAAAAATTGAAGAAGATAAAAGGACAATATTGCCCTCGGTAGAAAATTTCCTTTAGCTATAATTAGAGGGGCAAAATCGTAATTTACCATTTAAAATTCTATCTTCACCCCATCAAACCATCACTTTCCTCTCTCACTCTCTTTTTATTATCCACCAAGATAGTGGCGGGTCCTCCATTTAAGGATAAACGGTTGGCCACGAAATGCTTTGCCTACCAAGGGTGAGATTGGAAACCCCGCCACTTGGTTACGGGACCCACACTTGCGTGGTTTCTTTTTCACTCATCATCTCTCTCTTTCGCTCTCGTTCTCTCAACGGCATTGAGGGCATTTTTCGGTGACGGAAGTCTCGAGCAGGCATGCAAGACCTGATTCGAACTCCAGTGAGTGTACTCTCTCCATTTCTACCATTTATTTCTTTGATTAGGGCCGCTTTACATAGAGGGCCAAATGGGTTTACTAGAGAGATGATAAGGAAGTTTGATCTTCGATTTGAATATTTACTAAAGAGATTTTAGCTTGTATGTGGCCGGAATCATAAATCCTTGTTTATGTTGCTGTTCACTGCGTTCTTCAACCTGAATTGAAGCTAATTGATGTAAATGGTGATAAGAGTCTATTAGAGTTAATTGTTGGTTAGTGCATGTTCGTGTTGTATGGAGTAATATAATTTTGAGTATAAACTCTTCATACTCTGTCTCTGTTACGATAAAAGCTGAAATTTTGAGAGCTCAATAGTCTAATTTAAACTAATTTCTAATTATTTTCTATTAGTTCTTAAATTGGCCGAAACAGGGAAATCAAGAATGTTTGCGTAAATGAGTTTCTATTTTTCTTGTAGTAAGCTAAAAGGGGGTTAAATATGTTATTACAAGTTAGCACTGGTTGTGTTTCTGATGTCTGAAACTAAAGCTTATTGTTTGAGGGTTTGCTAGCATTCCAAAAATATGGAAGAACTGGTGTTGATATATAGTTATGTCTGATTACTGCTCTAGTTCTAAGAGACCGAAACATGGGTTTCTGTTTTAAGACTATAAGGTTTTGTATTGTGATTAATCAAAGCTTAAGAAGTTTATTTTTTTTTTTTTGTTCAGAGATGTAACTCCAACCCTTTATTGGTGGTGATGAAATGATCTGTGTTTTGCTGTTCTGTTTTAGATTCTAAGAGATAAATCTTAAATAAATGGAATTATGGGTTCAAGATTGAGTACGTGACTACGTACTTTGTGGTTGCATGTGAATTTGGACTGTTTTGCTGAAGAGTTCTGTTCATTTTGCTGTCTCATTTGCTGTTTGTTAGTGGCTGAGAATTTGTTCTCAAATTCTTTTCTCCTATCTAATGTGATTGCATTCAGATTCACATGATTTCTTTGCAATTCTATGACATAATTCTATGACATGATTTATGTAATTTGCTGACATGACTGTTCACACATGACTTTATATTGTTTATTTGCATTTTTAAAATTGTCGTGCTCTCTCTCTTGAAAATCATATTCGAACTGCCAGTTAATTGATTTCATTAGATTATTAAATTTGATTGTTACTTGCTGACATTTAGCAACTCTTTTTTGATGGAGTATATTGTTGGATTATGACATTATTGCTTCACAGTAAGGGTTGTTGAATTTGATAAAACACTGTTGTTCATTTTTCACTGTGCTGAGCTTTAGTCCTCAATTTGCTGTGCATTTTAGTCAGCTATTTTCTATAACACCGAGATTGAAATTATGTGTCTGAAATTGCTTGGGTGTTGTTGAGTTCTTCTGAGATACTTAGCTTGTTATTGAAAATTGGAGATGCTTTATTTGTGGCTGCCGTATGAACTTTTGGTGTTTACTATGCATGTTTAAACTGCAAATTGGTAGTTGTGATTCTTGTTGCAATCTAGTTCGGAAAGTTGTCATATGTGGTTACTGTGATTTTTGAAGCAAGGGTTAATATTTCTGATTGCTATGATTTAGGTCCTAAATATAGGAGTTTATAGCAATATTTACATGTTGTATATATATACTTGGTAGTTGGTATGATATTGAAAGATTAAGTTTGATTATTGGGAATTGATTGATGTTCTCCAGCTTTAAATCGAATGATTTAAGCTTAAATTGAGTTGTCAAAATTTAGTGAAGTCAGAAGCTAAGCTAGTCTGTGAGATATTGCTTGAGGTTTATAGTTTGAAAAGCTGTGCTTTATTAATGGCTTCCATGGCTATGGAAATTGTATTCCTACACTACAAAAAAAAGCGGGGTTTGGATATGCAGGTGAGACTTGGAAATTAATCCTTAAGTTCAGAAAGCTAATCTAGACATGGTTCTTCAATAGAAGACATTCATAATTCATGGTTTAATAAGGGGCTAATTGTAATTTATATTAGTACGATAAATGAATCTGAAAACTTTATGATTTAAATTGTATGTTATAGTTAGTAATTGTTCAGGATTTGCTAATAAGATTTACTGAAGAAACTAAGAGTTGGAATCGTGTTTGTTGCTGAGAAGTCATTTTTAATATGAAAGATTATTTAAGGATTTACCAATTTTATCGGTAAGATTCAACAAACTTTGAAACCAAAGTTGTAATGAGAAAAATATAAAAAATTTGGGTAGCATCCAGTATATTAGGGTCGGAGAGAGACGTGAAGTATAAATACAAAAGTATAAGTATTAATTTACTTTTATTGTTCATATGATGTGTGCATAGGCTTTACAGTGGCATAAGTTCATCAAGGCAGTGGAAAGGGAAGGAGTTGGTTCAGGATTGAGTTTTGGTAACGAGATAGTAGTTTTATTTCATATCATATATTATAGAGTATATAAATAATTGCATAACATATATTACAAGTTTATAGTAAGCATTTAACCCTTCTAGTTTATTTTTGAAGTATTCCATGGCAAAGTGGTTCGCTACCTCTCTTTTGTTAGATAGATTTGTCATAACCTAATAGTTATAACGAGAAACCCTGTAGGTATCATTACCCAACTATTATTAGTGGCAGGAAGATACCTCACTATTATTAGTAGTAGGAAGATACCCCACTACTTTTAGTGGTAGGAAGATGCCAAGGACACTCAGTTTACAAAGATACTCATCTGGTCCTATTTATAAGTCACATCCAGCATATTTCACACAGACCAAGGAAAGCCTTAAAACTCATTAACTTTCCACTAAAATCCAACAAATTTACAACTTTACCCATATTAAATATCCACTATACCACATGAAAATAAAGTCAACACATAATAAATGAAGGGTAAACTCATACATTCACACTAAATATTTAATGAGGTGACTTATATATAGGACCAAATAAAACCTTCTCTCTCTGCCCTATAAATAGGACCAGAGGAGTAATTGTTATCATTAATTGTACATGGATTATTTACAAGGATTAATTGTTATCATTAATTGTACATGGATTATTGATATTATAATATCTATACATGAATTAGTCGGTCGTTAGTAGCACCGAATATCTGTGGATAAATCCAAAAAAGTATGAACCTATAACAGGCTACTCTCTACAAAATGTGTGTATAGATAGTGAATGTGGCGTTTGGTACTTAATAATTGGGAAAATCACTATTATGAGATTTTAAAAAAAGAATTTAGTTACCAAAGTCTTACAATGAGTAATATGGATCTATTGTCATTTCTTAAATATTATTACCAGCTAATTGCTCATTTGTTGTAGAGTTTTTTTAGTGCTTAGAACTTTTTTTTTAATACCTCTTAAAAATATGCTACAGAGACTGCTACCAGCCTACCACTAAATGACAGCGCCACGCACTAAGGGCCCATTTGGTTCAGCAAAAATCAACCAAAGGAAATGGAAAATCAGCATTTTCCATTGTGTTCATGTGTTTGGTTGCCAGATTCATCTGATTTCCTTTTCCGACGGACGGTCATTTTCCTTTAAAGAGGGGAAAATACCTTCCCACCTATTTTGGTGGGAACCCATTTTCCATCCAGTGAGGGAATATCCATATGACCATTTTAGCCTCATCCATGTTCTTCTCCTTCTCCTCCTTCAAATGTTACTTCACCTCTTTCTCTCTCTCCACACTCAACGACAGAACAAAGAAGAAGAAAATGCATACGTCAGTGGTTCTCTACATCTACCAACATTCATGGCAAAGAAACTCCTCTCCTCCTATCGTTCGAGCCTCCTTCGTCACCACCAGAGCAGTCGATTTTTTTTTTCTGAACCAGAGCAGTCGAATACGAATCTGAAGGGACAGGAGGGGATAAGAATAAGACGCACTAAGGGTTTTTAGATATTTATTGCTACAGTAATTTTTTGACCAATATATATATTGCTAATTAAAATTGCTGGAGGCACTGCCACATTAATGCCGAGGAATAATGGCATCACACGAACACTGATATAGTGATATGGTGTTATTTTAATTTTAGTTTTTAATTTTGCATTTGTAATTCTGGTATATAAAAAAAATCGTAATATTAATTTGAAAATGTAGTAAAGAGTAAAGACATCCAAAAATATAATCAATTGGGACAATCCAGGTACCATATTTACTATTTTCTCAATTATTTAATATATACAGCTATTTTCTGGAAATTTATAATAATTTTTAATTTGTATTGAAAATTTAAATATATTTTATCGTATATCTAAATAATTATTTTGTATTAATTATTGAATTCTGGAATTTAAATATGAATTTTGTTAATAAATAATCATAAGGGTAATATAATCATTTCTGCATATTTCTGAGTTTCTTTACCACCATTTTCAACCAACCAAATATAAAATTTTCTATTCCATTCATTTCCATTTCTGTGGGTACCAAACGTGTCGACTTCCTTTCCTTTCCATTCCATTCCTTTCCTTTTTATTCTGTCAGAATACTTTCTATGAACCAAACAGACCCTTATGGCATCATATATTCACATACGTATATTTATATATATATATAGATATACAGGCCTACACTAATAAATTCCACACAGTATATGCACTACGATTGACACTGCACGCATCACATACAGTAACATAAATGAAAAACAAAAAGAGTATCACCACAATAACTCAAATGTATTGATAGAAGAAACATCAATTATTGGTGGGGGGAACTCTAATCATGTTCTCTTTCACTAAAATTCTCCTGTGCACCCCAATAATTTTGGTCCTTTCTCTTTAAAATCTGACACGGTTATTAATTTCCATGTATGGCCAAAATTGTAAGAAACAATTTGCAGTATTTCTAATTGTACGACTTTGCTATGAAGTTTGCAGTTTATCTTGATATTGAAAAGGACAGAAATATGGAGTCCAATACAAACTAAATTTGTCTAATCGAAATGTACTATGTTTATTAGCGTGGTTTCTTATATGATTATTAGACATATGGATTCTTCGAATAGAATAATTATACAAGGCAAAAAAAAAAAAAAAAAAAAAAACTATAGAAAGGTAAGCTATTCTATTTGTGTACGTAGTAACTCCGGTCCAAATTATAAGATTATTTTAGAGAAATTAAGGATGCAAAAATAATCAATTTAAAATGTCTATAGTTATCTTTTTTCCTCAAAATTAATTTATCTTACTTATAAACTATCGTATAATATAATTACATGTAACATAAGTTAAAATTAAGGGGTCTATTTATCTTCCTTAATCTCCACAAAAAAAAAAGTCAAAATGATTTTATATTTAAGACCGGAAAAAGTATATATTATGAACTTTGTCACGAACTCTCATGAAGAGGATCGATAAATATTATATGGTGTGGGATTCAAATAGTGTGTTCATCCATGTAGCACAATTTTAAAAAATTAAACAAGTTTCTCAATCACAAACCATAAATCTTATCCAACGAGTAAATGTAATGGAAGTATAAGCATACATACTATCCCAAATAAAAGTGATTGCGATGTCCAATCACTACTACAGAAAACACTTTTCAAATATCTTTTTGGTGGGACGTGGATAGAGGAGACGTAGAAAGTCAGGACTTTCCACGTCTCACATTTAAAGAAGAGATGTGGAAAGACTTTTTTTAAAAAAAAAAATCCCTTTCCACGTCTCTTATCTAAATGTGAGACGTGGAAAGTGGGATTTTTAACCTCTCTTATTTGAATAAGAGACGTGGAAAGTCTTTTTTTTTAATTAGAATGATTAAGCCCCAATGCAAAACAATCCCAATATTTTATCAGAATAATATAAATACAACACTTAAAATAAAAAAAAATGAACTAATTTTATTATTTATATCCAAACTAATATTACAAAAATGTTAGAATACAACTTTGATCATAAAATATGGGATGGTTAGCAAACAATAGTAAATAAAACATACCATAACAAGTATAAATAAAGTGTACTGCATGTACATCAAAAGATTGCTATAAAAAACTTCAAACACAAACCCTTGTAGCCATACCATGCAGGGCAATGGGGACTAAAGAAGATCTCAATTGAACCCATTGCCCACCGAAGCACCTGGTTCAGCTTATCTGACAAGTTGATTGGAGCTGCACCCTTGAATGCAGGTCTCTTTGGCATGCAGTAAATAGACCTCCAACCACGGCAATGCATCTTGAAACCTATTAGGATATCCTCAGTAATAGATAGATCCAACCCAAATGCACATGAAAAAACCAGCAACATAGATCAGTTAATCTTAAGACTCTAACACAAAAAAATCACAACCCATAACAGAGCACCTCAGTTTGAATCAAAATAAAAATCACATCAATCTTTAATCATCATAACCCCTTAAATCTTTATTAAACTAAATCATCTTTCTTTTGCTATAACTTCTACAAACACATACATATACCTCAAAAATAATTTCTTGCTCTTTACTAGTTAAGTATTAACTGCAATGCTTTCTCCCACATAGTTGCGTCATTACCCTTCAAAGCTCGAGCAATAGTTGAAATTGCAACAGGTGATCCTTGACATTCTTCAACAATCTCTCGTGCCACAGCTTCAAGTCTACCTTTTACCACATTTACACCAGCATGCCTTTGGAAAAAAAACCCAAGCTTCCTCTTTGGTTAGAAGTGACAAGTAGATCTCTTTTTGACAACTCATCATGGGAAATATATGGCGTAACCTTGAAGTCAAAATAACCTTGCAATTTTCATCAAGGGGGTATTAACTTTCATTATAATCTTCTAACATCAAACTAGTTTAGTGCATCATTAAACCTAATCTCAAAAACCAATCATTACTGAGCTTTATTCCATTAATTTAAGTCATTTAAGACCTGAATCCCAATTAATTAAAAATGCACATAAGGCTGAAACTGAATTCAAAAACAGACTAGTAAGGAATTGGCTTAAATTTATCATAAGGGTGAAACCGAATTCAAAAACATCCCGGATTTTGGAATTTATACAACATCTTAACCTCAGAAATTGAATCTTAAATCTCAGATCAAAGCATCTCGAATGCAAAGTGATATATTGTTGTTCTTATATGCAGAAATGATATGAATCAAAATGCTCTGCAAAAATGGTCTTAAAGCAAATATCATAGACCAGCCATTAAAAAAAGAGTCATTCCATACACAAATTCAAGAAAAAGGCGCACCTAGAACATTCCATGCAATTTCAGAATAACATCAATTTCACAAGTGAAAAACTCACAAGCAAAGAAAAAGGGGCACGTAGAGTCATTCCATGCAATTTTATGATATCAAACAGATGATTTATGCGATGAACTGAAAAGATCATGTACCTCTTCTTCCTCCAACAAGGTCTTCAGGATAACATCAATTTCACAAGTGAAAACCTCACAAGCAAAGAATGGAAATCTAAATCACACACCAAAATTCAGATGCTGAGATTGCAGAAATAGCAAGAAGAAGAACCAGCAAGAGCAATTAGCAAACAAAATTACTGTTTTGTAATAGTCCTTGGACAGTAAATCCGGAAACATAAATAAATGACAATTTCATAATATTTAAGTCATAGCAAAAAGGTCAAGACGAACCAAAATTTGGAATTTCATATTAAAACTGAGAGATAACATTTATGGACCAGTTGAAAACAGTGAAATTTGTATTAAATGGAGACTTAACTGAAAACAAATTGATAACAGTTCCATATTGATATTGCCAACAGGACAAAAGGATGATAGATGATGAACGACATATACAATTTATATCACTTCACAACTTGATTGTATAGATAATAAGGACATGAGATTTTATAAACCATTCCCTTTTGTTTTTTTTAATTATTAGGTGCTCCCTTTCTCTACACAATTGTTCAATAGGGAGGTGAAGCATGAAAAACCTGTATCATTTCAACGTACCTTACGCTGTAGGGATGCAATAATGTGATCCACCCGCATAACCTCCTTTATGTTAATTGTCTCTTCACCAACCTTTGCTTCTGGTACTGCAGCCTCAATTTCAGAATCAATTGAAGCAAAAACAGGAAACGAAGTTCAATTAACCATTCATAGAATTCAACACATAACTAATTCAATGGTTATACACTTCAAGACATGGTAAATGACCAGAAAGATCAGAGGTTGGGAGTGTAAAATGGCACTGCAATAGCCTATTGTCAGAACAAATTAACCTTACCCTTTTCAAATTAAAAAAAAAAGCCCACAAAACTCTGCTTTCCATATCCTATCTTCTCCAAATCTTCTCCAACTTTGATGCAGCTGTGCTAAAAGCCTGTTAAACGCGACCAAAGTAGGAAAAAAATATGTCACAGTGCTTCGAGCAATGGAATGAAAAGGAAAATTCATTCGTCAGCGCTTTGAGGTTTACCTAATCATTGCAAGGTTCTCAAAAACTACAAATCCTGCAGAATGTAAAACACAAAGAAACCGTTTCTTGAACAAATTAATGACATTATAAACAATATATCAAAGCTTACTGGTACCCTCGGCTTCTTCCTCCTACAACGCCGGACCTCCCTTCCTCTCTCCCGATATCTCGCTCATGGCATAAGAAGAAGAAACAGTGACGGGATTTGTGGCTTTTGAAAGAAATCATCCAAATATCAAGCCACTACTCAAATCCTCCCCCAAAACCTTTAAATCAAAGCCTAAGCTTCATTTTTATGAGTTTAGGAACTCCAAAAACCGATTTGAATCCCTCTCACTCGCTCGAATCGGACCAGAAAAGGGAGAAAATGGAGAATAAAGCTCACCTACGACCAAGCTGCTCGCCGCCATGAAACCGGCCTCCTCCGCCGTGGTTCGCCGCTGTGTGCGCAAGAGAAAAACCTTTGAGGCAGAGAGAGGGACCAATCGTGTTTTTGTGTTGGGGGGAGAGGGGGTGTTTTGAAGCTCTCTCTCTCTCTCTCTCGATTTGCACAGGAAGAAGAAGAAAAAGAGGGATGTTGAAGACTAAAGACCCCAAAGAGGGATGCTGAAGACTAAAGACTAAAGAACAAGAATGAAGAAGACCCTAGAGAAATCTGGGCGAAACTTGTAAAAAATAGTGGAGAGGAATAAAGGGGTGGTGTTCCAGGGGTAAAGAGTGTATTTGATGTAAAGTTTTTAACGTCTCACTTTTATAAGCTGGACGTTAAAAACTACTTTTCCACGTCTCATTTAAAGTGAGTGAGACGTGGAAAGTATTTTACTCTAAAAGTAAGACGTGAAAAGTATTTTTCAACGTCTCACTTATAAAAGTAAGACGTAAAAAGTATTTCTAACTTTTCATGTCTTATTTTTATAAATGAAACGTGGAAAGGAGTTTTCAACGTCTCATATTTATATATGAGACGTGAAAAGTTTTTCCGCTTTTATTTTGGCTTCTTTAATTACTTATCGCCCTTATTTTGTCAGAATCTACGCTTCATTTATAAATATGAGACGTAAAAAGTCTACACATATTTATAATTTTATCACCGCCTTTTTTTCACATCTTTTTTTTGAAAAAGAGACGTGAAATAGGGACGTAAATAGGATTTTTTGTAGTAGTGAATGTGATGAGAGTAAATTACTACTTACAAGAATATGGTTACCTCTCCTTTCGGCGTGTTTTCAAAACTGTAAGGAGTACTCCTTCTGGTCCTTATTATAAGGCACCAACTAACCAATTTTTTAGTCTCAAATATAAGGCAACAACCACCGTATTAATTGTTTTTTTCCAGTCTACCCTTGTCATTAATGGAGGTTTAAAGTTGAAAATGTGAAGTCACATCATTTATGAAGGGTGGAGTTGGAAAAAGTTACAAATTTAACATAAATATAATGACCCAACTACCATTTCTTAGTTTGTGAGAAATGGTAATTTGTGTAATAAGTACTAGAGTGAGAGGGAGTAATAGAGATCAAATTGGACAATTTTTTAAAGTGATGTACCGGAATGTTAATGGTGGGCCAAGGGGGACAATTTTGAGAGCATATATTACAATGACACTCTTTCAATCATTGCATTTATTTATTCTTTTAAATCACAGAAATTTACTTTAAAACTAAATGAAACGCGTGTTTTAATCATATAAGAATTTTTCCAGGCAATAACATCACCATAAGAGAGATATAAATGCAATCATATAAACTTTGGTTGTTATTTGTAAGCTATGCATAAGATAAAAGTGAACTCCCCCCCCCCCCCTCAGTCTTATTCACTGACAATCTGCATGATTATTTCTTATTCTTATCACCTAGTAATTATAAACTATATATATATAATGATGTTTGGAATAATGCTGAAGGATCGATCCAAACTAATTGCTGAAACGCAAGTGTTTCTTGATGGAGTAGTGAGAAAACGTATACTACTTGCAAGTAGCAACCAGAACTTTCCTGGGAGGAAGTGAAGGTCTTCTTCCATGAAGCAAAGCCAGGTTATCTAAGAAGACAACATCACCTTTCTGCCACTTGAACTGTATGCTTTCTTCTTCAATGATCTCTTCGCATCTCTTCACCACATGGCTTGGAATCTCACTTCCATCGGCCATTGTTGCTGAGCTTAGCTCCTTGCCGTACATCCCTACCACTGTGTTAAACCACATCCTCCTTCCTTTCCTTCCTTCAAACACCCTTGTCAATGGCCTCGGCCCCAATATCGTCTTCACTCCATTTGGTAGCCACTCCATTTCCATTCCCAAAGCTTTTGCTCTGCACGCAATAATATACTGTTATGAGCTTCACATGGAGAAATATGTATAATTCTGTTTGGGTAAAAGCTCTGCTCTTTCCATAACAGATAACAGGTCTATTGGGGTTCTTGAGGCCTCTAATGAGTTTTTCTCCAATACTCTTTATAATGCCTTGACCTCCCAAATGTTGGTTTTTTTGCTAATAATTACATTCTATATAAAATAAGTGACATTTTGATGTTTTATGGGCTTAAAACGACCTATGTTTTTATTTTTATGGAGTTTTTAAAAAAAATACTCTAAAAATGTGCGATTTTGATGTATTCTTAAAAAATCATAAAAAAATTCAGAATTATACCCTTTTATATTATAAGATGTTAAAATGTTTCTAAATCTAATGATCGAAACAAAAACGCAAAAAGCAAAGGGTCTGAGCCAGTCTTCTGTGATAGACTCTGCCTTTGATATATATATGTATGTATGTATGTATATATAATTATTGTACCTTCTTTCGGCTTCCTGGCGATCTGAGGTTCCAAAGGCATCTTCCCATCCTCGGCCTCTCATGGAGGAATTGTCATTCTGAGTACTACGTGCAGTGAATGAGTATTTCAGCCCTTTCTCTTCCATTTCCTCAACCTCTTCTGGAAACTCCTTCAACATCTTCTCTGTCACTTTGAAGCTTGGCACAAATGGTGTCTCTCCTCCTTCTGGCGGTGGTATCTCGCAGAACAGTATCACTTTCTTCGGACACTCCTTTATCTGATACACATATCAATGCACAAAAAACATACAAGAAATCACCAATAAGTAACTTAGGATCATTAATTATATAATATCGCTTCCTAATGTGTACATAAAGAAAAAATCTATACTCATTCTGATTTAATTTTATGGCTGTGATTATTAAACATGAAGAGTTGTGTGTGTGTGTAATCCTATTATCCTATTTATAGAATAGAAATATAATGAATTTTTTGGTCCTTTTTGTTTTATAAGGTATATATGTAATTGAGTTTTTATAAGTTTGCTCATTTGCCCCCTATTACATTTTGTTGTGTATGTCATTAAAATAAAGGCAAAGTATACATATTTAATAGGGACAAATCTTGAATAAATTTTAAAACACAGTTAATGAGCTTTAAGATATAGGTTGATTACAGTGAAACGTGTTGGATTTGGAGGTGACTTATAAAAAGCATCTGAATAATGTTACGTACCAAAACCATTTCATGATGATAGTATATGAATTCTGAGAGGGGTCCTTCATTGGCAGTCCAAACTCTCTTATAAATATGAGTACGAGGAGCTGGTCCAACATAGCGAATGTCTTCCCAGCCGCAAGTTTCGACGATGTCATTGAAATCCACGGCGTTTTTCACGTCGAAACCTCGAAGAAGAACGGCGCTGTTCTTGATGATCATCTGCTCAAACCAGTCCTTGTTGTTTCTCAGAGCTGAGAGTAATGATTCCAAGTCACTCTTGTTTGGTTCTGGAGGTTGAAGAACCAAAGGCATGGTTTCTCCATCTACTATTTTCTGTCCCTCACATTTTCCCACCTTAAACTCTTTGCAATTGAACTCCATTTTCTTTTTTCTTTCTTCACTCTTTGTCTCTTTGTAACTCTGATATCAAATCTTTGTTTGGTAAGTGGTCTTGGATGTGATGAGGATTCGAGGTTCACACTATCACTCTATATAGTGCTTGGAGTTGGTAATTACAAGGCTACTGGCTACACAGTACTTTCGTGTCAGGCTCTCCATGCTTAATTCTCGACATCCCCTATGAAAATATTCTTATTGTCGTTTTATAGTTGCTTTTGGTATATAAAGCTTCTTAATTTGTGCCAAAAAACTTTGATTTTAAATTAAAATTTATTTATCTTTATTACTTTTGTACTAAATAAAGACTTTATTTAACTAATTTGATTATATTAAGAATGTTAGTTAATATAGTCAAAATGATATGTTTTTTCTTAAACACTATAATCATCTTTCCTAATTCATTCCTTCTCTTGCCTGTTTATAGTGCCGGAGAGTATCAATAAGAATAATATAAGAAAGATTGACAAAAATTAAAAGGTAACATATTTACGACCTAGTTCATCTTCTCAAATAAGTCTTATATTAAAAATCAGAAGGAATATCTTGTTATAATTAAAAAGACTGAGCCATACAAATTTTATGTGGTGACTTTTTTTATAATAAGGTCCGATACTTAGACATGAGTATTATTGAGACCAATGAGAGGCAATCTTGCTCGTAAAGGTGTTTAATGCTTTCACACATATAGACTCAAACACAAATTTTCGTCATTAGGCGGCCAAAACTAGATGTGGGAAATCGGAAGGGCCGGCCCGCCACGGGCCAGGCTGCCGTCCATTT
Source organism: Mimosa bimucronata (assembly GCA_037074515.1). Classification (NCBI taxonomy): domain Eukaryota; kingdom Viridiplantae; phylum Streptophyta; class Magnoliopsida; order Fabales; family Fabaceae; genus Mimosa; species Mimosa bimucronata. Next base: position 27,454,731 of record CM073445.1, on the reverse strand, counting down.
AAGCTCGCGAACAAAAAACCCCATATTTGTGAAGCCCGGCCCTTGAGTCGTCAGGCCTCGGGCCGGCTCGCGGGCTTTGACTTTTTAAAATATTTTTTCCCCAATTTTGAGTGTGTATTGCTAACGAAAATAATTGACTTATAATAAAAAATATAAATATATATGATCCAAATTATGTTTAAAAACAAACTTACCAAGCATTAGTGCATTGCCATATACCAACTTAACAACTCATAAATTATGTACTAAGTCTAGAACTAGAAGTCACACCACAATTACACAGAAAGTTCTTAGTAATAAGGAATTAAAGTATAAAAGTGGGACGTACGGGACTTGAATCTAACCTAATAAGCATTAAAATTATGATCGTCCATATGCATATATACAAAAATAGCACACCCATTTAACTCTCTGAGCAAATAAAAATAAAAAAAATGTAAAAAAAAAAGGAGGGGCAATAAACGGGCTTAAAATGGCCGGCCCACCAAGCCCGAGGCCCGACGGGCTGGCACGTTTAAGCCAGCTCCCCCTTTTTTGCTCTAAAATCAAAGCCCGGCCCTCATCAGGCTAGGGCCTAAACGGGCCGGCCCGAATTCCCGGCTCTAGCCAGAACACCTTCGAGCACTTATTTATTGGTGAGTGATAGGGTTGTACACCCAACTAACTCGTAGCCCGTCCGACTCGATTCAGACCTAACCAAACCCGGTCCTAAAAAAGCGACCAAAACAATGGCAAATAGGCCGGGTTTAACCCGATTAATGGGCTAGACTGAACTTCGAGCTTGGTCATCAAACCAACCAGACGACCCAGCAAGGAATAAACGTTTATATACACAATATTAAATCATTAGTAATATGTTTTATACTTTTACGTTTTATTCTTTCTTTCCTAATTTCCTTTATGCCTACTTTAAAATTTCTAGGTCATGTTTCCTTTACATCTTATAATATTTTTTCTAACAAAATTGTAATTATTTGGGGATTTTACATTACCTAGACCAACTTGAACAAATTCAATAGTCCAATGGGCTTAGTCCAACCCGGTCTTGGTCCAGGCCAAACAAGACCGGACTGGATATCGGGCAAAAAAGTCTAGCCCAATAATTTTTAAGACTAAACATTGGGTATATATATGTCTAACCCGGTCCAATCCAATCTTTATGCAGCCCTAGTGAGTGATATGAGTTCTGTTCGTTTTATAGTTGCTTTTTGTATATTAACTTCTTAATTTTTGCCAAAAATTTTATCTTCACTATCTTGTTATAATATAAAAAGATTGACCCTTACATTAAAAGATGACTTTTTTAGTTTTTTTTCCCTATCTAGTGATGCAACTTGGTCAAAATCTAGCATTATAAGGATTAATGAATGGTAACTCTTACTCTCAAAAACATTTAATACATTCATATAGTTTCAAATTCAAGATTCGATGTTTAAGCACTTAAAACATTTAATACAATCACATAGATTCAAAATGTTTTTTCTGCCAAAATAACTTCTGTGCTCATAATTAAAATTTATGGATTCTAATTAACTTGTTTTCCTTGTTACAATTGTTCGCAGTCACAATTAAAATCTGTTACTTGCAGTCTAGAGACTATCTGTTCTTTTCCCTCTTTTAGATCGAATCCAATCATAACTAAATACATAACAATTTTAATATATTGAAAAACGTAACAGATTTGTTAACGATTACATCACTAATAACTAAAGAATTTTGGAAACTAAATCATCATCTTTGCTTTAGACGAGCCAATTGTTTTGTCCCAATTACGTGTAAAAAGACAAAACTGGCCTAGATGATTATCATGAATAATTCAATATACTAATATAGTACTTGGCCAAAAAAAAAATAGTATTATAGTACCCCTTTTTTTGACCTGTCTATTATAGTACTCCTTACTAAAAGCCAAAATGAATCTATGTAGAGACAAATGTTATATTGTAAGGTAAAGGACAAGATTTGGGGTTAAAGTTCACTTAATTAAAAAAGAATTATTGATGATATGATCAATAGGGAATCTTCGAGGTTGCATACTATTTAATCCCATGAAGTTAAACAAAGGAACATTCGAGATTACAAAGTAACTAAGAAAAATGGACTAACCCTATTGTTCTTAAGCTGATATTTGTCGTAATATAAGCTGGATGGGTCATTGTTGGAACATCTTTCCCAATGATAATTACTACTGTAACAAGTTTAAGATGGATATTAATTTAATTTCTGTTATAGTCATATTTTGTACTCCCTCAGTTCAAATATATTAGCCAGAAATAATCAAATTACAGAGATAAAAAAAAAATAGTTTAAAATTGGTTGAAGACAATAAATTTATTAAAAATGTAATTTTTTAATAATTGTTTATGGAGAATGAGAATGAGGGATAGAATGAGTTTTAGTGCTAAGCAAAATGATATGCACCAAAAGTTCATTACTATTATGCATTATCTAGATCCAATTTGGATGATTTATTACAACTATACATCAAGAGTTTATTATTTTCAATTTTTTTAAAAATATTTTAATATGCACAAAATCTAAAATAAAGACAATATTATAAATATCTATTTTCAAAAGTGAATTTTTACTTGAAAATAATTAATTAAAATAAAAATAAAAAATTAAATTAAACTTTTAGGTAAGTAAAACGTGTAATTTATAAAAAGCACAGACATTACCTCTTAAATTATAAGTTATATTTATGACCTGAAGGGAGTTTGTAAGAAGTGACATATTAAAAGTAATCAAGATTTATATGTGCCGTACCAAACAAAAGAAGTAATCATTAAAATTATTTATAAGGTTAAATTCAACTTCTATATTCAAGGTATTTCAAGTTTTCTCTTTTGACACAAATCTCAAATGACAACTCATACAAATCACACAGATAAAGCGAATTCACTATTATTTGAATTTAATTAGTTGAAGACAAATAAAAGTAATAAGATAAGAAACTACAACCATTATTTTATTTTTACAAAAAAGGGCATCATTTGATTTCATTTTACTAACTCTCTTTTATTTCAACTTCCCTTCATGCACTGCCTCGTCATTAAAACAAAAGAGAAAAAATGGGCTTACTTATTTGGATTTTGGACTGAATGAACCCAAATAACTAAAAACTCCAGGTTTTTTTTTCCCCAAAAATCTGGGCCGAAGATTTTGCCCAGGAGTTGAGCTAGCTCATCAGATATCAGATAATACCTTAATAACTACTCCCTCCCTCCGGTCCTAAATATAAGATCACTTTGACTTTTTTGTGGAAGTTAAGGATGCAAATTAGACCATTGAATTATAACATATGTCATATGTAATTAGATTATATGTTAGTTTATAAGTAAAATAGAGTAGTTTTGAGGAAAAAATATAACTATAGACAATTTAAAGTGATTAATTTTGCATCCGAAATTTTTTTTGAAAAAGTCAAAATGATCTTATAATTAAGACCGGAGGGAGTACAACTGTAAAATTCCACCAAAGGGAGAAAATACCGAAGCATCATGCTATTATACCCTTCAAAACTTTCGTTTTTTAAACCAACAAATGTCCAATTGGTAAAAGGGTTAACTCATAATTATAAATTTGTGAGTTCAAATCCCACCACCACGGGGACAATGTTAATGGATAATTTGTAAGTAACATGCTTTTTGAAACTGAAGCTATTATACCCTTCAAAACTTCAGTTTTTTAAACTAAGAAAGGTTTGTCTAATTGGTAAAAAGATTATATCATATCTATGAATTTGTGAGTTCAAATCCCACGGCATGGCATGGGAACAATGTTAATGGATAATATGTAAGTAACATGGTTTTTGAGAATGAAAGTCTATCCTAACTCTTATGAGCTTTGGAGTCAATTCAACTAACTTTTTCTTTAAAAAAATTCAAAAAAAAAAAAAAAACACTGCCATGCCATCGTATCACACCTCACAAGAACTTTTGTTTTCTGTATGGTCTTGTTTTGCTGCCCCAACTATGAGATGAATTGATTTTTATGTGCGTGAGTGAAAGAAGCTGTTGAAAAATTTAATTCACTTGTGGAATATAATTCTTCTTTAGTTCTATGCAATATATTTTCAGTTGCATACAAATATATATTATTTTGCACTTAATTTAAGATAAACTATACGCAGTTGAAGAGAAGTTCAACCTTTAAAAATATGTCTGCATAGGTCATTAAACAAATTTCATGTATGTTTGGCAATTAATTTTGGAGTGAAGAATTTTTCAGAAATTTTTCCTATAAACACACACACCTAAAGAGAAACAATATTAGTAATTTATACATAAATTTTACTGAATATATAATTGAATTAATTTTTCCACGTGGATATAAATAAAATAAAAATAAACCAGGTTGCAAATTATATTTGAATGTAATAAGAATAATTTATTAATAATAATAATAGAACATTTTATTAGAAAAAAAACCTCTTTCTTATTTTGTATTTTGTGTGCTACTTAATTAACATCAACATGAGTCCTCTAATTAATAGAATATGAGCATAAATACTAAAAAATATTAAGATATAAAGAACAATGAAGTTATTTTCCCACAAATTTTTATGATATTTGAAAAAGTTAACATCTACTCCATATTATAATAGGGTTTTGAAAACTGAGAGTAACTTAATGTTAAGTACTACTCCCTCCGGTACATATTATAAGAGATAGTTAACCATTTCATGCAAATCAAAGAAACATAGTGGAGTCATTTATTATGGGTAAAAGAAATGTAATTTTCCAATTTTATCATTATGTCATTTATTATATACTCACCCTTTCTCTCCTCTTAACACTTAATATGTAGGGGTAAAAATATAAATCAAACATTTATTATTTTAACTTATACATGTTTTTTTTTTTTTTTTTTGGCTAAAATCTGAAACTTCATTCCTAAACACAAACATACATCAGTAGGCAGTAGCCATGTACTAAAAATATACCAGCAACTACATCATATGAAATATATTGGCAACAACTCAAAACATAATCGAAACTAAACAACAAAACTAGCACTAACTAACAGTCCTAAAAAGAAACAAAAATCATCAAAGACTCTTCCTAACCGTATGAGAATTAGTAGCTACGATTTTTGCCAGCAGAGAAGGGGGATTTAACACCCAATCTTTCAATCACTTCTCCCACAGAGCTACATGAGCATGCCAGTTAGCAACCACATTGCAACTTCTTGGAATCCAATCAAAGACACAGCATCTAAAAGTTTTGCCAAGAACAACAATTTCCTCCACTAAATTCAAACTTACCTACTATGGGCATATTTTCTTGTGATTGATAGCTTGACTCAATGGAAAACAACTAGATCTAATTCTGACGGTACCAAAACCTAACCCGATACATCATTTCAGTCCATACAACACAGCCACTATTTTCGACATAAAAGGAGAACCAGCTTTAACCAAATTTCCCAGCAAACATATATACACCCCAAAAATGGCAAAAGCTCCACCACAAAACACCCAGACCCAAGGCCAATCAGCATCCTTGTCACTTGTTCTAATTACATCCTTATTACTTGAATTATTTTGCTTAGTACCATCTTGTTTCAGAACATTGTTCTGCCAAAAAGACTCAAGCAATCTATAAGCAATTTGAATAATACTACAAGGATCAAAGACTTTTTCCTCAGAAAACAAAAGCACACCTAGCTTTCCAAATTTGACAAAGTAAGCAAGCTAAGGGTGTGTTTGGATTGCCTTTTTTTCATAAGGACTTTTTCAGAAGTCCGATTGGATAAAAGTCAGATTGTGTGAAGTGATTTATGTTTGGATTTGTGATGATAGAAGTGACTTTTTTTCAATCTGACTTTTAAAACATGTTTGGATGATTATTTTGAAAAGTAAGTTTAGATGAAAAATTACTAAAAAGGGCATTATTGTTATTAAATAATACATATATAATATGCATATATTCTTATATTTTAGAAAGAAAAATTGAAATTTGGGTTTTTGAAGGATTTTAAAGGCTTAGTTTCCCCCTTATTTTAAGAAAAATAATTTTAAAAAAATTATATTTTTTGCTCAAAGGAAGATATTGTGGGAGAAAATAATTAGAGATTATTATGGTAAATTTTTGGAGATAAAAAAAAATTTTATATTACAAGAAAATATCTTATTTAAAAATTTTAGGGGTCTAATAGTCTAAAATAAAACACAAAAAAGGCTTTTGAAAATGTCAAATCAGCTCTCTCTCTCTCTCCTCACCAAGCTTCTGGCACCGTTAGAAGCTAAAAATTTTAGCTTCTCCTTCTTCTCCATTCAATCTGACTTTTGAGGGAGAATGACTTTTTTTTTCGCGCCCAAACATGTGAATTGAATAGATAAATAGCTTCTACGGGCCCACCGAGCTTTTGGGTCCGCATAAGCTATTCCAAACACACACTAAAGCTTTCGATTTCTCTAAGCAATCAGCATCATTCAACATATTCAAAAGCCTATTATCCATGCTAAAAAGCTGAGTTTCATCCAATGCTAAAGAAACCGAACCGGGCGGTTCAACCGGTCCAACAGTGAACCGCCCTACAATCCAGTCCGGTGACTCTTCAAACCGGAGGCGGCATTGACCCGGCCAAGGACCGGGTCAACCCAGGCAAAAACCCGGCTGAACCGGCAAAACCCGGTCGAATCGGTTCTCATTTTAAAAAAAATTTAAGTAAATGTTTTTTTATTTTGTTATAATTCACCTAATTACCAACTTTCACTTCACTCAATTTTAGAAACCAGGAAACTATAATATTTTACATGCTATTTTACACTTGCATATTTTAATATTTAACTATTGTTGCTCTTAGACTTTTAGTAATTGTATTTTAGTCTGTGGATTGTAGAATAATATTTATTTTCACGTGTAATTAACTAATATTTTCTATTTTTCCCTCTATAGAAACATTAAATATTCATGTTTGATGAATCATGCATACTTATTTACATTTACATTTTGATATATTAGTGATTATTAATGTTAATATCAATAAAATTTTATTATTTTCATATAACCGGTCTGACCCGATCCGACCCCGGTCAGACCAATGACCCTTAAACCAGTGCCTCGTCCGGTCCAATTTTTTGAACCTTGCTTTCATCAATTCTCAAACCTAACTCACTTCCAAACTAAACAACACGTGTCTATCACAAAATAAAAGCATACGCTCAAGTGTCTCAGGTTTTTTTTTAATATAACTGGATAGAAAGCTCACACGAGCTTACAGGTCTTTCAAAAAACTAGTATCTACTAGAAGCATTATCCCCCAACGGGGCCACTTGTAGTGAGGTAGGCGGCTGTTCATAAAAGCAAAAGTTGCCGTGCATCTCGTGCGCTGCTTTGGCCATCCAATCAGCTTGGGAATTGTCTTCTCTAGGAATGTGGTCCACCATGACGTGCCAGTCCCGAGCAAGGAGGAGTCTTGCGTCATCTATGATCTCCCTGAAGGGGTGATAGTTAGGACATCCCCACATGAGTAGGTTAACCACCTCCGTGGAGTAGGTGAAAACCTGTACCTGTTTGTAGTTTCTATTCCAGCATATTTGAAGCCTCTGTATGATCGCAATAAGCTCAGTAATGGTGGGAGGAACGTTGGTTAACTTGAGGATGTAACCCACGTTCCACCCTCCATTTGGGTCTCTAATGATACCTCCACAACCGCTGCTTCCTGAATTTAGGACTGATCCGTCTGTTTCAAGATGGTAGAACCCCGATCTCCTTGTCGGTCTTGCATAGTAGTACCCTACATGCGTCTTGAGGAAGGATGCACCTGATGCCAAGTCTTGGTCCCAGGATGCTCGGAGGAAGCTGTCTGTTGCACACATAGTCTCTTGTTCTACGTCTTCATTAAAGACCTGCTTGCACCTGTCCCTCCAAATATCCCAACAAATGTAGCCAAAGAGGGTAGGCCAGGCAATCTTCTTGGTAAAGGCCTTCCCTGCTTCGTGCTTGAGGTTCCAAAGTAGCCACTCCCTTCCTTCAAGTTCCGAGAAGCGAGCCCAATGTGTAGGGGACACCACTGATCTCCATCTCTCCTTCACGTTCATGCAGTCTCTGATCAGGTGCATTGTGCTCTCCTCTTGTGGACACGCAAAAGGGCAGTTGGGGGACTCCGCACAGCCCATGTGATACCTTAGATAGCATGTATGAGTTCTCCCATAAGCAAGCATCCACATTAAGGTCTTGATCTTCTCTGGTACTGCCCATCTCCATATGGCACTCCAAATGGATTCGCCTTGTTGGTGGGTACCTGCAAGAATAAATTGATAAGCAGAGTTAAAAGAAAAACGGCCATCAGAAGATAGCTTCCATAAGTATTTATCCTCTCTCCTCTCCTCACGAGGTGGGTGGGCACTCATAATGCGAGCAACAATATGAGGTTAGAACCATCTCAGTAATTTATCCCTGTCCCATTCTCCCCATGGGGTGACATAATCTGCAACCTTTTCTTCTCTTGGGGCAAACTCCTCAAATCCCGGGATTAGATGGATGAGAGGACTGTTTGTCTCCGCCCAATTGTCAAACCAGAAGGAAGCTGATATACCATTGCCAATTTTTACTCCAAGACCGTCGTAGAATTTCCTCCATACACTACAGATGCCCCTCCAAGTGAGGGATGCCTTAACCTTCTTTTGGACTATAGGCATAGGTTGGTTCCCACATTGGTATTTCCCTCTCAAGATGCGAACCCATAGGACGTCTTGGATGGTTAGGAGGTTCCAACAAAGCTTCATCATGAAAGCTTCATTATGTTTTGCCAGGTTTTTAACCCCTAGACCCCCATCCTTCTTGTTCTTGGTAATCAGATCCCAAGATAAGAGGTGTAACTTTCTTTCTTGATCCTTGTCCCCCCAAAGGAAATTTCTGCTAATCTTCTCCAAATTCTTTATCAGGCCTTTAGGGAGAAGCATTGTTTGCTTATGATAAGAGGGCAAGGCCGACAAGACCGCCTTGATCAGAGTAGCACGCCCCGCCATATTCAGACAGGCTCTCTTCCAACCAGTTAGCCTTCTTTTCGTCTTCTCAAGGATTGGAGCGAATGTGAGGTATGATGCTTTCTTATGCAATAATGGGATACCAAGGTACTTCCCCAAGTCTCCTGTCAGACCTATCCCCATATGCTGGCTCATGGCAAGACTACGAGAGATGTGGACATTCTTTGAGAAATACACTCGTCTTTGATCTGTTTATCTTTTGCCCCGAAGCTTCACAAAAGCGCTGGATACATCTCATCATCACATCCGCTTGGTATTGCAATGCTTCTCCAAATAGTACCAGGTCATCGGCAAAGAACAGGTGAGATAAGGGTGGTCCCTCAGGGCTCAAAAGGATTGGGGTCCACTCCCCCTCCTCAATTGCATCCTGAATAATATGGCTCAACCGCTCCATACACAAGGTGAACATGTAAGGGGATATAGGGTCCCCTTGTCTAATACCTCTGTTGGGCCGAAAGGTAGATGTTGCCTCTCCATTCCATAGCACCTGGAATGAAGATGATGATATACAAGCCATTATCGCATCCACCATCCAGTCCTCCATTAATAAACAAATCTCCATTATATAATAATAAGCATATCCTCTCATTATATGTATAAAAAAAAAAATTCTTATATTACTTTTTATAGTATGGAGAGGAGGGAGTATCGTTTAGTGTGTTAGTGGGGTAGAGGGCAAGTTGGGCTCCACTTTTCCAACTTTTGTGTAATGCTACTATGCTAATGCTCCATTGTTTTATTAGTTTTTTATTGTTTGGTTTGGACCCCATACATGAATGGATATAAAATGCTCAAGCTCACTTGTCGGTAGTACTTTCACTGTTTCACTACCCACACGCTGATCTTAAAATTGAAGCTCCTCCGTCTCCATTGAGAATGTCTTCTTCTTCTACCTCTTTCTCTCTCGTCTTCCTCCTCTTCCTTGCCAGGATTTTAGGCTTTTCAGTGGCACTTCTTGTTCTCTTCTGGGCCTCCGCCTTCACCTCCAGCTTCCTCCCTTCCTCCCTCTCTCAACAACATCTTCTCTACTCTGTAATCTCTCTCTCTCTCTCTCTCTCTGTGTGCTTCTCTGTAATTTCTGGAGAAATTAGCTAAACCTGCTTTCTATAATTTCTGTATTTGCAGCTTCTTCATCCTCTGCTCATGGTAATTGGCTTCATTCTCATCAGCGGGGAAGGTAAGCTCCTAGCAATAAACCTCTCTCTGACAATACATATATGTAACAACATAGTATTGAAATGGTGCTTTATTTTTTGGGCAGCAATATTGGTACACAGATGGTTTCCTGGCTCAAGAGGGTTGAAGAAATGTTTGCATCTATGGCTTCAAGGGGTGGCTATGACTTGTGGGTTCTTTGGGATTTGGACTAAATTTCAGGGAAAGGATGGCATTGTGGCTAATTTCTACAGCCTTCACTCTTGGATGGGTTTGCTTTGCATTTCCCTCTTCGCTGCTCAGGTATTTTTCCTTCCTTTGTTTTTTCAAACATTTTCTTCTTCCTTTTTTTGTTCCTTGGGTTCTGTGAGCTTTTTGGTTTCAGTTCTTGCAAGTTGGTGAATTTTCTGTTGTTTTTTTTTTTTTTTTCTGTTGGCTTTGCTTCCCGAGAACTAATAATCTCTCCCATTAACAGATTGGAATCCCAAGCATAGAGTAGATATTTTAATTTGAGATATAGGATAGTGTAACGTGTAAGAAAGTGCCTTGCTTAATTGCTAAATATAGAGTCTAATACAAAATTAAGATTGATAAAGTTGATCACTCAAATCCTTATTATAAGCCCCTTGTGCGATTTGTTTTCTAAAATGTAAGTCACTTTTAGTATCATTTGTGCCACCCGCGAAGTATTTTTAAAAAAAAAAATAAAAGTGTTATATATTAAAGAAAAGATAATGAGAAAGTAGATCAAGTATTTGATGGCAAAAAAGTGGATCAAGTATTTGAAATTAAATTACATTTATCAATGAGGTTTTAGGCTTTATATTGAAGAGGGAATAGGAGGAGAGTATACGCTTAGCTAATCTTTTGCCCTTTAAATTATTTATTTATTCAACTTAATGATTTAACTTTGAATATCATATTGTCCTTTTCTGGTCTTGGTAATATCATACTTCCCCTTTTATAATATACCACAGTAAAGAGTATCTTAAAATATTTATAGAAAAATTAGGGAAATATTTGAAATAAAAAAAAATTCAAGAAGTTAAAGTGTCAATATAGTAAAAATGTGTTAGTAAAAAATATAGTATAAATAATTGTAAAATTATATCTGCGTTATTTTTAACCAGAAAACAGGGAATATGTTCCTGGCTATGAATATAAAAATCGTACTAAATTTTCTCTTAGAACCACATGCTTAAGTATATGTTTTTAAATCAATAAAGATGTTTGATGGAAGCGTGGTCCCCAGAAGAAACTTGATGGACTTGGTTGGGTCTACAGCCCAATACAACTAAAAATCGCACTATTCATGGTTCGTTATAGTCAGTGCAGCATTTTGATGGATACACCGATATACTGCTCTATCATATTTTAAATATAATAACTAGATAATTAACTTGTGGACATTAAGAATATTTGTGAACTTGTTTATTTGTAAAAAATTATATGTTGATTTCTTTTAAAAAAATCCTCTTTAATCATTTGCGTTTAAACTAGCAATGTAAACCCCTTAATATGTAGTTTTTTTTTTCTTTTGAGCAACACCCTTAATATGTAGTTATGCACATTCAATTGGGATGATTTGAAAAACAAATTTACAAATGTAGGAGATAAAGTCAGTTTTGTGCAGAAAAGATAAATGGCAGAGAGAAAACCATAACGAAAGATGATGAAAAATTATATTCATTATTCATGAAAGAGCAAAATATTGTTATGAGTCTCACATCGATAAGTCTCATAAGTGTAGTTGATATGTTAAAGGGACTCGTTCACTTATTATGCTAGTCTTTTGAGACAAGTTCTCCCTTGAGAACCAGATCCCTTTGAATAGATAGTGGCACTAATTAACTAAATGATTAATACAACTAATCACTCTTGATTAATTGAAAGTTGCTTGAACTTTGTGTGAATGTACAGTGGTTGATAGGGTTTTGGAACTTCTGGCACAGAGGGGAAGTGAGGAAGGCGAGGAAAAGAATACTACCTTGGCATGTATTCCTTGGTCTCTACACATACGGTTTGGCAGTAGCAACAGCAGAAACTGGACTTGCAGAGAAGCTCATTTTCTTACAAGTTGCAAAAACAACAACCAACTTATCCAAACACAGTGCAGAATCCATGGTGGTCAATAGCTTAGGTTTAGGTCTTGCCCTCTTGGGCGTACTCGTTGTTTTTGCTGCTCTTTCACCTATTAATATTAATAATAAGAACCATCAGCACCAACAACAATCTCTTCAAACCAAACTTCCCTACTCTGATTCCATCACCAAAGCTTTGCTTTTGCTTGTTTTCTTTTTGTAGTTCCTTGAACATTTTGAACATTATGTTTCCACAATATTCTATAACTTCTGCGTGTGGGAGGGTTTTTGTCTTTTCCAATATTATGTGTTTGTGACATTTGCTGACGGGTTCTGTAGGACAGGATTAGTGTAAATAGTATCATTTTTGTTCCTTTATTAGCATGTTTATTTTCTTAAATCTAATTTACGTATCTTAAAAATCAATAATCATAGCAAATCATGCAAATAATTATTCATAACGACCCAATCAAGCAAAGACCCTTTCCCCACACTTGAATCATGCATTGTCCCCAGTGCAAAACACAAATATAAGGTGCAGCAAGCAATTGTTCACAAAAGAGGATTATTGACTCGATTACACACTAAAGTACCTTTTACTAGTGGGATGGTCCCTCCCCCACATTAATTCTAACATACATCACGAGATATCACAAGCTAATCACAACATGTATAAGAGAGAGATAAGAGAAGAAAGGAACAACTTTACGTTTAAAACGCTTCAAACTCTTATGGGAGAAGTTTTCATCTCAAATGAGAAACATGTAGGTCTTCATTTAGGCCCCTTCTCCTAAATACTCATTCCTTGGTGTGAGGTGTTTCGGTTCCGACAAAAAAGATACCACAAACATAGTAGTACTTAATTCTAGGGAAGGAAACAATTTATCTAAATAAGCACTGCAACAAAGGAAATCAATCAAGCTCCCATCAATAGGAGCAAAACAAGAAGTATCCTTTTCAAAACACTCAAGTGTATGTGTAGCGGAATTCGTGAAGTCCAACATGTGGTTGGGGCACGTAACATCGCTTGCACATTAATAACAAGAGGAAGTGTTGGGAGGAGGGAAAGAAGATTGTGTGATGGGAGTTGCATAACAAACACTTTCGCTCTTAGATATTCCGGCGGAAGATCATAAGAAAGTATTTGTTGAAAAGATTCAATGGTATCAAAAATATCAATATGCAAGCATGAAGAATCCTTCCTTTGTGCACTTTCATCATCATGCAATTCAATGGGAACAAAAACATTTTTATTTTCAACGATTATAGAATTCTCATTCTCAATCTTATCATGCTTTGAAATTTCAACACTCATAACACTATTAGATGCATTATGTTCAATAGTAGAATTATTCGTTGTCAAAGTCATGGTTTTGATATTCAATAATTAAGTGTCTTTTTACATCATAGCAATACACACAAATTTCATATTCACCACATAAACAAGATTTAATCACATTTAATTCAACAAAATCATCATGACTAGTACTAAGGGGCATTTCTGCAATTTTTTGAAATTCCACAAATGATGGGGCATTAGCCATAGCTATCATACGGCTAACTTGGGGCATTTCTGCAATTTTTTGAAATTTTGGGCCCTTAACTATAATTTTCTCCAGACTTGACTGGTGCACTTTTTGCGCTTATTTTTGACATTTTTAACCTCTTTCTTCAATCCTCCCAAGTGGCCTACAATGAAAATCAAACACAATTGTAACATCCCAAGTCTATATTAAGAAATGCATGAGTTTAAACCCTAAAATACTCAATTTAACATCAAAATGCAATTAACTCAATGCTTTGAGATTCTAAGTACATAAGTGCCTAAACTATCATGTATTAGCCCGAAACAAGTGTTAGTTCTCCATAATTAGTTGCTAAAAATATGTAATAATCAAGTGCAATCATGTAGTTATAAAAGATTCCTCAAAAACATTTGCAAAACCAATGAAGGATAACTATGTTAGAAAAAAAAATAGCATAACTAACATAGCTATAAAAGAATTTCCTTAAAATTCCCAAGTTTATCATGATAGAAAGGGCACATATAATGTAAAATCCTCCCAATTATTTAATTTAAAACTATCCTTTGCATCCAGATAACACTCACACTAATGGACACTAACTAGGATAAAAAAAAGAATTGTGAAAATCGAAAGGTCTATCATAGTTAGAAAAGAAATTTCGTTAACTTAAAAATTATAACTATGCTAGCAAAGAGACTATCATAGTTATTAAAAACTTGACGATATTAATAAGAGTTAACTATGATAGAAAAAAAGAATGTTAAATATAAAAATATATTGTAGTTAAACAAAAGAGTTTAATCACTTATAAAACCTAACTATGATAAAAAATGATCTTTTATAGTTATAAGAAATAAAGTAGCAATTGAATGTGAATTTTGCCCATAATAAAATGGAAACGAGATGCTAAATTAAAATAAAGACTATCAATGAAATAACACAAATATAAAGCCTCAGGCCACAAATGCCGGAAGGGGACCGATATCAGAAAATTAGTAAAAGATACAGTAATCCAGATTAATAATTAAAATGCGGAAGCTAAATGCATACTGCCTAGTCTATAGTATATGGCAATATACATGATACCCAAAATAACACGGCAACAACCTCAAGCCAACGAAGATGGGCCGGCTCCTTTCCTTCTCGTCTACCCTCCGAGTTAGGACCTGAAACTGTAGAGTAACCAAATGAGACACAGTTCCAGTAACACTTATTCTTTCTATATTGTCTACATGCATGAGTGTGTATTAATACAATTAAGTAGATCATTGAATAGCAATTTCTTATCACAAATACAAAAGAAGTGGAACATTCAACAATAAACTTTTATTACATGTACAATCAGTTTCTCAATACTCAATGAATGAAACCATATATAAATATTAATACACCCATAATTTGCATGCATCACCAAATCTTTACAAGTTATGCAAATAATCCTCCAAAGAGGTAACACACACTTTGTGCCTAACGGAAGTTACCAAAACCAAACTTCATCGTCACAACATATGATGGAACCAAACTTCTCTAATCGTGAGCCACTGAAACTAGACTCCGTGGCCTGTCAGAAGCCAACGAAACTAGACTTCACCATCGGTAAGTCCCCATGGGACATAAAACCCAAAAGGTAACCTGATGGCCTTCGGGCACCTCATCACGTGAAGAAGGTGAAACCAAATTCATACCAGGCTCCAATACCAACCAACATCAATATACATGTAACCACAAACAGAATGATCGTGCTTGTATAGGTTGGTTATTAAATACAACAGGTGCTCTACCACAATTAACCTTACATACTCAAGTGCAACCACGTATACATATAAGAATGATCTTGATCAACATACAATTTTCACATCAAATAAGATCCAGTACATGTTATTTCCACATAATAGAGTGATGGAATAAACATTCATCATTACCCATTTAGTACGGCATGCTAGCCCAAGTTCCACAACCAACCAATAATGGGGTTTACCGACTCATCATACAACAATTCGAGACAAGGAAGTGGTTACCTTATGGAGTAGTTAAGTGTTACCACAAAAGCTAATCCGGTGATCTACGAACCCTGATCACAATCTATAACCAATCATGCAACCAAACCAAGTTAATCACTTGATAATATAAAACAATGCTATTTAAAATAACCCCAGATCGAGACTCACATCCCCAATTTCCTAATACCCAATTACTAATGTTAAGGCCCGCTACCACACGTGCCCCAAATGTTCCGTTTTCACAATTAGATACTACTATGTAGTCCCTACGATTTTATAATTTTCTTTAAAAAAATAATTTCAATTCCATTAGGATTAAATTGTCCCTACCATAATAAATACGTGGTAAATTTCAATTACCATAAAGTAATTTCATTTGAATCAAAATATTCAGGCATTTCAATTTTTTGTATTTCTTTTTCATAACAAATAATTTGATACATTAAAATATAATGTGGTTCAAATTATATTAATGGGTGTTTTCTCCTCAAATTTCCAATCAAATTTTTATTCTTTTCTCAATTCTATACTTCCATACTTCAAATACTTAGTAATTCACCTTAAATCTCAAACTAATAAGTAAATATTTTCCTAATGTATTCAAATCCTAATAATAAAATTGCGATGTTATAGAGTATGATATTTACTCCTATACTTACGCTTGGTACAACAAAACCAGCAACGCATACAAGCGATTGAGGAAAAACTTTGTGGGTTTTGAGCATAACTAAGGCCGTATAAGCATTATTCGCAGGTTTAAAATCAAGCTCCGATACTATGGATAAGAAAGAATAAAGAAGTAGGGGAATATGGGAGGAATTGAGAAGAGAAAAGGGAGGAATAATAGAGAAAGAGAAAATTACAGTAGACAAACTGAAATATCATTGAATAATTCCCTCTCACATGGAATAATGGTGTTAAATTGTCTTAAAAAAAGTGTAGAACTATTATCTCCAAGATATTAGAGAAGATGTCCAATATCAACTTTAAACTTTATTGCCTAAGGGAATAGGTGCAGGAAAACAATAAGGAGCTTGAAGATGTGATGAAGATGCTAACTCAAGTGGTGGAGCTGTGAGAAACGATGAAGATGGATGGTCCAATGACAAGCTCATCACTCTCATTTAAGAACTTAGAAAGTATGGTCGGAATTTAAAACAACCAAATTTGGAAAGCTATATCTGAAAAGCGAAAAAATCGAAAATATCACAGGTTTGTTATTATCTGTAAGCAACAATGGGGAGCTTGGTAAGATACTACAAGAAGAAGGATTCTGAATAAGATCTGACGTAATATTTCCCCCACCTCAAAAGTGTTTTTTGATGCCAATGAGAAGGGATCAATAGAGGGGCAGGAGTGGAAAGATCTAGATGTAGAGGCAAACGAGTAATTTAAGCTACAGATATGCATGATTTGGAATGTTTTTTTTTTTGGACTTTCAGGTTTTTCCGTTTTGTTATGGATACTTTAGGTTTGTTATGCTTGCTTGGATATTATGATGCAATCTTGATGATGATGCATCTTGAATGTTGATGGAAAAAAAGTGTAAAACTATTAAAGAGTCCACAAAATTTCATTTCATTTTATTACTAAGTTTTTTATAGTTTTCTTTGTTTTTACATCCCTTCATAATTATTGCTAAAAATTACAGAAGTAACCATAAAATGAGGTGAAAGTAATAAGTAATTCCCCCCCCCCCCCCCCCCCCCCCCAATTTTATACTCTGACTCATCTTGAAATGTGTCGATGCAAAACACCACCCCAAGGTTTTACTGAAAAGGTCCACCTAATAAATCCTGAATTAGTGCTTGTTCATGTCAAATTTGAGTAGGAAGCATTCAGTAAATTACATTGGACATCCATACTATTACTAGATACTCTCGAGGTTGATGCCCTCATTGCTGATTGCTCTATTTCGATTCTCGTTTGGTCTAACAGTGATTCCTAAGTTCCTCACCACCATAACACAAGAATCCATCCATGTCCACACTCTGATCACACGTTCCTTCCTCCAAACCCAAAACCCTAACCCTAAATCTGGTTTTTTGGGGTTTCACATTAGACAGAAATGTGCTCTGCTACTTCATCTCTTTCCTACCTCTTCCGTTCCTCGAAGACACATTCACCCCTACAACGAAGCAGTAGCCCCATTTTCAACCCTCGTAGACCATTCCTCTGCTTCCTTCGACCCACAATTTCCAGACGCCAAATCTCCTCCGCTGCAATCGCTGAACCTAATTTTGGGTTATCGTGGGTTTCTCCGAATGAGAATCCTAGTGACGATTTTGGTGGTTGGGCTGTTGTTGAGTATCCAATCCCTCCGAAAAAGAAGAGAGGTAAATTTGCTGATTTTGCTGGGTAAGTGCAATTATGATGAAAAGGTTTTAACTTGAAACCTTTTGCAGCATTTCCTTCGTTTGTTTTAGTTGGCATTGGTACTTCACTGGTTGTTTTGGCTGCTGTCATCGCTGGATTATCATTATCGAGGAAAGGTTGGCTATGAGAAATTATTTTTAAGGCTTTAAGGTGTTGTTTTCCTTGTGGGTTAATTTCTCACGGACTAAATTGTGGTTTGTAGGTTTTAAGATTCAATTTGGAGGCCCATTGCAAGTTTTGCATGGAATTTTGAGGCCTTCGAAAGTTCAAGAAGATCAAGACAAAGCTGCAGAGGTTGACACGTCTTGTGAGAGTGATTTGATGTCGGAGGTGACGGAAGAAATCGTGCCCGTTCCTATTATAGAAATTTCTACATCTGGTAATGTAGAGGCTGCCTCTTACATTTTACATGTTGCTCAGTTCTGATTGGTCCATAATGTTATTTTCTTGTGAAAATTTTCTGATGCTTTGTGCTTGAGCATAAGTTGGGGTGTTTGCTATCTTTGGTGTAATGGGGTTCTTCTTATAGAATCCAACTAATTTCCTTCCCCCACTATAAAATAAACTTACCTGCAGCTGTAGACAAGCCAGAGCGTGTTATAATTCCAGTGTCTGTTGATTCTACACAAGAAGAAGCACTGTCACTCTTGAAGCTGCTTGAGGTTTGTTTCCAAAAATACTATTTTTTATTAATATAGGTGACTAGTAGTATTGCCCTAGATTGTGTTGACGGTATATACAATTACAGGATCATTATGTAGTTTTTATTTTAGACTATTCTGATGCAGTTGACTGCCTGGTTCTTTTGTCCAGAATCTTAAAACTATTTTTAGCCTACACACACATCCCATGAATATGTTAGATTCCGATGTACTTTACCACTTTTGATTTATCATAAGGATATGACTTCTATGAATTTCTGCTTCCTACCTATCAACTTGTAGTTTGTGTCTACTTGCTTTTTTAATTTTTTATGTTCCAACTTCCAGTAATTAGATGTGAAACTACTTGATGTTATGATATTTTTTACAACTTGGGCTTGACTTCTTATCAAGAATATTCTCGTTTTTATTTATTTGTATAGATAATAGAAGATGACGTGGAGCCTCATGAATTGTGCACCAGGAGGGAATTTGCAAGATGGATGGTTAAATTAAATTCTTTACTGGAACGGTTAGTGTCTGATCTAATGCATGAATGTGACTTTGTAGTTGGGAATGCTTTAGAGCTGAAACTTCTCTTTCTCTGTGTTTTTTGGTAAATGGATTTCTTTGTCTTTCAGGAATCCAAAACACAGGATTGCCCCAATAGTTACCCTCTCTGGGTCATTGGTTAATGCTTTTGATGACATCAGGGTTGAAGACCTAGATTTTGCGGCCATTCAAGGTAAAAGATTATTGATCATTACTTCTGGAGGAAAATCTGTTTATGTGGGCTGAAGTTTTAATTGTTTTCCCCCCAATTTGCTATTAAAGCCTTAGCGGAAGCTGGTGTTATCCCCAGCAAATTATCGTCAAAAAGTTGTTTCAATTCTGGTGGATCTGAAGGTCAAGAGAACTTGAAATTCTTTCCTGATAGGTAAATTTATACCTTCAACCTTTTCTCTTCAATAAATTTCTATTTTGCTTTACTAATTATATGTGCAGATTTATTTCACGGCAAGATTTATTGGACTGGAGAGCTCAATTTGAATATGAATTTTCCCCGGAAGTACTTGATCAGGTAAGATGTGCAGAGGATGTGTTTGTATAGTTTCAAATGCACAAAATATGAAAGTTCATGTGCCTATCAGCTCTTAAAACCTGACTTGTCTACAGTCCAGATATCAACTAAAAAGGTGAGCTTTATGGATGTGAAGGAGATCAGTTCTCATGTATCCCCAGCACTTTATGTGGACATGTTGGCAGGGGACAGGAGCTTACTCAGAAAAGTTTTTGGTATAGCATCGCAGTCTTTTTATTTGTTTAACAATATGAAGTATTTTTCCTTCTCACTTCCAGGCATCCTCTATATCTTCATTTCTAAGGGATTTTAATAACTGAGAATTGTCTCAACAAGCAGAAGTTATTAACTTCATCAGAGACAATAGTAAACATCAGTAGTCCAGTTTTGGTAATCTATTCTTCTATTAATGGTCTAATGAATGATGAAGTTCAAGTTTCGGCCAAATCACTTAAATGTAGTAGCTAAACCAAGTGTGATAAGCAGAAATTGAAATCACAATGAATTTGCAGGATGTCGCTAGACAAAGTGAATGTATGGAAAATTAGGCTTTAATATTCTTTAAGAGGTGGATTATTGTTATGAATCTTAGACCATGAAGGTTGCAATGAAGACTGAAGAGCAATTTCTGTAACTTACTTTTATAGGACAGAGCAAGCGGTTTCAGCCAAATAAGCCTTCAACAAAAGCACAGGCAGCTGTGGCTTTGACAAGTGGCAGTATGAAGGAAGCAATTTCTTCTGAATTGTCAAGAATAGAATCTGAGAATTCTGCTAGACAAGTTGAGGCAGAAGAGATTAGTTCTGAGTTGCTTAGAAGAGGAGACATACAGAAGTTTTGGGATGAGAAGTTTAATGAAGAAAAATTTCGTGGTACTGATGTGGAGAAGCTTTATCTTGATGCATTAAAGACTTTGGAAGAAGAGAAAGTCAATTTAGATAGGACATATGCTGAGTATTTAAAAGAAAAGGCAGCAATGGATTGTCAGAGGCAGCTTCTACTTAGTGTAAAGGAAGAGGTTGATGTAATTTCAGAAACACTGTCATCAGAGAGAGTTGCCTATCTAGATGAAAAGCACGTTGTGCAGCAGTTGCTCAAAGATTTGGAGTCCAAGCATGAAGAAATGCTTGATAAAAAATCTACACTGGAAGCTGAGAAAGAGGCTCTTCAGATTATGCGGTGATTTATATTCTTACTGTGCCTCTTTAATGGTTTTAATATTTAACTTCTTTATATGTTCGGTCATACTCGATTTCATTGTCCAGTCGAGCACCTATGTTGTTTGTTATTTGATTGTTAACTATCACTGGTACCATCATTTCCATTAACATTGTTATGATTCATGATTTTCTTATATTTTTTACAAACCAAAATGAGAGCCCCTTTTCAAGCACTCATTTTGTGTGTATATTGCTAAATGCAGCAATGCTGCAGTTGTGGAAACAGTTTTAGATGTGTTGCATTGAATGGTTTTTGCTTCAGAGTATGTGTGCTAATTTTCAGATAGCATCATGATGCTAGATCTCTACCTTGTCTTAGTGGGCCTAGGTAATGCCTGGCCATCGAATGTTTCATTTATTCAGTGTACTAAAACCCCTGAACCAAGTCTGGTGGTTTGTGATTTTCAGATGCTTTGTTTGTGCTATACCCTTTTCCTCTAGCTTATGATAAATCAAACGTATTCTGAAAGACTATTGCCCTTGGAACCTATTGTATGCTGTACAGAACAAGGGCAAATCTATCGTAGCCATCCTCCAAGTTATATATTATAGGTGGCATGATATTGTTTGGAATGTGCCCAATTGCATGGGCAACTGCATCCACTTTTTACGTACAAATTGTAATATAACTGTAGCTGTGAAGTTGAGGCATAATTTGACCAATAGGTTGCTGCCTCCTAATGTTTTAGTGATGCCTTTTATATATTGGTATAGACGCCGTGTGCTGGCAGAAGAGCTAATCACCTTGTCTATGTACTGAGATTTATCTTTTTTTTTTTTTTAAAAAAAATAAATTCTGAGGTGAATCTGAATCTCATTGGAGCAATTATTACAGATCTTGGGTGGAGGACGAGGCAAGAAGAAGCCAAGCTCGAGCAGCGGTTCTAGAGGAGGTGGGGCGAAGATGGAGAGGGACAACAAAGCTTGATTAGGCAAGTTCTATGGGTGTAAATTTTTTCTATATTCTTGTTGATCAAGAAAAATCCTTTAGCCCAAGTCCTGATGTGGATTCTCTGAAAATTTATTATCCACGGGTGTTAATTGTAAACAATAATAATAATATACATTTGTTTTGGGAGGGTTTTGGCTATGGCCACTGTTTTCGGGTTCAGCTTGGCAAGCCATCTTGTATGCTTTTCTCTCGAGTCTCGACCAAACCTTTTCACAATCTAGTAAATAAAATATTTGCTTGTAATATAGGATGGTTTTGTGGGATTCATCCAATTGTCTTGGTCGGAAGCTATTATTGAGAAATAGGAATGTGTCATCAATAGATTTCCTATAATTCTTTATAGGAATGTGTTATCAATAGATTTCCTATTATTCTTTCTGGTATGGAATGAGTTAATAACCCATTTTTGTATGTTGAGGGTGGAATTTTCGCCTTATCTTTTAGAATTTTTAATTTTTTTAAAAAAATATTACACCGTGAAAACCTCACAAATCTTGGATATTTTGTTTAGGAAATATTGGAATGTCCCTTGAAGCCTAGTGTGCTGTAGCTGTGTGCAGCCTGTGTGTAGTTTTTGGGTAGTATTTTGATCCTGTATATTCTCAAGACAAAATTTGATCAATCCCGCTCATCTCCTTCTCAGGGCTTAGGATTTTAATTTCAATATATGCCAAGAGGTAATCAGAAGATACCTTTTATGTTTAGTATCATATCTCATTAATCAAGATATCAACGAACCTATAAGACGCTTTTGCCGATCTGTTCTTCAATTATAAATTTGGATCCTTTGTATCATGCAATCAAATACTCCTATAAGATTGAGATTAAAGGAACAAAATAAGTAAAATCGTATTCATTTTATGCAATTCTATCTCTTGAGAATATGTGAGTATTACTTAGACTCTTGTCCACAAGCTTTTACTGGATAGGATGGCGTGGGAGTTCCAGGAGCCACAGGGTTTTAGATGGGATGATATTTTCGGCCACTCCTGCTTCAGTGGAGCCCATGACATTGATATTTACGTTTTGACATTTTTGTTTTACTTATTATATAACAAAATTATGATGGGGGAAAATGGGTAAATTGGAGGAGAAATGAAATTGAAGTGTTGACAGGTAGCTACCAACAGATACTAATAATCTATTGGTATTTTGATGGAATGGACTTCATCAGCCTTCATGTCTTTCGGCCTATGGTCCCTCTCCAATCTCATGCCATGTGTTGTTTTGAAAGGTTGGAAACTTGGAATTATTAAATAAGCTATTTTTTTTGTTAGTTTTTTTTTTCTTTGAAGATTAAAATATTATATTTTGGAGAGAAAATTGAAACCCCGAAGGGCTCCAACTTCTGGTCATTCAGCAGCACCTATCATTCAGCTGTAATTGTCTTCTAGGGGCTTTAGTTATGTACCAAACAATAGCTTTCATTCCATCCAATAAATGGTCGCACCATTCAGGCCAACATTTATTTCTAATCAACTAATTAGTTGGACAAATTCCATGGATGAGGTGTAAAGCGTTTTTTTTTTTAACGAAAGAGGGCTAAAGTATTTTTATTTTATTTACAAAACATTTCTAACATATTTCACCTAAAGCATGAACAATCTGAATATCACTTCAATTTTATCCCCATTTTATAGAGTTAAAGGCTGTTCTTGTTGTAGAGGTGTTTACGAAGAATTGTAGCTATCTGAAAGTTTTTCAACTCTATTACCTTGAGATGTTTTGAAGCATGAGCTATTTCACCATTCATATTTGAAAAACTATCGTGACCGTTAACATTTTCAGGGAAAAATTACTATGCTCCTATTTTTTTTTTTTTTTTTTTTTACATTTTCAGGACCATATTGAGGTAAAAAAAACTTTTAAATATCCATAAACTCCTTCACATATACTTTTAAGGTAAAAATGATTCTCAACCCTTCAATATATATGCTTAAACAATAATTTTAAGGAAAATAATGATTTATAAAACAATAAACTAGGAGTCAAATTTACATCCATATATAATATATTCAATGCATATTATTAAGGACCAAAAAACTAGAGTAAATATTTCCTCCTTAATGCATGATATTTTCTACAAGTCATCGTTGGTTCAAAAAGTAGGATATTTTGTATAAACTACATTTTTATTTTGTATATAAAGTAATAACAATTTATTTACCAATTTTTAATAAAAATTTAATTAGTGTTTTTCAAAGACAGAATTATTATTAACCAATTTGTTGATGTCAATAATTTTTTCCATTCAATCCAACAATTTATTTCAAAGAAATTATTAGTGGACTAATTGGACAAGTCCAGTAACTCTGTAGATCAAGTCCAACCCATTCTTAAATACGGGTCAAACAAGACTGAATTGACCCTAGGACCACAAAATCTAGCTTAGACAATTTTTAATCTATATTTCGGGTATATATTTAGTCCAATCCAATCCAATCCGTCTTACATATCGACCTACATTTTCACAAGAAAGTGCCTAGGAAATAAATGATGAATCATATGCTGTTAAGCTTAAGTAGCCCATGTTGATTAAAAGCCGAAACCTGAAGACACCCAAGTTCATGGTCAAAAAAGAAAAAAAGACACCCAAGTTGGGGCAGAACCAATGTAAAAAAAACCGGACCGGACCGGGCGGTTCAACCGGTCCAACCGTGAACCGCCCAGCAATCCGGTCCGGGCGACGTTTTAAATGGGGGCGACGTTAACCCGGACGTACACCGGGGTCAACCCGGGAATAACCCGGTTGAACCGGTGCAAATCGGTCGAACCGGTTTCCTTTTAAATAAATATAAAAAATGTTTTTTTTATTTTATTATAATCCACCTAATTATCAACTTTCACTTCACTCAATTTTAGAAACTAAGAAACTATAATATTTTAAATGCTATTTTACACTTGCATATTTTTAATATTTAACTGTTGTTGCTCTTAGTAATTGTATTTTAGTCTGTAAATTGTAGAATAATATTTATTTTCATGTGTAATCAACTAATATTTTCTATTTTTCCCTCTATAAAAATATTAAATATCTATGTTTGATGAATCATACATACTTATTTACATTTACATTTTGATATATTAGTGATTATTAATGTTAATATCAATAAAATATTATTATTTTAATATAACCGGTCTGACCCGGTCCGACCCCCGGTCAGACCAATGACCATTGAATCAGTGCCTCGTCCGGTTCGATGCCCGGTCCGATTTTTTGAACCTTGGGTAGAATCGTAGAAATGCCAAAAAGAGAGAAACACGAAAGTGGTGAGTGGGTCAGGACATATGAGTCATTTCACCAAAAAGTTTTGCCGTTCACTCACTTTTTGCTTGGCGCTTGTTTCTTTCAAATGTTTCAGTCCTTCATGCAAAACATCTTCACAGTAAAATTCTCACTCAACTTTACTCATTCATCATTTAAATGTTTACACTTTGATCCCTCATTTCTTTTTTTTAAGCAACACAATATATATAAATATATACTCCCCCTTGATCTTGAGAGGGACCCACTTGATCTTTCCTCTCTAATCAGACAAATTTCAACCCTTCATCACTATAATCTTTTACTGGGTCCTCTCCCCATGAACTACCACACCGTTATTTTCTGTTAGTTTTTTATAGAAAAAGGTATTGGAAGTAAAACCTTTTTTATTTTATTTTATTGGAAGCCAAATCAGTCTTCCATGAAAATATTATTTCTTTTGCCAAAAATAAGAGATTGATAATTAATTTACAGATATTTAAAAATTATTTAAATCAATTATTTAAAAAAATGTTTGTTGGTTTCCCCGAAATATATACTCTAATATTTAACTATCCATTCCATTGGAATCCCTTCTAATATGAGCAAACAATAGAGGTCATTAGGGAAAAATTAAGAATTTGGGGATAAACTGAATAGTATTTTATATTTGCTATTTAAATCATTTATTTAAGTCAAGATCTCTAAAAAAAATGTCTGACATTAGTTGAGTCAAACGGCTATGACTTGTGTTTTTTTTTTTTTTTACAACCTTACGTACTTGTTGTAACTAATTATATATTGTTTATAGTTACAATGAAAATCATAGTCACATGTTAAAAAGTATTTTTTTAATATATACCTATTTTCGGAACAGAATGTGAGATCTTGTTTGACAATAAACAAAACTTGTAAACAATTATTAAATAAAAACTAAATCAAATCAAAATTGAATTCTCTGCATCATAGATGTATTATATACAATATAATTAGAAGAGGAATAAAAAAAAAGACCGTGAAAAGTATTTCAAATACAATTATAATATTAAAATTACTTTTTTCCAAATTAAACAAAATAAAAATGTGGGTCAACACATCAATCTCAAACTTCCGAAGCTTAGATTTTTTTTGTTCAATTATGTGAGTCACTAAATAGCAGATAAATTTAAGGTTTGTCTGGAAAAATATAAACCAGGAGTTAAGATGGGGGATTACTTACCCGTTACCAACAAAAGCAACGTTTTCATAAAATGAAAGATTGAGTAGCAAAACTGAAAACCCGTTTCTTCTCATCCTCACAATTTTCATCTCTCAAAATCTGAAGCACTCAGTTAGATTAGCCATAAATAAGGAATATGCAAGAAAGAGACAAAGCAAGCCTGAGGAACAGCATGTCTTTGTTTTTGTCCAGCTAGCAAATATTCCTGCGAGCAAATTTTTGAGGGTAATATATCTTCTTAATACCCCAATCCAAAAAAAATTGTAACTTTTCTTTGTCAAATCTCTTAGGATCCAAGATTGGCCACTTGTTATTTGGTGGCTGTTGTACCTCTTCTTAGCATCAATACTTGTTATTATCTGCCAGGCTTCTTCTCGTTTGAAAAAAAAAGGTCTCACAAAACTAATACGAAGATAAGGAAAACCCAATGTCTGAAAATTCCATGGGATTTACGATTATTTGGAAGTTTCCTGAACTGGGTTTTGTTTAAGTATTGTACTTGGTTTCGTATTTGCTATCTTCTGCATCAATTTCAGATTCTGGTTCATGTCCAAAAAGAGCTTCTAATGGTTTGAACCTTCAGTTATGGAGGTTGAGAGAAATGGGGAAATGCAAAGTTAGGGCTTTGGTATTAATAATACCTTTTCCTTCATGATAGTCAGGTTAGGACTCGTAGTTGCTGCTTCTATCGCAGCTTATAGTGTTAAGCAGCTAAACGTCAGAGGTCAAAAATCAGGTACTTTTCTTTATGTGCTCTATATATATATATATAGTCTTTGTTTTTAGCTATTTTTGATTGATTCATTTCATTTCATTTCTGGGGTTAGTAAAGGATTTCACTTGCTTGATTGAACATTCTTTCTATTCATGGATCAGCAGAACATGGCAGAAGAAGGTCCAGAAAGTCTCAAGAGGGAACAGAAGAAGAGCAGGCCACGTGTTCTACAAAAGGCCTCAACGAGAATGAAGTGAGTATATTAAGCTGAATTTATATTAACTTTCATCTTTTCCCTAGCTTTAAGGATTTTTGTTGAGGCAATTGTATGTATGGGAACCTCCCCTTTTAATCTGATATATTGGACTTATGTTTTTTTTTTGTTGCAGCGGGAGGCGGAAGAGGAAGAGGAGGAGGTAAAGTTAATTAGCAGCATAATTAATCGAGCTCATGATTTTGAAGATGAGATTCTACCTGAATTTGAGAGTCTTTTATCTGGGGAGATTGAGTTTCCTGTGTCCAAGGACAAAGTTTATGAAACTGAGATGGCAAATAATGCAAGTGAACTAGAAAGATTGAAGAACCTAGTGATGGAATTAGAGGAGAGGGAAGTGAAACTCGAGGGCGAATTGCTCGAGTACTATGGGTTGAAAGAGCAGGAATCAGACGTAGTGGAGCTACATAGGCAGTTAAAAATTAAGACAGTTGAAATAGATATGCTTAATATTAAGATTAATTCACTGCAGGCAGAGAGGAAGAAACTTCAAGAAGAGATAGAACAGGTAGGCTCGGCCAAGAGGGAACTTGAGGCCGCAAGGAGCAAGATAAAGGAGTTGCAAAGGCAAATACAGCTTGAGGCTAACCAGACAAAAGGCCAGTTGTTGTTGCTTAAACAACAAGTTTCTGGTCTTCAGGCAAAAGAAGTAGAAGCTGTCAGAAAAGATGCTGAAATTGATAAGAAGCTGAAAGCTATGCACGAGTTAGAGGTAGAGGTTGTCGAGCTTAAGAGGAAGAACAAAGAACTTCAACACGAGAAGCGAGAGTTAATAGTAAAACTTAATGCTGCTGAATCTAACCTGTCAGAGGTCAGTGTTCCATATTAAATATTCTTCCTTCAAAACTAAGTTGAATGGATGCATTGTGACGACAACAACAACAAAGTCTTATCCCATTTGGTGGGGTTGGCTACATGGATTATACGACGCCGACGTCATTGTACTCTATCATTAACCAAATTCTTACATATATATATATTAACCAAAAGATCTCGCTCTATAATTTCACCAAGTCTTCGCTTTGGTCTCCCTCTACCTCTTGTAATAGAACTCCAGACTGTTTGATCTACCTTCCCCAATGGCGTATCCATTGGCTTTTCAGGGACAAAGTTTATGATCTTGAGGTGCATACACGTTAATAATATTTATGGTATCATTTCCCACAGTTACTCTTACAGATTTAATTTGATCCTCAATCTGCTTAATTTCTACCACATTTTTCCATTCTTTATCTGTGATGATACCAACACCATTCTTTCATTTACCTTTCTTGTGTACAAAAGCTTGTAGCCATTGATTTCTCGAATCCTCTCCCCAACCCATCTAGTTTCTTGGAGACACAATATATGAATTTTACGATCTCTCATTACTTTTGCCTTCCTACAGTACTTAGCATTTAGAATCCCAATATTCCAAGTGCCAAATATGATATTACTCTCATGAACTAGCTTCTTAAGTTGCCTTCGTCCATAAGTGTGTGACAGCCCTTGCTCATTTAACATTACATCCGGGAGACGATGCATCAGCTCTCACTCGCTTCTCACTATACTTGAGCCGTGCAACATGTTACTCACAGGCAATGACCTCTTAGGTAGCCATTGCTCATTTAACACTACACTTGGGAGATAAAGCAACGGCCCTCACTTACTTCTCACTATACTTGAGCCATACGACTCGTTACTTACAGACAATGACCTAGAATTAACACAATTTTTCGTTGATCCATGTTCATAAGATTTGACAGGGTTTTACGTTAGCTGTCAAGGCCTAACACAACCCTCCTCTTTTACCCGGGCTTTGGACTGGCTATAACATAGATGGAGGTTTTGTATTGACCATGAATAAACATAGGTGGAGTTAATGGATGCATTTTGAGAAATATATGAAAATTGGCCATAAATGAAGTAGCCTATGATTCTGTACTTGTTGGATTGAATCATTTTATTTCTCCCTTATCATGCAACAAATTTCCAACCGCTTAATCTCGTTGAATGAATAATTAGACAGCACAGTTCTGAAGTAATTATTGACAATATTGCAAAATTTCAGTTAATACTTGAAAAGGACTACGGAACTAACCTTTGACTGATGTAATTTTCATCTGGTTTGAAGTTCTCTAGGTTTTTATGTTAGTGCCATCTTTCTTTCTTTTTTTTCCTGTAATAAATGTATTAATATATTTTATAATTAAATTTTTTGTTCCAAACTGCAGAATGAAATGGTTGCCAAGGCCAGAGAGGAAGTCACTAATCTGAGGCATGCAAATGAAGACCTCTTAAAGCAAGTTGAGGGACTTCAAATGAATAGGTTTAGTGAAGTTGAAGAGCTTGTATATCTTAGATGGGTCAATGCATGTTTGAGATATGAGCTCAGGAATTACCAGGCCCCTCCAGGAAAAATATCGGCCCGTGATCTCAACAAGAGTCTTAGCCCAAAATCTCAGGCAAAGGCTAAGCAGTTGATGTTAGAATATGCTGGATCAGAACGTGGGCAAGGAGACACAGATCTTGATAGCAACTTCTCCCATCCATCTTCTCCTGGCAGTGAAGATTTTGACAATACTTCTGTTGATAGCTCTACCAGCAAATATAGTAATCTTAGCAAGAAAACCAGCTTAATCCAAAAGTTGAAGAAATGGGGTAAAGTCAAAGATGATTCCAGTGTCCTTTCAGCATCACCCAGATCTCTTTCTGGAAATTCTCCAAGAAGGATGAGTATGATGACCCCGAGAACTAAGGGTCCACTGGAAACTTTGATGCTGAGGAATGCTGGTGATAGTGTGGCCATTACTTCTTTTGGGCAGATGGATAATGAACCAATCAGTTCTCCTGACAAAGTTCCATCTAGTGACTCCCTAAATTCAGTTGCATCTTCATTCCAATTGATGTCTAAATCAATTGACATGTCACTAGATGAAAAATATCCTGCATATAAGGACCGCCATAAATTGGCCTTAGAAAGGGAGAGGCATATCAAAGAAAAGGCAGAGCAAGCAAGAGTGCAGAAGTTTGGCGACAGCTTGAACTTAACCAAGGCTGAAAGAGAGAAGTCTGTGTCTTTGCCAGCAAAACTTTCTCAAATAAAGGAGAAGACAGTAGTTTCTGATGCCCCTAACGATCAATCTGAGAATGGTAATAATGCTGATAATCAAACCATTAGCAAGATGAAACTGGCTCACATTGAGAAAAGGCCTCCAAGAGTTCTTCGGCCGCCTCCTAAACCATCAGGTAGTGCTCCTGTCAGTACAAATTCGAATCCTTCCAATGGAGTACCACCTGCTCCACCTGTTCCTCCTCCACCTCCAGGTGCTCCACCACCCCCTCCTCCCCCAGGAAGCCTTAGAGGGGCAATGAGTAATGATAAAGTTCACAGGGCTCCGGAGCTTGTTGAGTTTTATCAAACATTGATGAAGCGGGAGGCTAAGAAGGATACTACATCATTAATTTCTTCAACAACTAATGCATCTGACGCTAGGAGCAACATGATCGGGGAAATTGAGAACAGATCGTCATTCCTCTTAGCTGTAAATAAAATTTCTCTCTCTATTTTTGTCTATGCTCATGTTGCCATGGAGTTTGAGTCATTACATTTTAAGACTTTTTTTCCTAATGAATGTAGGTAAAAGCTGATGTAGAAACGCAAGGTGATTTTGTTGTGTCCCTGGCAACTGAAGTTCGAGCAGCCTCCTTCTCAGACATTGATGATTTAGTGGCGTTTGTCAACTGGCTAGATGAGGAACTTTCCTTTCTGGTATGCCTAAATGTCATTACTGAATATTCATCCATCAGAGAAAAGCATGTCACGTGTGATTTTTATGGGGAATCATGGAAGTTACTTTCAACTTATAAATTACCAAGTTGTTCATCCTTCAAATTCTTTTCCATCTCACAATTTTATAACTAATGATCACTACATACTCATTTCATTACATTCTCTATGTAAGGTTGATGAACGAGCTGTCCTCAAGCACTTTGATTGGCCTGAAGGGAAAGCAGATGCTCTGAGGGAGGCAGCGTTTGAGTATCAGGATCTAATAAAATTGGAGAAACAAGTTTCCTCCTTCGATGATGATCCCAATCTTCCATGTGAAGCTGCTTTGAAGAAAATGTACTCATTGCTTGAAAAGTATGTATCTTTTTTTCTGCATTATTTTACGTACTTGAATGCCAACTTAGGAAGTCAATGTTTGGTGTCTTCTTGAGAGTCACAGCTGTAATTATTGTCTCAAATTTATTTCAAGGAAGTAGTCTTTACCTAACAACCATCGTTTATTTGTTCTGTGATCATTTCCAGAGTGGAGCAGAGTGTATATGCACTCTTACGTACAAGAGATATGGCTATTTCACGATACAGGGAATTTGGAATCCCAGTAAATTGGTTGTTAGATTCTGGAGTTGTTGGCAAGGTATTTCTAATCACTAACATTTTCTGTTGTAGCAAACATGAGGGGTTGGTTAATGGAAGTTGTTTGATACAAACACCTCCCTCCCTACAGAAAGGCCACTATTTAATATCCCTGGAAGGCTAAAAATAATATCTATTGCACTATGCTTTTTTAATAACTATTCGTAGAGGAGTAAAAATTAATGTATCTGCAATATTTTCCTCCAGTTCAAGATTTTTCTAATACAAATCATTCAATTGCTTAAAAATTAAATTGATTAATTCTTGCATAATTTGAGATGTTCCACTTATATTGAGTCTACTAGATGAAGATAATAATTTTTGGGATGTTGAATCTAAAATAAGGAGTTTAGAGGTTTACTATTACCTTCAGTTCTAAATATAAAATCTAGAGAAAAATGTATTTTGGTCTTAAATAAAAAACATTTATACACTTTGTCTTTAAATTTATAATTTTCTCCCCAAATTATCTCTATTGATCTCATAATTTGAGGGATTCCATCACAAGTTAGTTCTAATGCACATGTTAATAAGGGTATTTTAGGAAAACCAACACTCATTTATTACAAATAACTAACTTAATATATTCCCTTAATATTCTCAAATTAGTTATTTAGCGCTTATATCACAGACAGAACTGTATGATTTAAGAATAAATTAGAAGCATGTTGTGTAACTATTAGTCTATGCAACTGTATCAAATGTTGACATACTGTAAATTTGCATTGCAGATCAAGCTTTCTTCAGTGCAACTGGCTAAAAAATATATGAAACGTGTTGCATCTGAACTTGATACATTATCTGGACCAGAAAAAGAACCCATGAGAGAATTTCTGGTTCTTCAAGGTGTTCGCTTCGCTTTCCGTGTTCATCAGGTACTCTTCCTCACAGGCTCTTAACAATTGAAACAAATATGTACATATGTTGACAAGCTAATAGTTCATGCAGCACTAAATCTCAGTGTTTAAGATTGACATGTCTTTTTGGTTATGTCTAAATTGAGGATAATAGAGAAGGAAAAGTTCATTTCTGAATTTAAACTATCCATCATTCTCAATTCCAAACATACTGCACTGTTAAACTTCTCTGTGTTGATATATGGCAAAACTTTGTGTAAAGTGAACCAGTTTGAAAAGCTGATTTTTTTTTTTTTGAACTGTTTGCAGTTTGCAGGAGGCTTTGATGCAGAGAGCATGAAGGCTTTTGAAGAACTAAGAAGCCGCATCCATGCTAAAGCAGTTGAAGATAATGAACCAGAAGAAGCATAAAGCATTCTTATCACAAGCTTTTTTCTCCTTTTCTTTTGGATATATGCTGCTCTCTCAGATGTATATTTCATCTTGTTTTATTTGTATTATTTGCTTAGCCTGTACACGCTGGCTCCTCTACAATAATACATTTATGAATGTGTTGTAAGGTCTCAAAAATTATAGAATAATAAAATCATATTGTAGTTATCAATATCATGTTAGTGCTACTTGCTTGTTTTTCATTTTTTTTTTTTTTGTGGCAGCTTGATTTTCAATAGAACAAGAATTGATGGGGAAGGGTATGCTTAAATTGTCCCTTGAAACAAAAATGAAAATAAAAAATTAATTTAACAATAAAGAGGTCATGTCTAATATTTATATTTTACCAATAAATATAGGGAAAATTGTCATTTTTGGCCCGGAAGTTTTAGCTTTGGAGCAATTTTGGTCCGAAAGTTATTTTTTGATCAATTTTGACCAGGAAGTTTACAAAACGTAGCATATTAGACCTTTTGAGGCCTCTATATATTGTAAAATTGGTCTATATTACTACGTTTTGTAAACTTCCGGGTCAAAATCGGTCAAAAAAAATTTTCAAGCCAAAATTGCTCTAAAGCTAAAACTTCCGGCTAAAAATGACCATTTTCCCTTTATATAAAAAAAAAAACTGTATTGAATTATAATTAGAAGAGTATTATAGACATTATGGGACAAGAAGAACCCCCTTTTCAATTGACACCAAATGTGATGTAACGTATTCAAATGTTGCTGTAAAACACAACCTAATCAAATATACATAATCAGATTTAAAGATTGTTGAGGTTGGTATAACCTTGTAATATAATTTAATTAAATTTAATAATCTAATCTTATACACCCTTCCACCCCTATTTATAAGGTCTTAATTAATTGAATGGATTTATCCCTTCTTATAAGGTCTTTGTTGATTTTATCCGAGTACTAAATATACTTTTTTTTTTGCCAACAATATACTTTTACTCATTATATCCATACACTAATTTCTATAATATATCATCTTTTATGATTTTTTTCATTATTATTCTCTCTTTCATTCATTCAAAATAAGGATACTTTAACGGGAAAAAGACTATTACCAACATATTTATTATTCTTAATTAACATTACCTAGTTTTTTAGAATGCTGAATTTCTGTTAAAAAGATCTTATATATATACATATATATGCCCTCTCATATATATATATAGAAGGATATATGGAGTACAATAATATCTTAAAGGAGCTCATTCTCATGCATCATGCATGTGTTCAATGAACTTTCTCCGCTAAAAAGTGCCTAATTGTTGGGAAAATGACAAAAAAATCCCTTCTAAATTTCAAAATCCCAAATAGGTCATTTTAAGTTATTAATGGTTGTTAATACCTATCATGAAGTTGTTAATACCTACCATGAAGTTGTTATTGGGATTTTGAAATTCAAAGGTATTTTTTTTATCATTTTCCCCTAATTGTATGTTCTAATTTCTGGAGAGTAACCATACTAAAAAGAAGCCTAACATATCTCGAAACCAGTCCCTATGAGAGTCTGTTTGGTTGAGCAGAGGGGAGGTTAATTAAGGGAAGGAAAGGGATAGGGAGGGGAGGTTATAAGCTTTGTTTAGTTAGGAGGAAGGGAAGGTGAAGGGCATTTTTACCCACATACTATAAACACTTAAGCTAAACACCAAAATACTATACATAGAAAAATATTTACCCATATACTACATTTAAAATCGTTCTTACCAAGTACGATTTTAAAATTACACAATAGTAGTTCTTCGCAAGAACAACTTCTGTTTTAGTTTTTTTAAATATTTTTTTATATAAATGGTAGTAGGCCTATATACCTCCCAGGCCCCACTCCCCAACCTTTCTTCCACCCCTTCCCCACGCCCAATCACCCTACCTTCCCTTTTTTTAAATTAATTTATAAATGTAGAAGATAATTATATGTTTTTGTTAATTTGTTAAATAATTATATTTATATGATTATATATCTGATATTAACAATTTTCAAATGTGTTAAGTTACATCCAACATCTTAAAATGATTTTCTCATGTTCCAAGCTTAGGATACTTGATCCTAGTAAGAAAAATAATTTAAAGTCAAAATTGTATAAAGTTATTTTCAAGGTTCAAATAATTTTAAACCAATCAAATTATGTAAATTTACTTTTCAAGTTTCAAATATTCTTAAACTAATCAAATTAGGTAAATTGAGTTAGAAAAATGCTTTAAAGTCAAAATGGTAAAAAAAATTATTTTATGGTCAATTTTTATTATTTTATTTTTTATACACTTATTTTATGCAAATATTGAACAGAAATAAAAATATTTTTCATTGAATTTTAAACTATCACTACTCATTATGTGTGTATCTAATTTGATTAGTTTAAGAATATTTAAACCTTGAATTTTTTTTACAATTTTGACTTTAAAGTATTTTTATAATTCAATATATTTAATTTGATTAGTTTAAGAATATTTGAAGCTTGAAAAATAAATTTACCTAATTTGATTAGTTTAAAAATAACCTTTTACAATTTTGACTTTAATTTTTTTTCTTACTAGGATCAAGGATCCTAAGCTTGGAACATGAGAAAGTTATTTTAAGATGTTGGATGTAATTTAACACATTTAAAAATTGTTAATGTTAGATATATAATCATATAAATATAATTATTTAACAAATTAACAAAAAAAATAATTATATTCTACATTGATAAATTAATTAAAAATTTAAAATAAAAAAGGGAAGGAGGGGTATATAGGCCTCGGAGGTATATAGGCCTGCCACTATTTGTCTCCATATTTTATGACCCAATTAAAATGTAATCTATTAAAAGTTAGATATTTTCTGAAATTGAAGAGACCGATTTATTAAATTAAATGAATGAAATTTAAAAATCTAAATTATAATGCAGTCAAAATTATATTGAATCAGTGATTATTATAATAACCACATACCTTCACAAGTGTTAATAAAACGATTTAGTGAACCCATTCAAATCACAAAAGCTCTTGTCCCCCTTAGAAATTTATCATATTTCATATACTTTTCACATGATTAATAGTCTTATTTGCTTGATGATATAATAATTTGAGAAAATAACACGTGAAATGTGTGAAATCCTCGTAGCATTAAATTGTGAAAAATTAATAGAATCTCTCTCCATTTTGTAGGGGAAAGATCCATAAAGAAGAGGAGCTGAAAAGAGGACTAAAAAGGAAGATAAGGCAGAGCAAAACAGAGCAACTCCTTTGTCACGGTCGCCGCGGCGAGCCAGCACCTAGAATAGAAGCTTACTGTCTCGCCTGACAAGCAAGAAAAAACAGGTTGCATGTTTCTGTCAAGCTTGCCACGGTGAGCATTAACAAGTATAGTTGTGAGTTTTCCTTCTCAAAT
Source organism: Mimosa bimucronata (assembly GCA_037074515.1). Lineage (NCBI taxonomy): Eukaryota > Viridiplantae > Streptophyta > Magnoliopsida > Fabales > Fabaceae > Mimosa > Mimosa bimucronata. Next base: position 27,418,173 of record CM073445.1, on the reverse strand, counting down.
GCAAAAAACTGAGAAAAAAGGGTAGGGTTTGGCCGAAAAGAGAGAGAGAGACAACAAATTTGGGATGAGTATTGAAGCTGAAAAACATTGGGGAGAGAGCTTGGAGAAGAAAATTGTTTGGAGCTTTTCAAGGGTTCTTTGTGGTTTTTCCTCTTTTCTTCTCATTTTCCCTTTCATTCCTTGTATAATTTCTGGAGTGGATATGTTTGGATTTGTGAATCTTGAGCTTGTTTTCATAACGTGTAGCTAAACTCCATTTCTAGGTTTATTTCGAAGTTTTGTATGGATTGATGTTTGAACCTCTTTCTTTTTTGGTGATTAATGATAATTAAATTGTGGATTTATCTTGAGCATAATTATTTCTAAGTGAATGGCCAACAATTAGCTTGTTTGTTTGATTAGTGACTTGATAAAGTCTAATTAAACAAAGAACTAGGTTAAATTTAAGCTTGCTTTGAAATTTTAAGTTGGAATTGAGAGTATGTTAGTGAGATAGGGATATTCACTAACTAATTGAGGTGATTCTTAAATATTAATTGACATAACATGTAGTAAGAGATTATGCATGTTAATGTCAATTAAAGTTTGAATAACGTTTGAGGGAGCTATTTGAATAGTTAATACTTCAAACAAGGCATAGTGGTTATTAATTTAGGGAATTAACAATTAAGCATCATGAAATACAAAATGATAAATAAACATAGGCTTTTTTCATTGCGTTGAACTTATTTCAAACAACTATTTTAATTTACCGATACCCACTTTTATTAAATTGAATTTTACCCATTCAACTTGTTTTTCACCCAAGCTAATTTAATTACAATGGATTCAAAGAATTTGTTTAACACTTAGTCCTTATAGAACGGCGACATTTTCAACTATACTACTAAGCACGACCCGTGCAATTACGATAGCAATATGGCAAACATCCCATTTTGTTCCTAAAATTGAATTTAAAATGAGTAAAATAAATCAAAATCAAATTAAAAAAACTAACTATACAAATTTCAAAAGATGGAACATATCGTGGCTAATCTCCTATTTAATTTATAGAGTATCCAAGTTCTTACTTAATTGCACCAAAAATTAACTCTACTAATCTAAAGTATCAATAAGTACATTTATCTCTCAATCACCTACATCACCCCCCTAAATTAAAATTATTATTCTTAACAAAGCTCTAGTTCAAGCTTGATGAAACATAGAGCTGGAAAAAGGGTCCAACTCGTCGGACTAGCTTGTTTAAGCCTAAAAAATGTTAGGATTGGGCTTGAGGTTTTAGCTTTAAAATTGGAAGTGAGACTAAAAAGGGTCTATGCTATTAGGCCGAAGGGTTAAAAGGGCAACCTTTGTAGGGTTGAGGGCCGGCTTAGTTAGGCCTTTTATTTTTATTTATATTGAAAATTGTTCATGTAATGTTAATATTATCACTTTTTTACATTAACGGTTAATAATATTGAAAATTTTAGGTAATTTTATAATTTTCTATTTTTCAATTACATAAAATGTTTTGATTTATTTGGTTTTAAACAATAGCTTATTCATTTAAATTTTAGACAACCGTTTAATTAATGTTATATGTGTTAATATTCTTAAACTATGTATATATTTGAAAAGATATTATTATGATTATTGTTTAACTGTGGACTTAGTGTGTTATTAACTTAATTTTGAATTTTTTTGTTATTTATATTTTTAATTTTTAATTTTTATTATTTAACATTCTTTCTTTTTAAAAAGAAGACAATAATTTTTTTGATAAAAAGGCCGGCCCATTTTGCCCCAAACCCTCATGTTCAAGGGTCATGCTTTGAATGATGATCAAATTTTTTTTTTGAAGTGGGACTTAAAATGGCTGGCTTTTTTAGGCCACATATAGATGATACCACATATAATTGTTGATTATTTATTTAATTATCCAATAGGGTTAAAGGTCATATTTGCCCCGGAAGTATGCATGGTGGATCACATCTGCCCCGGAAGTTTTTTTGGGTCCAATTTTGCCCCGGAAGTGTGCAAAGTGGATCATATTCGCCCTTTACCGTTTAAAAATTTTTACCGGTAAAGGGCGGATATGATCCACTTTTGCACACTTCCGGGGCAAAATTGGACCAAAAAAAGGTAAAAGGCAAATATGATCCATTTTGCACACTTCTGGGGCAAAATTGGACCAAAAAAAACTTCCGAGACAGATGTGATCCACCGTGCATACTTCCGGGGTAAATATGATCTTTAACCCTATCCAATAACAAGGGGAAATGACTTTGTGAGTAAACAAAATAATGGAGAAATAGTAATTATACCACATATAATTGTTGATTATTTATTTAATTATCCAATAACAATGGGAAAATGAATTGACAACACTTCACAGCCCACTTCTCTAGTTAAGTTGTGATTCTTTACTTATATTATATGAGAAAAACTCCATTATAACAAAAACACAATATTATAAGCTTTAAAGATATTCCATAATTGCCTCTCGAACTCTTGGATTGATGGCTGGAGCATCATTGCTCCTCCCCACAAGTGAAGAGTTTGAAACGGCGCAAATGAATGGAAGCAAAGATATTCTATAATTCCATACGTTCAAATATTTCATAATTAAATAGATATATAACCGCCACATACATGAGAGAAGCTTTAACCTTTCTCTAGAAATTTCCAATTACATCGTCTCAGGTGAGACTGTAATGTTTCTGTCCTCAGTAATCTTCTTCCAATTCTAGGACGTGTTTGTGTGAAATTGAAGAAGTAAGGAGTAGAGATAATATATTTGTATATGTCTGTGAATGGTAATGGCTCCATTAGGGTTACTTGCTTTGTGATAAAAAAGTACTTTTAGTACTAGCAAATTTGACTTTGTGATAAAAAAATTACTTTCAGTACTAGCAAATCTGACTTTGTGATAAAAAAATCTCCATTACTCTTTACTTGCTTTGTGATAAAAAAAATTACTCTTCACTTGCTCTCTCTGAACCGTCCAGCCAGAAGTTACTTTCAAATTTGTTTGAGCAAATCTTAGTGGCCATTGCTCTTCAAACCTTCAGATTAGATCATTCATCTTAACTAAGCCGGAAATGTTCTCGGCGGAAGGCCAGATTCTTCAAATAGTGTTTCATCCTCATTTCTCTCTGCAACAGATAGGGCTTCTTTTGGTTTTCATCTTTTATTTCTCTTTATTTCTTTCATTTTCATCATTATTTCTTCAAACTAAGTCGGAAACGTTTTATTTTATTTTGCTCTTCAAGCTTGAGGTGTCTGTATAACTCCCGAGGATGAGTAAGGAAGAAAAAGAAGAGCAAAAATTTTTCTGCTTACATTCTCTCTCTACTTATTCACAGTGAACATAAGAAAGAAACATAAAGAAAAATGAAGAACAGATGACACTCTTCAAACCCAGAAAACGCGACGGTGAAAGAGGTTTTTGTTCTAGGTGAAATCATCAACATTTTTAATTTGGTGATTTGACCATTTGAAGTCTTATAACGAAGGAAGAATTAAGTAAGTTCTCTGTAAGAACTTTTTTATAACTGTTAGAATAATGTGTTTTGATGATAACTAAACATAACTTAGGCATAAAGATAGGTTGGGTAAAGATCAGTAATGTCTTAGAGATAATTTGATAAGAAATCCTAAGTGTTGCCTAATCGATCAGGAATAGATTACAAGATAAGAACTTAAAGCCTAATCGATTAGAGTGAGATCAGGTTGAGATTAGAAGTTAAGTTTGTAGCCGCCTAATCGATCAGAGGACCCTGTAATCGATCAATGATTCAGTGTAATCGATTAAGAGGAATTAGTCTAATCGATCATATAGCTGTAATCGATTAAGAGGAATTAGCCTAATCGATCAGAGAGTAGTAATCGATTAAGAGGAATTAGCCTAATCGATTAGAGAGCATTAATCGGTCAAAACATAAATCAAGCGTAATCGATCAGAGAACAATAATCAATTAGAGCATATTGAGTGATCGATCAAAGAGAACATGTAATCTGAGTATAATCTGTTTGCAATCGATTAAGACATGCCTAATCGATCAAGGTTCCCCTGTAATCGATTAGGCGAGTTTATTCTAACTTGAATATTCAGTGATGCTGGCTGTAATCTATGCATAATCGATCAGAAACCATTCCCTGTTATCGATCAGAGGTTATAATCGAAGTGGCATAGGATTTATTCAAAACCAATGGTTCAGTCTATTTTAAGCTTTCAAAGTACAGATATGCACAGGCCTACTTAAGGAAGTTTACGTTAGCATGCAAACTGTCTCAATAGAGCAGTTAGACTCACCAACCACTTCCAGCGATATATGAAGAGAGATGAACTGAAGCAAAACAAGTACAATTGAGTTCATGCTTCTTAGAACACAATCCTAACACTCCATATTAGATTAATCAAGTTCTAGTCATACAACGGCTAAAAACTCTCAAAGGGCAGATTTCCATAAGAGAATATAAAAGCCTCTCAGAAGAAAGTTGGTTGTATTCATTGATTGCCAATATTAATTATCTATAACTACTGCATTCAATACTCACCAATCTTTAAAAAGCATATTCCTTTGATATTTTTCAGTGTGTAACATAATCTGTTCAATAGAGTGAACAAGTCTTCTGTATTTACTACCAAGTGAGGATCACTCTTAAGATAGTGGGATCTTAAGAGTGGGGGTGTAATCTTACAAGTTGTAAGGGGGAGTGATCAGTGAAAAAAGTGGTCTTTTACTGTCACTTGTAAAGGCATTCAAGAGCCTGAGTTAATCTTGAAAAGTTAGTGGAATCCAACTGAAGGTTGGAGAACTGGACGTAGGCCAAGATTGGACTGAACCAGTATAAATATTGAGACATTCAGTTTTAAATTGAAAAACCACAATTCACCCCCCTCTTGTGCATTCCTGTCAAGTTACAATAACCAAAGGCAAAATATCTACACTTTTGGTTGGCTGTTACTTGTAATCACCATGAATACATACATGTTTTGTTCAACTTTGCTCATGAAATCCGGCACTGGCACCTTGCTTCCTCCCCCTCTCCACTCTGTAGGTTGTCTGAAAATGAAGTTTGTATGCATAGAAGGTTCGATTTTAGTTTTTAAGGCGTCACACTCATGCTTGAAATCTCTTTCATGACAGCATATGTTTGAAGGGAAATATTCGACTTCTTTTTCCTCTATTCTTCGTTTTTGTTTTTCCATCCCAGATGATCTACTGTGTTCAATTATATTGATCACCCACTCCCTTGTCCGTCCATTTTTCTTTCTGTTAGCACAAAGGATCTCTAAGACTCTGCAACTTCTCTCTTTAACCACCGTCCTAACATTCAAAACAAACACAAAGGATGAAGGTAAAAATGGGATGAGAAGGCTTTATACTTTCTTTTGATTTTGTTTTTCATTTCCATTCTCCATCTTCATTCTTTTGCTCCTTACTCATTTGTAGGGAACACACAGAACATGTGATGAAGAAAAATGGAAACAGGGTTGAAAAGTAGACAAGGATACGAGAAATTATCAGCAAAGCATCAAAACAATTGCTACACAAACTGATTGCATCATTTAGGTTATACCTTTCTATAATTGCATCCTCATTCGTGGGTTCATTCCATCGCAACCTCCCAACCTCAGTCCCTATCAGATCTAACAAAGCAAATCTGCAATCAAATACCGCAAAATCTAAACAAAAATCGTTGAAGAGTATTAGAGATAAAGTGATCGACGAACCTTGCGGTGGTAGAACTCCCACCGGCGTTTGCTGCTAGTTTTATTCATCCTATCTTACAAGGCATGTAAGGTGTGGTACGGCAATGAAAATAGTGACTTTAAATAGGTGGACTTTGGGCTGAATAGAAATGAATTAGGAGGGAGAATGAATATAAATGAGTCTGTTTAAATTTTGAAATGGTTGGGCGGGAAAATGGGTTTTGAATTTTTGAAATTAAGGGTCGGAAAGGGAAAAACTGTCAAGGGTAGTGAGTGGAAGATTTTTGGATAACTTAGAGATTGGATCCGTAGAAATAGTGTCTTAGGAATAGTGTTTTGTGAGAGGGGCATGAACTTTGAGGCAAGGAATGGTGGAAGAGTTTTATAAGATATATTGATGATATTGATATTGATTGATTGATCACTCATAATCATTCATAACAGTAAAGAGCTTAATACTATAACTACTTCCCTCACGCAAAACATTGGCAAAACGCCTAAACATATGCTCTCATTCACGAACCATGACATCAAAATCTATTAGTGCAAAGACCCTGTCCATTACCAAAATAGGACTACCCTCAGAAGTGGGAGTCAAGTCGTTCAGCTTATCGAAACCAAAAGCCATTGTTAGAGAATGAAGAAAGCCACCCACTAATAGGTAAAGAGGATGTAAGGATATGAAAGCAAAAGAAGTGAATCATATATATATATATATATATATATATATATAAGTAAGAACCACTATCTAAAAAAGAATGCATTAATGACCATTACAACAAACCTTAAATTCTGTCTGCTCATGATGCCAAAGCAATGGCGGAAGCAAAGCATTCCAAATGACAGCGAAAAGGGAATAAAGAAGATAAAAAGATAGTGGGTTTCAAATGTTAAACCGTCGAATATAAATACAGATCCGAGAGAGAAAACGGAAAATAAGGGAGTAATAACACAGGGCACGCCAGAATGTTTTGCGTGTCACGTCGTCTATTTTGCATGGATACTAGTAAAAATTGAAATGTGGTGGAATGTGCAACAATCGGCTAAATGAACAGTAACATTGGATCAAACTTTAGAACATGGGTCTAACTACATTAAAGTGCAACGGATTTTCTTAATACATAAACTAAATAACAATATAGTTTCAGACACATTGATCTGTGTTAGAAGCAACCAAGAATAACACAGATCATAAAATTATACCACAGATCAAAATATTAAAGCTTCTAAAGACAGAACATTATCACACAATGAAAAAAAATATAAAGATAGTCATCGATAATTCTAAGAAATTAAAAGGAATCAGAATGAAAATAGCAAAACCATTGAAGGCACGAAGTGCTGCACTGGATTTGGAGGAGGATATCACACTTGGAAAAAATTGATCTTTAATCGTAGTTTTGTTTGAGAAAAAGAATGGGATGTAAGACAAAGAACATGTGGCACGGGGTAAACAAAGCATTGGAGTGAAAAAATTATTATTCTGTAATGCCAAACAAATAGAGATCCATTTAAATGAAAAACAATTACAAAAATTAAATTCCTGCACCAAGCCCGATGCAATAGAAAGTTGAAGCCGTGAATCAATTGGCTCTGTGAACAGTAGCATTGTGAGAGAAGTCATGAAGCATTCAGTTCTGTGAACAGTTAACAGCAACACATTTTAAAGATACTACTTTCTTCCTTATTATAAATTCAACCAACACAAATTTTTGGTTTCTAGATATAAGTTCACTTTGGGATCAATTAATGTTATTGTGACTATTTTACCCCTATGTTGAAAGTAGGGAAGATGAGAGAGAATGTTTATAATGCATAAATATTATTTTAACACCTATTCTTAAATGAGGGCAAAGTTGGAATTTTCTTTTAAAATATGGCACATTTAGTACTATAACTTCCACTCCTTGGTATGTGAGAAGTAGTTAGGGTGGACTTATAACAAGAAACAGAGTGGTATATAGATTAAAATCCTCTCTTTGTTATGAAAATAAGAAAAATATAAGAATTGAGATGAGAAAGATGAAGAAAGTAAGAGAGAAAATTGGAGAGAAAGAGGGAGAAATTCTTATGCACTTAGATGTCCTAATGCTTTGTACATAGCCTCTATTTATAGGCCTCCAAGACATGAAGACTAACCTAAAAAGTTACAAGTACATAAAGAAGGGAATTAAGCAATATATTGGTACATTAGAGGTTATAGAGAATATGTACTTAAGCCCCTTCAATTTGGGAGTTATATGATATAAACTAATTAACTAGAAGATGGAATCCTAAGAGAGCATATGTTATAAGCATCCATATTCCATATTATTTATAACACTCCCCCTTGAATGTTCATAAACAAATATTGTGCCTCATTAAAACCTTACTAGGAAAAACCCATTAGGACAAAAACCCAGTGAAGGAAAATGAGTACACAATACTTATCAAAGCTGCTTCGTTAACAACCTTACCAGGAAAACCCAGTGAGACAAAACCTTGATTAAGGAAAAAAGAGTACAGCATGATATATTCTCCCCCTGAAGATAAGATCACTTTTACTTTTACACATAATATAATAGCATCACTTTTACTCCCCCTGGTGACAATACTACTTTTATCCTTTTGTCTTGATTGAGTATACTAATTTTCCAAGCGTATTTGTCCTAATGCTATTTGAGCGTATCTTCATTCTAGTTGAATTATACTTGACACATTGTCATCAAATTTTCTGCTAAAATGTGTTTCGTTAACATATCTCCATGATATATCTCGCATCCACATATTTATTCAAATACATTATCCATTATATACCTGCAAAAACTTAATTCTTCCACAAAATTTTAACACTAATATTAACAAAATCAGAAAATATTTATATGGGACCTCTATTTATGATTTTAAAATCATTGAGGAATTTAATAACTTGATCTATTGGTCAAGTAATATGCAAACTTATATATTTCCTAGTGACAATATATTTTGTATGATTTTCTTATATATACTTCTGGCATTTTCGATCATTCAAGGATTTTCATGTAAATTTCATCATCAAGTAGGATATATACAATTATTGATGTATATTTTCTTTTCACATACTGCCAGTTTACTAATAATTGTAGAATACTTGTATCCACGACAAAATAATATGCCATATCATAATCTTCATTACCTTTGTAAAAATTTATATTTCACATAAATATTTATATCCTACAATAACTTTATATTTCTGGATTTTGGACTTCTGGTCCATGATTTTCACATTTTTTTGAAACATAATCATTATTTCATTTCTTATTTTCTTTTCTTTTGGCCAATCATGTTCATGTCTACTTCCCATGACATATCTTTGTGTAAGATCCTCATTTAATCATGTGATATCATTTTCAAATTTGTTGTCAACAACTTTATTCTTTTCGATTCAATTTTTCTTGTTGTGACATAACTTATTGATATCTCTTTGTTAATTTTTAGGTACCTGTACCTCCTTTGAGGTTTTTCAATTAGTTATGTCTTGGTACTCTTTTGGAGTACCTACCTCGTCAATATGATCATTTTAATTATAAGCTCCTATTTATCCAAATTTTTTACATTTAGAACCGATTAATTTCTCATGTTTTAGGCTTGTCGCATTTATTGGAGCATTTTCAATTAGAATATGAGATTTGATGATTCTTAGTAGGCCAGTAATTATACATGGTAGATGTTTTGTAATATTTATTGAATGCAAAGTATGATGAACTTCTGATTCATACTATATTTGAGGATCTACATTTGATAATTATAATGTATTCAATACATTTTTCTAGCTACTTGATTTCTCCCCCTCATGTTTGGATAACTCTATTAAATGACATTTAAATAATCATGCGGTATAAGTCTCCTAAATCCATTTGTTTCCTTTTGAAACATCATTTTATTTCAGTTAGAAACAAGAAAAAGGAGTTTCTTACCCAACATTTGTCTCAATTTTGTTTAAATATCCATCCATACACATTGTGGTGAATTGATAGGCATATGCATTACACATTCAAAAAAAATTGAGATGAAAAATATTTGGCTCTTGACCAAAAGCCAATTTTATCGGCAGAATATTGTTGGCTTGATGTCAATAAGTGCCGCAACATATTAACATTTGTTCTCATAAGTATTGATCTAGCTATTCATGGAGGCTTTGATATATGATTTCTAGATCATATAATCTGAAAATTGTGCACTCAACATAAACATAATAATTTATTCAAACAATCTTGCAAACTTCAAATTGCAAACTAATAACACATTTAACCATCTTATAGATGCATCTATCAAATTTATTGAATACTTGTATGGTTTACGTGCTATTTGAATGGGCCCATGAGTTTGATATATTTCCAGAAATATAGATCCATTCTAAATCACAACTAGTGATCTTTTCATTATAAATTTCCTTTGAGAACAAGTAGCAAAACATAATTCTTGAATTATGTTAACTATTCAGGAAGAATCTTCTGGTTCTTCAATGGATGTCAATAACTTGATGTTTTATATATATGACTTGGATGATCATACAAGTCATGCCAACAATAGATTTATTTGGATTAGTAAACTTCTGGTTTACTGTATCATGTTTCTTAACCAACATTAAACTTTTCAATTTCCATATTTGAAATCATTACATGCTATCCATCTTTGAGACATCAATTAGGCTTTGTGAGGAATGATTTGAGGAGAATTTCATTCAACATTCAACATTGACTCACATTAAAAATACTCATATCTTTAGAGCAAATTCGTGCTGATAACGTGTTATGAAAATAAGAAAAATATAAGAATTGAGATGAGAAAGATGAAGAAAGTAAGAGAGAAAATTGGAGAGAAAGAGGGAGAAATTCTTATTCACTTAGATGCCCTAATGCTTTGTACATAGCCTCTATTTATAAGCCTCCAAGACATGAAGACTAACCTAAAGAGTTACAAGTACATAAAGAAGAGAATTAAGCAATATAATGGTGTATTGGAGGTTATAGAGAATATGTACTTAAGGCCCTTCAATTTGGGAGTTATATGATATAATGTAATTAACTAAAAAATGGAATCTTAAAAGAGCATAGATTGTGAGCATAAATATTCCATATTATTGATAACTCCTAGAAATTCATGATATTTGAGTATATTTTACTTGAGTTTTTGTCTATTATTTATACATTTTGGATACTCAAGAGGGAAAAATGCTCATTTGATTTTCGGTTTCACCTTATTGTATATTTATATAGATTTTGATTATTTTTGTAGTTAATTTCTTATGTTATTGTATATAATTTTTGTAGGAATAATTTGATGCAATAAACAAGAGATTTTAGCCCTCCTCCAAGCTCCCAATTGAACAAAAATAAGAAGAAGCCAGATCAGCCCAAGAAATAAAGAAAACAGAGCAAAGCACAGAATTAACGAGACTTCGCCGTGGCCTCGCCACGGCGAAGTGCATATGCCTCTGCCCCTATTTTGGTGAGCTCGCCGTCAGCTCGCCGCGGCGAGCAGCCCTTAGCCAGAAATTTTTGGAGCTCGCCGTGGGCTCGCCGCGGCGAGACCCACGGCGAAGTTCGTGTTCTGCTGCGTTTCGACAAATTCAGACGCGTTTTGAAGGAAATAAAAGCTAGGGCTTCGAGCTTATTCAGCATTCTTCGACTTCTGGGCATATTTTGGGCGTGTTTGGCTCTGCTAGGGCTTGGAGATTGGTGGGATTTGGCTTGGGCTCGGAGCTTCAAAGAGATTTGGGCTTCCTCTCTCGGTTTATCTCTTCCTTCTTCATTCTCTTCTCTTGTTCTGATTTGTAATGTTGTATATATATGCTCCCTTGGAGTTGTAGAACATGAGTAGCTAAATACTTTGATTCTAGGATTATTTTGAACCCTTGTATGTATTGATTCTTGATTCCTCCTCTTGATTTGTGATTAATGATATCTATGTGCTTATTTTACCCCGTTCTTAATGCTTCTAAGTGCTTGATCACCATTTAGATGTTGTGTTCACTTGATTTATGACTCAAGAGAGCTAGGTTGAGTGTAGAACTTGGGTAAAGTAGTGCAAGAACCGGAAGTTTGCATGACGAACGGATGGTTTTGTTGGTAAGATAGAGATATACTTGCTAGCCTTGCATAGTCGCATTAGGGTTGGAGTGCGATAATTGGGTCCTATCAAATTGTGGCAAGAGATTGTGAAAAGAATAGGACTAAACACTTGTTCTTGACTCGAGAGAGCATTACAAGTACTCTTTGAACCCTAGATTAGCACGTAATTTCGTTGAGAGCTTCTTGAGGGGAGGTTAATTGAGTTTTGAGAAGTATAAGGGAGATAGATAATCCTAGGACCCATTTTATCCTTGAGGTTGGAGAATCACCTGTGTATATTTTATTTTCATTTATTTTCTTAGTTTATTTTCAATCTCAACATTTGTGTCACTCAAATTAGGCGAGAGTGTGACAATCATTGCTTGACCGGGTTTTGGACAAATCCTCGTGGGAACGATACTCTACTCACTATTTTATTACTTGGTGCGACCCGTGCACTTGCGGCGCGTGGCGAACAATTATTCATAACATCTTATTTTTGTCAAATTATTATTAATATTCATATATTTTCGGTTACTACCTGAAACCATATGCAATGATAAGTCGTCTTTTATCAAATTTAAATAAAGTTGGAACTTCTCATGTATTTTTAATTAATTAAATAATTTGTCATACATAGAAAAAAGAGGGATATAGTAAAATACTGAAGAGATTATATTATATAAATATTATTCCTTGAATAAAGGAGTTAACTAACCCCATTATCCCGTATATCTCTCATGGTATCTTTTATGATGTCTATTAACCCCATTATCCTCCATTTAGATATTTAGATATTGATGTAGTTGATAAATATGATCAAGGTTGTCAAACTCGTGAGTTTAGATAAACTCGTGAGAAGAATCTAAAATCGGATCGTAAACTCGAATCGTAAACCTGTAAGAGTTTACCTTTATTAATAAATACATATTTCCAGTGTATAATTAGATTAGAAATAAAAAATAATAATAATTTGACTTGAATGTATTTTAAATATATATAGTTATAATTAAATATATCAACATTCATAATTTATCCAACTCAATAAAGAAATTTCTATGAAATTTATAAATAAATTCGTTGAATAATTCAAATAAAAATAATTAATATAAAATTTATAGTAAATTAACACGATTTTGTATAAGGTAAAAACGTAAAAACGGTAAATTCGCCATGTAAACTCATGAGTTTTTACTGAGTTTACAGTCGGTACGAATTTCAGTGACTCGTGACACGTTTTGGTTAGGTAGAGCCGTAAAAACGGTAAAATCGGAGAGTCAACTCGCAAGTTTGACAACAATGGATATGATAGAGTTGTGCCTATAAATATACCGTATATTTGATATACTTTCAATTGTTCATTATAATAAAGCTCTCAAGCTCTCGATTCTCTCCTTCTTTTACCATCTATCTCTTTAATTACCTTATTAGCATGATCGAAGCCCTAATTAAGGTATTTTTGTATTTAAAATTCTTCCACTATGTGTAATGTTGCTATTTCAGTAGTGACTTTCGAAAATATATCCTAAATCAGAAAAGAATGTTATATTGTATATCTTATATCTATGCATATTAAAAGCAATTAATAACAAATTCAAAAAAAAGCAATCAATAACGGAATATATCAGTTTATTTTATTCTTGTTTGATAATATGCGCTTCACATTGCCTACCAAAGGCAAATCAGCATGATAATATGCGTTTCCTGAATATTGCATGCCACAGAGAATCCATTTGCTAATTATTTAGTTGATAATATGCGCTTCCTGAAACGATATTAAAGAATAGTTGGTTTATCATGCGAATTGCTATTACAACTACGTGTGTCTAGTTAGCTATATAATCGTTGGATCTTGATTTGGCCCTTGGTCTTGTCTTGTCACAGTGATGATTAAATCATGTGAATTTTTGTGATTATAAAGCATTCAAGAATAATTATAATTAGAGTAAAATATACTGGCCCCCTCTATTTTGTCTTAATTACACATATCTCTCTTATGTTTAGAAAATATACATTTTAGTTCAATCATTTAATACTGTTGGAAATATTCTGAAAGGAATCTTAAAAATATGATTTTCAACTCTAATTAATATTCAATTTACTAATTTACCCTTCATTCTACTAAATCCCTAATTAATAGGAGTATTAAATTTTATTTGGTTTCAAAAATTTCATTCGCAGTATATAATGTAAAATTAAGTAATTAAACTTAGTTACAAATTCAATTTTTTATTTTAATAAATATTTCCTTAGTTAAATGTGTTTACAATTTGTAACAAAAATTATGTTTTATATCGGACGAAAAATATCTATCTAAGAATTTTGAATTATAAATTAAGATGTATATAATCTCAACAATTCTTATAATTTTTACTATATTATGAATAAAAACATGACTGAAATATGTTTTAGAAATTTAAAATAAATTTAAATAAATGTTTTTAATGAACATATTTAAAATTTAAAATTATTAAAGTTCATTATTTAAATAAAAATTAATAAATTTATGAGAAGATTTGAAAATATTTGTGTATACCGCTGAAAAAAATGTGTGTAAGGGAATTATTTTTATTTTATAAAAAATATTTTTGAAAAATATAAATATTAAAATAATTATTATATTAAAAAAGGAGTGTTTTTGTCCACATAAAGTTTAAAAGTCTAACTTAACGGTCAACTAATGGTTTGAGTGGATAGAAATAAAATCTCAAATATATAGAATAGAGGTTTGTGTAACATATATCTGAATTATTTTAAAAAAAAACATATATCTTAATTTTAAAGGAGATTTATATATGTTTTCAAAATAGATGGGAGATTTCTGTAATTAAGATAAAATATAGGAGAGGTGAAATCGATCTTCAGATAAAGGATTAATGTGACTCATTAGTATTATCTTTAATCAATCATTCATATGTGTATTAAATATTCTAGCTAGTTTCTAGAAACAATTTATTTCGAATCCATACAGGATTTATTATCATGGAAAGAAAATAAATTATTTATTCCATTAAATAAATTTAAAAGTTGGACATAATATATTGACATATTTTCTAAATATATAAATATTATAGGATATGTATGAGATATTATCAGATTAGATGAGATTCGATTTTAGAGTTTCGAGATATTATCAGGTTAGATGAGATTATGATGTCTATTTACCCCATTATCCTCCATTTAGATATTGATGTAGTTGATAGATATGATAGAGTTGCGTCTATAAATATAACGCATATACAGTATATTTGATACACTTATAATTGTTCATTTAAAATTAAGCTCTCGATTCTCTCCTTCTCTCATCATCTATATCTTTAATTACCTTATTAGCACGATCGAAGCCCTAATTAAGGTACTTTTTGTATTTAAAATTCTTCCACTATGTATATAATGTTGCTATTTCAGTGATGACTTTCGAAAATATATCCTAAATCAGAAAAGAATGTTTCATTGTATATTTATGCATATTAAAAGCAACTAATAACGGAATATATCAGTTTATTTTATTCTTGTTTGATAATATGCTCTTCACATTGCCTACGAAAGGTGAATCAGCATGATAATATAAGCTGCCTGATTATTGCATGCCAAAGAGAGTGTCTTCCCATCAATTTTTCTCCTTTTCTTTCCTCAACCCATCACCACCATTAGATTGATAAATTAATAGTTGAAATTGGATAATTTTTATGTTATTATTTTTATTAATTTTTTAGATCTTTCTTTTTATTTTTATATAATATAAACCTTTATTTTACTCATTATTAAATCTCAACCGTTTATTTTATCAATCTAATGGTGCTAATGGGATGAGGAGAAAAAAAGAGAAAAAAGATAAGGAGAGAATCCAAACCAGAAAGAGAATACACTTGTTAATTATTTAGTTAATAATATACGCTTCCTGAAAAGATAATATAGAATAGTTGGTTTATCATGTAAATTGCGATTACAATTAACTATGTGTGTCTAGCTAGCTATACAATTGTTAGATCTTGATTCAGCCTTTGTTCTATCACTGTGATAATTAAATCATGCGAACTTTTTGTGATTATAAAGCATTCTAGATTATAATTATAATTAATATAAGAAATCAATCATCAGATATAGGATTAATGTGATTGATATTATCATATTAGTGTTATCTTTAATTAATCATTCATATGTGTATTGAATATTCTAGTCTCAAGAAACAATTTCTTTCAAATCCGTTAAGGATAATTTATTATTATGGAAAGAAAATAAATTATATATTCCATTAACTAAATTCAAAAGTTGGAAATAATAATGTTGAAATATTTTGTAATTTTAAATATATAAATATTATAGGATATGTATGAGATATTATTAGATTAGATAAGATTCGATTTTATTTTCAGATATTATTAGATTTGACTAGATTATATCTATATCTATCACCATATGGTTTGCCTATATAAAGGTTTATACCAAGTTATTCACCCCATAATTTCAATCTCTCTCATTCTCGTTGTTCCTCACCTCTCCTCCCTCTTTTGCAAGTGAAGGATTGCGATGGGA
Organism: Mimosa bimucronata; assembly: GCA_037074515.1. NCBI lineage: Eukaryota > Viridiplantae > Streptophyta > Magnoliopsida > Fabales > Fabaceae > Mimosa > Mimosa bimucronata. The sequence goes on along the minus strand of CM073445.1, from coordinate 27,401,868 downwards.
AAGCGTAGTAGTTCTCAACGTAAAAATGCTGTAATGATGACGACGGATAACGATGATGAAGAAAGCAATAATGTCAACTCGTGGTTTGAAGTAGGGAACGTTGATGCTATGTTAGACACAGCTCTCGATGCCTTATTAGATGAGAAGAGAGGTTCCACACGAGGGAAAGCATTCTCATTGATCATTAAGTCATTCATCAACAATAATATGAAAAAGCTTCACAATAAATTGGAAAAGAAATTGGTTAGCACCTTACTGCATCAATGTCTCCTTTCCATTAAGAAACGATCCAAGAAGGAATCTTCAAAAGAAATCGACTTGGCTTCTCGTGTCATGGGTTTATTGGCCTTAACAGTTGGGTTCGGTGATGGTGCACGTGAAATATATGAACAATCTCTTCGTACTCTTGATGAATCTCTCACAAGCGGATTAGATATATCATCTTCTTCATTTTTGGTGAGATGCTTTGCTATTGTCACTTTTGTTGGTGTGAATAACGATCAAGAGAAAACACAAAAATCAATGGACATAATGTGGCGATTGATTGATCCTAAATTAGGCTCCAATAATGTTGATTCCTTAGTCAAACCTTCCCCTTCCTCAATAACAAACGTGGTATCTTCTTGGTCTTTTCTCCTCTCCACCATGGAAAACCTGAAACTAGACCCTAAAACCTGGCAAAATCCAATAACTTATTTATCTAGTCTTCTAGACAAGCAGGATAGGTCGGTGCGCATTGTAGCTGGTGAAGCTTTAGCTATAATTTTTGAGGTTGGACTTATCGATGAAAGTTATGTGACAATCCATGCATTGAAGGATAAGGTCATCAATCAAGTTCAAAACCTCACTGCTGAGGCTGGTGTAAAATCTTGTAATAAAAAAGATCTTAAGAACCAAAGGGACTTGTTTAAAGACATATCAGGTTTTTTTAAGAATGGTTTTCGTCCTGAAATTACAACACGGATTGGTGGCGGCGGCGGTTCAGTGCATACATCATCATGGTCTCAAATGATCCAGTTAAACTTTTTCAAGCACTTCTTAGGAGGAGGGTTCATTAATCACATGAAGGAAAACGAGCTCCTTCATCATGTTTTTGACTATATTCCAAAGAGAAGAAATACTGAAAACAAGCTTAAGTCGAACAAGGAAAATACCCGATTTCTTAACAACCAGCGGAAGAAGAGGCAAGAGAGTTTTTTATTGGAATGTCCTTTAGATTAGATTTTAGGGTTATAATAACTTTATTTGATTTGATTAAATTGTAGTGTTGGTCAATTAGATCGTCTATTCAAGGATTAATATTTATACACTATCATCTCTTCAGCATTTCTATCTTTTTTCTATCTATGACAAATTATTTAATTGAAAGTACCTGAGAAATTCCAACTTTATTTAAATTTTATAAGGACATGTCATTGCATATAGTTTCTGAGTAGTAACCGAAACTATATAAATATTAATAATAATTCGACAAAAATAAGAGAGAATTCTAGTTAAAGAGAAATAATAAATAATATTTTTTTAAGAAAAAAGAATATAAAATAAAAATGTTTTTCATTGACTTAAGAAAATTGTAAATGTAGTCAACTGAAAAGAGATTGTGTGAATGCAAAACATATTTTAAAAGATATTCTTAATTGATTCCGATTGAATCTTTAATTTTTATAATTTTTTAAAGTAATGTCCTTTTTAAATTTTAAAGGGATTTTTTTTTGTCCTTTTCCTTTACTAATTTGCCTTCGTTAGGCAATTCAAACTAGAGCCGGTAATACGGGCCGAAGCTCGTGGGCCAACCTGAAACCCGTAAAAAAAAGGCTATGGGTTCGGAAAAACAGGACCCATATTAAAATGGGTATTTTAGGCCCGAACCCGTCAAACCCGAGTCTGTGATGGGCTAACTCGTCAAACCCCGTGGGCCAACCCGAACCAGTTTTTCTTTTTTTTTTAAAAAAAATATAATAAATATGACAGAGGGTGGTTAAAAAAGTAAAAATATAATAATATTTAAATGATTAAAATATAATACTTTCTTTTCTTTTTATTAGTGTTATTTTATTTGTTTTAATCTCATTTATTCTATTAGTGTTATTTTATTTGGTTTAGGGTCCTCACTTGGGTGAACGCCAAAGACAGGGTGACCGTCGAAAATAGTCCTCACTTTGCTGATTACTCCATCCAGTTCTAAATATAATATCACTTTGACTTTTTTGTGGAATAAGGAAGCAAATTAGACCACTAAATTATAACATATGTCACGTGTAATTAGATTATAGGTTAGTTTATAAGTAGAATAAATTAGTTTTGAGGGGAAAAATAAATATAGACAATTTAAATTATTAATTTTGCATCATTAATTTCTCTAAAAAAAGTCAAAATGATATTATAATTACGAACGGATGAAGTATATTGTAAAATCGGAGCTCATTAAAAAAAAGGAAAAATTTGATAAAAAAAGAGAGTTTAAAACGGGCTTTTTGAGCCCAACCCGAACAAAATGGTTCGGGTTTAAAAATCAAGCCCATATTCATAACGGATTTTTTAGGTCCGACCCGTTTTTTTACGGGCTTTTTTGGGCCCGTCCTGAACCCATCGGACCCGCCCATATTACCACTCTAATTCGAACCACCTTAATTGGACTCTTTTTACCTTACTTATTCTTATACGTAGGGAGGTATAATTGGAAACGGGTTGGGTGGGACAGGAAGAATATTTCCTTTTCAGATTCGCACGGATGAAATACAGTAACAAAAGATATTGGATTTTAATCCTCAACCAATTAATTAATTATTATTTTTCATAAGAAAGAATTTTATCAAACCCCTGCCGCTATTTCCTTTTTTGTTAAATATTTTCAAACCCACCTTTAGTACAAAAGTCTACACCATAAATAAATAACATATTTTGGTGAACATTTAATAGTGACAAATTCAATTACCTTTTCTACAAATTAATCTTCTATAATATTTTTTTTATCTTCTGGTATCTAGCAAATGCATTTTATATGATTAAGATGATTGATTATAATTATCATATGCATACTTAACATATGGGAATATTAGTTCTAGGTCTCATGGAAGACTTTGAATTGAAATCAAATCCCTCAAAATCCCCTCATTAACTAGAAGTCCCTTTAGACTTGGATTATATTCAAGATAATTAATTCATCAAAAAAATCATCGAAAAAAATATTCAGGATAATTAACCTACAATTTCTTATATTTTCAACCAATTTTTAATTGCGTCTCTATACTTTTTTTTCTTTATATTAGGTCTATATAGTTTCTTCTAATTTTTAATTACGTCCCTAAGTTTTTATCCTATATTCTATAAATTCTAATAATTTCCTATTAATATAAGATATAGTATTTATACAAGTAATATTTTTAATATAATCGTATAAATAATAATATTTATTTTTTATAATTTTTATTTATTTTTATAATTATAATTTTTAATTATAACAATAAAAAAGTAATATAACTATAATTAATTGTTCTAATTATATTATATGCAAATTAATCAGATTAATATATTTTTCTGATTATATAATTTTAATTTTATTTTTAGGGTTTGTTTGCCATCCAAATTTATAAGACGAAATTATAATAAAGACACATAGCAGCTTATCAAGTAATTAAATGAATGCAATATGCTACAGAGTTGGTATATTCTTGGGAAAAAGAAAAAAAGAAAAACACTTTTGAAATTCAAAAACGACATTTTAGTCACTCGAATTTTTGAAATTTCATATCAGTCTCTAGGAGGAATATGCGATTTCCAAATGTTATTAAAAGACACTTTTGCCCTTAAATGCAAGATCAGATTTTACAACTCTGACATAGGAATTTACAACTTTACAATAATGATTTACAAGTTGAGCATAACAATTAATAACTAACCGCCTTTTTTTTTTGTGAGGACAATTTTAACAAGGTTTTTAAGATAAAAATCAATCTGTGCTACTATTCACAACATTTACATAGGAATTTACAACTTACCACAATGATTTACAAGTTTATCATAGTAATTCACACTAACTAACTTGTTTTACAAATTATTAGTAGAGAATTGTTATGATCAACTTGGTAACTGATGTGGTAAAGTTGTAAATCCTTATATAAAGGTTTTTAAAAATAGCATGGGTTGATTTTCATCTTAAAAGCCTTACCAAATGGTTATTGCAAAAACAACTTAATTATTTGTTAATTGTTATGCTCAACTTGCAAATAGTTATGACAAAGTTGTAAAGCATTACCCTTTTGCTTTACTTGTACTCAAGGGAAAAATTGCCTTTTTAATAGCATTTGGAAATCCCAGATTCCTCGCTAGTGACTAATTTAGGAATTCAGAAATTTGAGAGACTAAAACATCCTTTTTAAATTTCAAGGGTATTTTTTGTCTTTTTCCCTATAATTAACGAATTAGTTACATTATCCTTTCTAGCTATTATATATTTTACGTTATCTACACTTTATTCTAGGTCTTTTATTTCTAATAGTATCAAAGATTAGTGTTTCTCAACCACCAAGTGTTTAGATCAACGAACTGTGAGTTGTTCTAACTTTTTCATTGGTCTTGAGTTCGAACTTTAGATGTACAGCTACGGGTGAGCAAAATGTAATCCATTAAACCAAATGCAATTTTAGTTTTTTTGTTTTGGTTTTTCAGTTTCGGTTTTCATATGTACGCTTTTCTTTTTTGGTATGGTTTTTAGGAAAAAAGTTTTGGTTTGAAACCGAAAATCATGGTGACATTAGAAAAAAAAAACTCAGAATTTTTATTTAAAAAAAAAGGAAACAAGGAGTAAGCCCAACAATATTCCAAAATCCAAACAAACAAAATATGATTTCTAAAAAGACAAACTTTTTTAAGCATGTGACATTAGAAAAAGGCTCAAGATGTGCTTTGAAGTTAAAAAACCAATTCAATATTGTCATGTTCAAAGCATCTTTTTTTTGTTTTGGACATATTGAATCAATAGTTTAATTGTTTTGGATAAGATGATTGAATTTGTATAATTATTCATATGTGTTGAATCTATTCTTTTTCCTTTTTTTATTGAATTTTAATATTAGACAAAATTGCAACAAAAGATGGTCAAAAAATCAGCCAAGAAACCAAAAAACCATGAAACCAAACCGAACAAAGTTCGATTATTTGGTTTGGTTTCAAGTTTTGCCTATTTCTTGTTTTCAACTTTTGTTTAAAAATCGAACTCAAAAACTGTTTGCACACCCCCTAGAATGCAGTCGTGATAATTATTGAGAGATAGCGGGCTCCCCCATTCGTGGCCCTACATGATAATAGATAGAGTGACGTTTCTTAACTATATTTTACTAAAATATTAAGGCTAAATTACATAAAATACCATGAAGTTTGAACTAGTTACACATCACCTCCCCTAGGTTTTAAAGTTTGAATTAAATAATTATACAAGAAAAAAGTTTGAATTAAATACCATAACTTTAAAATTACCTAATTTTGTTTATTTTCACGTTACGAATTACACTTTCCCACCGCAATCTATAACTTGCAAAGAATCAAGAGGAGGGAGTGATGTATTACTTTTGTTGCTTACGTAATCAATTAAAACTAGGTTTAAATACAAATGTTAAAATGTACCATAGTGGCAACTTAGATCATTCTCCCAATGAACGATATATGAGTTTTCTCTAAGATCAAATTCATGTAAAAAATGCAATAAAACGATGGACCTAAACTAAAATGTAAATCTAACTCCTAAAAATGAAACTAATTAACCTACATGAATGTAAAGGAATTTTTTTGGGGGGGGGGGGAGTTTATGATGAAAAATTAGAATTCTAAATAAAGAAACTAATTATAATAATTAATACAGAAAATGAAATTTAGTTCAGTTACGGTGAATGGGAACAATTCAGGAATTACATGGAGTCAACTATCTTAGCCTAAATAAATTAATTAGACTAAAAGGAGATATAAGATATTGGAATTAATATATCTAATTACCTAAATATTTTGCATGGGAAACCCCTCAATACAACACCACTTAATGAAATAAGAGTTAGTTAATTATATCAAATATGTTAAAGCCTATAACATTTAATTCAATTAATTGTAGAAATTATATTTTGGATAATCTAATTAAACAATTAAATAATCAATCACTCAATTAAACAACTAAGTGACTGAAACCCGAATTTACAATAGAACCCACAATTACAATTAAATTAATAACAAAAACTCAATTATAAATTTAATTGCAATGTAAGGGTTTTTAAATATAAAATCCAACAATTGATAAAGCACAATCAGAATCCAGTTATCAATTCAATCCAGAAAATAAATGAGTCTTTAATTTAGAACTAGATTAATCTAAAAAATTACAACTCAGAATCTTTAATTTAGAATTAGATTAATCTAAAAAATTACAACTCAAAATTATTTAAAACTAAATAATAATAAGTGTCTGATTAAAAAGGTAGAAGAGAAATGCTCCCTTGTAGTCTTCAAATGCAAACCTTAGACTCTAGCTAATTTTTTTTTCCATACTCCTCCCAAATTACCTCCCAATTAATCTATACTTCCATCGCGATCTCTCATCTTCCAGATTTTGTATTTAATTCCACGGCCATTGAATGAAGTTGATGGGAATGAGGTTTGGTGGTGTTGAAATTGAAGAAGGCCATGGAAGAATACATAAAACAAAAGCAGAGAGAGAGAGAGAAGATAGTCTGATGGGTCGTGATGAGGTGGTGAGCGTAGTGTGCGCGTTTCTGCGCGGCCTCACCTCATTGTGAGCGTCCTTCAGATCCTCTTATAAGGAAGATAGGGGAATCTCGGTAAGTTTTGGGACTTGATAAAATTATATTAGCCTATTAAATTTTATCCATTAAACTTCCATTTAACTTAAAAAATTCATTCTGTATCATAAACATTCCAGTCTTATCTCTTTGACCTGCAAGAATTTGATAAGATTGTGATCCTTTCAGAATGAAAAATATTTATTTAATAACAAAATATCCAAACAAAACTATCTATAATTTTTTATCAAATATCTCATAATTAGTTCAAATTTAAATTCTTTCCTAATATTGGCTAATAATCTAATCATATCCTAATAAATTCAAATTAACCTCAAATAATCTCTTAAATAAAGGAACAAGGAGGGATAAAATATATAAAATGAAGGATTTATCATGGAGTAACACAGAGAATCAAATATCAACTACAAGCGGATAAGAAAATCTACTCTAATAAAATCTAGTATTATCTTATAACCGTAAATGTGATCTTATATTTTTTTATGAAATAAAATCTAATCTTATCCGATCTAACATATATTAAATCATATAATATATCTAAACATTATTATTATTTGGGAAAAAATGTATTAATTTTTAAGTATCTATTTCAAAATTGATTCGATAAAAAAATATTACAGCAGATTTGTTTGTACAAAAAATATTTGAATTTTTTACTATTAAAATTTCACCTAAATATGTTCTTTTAACCATATCTATGGTGTAGACTTTTGTCAACAAAAAGTAGGTTTGAAAATAATTATCGAAATTCTATCAAAAAAATTACCCCAAAAAAAAAAAAGAATAGCGCGAGGGTTTGGTAAGATCCTTTCATATAAAAAAATTAATTAATTAGTTGGTTGAGGTTTAAGATCATTTTAGTCTGTGAAAAGCCAGGCATGTACGAGATTTTTTTTTTTTTTTTTGTATGGAAAAGAAATTTTGCATTAGTGTATCTAAAAGAAACACGGAAAAGCAGCAAACATAATTCCTATTTCCTGAATAAGGAAATGGAACTGCCAAGAAATTGTAATGTCTTACTGAAGTATTTTAACATGAAACAAGGATGGAATGTGTACAAACAAAGGAATCGATTGTGCAAGATGAGTTGCTGATTAACCACAAAAAACAAGGTATCTCATAGAGTTGTAAGTTGTAATTGCAGTGCTCCTAACGGGATTACAGAATGAAGACACCACTGATGTAAGATTTTTGTATTATAATACCTACCAATGTTCTTTTTGATGCATTGTGTATTTGTGTTTATCAAGTTATTGTTTCTCATCATATCTATTTTATTCATCATTATTTTCAGGGTCCCTCCTTAAAGAATCTGAAAAGTAAATATTCTTCCTGTCATTCTCAATCCATTTCCAATTATAACTTTCTACATGTAACATTACTTGATTAATGAATTAGTTACTTTATCCTTCCTGACTATTATTTTATTCTAGGTCTTTTATTTCTACAAGCGGCAAAGATCAGTTTTTCTCATGATATTAGATAGGGTGACTTTTCTTAACTATATATTTTATTAAAAAATTAAGCCTAAATTACATAAAACTACCATGAACTTAAAATTCAGTTGCATATCATTTCCTTAACTTCTAAAATTTTAAATTAAATACCATTACATTTCATATTTTGACTCCTGTATTGTTAAATTAATCACTAAAAGTAATGGTTTTTGTCATATTAGAATTTTTGTATATTTTGATTATATACTGTGTCATTTGAAAAATAACCATTTTCATTAAATAATTTATTTAAAAAAGATACGATCAAATAAATATTTTACATATTTTTTAAATATTTTATATTTTTGAGACATTTTATTTATAAAGCAAACGCTCAATAAAATACTTAAAATGTTTTTATAATTTTATGTTTAAAAGTGTTTAAATAACTAAAATTATATGAAAATTGTTGAGTGATATTTTTAAAAGAAATGGTATACCGTAAAAATATTAAAATTGTAAAGGAAAAAATCATTAATTTTAAATGCAATTTTAGTCAAAAGTCAAAATATTAAACATTAGAGTCTTTAATTTAAACTTTTAAAAGTGATGGAGGTGATATGCAACCAAAACACAGTTCAGAAAGGTTTTATGTATTTTAGTCAAAAATTAGTATTAAAGTTCTTATAATTTTATCATATTTTTAATTTAAATTCCTGTAGTTTTTTTTTTTTCATTTTTATCGAACCTGTATTGTTTCCTCGAGTGTATACATATTGTTTCTTATACTTATAATTCCTTGTTTATAAGAGAAAAACGTATTATAGTTAATGTACTGTTATATAATGTGTTGTATAAAAAAGAATCTAACCGAATAAAGTATAATGTTGGTGGGAATAGGTCATGCCTCTTAAGAGGCCTACCACCTAATCTAACCTATTTAATAAATAGAGCATACTCATATTCAAACCTATATTGTAAAGCCTATTGAAGTAAATAAATCAGACTTTTTCTCAAGGCCAATCATATAAACCTACATGGTTGACCTATTTAGGTTTTTAAATTTATACTATTGTATATAATATAAAATAAATTAATTATATAAATAATTTATAACACTACCAACTTAATTTTATCTCTAAATTTCACATATCATTATTTATACACAATATTCAACCCTTTCATCCATTAGTCATTCTTCTCTTCCTGACCTCTTCCCTTCAATAACATACGATGCAATGTTGGCTCACTCACTCTCTCCTCTAATTTGTATGATTTATTATTAAAACATAATATATTTCCAAGTTTATTTCATTTGTGCTTAAATAAAATATCATATAGTTGCAAAAGGAATAGTTTATCACAATATCTATGGTATAAACAAGTGATAGAAATCTAATCTTATAGCTATATATAAAGACTTTTTTCAGACATACATAGGCTTTTAAATAGATTTAAAGGATAATATTTAGAATTTGAGTTATAAACTTTTAAAACCATTTAAAGGTCTACATTTCAAATAGCATTAAAAAAGGTTTTAAGTTTTGTCTGACCTTTTAAAGGCTCATACTTATGTGAAATATATATATATATATATAGGCTCATGTTCAAAATACATTTTTGTTGCAACCCTAAACCTATTTAACAAAATCCCAGTTCACCGATTTCCGCCTCTAATTGAGAATGTTATAAAGGGGAACCAAGACATGTACCCAGCAGCAAACCAATCTAGAAGCAATCTATAAATTCTATTGTGAAATGATGGTATGGTGGCCTAATCTTGACATCATTAACTCCTTACATTTGAATCCTTTAATCATTCCCCTTCCCTTTATATAAATCCATAAAATTAAATAAATATGTTATCACTTGAATTTTGGTTCATTCTCAGCGCACACATAATAGAAGATTTTTCTCTTTCTCTAAGCGAAAATATTTTTTAGACAATATTTATATGTGATCATTTTTTTGATTGCATGGAAACTTCGTTTTGGATCATCAATAAGCAACTCACTAAATTCTTTTTCAAAAAAAGCTGAGAGTACAAACATGAATGATTAATTAATAAACACACATATTCATATTTGTGGACTACTATATATATTCATTAACATGCTGAAAATCACCAAATATGCAAAATCATGAGGCCGTAGTTGATAGTTCAAAATAATTAAGTAAGTGTGTGTTTGTTTTAATTTTTTATAAGTAATTTTACAACATTTGAAATATGCGAGAGAAGTTTTATTTAGACAAAAGAAAAAATTGCTTTTAGCAAGGTGAAACAAATAGACACCAGGTAGCCATGAAGTTTTATAATCTCCATAATTTTTTTAAAGAAAAAGGGAAAAGCTTGCAGAACGTACAGAATAATAAACTACACACAGGTGGTTTATGTGACTTTTTTTTTCCCACTTTCAAACACATTAATTTTTAAATTAAATTGACCTATATAAAAAATTAGAGAACTAATGTTGTTCATTAATGCATAAATAGAAATTATTATATATCTGAAAACAGATAGTTGTAACAATAAAATCATATTATATATGTCGAAAGGTTTATTTGAGGGTAAAAGTCATAATTTCAAAGTGGAAAAGGCATGGGATTTATTTTAAGGTTATTTTATGAGCAATGCTATAAGGTAAAAAACATGACAAAAGGAAAAATTAACTAGCTATATATGAAGGGTGAGAAATTATGGGTTTGATAATGATGAATGTATTGAAAATAATAATAATTATAACGATGAAATAATAATAAATGAATAAACAAATAAAGCAATGGGGGAAAAGGATAACATGTTGAAATTCTCTTCAACCTTTGTCCATAAAAAAAAAAAAAATTCTCTTCAACCATTGATTATGTGGCCATGATCACGTGCCACACCATACCAATATTGGGTTTTGTTCATATCCAAAAAAAGAAGAAGGAAAACTATGCTTTTTTCCCGAAAATAAAAAAAATAAAATTTGGTTAAAAAACCATATTAAAAATAAATAAATCTATGCTGTTAGATCTTTTACTCTAACCAAACTCATGAGTAAATGTATCATTATTATGCTTCAACAAGAAATCTTCTTTCCAATATGTGCCGTGCCGTCTCAGCAACTCATGTTTCCTCATGATCGCTCACCAAAAAAACAAAAATCAGATCATATCATAATTGTTTTCCCGTAATCTTATATTAATCATTACACACTGACCAAATTAAGCAAAACCACAGACACAAAATGCCCAGACCAAAACAAAATGAACTTAATTATAATACATGTACAGTACTCTCACATGCTGCTCAAAATATCATACCCAATATAACAAAGGTCAATATATATGTGTGTGCCTATATATATATATATATAATGAGATCAAAAAAGGAGACCAAGAAGAAGAAGATAGTTAATTATATGGATGCTTAATTTAATTTGTTTCACTAACCCCATTAATCAATGGTGTAATGGGTTTGGACCAGTTGGGACTCGGCGTTTTTCCACACCATAACGAGGATCAATCTGTGAGTCTGATGGGTCTGGTGGATGCAAATGTTGTTGATGGTGATGATTCTTGAAAAAAGGAGAGAAGTCAAACTTGGTTTTTGCTAGAACTTTTCTGCTCATCGAACGGTTCTCTTTCTTCTCCTTCTTCTTCTTGATCTTCTGATCATCATGAAGATGATGGGAGGATGACGATGACGATAAAGATGAAGATATTAATAATGAAGGATCACTAGCCAAAATGACGTTATTGTTCTTGTTCTTGTAGATCTTGAACTTGAAATAGTAATGGTACTCATGAAATAGAAACAATATTATGGATAACCAAAGAAGAATGAAAAGGAGTATGTGAGAGAGTTTGAAGGCCATGGTGGAGAAGAAGGAGAAGGCAAAGATGAACAAGAAGATGATGAAGAGAAGAAGAAGGAAGCATATGGGAATTGAAAGAAAACCCTAATTAATGAGATTGATATGGATCGAGTTGTTTGCAAGTTGGGATCGGATTTGATCGATATGGACAATCTCTAAAAAGGGAAGGAAATTAGATCGAGTTCAATTAATGTGGAGTTTTTGGGGTTGAGTGTGAAGCTGTGATGAATTGGCCTTTTCATGTGAAACCCTAGAGTTTTAGGTTACCTTTTCATGGTACGTTTTATAATAAATGGGGGGGGGGGGGGGGGCATTTCCCAATGAAAGTTTCTTAGGAATAAAGAAAAAGAATTTAGGATCATGATGTCAGTTTTCAAACTTAAGGGGAATATTAAGTATGATTATGCTTATTATTAATCACTTGAATGCACCCTAAATGGTCACTTTCTTCTTATTCCTTTCTAGAAAAAGAAATAATTAAAAAATAACTAAAAAGGAAGGAGATGATTGTGTGTAAGGAAAGAACCAGGCTGGTTTTGGGTGAATTGCAAATAAATGAATGGGTGGGGAATATGCAATCCATATTTTTTATGGGCAAAGCAATATATGAACTATTTGACAAAGGTAAGCAACATTACAATTTTATTTTATTTTTCTGAAAAAAAAATGAATAACGTTGTGTAAAATATTATAATGTTTATTTTTTTAATTTCTGTTAACATTCTCAATAATAAAATAAAATTGGTAACCCACCTAAGACTAAATTAGATGATAAGAATGAAATGAAATATCACCTCCCACCCTTAATGTAATACCCAGTTCACTAATCTAGAATGTTAAAAAAGCTAAAGAAATTGCTTTGAAATATTTATAAGGAAAAATGATAAAAAAATACCTTCCAAATTTCAAAATCCTAATAACTGTTTCAGTATAGGTATTAATAAGTTGAGTATAAGTATTAACAACCGCAAATCACCTATATAGGATTTTGAAATTTGGAAGGTAATTTTTTGTTATTTTCTCTATTTATAGTTATCATTTTTCTTCAAACTAATTTGCATAACTTGTTTTAGAGTGATAATGTATAATTGAATAGTTACTTCAATTTTTTGATTCCCCTAAATTAGCCAATTCATTTTGATATTAAGGACCAGAGATGACATAAACAGTGACAATAGTTCAGATTTTTACTATTAGTTTAAATGTTTGTCTGTTCTGATTTTAAAACCTAAGCACTACTAAACTTGTTTCTTTATAGGGCCCAAAATAATAGTTTTATAGCCTACTGGATTGGATCACATTATGGGCCACATCATAAACTGACTTGGCATATCCGGTATGTTGACCCCGGAAAGTGTTGTCGAATATTCTCTCTCTCGCACTCTTTTTTTTTTTTTTTTTTTTTTTTTGGGGGGGGGGGGGGTTTGGTTTAATATTGGCCGATTTATTAAAGAAAGAACTATGGCGAAAAGGCATCAAATTAGAACAGCATTAATATATATATATATATATATATGTGTGTGTGTGTGTATAAAAGAACAGCATCAACAACAAATGAACAAATAAAAGTGGCTGGGAGTTATCTTTAGTTTGAATATTAGATCATTCTTCATTCTTTACAGCTAATAGCAAGCTAAATATCATTTGCATCATAAGGGTGTGTTTCCCTCCACGGAGGAGAAGGAAAAGATTTTGAAACATTAAATTCATTATGTGATTTTTAAATATTATGATAATTATATTTATTTTTATAAAGTATTTAATATGAATCATTGGATCTATGAGGAAAAAATGAGGGAAGAGGAGAGAAAGAATAGAGGAGATGATCCTCTTCCATTTCAACTGGGTCGCAAAGTTTGATTAGATTGGAGTCATTATTAAATACTCTATTAGTTTCTAAATATAAGATTCAGTTGACTTTTTTGAGAAAACCGCAATAAACCTAAATAAATTACTTGTAAATTGATTTTCTAGATTTTTTTTTCTCTAAAATACTTTATTTGATTTATAAGCTAACATATATTTTGATAATATATAAAATACTTTATGATTAAATGGCTCATTTAGTTTTCTTAATTTTTCAGAAAAAAATCAACTTAATCTTATATTTAGGAATGGAAAAAAAGGAAGTATATATTTTTAATAATTAGTTTGTTTCCCTATATTCCAATTTCTTCCAATCACTTTAGTTTTTTTTAAACACTCATGTCATCTTTTTCTTTGTTCATTTGCTTATTTTATACTCGATTCTTTTACCTTTAACATATCATTTTGTCCTTTTACGAAGAAAAGATATTTTTTTTATACATAACGGAATTTAAAAAACATATATCCTCTATGTGACTACTGTAATCCGCAGCAAAGCCATCGCAGCCTCCCCGGTCAAAATTTGCAGCAAAGCCAGCAATCATCTCTCTTCTGAGAAGTTCTAACTCCACTCGCCATTCCTGGTTCATAAGCCCTCGCAAGACAGCAAACAAGGCATGATCTTCATGTAAATCTGTAGTTTAATTTCCTCATTCACCCCTGTAATAACATCCGTAGCATCACAAAACAATGTGACCTTATATGGAAATCTGCTTCCCAAGCTCTGCGCAAACCCCATATACATCCCCAAATCTGTGTAACAATACTCGCGCTTCCTTCCACACAGCACATGAAAGCTTCATGAATGTCCCCACAAGGCCTTCGTAACACACCTCCACACTGGAACCCGGTGAAAAAGCTCCATCAACACCAGGAACTCAGTATCATCAACATTTGACCATGTGTCTTGAACCAGGATTTTGTGAGGAATAATCTCTATATTTATTTCTCGCACGTACGCTTCATGCAATTAACTATATGCCCTTAATCTCAGCCAACCCCCATGAACACTGGAATTTGTGCCATGATGGACGAATTCATTCCTTGGCCTCCAAATCATTCCTGTTAGTGTGACATGTAGGTAGTAATTGGGCGTGTTTGCTAGTAACAATTGTTTAGATGGAAGAAAGGGTAATATTTTGGAAATTACAAATTTTTTTCTTTTGTCAACTTCTTTGAGCCTGGCCTCTAATGTGATGTTTTGGTCCATCCACATTGTAGTTTCAAGAACTTCATTCATATTATTTCCTGATATCATTGTTTCGTTAATTACTACTGAAAAATAATTTGTCTTTGTGCGTGTAATATACTGAAACTTCAGGCAGTTCTGTAGGTAGTAGACACTTTGTTTTAACCAAATTAATTTGTGATCATATCATACCTTTATGTCTGAACTTTGAACTTTTAAGCTATGTTATTGTCAGTACTGTGCAATTGGTCATACGTGGTATCTTCAAGATGGAGCTGCAAATTACATTCTCAAGGATTCCATAGTTCAAATGAATAATACATATTTATTTATCCTAAACACAAAAATTAGTAAATCAATAGAAATACTTTTATACTTAGGTTTGTCACCTTGAATTATGAACAAATCAAACACAATAATAATTCAGCTGATTTTAATCATACTTAACTAACGATGCATATAAAACAAGGGGTTAATTAATGTGCAGATATACTCGTAAAATTCTCGCTCACAAGCAATATTATATCTATAAAAGGAAATTTTGCTCTTATGTCTTTACATGTAGAATACTAGAATGCAATTATAACAGGGCATGATAATATTGTTATGTCTTAGAATTTTCGAGACAATTTTGTAGTAAAAACACTTGAGATAAAATAGTTGTTGAGCAAATAAATTTTCCCATTAAACATATGAAAAAATTCACATTTCATTAGTATTATGATGTTAATGGATTCATTTTTTAAAAAAGCAATATAAAGTATGAATTGTTAAATGAGGTATTAGCCGAGATTATAATCGGTTTAGTAATTATGTTTTGATTCATTCAGAGTTTAAATTACCTAGCATTTTGTCATTTGAGGTAAATAAAATTACTCATTTCATTCTTAAATAGAAGATCTAGTTGATTTTTTAAAAAAAATATTAAGAAAACAAATAAATTACTTATAAATTAATTTGCTTCGTTTTTTTTAATAAACTAATTTATTTGACTTATAATCTAATAATAAGTAAAATATATTATTAAGTGGCTTAGCTTTTTTTTAGCCTCTCCAACAAAATAACTAGACCATATATCTCCCTCCAGCTCTAATTACAAGATCAATTTGATATTTTTAGAAAAATTAAGGATGTAAATTAAATCACTTTAAATTGTTTATATTTATCTTATTTCTTCAAAACTAATTTATTTTACTTATAAACTAACATATAATATAATTACTTATAACATATATTACAATTTGATGGTCTAATTTACTTTCTTAATTTCTATACAAAAAGTCAGCTGAATCTTATAATTAGGAGGATATGAGAGGGAGTATTAAGAGCATGTAGTTACTCGTTTTTTTTTTTTTTTTACAGTGCCCATATTATTGTTCGGATATTCCAATTTTAGCAATCAAAGGGCCTTTTCGACTTCAGCCGCTTCTTCAGGCGTTGGTGCCTCTGCTGTCCTCTCCTCCCGCCGCCGCCGCCGCCTACTCCGTCATGGTCGACCGTCGCTGTCATCTCTCTCTCATAGTCTCCTTCGTTCGTTCTTATCTTCGTTATCGTCATCTCTCTCATATTCTTGTTCTTCAACTTATTTTTCAAATCCTGATTCTGCAGCTAGAATTGCATTCTAGTATTCTACATGTAAACTTTTGATTCTGCTTCAGGCTATTTTGATATTCTAAGCTGCTGATTCTCATTATGGCCCCATCTTATTTATGATGAAATTTAGATTATAATTGGTATACTTGATTTCTTATTATCAATGAATATTTTTGTAGTTGATTTTAACTTCTCATTTTAGCATTATATCCAAGCAAATATTCAGGGGATTTTTCTGATGTTCCTTCTGTTTAACTCTTTACTATATCTTTTGAAATAGAGAGTAATGGAAAGTATTGGAAAGTGGAAGGCGTGATGAGGATAGTTTTAATTCATTTTGGTTGGGATTGGGAGCTCCCTGTGGAAGATTATATGGTGTATGACTAATGGGTGGTGTTACTTGTTCAGATTACAAAAGGTTATCTAGGAATTAGGAGTTTTCCCATTCAATTCATTTTATCTGTAACTTCGGATTTGTGTGTCAAATAATTCCGTCCTCAAATTCATACCAGTTGAACATTTATACTTCCAAATGCTGGCATATATCGTGTTCTTAATTTCTGTTTTAGGTCATATTATATTGTTGCCGTCTTTCAGTGAACTCAGGGAGAAGGATTTGATTTTGGCAATGAAAAGTAAAAGAAAATTTAGTGAAAGGCAATGATTGGGACGTTAGTTTCTCTTGCTACTCATTACTCTACTCTTATTGGCATTTCTTAATTATTTATAATCTGCTAGTGATTGCCTTTATATATTTATATGCAATTAAGTCCTGTCTCAAGTGGTATAGTATTAATTGGATCCATGTTGACCTAGTTTGCTAGATGGAATTGGCATTTTAAAACTATTTAATGGTTGGAATTTTGTCAAAGACTTGTAGCTCTGCTTACATGTGTTTTGGTCTACCTTGTTATTCAAAGGTCTGGTGAAAGAAAATTAAGTTACAATATGAGTTTAGAATGGGAAAGGGTGCATGAAGAAATGTGTCAATTAAGTACTAATAAAAGAAGTCACAATACTATCCTGATAATTCCTAAAGCTTTCCTTACATAAGGTGTGTTGTTAGAAAGAGAGGGGGGATTAAAGCCCATAAGATGGGCGACTGTTGTAGAACATGTAGCAAAAACTCTTTACATACTAGGATACGATCTTTAGATCAGATTCCTCATTCTCCCACATTGCACGGTGCACATAGAATCGAAGTTTTGAGAGAGATCATCCTATATCATGTGAGTCTAGTTGTTTGATGGTATAAATTGTTTGAGAAATATTTGAATTAGAAATTTGTTAGATGATTTGCATCCATTGTAACCTTAATTTCGATGAACGAGGCAAATGTCTAAGGGTGATTTAGTTAAGAATATTTTTGTGAGCCTCATCTAACTGTTAGTAACTGGGAAAACTCGTTCCTGCACTAATATTCACAAAGTTTAATTCCCTGTCCCTTTTTTCAAGAAAATACAGATAAAAATAGTAGCATATTATATATTTATATTTAAATATACATCATTACACAACATATAGGCTAGTACATTAATGATAAGTATAGATTTTAGACGTGGCTTTTGATGGAGTTACTATATCCACTTTGTGCATCATAATACCTGGACCACAGCATAACTCCTCCATATTTTGCTGAGCTCTTAATTTTTGGGAGCACAGTGGAAGTGAGATCAGATGCTGTAATGAAGCCAGTGCCTGCAGCCTCAGGGGAAGCTGGCAGCCCCAGGAATATCTTGTTGGCAGGAATGTCTGATGTCCACTGCTTCCATGCATCATCAAGATTGGTGATTCCTGAACTGTACTGGCATGGAGGATTGTTGTAGAACTGGACCCAAACATTATCAAAAAGACCTGTCTTGAGGGCATTTCCTATCCAAGCATCAGGAAATGGGCATTGAGGTGCTGCAGTTATGTAAACTTTTCTCCTCTGATTGCCATAGCTTTTAAGGTACCTGTGATAGGATATGGAATAATGGCTGATTATAATTTTTGAATATTTCGGATATTTATCGTTACTAGTGAATAATTTGTTTTAATTTTAATTTGGTTGTTATATTTTGTGATTGATTACTATTTGCATTTGATTTTCTTGTTTCTAGAATGTTCTCTCATTAATTATAGGATCAGGTCGAGGGTTATAAACTGCCATAGCTACTTACCTGGCAAGATCACCCCAGTGCTGGTTTGAACCTCCTTCGATGTCAAAGTCAATGCCATCAAGAACAGCAGGGCCCAGCGGACGAGAAGAAGACTGTCCTCCTAAGAAGTTATTCCAAAGGTATGTGGCTACATGCTGTGCATCTTGAGTGGATGTAAGTGAATAACTTCCAGCAGCTCCTCCTATAGACAGCAACACCTTGATGCCTTTGGCTTGACAGGATTTGATGTCAGAGCTCAAGTCAGTGCAGCCATTACTATAAGGATCACAATGACCAGCTAGGTTAATCATTGGGGTTTGGCCATTCCCAAAAGTTGGCAAGAATGCCAAAATCAAATACTCATAGTTTCCAGTGGCACAAGCTTCAGCCAATGTGCCCTCATTAGTATTCTGACCCCAATAGATTGCTATGC
This sequence comes from Mimosa bimucronata, assembly GCA_037074515.1. Classification (NCBI taxonomy): domain Eukaryota; kingdom Viridiplantae; phylum Streptophyta; class Magnoliopsida; order Fabales; family Fabaceae; genus Mimosa; species Mimosa bimucronata. The sequence goes on along the minus strand of CM073445.1, from coordinate 27,382,547 downwards.
TTCCTGCATTGGACCTATTTGCTAGTGCTAACAAAATGAAGGAGAAGACTGAGATTGAGATTGACCACTTCTTGGATGCCATTTCCAAGTAGTAGTAAGTAATAATATCTAATGAATTGCGTCTTGTGTGGCTTCCTATGCCCAACACCATGGTGGTAGAGCATGCCTTTTTATAGCAGAAACTACTTGTCTCTCTCTCTCTCTCTCTCTCTCTCTCTCTCTCTCTCTCTCTCTCTCTCTCTCTCTCTCTCTCTCTCTCTCTCTCTCTCTAATTCTTATAAGAACGTAGTGCGGCAGTTACTTTGCCTGTGGCCTTCATGATTTAAACGCAGTCGTTGATGTAGACAAAAGGTTAGCTAGCACCGTACAATTTGCCTATATTGACATCTTCTGTGTCGTTTTTCTCTATGATGACTCTATTATGGCTGTTTCTATGCAGTTCTTTTCCATTATTCCCATCAAAATTGCTTGTTGTATGATTGCTTTTATAGGACAGCAATAGTGATTGAATATGAATTACTTAATGATATTTATTGCTTGATACTCTCCCTCGGTTCTAAATATAAGACCTATTTACCTAATTTGATTAGATTAAGGATGTTAATTAAGTTAGCTAAAATCATATGATAATTCAAAAACACCCTAATCATTTACCTTCATTCCTACATTCTCTCTCTTGTTTGTTAATAATTAAGGAGCATCGATAGTGATACTTTGGTGAAAAGTTGAGAAAAATTATAAAGATGTCTTATATTTATGATCAAACTCACCTCCCCAAATATGTCTTATACTCCCTCAATTTATAAATATAGGACCTATTTGGGAATGTGAGCTTATTCCTAAATATAAGATTTCTTTCTAACTTATCTCAACTTTACCCCAAATTATCCCTATTGGTACTCCTCAATGATAAACAAGCAAGAGAGAAAGGGGGGAGGGGGGAGGCGATGGGGAGAATAAAGATAGGTGGTGATGGTGCTTTAGTAATATCATGTAATTTTAACTAACTTAACCAACTTCCATAATATAATCAAATTAGGTAGTTAGATCTTATATTTAGGAACGGAGTGAGTATTTAGGATTGGAGTGAGTAGTTTATTATTTTATAAGTACATGATATGGATCCTCCTGTTATCTTTCTGTTGAAAACAATTGTATTTGAAGTGCTGTTAGGTACTAAATGTGACTTCTTCTAATGTAGATTCAAACATTGACTTGTTATATTGTAAAAGGCTAGTCCCTTCCATTAGACTTAGTCTCCATTCATATTACTTGATAGTTTTCACAACCAATTACATATTTTGATGTTATACAAATAGAACGAGCACTAAGTGAGCAGACTATTTTTTTTTTTTTTAATTTGAAGGATGAATAAAGTACGAAGCTTGCAGACAATTTCAATTAGTCACTAATGGAATAATTCCTAGCAGCAAACCGAATAATGTATTATTGTAAGAAAGTAATATTGATACTCAAAAACCCAACATCTTGTATCTGATACAGCATTTTGTCGTCTCTAAGGTAAGAGCTAGTTGGGAATTAGATTTGATTTTTGATATAAGTATTCTCTATATTTATCATTTTTTAAAGGTTAGAGTATACTTTTAATCATTTATATTTGCATCAGATACCATTTTGGTCCCTTAAATTTGAAAAGTGCGTTTTTAGTCCTTTTTTTAAATACCGTTAGTTTCACTTAACGGACAATGTTCATTGAACAAATTTAAATGGTGAGTATATGATTAAATATTGACAAAATATGGTTAAATTCAAATTTTTTAGTACAATCATTCTTATTTTGAAAAATTAGTCAATTTTTAACCACATTTAATTATAGAATCATCCTTTAGATATGATAAGTCATCGTTTTCTATTAAATGAAACTAACAATGTTAGCTAAAAAGAACTAAAAGTGTACTTTTCAAACTCAAAAAACTAAAATGAAACTTGATACAAACATAAAAGACTTAAAGTACTCCCTTAGGTCTTTATTATAAGAGCCCTAAATTTGAATTGTTTTGCTTCAAAATATAAGAGCCCACTTTAGATTCTGTCATCATTTAATACCATTTTTTCCTATTTTGCCCATGCTTATTAACACTCTCTTTTATAGTACTCTTTAATACCCATACTTATATATCTCTCTCTAGTCTCATCATGAATAAGGTAATATTGAGAAAAAAAATTATTTTTCAAACATGTTTATAGTTTTTAACTAACTTTTTAATGTTTTATTAAGAAGCATAATTTGGCAGCCGAGTTCTTATAATAAGGATTGGAGGTAGTATACTTTAACCTTTTTAAACTATATCTAATGAATGTCTATTCCTTATAAGTCCAACTACAAAAAAAAATCCTAAATATAAGTCCGCATAGAGGTTAATAATGCTTGTTTTCCAATTTTAACCTTATTTAATTCTTATCGAGAAAAGATAAAGAAGAGGGGGATGAGAAAATAATTTAGAAATGTAGAGAAAGGGAAATTTTGAATAAGGATAGTTTTGGAAAATTTCATCAATTTGAGACATATTTAATGATCTAACTAACAATTATTGGTATGTGAGCATTAGTTGAAGTAGACTTAAGAACAGAGTGGTATGCATTAAGAGAGTTTGCACAAGTAGTAGAATGTACATGATTTAAAATGGTATCTAAGGGAAATGAACGCACATCTTTAACAAATAAGTAGTTTAACTAATTTTCTTAAAATACCTAAATTAAATTACAGTGACTATGCTTTATAATAGTATATGTTTTACAATGATGTCAAATTACTTTAGTATATATTAGATAGTGATGTTAAATTACTACGACACGAAATACTTCAACAGGAGGGTAAGGTATACTTATAGTATTGACATCTTAATTGTTATTATCTCTATGACTTCCGTTATTCCCAACAAAACTGTTCCAAATAAAGGTCAATTGTTATAAGGGACAGATTTTGTCGACTTCCATGTTGAACAATTGTTATTGCTGGATTAGGAGATTTTCCCAAAAACACAAATTACAGACAATAATATGAAAAATCATATTTTTTGCAACAAAAAAAAAAATAGAAAATTGGGTTTAGTATATGATATAGAGAAATACTTACATACTCTTAGAGTGCCACATCATTTGTACTCTAACGAATAAAAATGTAACACATAGCCTAATTTTAATAGTAACCGTCATCCTTTATTTTTGCTGAAAAAAAGAATAATAAATGCTGAAAAAAAGGATGACGGTTACTATTAAAATTAGGGTATGTGTTACATATTTATTGGATAGAGTACTGATAATGTGGTGCTCTAAGAGTATGTAAGTATTTCTCATATGATATACATCTATCTTCTAATTTGTTCCCATGTTTATAAAAGACTTGACAGAAATGGTAAGCAAAAATTTTGTTTGAGCATTTTTAAATAAAAAATTACATAAAAATAAATAATTATTCTGGCTATGTTTAGTTATTAGATAAGAGGTTGGAACTTATTTCAATGATTAGCTTTGTGAGAAGTAGAAAGACGGCAATTCTAGCTTTAGATTGAACTTTAACACAAACACACATTTAATATATGCTATATATATACATATATATCTTCTAATTTTGTTCCCATATTTTTAACAAGGGGTAAAAGTATATTTTAGCTAACAAAGTATTGGCTCAGGAGTATTGGACACAATTAAGTTTGGAGGATTCTTGTATACGAACAATGTTTGAAAATTGTTCATTTTAACCAACGCCATTAAACACCATAAAACAACCATCTCTTTGTGCACACGTAGTGACACATGGTAGAGCTTTTAGTGATAACGTGGAAGTGTTTTTTGCATCATCCCAACACACCCGATATTACCGGTATACACCCATCATTCCCCCACGCCTCCCATGCCTCCATGCCCTTTGTCATCATTAAAAAAAATCCCAAATCTAAAGTAAAGATGAAGCAACAAGAAGACTATAGAGAATCGATGCCGGTAAAACTTCCCAAGAAGATGAAGAAGTCCATGACTACTAATCGGTGTTCTCGCATTTGAAGGAAGAAGACATTGTAGACAATCAGTGGTCGACGATAATAAGGGAGGTGAAGGTGTACGCAAAGGTGGACGATTTCATCAACAAGTTCAAACAGCAATTGCAGCTGCAATGGCTAGATTCCATAACGAGGTACCAAAGAAGAAGCTGAAACTAACGTTGAACCGCATTCTTTTTGGGACGGAGGTTGATTTGCTGCTATAATTTTCATTATTAATCTGAGTATTCAGTTCTGTAGAACTAGGGTTTTATTGAGAATGAAGAAGGCTGATTTGTTTATATCACTAAATTCATATGAAATTGCGATTCTGGAAGATCTTCACACCATCTCAACTCTTATGCTTAATCTTCTTATTTTTTTTAGATTTCTCCTCCGGTATTCCTAGGATAGCCCATCTTTCAAGCACATCAACGGCTCCAGACTAATCTTGATCGCTGATTGTGGGCACCTCCCTCCATAGGTGCTTCATCTTCTTTGATTTGTATGGTGATCACTCTCTTAAATGAAATCACAAGACGATGACTGATTTTGTTAATTATTTCGAGGTTTTACTTCAATGGGAATCACTCCATTCCTCATTCCTTACAATATTCTACATTTGTGATTTGTTTGTAGGAGTTTTTTCTTAGCTCTTATTGCTTCAACTTTCTTCAATCTGTATGGTGGATTGTGTTTATGGTTTCTTCTTGTTGCTTAAAATGCGAGAACGCCGAGTTAGTGGTTGCCGACTTCTTTATCTTCCTAGGAAGCTTTATCGGCACCTCGTTGGACTCTTGCTTTGTGTCCGATTTAGTCCTGGTCACATGAATACCCTATAACTCGTTGTAAATCTCAACATCTCAGATTTAGGATGTGGGATTTCGGGGGTGTTTTCATTTGGGGTTTGGGCAAGAAGGTTGGAGAGAGAATGTGCGTGATTGGGAAATGACGACAAAGGGTATGGAGGTATGGGAGAGTCATGGGATGAAGAAATAAAACACCACCACATTATTATAGAAGTTCCACCTTGTGTAGCCACTTGTGCACAAACTGACGACCGGTTTATGGTGTCTAATGAACATTGGTTGAAATGCACTCCCTCAAAACATTATTGATATACAAGAACCAAAACTTAATAATCATGTTCAGAGCTCTTGGGCTAATAATTTGTTGGCCAAAATATACCTTTACTCTTTTAATAATGCTTTATAAATAAGGGTGAAAACAGGCCAGTCGGCCTATTGAGGACCTTATGCTTGGCTTATTTTTAACTTATCCAAACCAACCTAATAGAAAACACGCACAGGCTCAAGCTTTTTAAAACGTCTATTTTGTTAAATAGCCAAGGCACAAGCCTATTAAATAGCCTAGTTGGGCTAACAAGTGGGCCTACTTATGTATTTTTTTCTAATTTTTTTAATTTCTTCATTACGTATGTATTCTCATATCAAAATTTTGTTTTTATTGGCTAGTAACAGGGTACCTTTGGATTGTTTTGGGGCCTAGGTCTATTTTGGCCTGTTTGATGGCCTTGGTCTATTTGGTGGCCTCTTGGCCTGTCTTGATAAAACATGCCTAATATAGGGGTGAGTAAAACCGAACCGAAACCGAAAACCAAATGCATTTCGGTTTTTCGGTTTTAGTTTTCATTTTATGATTTTTGGTTCGGTTTTTAAAAAATGGTTTCAGTTTGGAACCGAAAAACCGAAAACCATAATGATATTAAAAAAACCTAGAATTTTTATTTAAAAATAGAATAACAAGTAACCCTAAACAAATATCTCAAAATCCAAACAAATAAAATATGCTTTTTAAACAAGCAAACACTTTTTAAACATGTGACATTAGAAAAAAAAAAGCACAGAATGTTTATTAATTACAAAATGTGCTTTGAAAGTTAAAGAACCAATTCAATATTGTCAAGTTTTAAACATTATTTTTTTGTTTTAGACATACTGAATTAATAGTTTAGTTGCTCTAAAGTCTAGAAGACGAAGTCAAAGAACCACTTTAATATTGACATTGTCATGTTTTAAACTTTTCTTTGTTTTGGACATGTTGAATTAATAGTTTAGTTGTTTTGGACAAGTTGTAGAACTTGTATAACTATTTAGATACAATAAATCATTTTTTTCATTTTTATTGAATTTTCGTATGGGCCAAATCTACAAAAAAAAAAGCCCAAAAAATAAACCCAAAAACCATAAAACCAAACCGAAAACAATTTGATTTTTTGGTTTCGGTTTTTCTTTTGGCCAGTTAACGGTTTTCGGTTCAAAACCGAACCAAAAAATTGTTTGCTCACCCCTAGCCTCATCACAAGCTTCAAACTATGCCAGGCTTCTGAACAGGTCAAGCTCAGGCTTGCAAAAAAGGCATATTACAAGCTATAAATTAGGCTTAAACCAATCCACCACGAAACAATTCAGGCCTATTTAGGGACATGCCATGCCTGACCTATTTCCACCTTATTTATAAATAACTTAACAGAATCGGTTAATATCAATTTAGTTTGAGTATTTAAACAAAACATTTCATTAGCTTTACCATTAGATTGTACCATAACACACAGAATACATTCCGACCCAATTCTCTTTTGAGAATATACTCTTGTTTTTTGTTGTTGTATTTTTTACTGTGCTTACACATGAGCCTTATGCATCGAGTTTGTATTAAAAGAAAAAAGAAAAAAAAATATTCATTTAAGAATAAGTTTCCAAATTTAAAAGGTCTTGTTGGGCTATCAATATTAGAATGGGGAGAGATGAAGACACAAGGTTAATAATATCTTCATGGTGTGAGTAACAGCTTCTTCTTGCAAGAAGTTTGAAAGCTCAATTGCAATTACTCTTCTCTGTTCAGGATCAGCGTTGGCAGAATTTGGTTCACAATTTCTTCTGCCATGGTAGCTGAGGGAAAAGAGGCAAAAGAAGGAAGACTTGTTATTACCATACATAGATATTTATAAACAATGAAATCAAGCCTTGAAGTGATCCTTCTGGAGACAATATAACCCTCCAATTAAAGTAATCATACTATCATATTTCATGAAAAAACAAAATTTCGATTAGTTAACTAATCGTTATTTAAAATAATTTTTTTGCATAGAGTAATATTTTTTCTAGAGTACCAAATTTTCTTACAATAATAAGACGTCTTATTAAACCTACCACATTTTCTAAGGATATGTAGAAAAAGTAATATGAATTTATAATGTTGCAATTAAAGATTTAAGGATGGGTATACTGTGTAAAAGGAGGGGAATTAGGAGCAAGTGTCCCAAAAAAAGTCGTCATACAAGTGTCCCTAAAAAAATGCACAACGATTCCTCAAATAGACCTTGGCAATTAGTTTTGCTAAATTGCATAGATTTTAATCAGCTCAAATACACGTGAGGCACAATAAATACTATGACATGTTAAAGATCATTGAAGCTTATGAAATGTAACATTCATCCGCGTGATAGGGTATGCGACCTATTCAGTGCTCTTCAAGTGATTGATGGATAAACTTTATAATAAAAGCATACATACATACGTATAGAATTTCTACCAATCTCAAAGTAAAATAGAGGAAGACATAAATTATAAATACTTCTCGCCATGTTAATTGATTTGTAGACAGAATTCCATAACTATAAAGCCCCACGAACAGAGGAATAGAAAATAACAGAAGAATTCTTCTAACTGATAGATATGCACAGTGATGGCCTGTTGGGTTGCCTTCTCCAGTCAGAGAACCTCCTTTTTATAAACAAATACATGAATGGATATGTCTCTAAATTTTATAAGACATGCTTGTACTGTTTAAAAGATGAAAGATGACCTTATTATTATTAATCTCCCATCAAAACTAATAATAATATTTTGGCCAGATAATTACCTTAAATCAATCCTAATACATCTAACGTGCGGGCCACACAAGGAGATATTTTAATAATTAGAATATCCAATATATTCAGAATAACCATATAGGATATAATGAATTTCATCATAATATCCTAATATAGCAATATAATAAAAAAAAATATATATATATATATATATAATAAATTATATCTAACAGTGATAAGTAATGAGTGCTTAGCACTCTAAACGACAGAGTTTTCCCTTTTTACTTCTATCCTTCGTTTTTGTTTCACTGTACCTTCCTTTGTTGTTTTAGGATATACAGTGTGGAGAAATTTTTCGGCCCTCCAAAATTTCCCCATGTGTTTCTAATTCTGTTCATTCATATTTTTACACCCTCGTCCGTATATTACAGAAAAGCATCCGAATTAAATAAAATAGTCTATAATATATACTTAAACTAAGATTTAAATAACTAATTTTTAAATATTAAAAATTAATTAAGTTAGTTATTTGTATCAAATATAAATTGTTTGATCTAAATATGTTTTTTAATTATGACTACCTATTGATGGTAACTTTCTAATATATGCAATCAATTATGCAAATATATTAGCGTATATCCTAGCAAAGATTGCTAATATTATGGAATCGGATTTGTTGGTATTTATAGATTTGCATAAACATTTGTGGACTATGCTGAACAAGTACGCATCGCTTATTAGTTAGTTTATTGTTTAGACGTAATGTACTATAAAAAAAATGGAGATACTTTGAGAAATCTTAAATTTTGGAGACAAAATAGATTAAAATAAGGGTTAATATGATATTTGGTCTTCATAGTTTGCTCTCATTTGGGTTTTAGTCCCTATAGTTTGAAACAAGAGGTTTTGTCCCTCAAGTTTCTTTCCGTCTATAAGGTTAGCCCTTGCAATTTAATAAGGACATTGACAGTGTTAAATATGATGATATAGCATTAACACCGTCAATTATGCTGACGTGGCCTAATGATTGGACAAGGTGAGTGTGATTGTAAAATTTTAAAAAATTTTGGAAGAGAGACGCCGTTCCACTGTTCATTGTCCTCTTCATTGAGAGAGTGTATCCTGGACATATAACTAGATTCCGGCGCACACACAGTTACGCACATTAGAGGGTCCTCAAAGACGCATTTGCAGGCCCGTTCATTACCCAGATTGCAAATTCTGGGTTTTGTTTCTGCAGTGCATATATTTGATTATGTTAGAGTAAGTATCAAATTTTGGGTTTTGTTTCCGCTGTGCATGTATAAAATTTTCCAAATTCTGGGTTTTGTAATCTTTATGCCTGGAATGAAATGTTAGCCTTTGCCTATACTATGCTCTCTTCTCTTCTTGCACTATCTTCCCCTTTATTCATCTTGGATCAATTCGATGAAGAGTCTAGCAAAAAAAAATCGATGAAGAGGAAGATGAACAGTCGAACGGCGTCTCTCTCCCAGATTTTTTTTTAATTTTATTACTTAGACATGTCACCTACAAGAATCACAGTTAACTTATCCAATCATCAAGTCATGTCATTATAATTGACAGTGTTAGTGCCACATCATTATATTTTAACAATGTCAATGTCCTTATTAAATTGCAGGGACTAACCTTATAGACGGAAAGAAACTTGAGGGACCAAAACCTCTTATTTCAAATTATAGAGACTAAAACCCAAATGAGAGCAAATTATAAGGACCAAACATTATATTAACACTTAAAATATTATATTATATTTATGACTAAATCTCATCCACCAACTCACTATTGTCTGACGGGACATTGATGGTGTTAAAGATTTACAAATTTATAATCCATTTATTAGGGTGAATATTTATGATAGTAAATAAATAACATATTCTCATATCTCAAAGTAAAAAGATAAAATACTTGTCCAGTCGTCATATTTATAAGGTAGAGTACAAATTTTTGTGTCTTACTTGTTAGTCACATCATTGAATTTTCACATAATAATATAATTTTACCCTCCATTTTTAGTGTCTAGTAATGGAGGAAGTAAAAAAAGGAAGTTATAAAAAATAAGGAAAGGAAGACAAAAAAAAAAAAAAAAAAAAAAGCATATGCTCACTGCTCAACATTTCAAACTATGTTGTTTTGAGTGTTGAGCACTTGATTCTTCTGATCATTTTAATGAGCATTGAATGTTAGGTAAATGATAGAAAAATACTTTATAAATTTCAAAATTTCATATAGGAGATTTTAACTATTGAATAACGGTATTAACTAGTTGAGTGTAAATATTAACAATTACAAATAACCTATAAGAGATTTTGAAATTTAGAAGGTAATTTCGTGTCATTTCACTTTGAATGTTAGACTCGATAAAATATAATACAATGACTCACTGTTAGTTTTTATAAACAGAAAAAGCTTTGAAACTATATTTCCTTTTGTCACTCTTAACTTTTCAAGTTTGTTAAGTTTCTAACATTTCAGGTTTTAATTCCCATTGCGCCACTAAATTTGTTATTAAAGAATATATTATCCTCTGCAACATCTTTACTTATAAGCACTTTCATGAGGACATTTCTGCCCTTACAAAGCCCGTGATTGAGAAAGAAAAAAGGAAAAAAAAACCACTTCTCATGCTTAAGACTAGAATCTCTTGCTTGTTCAATCTCCTTGCACACCACTCCGTCATCTTCATTGAACACTATGAGCCCGTTTGGTTTACAGAAAATATTCTGACGGAATAAAATTAAAAGGAAATGAATGGAATCGAAATGAAAGTTGACGTATTTGGTATGCACAGGGATGTAAATGAATGGATTGAAAAATTTTATGTTTGGTTTGTTGAAAATAATGGTAAGGAAACTAAAAATATACAGAAATGACCGTAATACCCTTAATAAATATTTAGTAATAAAATTCATATTTAAATTAAACAGTAAATAATTAATAAATATAATTATTTAAAAATATAATAAAATATATTTAAATTTGTATTTGCACAAATATAAATTTGGTTGTGTCGAAATTTGAATTTGAGTGGCCAAATTCGAATTCGATTGCGTCAAAATTCGAATTTGATTGCGTCAAAATTTGAATTCGAATGCCCAATATTCGATTTAGACTGCGTTGAAATTTCTGGGAAATCCCAATAACAGTTCATACCCAGATTTCACACACGATTTTACAATCAAAATTTTGGGCATCCAGATATGTATAGATGCAAGGAAAAAAGAGCAAAAATGAAAATCTTGGGAAATCACTATATTGTGCGTTTCGAAAAAATGAAAGAAATAAAAGCCCTAGAACTATTTTCATCTTGTTCGCTCACAAGCAGCATCTTATCTTCTTCTTCTTCGTCTTCTTGGCAGTATTTTTGACACCCATGGGCAAGCAGGAAAAAAATAGATCAGTGGTTGAGGGGAGGGGCCGCGATAGAGAGACGAAACTGTAGAGAGAGAGAGACGAAGGAGGAGGAGGAGGAGGAGGAGAACAGAGGTGATGTGAGGGAAAAATAGTATTTCTTCTCTTCCATCATCTTCTTCCATGTGCATGAAAATAGGTTCCACCATTTTTATAGGGGACTCATTTTCCACTCTTTACAGGAAAATGGAGGGAGGAGGGAAAGGAAATTATGGCCGCTTCTGTCAATCAAACGAGCCAACCTGATAGAAAATCTTTATTTTTCTTTTCCATCCGCGAATTGTCGATCAAATAAAGGGACCCTATAAGGGCGCATATCTGATGCTACAAACACAGAGGACTAAAAGTAAAATTTAACATTTTTTTTTTTAAATTATACGATATAGAACTACTTTTACATATTGTAATTAAAAATTACAGGTATATTAAGGAAAATATCTCTTTTTGAAAAATTGAAAGCGGGTCAAATCGGATCCAAGGCTGAGCCCCAAAAATAGGACTCATGAACATGATTCGTGAAGCCACTCGATACCTGAACAAGTTCACCGCCATTCTCACCCTTCACTCCATTTCTCTTTCTATTACATCTTCCTTCGCCGGCGGCGTGCGGTAGCTTCGCCTCAGTTTCAATTTTCTTTTTCGGGATATCATTTTCATATAAATTCACACAAATTTGAAATTAGGGTCCATTGAGCTTCCTAATCCCTACCATGTTAAACTCAAGGCTAGCCAGAGTGGGAGCTTGGATGCTCAAGGAATTATCCAGAGGTACGTATCTATGTTTATTTATTTATTTATTTTTTGAGGGGGTAAAGAAAATCGTCTTTGATATTTTAGTTTGATTCAGTTATTGCTTTTCATGAGATGTATGGTGAGAAGGTGTGATTGCATTGAATCGATAGTTCTACCCATTATTTCAGCTTCGTTTCATTTTTCTTTGGCAGGGAAGTCTATGTCTAATTATAGAGCAGGATGTGCTCGAAGGATTGATGGGCGGTATTTGCATACTCCGGTTAGTTGTTTTTGAATTTTGAATTTTTCGATACAGTCTTCTGGGAGCCATGTTTAAGCATTCATTTCGTGAGGATTAATTGATAAAGAATGGAGCTTTTGAGGTTATCAATTGGTGGAACTGGGCAACTTGATATTTAGATCACCTGTTTTTATCAATGTTGGCGGGGTCTTTACTGTGGGAACATGGGAAGAGGCCAACCCTCAGTCATGACCCAAAAACTGGTCTAGTTTTATAGGAGACATGGGAAAGCTATTACCGGTTCTAATAGAACTGGAAATGCTTATTAACCTAGCATTTTGTTGTATTGGTGGCCTGTTTGATAGTGTAGATGTGGGTCCTAATGGAAGGGATATGATTAACCCTAATTCCCCCCCACCCCCCCCACCCCCCAAACAACAACAAAAACAAACAAACAAACAATAGATGTAGATGGAGAGATTAGCCCAGACAGCTAAAAGTTTGCTACCAACGTAGTGAGAATTTTTGTTGGAAGATTATAATTATGAAACTGAGTTTAATATAATAGAATTATGTGATTATTCGTGCAATTGGTGGTTTGATTTTGTGCGCATACGGTTCTATATGTCATTATTGAAAAAATAGCTTCATTTGGTTATTTATTTTTGCCCAAAGTTTTAAAGGTTTAACTTTTCTTTTCTTTTTTTGAACAGTGTTCATCTACTAAATTGGGCCGGGGAGGCATGTTTCAAAAGCCTCAGCACTTTTCAACTATGGCCACTAACAATACTTCTGAAGAAGGGAGTGAGAAGAAAACGTAAGTTTTATTTTGAGATGGAGTAAACAAGAAGATGATATTCTCTTTAAATAAACTACAATCCGAAGTTTGGTAGTGGTGTATTACAGCGCTGAATGCATTATTTATGCTATCTTTACTGTTTATGTTATGTTTACTGGTACCCTCTGGAAAAGCTTCTGTGTAGAGTAAACTCTTGTGAAACATTCAGCATACATGAGTTGGACGTGATGAGGCCATCATTAGAGATATCGATTGTCTCACTGTCATCACTGAATGAACATTAACCCTTCTGTCAGTTCTGTTCTCAGATCTAAGATTTCCTGTAATAATCTAGACATGGTTTTCCAGAAGAAAAATGAAATGCCAGCGGCTGTTTGAAGTGTTTATGCAAAGAGCATGTATAATATTTTTCTTGAAGAAATACATATGGTTGGCTGTATGGATTCAAAATTTCTTAGTTAGCTAAGCTCCATCTGAATAGTGTCTGAAATAACTATGCAGAGCTAACAATCTATATGATTGCCGTTCTGAAATTCGTTGGCAATTCTGTTGCCCGGCGGAGGTTGATATGTTAGCTTTATTATGGCATCAGGAATCTCTGTGATTGGAAATAAATGGCAACATGTGCTGTGATTCAATAATTGAGAGGGAAGGTTAGATAAAGAGAAAAATGTAATGACCTTGAAACTCAACTTTTTTTCTCCTAATGACTAAATTTTGAGCAGTTCAGCAAACTTAAACATGCTGAGACTTCTAATGCCCCATACCAGTCTAGATTTCTTCTTGTTGCCAATGGATGACAGCTGAATAGAATTTTGGTTAATCTCAAGACTTTGATGATTTAAACCAAAACAAATAGTAATAGCAATCCTTGAGCTGGGAACTAGCTGCTGTGGGGCCATGATTCCTTGAAATATGTTCTATTTTATGTCTTTGCCAGATAGCTAGAATCCATCTATTTGTTGATAGTGCTAAGTCTTATTTTTCATTATTTCTCATTATCTGCACTGCCCTTAAGATGACTGACATTCTGGTATTGTGACTTCCCAAATGAAATGTGTTTTGAAGATGGATAAGAATAAGCCATTTGCCTTGACCATTGTTTAAAATGAAGGAAAAAATTAATATATCATGGCCCTTAATATCTTCATGCTGAGGAAAACTGAATTGTTGTTCTGTTGGGATTAAATAAGAAAAAGATTAGACTACAACAGCAGAATTGAGGCTGGAATAAGCAAGATAACACATTAACCAACCAAAGCTGGCAATCCCTCTTCATATTCAAAATAAGGACCCCTTAAAAGTAGTCATTAGTTGTCCATCATTGAAGAAAATAGAGAACACCTTATCTAATGAAAGAGGTAGGCATAAAAATTTGTCTGAAAATCCTGGTGTCCCTCTTCAGCTTAGTTTCAACAAAAAAAGAGTGCATTTTGCCGAATACAAACATCTACCTTATTTGATCCTATTGAAACATATGCCCTAGTGGCGCAATTCTCATTCTGCTCCTTACTCTGATTTAATTCTGTGCAGGATATCTGTAACTTTTGTTGATAAGGATGGTGAGGAGAAGCAAATTAAAGTACCCATTGGAATGTCTATGCTAGAAGCTGCTCATGAAAATGACATTGAACTTGAAGGCAATAATTCTACTATCACTGATACTTTTTCAATTTGGAACTTTAAGTGCTCTCTTTTTTAGGTTTGGTTTATGGAGTCCTGAAATCGATGTTTTACTTCGATCATGAAATTTGCTTCTTCTTGTGATTGCTCTCTTCGGTATTTGTTTGTGTTGAAATTCTTTTCTTCCCGTCACCAGGCCCATTTTGGGATGGCCACACCTATGATGGGCAGCCTGATCCTTCTCATGTACCTGATTTTAATGAAGATGAGGGTTTTTATCTTTATATATCCATTTCCAACCCCTCTGTTTTGGACCAATCTTTGAATTAAAATTTATCTTTTTATTTAGCTTATAGTTGCTGATTAAAGAAGTTAATATACTACTCAATGCTGTTGCAGGAGCTTGTGAGGGTTCACTTGCATGTTCAACGTGTCATGTTATAGTGATGGTACATCATGGGTGATACATATTAAATTGTGAATTAAATGATAATTTTGCTGTAGTCATGAGTGTCTGTTTCCTATTTACAATGGTCCAATTTTTTAACTTTTTGCAGGATGTAGAGTACTATAATAAATTAGAAGACCCAACTGATGAAGAAAATGACATGTTGGATCTAGCCTTTGGACTAACTGAAACGTGGGTACTTTTTTTTTTTTTCCTCTTGCCAATTCGGGATTGGACAACATAGTTTTTGAGATTATACCAAGTCTAATTTTCCGAGTTACCTTGCAGATCACGTCTGGGTTGTCAAGTGATTGCTAAACCGGAACTTGACGGGGTTCGTTTAGCTATTCCTGCAGCCACACGGAACTTTGCTGTTGATGGCTATGTGCCAAAACCACACTAGGACTTTTAAGTCGGCAACCACACTAGAGTTTAGTGATCATAAGAGTTACAAAATTTTTGGGTGCAATTAAAGACACGTCACTACCATAATTTCTGTGTCTTCTTACCGTTCAAACAAATGAGCTTAAGTTCATCCTAGGCATTATTTTTGTAGTGATAATAGGTTATTTATTGTCTTAGGGAGGTCCTGTTTTTGTCAAATAACAGAGACAACACGGTGGCAGAGTACAGCCGCCTGCAATTGTTTGACAGTTGTACTGTGTAATTTATTTGTACCAATTGCTTATTCTGGCACAAAATTCTATTGAGAAAAGAATTCAAGCAATGCATGCTAGAGCATTGACTTGGAATCCTTTTTATTTACTGGTATCTCCTTTTATGCTGTCAACTACCCTGAAGGCTGTGAACTAACATTGTATCTAGTTTCTTCACTTTAGCACTCAGTATAGGCATGTTGCTCAGTTGATTAAGGGCGGTATAGTGCATAAAACTCTAATCAAGCAAGGTCTGAGTAAGGATAAATGTATGCAATTTTATCCTGTGATCATAGCTAGTGTTTCTAGGATTTGAATCTGTAATCTTCAGGTCACATAGCAACTTTACTACTGTTATATGCTCAACCTTGCATGTTGCACAATTGACAAAAGGACAAAAATGGAGGTACATTTTAAATTATCTGATCAAAAACATCACAATGAGGTAATTAGTGTATCATCTACTTTTTGAAGAATATGATTGATGCCAATTTATTCTTCAGCGTCAGGACGGCTGGTGGAGCAAAACTATAAAAGCCATGAATATTTATGCATTAGTAGGTGCTAGAGCACCAACCCGCAGACTAATATTAAATTCAGTTCTCCAGTGATGTGAATATGGTCAATTATGATTAGCTACGAGTGAAGAAAGATGAGCTAGTTTAATCAATTAGCCAGAGGTTAAAATGATTCAATGAACCTTGTTCAATTTATAAATTGTAGTATGATCCCATGTGGAAACGACCAATATTAAAACTTAGTGGGATAAACTGTGATCCAAAAAGCTATCACCCTAATAAAATAATGCATGCTTTTTTTAGTGAGCCAATTTTAATAATTTGACAAAAATTATTGAGAGGCTCACATTTGGACAGACCCATTGGTCCAAAATTTAGAGAAAGGCTGAAAACGACTTCTGGGGGTTCTTTTATTAATCAGATCAGCTTTTTCACAAGGCAAAAATGTGCATAAAGAGAAGGCCGAAGCCTGCAAATGCAAATCAATATGAGCAGAAAATAGAAGCTAAACCCAGCACTTTGTCAAAAATGTGTATTAAAAAGTACCAGTTTTGGCATTTTATATAATATTGTTGGATCTTCTTAACATTGTATATTTGTATCGGCTATTGTATTCGTCTTTTGAAGGGACCACGTCTCTATTCACTTCACTGAAAAATTCATCATGGCTTATATATTAACCAAACTGCACAAAACAGACCATCCAAAATTTTACATCATCGTACCTTACAGTCCAAAACAAACACTTCAATGATTGGACAAAGCTTTTTCCCCGTAAACTCTTTGCTATCTAATACAACTACTTAATCCAAATTTAAGTATTGATGAGTTCAAATGGACTTAGCTTTTCTTTAATATAATATATAGACACCATTCACAAGTTCAAGCGATGTTAGAGGAGATTAAAGGTATTCATGCATGATTTCAAGAGGCCCCAATCTAAAAAAAAAAAAAAAACAATTCCAAACATATATAAGATCCTTAATGCTTCATAATTCATCAATCTAGCACATTTAGTATGTTTTCTAATAAATGTCAGTCAAGAATAGTTAACCCATTTGCCTGCATGTTAGGGGTATTTTTTTCTTTGATAAAAAAAGTTTTGGTGAGTACGTGTCTTCAGGTTATAAGAGCTCGACAGAGCCCTCATATCAACAATGGGATTTGAAATTATACCCTTGTGAGTTATAAATCAACTCCTTAGCAACTAAACCAACATCTGTTGGTTGTTTAGGAATCTTTCTTATCAATTAGAGAATATGACATTTGAATGCATGTTTAACTACAGCAAGCTGATTGCAACATGTTTCACACACACACACACCAACCCTTGTGCACTAAGTAGAAGTTTAGCATTGTTTAAGAGAAAGTGGTATGTGTATTTGTTTAAGTGCTTATGCACGCACAATCATATTTATATAAATTAATTTTGGTACAAGTTTGGATCTTTCTCTTTTATTCTCTAGCGTGACGACTCTGTAGATTACATATATATATATATATATATATATAAATATTTGGCTTATAGGGCTACATATCTATTCCCTGATACTCCCATATCTGATCTTTCTCGTCTGTACTGCCAAGCATAAAAGAGGACGAAGAACCAGATTACACCAATTCATTGATATTTACTAAAATAAATAGTGTGTGTGTGTGTGTGTGAACACGCAATTTTATTCTCTTTAGTCACCACATTGGAATGAGAAGGTGCCTCGTGCTGTCAGCATGACATACTATTATGTTTGCTTTAATGAATCAAAATTACAGTGTTTAATTAGTATAATGTTAATATCAATGGATTAATCTCTATCTCTCTAGAGTCCACCTGTTTCACACCCAAGAGCCACCATGCACGTTTGTAATTGCAATCAATGATCTTCTTTATCAATTAGTAGAAGTAATTGGAAGGCATTATTGTGTTTTATTTATTGAACTTTTTATTTAAAAAATTCTAACAATTTTTTATTTATCATTGTCATAGTATTTTTAAGGAAAGTATAATAACTGTGTGTCTGTGTATTTTCGGAAAACAAAGTGATGAGAGTAAATATTGAAAAATTATTCGCTGGATTTCGATAGGGAAATTTCATAGAAAACCAAAAATATTATAACTAATTTTAATTAAATACCGTAAAATCGTATACTTTAATTATTAGGTGTGCAGTGGCAAAAAAAGTTTTTTAGGTATGTGGAAAATTCTATTGGTTTCTCTGTCTTTTAGAAATTAACTCATCATCAACGGTACTGGGTCGATGATTTTACTTCTTTCTATACTATGATTTTGCTTCCTTTTTTTTTTTAATTTTCTTAATTTGTGAGCCTTAACAATTTTTTTTATTTTTTACTATCATCGATTTTTTATCAAAAAATTTAAATGCAAAAAATGATGCTACTTTAAAATTAAATATTTATATAAATTAAGACATGTAATATCAACCATTTGTTCTATCATGCTCAAAATGCATGATATAACCAAATATATAAAGCTAAGCATTATTGCTCTGAAGAGCCATTGATAAAAAAAATTAAATGCAATTATCTCCTAAATCTATATAATTTAATATAATATAATAAATCTAATAAGCGATACTATGAATGAGTTTTAAATAGCGAAAATAATTTCTCAAAACCCCTATTAAAGATACTATAGTAATATACATAAGTGTACTAATTACTATTATAAAATTAAATTAGGGGGACAACTATTTTAACACCACACAGGTTCATAGCTATATTCGAGTATTATAATTCATTTTCCCTCTAACGAATGGCACTGTGTTCTTAGGAAATAAAGTAAGATAAAATAAAAGCAAGAGCTATCATTACTTGTCTTGCACTTACTGACTAAATTAATGTGGAAGTGAGCCATAGAAATGTACTTTCCATTGAAATCAAAAGAAATAATTGATAGAATCACATGTAACAAGACATAATCATAAATATACATGCATGTCTAAATGTCTGATTATATACACTCTTAGTTTAACTTTTTTATTAGCTTTTATTAGTTCCAAACAATCACCCCTAATCATTTGGTAGGGACGAAATAATAAAAATTATACAAAGTTACCCACATTAATTAAATAAAACCATATGCATACAACAAGCCATCATCATACCAGCATGTCCAAAAATTATGTATCGGCACTCTTTTCAACCTTTATTTTTTTTCTGGTAAAAAACCTTTATTTTTAACCTTTAATAGATGCTCCTACCTCCTGTTTGAAGTATAATGTAAGAATTACTTTTAATATAAGATTTTTTTATTTTATCTTTATACTTATAATTTTTTAAAAATAATTTGTCTCAATTATAAATTGATTTACGATCTAATTATGCACATAAGTATTTTAAAAAAATGACGTAACATATTTTACAATTAAATAGTTTATTAAGTTTCTTTAATCTCTCCAAATTAATTAGTTAGTTAACTTTTATATTAAGGAATGGAAGTAATAATACATAAACACACACTTATACATCACCATATATATATATATATAGAAAATTTCAATGAAGTATGCTATATATGGAAATTAATACAAGATATATATTTGAAATAATGTTTCTAAACATCTAAAAATAACAATACCAATTAGCAACTTGTAATTGCTATAATAGGCTAGCGCAGCATGTAAAAATATATATTTGAATATTTGATGAAATAATTAATGAAAGTGAATCCACACTAGTTAATCTTGCATATGAGGGGAGGGGGGGGGGGGGAGTCTACTAGAAATCATTATGTTAGCTATTATCATGTGTACAATATATGTAATACTCTAGAGCTTCAATAGATATATGTGTGTACGAATAAATATGTATGGTATATATAATAGATTACGTGAAATGAAGAATTATGAAATGAATTCAAAGGAAGCACTCATGAGAGAAGGCAAAGTAATTGTGCATGAGTTGGTCTTGTTGTGAGTGTAAATAGCAAAATAAGTGCAGTAACCATAACGCCATCCATCCATTATTCATTAAGCACTAAAGAATGTTGAAGATATATCTATATATATATATATATGAGAGAGAGAGAGAGAGAGAGAGAGAGAGAGAGAGAGAGAGAGAGAGAGAGCACTGTACGTCATGACAGGGTGGGTCTGATGTCATAATAATAATCTCCACTCACAATCCGCATTTTCTCTTCTTAGTGGTGCTTCTGCAGCTATCATCAATGGTTTGAATAGGGTTTCCTTCTTTTCAAACAAACAACAAAAAGGCGAAAAAAAATATATGGAGACTTTCAAACACAAATGCAGAAAAACAAAACATATAATATTATATATTTATCACAAAAGATGAAGTTGAAAAGCTCATTTACAAGGAATGGGGACAAAAGCAGACATGCGTGCGACCAAGAAAGTGCCCTAGAAAACAGCTTCCCCCCCCCCCCCCCCAAAAAAAAAATCTCTCTCCAACTTTCTCTCTCTACAGGAACTATTTTTTTTTTTTTTAACTGAAAGAACCAAAATTTAGGTTAAGACACATCCTCACAGGTTTTTACCCTCATGACATTCAATAAAGTATATTCACATGTCAAATAAGCCTTACTACAGTATTCAAGTTCACCGGTCTTCATGCAGTTCTGAATGTAAGGCAAATGTAACTAATTTACGTTTCCTAAGAAATGGTATTTTATATTTTTAACCTATAGAAAATATCAATCTTTTCAGGTTTTGTCCTTTAATATAAACTCCCTTCAGTACATTCTATAATTAGTTTAAATGTATTTTTGTCATTTTTATAAGATGTTTTGATAGTTTAAATAAACATTAAATATTTTTTCATATATGCATACACACATTATAATAAGGGTATGATCTTGAAGTTTAGTACAATGAATAAGGATAATATTGAAAATTACTTGAATTTAACACTCCCCAATTCCTAAATATAGGATCTAATTTATTTTTTTGGAGAATTCTAAAAATGCTAAATAGTAGATTACTTATAAATTGATTTGTCTAAATATTTTCTCTAATAATATATATAATACTTTATGATTAAGTGCTTCATTTAACTTCTTTAATTTCTCAAAAAAAAAAAAAAAACTTTATCTTATCTTTAGAAACAGAGGAAGTAATAACTTTAATACATTCAACTGTATTTATTGGCATGTGTGGATTAAGTAAGAAATGTCTTATGAAATGTGCAGAAGAAAGTACATTGAATGGTCAAAATTAAGTGTGTTCTTGGAATTAAAACAAGCTAACAACCCAATGCAATTTAAATTATAAATTAAACCCAATTAATAAACAATGAAATGGTAGGATTGAGGGAAAAAAATGTAAACATATTGTTTTATATTGAGTACCAAACAGGACTTTTAAAAGCTGCCTTATAGTCCGAAAAGAAGAGTATATTGCCGACGACATTTCACAGGGATATAGGTTGAGTTTAATTTGAGTGTTATAACACACACTATCTCTAAAATATAAGTCACTTTCAATCAACCTAAATCAGTATAATAAAAAAAGAGTGGTTAATTAAATAAATTTATCTCAAAATTGAAATAATTTTTCAATTTTATACTTATTCAAATCTTTCTCACATCTCTTCTTTTCCTTAATATCCATTGTGTACCACCTATAAATAGTGACAAAACTGAAAAAATGGTTATTAATTATTGTCTGGGTGACTTGTATAATATGGACCAAGTTTTTTTTTTCTGGAAGACATCATATATTTTGGACCATATATATAGAGAATAGGTGAAAACTTCGCTGAGAGATAATAAATATCATAGTACTGATAAACTCTAGAAGTAACAAAACTAATTAGAAACTTTGATGACGAAAAAAATTAAAGTTAATAATAAAGAGAGGATTTGAATATGGTGAGACATGTAGATATAAATAGTAAACACAGAGAAAAAAAAGGAGAGAACAGTGATTAGTGACTGACCTAATTAAGAAAAAGAAAAGAGTCCGTACTAAAAGGAAATAGGAAGAGGATGGGTGAGAGGGGACAATGGTAATGAGCCATCTGTGTACTTTGCCATTAATTCTTGGATTTCATCCCTTCACGCTACTTATGATGCTTTAATGTTGGTCTCATTCCTCTCTGAACCCACCTTAATTAAAGCTAAAAATATGTCAGCCTTGTGTCCAATTTTAGGGGTACCTTCTAGATTTACAAAGAACATCTTTATATGAGAAGACCCTTCTGCTTTTTTGATCATCTTTGTTCGTTCATAGCCATATAGTAATAGTATAAACAAATAATATATTGACCTAAATGAAAAAGACTTTAAAACTTGCTAGATCGATTGGATAGATGCTCATCAAGGAAATACAGTAATTTTGAATTATAGGGTTGAAATTTGTGAGTAGGCTTTAATGATTTATAGTTACTTTAGATGAACATGCATGTATGGTGCTTAATTATGAAAACCATCTAGTTATCTTGCAGGCTTGCCAAGTGTGAGTGCATGTAACTTGCCTTTGAAGTCTAGTTAAATTAAATTTAGGTCAATGTTACACATGCAATTATATAAAGACAGAATCAATGTTTTCCAATGCTAATAATTAAGAAGCAAAACAATATCATTAGTCGAATTCTACACATATTTTTACTAAATATTATAATGAAAAGGGAAATCAAATTATATCTCAAATCTCTTAATTAAAAGATTAATGAAAAATGTATTATTTTTCTTTGGACAAATATTGTTACGGTGATTTAATTTGTATCACATGATTTCTTAGCATAATAATTCATCTAGGATTATTCAAGTTAATAATATGCTACTTCTTCTATCCTATTATGAAGTCATATTTTTTAATTGATTTGTCTCATTTTATAAATTAATGTCCCATTTGAGTTCGTACAATGAAAACATTTTCATCCATTTTACTCGTTGATTGATTTCTTTCCTACATTTTTTTATCCTTTTTTCATTATTACTTTCTCTCTTTACTCATTCATAAATAAGGATTTCTTTTAGGAAAAAATATAATGAATAATTGCACTCAAGTTTTAAATAAGAGATTTAATATCAGACAAGTTCATTGATAACTTTTTCACTTGTTAACCAAAGTTATTTCATTTGTCAATAGTTGTCATTGACAACTCCTTGGGACATATGTGAAATTAAATTTCTTACTTTGGATCTGAATGCAATTGTCCCAAATATAGTTCCTACATATTTATTAATTTAAAATGTTCTTTTTAATAGTGTATTCCTATTAAAAGAACCTTATATATAGTGATATTAAGTGATTGAGGGAGTACCACTCTGTTCCTTATTATAAGTCCAACTACCACAAATTTTTTGTTCCAAAATATAAGTCCACTTTGGGATCAATTAATGCTACTGTATATGTGACTATTTTACCCCTATGTTGGAAATAGGAAAGATGAGAAAGAAGGTTTATAGTGTATAAAATATTATATTTTAACACATATTCTTAAATGAGGGCAGGGTTGGAAAGTTTTTTGAAAATATGTCATATTTAATGCTATAACTTCCACTCATTGGTATATGAGAAGTAGTTAAGGCGGAATTATAATAAGGAACAGAGTCATATATATTTATATAAAATATGGTTGAAAAAATGTGACAATTGACACGTTATGGAGACACAATCAAGTCGAACCTTTATTGGACCAATGAAGCATAGGGCAATTAACCACTAATTATAATGGTTCAAGAGATAGAAGGTCCAGCAAGAACATGCCACGTGTCAACAATTACTCCCTCCGGTCCTAATTATAAGACTACTTTGACTTTATTGACTTGTTTTTCAGTAAAAACAAAAGTATTTTCAGTCCCAAAAAAAATCTTTTTTCTTCAAAACTAATTAATTCTACTTATAAACTAATCTATAATCTAATTTCATGTGACAAATGTTATAATTTAGTAGTCTAATTTGCTTCCTTAACTTCCACAAAAAAAAAAGTCAAAATGATCTTATATTAAAGACCGGAGGAGTATAATGGAAACATCCATCCGTCATCCTCGTTATTGCTCTTCTACTCCTTTCGAACCAAAACATAAATGTCTCTCTCAATCAGCTTGTTAAAATAAAAAAATGCACTTAACTCATTAAATATATCTTACATTAAAAAATACTTCAACGTTAATTTACTCATATTAAATGAGATTTCAAAAAATAAAAATAAAAACAACACAAGAAGATATTAACAAATAAATTTTAATCACTCTATAAATAATTTAAATTACATATGTACCACAAAATTCTATTAAATGTTAATATTTTGGATAAGAAGGGGTACCTTGCCTTCCCATTATTTCATTCTTCAATTTTTCAACATTACCAACCCTCCAAATCCAAACATCATACTACTTTTGTACGCTTTTAAGCGCATTTTAGAAGGTATTATTATCCTTTTCATCATAAGGAATTTGATATATATATATATATATATATATAGTTATAAAGAATATGCCCATATTTGATATTAGGATAGTGGAAGAATAAATATTAATATGATGCTAGAGTTTAGTGTAGTTAATAAGGTTAGTATTGAAAACCGATTTAGTTAGCTATTATTAATATGGGTGTACGTGAATTAGTTAAAAAATCCATTATATGTTTCGAACTAGAGTGGTGTGCCATATTTTTCCATGCCTTCGTCCTTTGTATTATTGCCTAGAAACGTTTTCATATTTAATATATATATATATATATATATATATATATCAATAACTATATAGACACCATAACTTCCTATAAATTTTTGGGTTAAACTTAACATTCAATCTTAGTTTTAAAAACTTTATTTCGTAAAATGCAATAAAATATGTATTTGTTTAGAATTAGACGAGACATATACTAACGACCTAAATTTACAAGTAGAATCAAACAACATTCCACTTTCATAAAAACTTATATAACTTGAAAATACACGAGCCTTTTGGTTTATAATGATGCATTTCTAAAATATCTGTTTAAGCAATTGCAAATGAAGCATTAGACGCGTTAATAATCTTTTCAAAATAGATTCAACATTGTCCGTTCTGCTAATAAATCATATTGGATCAAAAAAGTTTCATGATCCGCAGCCCCGTAGCAACAGTTGACTGTAAAATAGTAAACTGGTCTTATTTATTTCGCTTTAATTTATTTTATTTTTGGGTAAAAGATTGCTCCACCAATATCTTTTCTCCCGTCCTAAATCTAAGAGTTACATAGTTAGATTAGTTATTTGTAAAAATATGTGTATATATATTTTCCCAAACTATCAATTTTAATCATTTGCATTATAAAAAATTACTACATTAATTTAATAACATATGTAACCAAGGTTTGAGTTTATGCTCAAATATGTGCATTCATTTAGTGTCTAACAGTACCTCAAATAGGATTAACTCCAATAAAAAAATAGATGCGATCATAAAAAATCAATAGAGAGATTTTATAAAACAAAATAAATTTAGGGAAATTTTTTTATTAAAATATTATATTTGGAATCAAAACAAATCTTACTAACTCTTATATATTTAGAACCTAAGAGATTATTAAGCTTTATCTAGTGGTTTAGATCATATATAGTAATCAAACATAGACCAACATGGCCATGGAGTTGGTCTGACCAGGTCCGTGACCCGACATTGACCTATGGTAACCTGGCGGGTTGCTAGGTTGACTATGTTCTTTTTTTTAGATATTTTATATTTTTTTATGGGCATGAAATTAAAAAGTAAAATGCAATATTAGTCAAAGTTAATTATAGTTTGGATGTTAATGAGTATTAGTTTAGTGATTGAATGATGCAATTATTTTGTTATAATTTATATATTTTAACATTTCACTAGAAAATATATTTAGTGATTGATGATTTTTATAAGAATTGTAAATAATGTTGGATGAGTATATAATTATTTTATTAGTGATTCAAGATATTATCTTAACTCATTATCTCGACCAATTCAAAAGCCAATAGTCTGGGTTTCATAACATTGGTTTGGATATTATGCACCGATGCTTATTAACATGTATAAGCGCACTTGTCCATTTTAAATTTTTGAAGTCTACCCACAACTTTTGATGCATGCTTTTGGAGAATTTTATGTTATTCTTTTGGCTTATTTTATATCAAGCAAGAAATTGAGTCATGAACCCACCTTCTTGCACCCACATGTTCTTCCCTATAACTTTCTGTCATTTTCTTTCTTTTACTTCAACAAGGCAGACAAAATATATACCTTAAAATTATAAGGTAGAAAGATACCTAGAATATTATATATATACATGCTCATTTCTATGTAGTGTAGAGAGAGAGAGAGAGAGAGAGAGAGAGAGAGAGAGGAGGAGGAGGAGGGTAGGTATTATTCTATCGAAGATATCGATAAGGGCATAAGGCACGAGTATTTTATCAGAAAATCTTATAGATAAGGTAAATGCAACTGCGATTTGATATAATATTAAACGTACAATAACAATAAACTATATTTTGGTACTATATATTTTTTTAAATGGGAAACCTATATATTAGTATCTATATTTTTATTTAATTTTGATTTTGGTGTTTGTGTGTTTTAATCTTTTAATTAAATCATTAATTTTTCTTAATTATGATTATTAGATCCTCTAACTTTGTTATGTTAGCATTATTATTAGCCTTTGTATAGAAGGTAATATTACTAACAAAATAAAATAAAAATATTTAATTAGTATAAAAATACACACAAATACCAAAATCAAAATTGAATAAAGTTATAGACACTAACAAATGTATTCTTCCTTTTTAAATTGTACACTTAAGTTTCAAATGAGATTGATTTCTTCTGCCAAAAAAAAAATCATGAAATAGCTAGAATGTTTTTTTTTACCTAAAGAATTATATATTTAAACTTGTTACTGGCCAAAATTCAAAATTATTGCCACACACACACACACAAGCATTGTATATATGATAATATAATGGCTCAAAAGGGTCTAAAGTTATAAACCAACATCCTAAGGACAGACGTAATAAATTGTTGCAATGAAATCGATCAGACATGACATTATAAATATGATCTGCTGGAAGGATTGTGTTACATATATTGCAAAACAACCATATATATAACATCAGAATTGATGAAATTAAACTAGCTACTTCATCAAAACAAGTAAATAAAACTCAAAATTTTTACCTCAAGATATATAGGAGGAAAACAACGTATCATCATCAGCTGTTTTTGTTGCAAAGAATATATAAGTAGAAAATATTTGATATGATTTTCACAAGTAGAAATCAACATAAAGAGATATATATATAAAGGGGGTCAAAAGTATAGTACATAGAATCATGTAATAATACAAATACTTTCAGCAAAGTTCATGAACAGAAATGATGATATGAAATCGCAAATATAATAATAACAAGAAGATCCTAAAATTGTGGTGGAAACTTAAAGCTTGAGCAATACTTGATTATATACAGCAGGCACATTACTGCATGTCCACGTAAAGATGAAGGCAAGCAATATATATATATCTCTCTCTCTCTCTCTCTCTCTCTCTCTCTCTCTCTCTCTCTCTCTCTCTCTCTCTCTCTCTCTCTCTCTCTCTCTCTCTCTCTCTCTCTCTCTGTGATTGCGCTATTCTAATGTTCCATCAAAACAGAGAAATTCAAGGCATTGTCTAATGTCTTGTCCTTAATCAATAGACAACCTCCACTAACTAGTTATCTAGAAAAATTATTAAACATAATGTGATATATATATATACATGTGTGTGTGTGTAGTATGTATTAAATTTCTTTAGACATAGAGCTTCCAAAAGGGCAGGGCTAATGAGAACCATGAATATATATTGCACCTAGATATAACTGAAACCAAGACACTCATGGAAACTATAGAGAGAACTTAAAAGAACATGCACTTTGTTGAGAGAGAGAGAGAGAGAGAGAGAGAGAACAGAGAGGTGGAGGTGGAGTATGTTTCAAGGTTCAATCATTACATGGTCTTGGGGAAGCAGAAAGGGTTTGGGTGGAAATAGGCCAAGAGTATGGAAGAACGTGGCTTGACCAAGGTATGAGAGAGAGAGAGAGAGCAAAAAAAATAAGGGAAAATTTCATTTTACCCCATAATAAGGAATTAATCTCATATTCCCCCCAAAACATTCTGAAATATCACTGCACCCCCAAGGGACTAAAGTGAAATTAAATGTTTTAGCTAAAAGACCAAAATGTCCTTATTGAAAGAAGTACAAACGTTTTGGAAATTTCTCATATGTGTCTTAGAAATTCTCCATATGTGTCTTGGAAATTTCTCATATGTGTCTTGGAAATATAGTTGTAAAATTTTGGATGTTTTAGTGTTGGATTCCATGATTTTTGAGACTTGAAAATACTCACATTGATGTTGAAAATAAGCACAAATGTTTTGAAAAGTTCCCTCATATGCGTCTTGAAAAGTTCCCATAGATGTCTTGGAAATTCTTCATATGTGTCTTGGAAATTCTTCATATGTGTCTTGGAAATCCAGTACAAAATTCATAAGGACATTTTAGTCTTTTCGCTGAAACATTTAATTTCATTTTAGTCCCTTGGGGGTGCAGTGAAATTTCAGAATGTTTTGGGGGGAATCTGACATTAATTACTTATTATGGGGGTAAACTGAAATTTTCCCAAAAAATAAAGCCTAAAGGCTAAAAAGATGAACTCCCTTTAGAATATAAAAATATTATTATGAGAGAACTAGTAATGAAAAAGAGAAATAAATAATAAATAATTAATTAGTGTATATATAATGGAAAAAGTTTAAGCTAGGGCTAAGCCTTTTATCATGATGATACTATCAGCCTTTTTGGTCCTTGGTCGGTCGACAATGCTGGTGTTGTGTGTTCACTCTCTGTTTGTGTTGTGCTTGTGTTTCCCATTCTCTCTCTCTCTCTCTCTCCCCTTCCCCCCCCCCCCCCCCTCCCCCCCCGCCTAAGTCCCATCATTCACATAGGTCATAATACACTTTGAACCAATCACAGGTTTAAAAAATTTATTAATTATAATATTTCGGTATATAAATATACGATTATGCTGTAGTAGATTAATATATTTTGTGTATAAATCTTTCCCATAAAAGATCCCGCCTTCACCGTTTTCTATTATGCCGCCTTAAGAAGAAAAGAAAACATTTAAAGACAAGGCAGGACCGAAAACATATGCCCGATTCAGCTTGAAAAATCTTCGAATTAGCCTTTCTATCTTGATGCTCATTACAATAGTTATGTTTGGCTCAAGACAAAAACCGGATAAGACATGTCTATTGGGTTATAGGACTAGTCCAATTGGTCGAGATCAGCACAATTGACTTAAGAAAAAGAAAGAAATATGAAAATCGGATTTAGGAAATATAGGAAAGAAAAAGAAAGAATAATTGAATAAATCAATAAAATATAACAAAATTAATAGTTTTATATTGTGTATTAAAAAGAAATTATATTTATAAAAATTATTTTGAGTTGGGCCAGTCCTATATTGGTTGAATGCCTGTGCACCCAAAGTCCCGTTCCGCCTGTTGGTCGGGTTGATCCTGTCCTATTTGTTATTAAATTGAGCTTATTTCTTTAGGACCAAGTTATAGGCCGGTTGCCGAATTTCAGGTTGAGTGTGCAGCCTTACTTAATACTCAGCTAAACTAATTTGAGGAGACTGAAAATGTCAAGTAAATAACTTAAAATTATTTATATTTATCACTTTTCTTAAACTACCTTGCTTTAACTTATAAATTCATATATCATTTAGTAGCACACATAAGTATTTGAGATTGATAATGTAATAGAAGTTATAATTAACTAATTTATTTAACTTTCTTAATTTTTCAAAATTAATCCATCATTAGGTAATATTAAAGGGTGGAGTTGATATTATATATAGAGCAATATTTGAGGTAGTATATTATATATATAAATATATATTGAGAGAGAGAGAGAGAGAGAGAGAGAGAGAGAGAGAGAGAGAGAGAGAGAGAGAGAGAGAGAGAGAGAGAGAGAGAGAGAGAGAGAGAGAGTAAAAAAGTCTATATAGAGGGAGGTGGTGGGGTTGAGAGAAGAAGAGAATGAAAGAAAACAAAAAATAATAAACCCAAAAAGTTAGCAAACAAAGGGAAAAAGAAAGGAGGAAAGTTGTGTTCATTCTTCAACTATCTATCAAAATCTCTCAGGATAAAAAGGGTCATTCTCACCCTCTTTCCCCACACACCCCCAAACAACAAAACCTACCAAGTCTTCTCTCATACAGATTTCAAATCCCACATCCATCATCATCCCAATAACCTTAAGGTCTGTGTTCTTCCTATATTTTCTTCTCTTATCATTAATTAACCTCATCACCATATATACTATATACCATCTTCTTCTCTTTTCTTGTCCATAAGAACCAACCTCCACCTCCATAACTCAAAGCTGATCACACACATTTGATCATACATATTTATACACACACACACACACACACACACACACACATATATTGGGGATGAAAAGAGAGGAAGAATATGGGCAGTGTTCATCAGAAGCCATAAACAACTATCACACCTATCAAGAGCAACTATTTATGCAACAGATGCAGCAACAACAGAACACCATGTTTCCAGAAGTTTCTCCATGGAACATCCCTCCGGTTCACTCCTTCAACCAACCGGTTCAGCATCATCACTTCTCCAATCCGGTTCGAGCCGACAATGACCCGTTTCTTCTTCCTCCACCACCACCTCCTCCTCCCTATGGTGGTTTGTTCAACCGGAGGGTTCCTAATTCTCTCCAATTTGCTTATGATGGTTGCTCACCTTCTGACCATCTTCGGCTCTTATCTGAAGCCCTTGGACCGATGGTTCAACCCGGTTCGGCTCCTTTTGGCCTCCAAGCCGAGTTGGGAAAGATGACGGCTCAAGAAATTATGGATGCTAAGGCTCTTGCTGCTTCTAAGAGTCATAGCGAAGCTGAAAGGAGACGTAGAGAGAGAATCAATAACCATCTTGCCAAGCTTCGTAGCTTATTGCCTAGTACAACCAAAGTAAGTTCAATTCCATCCCCACAAAAATTTAATAACTTTTTAATTATAAAAAAAAAGCATATTTTGTATATATAATGATAACGCTTAGTGTGTTTTGTTGAAACCTTTTCGGGTGTTCTTGGGGGTTATAATAATGGGGTGTTTTGCTTTTGGTTTTGTGGAGTAATTATAAGAGTGTAATCTGAGTTTGGTAGGATAACAAGATAGGAAAATCTCAAAAGGTGGTTTGAGAAAATGAGGTGCAAAAATGGACATAAGTTACTTTTGAAGGCTTTCCTTTTTGGCTTTGCTAGTTGTGGTTAATTATATAGTATTGGTTGGGGGGGGGGGGTGTATATAACTATACATGTAGTTGAGTGTGGTAGTTCCAAGGAGGAGGAGGAGGAAAGTGAAAGGAAAAAAGAAAATAAAGTAGGGTTGAGTATTAGCGATAATGTCGCTTAGTTGATGTGATAAAGAGGAACCAAAGAGCAGTTGAAAAGCCATACATTGAAATTACATGCCGGATAACGTTAATGATCAGTCAAACTCACTTTGATCATGAAAATTTCAAAGAATCTCTCTCCTCTCTCTCTCTCTCTCTCTCACACCAGACAAAGCTATATAGCCTCCTTTGTCAGTCACTCACACCTTCATTCTCTGCAACATACCTATTTCTGCATTCCTCTCCTCAAAATCCCACCAACCTTTGACACAGACACAATATATATATATATATATATATATATTTATTTATTTATGATGTTTTGTATACTATGTGGCTTTATCATATTTCAGTATTTGTTGAGCCCAATTAGGCAGCTCTCGTTTTTTTTTTTTTTTTTGAATTCACACAATTTCCGACTTGAAAATTTGCACTTACAGTCAAAACCATTTCTATTATGAATTGTTGGTATTCATTCTTATTGTAAGGTTCGATCTAATATATGTGCCCATGATTGCACGCGTGTCTCTTCCTCTCTACAACTCAATTTTCTAATTCTAACTTTTTATTTAGTGTTTAGAGGTTTCTCAAGTAAGATTGTCTCTTCAGTCCAAAAAAAAAAAAGTAAGATTGTCTCCAATAATAAAAGGATAGTTATACCTATTAAAAAAAAAAATACAACTTCACCTTCTATTTTTAGTGTTGTTATGTTGGGCCTTACTAGGTAGATCTTATAAATATGTCTTCTACATTCACACAATCTTCAACTTAAGAATTAATGTTCAAATAATTAAAACCTTTCTATTAGTATTATCATCCTACATAATCAGCCAAAGTCATCTCTATTATGATCAGTGCATGTTGTTATTCATCCTTATATTTAAAGGTTATAATCTATAATTACAGCACATCTCTTCTTCTCTACAACTCCACCTTCTATTTTTAGCTGTTAAGATGTTTGATATGATTCTCAACACTGGCTACCTCATTAATTAAGCAAGCTCATCAAGATCTATTTAGTGCTTCATTGTAAAACATATGATGGATTACGTGGTCCATGTATAATATATATGTATATACTCTATATTCATGTTAAAGCATGTATGCTTGTTCTTTACGCAAAGCCCCACAAATTAAAGACCCTCCTAACTTTTTTGAACATTTGTAGACGGACAAAGCATCATTACTAGCAGAAGTGATCCAACATGTGAAGGAACTGAAGAGGCAAACATCCCTAATAGCAGAAACAAGCCCGGTACCGACTGAGATCGACGAGCTAACAGTGGACACAGCCGATGACGACGAAGACCTCACCGACAACGACGGAAAGTTCATAATAAAGGCCTCATTCTGCTGTGAGGACAGGTCAGATCTGTTGCCAGAACTCATCAAAACCCTCAAAGCACTTAAGCTAAGAACCCTCAAAGCAGAAATCACCACACTTGGTGGCCGAGTCAAGAATGTGTTGTTCATCACTGGTGAAGAAGACGGTGGCGACTCGGAAAGTAGCGGCGAGGCTTATCATCATAATAATCATCAGTATTGTATAAGTTCGATACAAGAAGCGCTTAGAGCTGTGATGGAGAAAAATGGTGGTGGTGGGGATGAGACAGCAAGTGGGGCTGTTAAGAGACAAAGGACTAATAACCTTAATATCATCGAACACAATAGGTCTTTATAAAGATCTCTTAATTACTAGCTAGTACCTAGCTCCATATATGCTTATATATATTATTATTATTATTACTATCATACTAAGATCATCTCTTTCCCTTCTTTTTCTTTTTTTAATTTTTTTCGGGTGTGGTTTTTTTGTGGTGTGCCGGAAAAAAATTGTCATTTGCAATTTAATGAAGTATGAATATAATGTGTGGTTTTTATATATGTAGTTAGCTTGTGTTCACCTTGAAAGTTGCAATATGCGAGCCCTAACCAAAAAGAAGTGCTGCAATGTATTCAAAATTATATAAAGATTATGTTATTTGACTTGCCTACTTCGTTTATTGTTATGTAATAGACACCCTTCTGCTGGTCTTATTTACAAGCAATATTCTCTTACATAGCGTCAGTCACATACATATCTTACATTATTTTTAAATTTTTAATTTAATTTTAATCAATCAAATAATTCATTTGGGTTATTTGATCACTTGTTACTTATAAAAAGGGAAAATCAATAAGGGAATTAATCACAATCAAGTCCTATGACAAGTGAAATGACGAGAAGAGGAATAGAGTATTAAAATATGATCAAGAAATAAGCCACCAATAATATATATGTATTAATATATTAATTCAAATTGTTAATAACTTTAAGGTCAAGATTATACGTGAATTTACAAGTGCACATATGCATTTTAGTAACCAACAATAACAAAGGTTTATATAAAAATGGAGTTAATACCATTTTTTATCACTGAACTTTCACTTGATCTTAATTTTTATCTTTGAACTTTCACTTGATTTTAATACCATTTTTTATAATTGTTGGTTTTTAAACTTTAAAATTGGTATTTTTAGTTATTCAATTTTGTATCATTTATATCCGTTGATCCCTAAACTTTAAAAATAGCTTTGGTGCGGGATTATGTCAATTCACATATGTTACGCTTACACCGCTAAATTGCTAATGATGGCCTTCCCCCTCTTCTAGCAACGACAGCTCCACCGCCAGCAATAACAATGACAATGGCCTCCTTCAACGAAATTCTTACTTGTGCAACGTCAATAAGGACATGGGGAGGTGAAAGAAATTGCTGAAAGAGGCTATCGTTATTGTCATCATTGGTAGATAAGGAGGGTTGTCATTGGCAACTTAAAGCATTAGCGTCACTTAGGCAAAATTAACAAGTTGAAATCTAATACGCCAAGTCCTTTTCAAAGTTCATGAACTAATGGTTGTAAACGGCATGCTTATTTTAAAATTTAGAAACCAACAATTATTAATGCCACAAAATTGAATGACCAAAACTATCAAATTTAAGGTTCATTGACGAACTTTATAACTGGCACAAAATTTTAGATCTAAAACCATCAAAAATTGAAAGTCTAGAAACCAATATTAAAAAGTGAAAGTTAAAGGAACAAAAGTGATATTAACCTATAAAAATTTATAAATCATAATTTGACCTAGATAACAAAATTTTAGGTTAGGGACTGGCCTTACCCACGATTTAAGGACATGGCACCTAATACTTGATCGCCTGGCCCAACACAGTGTTGTAGCTTAAATTGGGATTGTTGTTCTTACTGTAGATATAGTAGATGCCTCCTCAAATGCCGCGACTGAAACCACAATTAAGCAATACTCCCCAATGTTCGTACAAGCTCCAAATGTTTGCATATCTCACCTTTTCATCAGCTGAATGTATGGACGATAGGTATTACAAATCCTAATTTACATCTTAAAAGCTGATATAAAGATTTTCAAATTCTCATTGTTGAATTTACAAGCGCATACACACAAACAACAAATTAACCGTTAGCAAAGTAATAAGCGTGATTTGAGAACTTGACCTGATAACAATTAGACATCAATCTTTTCTTCTATAAATATGTGAAGGTTGACATTTAATTTATATATTCATATGCGTACCTAGAGTTCTTTTATTTTTGTCTTTTTTTTTTTTTTACATATTTCTGGTAGAAACAAACATGGGAAGGTGACAATGCAGTATAATTATGGTGATATGCTTTACATATGTGTATGTGTGTGTATACGTGCCCACAAGACCTTCGTAAATCGATCATTTAAAATATACTCTCTTTAGTTCTTGTTAATTAAAAGGCATTTCTTCATGATTTTTTTTTAAAATTATTCTTTAATACCTTCACGGGTTTTTTTTTTTTACAAAAGTACCCAAAAAAATAAAGCGTGTAGTTCTCACCATTTCGCATTACTGCTCTGCAGATTGCAATGTAAACCACAAACATAACAGCGTAAAAAAAGAACAACAAAGGAAAAATTATCTTAATAAAACTGCATTTTCATGCTCTTTCAGAGGGTCACCAAATCAAGAGGCATAGCATTTCATGAAACGTTCGTTAAATCAAAGAAATTTAATGTAAAGATAATAGCAAACTAACCTTTCGATTTTTCAATTCATCAAGAGCATACTTCAAAATTAATTCCTACAAAAAATTTGTATACATATATCCATAAATATAAAAGAAATACTTATAAAAACGAATGGCTTAGAACGACTAGTTCGTTCCAATTGGAAAATAATTAACTCAAATTAACTCTGACCTTATGTGATTAGGTAACTTGATACACTAAAATATGAAGAACTTGATGTAAGTATTATCCATCCCTTTTAAACTAGTGGTCTCGAATTTGTCTTTTAAATACTCCACTATGATAATTTCTTGAGATAGTGATTTCCCACATTATATTATATGTTTACATTCACGTGAACTGGATTAGTCAATTGATAGTAAAGAAAAAAAACAGTAAATTAATCCAAGAAAATAAAAGAGATATGCACTCTAGTAACACTACATCATCTCCTAAACTACAAAAAAAAGGGTTTTTGGTGGAAAAACATACCCCTGCCCCCTATATGGTGGCTTCTTTTTTTTTTAGGAAAAAGAAGCCACCATATAGGGGTGTATTAGTCGCCGCAAAAATGGGGATTTTTACCAATAACAAAAAAAGTTGCCGCCAAAAGTCCAACTTTTAGCGGTGACTTTTTTTGTTGTCGCCAAAAGTCCCCTTTTTTGTGGCGACATAAAAGTCGTCACAGAAGGTATGATTTTTGGCTGCGATATAAAAAGGTCGCCGCTGAAAGTTTGACTCTCGGCTGCGACTTTTAATGACACAAATGTCGCTGCAGAATGTGGGATCTTTTCGCGGCGACTTCATACATTTTATTATTTGAATAACACTAATAAATGTTACTTTTTTATTTTTAATATAAAATATTAAAAAATTTTAAAATATTAAATCAATTATTTTATCATGAATATAAAATAAGGTAATATTTTAAATTTTTATTGGTTATTAAATTTAGAGTAAATACTTTAATTTAATTAAAATTAATGATATATTAAATAATCTTATACATGAATAAAGAATAATATTTTTTAAATTAATAAAATTATATCAACTATACCAACATTTTAATTTATTAAAAAAGAATATGATGAATATTATATTAATAAAGAAACATTTATATTATATTTTATCTTTATATATTAAATATTTAAATGAATAAATAAATATGTATATAAATAAATATTAAATGTAGGTAATATGATAATATATTTATATTATAATAATATATGTATTTAAATTGATATATTAAATATATGCATATAATATTAGTGTATGTATTTAATTTTGTAGTAATATGATGGAAGGCCATCACACCTCAACTAGTAGAAGTTTCATACAAGAGCAAAGTGGTCATGGGTTTGAAACTTGGGAGAGACACATTTGGAGGTGAAATAAAAGGTGATGAAGTGGCGCGATGTGACATAGAGTGATGATGTGGCACAACGTGACACATGACAAATGGCAGGAGGGTGGATGATGTGGCAAGTGGGTGAGGGTCACCATGTCATCAGCCATGTGGCCATATGGTGCTGATGTGGCTTTAATTTTTTTAATTTTTTTTGCCACTTTCATCGGAGACAAATGTCGCCACTGAAAGTTGACTTTTAGTGGCCACCCAAAATGTCGCCACCAATACTTTTGGCTACAGTCACATAAGCGGCGACTTGGTGGCAACAAAAAATCACCGTCGAAAGCGGAATTTTTTGCCGTGTGTAACTATTTATCAGAATACAATGTTATTTTACTCTGAAAAAATATAGTATAACAACATACTATTATCTATATCTTTTAGAGTGTAATACTAATATAAATTACAATATCGTTTTTTTGAACAAATTATAAATTACAATATCAACACTTTAAACATTTTAATTTGAATGTCTATTAATTGCATCACATAAAAATTCTTACATGAAAGAACTTAATAGAGATGTAAATCAATTTTTTAACTATTAGAATTTTTACTGTTTTCCTAAATAATGAAAGTACAAGTTATAAACTATGGCATTAGAAAATAGTACTAAATTACTTTATCTGTTTCTAAATATAAGACACAGTTGACCTTTTTTAGAAAAGTTAAGGAAGTTAAATGAATCACTTAATCATAACGTATTTTGTGAACTATTAGACTTTATGTTAACTTATGAATCAAATAAACTAATTTCGAGAAAAAATTCAGGTAAATAAATTTATAAATAGCTTATTTACCTTTCTTAAAATTATCAAAAAAAGTCAACTGGATCCTATATATTGAGAAACGATATTTCATGCTGTTTATTTAGTAGGCTTTTAAAATTTCATTTATGTAGTTTTGAAATAAACAAAGCCCATTTGAATGTTTTGGACTACAAAGCCCATATCTGTTGACCAAAAACCCACGTGTACATAGGCACGCCGAAACGATTCGTTTCATAGGAATCAGAAAATAAAAATACAATTTGGCCCATGCAGGTCTCGAACCTGCGACCTTCGCGTTATTAGCACGACGCTCTAACCAACTGAGCTAATAGGCCTTTGATGTTGAAACTTGCATTTTAAATATAATTATTTAGTTTTAAATACTTTTCCGAGGTCTTTTCTGTTTGTTTCTCCCCTTCGTTGCTTATTTCGCTTTGCACTTTCTCTCTGTGCAATTCGCTTTTTGAAATGCTGGTTCGGAGGAGAGTTTAAAGACACAGGTAACGAATATGACTTTTTTTTCTTCTGAATTTTGGGGTTTTCTTTGCTGGTTTATTTTCCTCTTTGTGGTTCAGTGCTTGCTTGCATGGTTGATTTTTCAATCTAATTTTCAAAGGAAATCAAAGTTATTGATGAGCACACAACTTGATTTCTCTACAAATATAGCTTTCCTCCTTTGTCTACCATTCAATTTGTTGCTGTAATAGGAAAGTTGTGATTTTTTTTAATTGGCAGTATTGTATTTTCACGTGTCTGGCTTTTTCATGGGGTTGTAGCTGGAGGTCGGTTTTCCCTGCCAGCTTCTTCAATAGTTCCATGCCTCATGATGACCATGTATGAGATTCTCATCAAAAGGAGTAATCTTCATTGTGAATTGATGGAAATTCTTGCAAAGTTGGAAATGGCTGTTTAATAGGATTTGTTATTGAGGGAAAAAGAATTTTGTGCAGGGGACAGTGGGCTCCTTGTCATGCCATCTTGGCAATTTCATTGCTTGTTGCTTCTGAGCTACTTCTTTGTATGCATTTTGAGAACCATTATGGTATAGGAAACACTTCTTGTGGAATAACCATTTCAGGCTTGTTTTTTCTTCCCCTTTTTCTGTTGCAAGGAGCTTTTGATGCAACAGCTGAAATTTCAGCTGTATACATCTTCAAGGATTTTGTGTATAACTCTCAATGCCTCATGACCGCTATGTTTGAAATTTAAGCTGTTGATGCAACAACTGAAATTTTTTTGCAGATTTCTCTAATGTAGTAAATATTCAATTTTGTAGGACTTTTTGCTTATTGTTTTAAGCTATTTCTTTTACCAATTAAGTGAGCATTCATTGGAAAATACTTACATTATTGTGGATCCCATGGAGTGCCATTCCAAAACATAAGAATAATTGTGAAGTACTCATTCAACACTGATTTGTTATTGGAGGCCATAATTACTGACAATGCCATTTTTTTATCTTTGTGCTAGTGGTTTCCACTTTGCCTAGAACATTGTTCAATCCTAGGATAGACTATCATTCTATTTAGATAATTAGTAAAAGATGTTGATCAAATTTTTTCTCCACTGATATAGAATTGAATTTACAAATTAGGAATAATACTCTCACCCCTGATATGGTGAAGAAAATGCCTTGAGCAGTTCTTTTGAAGGAGCTAAAGGCATTGTTCTTGTAGCTATAACACCATTTATTGCATCATCTTCTCCTTATTTTTGAAAGAATTTGTTGAACCAGTAAATCTGAGCTTCTTCAAATCATTGGCATACACACACACATATATATTAAATGCATTTGTTTGAGATCACTAATCTTCATTGCATTTGGTTGTAACTTATAAGCATACAATAACAATAACATAGCCTTATCTCATTAGGTGGGGTCGGCTACATGAATCGCATGACGTCATTATAACGTATAAGCATGTCATCAGCATTTTTTATAAAGATTATTAATCTTCAAATT
Source organism: Mimosa bimucronata (assembly GCA_037074515.1). Taxonomy (NCBI): domain Eukaryota; kingdom Viridiplantae; phylum Streptophyta; class Magnoliopsida; order Fabales; family Fabaceae; genus Mimosa; species Mimosa bimucronata. The sequence goes on along the minus strand of CM073445.1, from coordinate 27,342,670 downwards.
TGATGATCAGTTGAAGCCAGCTTGAATGTGTGTGCTTTGTTTTCTTATTCATTTAGTTCTTTAATGGTTATTTTTGTGGTTGTGTGTGCCTGTGCCTGTGCACTTGGTTTTGTCTTCTTCACATTGTGCCGGACATTATAAATAGTTTACGAAACTAAGGTGACATAAATGCTGCAATGAAAAGTTGCCATTTTGGCCTACTCATTACTTTATGGCAAAGGTTCCCCCACAAAATTATTGCAGCTGTTTCTCAAGGAACCTGGTAGCCCACAAATGTTTTTCTTTTGTGGCCAAAGGTACCTCACAAAGTTATTAGAGGCCTACCAATTTTATAAACAAGTAGATCTCTGATTTGGAAAACCTTATCCAATATAACTGATGTATATGCTTGACTTCCCTTTTTGCATTTTCAAGGTATGCATGAGCAATAATGGATGGACTATAAAGCTTTACACAGGGTCAAAACAAGACAGAGAAACACAATTTTTCACTCTTGGATTTTCTTACTGGGACAGGCCCGCATTTATTATTTTCACTGGATTCACAAGAGTACTGCATTATTGTTAGATTACAAGTGTCTAAGGTCCACTCTTTGCTGGATTGTTAGATCCTCTTTTCCTCGAGCACTGCATTATTAAAGATCCTGGCTTCTGTGAAGCAACTTGCCCATATTACTCAACCATTATCCAGATCAGGTGACGTCATTTTGGAAGATATTTCTGCTTTTTTTTTCATTTGTTCTCTTATATACAAGTAGAAGTGGTTAATCTTTTTCCTTTTCAGATTTTTTAATTTCCTTTTGTTGGTCAGTCCAAAAAAAATTTCCTTTTGTTGGGACCCTTGGTGAATTAGGGTCCAAGCCCATTTAGTTTGGGGAACAAATACGAATAATAAAATATACAGGCAAAGACTTGTATCCCCCCTATTTGAAATCTTGTTAGGAATAGTTTTATCGTGAAAACTGACTCCTAGATGAAGGTTATGTAGGGCATATGGGAGAGATGTGAGAAACATCAGTTTTTACCGAAACACTTCTCTCATAGATAATGCTCCCTCTCTTCGGTGAATTTGTTGTGAAATTGATATATAGAAAGTAAAAAAGTAGAGAAGCAAGAGAATAGAGAGAACACCAAAGAGAAACTGAATCTGTAGTAGCCGAAAATCATTCTTTACAATGGCCTGGGACTTATTTATTAGTCTATTCCCGGTCACTTAACCTGAATAGCAGGTCACAATTAAACCTCTCCTAATCAGCACTAACAAACCCAACGATCATAACAATCATAAGCATCTCCCAGTCTAATATTTATTACATATCAGAGATATAATCGGAGTCTGAGCTTGTGATTTGATTCACGTGAGCTACTGGTTTGCTTTATGAAGTCCAGGTATGCCTTGAAATCGTACATCATTCATCCTGTGCTTCAATAGTAGGGACAATACTGTATGTTATCTTTTGTTAATATTTATTAATATCATTTGCCTTTTTATTAAAAAATAATTCATGCACTTATTTATTCTCATTATTATTGGAAATCAACCATGGATTTATTTTCTTCATCTTGCTTGAAAGATGGTAAAGGGTAAACCGTTTTATTGCAGAGTTTGATTTGAAGAGAAGGTAACTGTGGTTCTGCTTCCTTGTAGCCTCCATATAATTTTCAAGTACTACTGTTGATTCAATCTTCTCTCACTGAATTGCTGCCATTTTTTTCCTTGGTTAGTGACTCACTGCCATTTTGATATTCTTTAATAATTGCTTTTTTAACCGAAGGGCCAGAGTAAGAAATTATTGTATAGATGAAGTTAATCATGGAAAGACTATGTCATGCTCAATTATTAGGAAGACCTACATCTGACACGTTTTTCTTTGTATAATTAGCCTACTTTAATAATCTTAGATTAGATTTGAAGTTGACGAAATTTGCCACTCTCCTTGTCTTCTTCCTAAATGATATGTTTAGATATAAAACAGAAGCTAAGAGATAAACAATAGTTGCACTATACTAGTTAACAAATATACCATCGTTTAATTTAACGAGTGAAATTTCCTGCTGTTGCTATCCTTTAAGACTGACTATTCTGTTTTGGATGACGACAGCACTTGTTGCGAAAAATGTACGAGGTGTCTTGCCTGCCTGCCGTGTCGCCATTGAAGAAGTAATGCCTGTCCAAGATTTGTAGATTCCATGTTCAATGATGGGGTATGTTTAATTTCCATTGATATTTTTTTCCTTTTTTTTAGATTAGTTCTATGATCAAATGCAATGCCAAGGTTCAAATCATATGTTCCAAACCTGAAGATTAGATGAATATATATATATATATATATATATGTATATATATGGATAATGATATTTATTAGCCTAAAAAAAGAAAAAGAAAAGATAGCAACTCCAGTACAGAGTAGTACGAATATACAGCAGCTCTCAGAGACATGTTCTGAGATTATAGACACTGCTCCATACATAAGACATCAAGGTCCATATATATATAGTGACATGGTCTTATTAATAACATGGTAAATAATAAATTACTTATGCTTCACATGAATTTGTGTCTCCCTCCAAGGTCTAATCAAAGGGTATATGATTATTAATTCATGAGCAAGCAGTAGTGCCATGAACACAAACTTGGGGCTCAAGGCTCCGACTTTTCTCCTTTTGAATCTTGTCCCGAATCATCTGGGCAAAATCCTCGTAGCAATCCTCCAAGCTCCTGAATGTTTCTCCGGGGTAGAGAGTTCCGATGTCGGTGTCGTGAGGTCCCTCAGAGAGGAAGTTCAGTTGACAGCCTTTAATGAAGATGTCATGGGTGAAGGATGCTACAATGCTCTCTGGGATGCGATTCTCTGCAGAGTCACACATAAAAAAAAAGGGTAACAAAAAGAAACTGTAGGACTTAGAATGAAATGCATAGAATGAAGTGAAATTGTGGAGAAAGTGGAGGAACCTGAAGCTACAGCGAGAAGATCATCTTCAGAGATAGTGACTCTGGGGATTTTATGGCCGACTTTGGATTCCCACAAAGAAGCAAGCTCGTTGATGCTATAGTAATTGTTTGGAGGGCGAAAATGGACGTTCTTGTTGATGGTTCTGATATCATCAGCTGCTTTAATGGTGAATTTTCCAATATCCGCGCCATCAACGAAGTAAGCTGTCCAATATACACAGCCAAACAATCTCCTCACAATCTTGTTTGTCTTTGGTTTCATGATTTATGTTGGGATACAGTTTTAATAAAATAAAATATATTTGAATAACATATTGAGTAGTCCATTTTAGGATGTTCAAATATGGAGGAAAGCCAAACCTTAGAATTCAGCTAAACTTGTTTGACCTTTAAATTAATTTTTGGACAGAAAGTCCATTACCTCTAAAGTTATGTGAGACATTATTTTCATATTCAACTAACTTTTTTCTAGTCCTAGCCGACTATTTTAGGTTCTTAAGCCTATCCTATACAAACACTTTCATTTCTTGAAGTTCACACGCCCAATTAATTTTAGTAAGACATGAAGAGAATCTTGTCTTTACGAATATATATATATATATATTAGAATTTAGTCTTTATCATATTTTTGGTTAAATTTTTATATTTAAATGAAATTTTCATTTTCCTTTTTTAAGAACGATAAATCATGTTGGTGTATCTCTGAATTTAGATAAAACTAGGTCCCTCACGATATTATTATTCATTCAGATAGAAGATAGAACACCGGTTGAGTTGTATTTGCATGTATCTAAGCAGAAAAAGCAATAAGAAAAATGAGTTTACCTTTGATGGTTCCATCACCGTAGATGGGCAGAAGATCCAACGGTGGAGGGTCATCAGGATGACAGTTATCATAATAAGGCCAAGAGGCAATAGAATTACAGCAAATGTAGGTGTGGGGGATTCCTGCCTCCTCTATCATCCTCCTCACCTTCCTCTTGGCTTCATACAGTCGGAGCCCCGGTTCGACCGGATCCGCCCGGTCAACATCATGCCCAAACTCCGATGGCAAAAATCTCTGCAACCCATTTTTGTATTAAAATATACTCCGTCGGATTAAATTTATTTTTTTAAACTAAAGAAATGAAATAAATCACTTAATTTTAATATATGTTACATGTAATTAGATTTTATGTTATTTTACAAGTAGGATAAATGAGTTTTGAGGAAAAAAAGATAAATATAAATGTTGTAAAGTGATTTATTTCGTATCATTGATTAAAAAAAAAAAAATCAACAGTTCTTATATTTAGAGGAGAGATTAATACATAAAAGTCTCTTTTCTTATTTTATTTTTGTTTCTGAAATAATTGATCATTATAATTATCTCCATCATTTTTTATTATTTACTTAACTACATGATTTTTTCGAGTGATTTGATCGCTAATTATTTTTAAAGATTCAGTCCCCACACCCCACAATTGCAAGCCAAACAATATGTTGTTATGATTCTGTTAAATATTATGAATTATAAATTAAGTTTGAATAGTAGGTAGATTATTTTAGGTAAGAATTCTCCTGATATACCAAAAAAATAAGTTGGCTTGGAGACTGAAAAAGAGCGGTTTGGTGGGTCATACAGTCCAAGTCCAAATATTTTGTGTCCCTCAATATTTTCTTTAATAAAATACAAAAAAAAAAAAAAAAAAACCAGCACAATCCCTGTCGATGCTTTGATTGAAAATCAACTCCTCCTGTCTTAATTATATAATCATTTTGACTTCTTTTTGGAGATTAAGGAAGTCAAATAGATCACTTAATTTTAACAAGTTTTACATGTAATTGTATTATACGATAGTTTATAAGTAAGGTAAATTAATTTTTAGGAAAAAAGATAACTACAGACATTTTAAAGTAATTAATTTGTATTTTTAATTTGTCTGAAAAAGTCAAAGTGATCTTATAATTAAGATTGGGAGAATACTTGCTAAATGCTTATATTGGAGAAAAGTACCTCCCCACAAATCTAAATGTCGTTTTGGACTCTAAACACCCCCTATCTCATGTCGTTACAAGAAGGAGCTGTTTTCTTTCTTTTTTTGGACAGTATTCATGAATCGCATCACCGTCAACCCATATTCGATGGTCCTATTTTTCAATTATTCTCCCTTGCATTTGGTTCCTCATTAAATTAGGGATATTCTAGAAACTTATCTACACAAAATGATAAAAAACTAATTAATTAATTTTTTTATAAAAGACAATTTTATTTAAGTAAATATAACTAATTAATTAATTTATATTAAAGACAACAATAATACTCTATCTCTCTCTACCCTAAACCCTGTAAAATGATACTCTACAGTCTACTCTCGTTTGTTTATTTATTTATTATTAGTCATCCACAAGACAACTACGACTCATATTTTAGTATTTTACCTTTTTCTTTGATTTTTCTTATTCACAACTTCCTTTTTATAGCTCATTTAATTTAGGGTAAATTGCATTTAAGTTTAAATAAGACAAATTATTACTGCAGTTCCTTTTAAATCTCAAAATTATTAGTAAATCCAATGAAACTTGTGCATAATACAATGCAATTGTAAAATTACCAAATTATCATCATGAATTAGTTGTTATTCATTAATACATATTACGTCAATTGTTAATATAGAATTGTTTGGTTTTTAATAACAAGTGTCTTATGTATATTGATATTATTTGTTAATAACAAATACAGTTTTCAATCAAGGCATCTTAATTTGTTAATGAAATTTGTTAATAATGACACTCCTATTTATCATTATTATTCTTTATCTATAAGTAAAGATTATGAGATAATTTCACAATGACATTAATCCCTTCAAACCTATTCATAATTTTGAGATTCCAAAGATTTTATAGTACTCCCTCTGGTCCTAAATATAAGAGGTAACATTGCAAAATTTTTGGTCCAAAATATAAGAGGTAATATGCAAAAGTCAAAGTATTAAATGCTTGTTTTCCATATATGCCCTTGTATATTAATAAATGCAAGGAGTGGAGAGAAAGTGTGCGTAATAAATGAGTAAGGGTAAAAATGTAAAATCCACCCATAATAAATAATTCAAACATGTTTTTATTGATATGTGTAAAAAGGTTGACTACCTCTTATAATATGGACAAGAGGGAATATTAATTTGCCTAATTTGGCAAGTGAACGCAATTTCCGCATAGCTGTGTGTTTCATATTTAAAACTTACGAGTTACGACAGAGAAAAGAAACGAATCATGACAGGTCACAGGTGGTCAGTTTCAGAGACACTTGTCAGTTAAAGAGAGTCTGCAAGGTACATTTGTCTCCTCTATCTACCATTCTATCTAAACGTATCCAAGGGTTTAAATTTTTAAATTTTAAATCTTGTCTTCCTCGTAAATAAATTAATTAAATCATTAGAGGGGAAAAACGAATGAGATCATTTTTTTAAAATTAATTAATAAACAAATAACTAACACGAAGATGATAAAAGATACCTTAATAGTTTTGACAGATTTCATGGCATCCACAAGAGGGAGCTGATCAAGAACAACTGAGCCTCCTACGGTTGATATTACTATCTCTATTTCATTCTCAATCAATATCTTCTCCATCACCTCCTTCTCATTAATCGCCCCCTGTGTCACAAATTTCACATAGATACGAATAAAAGTTTAAGAAATGAGCCATATCATAATTACTAAAAACTATTGAAATCTAAAGATCCATTTTTTCTGTAATATAACATTTAGAAAGAATAACTCTGATGATGTCCTAATTTTTATCATGTGTCAGATTTTTCAGTGATTATTCTTTGTTTTGTTGAGCCTTTCATAATAAATCTCCCTAAAAACCTGTATATAGGTTCCACCGTAACCAATAATCTCCAATTCAAGAATTATGTACATGGCTGTCATACTTTTTTTTTATCTCTCCTCTAACATCCCATGGTGGGCCATTATTCAGGCACATCATCGGTCCCACACTAATCCTTTAATTGTGGGCATCTCAACATATAAGCCCCTTACAGTCAAACAAACGCTGCTGGTTACAGCTGTGATAATTGGAGGTATCAAAATTTCCTATTGTATGAGCATGCACTCCCAAATCGGACTAGTTGGTTGCGAGCAACACAGCATACACTTAGAAAACAGTTAATAATAAAGAGAAGGTGGGGTTGGAGTGAGGAATATAAATTGGACTCACATGAAGGATAGTGGCCCCTTTCTTACGAAAGGCTTTGACAAGTGAGGCCTTGGTTGGATCAATGGGTTCACCACGGAGGAGCAGGAAGGTGGAGTGGCCGGCGGTGAGGCTGGCCTCCGCCACGAAATGTCCGATGAAACCCATTCCACCGACGATAAGCACCCGCCTCGTGGCGGCGACGGGAAGGCAAGTGGCCGGTGGTACCGTCATCTCCTACCGTGTATGTATGTTTGTGTGTGTGTTATATTATGAGAACTGATAGGAGTTGTTGCGAAATTTAGTGCAAGAGGGTTGAGGTTTATATAGGACAAAGCCCGAGCAATGAATTTCAGCTACTCTTCAACCGGCACGTGCTAAATTTCAACTATTTTTTTTATATAGACTTATTATTAGTATGGTAATAATAAAACAAAAATATTTAAAACAAATTCCTTGCTTCCATTTTATCGTGTTCTCCTGTCGGACGTGAGTGTGTTTATTACTTTTGTAATCTAACAATAGATTCATTTGAATAATTAAAGTTCTCCTAAAATTCTGGCATATATATGTTTATTTTAATAATTAAAGTTCTTTTGGAATTTGTTTTTTGACATTATGGGGATTTGAACTCTATATCTTTTTACATTAGAGTCTGATTATGTGACGTCCATGTGGCTTTTTGAAATTTTAAAAATTTGTCCTAAAAAACAGATAAATAGAATCAACCCTTTTAAGAAAAGAATATTTGAAAATACACAGATTGAGTAAATTACATTAAAAACTCTCTTAAATTTTGAATTACATGTAAATAACCCTTTAATCTCTTAAACTTGACAAAGAACTCCCATAAATTTATGAATTTTTAATTCATGTAGATAACTCCCATTTTATAAGTTATCATTTTGCATTCCCTAACATAATACTCTACCCGTTCCTAAATATTGGACTTAATCAACTTTTTTAGAAAATTTTAAGAAAATTGAATAAATTATTTAAAAATTGATTTGCCTGAATTTTTCTCTAAAGTAGTTTATTTGATTTATAAACTATTATATAATCTAATTATATACAAAATACGTTATATTTTAGTGGGTTATTCATCTTCCATAATCTCTCCAAAATCAATTATGTCATCTATTTAAAAACAAAAGAAGTATAATATACGTTATTGACCATTAATCTCCTTTAAAATTTTATTTATTCGTTTATAAATTTTGTCCTCGAACTTCAAAATATAAATATAAAACTCTTCTGAACTTAAATCATGCCAAAGAAACCCCTAACACATACACACACATATATATATATATATATATGTATATTTATGTACTTCTTCTGGTCTTTATTATAACAGCTTGGAATTTAAATTATTTTGGTCCAAATATAAGTGCCTGCATTGGATTATGTCATCTTTTAATGCCATTTTTCCTATATTACCCTTACTTATTAACACTTTCTTTTATAGTACTCATTAATACTCCTACTTATATTTCTTTCTCTAGTCTCATCATAAATAAAGGTAATATTGGGAAAAAAGTTATTTTTCAAACATATTTATTGCTTCTAACTAACTTTTACATGTTTTCTTAAGAAGCACAATTTGATGGCCGTACTCTTATAATAAGGACCGGAGGGAGTATTATTCTCATTTTAGGAAAGAAAAAGGATAAAATAATTATAGGACTTACGTTTAAGATGTAATAAATTTCTTATAACTCCACTATATTTATAATAAATAAATGAAAATTAAATAGCATTAATAATTATTTTAAGCGTAGTTGTAACATCATCACTAGCTTTCTAATTTGACTGATAGATGGGGGAATACGTGTGTGTGGGAACTATTCTAAGGCATTAATCACCCATTGATCAAAAGGGAAATAATGAGAGAGCGGCTTTATTTCATTGTTATTGGAAACAGTTTTTTATTTTTAAAATTAACAAATTGTTTCGCAATTTATTTTTTAGTCAAGTGTCCTTTTAAAAAACAAGAAAGAAATGGAAAACCCATTTGTTCGTATTTGTAGTTGTCTTCAATTTTCAGTTGTTTTTCTCTTAGTTAAATCATTGATTTCAGTCTTCTACCATTGTTAGCTCTTGTAAGTTGTAACTTTGCTCTTTTAGCCTCTGAAGGAACGAATGGCACAAACAAAACGAAGTTAAAAACATTTTATTACGAGAAAAAACACACAACTACCAAATTAAAAAGTAGAGAAAAGTATAGGTACTTGTAAATAGATTTTTCCTTTTAAAAAAAATATAAATATTCAAAACTAAGCAACGAAAACAATTTATAAATATTTGTTTGTTTTTATTTTTTGATTTTTTCTAATGAGAAAATAGTCTCTTATCTCCTTAGCGAGGCGCTTCAAGAGTTCGAGTTGGTAAAGTGTAGTAAGGCTTCTAAAATGCTGAGCCAAAGGCATCCTGCCATATCCATGTCCATATCCATCTATAGAAGTAGTTGATTTAGTTCCAAAGAAATTAGCTTTTTTTTTATTATTTTTTTACTTTACCCCTATCTTAACCCTCCTGGAGGGACTACACACCCACCATACACACATTTTCCCAAATCTAAAAATTGATCCCACATCTCCTCTATAAATGGGTGGAATTAATGCCATTAGTGCACGACCCCACGGCTAAAGGAATTAGCTCTTAGTAATGGATCAATGCATAGAGGCTTGAAGTCGCCACGCCGCCTGTCCACCATCGATACCACATCTCCACTGTTGATAGTGATCAATTACTATAGTCTCTCACCACATATTTTCTCCAACATGAAATGACTCCATGTCACTCACGTCTATGGCTAATGGCCACCACTATGTAACCTTATCTATTCGCTGATTGTTCGGAGCAGCATCCCTCCTCCCTTCCCTTCCAGTCCCTATTTGTATATAATATATTCCATTATATTCTTTATTAAAATATTAAACTATGAAATACAGATTATATTTCATTATCTTCTTTTTACAAATGAAATGGGACCTTCGGTTCAAAGCTATCAATTTAAAAAATTATTCTATCTCAGATTTCAAGTTTCAAGACATCCACACCTGACCCCACATCACCATCAACACTTGAATCCATATACTATAAGAACAATTATTTGATTTTTATGTTTTTATTTTCAGGTATAATTTTTTGGAAACAAATATAAAAATATTTTTTTGTATTTGGAATTTGTTTTTAAAAATAATTTTATTAAAATGTTTCGGAAACAATAAATTTGCATCATTTATTACAACTGTGATCTCTTTGTTCCTATCCAACCAAAAACGCCCCAAAAAAAAAAAACAGAAACAACCTGTTCCTTAAATTTCGGTTTCGTAAATTTTGACTTTTCCATGACCCATCTTCATGGGTGTACGTGTGAAAAGAAATTTAAAAACAATAAAGAGAAAATTGATGATATCAATAGCTGTTGTGAAACCCGAACCGAACTGTCAAACCATCACCTGAAGTATCCTTCAGCCGTTCAGAATAGTTTAACCGTTTTAAAGTTTGAGTCGTGTTGAACAATTTTAGACGATTTATTGGACCAAAAATTGAGGTTTAACCGTAAACCGGATCGGTTTTTAAAAAACCGGACTACCCAAATAACTCATCTAAAAATGTCCAAAAATAATAGAAACACTTATCTGCCCATAAAAAACCAACTATTGTCAAAAAATACCTGTTAATCCCTAAATCTTTTAATCAAATCATACTCCTTAATGATTTCAACATATTATAAATTAGTATTTGAGAAAAATGTTATAGTAAAACTATTGAATATGTTTATTTTTAAGTTATATTAAAATTTCATATTTATTTCATATGATTATGTTATTTACATATACATAATATAAACTGAAGACAATCATTTTAGTTGGCAAAAAAAAAAAAAACAATTATTTTAGTCCCCTAACTTTGCATAATATTTTACTTTTATTCCTTAATTTTATGAAATGGTATTTCAGCCTTCTGCATTCTAAACAGTTTTATTGTCAAAAAAATGTTTATGCTGCAACTTTACAATATTTTTCCCTAAACTCTATTTATTGGTTGCACATATTAAAACAGTTTTTTATATATCTATATAGTGATAATATACATCCAACATTTACATAATTTACCTTAACTACAGAAACATCTCCTACATTTTGAAAATGCATATAAACCTCCCTCTAACTTAAACTATACGATATACAACCATTCCTTTTATACTTGATATGTTATTTCCATCCACCAAAGCCGTTAGTTAACCATTAAGTTTGACCTTTAAATTATTTACATCAGGCCTCGGGTTTACATTTTCGGATAAGCAACACATAGCTCATACCACATAATAACCATACATGTTCATATCAATTCAACAGATCATTGTAACCAAATATAAAATCATATGCTTGTGAATAAACCTGATAATCTCATAACTACCAACGGAAAGCCGAAATATCCTCGGCAACAGTTCAATCAAACATGGCACATCAAGTATCAAAAGTAAAGCAAGTATCCAAATCGCACACTACTACAAAAAAACCCTTTTAACCTCGCTAATCAATGCCCGCTGATGTTGAAAAAAATGCAGTGACAATTTTGTAATTAATTGGCCAGCAGAGGAAGAAACGATGTCCCTAATCGTAAGAAATGATGTCCCCCATTAAAAATGAGGGACATCGGGGACACATTACATCTTTTTTTTCTTTTTTAATTAGATCTTCCCCTTTGAAAGTTCCCACGCTCTACACGTTTTCTCCTCCACCATAATATTGCCATGTGCTCTTCTCCTCCCAAATGCTCTACATGCTCGCTCTTCTCCTTCGAAAGTTACCATCGTTGTCACCCTCTCCCTCTGTTGTTGTTATTCTTCTTCAACCTCCCCGTCGGTTTCCCCTCATCCTTCTATGACATTGCGACCTCGAGAGAGTGAGAGGAAGAGGCAAGCTTGACAGAGCTTCCTAGCATCGCCGGCATTGGAGGTTGGGTATTTTGACTCTGATTTTGGCAATGTGAGTTCCCTCTTCTTATTTCTACCCTCCATTTCTCTGATTTGAGTGGTTTTGAGAGAGGTCTAATTTGGGTATGGAACATTTCAAAAATTCTAAACCATGTAAAGGGGAGCTTAGCTTTGATTTATAACTTTTGTGAAAGGATTTAAGAAGTGGATGTATGTTTAGTCAGATTTCTCCCCAACATAAATTCAGGTTATTATTTACTGACGCTTATATGAGTGATTTCAGGTTTGAAACTGAACCAAAGCTTAATTAAACTTGGTTTAGAAGTAAAATAAAATTGCTTTTGTTTAACAAGGGACATTAAGAGGGCCTTTATGGGACTATTAATATCCCTTATTTTGTATAATATGGGACGTCGAAAGTCTGACATTTAATGTTTGTTATTTTTTGGGACATTAAAAGAGCATTTTTCCAATGTCACTGAGATTGACAACGCCTCCTTAACAGATGTTAAAAGCCAAAAATAATAAACGTTAAAAACCCTTTTTGCAGTAGTGAAAGATAGTTAAATATCTAAAGATGTGGAAACGGAATGCCGCCTAAATTGTTTGGCAATAACAGTCCAACATAGAAACCTATCCGACTCACGGGTTCAGTGTGGTTCAGTCGACCCTTTCCCCTGCGCCGCCCAGTGGTGTATGATCACCTCCAAAAATATGAAATAAATACGGGGTGAGACAAATTTGTCTTAGTAACCACAACTCAACTCAATATACAATTGAGTATGGGTTAGCATAATGTCTAATTGGGTACCACAATTTAAAATAATAGATAATATAATCACACCACAAACATAATTATTTCATATCATCATAATCACATATCTCGACATCATGTATTACAGGATCAGTTTATGCAATAATAACAACACTAAGCCCCTATCTACTAGGGTTGCACAAAAACTCGGTGGCCCACTCGGACCCAGCCCGGCCTGAAGCCAACTTGGTCTTGGGACATATTGGCCTGAAACCATAACAAATAGGACGGGACCAAACCCGACAGCCGGGCGAGACGGGACAAGGGCATAGGCATTAAGACCAGAGGCTCGGCCCGGCTCGAAGATATTATTATTTTTTATAAAAAATAATTTCTTTTTCCCAATTTAAAAATACACCATATAATAGTTAATATTTAATACACCATATAAAAATATTTAATTAATTCTTTTTCCCAATTTCTTTTATTTTTTAATTAATTTCATTACATTTTCATTATTTTTATTAGGATTAAAAGGGTTTAGGACCAACAGAACATGTCCTGTGGCCCGAAGGGCATGTCCTACCCAGTCTTGGTCCCAGGCTAAACAAGGCCGGGCCGGGCATCGGGCCAGAAAAGCTAGCCCGAAAAATTTTAGGACGGGACTTCGGGCATATGCTTAACCCGGCCCGGTCTTTATGCACCCCTACTGTTTACAATCAGAATGGCTATCCTCTATCTACAATCAGAGGTCTCCCTTGTCTACTATCAAGGAAGTATCTCTGTCTACAATCAAAGACTGTACAAATAACTGCTCGATAGACCAACTAAGAGTTACATCACATGATGGTACAATTACGTCATGCATGCACAGATAACTAGAAATTAACATCATTATGTTCACCAGATATCATACAAATCCATATCACAGTATTCCACAGCAATTCCAGCACCATAGCATGTTCATAAACTTCAATTATAAACTAAACAACATGGCATATTCACCGTAACATACCTCCTCAATATCATCGTACCATAATAAATATAATCAAGTAAATGATGCCCAATAGACGTTTTAAATATGAAAAGATCATTTTAAAATCCATATCGTACAATAATCAAATATATTTGCAAGGGATTTTGAAATCTCGACTAACATCATACACCATAATGTAGTAAGATGAAGCTACATGGTTACCTGGAATCGCCAAAAACAAAAGAAAGTACCTGGATAGAAAAATCCTTGAGTTTTGCTCAACTCACTGGTGTCTACAATCACCACAAATACATGATCAATACACAATTAACATTAAATTGACACTTCAGGACTAAGCACATAAAAGTCTCAATTACAAATAGAAATCTAAATACATATATTTGGCTTGATTAAGTCAAGTTAACTCATATCAAGCCTACAACAACATCCATCCTCAATAACTTCTCTTGAATCAAGAACCCTTTATCCTTAACATAAATACCTTTACCCAATTAATCTCAATTCATAATCCATACCTAGGAAAAGCATCACAACTCATTAACCATAACACTTTAATCCATGATATCCTATTGAACTCCTCAAACCATTAACTTTTATTATTCTTTGCTTCATAACCACAAACCATACATAGGCCAAACACAGTTTTTCGTCACTATTCCTCCAAATCTCAACAATCTGCTCTTTCAAGAATCAATTACTAACATCAATTAACATAATACATTATACATCTTCCAAAATCATCACCAAACCTAACCTTCTTATCTTTTATCAAGGATCTCAAAACCTTGGACTCCCAAGAATGAAATCCAATATGTATCTCAGCAACCCAAACCATTTGAAATCATAGATTGACATCAGTAAGCCTATTGGAACCATTAAACCACCAAGATAAATTATGAATTTGGAAATCCTTCACAAACCCTATCTTATTCAATCTTTGAATTAAGAAAATCTCACATAAGATTAATTCTAACAAGGGTGAAGGTGCAATTCTAGCAATAAAGTTTTGACTTAGGAGCATGTGGCACCATTAAGTTTCATATGGTCTAAAAGTACACATATACAATTCAAATCAGAGCATTTTTACCACTTTCGTCAGATGAGCCTAACCTCTATGAGTTTGAGTATTAAGTGGGTCCCACAAGCTATTGTGCTGGCATTTAATAGTGGGTTGCATAGGGTAATGTGGAAGGGAATTCACATAGAGGAATGATGTGGCAATAATAATTTTTTTATCAACAGCAATAGTAATTAAAATTATAAACAAAATGGACTCAGTCTACCTTTCTTCACATATATTCCATCTAGTTACAGGAATACATGTTATGAAGAACATCAATAAGATGATTCTTTGACTTGATTTTTATAGGAAATTTTTTATAAAAACATATAAAATGAATCTTTGTTTTGTTATACAAGAAATAAGTTTTGATGATAATGATGAGACTCTACCACCTCCAATACAAATTTTGCTCCCCATCATTCTCCTTATTCTCGCTTCTCTCTACCCACACTCTCATGGCTTCTCCCTAAATCTGCGATTGATTTTAGATTCGAGAACCCCATCGATTTACTTCCAAGCAACCATGATTTATTTCCTTTTAATCGGACGGTGGGTTCGCTATGCTTTGATTCTGGCATTATTTCTGGTTCATAATTGGTAGGGTTAGTGAGTTCAAGAACGCAGATTTTGAGAATGACAAGGGGGTTAAAGTTCTTGTTCAAACCTAACATTCGATCCCTTAAATCGTTGTGAGATTTTTCCCTTTGTATTGACTCTAAGCAGAATCAAGAGTAGATCTAGTAGCATAGCCGTCTCTAGTGCCGTAAACCAAACTAAAGGTTCTCAAGTTCTATCACACCAACGACAGATTTAAACCTAGATGTTTTTGTGATTTCGTATCTTTATTCTCCTCTACTTATCCATATGATTGATTAAAAATGGTTTATTTTAATTTTGCATTGAAATAACTTCTTGGTGCTTCTTGATGCTTGCTAGACTTTTTTGTGGTGAATGTGTTTCTTTCAGGTGGGAGATTTGCAGAAATTGCAAGAAAATGAGGGAGGATCAGATTTGGCTTAAATCTTCGACTACTTGGTATTTTTTTGGTTTGGTTTGATGGATGCAAAGTATTCCTTATTTTCTTTCTGGTAGAGGAGTTTGATTGAAGGGTTTGTAGTGTAACGATCTTATGAAACTCTAGTAATCGAGAGAGATGTTTTTACCGGAAGATGGAGGAAGGCTGGGATGGGGCCAGAGATGGAGAAGGAGGAGAGTGAGAGATAAAATTGCCCACATTAAATGCCAACACAACAACTTGTGGGACCCACTTAATACTCAAACTCATGGAGGTTAGTCTCTTCTAATGGAAGTGGTCAAAATGCTTTGATTTGAATTGTTTATGTGTACTTTTGGATATTATAAAACTTAATGTTGTTACATGCTCCTAAGGCAAAACTTTATTGCTAAAGTTGCACCTTCACCCTTCTAAGAAAACTAAACCATTAGAAACTTTCATTAAACTCTAAGAACTCAAACAATAAACTATAAACCACCAAACAACTCATATTTTAAAATCACCAAAAACCCTAAAATCTTCAAAGTTCTAAATTTGAAAATAGAGATAAGGAAGGGAAGGAATCAAGGTAGAATCACTTACAAGGCACTTAGGAAGCTTGAAAACATCCTTAAACCTCCAAAATTTGTGACCATAGCAAAGCCTAAGAATGCCTCCTTCGAATTTCTTTCCCTCTCCTCTGATAAAAATGCCAGAATTGGGGCACAGCGAGCCCCAACACTTTGTTCGCTGCCCAGAATTTCTCCCTATATGCTCCTAAATCCTCAATCATTCTAATGTGCATCTCGGATCATAATTAAATATAAAAAATTAGTATTTGCACTCCAAATCACCATCTTATAATTCCTCAATTTAATCTTAGTCAATCCACATAAACCTCCAATTCTTCCCATGATTCAAATCTAATCAACACTAATCCTTGATTAAATTTTTGAGATGTTACAGGGGGAGTTGATGCCAAATCTAAACCCGAACACGAGGAGATTTAGAGAAATTAGTAGAAAATCCACCCTTATAGGTGTAGATCTACCTATATTGGTTATCGTTTGATAATAGTTGCTCTACAATGGTCTTTGTATCGAGTATCATCTTTACTGTCGGTAAGTCCGCAAGTGGGTGTTTAAGGAGATCAGTCTTTGTCTATTCCAAAAAAAAACAAAAGGATGGGACTGAAAGCATGGAATCAAGGTGAAGAGAGACAAAAGTTAAAGAAGCAAAAGAAGGTGAGGGTTAAATAGATAAATCGAAGACCACACAGGTTTGGTTTTTCTCTTTCTGAAATAGTAGATATGAAGATTGATTCTCCTCCTAAGATATCCTCCTTGAAGTAAGGTAGGTCTGATATGGTTGTTGAGGGAGAGCATGATGTGGCTTTAAAAAAATTTAAGGGTGGGCATTCAGGGAAAAAAGTTGTGGGATTCAAGGAAGTTTGTTAGAGAGTTCAACATTAAGGAACTCCCCTGATAAGATGATTTATGTTGGAGCAAACACTGAAATTCTATTGTTTGAACAAAGCTTTAATGTTGTTTTTTGGGTTCAAGGGTTGAATCTAGTAAGGAGTCTTTAATATTTAACCTTGGTTTTGGAGATTTCAAAAATTCAAAGCTTCCAACAAATTTAAATTGTCCTTTTGTATGAATTTCCTTTAGTATGGTCCTATTTAACAATTGGAATATGGCTAGGACACCCAATTTGGGTTTCTTAGTTAATCTTAACCCAGTTGTTGCAATTGTTTCATAGTTTGGCCTGGAACGTTTTTGTATTCTTGAAGGTTAACAATGTCTCCCTTGTTTGGTTCTTGCCCTTTGGTTGTGTGATCATATTGAGTGTTGTTGGGTGGATTGTGTGGAATATATGTATTAAGTAAAGGCAGCGGTTTGAAGAAGACCTTTCCTCCCCCAGAACATAGCTTTTTTCTAGAACATAGATTGTGCCTGGGTTTTAATATTCGGATTGTGTATAAGCTTTCTGGGTTTGATTTATGTTTCAGTGAAAGGATGAAAACACAATGAAAGGGGCGAGATTATGGTGTCGCACAATAGTGAGAAAGGTAATGGTCTTATAGGAGAGGAAGAATTTTGTTATGATTGTCATATTTTTTTGTCCAACTCAAATATTGTTCTGCCACATATGTGTCCACATCAGCAATTTGAGTCAGAATGTTATCTCTATTTAGTTAATGTTATCTTAGATAACAGATATGGTATTTTGGCACCATTTTGGATTCTTTATTATGCATTTTTGCACCCAAGATTTATTTATAGTGCTAGTAGCTCTTTCTAGAAAAGATAAAGGTTATTTTCGCTCCTTTACCCTAATTTTTAGGGTGAGTACTACGCACACCATTCCTTATTGAGAAGTTAGTATCCATTTCTTCACCTTCTTTTGACTATATTATAATTTAAGAAAAAATCAGAAAAGAAAACTGGAAAAGTTATACCCTTAATATATTTGAGGGATTGAATTTCATCTTGAATATATATACGTGAAACTTTTTTAATTGTCAATTTTTTCCACAACACCATATTAATACTTCCTCAACAATAATTAAATTAGAAAAGATAGTTTGAGTATTTTGGAAAAATATGTTATAGACGGTCTATAACGGGAGCGGAACCTCTCCATTTATTTGGGGGTCCACTTTCCTCCATTTAGTGATGCACACCGTTTTATGCCCTCCTATCCATAAAAAAATCCCTCTTTCAACATTAACCTTCCAATTCCTCTTCGAACGCATCACCTTACTCTAGCTGGAAACCACCCACTTCCCCCGCCGTTGAAGAGAACCAGAAGTAATGAACCAGTTTATTTGTGAACTCCAATCGGTTGTCATGTTGATCTTAGCCTCCGATTCATTGGAGATTTCTATGGATAGATGCTTTAGTTTTTCTTATTCTTGTTGATGTGTTTCTATGAACGTTTGAGACCTAAACGAGATGAGGAATGAAATCAGAAGTAGTGCAAACTGGCCACCACCCACTTCATCGTTCTTACTTGAGCTTCGTTGGACTGAAGATTTGCAATAAGCAGAGGGAGAAAAAGAGGGATTCCAATCCTTCATGGTAGAAGGTGAAGTTTTGGGCCTATGAGGGAAGATTTGAGCTTGAGCAGAGCAACAAGGTCAGAGAAGGCAATAGACGAAGGAAAAAAGGAATGTGATGTTACAAATTGTTGATCTTTCTATATCTTTCTATTTGTTCTTCGTGGGATGATGGTGGTGGTGATGGAGAAGAGAAGAAGTGGTTACCTTTTTTTGTGGTTGGATTTTTTTAAAAAAAGTAGGTAGGAGGGCAAAAATGATGTGTATCACTAAATGGAGGAAAGTAGACCCCTAAATAAATGGAGAGGTTCCGCTCCCGTTATAGACCACCAAGAGCTTTGATCAACTGGCTGTAGGTTGTTTTTGTCTAATCAGTAGTCTCGAGTTCGAGCCATGAGTGTATAGCAGCGATAATCACTTAGAAGTAGCGAGGTTCTTCATTATGGATAACATTCTCGCGAATCGGATTAGATAAATCCAAAAAAATGTTATTGTAACTAAAGCTGATAATACAGGCTCAACCTGCCAGCCTACGGGTTAGAACAGGAAATCCCAACCCCGTTAGCTCGTGGGTTGGCGGGTTGGCCTGCCATATATATATATTTTTATTTTAAAAAATAAAAAATTATATTTAATTCATTAAGGTATTGTTTAGATATTTCACTAATATAGATTGTGATTGACATAATAAATTGTGTGTTTGTATAATACTCCATCCGGCCCTAATTGTAAGAGTCAGTTGACTTTTTTGGAAAAATTAAGGATGTAAAATACACCACTATGAATTTTTTATATTTGTCTTTTTTTTCCTCAAAGGTAAGTTATTTTACTTATAAACTATCATATAATCTAATTACATTTTGCATATATTAAGATTTAAGGGTCTAATTTGCTTCCTTAATCTCCCAAAAAAAAGTCAATTGGCTCTTATAATTAGGACCAGAGGTAGTAGAATCTAAACTTTGTTAATAATATTGTTAATACAATAGAACTAGGAAGATGTTTATACAAAAAAATCTAATTGTGGAGTCCATGTTTTTATGATACTTGGGATATTTTACTTTATGTAGTTCAAAAAGATATTCTACTTTATTTGAGACAATGATGATATATTTTTGTTGATTTAGAATTTAATTTTTTTATTATAGCATTTAAAAAAATAATTTTTTTTAAAAAAAAGCGGCATGCTAGCGGGCGAACCCGCCAACCCTCCTTGGAGGGTTAGGGTTGGGGTTGTGCAGGCCTCACAGGCCCACACCGCCTAACCCATAACCCAAAACGGGTCATCTCGTAACCTGCGGGCTGTCCTATCTTCCCAGCTTCAGTGACCGTTGCTGGGTTGACAAAACCATACAATTTCAATGGTTTATATTTCAATTTTTAATTGATTATTCTTAAATAAAATATATTTTTATAAGATTCTATATATTTAAAATTCTGTACACATTAATTTTTTTTAAAAAAATAAAAATAAAGAATAAATGTCTCTTTATTCTCTTCCTTCTTGTGAGTTGTGATGTCCAGGTACACGACATCATTGTACACACTGCATCTGCATTAGTTGCTGAGAGCATTCAGTGCTGAGCCAAGATCCCCTGACCCTCTTTGCCAACAGACCGTCCATAAGTGGACCATTGAGAAAATTATATCGAAATTTATTTTTATATTCACATGGATTAATGTGCAAGTATATATTATCAGGAAGCTTTTGAGTAATATTGTGGCGAAGTTTTTCTGGGAACTATATTATCCTTTAAGTATTTAAGTATTAAAAGGGAGTAATTTACCTTTCACCATTAAATTATTAGTGGTCAATATTATTTTTTTACTGTCAATAACGTTTTGAAACTTCAAAATTATTTTTGAAACAAAAAAAAGTTAAAAAAAATAGCTCTTAAACGAAAAAATTCTGAAATAAATTTGCACTTTAACCCTATTCTTACACTATTAGTCACTTTATAAATGAGTACAATTTTGGAAAAGTCATATAGAAAGTAATAAATTTTATTTTTCAAATTTATTTATGCAAATAATTTCCCCCCTTTATTGTTACAATATTAATGGTCAAAGTCAAGTTTTTAACGGTCAATATTGATATTTTAATAATAAATGGCGAACTTTTTATGTTTAGAAACTTTCGAGACAATTTTGAACCCAAAACAACTTTCAGTAGCTCAAAGATAAACACTTCCGAGACAAATTTTCATATTAACCCTATTTCTTCTTTCATTCCTTCAAAACCTTGTTAATCGGAATAAAATTGAAAAAATGTTGATAAATAGCTTCGATGAAATTACTGTTTTCTAATTCAAAATAAGTGGTTTAAAGTGACATATATAGTAAGACATATTTGATAATAAATGTTGGTATTTGATTATATACTCCCCTAATTTTATTTGAAAATCACTTCTAACATTTTTGTCGAAAAATATCTTAAATCCTATTAATTTATCTTAAAATCTAACAATTGTTTTTAACTTTACCCCTACTTAATGTACATTATACTTCATAAAAATACGAGAAAATTAATTATTTGATCCCTATAGTTTTATCGAGTTTGCAACTCAGTCCTTATAGTTTAACTCGTCATGAAACAGTCCTTATAGTTTCATAGTTTTTATAAGAAATACTGAGTCACCTATGACTAGTCCTACATGGCACCACACATCAACAAAAATCCATTTCCTCATTTCTCTCTCCTATTCGAATATCTTCTTCCTCCCTGTACCCATCCTCTCTCTCTCCCTCCCTCAGCCAAACTTCCTTGTTTCGATAGCGGCAGGACTCCCCTTCACCACCACCACAGCCATGACCAATTCTTCTCCAATTGATGTCGACAATCGAGCCCCATCGTTTTCATCGACGGTGCTTGCATCGATGGTCTGGGGTTATCTGGGTGTATGTGATTCACCATAGTGATTTTATCACTTAATAATTAATATTAATTCCAAAAAAAACATATGTTGATTCAACTACTTTGTATACTCCTTGCTGGAGTATGAAATCTAAATCCATGAGAGAGTAGGTTTACTTCGCACTATGAGCAGAAAAGATTATTGGTTGAAGTCTCTAACCTCCCCTGAATCATAACTCTGTTTCTGCAACAACAACAAAAATCTTTCCACAAGAATCTTGTCCTATTCTTGACCCCATAAGTTATCCGAGATCTGCACTTAACTAAACCCATGGTGTTTCATCCCAGACAATACAAGAAGATGGAATGCTCATATGGGGGGTTTGAATAGTATCATATCGTCATATAACTTTTCCACAAGGACATGAATTCAATATTCGGTGGTGGAGATGGGTAACGAATAGATTATCAATGACCTTTCAACCAACTAATTTGCTGGAGGTTTCTAGGCGTTATGGAAGTTTGGCTGGAGAGAGAAAGACCTTTCCAAGCTCATATCACAATCTCCCTACAAACAGAATAAATGTTGGGTTGAATAGGAGAGAGAAGTGAGGAAATGAGATTTAGTAGGGTTGGAGAGAGTAGACTCTCGGATCAGAATGAATGTTGGGTTGCAGGCTTTGGCGCTGTCTTCGACGATGAACTTGTCTTGATGAAGAGAACCTTGGAAGATGAGGCCATCGGAAAAGCTTCTCCGGAGAGATATTCAGAGGGAGAAGAAAGTTGTAAAACAAAGGAACGAGAGAGAGAGAGAGAAGTGATGAGGAAATACATTTTTTTTGATGTGGTGTCACATAGGATGAGTCATAGGTAACTCTGTTTTTCATATAAAAACTATGAAATTATAAGGACTAAGTCGCAACAAGTCAAACTAAAAGGATTGAGTTGTAAATTCTGTGAATCTATAAGGATCAAATAATTAATTTTTCTTAAAAATAAAGTATACAAAACATTAAATATAGAGTAAAATTATACATTCATTTTAAAAATTTTAATGATATGATTATAAATAAAAGAAAAAAGAAGATATTCTTCTCTCTATCAAATTATGGGATCAGAAGAGAGGATCTCATATTTGACAATAACTAGTTGTATCATTTTATACTATATTTAATTATGACACTTGTTACGTTGACCAACCATGTAATGTCATTTTTTTATCTTGGAGGTTGGTCTCTTACTTCCTATTAACTGTTAAGTATTCAGGTAAAAAAAAAATACTTGTTAAGTATAAATTTTCATTTAATTTTGGTTTATCTTGTTCTTTTAATTTGTATGTGTCTCTTTTTTCATTTTCATTATCTTACCCCCCCCCCCCTAAATTTCATCTTCTTATAGGCAACATTACATCATCAATCAAAACCACATTATATTACATTTATTTAATTTTTTATTACACTATTATCTTTAGAACTTTACATATTTAAATTTTAAAATAAATATATAATTTAATTTTAAAAAAATTATAATAGTTGAATAGAATATAATACTTAATTTAAAATTAAAGTTGGTTGTGTTGATTATCATGCTAACAGTGAAAATATTTCTAAAAGAAGAACAGCCATATCCTCCCCTTATAGTTAAAATCTTCCAAAGGACCCTTGTAATTTATTAACTACTGTACTTTACTACTATTAAATAAATTAATTATAAATACTTAATAAACAAAATTTGATCCTAATAGAAAGGGTTTTCCCAGTCAAACATAAGGTTTTAAACCCAACTCTATGTGAAATGAAAATTCGACGAGGTACATAAAAAACTTAGTTAAATGTTAATAACTTTATATTTTTGCAAAATCACACTTTGATTAGTGTGGCTTATTGGGGAGCTAGCTAGAGCGAATTAAAAAAACATTATAGAGAGACAATGGCAACTTTGGAGATCAGATTAGCTTAGACGTGTTTCATTAAATTTGGTAAAACCGTAAAAGATCTTGTAAGGACCCAAGAATTCGGGCTTATATATAATCCTTCTGAACCGGTTTCCTACTTATCGAAAATATGAGTAGGAAGGGTTGGGTGTATTTAAACCATTAAGATCTCATGTGAATGGTATATATTTAATTATATTAAAGTATTTAAATAGATACACAATTTAAAATCAAATCTAACATCTTTTTTTATGAGTAGGTGTAACATCCTAAAAATCTAATTGAGGATTAGTGGGTTAGGTAGGAATTGATTTATAAGAAATGATGGATTATGAGAATATTTGAAGGATTTTGAGGTATTTTTGAGGATTTTAAAGGCCTAGTTTATCCCTTATTTGACGGATAATAATTTTTGGGGAAATTATTTTTAGACTCAAAAGAGATTATTGTGGGAGTAAATAAATAAAAGATATTATCGGGAAAATTTTGAGAGTAAAAAGAAAATTTTTGGTTCAAAAGAAATATCTTATTTGAGGATTTTAGGACCGAGTAGTGTATTATTCCCAGTCTTTTTCCTATTCTCTCACTATGCTTCCCGTGACTTCTTCATTCCTCTTCCCGTGACTCCCCACTATTTTAATTATTATTCCTCAACCAATCACATTCAACTACTATTTATATATTATATTGTTATTATTAGATTATTATATTATTATTATTACTATTGAGTTACTATTCATCAATTATATAAACCCATTCACCGTCCCTCGTCTCTCGTCTCTCTCTCTCTCTCTCTCACTCTCGTCCGTCTCTCTTCTCTCGTCTCTCTCTCTATTGCTCTCTTTTATTTACTTATCGGAGTCCGTCGGCGTAGGAATAGTAAGTTTTTCGGCCAACTAAGCACATTTTTGGAACCCCGTAAGTCTCCTCTACATCCCTATGTCTTTAGTTTTTCGTTTTGCTATACTTAAAAAATTAGACTTTGTCTAAATTGATATTTCTGGGAGTCCTAAGCTTAATAAATTGAAGCTTGAACCTTGATTATAAGTTCCTTTTAATATATTTTTCATTATTGGATGTTTTTCTAATTATTGGGAATTTTTGGGATTTATAGATATTTTAGAAATTAGGACTTTTGATGATCTGAGGTACTAATGGTTAAATTGATAATTTTTAGATGTTTATTAAGGTTATATGAGGAGATTTAACTGATGGATTCGACTGAAGTTTGGACCCAAGAAAATATTGATGGATAAAGTTTGGAATTAGTGGGATTTTATGTAGGTAATTCTGTAATTCCGGATGTTGGTTTATGGATTTATGGGATTAGTTTATACTCAACAAAAATAATATTTAATTAATAATATTTATCATTTAGTAATATTTTATCCGGAATAAAAAAATAAAGGTATGTATATATTTAGGGGTAGTTTAAGGTAAAATTGTGTTAGAATACTTTTAGGAAGTGTTGAACTATATTAATAGATATTTATATTGATATTGTAGAGTCTCATTAAGAATTACGGAGCGACTTTGTGTGATTATCTGTGAGCTAAGGAGCAACAGGTAACTCTGAAAATTTCTTTCGTATGCTTGCGAATTATGTGTAGTTTTATTTTAATTAATTATCACACAATAATAAGTTTGTCACTTTTCAAGCATGCTCGCTTATTGCCTATTTGCTATGGAAAATAAATTACGCTTGTTTTATTTTAAGCATGCTTGAGTATGCTGAGTATATTTGGGCTGAAAATTATTTATAAATTATTTATGGTGTAATGATGATTGCACTTGCATCCATGAGGGGTTAAGATTTGAAGAGGAGATATATGATATCCGTACTACCACGTGGTAAGCCATCACTCGGTGCACAGTGGATGGCATTTGTCAGGGCCCCTCCTTCCATGTTTTCCTTTGGCCGGGATTGCATTGGAGTTGTGGGACATGTGACACCTCCTTAGTGTGATTCTTTAAGGAGGGGAGCCATAGTCCGGACTTGAGCTCTGTATCTTTGGCCGGATACATCTTAAGTACTGGTGAGCTTGAGATAATTCAGTTGTATGAATTAGTTCTCTGTTGGACAATGTGTGTTAGCCTATGGCTCCAGTCAGCGGAATAAGGATGGACGGTGATATAAGGAGTTGCATATTGCATATTATAAATATTTATGGGTACGACTCGTTAAGAAATTAAAAGAAATGTTTTCCCTATGTTGAGTGTACCTAATATGTATTTGAAAGCCATGAGTTGTACGAAGAACTACATGTGTATAATTGGTTAAATTAGAATTATACGTGATTTGTTTGTGTATGTTAGGATTTTTCGGTAGTTACTGAGATGTCGATCACATCCTATTATTAACAATTTTCCAGGTGAATGATCTTATAGGAAGCAAGGGAAGACATTTGAGGAGAGCCTCCTTAGAGGCTCTAGTGCTCATTGAGTACATTGTAGCCACTTTATATTAAATTGTCATGACGGTAGGATTATTTATAAATTATGACAATTTTTAATGCTATAATAGCATTTTGGTCAAGTATTTGAATATTAATTTGGGTGGGGTGTTACAGTAGGCATAAAGTTGGGAATCAGGGCCAACCCTTTAAAGGCCAGGACCTTAAAAGGGCCGACCTGTTAGGCCCGAGTAGTGCAAATATCCCTGTTTTTCAAAACCCAACTCTCGAATGGTCGGGCTCATGGCCCACCTGGCCTGATTAACTCTTATACACTATTTTTTAATTCTTTTCTATAGAATCCTTATCGTCAACACAAATATCAATTTTAAGTTACAATACAAACACCAACAAACAGCAGACACTAATAAATTATCAATCAATGATAAATATTGTCCATATTTTTAAGTAAATCACACAAGATAAACTAAACAACCATAAAAACTAAACAGTAACATTGTGATCATCATCATCATCATTTCACTTTCAAAAGTTTTGTCAAGAACATAACTTAAGAATCATATTAATATGTTTATTTATATGTAAAAGAACAAATAAGTCCCGTGATCAAATGAATTCTTCGAAGTATGAAGCTTTACTTCATCATTTTCAAAGAGTTTTCATCGTTTCACAAGCATTCAATCAATAAAGCAATCGTTTTATGTATGTAAATACGGAAGATTAAATAAAAAAATAATAATTTTAAATAAAAAATAAAAGGGCCCAACGGGCCGACCCTTTTAAGCCATCGGCCCTACAGGGCCCGCCTGTTAGGTCTAACTCTTCTCTTAAGGCTCCAAAATTGAACCCAGGCCCTCAAAAGGTCAGGGCCTCGGGCCTACTCGAATTCCCTGCTCTAAGTACGGATCGTAAACCGGTTCCATAATCCTCTAGAGTATATTCCATTTTTCATACTATAAAGGGTGAAGGGTAAAAAATGACCCCGTACTTATGTCCAAGGTGTATTTGGCACCTTGTACATTTTTTTTGCTCAAAATTATGCATAAACTTTCAAATTCGGGCCAATAATGACTCCTCTGTCAAACTTGCCTAACAAAAATTAGATTCCTGTGAAATTCCAGTGTGGGACCTACCCATAAAAAAAGTAACGGAAATTGGGCTAGTTAGACAGAGGAGTCATTATTGGCCTGAATTTGAAAGTCCGTTGGCCAGTTTGACAGATGAGTCATTATTGGCTCGAATTTGAAACTTCCGTTGGGCCAGTTTGACGGAATAGTCATTATTGACCTGAATTTGAAAGTTGATGAACAATTTTTTACAAAAAAAAAAAGTACAATGTGCCAAATGTACCTTAGACATAAATACCGGGTCATTTTTTACTCTTTACCCTACTATAATTTTATACATATTAGCATACTGCTGCCATCCCCACCTTAAATTTCTACATCTGGTCATTGATTGATCCATTTTCTGTAACCATAATTTAATAATTGTAAGGCCAATAATTGGGTGAAGGGTCAAAAATGACCTGTACTTATATCCAAGGTGCATTTGGCACCTTGTACTTTTTTTTGACTCAAAATTGTCCATCAACTTTCAAATTCGGGTCAATTATAACTATTTTGTCAAACTGGCCCAAATGACATTTTAAATTCGGGTCAATAATGACTCATTCAACAAACTGGCCCAACACATGTTTCAAATTCGGGACAATAATGACTCATCTGTCAAACTGACCCAACAAAAATTAGATTCCTATGAAATTCCAGTGTGGGACCTATCCATAAAAAAGTAACGGAAATTGGGCTAGTTTGACGGAGAATTCATTATTGGCCTAAATTTGAAACATCCGTTGGGCCATTTTGACAGAGGAGTTATTATCGGCCCGAATTTGAAACGTTCGTTTGGCCAGTTTAACGGAAAAGTCATTATTGACCCAAATTTGAAAGTTGATGGACAATTTTGAACCAAAAAAAAGTACAAAATACCAGATACACCTTAGACATAAGTACATGATATTTTTTACCATTTACCCCCAATAATTTGATAATGGTAAAGGCTAAAGTGAACACTTCAAGTCAATCCAACAAAAAACGAGAGAACACTTCAAGTGATTGAACAAAAAATAAATAAATGAATTTGCAATTTCTTGGGCCCACTTTGAAATAATTTGTACGTGTTTGATCAGAAGAGACACCACTTAGATTTTCGAAATCAGTGCTATTGCAACTACAAACCTTGTCACTATCAAGGACTAGTTCACCTTCTTTCTTCATTTGTGAAGGTAGAAGTTAGCATGGCCTTCACCTACAAATGAAGGCAAGAAGAATAGCAGTTGCAGCATCATGAGTTAGGTATGTGTCTATATATGAGCGATGTATTGCGAAATTTTTATTTTTACTTTTCAAATATTCAACATTTATTCTCTATATGCATGTATTTGCCACATTTCGCCATCTAATTGGTGAGATGATAGCAATAACACTTTTCTATTTGATAACGATTAGACTTGTCTACTTAGGATTAGGAGAGCATCACGCGCAGGCATGGAGATATATAATTGAGCTTGACGTTTTGGCTACATTTGAATTACGGTTTAGCCCTATAAAACGAGCATTGATAAAGCCGAAAGTGGGTTTGGGGCAAAATTAATGATATTTGGGCTAGCATTTGAGGGTGATGACTAAACTTTATATGATTATTGGCTTTTGGTTTTTGAAGTCTCTTTTTTTAAAAAACATTTTCAAAATGATTTTTTAATATATTGTTCAAATATGTTTATGTCAAGTTGGCTATGAATTTTATGCTAACTAACTAATTAAAAGTTAGATGGAATAATAGTCACTTTTACCAATATAATCCAAATATATATGTGTTGAAAGGAAATCAATATTACATCTTAACACAAAACTTTGAAATTTCGAATTTATAGATATTTTCACTTATAATATCTTCCTTTACAGCGTAGAATTCTGTGCTGTGAGAATTCTGTAATTCTTCTTGTCTTAGGGTAAGAACTATGGTTGCTTATTATCCTTGTTATTTTTTTGTAGTTATCATGAGTGATTTAAAATATGGAACATGCACTAATAATTTCAATTTATAAGTAAACTTGAATTCGCTTCACCTATAGAAAAGTTTTTATAGCACTAGGCTATTAGCATGTGAGTAATCCTTTGATATGGGATATACTTAGGGACTTACAAAACATAAATATGGAGAGGCTTTGGATTGTGCAAAGGAAGTTCTCTCACTGTTGAGGTACAAGATTTCATTATAAAGATCGAATGCTTAGGGCATGTGTCATATTGCCTCTTTGGTAGATGGTAAGTTTCTAGGGTTGTTTATGAACCCTCAAGATGACTTAGAATAACCTTATTCATGCTTAGGGCATGTGTCATATTGCCTCTTTGGTTGATGGTAAGTTTCTAGGGTTGTTTATGAACCCTCAAGATGACTTAGAATAACCTTATTCTTCCGGTCTTTTTTAGGATGACTTTTTTTAAGAAAATTAGGGAAAAGTTTTGTCATTGTTTTTTGTATATCAAATTAATCAGGTATCTTAGCAATAAATTTTTTTATTGGGGATGTTTCCTCAATTATTCATTTTTTTAATTTTAGTTTTTCTTCTTATGCCCAAACACTAATATTTTTCTTGTCTAGTCTTTTTAATTATCGTTGCTTCTTTGTACTTTATTTAAGCAATTCCTAGTATATATCAATGAAGCACCTAAAATTATATTGAAACTACTTCTTGATGTAGTGACTTTAATATAGCCTTTTGAAGTTGGGGCGTACATAAGTTTGAGTTGTAACTAACTAAAGTTGTAAGTAATTTACATTTTAGATCAAATTAACTTGTGTGATATACTAAACTATATAGTTGAAGACAAAAAAATATATAGTTAATGCATTATTTAAATATTATCAAGTTCAAGTAGGAGTAATTTACATAAGGATTTTTTTTACATTGACACCGATTCAAATCAAGATATCGTGTTTAAATTAAACTGTTATAATTCCTTCTACTAAAATAAACGTGCATGGGTATATGTTTATAGTATACAAGATAAAAAATTATATTAGAGGACTATCTCCTTTTTTTTTTTTTTTTTTGTGAAAGGGAAATGTTGCCGAGATGTCCACCATTCAAATCATCAAACGGTCAGAAAATTGCGACATTATTATTTAAAAGAGAGCATGTGTGTATATATATATTAGGCTAAATTTTAAAAAACCCATGAACTTTGGTGAAGTTGAATATAACCCGTGACATTTCAAAATTTAAATTAAACCCTCTAGCCTCTAATTTTTTTTTTTATTTTGGATCTCCCTGCCGTTATGAGCGTTATCTTTTGACGGAATTTGTCACGTTAGACTCTCATAAAACACTTTATCAATCATACATGGCATCCTATTAAGTTTGAAACTCGCTGAACTTTGACCTAGTTGTATATAACCCCCTGACATTTTAAAATATAAATTTAACATATTTAAAGTTTTTATAATATTAGACCTTGTCATTATTATTTTTCCAACTTATATCAAAGCGAGCATATATATTTATTTCCATGGTTTGTGTGTGTCTATATATTAATTTATCAAACATTAAAATGAAATCTTTACAAATTTATCGTTTTATTTTAGAATTTTTATAAATTTGTTGAGATTTTGATTATATATTTAATTTATTAATTTTAAAAGCATTTTTTTGTAGAGAAAAACAAAACAATCATATTTAAAGGATCATATTATCTAGAAATATAAGAATAAAAATTCAATATCTAAATGATATTGGAAATGTCAATATGCATAAGGAAATCGTCATATGAACAAGCAGTAATAAAGTCACCTTATAACATTATGTCTAGGCCATGCACAAGAAAATATGAATATGCACAAGGAAATGTCAATATGCACAAGGAAATCGTCATATGAACAAGCAGTAATAAAGTCACCTTATAACATTATGTCCACACCACGCACAAGGAAATTGCCATATGCACAAGAAAATGTCAATATGCACAAGAAAATCGTCATATGAACAAGGAGTAATAAATTAGCCTTCTAACGTGCTATGTCCATACCTCGCACAAGGAAATGGTCATATGCACAAGGAAATGTCAATATGCACAAAGAAATCGTCATATGAACAAGCAGTAATAAAGTCACCTTATAACATTATGTTCAGGCCTCGCACAAGGAAATATGAATATACACAAGAAAATGTCAATATGCACAAGGAAATCATCATATGAACAAGCAGTAATAAAGTCCCTTATAACCTGCTATGCCCAAGCCACGCACAAGGAAATGGCCATATGCACAAGGAAATCGTCATATGAACAAGGAGTAATAAATTGGCCTTATAACGTGCTATGTCCAGGCCTCGCACAAGGAAATGACCATATGCACAAGAAAATCGTCATATGAACAAGCAATAAATTGTTTCAGCTCAAAGTACGTTGTGTCAGCTCAGTGTAAGCCTTTTCCACAGGGGTGCGCAGTGAAATTAATTCCTCTTTTCCACAAGGGCTTTTAGGTCTTTTTACACAGCAATTTTTTTTCATTTAAGGACCTAGGTCCTGTATTGAAATTTCAGAAAGTTTTGGTCCTTCTTTTACATTAATTGTCTATAGTGGTCTTTTACTGAAATTTTCCCTAGAGTCTTTTAGATAATTTTCGTTCACGGTTTTTGCACTGCTAGGTATAGGACGGAATTGGTACCCTATCTGCCGCAAAGAAGCTGTGGCGGCAACTACAAGAGTTCCCTCTTCAGTCTTCATCTCCTTTGATAACACTTGTTGTGATTATAATTATAAAATTAAGTTGGCTTTTTTAATGAAGGTTAAAGAAGTAAATTAGACTACTAATACTAAATTATAACATAATACTACATATAATTAGATTTTATATTAATTTATAAGTAAAATAAATTAATCTTAAAGAAAAAAGATAAATATAAACCATCTAAAATTATTTATTTTCCATCATTAATTTTACAAAAAAAATCAAATTGACTTTATAATTAAGAACGAAGGAGTAGGAAGGTAGTATAGATTTAGCTAATAGTGGTTCAGATGTGTAGAATTCCCCTCCATCCATATCGCTTACCTTCTTCATGAATTGGTGGCCTTCTCTTCGGGTTTTACTCCGATACAAGCCAATGGACTTGGCGGTTTGTTGAATTTGTAGAAGAAAGGGGTCTTCAACTACAATAGCCTTCGACAGGAACAGAAATTATATCAATTTAATCCAAATTTGAGAAAGTACTAGGAATCCCCCATTGCTGGCTTGCTGCGGTTTAATTGAAGATATCACTATGTGTTTGTGTTTCCCATAACCTGCTAGTAAATTGTGGCTGGATCGCAAGAAGAATCACAACATGGCATTGCAGGAAATAATAGATATTGACATTAGTTGGAATTTGTCACCGGTTGGACTAGAAAAATGAAGGAGTGAAGGACTGGATGAAGATTACCGTGAACAAAGAGATTCTTTAATGGCGCTAATGCTTACGATGTAAAAAAATCCAGGTGTATGTTATCTATTTATTGGAAAACTGAATGCACTGATTGTAAGCAACTGGACATAGGTTTTATTCCATATTTAAAATAGCTTTGCTGATGACCTTAAAAATAGCATACACGAACTAATATGCTTGAAGTCTTTGAAACAGCGAGGTTCCCCCATTGTGAGTTTATATTCCTGCGATTCAGACTAGTCGGTTGTTTGTAAATCAGGATACCAGTGGATAAAAAAAATCTTTGTTAATTTCTTGTTGATCTTTTTACTTAGACAAGTGCCATGAGAGTTTCAGTGATTTACTAAGAATTATATAAAGAAAGGATATAAATTGTAATTAATGAGATTTTAAATAGGAATAATGTTTAAAAATATACTCTCTTATGTCCTAATTATAAGATTAAGTTGACTTTTTTGGAAAAATTAAGGATACAAAATAAATCACTTTAAATTGTTTATGCTTAAAGTTTTTTCCTCAAAACTAATTTATTTTACTTATAAACTAATATATAATCCATTTAAATTTAGCATATGTTAAAATTTAGTAGTACATTTTGCTTCCTTATTCTCCATGAAAAAAAATCAATTTGATCTTATAATTAGGACCGGAGGGAATAGTTAATATCATACTTGATGGTTTATATTAAAAACTAACCATCTATTTTTTTTCGGAATATCTTATAAAGGAGTACATGTCTATAAAAAATCTTAAATAAAAATAATTTTAATTATTTTAATAAGTATAACTCAAGGAGCCGCTATTGACAACTATTGAGTTGTCAATAATAAGCCATTTAATATAACAAAGATCCCTTAGGACTTCAATGTAATTTGATGATTTTTAGGACATGGTTATGATTAATTCTCTTAGGACATCATCCCCGGCCAATATCCTCGGTGGCCTAACTTCTTCTGAGCTCCCGTTAAATGCCTTCTTCCACCTCCGCCAACGATGTTTTAACGGCAAGAACCTCCGATGTCCCATGTAAACATTTTTCTTGCAATGATCCAGTCGCGTCGAATGGGTATTATCTTCACATATAGGGCACGCACCATGTCCTTTGATGCTATATCCGGACAAATTACCATATGCTGGGAAATTATTTATTGTGCCAAACAACATGGCTCTCAATTTAAAACTTTCTTCCTTACAGCCATCAAAAACCGTCTCACCTGAATCCCGCATATGCTTCAGGTCTTCAATCAAAGGATCCAAGTACACGTTTATATCGTTGCCGGGCTGTCTTGGCCCAGAAATAAGCATAGAAAGCATCATAAACTTGCGTTTCATGATCAAATTTGGGGGGATGTTGTATATCATCAGAATCACCGGCCATGTGCTGTGAGTACTACTCTGAACTCCATGCGGATTGATTCCATCGGTTGCCAATGCAAGCCGTTGGTTTCTTGGTTCTTCACCGAACTCAGGGTACTTGTAATCAATTTTTTTCCATTGGAGGGCATCTGCGGGGTGCCTAAACTTGATGTCTTTAATCATCTCATCAACGTGCCACGTCAAAAGTCTTGCAACATCCGCATTACTGTACATGCGCTTGAATCTTGGAATGATCGGAAAGTATCACAACATTTTAGAAAGACTCTTACCTTTCTTTCCATACCGAGATGTGCTGCATGTAGGACACTTCTCCAACGATGCATACTGGTTCCGGAATAAAATACAGTCGTTGGGGCATGCATGTATTTTCTCATATTTCATACTAGTCGACTGGAGAATTTGCTTTGCCTTGTATGTTTTTGAAGGGAGTACATTCACTTCTGGGAGTATATCTCAAAGAGCGGATAACAACACGATGAAACTTGCATCACTCCAACCGTATCGTGCCTTCAGGTTATACAATTTAAACACCGCACTTAATCTTGTGTATTTGCTGCATCCCACATACAAAGGCGTCTCTGCATCGCTCTTCAGTGTCTCAAACATTTCAGGATTCTCCTCACCCACCACATTCAACATTTTTTCAAGATCATCGCTCTCATCACACATGTCTGTGTCAAGCACATTCGAAGCGCTACTAACATCAGGTACCCGGTCTCCGCATTCATCTTCATAGGTCTCACCATGATTTATCCATCGTGTATAAGATGGATTGATTCCATGAAAAATTAAATGACCCAACAAGTCAAGAGGACGAAGACACTTCCCATACAAACACGACATATAGGGGCATACAATTCTGTTAGCATTCTGTGCATGCTCAGCAGCAAATTCAATGAACTCTTTTACTCCATCTATATATTCCCTTGAAAGCCGATCACAAGACATCCATTTCCGATCCAACATGGTAACCTACTCAAGAAAAGTGGCGATAAGATCAATCTATATGACTTACTCATTAGGTAGCCACCTTACAATATTACCTTATTTTTTTAACAAAAATTCGGCAGTATAACGGCTACAAAATGAATGTTCCTAGGCTCAAGGCCCCCTCTTTTTAACATAGAAATTGATAGCCAACTATATAAACAGCAACAACTCAATATATTTCCACATCCCACCATAACAGATTTAAACCAAGCATGATTTAAACATGCACAAAAATCAAATGGACTTGTTCATATATCCAAGCATGATTTAAGAAACAATAAGTTCATATCTCCAAGCATGATTTAGAAAACATTAAGTTATTTAATACCTCCAATATAATCATTTTCTTCATAACATTAACTCAATATATTTCCTTGGCTCAAAGCAAAAAATTCATACAAGTAACATAAAAGACCACACAGTTTTGTCTTATCACCCAATATAGAATTTAGGTACCCGAATAAATTCTTTTACTTTGTTTTTTTGACGAAGAATGTGGACCAAACGAATACTTCTTAAGATCTCTATAACATAAATAAACAATTTATTAACAAAAATTCAATATAGTTTTGTCCACCATCATCAACTAGCAACATATTAAGAACAATAACATTATAATCATAAAAAAATGTTCAGCTTTAACACATAACACGCTTAAAGTAAACCAGCAAACATCAATTTGTATGGCACTAAATGCATTTAGAAAGAAAAAAAACTGTTGGAAGGATCATTCTTGTTAATAAATCTAATCTTACAACAACCAAAAACATAGTTCTAATTTCACTTCGTTTTAATTTCACTGAATAATTATCATCACTTCTTTTTTGACAAAAATCACAGCCTCAGTATATATGGATAGCGACACCCCTAATTTCAAGTATTCTAAACAAAAATCTCAGCCTCAGTAGCATACATTGTTCACCAAAACAACTTATTTCACAAAAGTTTAATAATTTTGGACTAAAATCAACAAATAAAAATCAGCAAAGAGAAAAGAAAATTACCTAACTGACGGAAGAAGGAGCTGTGGGAAACGACGAAGAAGGAGCTGTGGGAAAACGAGGAAGAAGGAGCTATGGGAAAGCGGGGAAGAAGGAGTTGTGGGAAACGGCGTGCTTCAACAACGAACGGAGATGTGGGAAACGACGAAGAAGGAGTTGTGGGGAAACGAGGAAGAAGGAGCTGTGGGAAAACGAGGAAGAATGAGCTGTAGGAAACGGCGAGCTTCAACAACGGCGGAGCTGTGGGCTTTGGGATGGCGGAGCTGAGGGATTTGGGACGAAGAAGCTGAGGGATTTGGGTGCGGCGGACGAGCTTAGGGGATGAGGGTAAGCTAAGGGTGGAGGGAAATGAATCTTAAATGCGCACCTAGCCTATCCCGGCGCTTGTAACGTCACAAGCACCGGGATAGGCTAAAAGTAAAATTTTTTTTAAAAAAAACAATTTTTAAAACATATTTAAAAGTACTAAAATAGTAAATTTTAATTATTATTTAAATAAAAGAGACCCTATTTATTTTTTTAATTAGTTTTCCCTTTTTTAAAATACCCCAGATTTTTTTAAATTGTACCAAATATTATTTAAATCATTTTTAAATGCAAAGGGTGCCTATCCCGGCGCTTATGACGTCATAAGCACCGGGATAGGCCTATATTTTTCTTTTTAAATTGTTTTTTCCTTTTTTAAAATGCCCCATATTTTTTTAAATTGAATCAAATATTATTTAAATTATTTTAAAATATCAAGGATGCCTATCCCAGCGCTTATGACGTCATAAGCGCCGAGATAGGCCTATTTATTTTTTTAATTAGTTTTCCCTTTTTTAAAATGCCCCAGATTTTTTTAAATTGTATCAAATATTATTTAAATAATTTTAAAATACCAAGGGTGACTATCTCAGCACTTATGACGTCATAAGCGTCGGGATAGGCCTATATTTTTCTTTCTAAATTGTTTTTCCCTTTTTTAAAATGCCCCAAATTTTTTTAAATTGAATCAAATATTATTTAAATCATTCTTAAATACCAAGGGTGTCTATCCCGACGCTTATGACGTCATAAGCGCCGGGATAGGCCTATTTATTTATTTTAATTAGTTTCCCCTTTTTAAATGCCCAAGATTGTTTTAAATTGTATTAAATATTATTTAAATCATTTTAAAATGTCAAGGATGCCTATCCCGTCGCTTATGACGTCATAAGCGCCAGGATAGGCCTATTTATTTTTTTAATTAGTTTTCCCTTTTTTAAAATGCCTCAGATTTTTTTAAATTGTATCAAATATTATTTAAATCATTTTTAAATGCCAAGGGTGCCTATCCTTTTTTCTTTTTAAATTATGATGACATAAGCGCCGTGATAGGCCTATATTTTTCTTTTTAAATTTTTTTTCCCTTTTTTAAAATGCCCCAGATTATTTTTAAATTGTATCAAATATTATTTAAATAATTTTTAAATGCCAAGGGAACCTATCTCGTCGCTTATGACATCATAAGCGCGGGGATAGGCCTATATTTTTCTTTTTAAATTGTTTTCCCTTTTTTAAAATGCCCTAAAATTTTTTAAATTGTATCAAATATTATTTAAATAATTTTTAAATGCCAAGGGAGCTTATCCAGGCACTTATGACGTCAGAAGCGCCGGGATAGGCCTATATTTTTCTTTTTAAATTGTTTTCCCTTTTTTTAAAATGCCCTAGATTTTTTTAAATTGTATCAAATATTATTTAAATAATTTTTAAATGCCAAGGGAGCCTATCTCGGCACTTATGACGTCATAAGCGACGGGATATGCCTATATTTTTTCTTTTAAATTGTTTTCCCTTTTATAAAATGCCCCAGATTTTTTAAATTGTATCAAATATTATTTAAATAATTTTTAAATGCCAAGAGAACCTATCCCGGTGCTTGTGACGTCAAAAGCGCCGGGATAGCCACTTGGGAATAAAATAAAATTTAAAAATAATATATAACAAATTAAAAAAACAAAAGCATTTATAAAAAAGGGAAAACAAAGTAATACGTATTTATAAAAATAGCAATGTAGGTTATCCCAACGCTTATAATTATTAAGTGTAGGGATATGCTTGTACCTATGCCGACACTTTTATTTCTTAAGGTTGGGATAGGTCATCTAAGACCTATAATAGCACTTGCGTTTTGTAAACGCCGCTATTGTTGCGTTGCAATAGAATATTTCTATAGTAGTGGTAATAAATATTGAAATAGAACAAGCTGTTCAAATTTTTTATATGCATAGGTTAATTAACAAATTATAAAATGGAATATACTTTTGTCACATTCACTGAAAAATTTTAACATGGTTAAACTCTAACCTTTGTTATGGAATTTTTTATAACTATATTAGGGGGAAAGTGTTTCTCACATGGTTAAGTATTTTTTATGGTCAAAATAGTTAGTCAATTTCTATTATCCATGATAGACTCTTATTAGAAATTCTCTTTATTTGTTTTTATCATAGATAACCTCTATAATAAATAAAATTCTTTTTCTAATCATGATAGGTTATCAAGTTGTTTTAGAAAATCCTTTTTCAATCATATTTAGTGGTCCAATCTAGTGACGTACAAATATTTGAAATATATACTGATTTGGTAATTAGTAGGAGAATTTCACAGTATATGTTTCCCTACTCAAATAATGATACTCTGGTCACAAAATCATAAATGAAAAACTTTAATTAGGACTTTGTAAAGAATATTTTAAGCATCAAATATATTCCATAAGTATGCTACTTAGAATATTCAAAAAGAAAGAAATACAAGAAAAATTTTCAATCTTGCTTGTTTCAAAATTGTTTTAAATTGGATACATTGCTCGGACTATTTCATGAAGCACCTTACAATTTGGAATGTAGACAAATGATTAATTGATCTCTCGGAATGGGCTCCGTCGATACATCATATCATCGCCAAAGATATTGCTGAGATTGTCAAGTTGTTTCGTTTAATTACTATAAGATCCATACCTAATACTTAGTATAATGTTGTCGCTACTCTCTAAACTTTTCTAAGTGTTGCTAAACCTATTGTAATCATTTGCTATTATTAATTTCTTTTTGTCTTTTCATAAAAAAACAAAAGAAAGAAATACAAATACTAGTATAGTCCAAGTAATTCCATGATGAAACACAACACAGAAGGTCTCAACACAATATATTTACTTTGAACAAGAAGTAAACAACATTCAATTATCCACAATCCATTAAAAATAAGGCAACAAAAAGACTATAATGACATTTAATAAATAAAATTATAGTACTATATATTTTCTGGACAAGATCAAATGGGCAGAACGTCATACAGTGTCAAGTACTCAACCCTCCATGATAATGCTCAATGTTCTTTCACGTCATTCTTTTGGGCAAGACATAATATTTTTCAACCAGCTGGTTTGGGTGGACATTGAATTGCGGGTTACCATACTACATAAAACCTCTAAAAAGATCTATAGAAATATTACAGAAATTTATACAGACATGCACCTAACTTGTGATTATGCATGTGCTATTCTCTGATCTACCCTCCCTTGTAGGTAAAACCATATCCCTTCTCTGACATGCTATCCTTAAACTCCTTAAATTACTGAGGAAGAAAGGAATGATAAGGACCGGCGTTTAGCATTCATTTTTCAACAATTCACATCACAACCAAATTAAAGTTACGTGACATATATTAAATATAATAAATTTCAAAAATAATCATCATCCCATAGGATCTCATTCAAACATAACAGATGACACTGTCGCTAAAGTAATAAGCCATTGATCCAACCTTATCTTCCTGACTTTGCCCTTCTCCCACAATCCCCGTTGGGGCTCTATCAAACAATACACATCAATTCAAACACCCCGCAAAAATTCAAAATTTTAACCTTTCACAACTTTGACTTATATTTAATCATGTTCTCATACAATTATATACATTTTTTGGTCCTGTTATAGGGTGAAGTTTTGAAACCCT
This sequence comes from Mimosa bimucronata, assembly GCA_037074515.1. NCBI lineage: Eukaryota > Viridiplantae > Streptophyta > Magnoliopsida > Fabales > Fabaceae > Mimosa > Mimosa bimucronata. Next base: position 27,302,690 of record CM073445.1, on the reverse strand, counting down.
ATTTAGCACTACATATAAGACAAAGATGCGGTAGTTGGTCCTTTTTTAAAAAAATTTTGTCATTCTTCAACTACAACAAGACGACATGTTCTTAATTATCAAACAACATTTATTGTGGTCATTAATTTTCATTTAATTAAAAATACGCAAAATTTCTACGAGTAATCATCGAGAAATTTATTAAACTTCGCTATAAGTAGGACCAAACGACGTATTTTTATTTATTGTATGATAAAATATATAAAAAGATGCAATCCTCATATATTGCAAATAATAAAATTTTGTTGACAAAAAAAATATAGTATGATTTTATCTTAAACTGTATTTGAAATATGAGGTTCACAATTTAATTTGATATACATTTTTTACACAAATTTCTAATAAACTTATATTATTTCTAGTTCATTAGTAGCATAGTGCATCTTAAACTATACAAAACTTTAATTTCCCAACGAAAAAAACTATCCCAAACATGAGAGGCTTGTTCAAAGTGCTTAACCTTAACTTCTTGCCTTTTTACCTTCTTTGGTTGGTGATAAGAGATTTGGGCCGCAAAGTATTGGGCACTAATCATATTCTTGAGTTTAGAATCTCCTATGTTAGCTTGTATGTTTAGTTTGGGCCTTTATCCCCATTTTATTGTATTATACAAATACTGTGCCTGTGTGGTCCAAACAAAGGTATTGGGCCTGTTTCGGAGAACAGGAATTTAAAGTGCCAAAAAACAATTCACCAAAAAGTGCTCAGAGGCCTGTTGGTTTCTTATTTCAAATCAATTTTTTATTATAATAAATAACAAAATAAAAACGTTTGAAAACGTGCTTTCAGTTATATATACTGTTATGAAAAGTAAAAATTATTTTTTTTATATTCATTACTTCTTGTTTTATAAAATTTGAGAAGAGACAAAGAACATTGTATTTTCATTAAAAGTATTTATAATATTCCTCTGTTCCTAAATATAAGACCTAGTTAACTTTTTTTGGAGAAATTAAGAAAGTTAAATGAGTCACTTAATCATAATATGTTTTGTGTCATTGTGTGTTATTAGATTATGTTTTAGCTTATACGTCAAATAAACTATTTGAGAGAAATATTCTGACAAATTAATTTATAAGTAATTTATTTAATTTTACTAGGATTCTCCAAAAAAGTCAACTAGATCCTATATTTAGGAATGGAGGGAATAATAAGGTGAATTAGATTTTAAAAATAAATGCTGTAATCCATTTACTCAAATGAACTCAAATTGACTAACAAGACGAGCCTAGGTCTAGAGTCCCTCTTCAACTTCCAAGTCATGCCTAACAAATACTGGATGATTAAAGATACAAAAGCTACTCTTGGTATTCTTTCACCCTTAACCTCACCATTTTTAATATATCTTTTAAAATGATAGTTAAACATATTTTTCTTAATTTTGTGTTCCTAAAACTTGCTTTAAAATATTACTCTACAAAATTGTTGTGAGAGCATTAAAATATAAAAAAAGAAAAAAAGAAAAAGAAAAGTTAAGTTTCAACTTTTTTAATAACCCTTCATGTCATCCGGTGTCTGTGTTTTTACACTCAAGATGTTTCTTCTGAGCTGTCCTTTTGAATAATGGTAGGAATCAAACCTCAATCTTCTAATTTTGTGATCCACTTGATTTACTACTGGATGGAATACCCGAGTTCAACCTTCATTAATAATATGTGATTTTTTTTGTACAAATATTACGTGATTTGATGTATACTTATGTAGTTTGATCTCAGACCTAAGTTTGTCTCAAGACGAAAAAGGGATCCATATGTTGAGGATTGTTTTCTGAACCCCACGACTTTAGTTCGTTTGCATTTTTTATGGGTATCATGTCAACTTATTATTTCTGTAGGGTTTCGGGCGTACCTGGAATCCAGTAGACTCGCTTGGTACCCACACGGAATCGGAACACCGATTTGGACTCCGAATACGTATACAACAGATGCACATAGGAGAGAAAGAAAAGAGACTTGGATCTGTTTTCTACTTCAGATGATATCTTTCCACAAACCCTTTTAATTTATAAATAACATACAAACAGACATATCCCTTCTGGAAAGTCATATTATTTGAATTTCAAATTATTAAGGAAAAAATTACTCAATTTATCCCATATCTATCCTTAATTATATGTTAGCCCCAATTCTTATTGGGCCTTACATATTAGCCCTAATTCTCATTGGGCTTAGGCCCTAACCCACCAAGGGTGGATTAGGTGTATTCCTACATCTCCCACTCACACTTGGTGGGTTAGATGTTATGGGTCAAGTCTCTTTCTCTTCTATCCTTCTTTCATACTAAGTGCTCTGTTGTAACCGCGTGGGCACGACGTCTTCTTTTAGGTGTCTTATACTAGAAATCCCTTTTACAGAGACCAGCACAAAACAACCTTGCAGTGCAGCTCAATTATTTTGATATAGTGCCTCAGATATCCTAGATTTACACAAATACACCTCTCTCATGGCCAATCTAATCCCTTTAGAGCCAAGATAAAGCTCAGATTGCCTTTCTCATATACAATGTCCACATTTATGAAATTAACACACTAATATCATAATGGACCGGTCTCAGATACTAGCATAAGTGTGTGTATTTCAGGTAATCTTCCTTTCGCCCAAATATCACTTCAATATGAGTCAATCGCTTTCCTAACGTAACACCTTTAGATCGCATTTATCATGACCATAGGATATACGCTAAGGTAGCAGACACTAAAACATATTTCCATGACATTGTCAAAGTCAAAGGACATCAAGAAAGTATGGAACCTTTCTTGGACTCACACAGCAATGAAACAGGGATCCATTCATTGCTTCCAGTTTGCGGTAATCTTAGCACATGCGGTATGAATCGCATGCTACGGTATTACTCTTTTTCTATAAGAGCGTACGTCGATTTGATTGTATCGTTAACACCGTACAGACTTCAGTATAGAAACACACAGTATCTAAACCCAAAATTCTTCAACTCTTCTCACATTGTATGACGTCAATTTTGAAGAATTTTGTTGTCTGGCTACAGGTATTACGGATGTGGGTATCCATAATTCGATCCATATGTGTGTAATCACGGATCTCATCTCGACTTGCTGCACTTTTGAGTCGAGGCGACATATAGTTTGTGTTTCTTCTCTACCATATCAGTATTTTCACTGCTTTACTGGTGAACACATTGTCTCATCTTTGCACACTACTCCTGAGTGTCAAAGGCGGTCGCTCGTGTGAGAGAGCCGACCTCATCAACCTGTACGACATACTAGACATTGTATACTATCACATACACATGTAAAGCCTTAATGAAGTATCAATTACTTCATATCCTATGCTTGCCGAAGGACTTATCATGTCTCTCATGTATATCCTTGGCCACAGGCTCAATCAGGGGACTTTGCATAGGAACTTATTGTTTAGTAACAACCTTATGTGCTACAACTTATCTCACATATTCATCTTTGTATTTTACTCATGCTATGATACTTAGGGTCTTTTATTTAGGCAATGGTCTTAGTGTTTTCATAATGTATTAACACAAGGTTTGAATTCTTATTTCAAATCCAAGATGTTCTTCTAGACATCATCGACCATATAACCATATGTACTATCATAGTAAGTACTTTTAAATGCGCATAACCATCGTACCCTTTAAAGTATCTATAAGCATTTTTGTGGAGCCATTATATGCCTCTCACAATGGTTGGACTAATACCGACTCAAAAAGTCCTACCATAATGGGTATATGATACTTTACACACTACTGTGTATATCAAACTACCAACAACTTTGACATGGAAACCCCTTTCCATTTAGAGTTTTAAAGTTGATTCAGTTTAGGGATATCTATAATTAAGACCCAAACTCACTCTAGAAGTCACTAGGGTATCTATGGGATCGTAATCGTTTACCTTGGACCGCTCAAGAATTTCCATAATATAACTCTCTTGTGACAGAGAATGGAGTCTGCTTGAGCTATATCTTTGGATCTCAACTCCAAAAATACACAATGATTTACCCATGTCCTTAGTACATTTCCTTGATAGGCACTATCAAAATCAAACTATTTTGGTCAATAGTATATCATCCACTTAAAGGATAATATCACAACTGCTTAGTTATGGTTTCTTCAACCATAAGAAAATATATTAGGTTACCACTCATATGGAACCTTAAATACCATTGTTTAGATGATTGCTTCAATCCATGAATTGACTAATGCAAAAATATGTAATATGAGGTCATCCTCTGTAAACCTCAAATATCTATTGTAGTGAAATCTAATAGCCAAAGCATATAGATTTCTTCATCCAAATCACAACTCAAGATGCAAGTTTCACATCCATTTGATGTAAACTTAAAAACCAAACAGTCAGCTATTTCCAAAATGAGTATGATTTTAAGCACATAATATATGAGAAGGTATTCTCACAATATATGCCTATGTATACCCTCTGTAACCAAAAGAGTCTTGTGTTGTTAATTGATCTAACCAATTTGTTTTTAATCTTGAGAATTCATTTTCTTATAAATGATCTCTCATCCTTGTGGTGGATCAACTAACTCTCAGACTTGATTCTTTCTCAAAGAATCTACGTCCTTTAATATTGCTTTATTCCATTCCTTCTAAGAAGTAGGTAAGGCCTCTTATACAGAACACTTTTAGGTCTCTTTAATGACTTTTCACAAGCTCCCACTTACATGGGCAATTGAGGACTTTAGAGCTTGTTCCGTATTGCCTTGTCACTGTGTCTCATATAGAGATACAGAGAAACACAATGTGATGAGCTTCACCATTATTTGGAAAAAACTCACCCATAATATATATGGTTCCTTTCAATTCTTTTCAGGCACAAATCCATCTTCATTTTCACTTATGAAAATGTCGCCATAATAAGCTCCCACTTACAACGACTATGAGATCGTGTAATTGACCTTTATGGCCTAAGGGGAACTCAAAAAGACTTGATTTGTTCTTTGACCATAATTCATGTGGTTTGGAAAAAGACCACTTAGGAGGGCACATGGTTAAGTATAAAGTTTGTATCTCCTTTACAGAGAAAGCCATACTTGATCAATCAAATATGTGTGTACTAATCCACCAAAGGTGGACTTGATAACACTCTCCCACTCACTTTTGGTGGGTTAGCTTGAACTATTATATACATCACCATGTTTAGTAACATTTCATTACGCCTCCTAATAACTCCATCTGGTGACAGAGTGCGAAGGATTATTTAACTGAATAAATATCCCTTTTTATTCATGAAACTCACTGAAACTGGTCAGGAACAACCTCTATTAGTGCGTAGAATTCTTAAATTCTGAATGCACTTTATTTTCAACTTTATTCACTTATCGTCTAAAGCACTTGAGCTTCAAACTTGTGTGAAATAAAGTAATGATAATTACGTGAGTAATCATCAACAAAGATAATTAATCTAAGCTCTGTGTCATGCCCTCACATTCATTGAACCATATATAGTCAGATGGAAGAAATGTAATGATACTTACGTGTGTGCGTGTCAGTGGAATTGAAAAAGAATTATGGAGAGAAGGGTTGATGTGGGGTCCACGGGATGGTAAGGATGAATATATGGTATATGTCACGTGAAGGTGCTGCGTTGATGTGTTTGTGAATTGATGGAAATGTGGTGGTTTTTGGACGGAAAAGGAGTGAGAAGAAGGGAAATATAAACGGACGAAAGTGAGAGCTTTTTAGAGGTTCAGTTCTAGGGTTTTCAGATTAATTGTTTTTTTCTCCTCTTTGAGGGTTCACCTCATACTCTTTTTATAGAGTTGAAAATGTTCTAGAACTATCTTTTCTTTTCCTTATCCAAATCTGATTCCTTCCCTTTTTTTTATTATTATTTTCTCACCTCAAATATCTCATTCATCATATTTTTTCATTTTTTTTGTCACAAAAAATCTCTCATTTCCCAACCACTTTTTAAACTTTTAAATCTCTCCTGAAATCTCTCTTCTCCCAACTAATTTTCAAATCTTATTATTATTATTTTTTTAAATTTTTAAATCTCACCTACAATCTCTCATCTTTCAACCAATTTTCAAATTTAATTTTAATTTTCTAATAAATCCTGAATTATCTCATTTTTTCCAAATTTCTTTTTTTTCAGCCAATTTTTAAATCATATCCTAAAATAACTAATATTTTCTTGTATCATTAATTATTTATTACTTTGATATCATTTTATTGGCCCGGACAAAATAGGGTGTTTACAGTTGCCCCTCTTTACTTGTTCGTAGCTGAGAGGAGTGAGCTTCTCGTCTATGAAACAAGTAAAGATAAAAACACGTATTTTGTCCGGCCTGACACAAGACGCAAGATGACACACCAAAGGATCCCCTACAAACCAAAAGAGGGTATGGGCAAAATACGGTGTCCCTGCCCCCTCTTTACTTGGTTCATAGAAGAGAGTGCAAGATGGAAGTTGAGGAGTGCCAGCATAGCTAGACTTGGAAGGGCCTGCGTAACAGGGCTTTGAAATGGGGACCAGCGGAACTGGGCTTTGAAGGGCCTGCGTTAAGGGCTTTGAAAAGGGGGCCAGCGTAACTGGGCTTTGAGGGGCCTGCGTAACAGGGCTTCGAAAAGGGGAACAAGAAAAGGAAAAAAAAAGAAAAGAGGCCAGCGTAACTGGGCTTACAGGGGCCTGCGTAACAAGGCTTTTGAAAAAAAAAGGAAAAGGGGCCTGCATAACAGGGATTTGAAAAGGGGGCCAGCGTAACTGGGCTTTGAGGGGCCTGCGTAACAGGGCTTCGAAAAGTGGAAAAAGAAAAGAAAAAAAAGGAAAAAAGGCCAACGTAACTGGGCTTGCAGGGGCCTGCGTAACAGGGCTTTTGAAAGAAAAAAAAGGAAAAGGGGCCTGCGTAACAGGGCTTTGAAAAGGGGGCCAGCGTAACTGGGCTTTGAGGGGCCTGCGTAACAGGGCTTTGAAAAAGGGGGCCAGCGTAACTGGGCTTTGAGAGGCCTGTGTAACAGGGCTTTGAAAAAGGGGGCCAGCGTAACTGGGCTTTGAGGTGCCTGCGTAACAGGGCTTTGAAAGGAGTACCACTACGGGTGAATTTTTAATTTCCCATGTAGTCATGCTTATGATAATGATGACGATTATGAGATGCCAATGAAAATGCTGACACTAACGTCGTGGAAGACAATGATGACGATGATAATGAATATGATGACGACGACATGTTGATGAAGGCATCTTAAACAAACTTTAATGATGTGACACTATGTACATGGTGCACCAAATGATATGATGTATACGGCATGGTAATGATGTTGAAATCCTAATGAGGATGATCAACTAATGTTAAAAATGTTAATGATGAGAATGACAATGATAATGATCAAGACTTATGATGTCGAAGGAGCATAAGTATGTCCTAAGTGATGAATGATGATGATGAACGGTAATGAAAGTATTGTTAATGACAATGCTGGTACGATGTGACACTAAGCGTGCGATGCCCCATATATTATGGAGTATGCATTATGATAATGACAAGTGTCTTGGTGGAGTTGTATAAGCCTTTTGCTAAGGTAATAGGCTATCAATTCACTCTTTCTTGAAGTATCATGTTACCCCAGTAAGGCCCTTATGGAATAGGATTGTATCACCAAATGGAGCATCAATGGTGGCGCTAGTGTAGGAGGAACTAGGATTGAGGTGCTTATCAAGTAATTGTCACTCCACCTTTGTGAAAGGTCTTTCTTAAGAAGTTTAAACACTGACTAGAAAGTTCAAGTCAGGTTAACAACGAATCACACAAGGTATTACGATTTGAAATAAATTACGATTTTGATTTGTACAGAATTGGTTGCCCCCACTCTTAGTTAAAGAAGGGCTTAAGGGAAATGATTCAGGTTTTTAAAAAAATCAATTCTCTTAGTTCTGACAAAATATTTTCCTTATCTATCTTCATTTCAATGCTTGCATAGTCAAAATTTGTTTTGGACTTCATATGGCAACTGTTGATGCTGTCCTAAAAAGAGACGTGAGACAATATAAATGGGGGATAAACTCCAGATTCTAACTCAGTTCCCTTTAATGGAAGGTAAACAGGAGAACTATGATGGACTTGAGGTGAAGCAATATGGCTAGGGAAGGCTCACATGTCGTATTAAAAGTACAAAAATGAATGAGAACGGAAGTATTCCAAATTTTGAAAACAGACGTATGAGTAAAGCTCAAGAAACAAGCAAGGTATTCACATCCATTTATGGAATATGAGAAATTTAAGCACAGAAGATAATGTCAAAGTCACAAGAATAGAGGGTCAACAAATATATCAATGCATAGCTATCCAAATCATGTCACCCATCTAAAATTAGCTACTATCAAGGTAAGATGTTTAACCAAAATGCAATGCCCCAATGATTTTCCTCACTAGGTATAGTGTTTACTCTCATCACTCAGTGTTTGAGGGTTAGTGTTTGCTCTCAACATCCAAGTTATCCAATTCCTTTTCCATAAGCTTGGCAATAATCTAATTTCTCTATTAATTTAAGAGCCATTCACTAGTATAGATCACAAGGACTTTGATATGGCTATGATATGGGCATAAGGTACAAGGAGAAGATGGATGATACTTAAGAGCTAAAACGAATGCTTTGGATGGTGAAGAGAAATAAGTACAAAAATCCGAAGCAAGTATAGTATGCAATTGAGAAAATAATGAAGATCAAAATTCATTCGAAAGCAATGAGCCCACAATTTAGCGTTTAGATGAAGCTAAAAGTATGATAGGGAAAGAAAAGAAGCCTTTGGGAGGTATTTGGCTTTTGATTCCACGTAGCCTCTTTTGGGTGTTTCAATTTTGCCACCAAAGATATGGATGTTGCTTGACTGATATCGGAGCTAACCCAAGTATAACACGATCAAGTCGTTAGGGTAATATAGGGCATGTGAACTGATCTAACAGCTTTCTCTCTGATGTTTAGTAGGCCGCCTTTCTTGTTTTTCACTCAACTGGTGTATCTTGCTTTTCTCCTTTCTTGTTCTTCTCTTTACTTTTTCTTTTTTTTTTCATTTTTGTTTTGTTTTTTTTTGTTGCTCTAATTTTTGCTTAAGCAGCCCATTTGGGTTTTCAACTTAGCGAGCTTCATTTCTTTTTTATTTCTAAGCATAGTACTTCTTCACCACATTTGTCTTGAAGGGCTGTGGAAATTCTTAGCTGCCAAGATCCATCAAGATTAACGCACCTCCAGAGAAAGCATGCCTAACAATACTAGGCCCCTCGTAATTTAGAGCCCATTTTGCCCTTGTCGTCATCTTGATTCGGCAGGATTCTCTTAAGAACCAAATCTTCTACCCTTAATTCCCTTGGTCGCACCTTTTTGTTAAAATCTGTTGCCATCCTTGGTTGATATATTTGTCCATGACACATTACGGCAAGGCTTTTCTCTTCAATCATGTTTAGTTGTTCAAAACGGGAGCGTATCCATTCACCTTCATCTAAGTCTGATTCAGCCAATATCCTCCATTAGGGAATTTCTACTTCAATTGGAGTGACAGCTTCCATGCCATAAACTAAGGAGTAAGGGGTGGCCCCGGTGGAAGTGAGCATAGTATGGCGATATCCAGGTAATGTATACGGAAGAATTTCATGCCAATCTCTATAGGTTATTTCATCTTCCCAATCATCTTTTTAATTTTTTTATTAGTCGCCTCGACTGTGCCATTTATTTGCGGCTTATGCGGTGCTAAATTGTAATGTTTGGCCTTGCATTGATCATATAAACTCTTTATTGCTGCCCCAATGCATTGTCAGTGATGATTCTCTCAGGCAACCCATATTGACATATGAGATTTACCTTTAAGAATTTGACGAAGGCCTTCTGTGTTATACTAGCAAAAGAAACCGCTTCCACTTACTTAGTGGAGTAATCAATGACAACGAGTACAAAGCAATGGCCATTTGAAGCCTTAGGGTTAATTGGCCCAATAACACCAATACCCCCACCTGGAGAATGGCCATGGATATACAAGACTATGCAATAAAGTTTGGGGAGCATTAGTATTATGAGAAACAAATGTCTTGATCATCTCTATATTGAGCAAATGGATCTTAAATTTACTTTGAAAAAAGATACAAGCCAAGTTCTAGATTGGGTAATGGATAGTTGGAACACACATTAAATGAGTAATAGGCTTAAATCCTCATGTGGCTTATGAAATCATCGTTGCATTGCATTCAAGTTAAACAATTTACCCCTAATTAGCCTCATCAAGGGAGGATTCAATCATTTTCAAAGCTAAAGATCTTTATAGTATGGTATCTCCTCTATACAAGTAACTTGGACAAGACAAGTTTTAGAGCCCTTAATAGTTTCCTTCCAATCAAGAATACTCGAATATAGCTAAAGGAGAAGGAAAGATTCTCTAGCATTTGGAATAAGGGACAAACGTGGCGGGATGATGGTGTATGAGGATTGGAGGACATGGAAATAGGTTAAATGAAGTCATTTAAATGAAAGATAGCCTATGCAAGCATTATCAAATGAAGACACACTTTTCTTTTTCCAATTTTTATCCATATTATGTGCTTTTTTTTATGTTGTTATCGTAAGAATACCTACTTAACCATCTAAAATGCCCTTAATCTATTCAGTTTCTTACTGAAAGATTGAAATGCCTCATCTCCTCAAGATGCCTAATGTATCATAGGGAAATAAAAGCGACATAAAGCCTGAGAGGGATCAAAATCTCTACACGGTTAATGTCAAGGGACTTTCTTGAAAGGAATAATGGGTTAGTTTAGTGAGCAAGTAATGTCGGCATACAGTTCCAATCGCACAAGCATCATCTAGCTTCCTCAGGGAATCCAATATTCCACAGGGAGAACCAGAGTTGGTCATTGGCTAAGAAGGACCTGAGAATCCCATTTTGCCCAAGACCTTCTGCTACTCGTTGCGATGCTTTAAGTGTAGATCCTCTAATCCCTCAGAGAATTTAATATTCTACAGGAAGATTTAGAGTTGATCCTTAAATAGGAAGGATCTTGAATCCCATCCTACCTAAGATCTTATGCCATTTCCCACATAATTTTTCCTATTGGGGTTTGACTTCAATTTGCCTCTCAGGCCATTAAGCTTATGCCAAACTTATTAGATGATCCACTACTCTTGATTAAGAAAATTCAAGAAGTTAGAATGCATAATGCATGGAGCATGAGTCGTGGCATACACTTAAATTTTTGTTTACAATTTTTTATGAGTGGTGGACATTGTAGAAAACCTTCATCTCCTCAAGAGGCCCCTTACCTCATAGGGAGAATGAAGTCACCGTTAGCCTATGAATGGCCCAGCCATTACATGGCCAAGGGTTTTAGAAACATCACTTATGCATATGAGGTTATTTTAAATATTTACATGGACACTTGAAGAAAACTAACTCCACCTCCTCAAGGGGCCTAATGCCTCATAGGGAGAATGAAGTATCCACTGGTCTGAGACTGACCCAAGCCAAGGCATGACCAATGGTTTTTATAAATAGTTATTGTGTCCAGTTGAAATTAATTATGCATATGAACCTAGGTTTGTGGGCATGCAATGTAATGTCTCTTAATGTAAATCTTGATGGTGTGATGGACACAAAAAAAAACCTCCATCTCCTCAAGTAATCTAATACTACATAGGGAGAATGAAGTAATCCATTAGCCTGGGAATGGCCCGAACCATATACACGGCTAAGGTTTTTTATAAAACACATATGAACCTAAATAGGTTTATGGGGATGCAATGTAATGACTTTTGTTTAAGATCTCAATGGAGTAATGGACACCAAAAATTAAAAAACCTCCATCTCCTCAAGCGGTCTAATACTGCATAGGGCGAATGAAGTAATCCATTAGCCTGAGAATGGCCCAAACCATATACACGGCTATTGGTTTTTGTTTTCCCCATTTTTAAAAAAAAATTGTGTCCAAAACCATATTGATTGATGCAAAAACCGATGAGTATGATAGTAATGTCACATGAGTCCTGAGGGAGTTATCTCTGATGAGATATTTCTAATATGATGGACACGATGAACTCATGGTCTTTTAGGGTCGTAAACCCTTAGACTAAGGGTCGGTCATCTAATGCAAACCCCTTCTTGCGAGACACCTCACTTAGGGGAGGTGACACGTAGCCACCCAATCCTAGGGTTTTCAATAATTATGCATGATGAGAGTGAGAAAATAAAAATCAAGATGATACAAAGTATGCCCTCCAGTGTCCTATTTTAGGTACATCCTAGGCTAAGGTATCTACCCTATGAGTGGCAAGCACTAACCTGGTTGGTCGGTCATTAGGCTTTTCTAGTACGTGCAAAAGTTTTAGGGTTGTTCTAATTTTCACATGAAAAGGCCTCCCAGTTGCCCCCACCATAAAGATGAAGACCCCATTAGACGAAATTGACCTTCAGGAGGTTCTAAAACCTCGACAGGGATCAATCTCGACGAATGAGTAACAACTAGGATGAAGTCTTCACAGTAACCTCAGAGGGCTCTAGAACCCCGTCAGGGAAACCGCTAGAAACTTCCACTCACTAAGGTGCTCTCGAACCCAGGTATAGGGCCCAATAAGTGTGTGAGGAAAGTGTTAGTGAAGTGTGCGTGGAGAGCGTACAGCCTATAGGCCTAGATTCTACCCTCCCTCATCTGCTAATCAGATCAAGAAATATACACATAGTATTAATAGGATAATTAAAAATATATACATATATATATACAATTAAACTAAATATAAGGCCAAATTATTTTAAAACAATCAATTTAATTGGGCTTGACTCTCAATATTATCCCCAGTGGAGTCGCCAAACTGTAGCGCCCGAAAATCCGCTCTCCCGAGGAGGGAGGAAAAACATGGAGTCGCCACCAAAATTTAAAAACAGGGATAATTTTGGAAAACACTTTTTCTTAAAAAAAACAAATTATTGATCTTTGAAAAACCAAAATAAGGTTCGGGAGTCGATTGTGTGTGGGGAAGGTGTTAGGCACCCCCACAACACCCGCTCACGAGAACGGTTACACTAAATTGATTATTTTAAAATAATAAGGCCTTAGACTATATTTTAATTATCCTAAAAAATAATAAAAAAAATAAAAAATAAGAGAATAAATTTTACTAATTACCAAAAAACAAAGACACAACCAAAATATATATTTTTTTAAAACCGGACTTGATCTAGGATAAAACCCTAAAGCCTACGTACCCTTTAGAGGGATCAAAGCCCACGTAGTTCGGGGGTAAAAATACGTGTCACTTGGTTTGGTATCTTTTAAGAAAAATCTTGATTAATTTATTTAAGAAAATGATTTTCAGATTGGTTGATTTTTTTTATTTATGAAAATAAGTTTTTCTCTTTATTTTTGTTTAGAAAATCTTTTCAAAAGAATTTTGAACTAACCTTCCTGAAGAGGTCCTCATAACCTCATGGAAGAGTAGTAAGTTTTGCCTTAGAAGGTTCTTAAAACCTCACACGGCATAAAAACAACCTTTTGAAAACAATTTGATTTCAAGAAAACTATATTTTTATTTTTACTTTGTTTCATAAAAAATTTGATTCAAAGAATTAACGAAAGGAGAATAAGATCCAAAGAATGAGTACTTACCTGCTAGGCTTTCATTCGTACAGGATAAACCAAAGCTAGTGAGTCTCAGAAATAGGGGGAGTAAACGAATATAATAATCTCATGGCACCCAAGGAACAAAAAGATTGATCCCATATGAAAACCAATATGCAATGATACTTACGTGTGTGCGTGTCAGTGGAATTGAAAAAGAATTATGGAGAGAAGGGTTGATGTGGGGTCCACGGGATGGTAAGGATGAATATATGGTATATGTCACGTGAAGGTGCTGCGTTGATGTGTTGTGAATTGATGGAAATGTGGTGGTTTTTGGACGGAAAAGGAGTGAGAAGAAGGGAAATATAAAAGGACGAAAGTGAGAGCTTTTTAGCGGTTCAGTTCTAGGATTTTCAGATTAATTGTTTTTTTTCCTCTTTGAGGGTTCACCTCATACTCTTTTTATAGAGTTGAAAATGTTCTAGAACTATCTTTTCTTTTCCTTGTCCAAATCTGATTCCTTCCCTTTTTTTTTTATTATTTTTTCACCTCAAATATCTCATTCATCATATTTTTTCATTTTTTTTTGTCACAAAAAATCTCTCATTTCCCAACCACTTTTTAAACTTTTAAATCTCTCCTGAAATCTCTCTTCTCCCAACTAATTTTCAAATCCTATTATTATTATTTTTTTTAATTTTTAAATCTCACCTACAATCTCTCATCTTTCAACCAATTTTCAAATTTAATTTTAATTTTCTAATAAATCCTGAAATATCTCATTTTTTCCAAATTTCTTTTTTTTCCAGCCAATTTTCAAATCATATCCTAAAATAACTAATATTTTCTTGTATCATTAATTATTTATTACTTTGATATCATTTTATTGGCCCGGACAAAATAGGGTGTTTACAAGCGCCCTTATGAACAACTTGCACTCATTGTTCATTGGACAATATACAATCAACTTCCTTCAATCTCTTTGTATTATTGGTTATCTAATGTAGATGTTGTCTCATAAAAGGCATTAAGCCTTAAGTTATATGTGTCAAACTTAATTGACAACCTTTTTCATCTTGTGTAATGGAAGTTTTGTGAAAAAATTTCCTTTTACACAATTTACATGGCTCTTTGTTGTTGGATTTCTATCATGCTTGCACTCTATAGGGTAATTTATCACACACTATTCCCTTTTCGAGCCATGTAGGTCTCATGTCCTCTCATAAGCTTAGTCGAGATGACTTCTCAACTTTAACTTCATCATGACTCTTGGTCAATGACATGACAACATCTTCTATTAAATCATAATATGAGACCTTTCAATATCAGATATCACATTTGTCCCCATTAAGTTTATAGTTGTGTTGTTGTTCTTGGCAGCCTTTCTTGGCTTAATTATTTCAAATCATCCCACTTATTTGGCTATACACAATCTGATTTGATCCAAGAACTTATTTGTAGCACATTAAAGTATACAATGTCATGCACTTGTATTATTCTTGATTAGAAAAATAATAATACTATTGAGTCTATGATCAGGAGAATACGTTTAAACCTCCCATCACACAGGTTCCAGTAATAATATTATCATCTATCAAAAATTTTATACAAGCACTTTTACAATATGCTCAGTTATGTCTCTCAGAAAACTTTGTTTCTGAAAGCTCCCACTTAGACAAAGCAATGTCATTAATTCCCACTTAGATAGAGTATTTGACATTGACTCCCACTTAGATAAAGCATATGAAACTCCAAGAGGACTTATTTTCTAAGAGCTCCTACTTAGATAGAGCATATAACACTCTTAGAAGACACATTTTCCAAGAGCTTCCACTTAGATAGAGCATAGAACACTCTTAGAATACATATGTTCCAAGAGCTCCCACTCAGATGGAGCATTTGACATTTTGCTCCCACTCACAAAGTGTACTTGACATTTACTTCGTCATGTCTCTCCTTACATTATTTTCATAATGTCTTATTAACTTCTTATTTGAGTGACTTAAGAGTTTTCTTGATTTCTACTATGTTCCTATGATTTTGTGAAGTTAATTTTAGCTGAATATAACATCAAAAATGAAAGGGTGAAGTCTCTCAACTTCCCCAAACCAAATTTGATAGGTTCACAGTAACCGTTATTCAGCAAAGCTTTAGGAATCTCATATTCCTAAGTGACATGATAGAAGTTGCGCTATGTTGCTTTGGTGATTTCTAAGAGGTTCTCTATTTTCTCAAAGAGATATTCCAAATTTCTTATGCCTTTTTTCTATGTTTCTTCACAGAAACCTATAGTCTTTTCTCTTAAGTCTTTTGTTGGTTCAATCATTATAGTGGTTGGACTGGGTTTAGAATTCTCTTTTCTCCTAATGTGGGTTTTTAAGAGGTATTTGAGGTGTATTTTATTCCTGAATTTTACCATGATCCGTAGTTAAGATGTGGAAATTTCTCCATTTGAAATTTCCTCTTGCATTGATCTGATATTATTTCTTTAATATCTGATCGTCATTTTAACCTCCCTGAGATTTATCTGGATCCCAATCCTAAACTTTAGGATTTTGGTTATTTAGGTTCCTCCTCTAGTGCATCATCCATGTTTTCTTCCTATTACACCTCTCGGTACATTTCAAGTTTAAATGAACTTTTACTCTTAATTATCTCTCTTTTGATCCTCTTAAGGATCTTCTCCTTCTAGGTTTTATTATATTATTTTTTTTAGAGTCTCATACTCTTATACAAAAAATCCCTACTTCATACATCACTTAGAGGCTCACATTTCTCTAAGTAATTTAAGTTTGGATCAACATTTAGAGTCAATAACCAATAACTTATTCCTTTTCTGATTTACCATTTATGTAAATCATACTTAGAATTAAGTTTTTCTACTTAAGTGTCATCCAAAAGAGTGAAATTCTTTTG
Organism: Mimosa bimucronata; assembly: GCA_037074515.1. Lineage (NCBI taxonomy): Eukaryota > Viridiplantae > Streptophyta > Magnoliopsida > Fabales > Fabaceae > Mimosa > Mimosa bimucronata. Next base: position 27,286,188 of record CM073445.1, on the reverse strand, counting down.
GTTTGGTGCTCTTAGAACTCCCTAGGTTCATATTTATCTCAAATAAATTTTTTTATGAATTATTATAAATATTTTAGGATTTTTAAACTAATAAAAATCACAAAAATAGCACCAATGAGCCTCCATGAAGATCCAAAAAATGCCTCAAAAATAGACAAATAATATGTCTAAATGTAGGTCTTAAATTTAGGGATTTTTATAAACAAACCGCACCTCAATCGGAGCTAAAATGCCCTTTTACGGGCCCCTACAAGGAGTGGAAGATATTTTTTTTTTATATTTTGCGTATTGGGCTCTGCAAAATAAGCCTGTTTTGTTTTTTTTATAATTCTTTTTTAGTTGCTGGACCAGACACATCGGCCCATACGTGCAGAAATTTTTTTAATGACATGACGTCATCATGACGTAATGATGACGTCATACGTCATCTTCCTCCAGCCGGGTCTGGTTTGACCCGGCTGAACGGACGGGCGGGTCCGACGGACCCGCTTTTTCTCACCACCGTATCTTAGCCGTCCGAAGGCTGTTTTTCGCGTTCTAATAGTCGATTTCCATCGTTTTTTCGTGCTTTACACAATGGGATAATTTTCGTTGTCTAAAAAGTTCGTTTTCTAATGACCCAATCTCAAAAACGAAATCTGTATAGTTTTTGGTATATTTTGTTTATATGGTTCATGATCTCCTACATCTTCTCTTCATGTTTTAATCACACATACATATGCAGATATAGGGAAAAAAATATCCAGAATTCCCAACATACACTATGAATCCATAAATAACCCAAACTTGAATGAAAAATATATATATATCTATATGAACATATACGCACACCACACATACTGCCTTATTCAATGCAAATTCGCATACAACAAATTGAATTGAATTTGTTGAAAGCACTGAATCACAGAAAGCATTTACCAAGATGCATATAATCTTCGGTTGCTTAAATAATGATAAAACAAACTAATATATCAAGATTTGCTGAATTGATAAAGCAAACCATCATCAAACAGATCTCAGATTTCAGATTGAACCTAAATCATAAATCTAAAATTTTGCAGCGGAAATCAAAAATTCATCAGAGAAGAAAAATAGATATCACAGAACAATCATATTCCACACAGCCATATAAACTAAAAGCTCTGATGCCACTGTAGGGTTTCGGGCGTACCTGTAATCCAGTAGACTCGCTTGGTACCCACACGGAATCAAAGCACCGATTTGGACTCCGAATACGTATACAACAGATGCACATAGGAGAGAAAGAGAAGAGACTTGGATCTGTTTTCTAATTCAAATGATATCTTTCCATAAACCCTTTTAATTTATAAATAACGTACAAACAGACATATCCCTTCTGGAAAGTCATATTATTTGAATTTCAAATTATTAAGGAAAAAATTACTCAATTTATCCCATATCTATCCTTAATTATATGTTAGCCCCAATTCTCATTGGGCCTTACATATTAGCCCTAATTCTCATTGGGCTTAGGCCCTAACCCACCAAGGGTGGATTAGGTGTATTCCTACAATTCCCTTTGCAAAGCTTAGGATCCTCATTTTGTTCATGAAGTATCTTTTTTTTATAACTTCATGAAGTATCTTTTTAATCTTAAAACATTTCATGAAATGTAAGCCAAAAAGTGGCTGAGGTGGAATTTAGCTTGTGGAATGAGGAGTTACCTATGATAATATTTTAACTTCTACATAAACCTACATATGTTGATAGAATAAAGAGCTTACTTGTCATACTTTAGAGCCCACAGAGACATGTCCCAATGAATTATGAGTTAGGAGTTCTGCTTTTGGATTGTGGATGAGCCAAACCCCTTTCCTAAAATTTATATATAGGGAAAAAGATAAAAAAAACCCCTTCCAATTCGCAAAATCCCAAATAAGGAATTTTGAGTTGTTAATGGTTGTTAATACCTATCATGAAGTTGTTATTGGGATTTTGCAAATTAGAAGGGATTTTTTTGTCTTTTTCCCTTATATATACATATATATACACATATTTCAACTTCTAAAAGCATATCGGTGATAATCAATGTTAGAAAAACCGGACCGGACCGGCCGGTTCAAGCCGGAAACCGGCGAACCGGACCCTGATCCGGTCTGGTTCAGCGTTTAGCCCGGGATGGGAAATGGCCCGGAACAACCCGTTCTAAACCGGGAAAAACCGGTGAAAACCGGGTGACCCGCCGAATTAGATGGGTTGCCCGGGTTACATTTTATTGCCAGAAAAATGTAGAAAAGTTGATCTAAAAAGCAGAAACTAGATGAAGAGACCGTGAACAGGGAGAGACAGAGATGCTAAACAAACCTTATGGCAAGGGATCTCTTCAACATGTTAAAAAGAAAAACCATAAAGTGATATACCAGTAAACCAAATAAGGACTTTTCTTTGTTTTACTCTACACGAATCGAGCTCATCTGTGATTTTAAACCCCAGATCTGGGAGATGCTGTCGAACATGGCAGTCGATAGATGCTGGAGCGGCGTTGGAAAAAGAATGGGGTTGTTGGCTGTGAGCGGCGCTGGTGTTATGTTGCCATTATATATTTAGGGTTTGCGATTTTGCATTTGACAATGCTTTTAATTTCCTTCACGTGTGACTCACGTGTTTTTTTTTCCAGCTCACAGTGCACAGGTCTTAACATTTAATGGGAAGGCATGCACTACATTTTCAGATTTTTATTTATAAATAGCAAATATAAAAGCCAACAAATACAATCTAAACGAAAAAACATATGGTTATTTTTTATGAATAAAAAATAGCAGTATTGGTGGATCACTTATTATAATTTTTATATTATACATATATATAAATTGACAACATGTGATGGGCACTATTTTTATTGCTTGATTTCTTTAAAAAACACCTATTAAGTCGGGATTTTGTTAGATTAAATCATTCTTTATTTTTATATGTAATCATTTTCTTTTTTTCCTATATAAAAACATTAAAATGTTCATATTTAATGAATCATACATTCCTATCTATGTTTATATTTTGATATTAGTGATTATTAATGTTATTTTATTTTGTTAACATCAATAAAATTATATTATTTTAATATAACCGGTTTGACCCCGAGTTGACCTGGTCAGACCATTGACCCTTGAACCAGTGCCTCAACCGGTTCTATACCCGGTCCGGTTTTTTGAACCTTGGTGATAATGACAACTGGAGGCCAGAAAATGTATTGATTTTGATAACACATGGAGCCTGATAACTTTTTAAGCAGTAAGCACATTTGAATTAAGGTTAATTAAGATTTTTGAAAACCATGATTTTAGGATAACTAGAAGTATATCCCCAAGCATTTTTTTTTGTAAAGTGTAACACCCCAAATTTTAGAAAATAGAAAATAAGAAATTAGTTAAGGTTTTCGAATATTACTAAAACATTAAAAAACATTGAAAAATAAATTTATGATTTAGGCATTTTTGATAATTTAAAGGCTTATTTTCTTAAAGAAATAAAGAAAAATAATTAGGACATAAAACTTAATTTGAAGAAAAGAAATAATAAGGGTTTATTTAAAGTCTTGGGACAGCATATAGAAATTAAAAAGCCTTATAAATAGATTTATGAGGCCAGGTGTATTTTTAATAATTTTTAAGGTTTATTTTCTTTAGTAGTTAAGGAAAAATAGTTATGAGATAAATTTAAATAAGGGAATATTTAGAATCATGAGGTATTGTTTAGTATTTAAAAAGCCTTATAAATAAATTTGAAAATTTAAAATATATCTAGAGAAATTATTTGGGGACAAATTCAGGTCTATTTCTAAATTATAATGCTAAATAAAATTACCATTTAAGGGGAAAATAGAAAATAAAAATGCCAATATCTGCCCTTAGTTAAAAATATCTTCAGTTATAAAAGGAAGGGCAAGATAGTAAAATACCCAAAAAAAATATCAGTCTCTCCTCTCTCAATTTGTGTCACACACCTGTCCCTTAGGGGTGGAAATAGACCAGGCCTGGCCTGGCATGTTGTATAGTTGATTGGCCTGAGCCTGGCCTGAAGCCTGTAATAGGCCTTTTTTTAAGGCCTGAGCCTGGCCTGTTCTTAGACAAGGCCTGGCCTGAAGCCTGTTAAAAGGCCTGTTGTGATAAACAATAGTATGATACACAACAACAATGCAAGAACACAAATCTGATGCAAAAGCAATAAGATTTTAAAAGACAAAGGAAATACAAAGCAATAAAACACATACATGAGAGTCAGTGAAAAGTGAGAACACATGTAGATAAGAATGGAGGTGTCGCTGAAAGCGAGTGGAAAAAAAACCTAAATACATACATGCGTAATTTTATTTCAAATTAAGGGTATAAATGTATTGTTACTAAGATATTTTTTTAAAAATATAACATTCATAGGCCGGCCTGTTAGTCCTAATAGGCTTTTTTAAAAGGCCTGAGCCTGGCCTGTTTAGTTAAATAGGCTATAAAAAAAGCCTGGGCCTGGGCCTGTGGCTTGTTAATCCTGGGCCTGGACAGGCCCGAAATAGGCCAAGCCTAAGGCCCATGTTAAAGGCCTGGCCTGTTTCCACCCTTAGTGTCCCTTAATATTAAATATACTCTCTCTCTCTTCTCCCTCACCCGAGATCACTCTGCTCTCTTCTCTCATTCTTTCTTCGTTCCCTCATTCCCAGTCCCTCTGTTCTTCGTCCTTCAAGCCTCGGCCGACGGAGAAATCATCAAAGATCGGCGACGGCGAGAAGCTCTGGAGCACTCCTGAAGATCAGTCGGTTATGGGTGAGTCTCCTTCCTCCATTTCTTCTTATTCTTCGTCCGATTTGAGCGAACCCCGATTTGGGATTTTAGGGTTTTGAAACTTCTAAACGGATTAAATCAAAGTTTACGATTAGATTTTGAGTTTTTCTAAGGTGATTCGACCTTGCCTGGTGTTCTTGTTCGGATTTCAATTCTTGTTGCTTGGTGTCACTGTTCACCCGACTCTGTTCTGGTGATTTGGGGCAAGGGTTGAACGAAATTCTTTATTAAACATGAACATGAGTAGTATAAATTCAAGGAATGTCTTGTATATGTGGTTTCTGAAGTTGGGGATTTTGTTCTTCTTTCTCGGTTCGGCCCGATTCCTTTTCCTTGTTGCTTTGAATTTTTGTTCTTCTCTGCGATTTTTGTTTATGAATATGATAAAGGAAAAATGAGGTGATGTCTGATGGTGTATGTTGATTCCTTTGGGCATATGATATTTTGTTAATTCTCTTCTTTCTTTCCCCTGTTCTGCGCGATCGGCCCCAGTGAAAGGGGGAAGGTTTGTTGATGTTAAAGCTTCATTAGGTGTAGTTGTGTACCATGATGAAAATTAAAAATTTATGACTCCTTTATCTGGGCATGTGTATCCGGTTTCTCTCCCAATTTTATGTAATTTCTCTGTTTCTTTGTAACTTTGTTGATGAGTGTTCCAAAAATCTGTGATGGTGAAGGTTGCTATTTGTGCTGAATCTGGGGGGTCCTTGGGTGGTCCACACATAAGGGAATTAAGGTTAAGTATGTAGGCGTTGGCTATATCTGAGTTAGGACCCTTTAAGTGATGGTGTTTAATTTATGAATAATTGGTTTGATTCTGATTTTACCCCGTTGTGTGCAATTCCTCTGCTCCTCAGCGCTATTATTGAAGAGATGATTATACAATTAGTATGTGGTTGTGTATGTTGAGTTTTGGTCATTTCTGGAATTTTCGATTCCTTCCCCTTATTAAATCCGATTGCTATTTTGTGATTCATCATGAAACTACAATAGAGTTCATTTATGATCTTGCATGTTGGGTTTTGGAACGGTTTGGGAGTATTAAAAATTGAATCAGATTCTTAATATTAATGTTTAAATTTGGTTGGAAAATTAAGGTTAGGATATTATGGATTTAATTTTGAGAATTAGGGGAAGGGTGTGTTTATGGTAAATTTGAACTTTTAGTTTGTGGACTATGGGTTAATTATTGCAATAGATCCCATATGAAGTATAGAGATTTATTTAAGAGTTAGGGGTGAATTGATCGGTGTAGTCGGGTTGAGAAACAGAGTTTAGGGAACATTGATTTTATGATCAAGGAAAAGGAGTTAATTTATGAAGTTACGAAGTTATGATTTAATTTATGTTCATTTTCAAGGATTTTTGGGAAAGTGCTTTGTGATGGATGATGATTGTTAGTCTAGGAATAATACAGAGCCCCTTACCTCAATGGAAACTAGAGATTTGAAATGGAGGGTGATCTTGAGGTGTGAGGAAAATTAAGTTGTTAAATCTTTAAGGTGTTTGGAGATTTTACATGAAGTATGGAGATTTAAAAAGGGATGGAAGAAATAGGCTTTTATTAAGAAATTAGGAGTTTTAAATTAACGACTAAAGTGATATATTCATTAAGGTTAAATTAGAATGTAGTCAATTTAGAAATGGAAAAGAAAGCTAGATTAGGGGTATTTGTGAAGGAAACGATCCAAATAGTTGATAACATATATTATGTAATAATCAATAGTCAAGTGTAGAAACTAAACGTGCAAAAGAAGTTGTAGTGATAATGAAGGAGGATTAATTATGGTTTTGTATGTTTTTACATGATTAGTATGCAATTTTATTAGATTATGCTAGGAGATGGTAAGGAGCATTTAAATGTTATAGAATAAGTTATTCATGTGTATTTGTTTAATTTGTTGAGTTCTTTTAATATACTTAGCTTGCTATTGAAAATTGGAGATTTTGAATTTTTACCGTTCTGTTCGGTTTTGTTTGAATGTGAAGCTTTATTTTCCCTTTTCTTTGGGCCTTGTCTCTTGTTCTTGTTATTCCTATTAATGGAATTCAATTTTTAAATATAAGAACATGTGAATGGAAATTTGAGGCTTTAAGAAATAATTAGTAATTAAATGTAAGAATTTGTGTGGGTTAATTTCGAAATGGGAAAAATCCAGATTTAATAGTACCAGAAATAGAAAGGGGTAGAACTATAGGAACGTGAGAGACGTTTAACTATTATGCCTAAATTTAGGTATTGATATATTATTCTGGTATTATAAATATTTATAGGACGTGATAGTGGGGTCGAATCCCTAGAATACGGTGAAAGGCCGGAGTACAGTAAAGAGTAAGCTCAGGATACAGGTAGCAGTTTATTTCAGTAACAATTAAATTGCATGTATTATTTTGTAATAACTGTTGCATTTAGTTGGTAAGTTGTTATTCCTCAGTTGGAGTACTCCAGGCTTAGGTGGTTCACTACCCCTTTGCCAAATCAGTTTAGTTATAACGGGATTGTTATAACGAGAAGTCCTGCAGGTAGAGCCTCCACTAGTTAACGAAAGTATCGTTATCAGTGGTTGGTAGGTGCGGATCGCACACAGATTAATAGGAGTAAGACTATCATCATTTGTGCAGTTTTATGAAATATATACATGACAATGCTAGCATGATAATATATGTTAATGAAAGAAACTGCTATTGGGATTACCAATCTCACCCCCTTCCCCAAACATTTTCAGTTTAGCAGGTTGAAAGAAGCTAGCCGGGGAAGGAGAGTAGACGAAGAAATTAGGATTATAGTTTGAAAAGCAAGAGGTAGTAAATATTTTAATAAGGTTATTTGTATATGTTGTAAAATTAAATTGTTGAATTAATAGTAGAAAGCATAGAAAATAGAATTGTATAAATTTATTAAGGGATTTAAATTTCTTAAGTATTATAAATTATGCATAAACACCCTAAGAGGGTTAGTATACTTTTAATTGTTTTATTAACCACTTTATTTTATAAAAAGTTTTAAATTATTAAGTTCGTCCTGAAAGCCCATTCCAACAGAAAGAAAACTAGTTTAATATTTGAAAAGAAAAGTATTAAATTTATTCGTATTTTTGGGCTTTCGACATTGAAAAGTGGTTGTAATTCAATTAAAAATTGATATAATATAATAGAAAAATCCAGGTGTTACATAAAGCAATATTGTTCCGCCTTCAATTGAGTGAAAATTCATAGTTTGGTTTATGAATGTTGATTTAGAGTGATATATCTCATGACTAAAACTTGTTGGGTGGATTGAATGCATGACAGCAAATATTGTGCATAAGGAAAATGTTTTATTAAAGTGAGAAAGATTGCAAATGTGGATTGTATTTGGTGATTATGTGCTCAGGTCTTCTCACTTATATGAACTGTTTTTGTTTTATTTTTAATCATGTAATTTCTCTTTCTTGTTGTGTTATTAACCGTTGAAGTTTGGTTTTTTTTTGGGTTTTTTAAATAATTTTAAATCCAAATGTGCTTAATTTATAGTTTTAAAGTTGAGTGTTGATTGACCATATTCAAAAGTTATTGTTTTTTTGTTTAAAGTTAAAATATAGATTTAATCATTTAAGTTTACATTAAGCATCATTTTTAAAATATGTTCTATTCACCCTCTGTCCCCCTCCCTTAAGAAATTGTAAAGAATTTTAAATAAGTATATGATCATTTTATTAGTGATTTAATGTAATGAATTAATATTTATTATTTGATGGTATGATGAGAAAAAAATTATTTTTGAATTTTTTATTCCACCCGTTTGGCCCCTAAGTTGATTCAAAACTGACTCACCAACCCTTGATCCTTCACATCCACTGATCCACACGCGAATCCTAGTTTCATTACCTTGTCATTATGTGATCCTCAAAATTTGTGAACCAAGTGCATCCTATATGATTTTACAAATATTAGCCTAAGGAAAATGTATAACACCAAACAAATTAAGGCTTTATAGGGGTGTATCAATATCTTGATGGTGGAGATGAATTAAAAATAGAAAGATTGAATAGGCTACTCATGAAAAGACAGGGAGCTTTTTATTTTTGTTGAAATCAAGAGAAAAAAAGAATGACCAAAGAATTCGAAAATAAAAACTCAAAAAATTTAAACCAAGAGAAGGAGATCGAATCCGACATAAAATGCAAACCTAGTGAAAATGGTAGGAAAATACACAAGAGGGGATAAATTGTGTATCTTAAAAATTTGAAACTGAAATAAGAATCAAGAACACTGAATTTGAAACTGAAATGCAAACCTACGTCCAATTCTCCAACCAAGTTGGGTTCCACTACTGAATCAAGATTAAAACAGGTTCCTAAAGACCTTTATATCACAGAGAATTTTCTCAATAAGATCTCTCTATCTCACCAAATTCTCTCCCCCTTACACTTTGTAATATTACAACCCTTTCCTCTAGAGTTCCACTATCCCAAGGAAATCACTCAAAGAAAATGATTACAGATTGACAAGCTTGCTCACACTTGAGTTGATAAAAATTGCAGTTTGAAGAACAGGTGAGAGAACTCAGAATACTTGGATTGAATTCAGTATGAATTGGTAGTTGGATAACACTTAATTTTCTGCCAACCAAGTTTGGCCTTCAAATGCTTTTATAGTCCCTTTGAGAAATTTGCTCGTTGCTGAGTTTCTAAAGCCGTTGTGAGAGAATGATAATCTGCAGTGATGATGATGTTTTGAAATAGCATTTAAGGCTCTAGAATAATATTAGAGTAGACTTTATGTTGTGTTGTTTCCTCTCTCTTGCTGGGTTATTGTTCAGTGAAGTGAAGTACAGATAACGGTTCTCTTCCTCTCTCTGTGTTCAGTGTTAAGGTTGGTTTCTGTGTTCAACGTAAACTTCCTGAAATAGGACATGTAAATTCTTCCAAATATAAAGTTAGTTAGACATGAGAAGAGTAATTAATTTGAAATTTCAGTGTGCCAATCGATGGCTGTATAGCCAATCGATTGTTACTCTTGCCCAGCAATTGATGGCCTTCATATTGGTGTTGTTTCCTTCAGATTGTTTACCTACAACACTCGATGGAAATATTTGATATCGAATAATTTCAATGTATGTTAATCGATTGCTTAAGTTCCCAATCGATTTCTTGCTATCAATTGATTGCACAGCAACCTATCGATAGCTTTTAGTTTACTTCGATCTTAAGTATCAATCGATTGCTCTCAGATTGTTGGTGTCAATCGATTGTCATTCTTCTAATCCATTTCTCTTTTACCTGTTTACTCTGAAGACTAAAGATATAACAATCAACGGATGGAGAAAATAATCGATTGAGCCATCTGTCAATTGATTAAAACTAGGCAATCGATATGCCATCGATTGCTGAGACAGAAATCCAATCGATTGGTCTTTGTGGCTATTGATTGCTTCTTAACTTAGCTTGTAAAGAACTTGTTTCAAAATATTTTCTAAGTTAAGATGTTCCTAATTCTTATAAGCTAAGTCATGTTTAGTTATCATCAAATTTTATGGTTCAACATTTTCCCTCTTTTTGATGATGACAAAACATACTTAGCTATATATGCAAGATTTCTTTGAAAATTTTCAAGTGATCATGAGAAGAATATTTTCACAAGATGACAGTTTAAAAAATCATAATGTAAAATATAGTAAATGAAGTAGATATATATAACATATGACATTATTACATTATGCAGATAATAAGTACATGTGCAGATAACATAACAGATATTTGTACTGTAAAAAACATAATTCATCAGTTCAAAGTAAAAGGTCAGAATAAAGTAGATATATAGATGATGTGAGATGCATTATCCTAGGTTTTGGCTTTAAGGTTTTAGTCTCTGAAGGAGGATTGGCTGAAGGCTTGAAGCTCTGGAGATGATTCTTCAGGAGGTTCACTAGAAGAAGATGCTCTGTCTGATATAGTTCTTTCAGACCCAAGAGACTCTTACACAACTTGAGATGTTCTTCTCTTTTTCTACATTGGAACCCTTAGAAGCTTGGGACCTATCTTCCTCTTCACCAGCTGAGGAACTTCCTTTTCTACTTGTTCCTCTACTGCCTCTGCTACTGCTACCTTTACCTTGGTCTTTGGCATGCTTCTTGTAGTCATTTTTGTAGGCTAAGGGAGATTATAAACTGAGTTGTGGTTTTTTCCCTCAGATTCCTCAGACCCAGTTTCCTTCTTCTTCTTCTTCTAAGGCTTCTTCTTAGAAGCTGGCTTTTTCTTGGGCTTGGGAGGAGGCTTCTTCTTGGTTTGAGCTTTCTTAACTACCTTTCCCTTTTTCTTAGCCCATTCATTAGGCTTGGCCACTCATTTTCCCTTCTTATCTGAGCTTTCAAGGAACCAATCTATTATCTCTGTTTGAGATCTTTCTTCTTCAATTGGACCCACCACCGGTCTCTCTTCAACCTTAGCTTGAGTTCAAAAGGTATTGAACCAAAAGCTTTAGGAGTTTCACCAACTGGTTCGCAACAGAAAATAGGGCCTCATCAGTTATCTCAGTAGGAACTTCTGTTGCCTTAATAGTGACCCCATCTTGAATTTTCTTAGGTTCTTTGCTCTCTTCTTCCTAAATCATCTTAGCTTCCTCATGAATTTCTGCCAAGATATTGCCTAGCTCAGCAGGTTTATCTCTTACTTGAATAGACATTTCTGTAGGTATTTCTTTTGGGACCTCCGATTGCTCAGTTACTTCTTCTTCTTGAGCAGCTTCCTTTTGAACAACCGGTTACCTGAATTCATCTGTTGCTTCAACTTCCTTTTGGAGCTCAGGTTCTGGTTCCATTTGAAATTATGCTTCCTTCTTATTTGTTTCCTTCTCCCCCCTTTTTTGTTATCATCAAAAAGGGTCATGTGGATGAGGAGAGAGGGTTCTGAGGTAGGTGAGGTATGAGGGGATGAGGTAAGAACAGAAAGTACAAGTGAAGGAAGGTTGGGAAAGGTGATGGGGACTTTGTATTTCTTACGAGCATAGGTGTGGGAGGGATGTTTGGTGTAAATATGAGTGGTAAGATGGATTGTTTAGGTGCTTTGAGTGAGCTGAGGAGTGAAAGATGGGGTTTCTTGAGGAAGAGGGAATTTTAGTGGTGAGATTTTGGAGAGGAAGGTTCTTTGGTGGCTTGTAGTGAGGTTTGTGTTTGGGTGTATGGGATTGGTGTAACACCCCAAATTTTAGAAAAGAGAAAATAAGGAATTAATTAAGATTTAGGAAACATTAATAAAATATTAAAAAGCATTAAAAATGAAATTATGATGTTTTAGATATTTTTAATAATTTTAAGGATTATTTTCTTTAGAAAATAAAGAAAAATAATTAGAAGATAAATTTTGATTTGGGAACTTTAGGAGAATTTATTTTAAGTCTTAAAGAAATTTATGACTAAGAAAAATCTCTAATATGATATAAGAATTTATTTTAGAAAATTATTTTAAGGAAGGGACTAAACTGAAAATAATAAAAAGTTGGTTTTAGGGATTAAAACGAAAAGAAGAAAGTTTTAGGGGTCAAAACTCTATTTTTCCCCTCACCTTTTATATAATACTCCCTCCGTCCCCTGTTCCTCTCACTCTCTCTCGATCTCTCTCTCTCGTGCCATATGTCCCTCTGTTCCTCTCCGTGTTCTTCGATGCTCCGCGGCGGCTCCGGCCAAAATGGCGATGATCGACGGCGGAAAGCGGAGGGATAAGCTCCAGAAGTTGAGGTACATCTCTGGTGAGCTTCTTCCTCTTGTTTTCCTCTCCTTTTCAGTCCGATTCAAGTGAGTTTTGGGAGAGGTCCGATTTAGGGTTCGAGTTTCTGGGGTTTATTTAAGCTTCTAAATCCATAAATTCGAAGCTTAGGGTTCGATTAACAAACCCCAAGAACGAATTTGAGCAATAGAGTCGGATTAATCAAGATTTCCCAAATTTCTTCCTCCTTGCACTGTTCATCCGACGCAAACTTGGGGATTTTCGGTTGTTTCTTGTTTTGGGACTTAATTACTCATGATTTTTAGTGATTCTAAGGTTATGGCATGGATTAAAAGTGTAATTATGAAGCTAAGGGATTTTTGAAGCATTTTTCCTCTTCCCTGTTTCTGCAAATCTGACGGGTCAAAGGGGGAAAATCCTTGAATGTGATACACTTGTAATTGAGAAGTTCTAATAAGCAATTTGTATGTATGATTTGATGGATTTCTGATTGGTTTGAATTATTGTTCAATTTCCCCTGTCTCCATTTTGTTCTGGCCGAATTGTGTTCCCTCTGTTCCACCGAGTTTTGTTCCTCTTTGTTGTTGATTTCTGGTGCTTATTGAGCTAAGTTGATTGTTGTTTAAATTAGTTGAATTTTTCTTCCCTTGTTCTTGTTCTGTGCTGGCCGAAAATGAAGAAGGAAGAATTGTTAGATTTAATACACTTGCAATTGGAAATTAGGATAAGTGTTTTGAATGTGTAGATTAGGGAATAGGTGAAATTAGAAGAAATAAAGTTGTGAACTTTGATTATTAAAAAAAAACTAAAGATAAGCTTGATTTTGATTCTTGCTCTTCCTAATCGATTCTTCTGTTTTGGTGGCTGAAATGGGCGCTTAAAGATTTGGTTTTGGAATTAGCAAAATGTAAAAGGGAAGTTGTTCTTGACAAATTTAAATATTATAAACATAAGTCCTTTTTGCTAATAAAAGGGTATATGAATTGAAATTGGAAGAAAAGCTTAAGCATTTATTACATAAAGATAGATATGGGAACTTCAGAAATTCAATAAGGATAATGATTAAATAGTTTTGTTAATTAGTTGGTTTGGGGCATTATTGAAGTCTGGAAATTCATTTAGAACTTGTTATTTGAATGCCTTGAATAATATGCAAGTATTTGTAAATGGTTGGAGTTGGGGAATAAACATGAAGTAGTGTGCCATGTCCTTTGTCAGCTACAATTTAATAAATGTTTGATTTTGTTTATGATTACTAAAGTTTGCAAATGTTCTGAAGAAGAGAAATAAGTTGAAGTAAAGTCAAATAAATATATATATATATAAAATAAGTTTCTGTTTTAAAGAGTCTAGTGAATGAGCAAGTAGAGAGTACAGAATATCTAAAGTATGATTTTACTCATGATTTAATTAATTATAGGGGCAAGTTAAAAGAATATTGTGAAGAGGATATGATTGTGTACGGGAATTTCTACTTTAAACCTGAGTTGTCATTTGGAATTTGCTAATGTATATAGTGAGTTAAAGGTTCAGTTTGTGTTATTGAGGTTTATACGCTATGAACCAATGAGTTAAGTGATCAAATAAATGTTAAGGATTTAATATAATTAATTGAAATTCCATAGTTATGTACTAATTCATAGGTTAATAAGAAAGTTTAATAAAAGTGAATTATTAAGTAATATCTAGTATGTTTAAAAGTTCTTAAAGATCGTCTTGAGATTCATAAAATGGTTCTTTGAAATTGAAATAAGAATTTATTAATGTTTGTGTCAAAAGTTGAGTAATTCAATTTATGTTCAATCTGTAATATTACAAGATTGTTATTTAGATTAACAAGAGATTTAAATACGAATTAAGTAAAAAGAATATATGGGTTGGAATTTTGGGAAGCTTGATAGGGTATTTAATTTATAGAACTTTAAACATTGGACTAGAAGTTGAAAATGGTTCAAGGTTTATTGATCTATGCTTTGTTATGTATTCAATACTATGAAGATCTAAATTTGAAAAATATTAAGGAGGACTATATATATATAGTTTATTGGAGATCAAATATGCTTAGCTTAAGGTGTCAGGAGGTGAGCTATGGGTGAAAGCATTAAGGTAAATAAGGATTTAGAAGAGAAAGAAATATGATTTGGGTTTTGGTTGTGATTGGTGATTAATTCATAGTACTCTTTAATAAATTGAGTTACTAGGATTTGATTTACATTATTGATTTAGTTGTTCTTGAAGATTGTATAATAAATAGGAAATAAATAAATAAATATATATATGTAGGTGTGTACTTGTGTGTGTGAATGACTATTATCTTTAAAGAAAGATTTTATAAAAACTATTAGTCAAACATTGAGAATAAGAAAGTTTAATATAGTTAAATTATCAAAATAATCTCGGTTAGTTAAGATCCTAATTAAGTTTGAATAAATTATAATTTAATTAAACGAAAAGACTTGGGTAGTATTAAATTAGGATTCGTGAGAGACGTCAGATAATTATCCAAGAATATAGGAATTAATTTATTATTTATATATTATATGTAAATAGGTCCTGATAGTGGCATAAGTCGAGGAGGTCAGTGGAAAAGAGACAGTAAAGGATTAAGCTTGGATTCCAGGTAGCAGTTTATTTCAGTAACAATTAAATTGCATGTATTATTTTGTAATAACTGTTGCATTTAGTTGGTAAGTGATTATTCCTCAGATGGAGTACTCCAGGCTTAGGTGATTAGCTACACCTTTGCGAGATTAGTTACGTTTTAGCCTTATGTGCTTTAACGAGAAACCCTGCAGGTAAAGCCTCCACTATAACGAATATATTGTTATTAGTGGTTGGCAGGTGCTTTTAGCACACAGATTAATAGGAGTAAGACTATCATCATTTGCACAGCTTTATGAAATATATACATGACAATTGCTAGCATGATAATATATGTTAATGAAAGAAACTGCTATTGGGATTTCCAATCTCACCCCCTTCCCCAAACATTTTCAGTTTGGCAGGTCGAAGGAAGCTAGCTGGGAAAGAAGTAAGATAGTATAAGAAGAAGTAGGAATGCCTGCTAAGCTATGTACCACCCTAATTAAATAATTTAGAATTTAATTATCTGTGAGAAGGAATATAAAGAATTAATCCTTAACCGTATGTAAATGTATGTATTACCCTAATGACGCTGCGTATTCTGGTAGAAGGGTTATCAACCGAGGTAACCCCAGCGTTTTAATATCGGAAAGGTAGAAACCCATAAATAAATACAAAGAACCCATGAATGGGTTTTCACTCCCCACACACTATCATCAAGGGGAGGAATTTATAAGGGAACATAAGTAGTTTAATTGTGTTATGTACCACTTTGATTTATAAAAAGATTTAAATCCTAAGTCGTACGAAAAGCCCATTCCAACTGACAGAAGGTTGGGTAAATATTTTAAAAAGAAAAAGTTTTAAATTTTCCGTATTTTTGGGCTTGAATATTTATAAAAGTGGTTATAATTCAATTAAATTACTATAATATAGTAGTAAAAGTCCAGGTGTTACAATTGGTTCATTGGGAGAGGCTTGTGTTTGAGGGTCAGGAGTGATGGATGGGAGAATGATCTTCTGATTGCTCCTTGTCAGCATAAGTGGAGGGCTCACCAACTTCTGACTCTATAAGTCTCTGAGTAGCTGCCTTCCTTTTAGAGGGGTGCACAAACCCCAACATGTTTTCCACATTATGTACTCTTATCTTCAGGTGCTTGATGATGTCCATCACAGCATCATATCCTTGGTAGACATAGAGACGACTTTCTTTAATTATTGGGACCATATAGGTGTTTAGTTATGCCACCAACTTCTTCAGCAGCCTGTCTTCCATGGCTTGATTATCCAATGATCCTCCATAAGCTAAGGTAGGATAGTTTTTTGCAACCTTTCTGTGACTTTAGCAGCTACTTGCTCCACCACATCTTCTGTGAACATTGTCTTCATAGCAGACCCAAAGATGGAGGGTGCAGAGATGGTCGGGGCTGAGGATTGAGCTTCATCTTACCCACCAGTTTTGGTTCATTCTCCTGCTGCACTTTTACTTTTGGCTTTCTTAGGAGCAAGTGCATGTTCTGCAATGTTGCCAGGGATTTCCATCTTCATTTTCTTGATGTGTGTCTCAGTGAAGAAAGGGACTTCATGCACATCATTGTCCTCTAGGTACCAAATATCATTCATCTGTAGGATAAATGATATTAGTTAAGGAAATGGAAGAGGGGTCTTGGTACTCTTGGAGTCCTTGAAGGTCTTGAACTCCTCTGTGATTATTTGCCCAATGTTTAGAGGACCACTTCTGATGAGATCAAGCAGGATGGGGTTGTCCACCTATTGTAGTTGACTTAAGTTCTCTGCCTTGTTTACTATACACCTGGAGTAAGTATAGTGAATAAGCATGTTGTTGAAAGGCATCTCTACAGCTTGATGCTAGTGGAGTCTGTGGCTTCCCTAAAAGGTTGGTAAATCTTTAAAAGTTCTGCCTCAGGATACTTCTCCTTTTTTTGCCTTTGGTTACAGAGGGGATCTGAAATTTTGAACCAAGCATTCAGGGTCTTCCAGTTGAAGGATATCTTTTTTTTCCCTGACAGTAGATAGGACTTCTATATCCATAATTTTAGAATATGTGGTGTGAGTGCTGTTGATTTCCATGATTGAGTTAAAACTCTTCACCACATCTTTACTGTAGGGTAGCTTAATCTTCAAGAATTCTTTGTATGTCCCCAACCAAGGGAACAAATCTATGCCCAACTTATGTATATAGTCCAAGTCAAAGCAGCAAGTTCTTTGATTGATACCCCTGTGCTTGTAGATGTCACTGATGGTCAGGTCACCTTCTGTGATGAAATCTTCTGGTGGCATATATGATTCATCTGTAGCATAGGCCTTTGATTTTCCCTTTCCTATGGCCTTTGCTTTTAAGGATGAAGTAGACTTGGACTAGACTTCTCCCTTCTCTGATTGTTTCTGTGAGGCACTAACTTCAACTTCATCATCAAATGATACCCTCTTTTTCTGGGATGAAGATTTCGCTTGGGAAGAAGATTTTGCCTTGTCTGCCATAACTAGTTGTTCAAATCAGCTTGGAGCAGTCCTCAAGGTGATAGCACGATCGTCTGGGGGAATAGGCACTGTATCTCGAAGAACTCTGGGAATGAATTTGGTCAGTTTTTTTCTGAAGAATCACTCTGAGTCTTTCTTTTCTTGCTCTTAGGAGTTGATTTCAAACTAGGTAGGATCATTTTTGGGGCCATGATGATTCTATAGTGATGAACATATGCAAAAACGAACGAAACTAATGGATTTTGAAAAGATTTGAATGTGAGAACAAAATTGTAGGAAGAGTTACATTATTTCAGTTCAAAAGAGTGGGATAGATGATGAATAGTGAATGCAAAGTAAAGTAACGGTAAAAAAATGGCAGTTATATATGATTTTGGAGTGAGAAATGTTGCCGTTGGGGTTTCAATCGATTGGGACCTGGGATTTTCTTGCGATGGCTGGAGTGTTCAATCGATTGATGACCTATCAATGATGGATTTTGTTGCGCTTATATGATTCCCACATTGAACAATTGATTGGCTATCGATTGTTCCTTCCCTTGCATCCGATGGGCCTGTGTTTCAATCAATGGGCTTGCCTTACAATCGATGGGCTTGCATCTCAATCAATTGGTTTGCCTTGCAATTGATTGGGAAATTAACCTTTTACTTGAAGTATTTTTAATATTTTTCATCAATTGATCCCCAATTGATGTCCAATTAGTGGCTTATCCCAATTGATGCCTATATCAGTATCTTATCATCAAAATATAATATAATTCAAAGAAATCTAAGAGAGTTAGGGGATTGATATTGTTTTACAACTAACTTAACGGCCATTTACAGTGATTATCGTAAACGTACGGGTCGTCAAATTAAAAAGGTAGTATAGGAAAAAGTGTCATCATATTGGGATGCCATTCCATTCGGTGGATCAATGAGCGGTGGTGGAGGATTTTACAGTTGTGGTTGACCTTTAGGTGGATTAGGATGTACTGGCTCGATTGGTGGTGGTAGATCAAGAACCACTTGCAAATCCCCTCGCATACAGCTGGAACGTAGACCTACAAGCACACCATAATCCAACAAGTATCAAACTTATCAAAAGAAACAAACAAGGCAACTTAGGTAATTCTATCTCTAGCATTCAGAGTAAGTAGAAACAACACACACAAAGTCACCAAAAGCAAAATAAAATGGTACTCAAATGCAATTAATTACACAATTAGACTAATCAACTAAAAAAGTGACTCAAAACACAATCCCTAGCGGTGGCGCCATTGACTTAACGGCCATTTGCGGTCATTACTATAAGCATATGGGTCGTCAAATTAAAAAGATAGTATAGGAAAAAGTGTCGTTCCACAGGGATTGATAAATGAGTTAGTTCATTAGTACTAATTGGGTGATTAATTAGACATGAGTGAAAATGATTGGAGAATATAATTTTAAAGGTTGTAATTTAATGAGATGATTTAAACATACTTGTGCAAGATAGAAATAAAGCCTAGGGTTACTTATCCGTATTCCCACTTCATGAACTAATTAATGTCCCCTCTTTTTAACAACACAATGAAGTTATATGTGAGTCCAAGGTTCTAAGATATTCGAAAAAGCTTTCTCAAGTCAAAATCAAATTTATACTTGCATTAATTGCACAATCTCTTGCCACAATTAATGCAAAACATCATTCTCAACCAACCTCATAATGATAGTGTTAGGTTAGTAACTATATCTCTATGTTACCAACTAACCATCCATTTAAAACCGTAAACTTCAAGCCCAAAATTATTCAATCCGAGTTCTAAAACAAAATACACTTTCTCAAGTCATATTTCATTTAACTAAACAAGTGGTGATCAAGCACTTGTGAAACAAAGAGCAAGATAAAAAATCCACATATATACTTCAGTCATTGCATAAAAAGAAAGGGAAATACAAAGTTCAATCCATGAAAATGGTTCAAAGAAACCATAGCAAAGGGTTTTAGTTACACGTAAATATATCTAAACCAAAAACAAAAAATGAACAAGAGTTCATGGCAAAAGAAGAAGAGAAGAAGGAAGGAGAAAGGAAACCAAGATGTATGAAAATTGAATCTTCTCCAAGCTCGTCCAAGATTCCTAGCACTTCACACTCTCTCTTGAAGCTCCAAGACTCTCCAAAATATGCCCAAAGTGTGCTCTCGTGTTTAAGCTCAAAACCCTAGCTTTTATTTCATTTAGTCCCCCTTTTTTCTTATCAAAATGCGCAGCAGAACAGTCCGCTTGGCGAGGCCACGGTGAGCAAAAGCAAAATGGGAGGCAGAATTGATGTCCCCTCGCCGTGGAGAGCCCACGGCGAGGTCACTTGTTTTTTGGTCCTTTGCTCTTCTCCAGTTCTTCTTCTGTTCCTTCATTTCTCTGGTTTTCTCTTAGCTTTTCCACTTGTCCACCTCTTCCTATACAAGAAACAAAGAGGGTTGATGAGTTTTACAAATAACTCAAGTGTATATTCATTAAGCTCCAAAATTCATACACATCAAAGATCTTTCTTTATTCTTCATCTCTGTGAGTTTCTTGTGCTTTTTCAAAACTTTATTCTAGAAATTATTTACAAATGTGCACAAATGTGATGAAATATATGAAATTATGGAGCTTATCAACAACTCATTGGGATTTACCATTCCCAATTCTCTTCTGATGTACATGAATTGTTCAGTTGCAAGAGATTTGGTGAATATATCTGCAGCTGCAAGTGTGTTGGGATGAATTCCACTTTGACATATTTCTTTTGAATATGATCTCTAATGAAATGATGTCTGACATCAATGTGCTTTGTCATTGTATGGTGTACTGGATTTTTGGCCATGCCGATTGTGTTTATGTTGTCACAAAGAATTGGAACTTCTGGAAACTCCATTCTCAGATCCTTCAATTGATGCTTGAGCCATAGCACTTGAGCACAGCAACTCACAGCAGCAATGTATTTAGCTTCAATTGATAACAGAGAAACTGTATTTTGCCTCTTGCTGAACCAAGATACCAGGGAGCCTCCAAGGAACTCACATTGACCACTAGTACTTTTTCTGTCAGTTTTGTACCCAGCATGGTCTGAATCTGAGTTGGCAAAGAGATATTCCTGAGTTCCTCTTGGATACCATAGTCCAAGTTCTTGTGTGCCAACCAAATATCTCAGGATCCTTTTAGCACATTTGTGATGAGATTCTTTTGGTTTGGCTTGATATCTAGCACACATTCCCACACTAAATTGGATATCAGGTCTACTTGCAGTCAGATATAAAAGCGACCCAATCATTCCTCTGTATGTGGATTGGTTGAAATATTTCCTACTTTCATCAGCATCTAATAGTGCAGTAGAGCTCATTGGAGTGTCTTCCTCCTTGGATAGATCCATTCCAAACTTCTTTAAAATTTTCTTGACATATTTTGTCTAAGAAATAAATATTCCGTCTTTCTTATGCTTGATCTGGAGTCCTAGGAAGAAGTTTAGTTCTCCCATCATGGACATCTCAAATTCTCCCTGCATGATCTTAGAAAATTCCTCACAGAGAGATTCATCAATAGCACCAAAAATAATATCATCTACATAAATTTGAACTGCTAGCATATTCTTATTTTTGTGCAATATAAATAAGGTGGTATCTACATTTCCTCTAATAAATCCTTTTCCCAAGAGAAAATTACTAAGTCTTTCATACCATGATCTTGGTGCTTGTTTGAGTCCATATAATGCCTTTTTAAGTTTGAAAACATGATCAGGTTTGGCATAATCTTCAAAACCAGAAGATTGTTCAACATATACTTCTTCCATGATATATCCATTAAGAAATACATTCTTTACATCCATTTGATAGAGTTTAAAGTTTTTGAGAGATGAAAACGCTAAGAATAGTCTTATTGCTTCCAGTCTTGCAACTGGGGCAAAAGTCTCTTCATAATCTATGCATTATTCTTGGTTATACCCTTTTGCTACAAGTCTTGCCTTGTTTTTCACAATCATCCCAGATTCATCAAGTTTGTTTTTAAAAACCCACTTAGTTCCTATTACTGGATAGTCCAAAGGTCTAGGAACCAAGTCCCAAACTTGGTTTCTTTCAAATTGATTGAGTTCTTCTTGCATTACTATTACCCAATCACTGTCAGAGAGAGCTTCTTCAACATAAGAAGGCTCAATTTCTAAGATGAATACTGAAAACTGCATTTCTTCTCTGAGCCACCTCTTAGTTCTTGTACCACCACCAGTTTCACCTATGATTTGTTCTGGTGGATGATATTTATGATGTCTCCAAGCTTGTGGTTCAGCTGGTTCATCAGTAGGATTATCCTCAGAACATTCATGATTTGATTAATCAGGTGAACTTATTGGTTGTGTAATTGATTGATTTTGAGGATGGTTTTCAATAAGCTTTGGTTTGGAAGGGATCTCATCCTCATCTTCAGATTTCTTAAAAGAATCATTTTCATCAAAAACAACATGGTTAGATTCTTCAACAACCTGAGTTCTTTTATTAAAAACTCTATATGCTTTACTTCTATTTGAATAACCAATAAATATTCCTATATCAGCCTTGGGATTGAATTTACCTAAGTTTACCTTCCCATTGTTGTGGATGTAACATTTGGATCCAAACACCTTTAAATGAGCTATGTTTGGTTTTCTACCTTTGTAGAGCTCATAGGGTGTCTTATCATAGTTCTGGCCATTTCTATCAGAACTCTATTCTTTCTTTTCACAACTCCATTTTGCTGAGGTGTTTTAGGCGCTGAGAAGTTATGGTGTATGCCATTGATTTCACAGAACTCAGCAAAATCATTGTTCTCAAATTATCTACTATGATCTATTCTGATTGATGCAATTTCACAGCTTCTTTCCTTCTGTACTTTCTTATCAAATAGTAGAAAAGAATCAAAGGCATCATGTTTAGAAGAAAGAAACAAAGTCCAAGTAAACCTAGAATAGTCATCCATAATCACAAGAGTATATAGGTTTTCCCCTATACTTTTGACTCTTGCTAGACCTACAGATCCATATGCACCAATTCTAATGGCCTTATTGTGGAAACTATATTCTTAGGTTTGAAAGAGGATTTTGTTTGTTTCCCTTTTTGGCATGCTTAACAAATAATATTTGTCTTAACTCTAAGCTCAGGTATGCCAATTACAAGATCATTCTTAACTAGCTTATTTAATTGAGTCATGTTTACGTGAGCTAATCTTCTATGCCATAGCCAACAATTCTCAGTGTTACTAATGAAGCATTTTTCTTACATTGATTGAACTATATCAATAATATAACAATTCCCATCTCTGCTTGCTCTTAATTTGCATTTTAAAGCAGCTTCCCCAATATTTAAATCATTCTTATCAATTATCATGCACTCATTTGAATCAAAAATTATCCAATTACCCTTGTCAGCTGTCTGGCTTACACTTAGGAGGTTTTGACATAGACCTTCTACAAAGTAGACATCTTTGAATGTTTGCCCATTTGTCTGGTTCACTTCCCCAATTCCAGCAATCTTTCCTAACTGGTTTCCTCCAAAACTTACTTTTGCTCCTTCCTTGTACTCAAGGTGTTTGAACTTTTCTTTGTCCCTAGTCATATGTCTCGATCATCCACTGTATATATACCATTTATTGCTTCTAAATGCCTTGAGACAAACCTGCATGATAATTTATATAGATTTAGGTACGCAAATCTGTTTGGGTCCTTTGAGGTTAGGTGGAACACTTTGGTCTTTTCTGACCATGTAAGATTGTGATCCTTTAGGAACCCATTTATAAGTTCCAGTCATACCATGCTTTCTAGGATAGCATGTTGAGAAGGAATGTCCTTTTCTGTTGCAATAACTACAGAAGCTAAATGGACTAACATTTTCAATAGATTTTCTGAAAATTTTGAGATATGGTTTTTCCTTCACTATCATTTTCTTGGTTTTTGAAAATTCAGGAATAGTATTATAACCAAGACTAGTTCTATCTCTATATACTCTTTGATTTGTTAGCATTACTTGCAAAGGCTCACTCCCTTTTGTAAACTTTTGTAGAGATTTTGAAAGCTTTTCATTTTCAAGGGTGAGTTTTTCACAATTTTTGCATTCAACAGTTTCAGCCTTTTTCTTATATTCTATGTTTCTTTTTCTCAAGAAAACTACGTCTTTAGCGATTTTCATAAACTCAATATGTAAAGCATTGTAAGTATCTTGAAGTTCATGAATGGATGGTTCAGAGGGAGTTACCTCAGTATCTGATTCTTCTTGAGCTACCAAACATAGATTGGCTATTTCCTCTAACTTACTTTCTTCCTCATCAGAATTGTCACCCCATATTGATGACACATAGGCCTTCTTCTTCAGCATATTTCTCTTTCTTTTTCTCCTTATCTTTTTGCCTTTGTAGACTAGGACATTCAGACTTGAAGTGTCCGGATCTCTTGCATTCATAGCATACTAAAGCAACATTTTTCTGAGAGTCTTTCTTGGCAAAACTGGGACCTCCTTTCTGAAATCTTCTTCCACCTCTTTTAAAGAATCGTTTGAATTTTCTCACCATCAGACCCATTTCCTCATCACCCAAATCTCTTTTATCTTCAACATCATCTTTTTCTTTTAAAGCAGCAAGAGCCAAAGTCTTTTTCTTCTTATCTCCTCCTGCTAGCTCCTGTCTGTATTTCATCTTGCTCTCATACTCAGCCAGACTTCCAAACAAGGAGGTGACTAAACTCATGGATCCTCCATGAATTTCCTCAATAGCTGTAGCTTTGGCTTGCCATTCATCAGTGAGGATGTTCAGGATTTTGGTGACGTGTTCTTCTTGAGAAAGGATTTTCCTAAGAGTTGCAAGATGGTTGATGAGGTGAGTGAATCTTATTTCTAGCTCTCTAATGGTTTCTCGTTCCTTCATTCTGAATAAATGATATTCAGCTGTCAGTTGATTGATTCTTCTGCTCTTTACTCCTTCTGTTCCTTTGTAGGCTACCTCAAGAGCATCTCACATTTCTTTTGCAGTTTCAAGATTGGAGATCCTGAAATATTCCTTCTGACTCAAGGCGCTCTAAATCATTAGGATTGCTTTGCTATTCAGCTCCAAGTGCTCTATGTCTGTGTTGGTGTATTCTCCAGGCACCTTCTTTACTAATACCCCATTTTCTGTCTTCATGGGTATGTAATCTCTATTTTCTATCACTTGCCATAGTCTTTAGCCATTTGCCTTGATGAAAATTGTCATCTTCATCTTCCAATAGGTATAGTGTTCTCCATTGAAGCCAGGGGGCTTTGTGATGGAACTTCCCAGGCAGCATACATTTGTTCACTCCTGCCATGGATCTTTACTTCTCTGATCGTTGGATCACTTGATTGAGAAGCCTTGCTCTGATACCAAATGAAAATGGCAGGAAAATACATAAGGGGGGTGAATTGTGTATCTTAAAAATTTGAAACTAAAATAAGAATCAAGAACACTAAATTTATAATGGTTCAGTCCATCTCTTGACCTACGTCCAATTCTCCAACCAAGTTGGGTTCCACTAGTGAATCAGGATTAAAACAGGTTCCTAAAGACCTTTACACCATAGAGAATTTCCTCAGTAAGATCTCTCTATCTCACCAAATTCTCTCCCCCTTATACTTTATAAGATTTCAACCATTTCCTCTAGGATCCCATTATCCCAAGGAAATCACTCAAAGAAAATGATTACAGATTGACAAGCTTGTTCACTCACTTGGGCTGATAAAAATTGCAGTTTGAAGAATAGGTGAAAGAACTTAGAATACTTGGATTAAATGCAGTATGAATTAGTAGTTGGATAGCACTTTATTCTCTGCCAACCAAGTTTGGGCTTCAAATGCTTTTATAGTTCCTTTGAGAAATTTTCCTGTTACTGAGTTTCTAAAGCCGTTGTGAAGTCGTTATGAGAGAATGATAATCTGGAGTGATGATGATGTTTTGCAATAGAAATTAATGCTCCAGGGTAGTATTAGGGTAGACTTTGTGTTTTGTTGTTTCCTCTCTCTTGCTTGGTTATTGTTCAGTGAAGTGAAGTACAGATAACGACTCTCTTCCTTTCTCTGTGTTCTGTGTTGAGGTTGGTTTCTGTGTCCAACGTAAACTTCCTGAAATAGGACATATAAATTCTTCTAAATATAAAGTTAGTTAGACATGAAAAGAGTAATTAATTTGAAATTTCAGTGTGATAATCGATGGCTACATAACCAATCGATTGTTACTCTTGCCTAACAATCGATGGCCTTCAGATTGGTGCTGTTTCCTTTAGATTGTTTACCTGCAACACTCGACAGTAATATTAGATATTGAATAATTTCAATGTATGTTAATCAATTGCTTGCTATCAAACATAGCAACCTATAGATGGCTTTTAGTTTACTTCGATCTTAAGTATCAATCGATTGCTCTCAGATTGTTGGTGTCAATTGATTGTTGTTTTCCCAATCGATTGCTCTTTTACCTGTTTACTTTGAAGACTAATGATATAACAATCGATGGATGGAGCGAGTAATTGATTGAGCCATCTGTTAATCGATTGAAACTAGGAAATAGATAGGCAATCAATATGCCATCGATTGCGGAGACAGAAATTCAATCGATTGGTCTTTGTGGCTATCGATTGGTTCTCAACTTAGCTTTTAAAGAACTTGTTTCAAAATATTTTCTAAGTTAAGATGTCCCTAATCCTTATACCATAAGTCATGTTTGGTTATCATCAAAATTCTATGGTTTAACGCCTTGATAATATAAATCTCCATGACTGACAAAAAAAAAAGAAAAGAAAAAAAAGAAGGAATATAGAAAAAGAAGAATGAATCTTTAGCCACACAAATCTTCATATCTGCAAAAACAAAAGAAGGAAGACACAATAGGTGAGAAAAATACATACAAAAAAGGAGAGAACAAAAACTAAGCTCACCAATGATTACCAACACAACCCCAGATGATCAACGACATTTGAAATGATCATATAAAACTTGAAGAAGACAAAGAATTGGCTTTAAATTAAGTATGCATTCCCCTCAGATTGTCCATGTTTAGAATACTCATAGCTTTAGAAGAAAAGAAATTAGATTATTGAACAACTCTACCTCCAACCCAGATGGATTATATTTCCATACAAAGCATCCTTATAAATGATGCAGGCTCAAATGAAATGCTTTTCTAATTGTGAATATGGTGACATTATTAGAAGCAATTAATGCTTGGGAGCTTAAAGGGCAAGGCAAGAGAGCAACACAAATTGTCATATAAAAAGGGAAAATTACTCTAAAGGACCTATAGTAAAAAATTATTTAGTAAGAAAGACCATAAAAATTGTATTTATTTATAAGGACCAAATATTAAAACATAAATTTTAAAATACAAAAATACCCTTGCCATCCCATAACTTCACGACTCATACCTTAATGTGTTAATTCTTACTAAATATTATTTGCTATAGGTCCTTTAAAGTAATTATTCCTTATTTTTTTTTCATTTGAGTTATGTTTTAGGAGTAATTAATTACATATCCCGTGTAAGGAACTTAATTAAGATGAGGCCCCACGAAATCTGTAACACCCCAAATTTTAGAAAAGAGAAAATAAGGAATTAATTAAGATTTAGGAAATATTATTAAAATATTAAAAAGCATTAAAAATGAAATTATGATGTTTTAGATATTTTTAATAATTTTAAGGATTATTTTCTTTAGAAAATAAAGAAAAATAATTAGGAGATAAATTTTGAGTTGAGAACTTTAGGAGAATTTATTTTAAGTCTTAAAGAAATTTATGACTAAGAAAAATCTCTAATATGATATAAGAATTTATTTTAGAAAATTATTTTAAGGAAGGGACTAAACTGAAAATAATAAAAAGTTGGTTTTAGGGATTAAAACGAAAAGAAGAAAGTTTTAGGGGTCAAAACTCTATTTTTCCCCTCACCTTTTATATAATACTCCCTCCGTCCCCTATTCCTCTCACTCTCTCTCGATCCCTCTCTCCCTCACCGCCTCTCTGTTCCTCTCCGTTCCTCCGCTTCTCCAAGTTCGACAGCGATGATCGACGGCGTAAACGGCGGAGAACAACGGCGAGTAGCAGCGGAAAACACGCATAGAGTTTGGGTAAGCTTTTGTCCTTTGTTTTCCTCTCCTTTTCAGTCCGATTCGAGTGAGTTTTGGGAGAGGTCCGATTTAGGGTTCGAGTTTCTGGGGTTTTTTTAAGCTTCTAAATCCATAAATTCGAAGCTTGTGGTTCGATTATCAAACCCCAAGAACGATTTTGAGAAGTGAAGTAGGTTGGTTCAAGTTTCTTTCAATTTCTCCCTTGATTCACTGTTCACCCGACGACACTTTCTGTGAATTTGGGGGTTTAATGAACAAAAGCTTGAATTAGATATAATTAGGAGTGATTTTAAGTTCTTAGAGTGTGTTGTATGTGGAGATTGCTAATTTTGGGTGAATTTGGTATTTTTGTTCTTATTTCCCTGGTTTGCCAATTTCTGTCTTGCGAAATTATGTTCCTCTGTGATTGTGTTCTGAGCAAGATGAAAGAAGAATGAGTTGGTATTTAATTGGGTAAGGTTGAAGTTCTGGATGGTGAGTGGTGTTGAGGATTTTCGTTCTTTCTATTCTTCCCCTGTTCTTGGTACTGTTCTGGGCCGATTCTTGTTCCCTCTGTTCCATCGATTTCCCTTGCTTCCTGAGGATCTTAGTTACTGTAATTGTGTCCGATTATGATGTAGGAATGATGGAATGAATTTGTTAAGTATGGGTTATTGATTCTCCTATGTTTATGATGCTCTGGTCGACGGGTTTAAGGAGGAAAAATTAATGATGTTTGATTATGTTTGTTGAATGTTTAGTTTTATTCCCTCTTGTTGCTCTGGTTGGTCTGAAATGAAAGGAAAGTGGAGTGTTATAGTTGAGTTTGGTTTGCTTATGATCCTCTATTCCTCTGTATCTGCCGGCCAGGGAGGGAAAAAGGGAATTAATGATATTTTATTTTGCTGATGGATGATAGATGCTGAGTTGTTGAATTTTGCTCCCTCTGTTCCCCTTGCTCTTGCTCTGGCCGCTGGCCACTGGTCCATGTTAGGGGAAGGAGTGGAATTTTGTTGTTTGATTTTAGTTAGAGTTATTGTAATGGTGGATGAGGGTGGTTAATTGTTCAGTTCTTTTTCTGCTTGGCTGACCGGTAATTACAAGAATTAGGAAGGTAAGAAAATTGATAATTAAGGTTAAAAGGTAATGAGGAAGTTGCTGTGATGATTTCAATATGTGTAGCTTTATAGTTCTATTTTGGAGTCCTAAGATATCTGACCAAGTGATTCAAGGCAAGAAAGAATGCTTTAGGATACTAAATTGATGACCGAAAGTGCTACTAAGGGAATGACAAAGAAATTCCATATTTGGGATTAAAGATTTGGAACACGTTAGATGAGATATCTTTGTCTGGTGAGAAGGGGGCAGATTTGAGAGGCTTAATGATATAAATGAATATGCTAAAGAATGTTGTTGAAGTGGTGGTTAAAGGTTTGGCTTGAATATGGTAAACATAAGCCAGAGTTTGTGAAGTTATGAATTGTGAAATTGAAATTGGATTTTAGCATTTTGCATGTTAGAGTATATTTTGGGATAATGATGTTGTTTTATACTGAAATACAGAACTTTGAGGTTGTTAGTAATCTAGAAATAAATTAGACTAAAGTCTAATGAAGTTATGATTTAATTTAATTTATATTAATTTTCAAGGATTTTTGGGAAAGTGTTTTGTGATGGATGTGATTGTTAGTCTAGGAATAGTACCAAGTCTCTTACCTCAATGGAAACTAGAGATTTGAAATGGAGGGTGATTTTGAGATGTGTGGAAAATTAAGTTGTTAAATCTATAAGGTGTTTGGAGATTTTACATGAAGTATGGAGATTTAAAAAGGAAAGGAAGAAATAGGCTTTTATTAAGAAATTAGGAGTTTTAATTAATGACTAAAATGATATATTCATTAAGGTTAAATTAGAATGTAATCAATCTTAGAAATGGAAAAGAAAGCTAGATTAGGGGTATTTGTGAAAGAAATGATCCAAATAGTTGACAACATATATTATGTAATAATCAATAGTCAAGTGTTAGAAATTGAACGTGTAAAAGAAGTGTAGTGATGATAATTTAGGTTAATGAATTGGGGAAGTTGTTTTAAAGTTCATAAATGGTATGAGAGTGATTCAAGTGCTAGAGTACAGTTTCATATGTTTTAAATGTGTTTAGAGTAATTATTGGAAGCATTAAGGTAAATAAGGATTTAGAAGATAAAGAAATATGATTTGGGTTTGATTGTGATTGATGATTGATTTGTAGTATTCTTTAATAAATTGAATCACTAGGGTTTGATTTACATTATTAATTTATTTACTCTTGAAAATTTTATAATAAATAGGAAATATATATATATATATATTGGTGTGTGCTTGTGTGTGTAAATAACTAAGGCCTTTTAAGAATAATTTTTATAGAAATTATTGATCAAACATTAAGAATAAGAAGATTTAATGTAAGTAAATTATTAAGGTACCTCAAATGATTATAATTCTAAATAAAGAATTTTTAGGAACTTGAAATGTAACTTTATATATTTTATATATATAATTTAAAGTAATTAGAATATTTCTATGCTTGTGTATGTATTATTTGCTGATTAAAGTTAGAAATATTGATTTAAGAAATATATTAAAAAGGTTGGGTAGAGATGTAGGTAACCTTATAGAAACGTGAGAGGCGCTGAATAATTATATATAAATATAAGTATTAATTTATGATTTATATGTAAATAGGTTTTGATAATGACATAAATTGAGGTGATCAGTGGAAGAGAAAGGAGCGAGCTTAGGATTAAGCTTGGATTCCAGGTAGCAGTTTATTTCAGTAACAATTAAATTGCATGTATTATTTTGTAATAACTGTTGCATTTAGTTGGTAAGTTGTTATTCCTCAGATGGAGTACTCCAGGCTTAGGTGATTAGCTACACCTTTGCGAGATTAGTTACGTTTTAGCCTTATGTGCTTTAACGAGAAACCCTGCAGGTAAAGCCTCCACTATAACGAATATATTGTTATTAGTGGTTGGCAGGTGCTTTTAGCACACAGATTAATAGGAGTAAGACTATCATCATTTGCACAGCTTTATGAAATATATACATGACAATTGCTAGCATGACAATATATGTTAATGAAAGAAACTGCTATTGGGATTTCCAATCTCACCCCCTTCCCCAAACATTTTTCAGTTTAGCAGGTTGAAAGAGGCTAGCTGGGGAAGAAGAGTAGAAGAAGAAATTAGGATCATAATTTGGAAAGCAAGAGGCAGTAATTATTTTAATAAGATTATTTGTATATGTTGTAAAATTAAATTATTAAATTAATAGTAGAAAGTATAGAAAATAGAATTGTACAAATTCATTAAGAGATTTAAATTTTCCTAAGTATTATAAATTATGAATAGACTCCCTTAAGAGGGTTAGTGTACTTTTAATTGTTTTATTAACCACTTTATTTTATAAAGAGTTTCAAGTTATTTCAATTTGTCTGAAAAGCCCATTCCAACCAACAGTGGGTTGGTCTAATGTTTTAAAAGAAGAGTTTTAAATTTTTCCGTATTTTTGGGCTTTTGACATTAAAAAGTGGTTATAATTCAATTAAAATGTTATATTATAGTAGTAAAATTTCAGACGTTACAAAATCGGGTAATTAATTTCAGGTCCTTACCACGAAATTGTTATCATATGCTCATTAAGTTGTTATCGTAGGCCAAACAGTTGTTATCGTCTGGTCAAAAGTTGTTACTGAATTCTTAGTCAAGAACAACTTTTGACCAGGCGATAACAACTGTTTGGCCTACAATAATAACTTAATGAGTATGTGTAACAACTTATGGCAACGATAACTTAATGAGCATGTGTGACAACTTTTGTTCAATAACAACTTTTGAGCTACTGATAACAACTGAATAAGCAGGCGATAACAACTTTATGGGACCTGTGATTAATTATGCAATTTCGTGTGGGACCTGAGATTAATTACTCGATTTCGTGGAACCTCATGATAATTAAGTTTCTTACAAGGGACTTGTAATTAATTTTCCTTATGTTTTAATCATTTATTAATTATATATATTTAAAATTTTTGCAATAGCTCATATTTATTTTAAGACTTTTATTCTTTTATAAATTAGATGACAAAACATAATGCAAAAATATCAAGATATTTATTTTTTTTTTATGTTCAAATCAGTTTTCTATACTAGAATTTTCTCCTATACAATGCACGAGAAATATATTAATATTATAATTAATAACATTTTATAATGATTATTTGTATTTTGAAAATTTGAAATATTGTTTATTCATCTATTTATACTCCAATTAATAATATCTCATAATTACTAATTATATTAAAATAAGATGATAAAAATATAAAATATGGATTCGAGTAAAATTTTATTTCAAATATGAAAATTGAATAATTATTACTTTTTAAAATGTATTATAAATTTGATAGATATAATCAATTAAGGTATGCATATCAACTATTTGACCTATTTTATTGGTTAATCATCGAATTATATATGAGTTTGGATTTATCAAATAAATGCTGATAAGAAAATAATCAGTATTTTTTATAGGAGGTGAGAAAAATTTAACCCTCTTTATTTGTATATGGGCTAATTGACGGGGTATTATAAGATTTCATATAACAAGTTTATTGATGATTGATGATTGATTGGTTCCTTCGTGACCTTTTATTGCGGCTTTTTTATTTTTCTGATTAAATATAATAGAATGAACAAATGCAAGTATATCAGTATATATGGCATTAGACCACAAAATTATATACAAAAAAATACATACACATATATAAAACTACCAAATAAGTAAAAGTATACATTTAGTCTTTTAACTTCAGATAAACTTTTATTTTGGTCTTTTAACTTTTAAAAATACATTTTGACTATTTTATCGGATGATTTTTTCAACTATCATTATTGTTTTGAAAATTAAATGTGATATGTTCATAATTAAAATCTCAATATCAGCATTTTTTGCCAATGACATTATGGAAAAAAACTAAGAATATACCTTTTAAAGTTATGGGACTACAATCATACGTTACATAAAATTAGAAGACAAAATATATATTTTGACCTATCAATCAGATATGGAGCAGACATATTAATGTAATTGCTGTAGGAAGCTTTATATACTCAGAGAAAGCACATCCAGCACACGTCATTATCCATATTTGGAAGTAGCTAATGCTTCCAGTTTGCCCCAAGGATGGGGTATACAAGCAGCCTTCAGTTTAGCTGTCGTTAATCAAGTGTCCAGGGAAAAATCTCGAACAAGAGGTGTGTGTGTGTGTGTGTGTGTGTGTGTGTGTGATTTGTTGCATACTCATTTTTATTTCTCTAAAGCATGTTTTTATATCTGTGCTGTCATTTTTAACTTTAAAATCCTTTTTTTAAAATTTCAAAATGGTGAATTATATTTTGGGTGATTTGATTGAATAATGCAGTTGCAAGTCCACTACGTAAGTTGAATGCAATTGGGTGTTTTTGGGTTTAGCCTAAGTTTATGCCTCTAAGTGGAATTGAGGACGACCTCTCAAGTGGATATATTTTGAATGATACATGTGTTGTTGAGGTTGAAATCTTCTCAATATCTAAGGAACGTAACCCACCAAAGACACTCACTTAAAGGAAGAACAAGAATAGGAGGAAATAACATGCAAGAAAACAGCATGGAGCATTAAGAATTTCAGTACATTGAAGAGCAATGTCCGGCACTATTCGAAGGTTTTCAACGTCGGTGGTTATGCTTGGTAATATAAAATATGTTATTTTATCATCATTCCTTCCTTATTCTGTTCAAAAGTTCTTCTTCATTTCGATTGTTTTCCCTTTGTACTTTCTTATTTCGTTTTTTTTATAAATCTGTTTCAGTTATTTAATCTATTTACACATTCTAGCTAGTAATAATCAATCAATTGATTGTGAAAATAGAATGAACAAATGCAAGAATATGTAGCATTAGACCACAAAATTGTATACAAAGGAGGAATATATATATATATATATATATGTATAAACTTTCATTTTGGTCTTTTAACTTTAAAAAGTACATTTTCAAACTTTAATCCTAATAGTGTTAGCCTCAAACGATTATTTTCAACAATCATTATTTAGAAAATTAAACTTAATCTGTTAGCAATTGCAAAGGTTTTTCATATTTAAAATTTCAATATCAACATTTTTGTCGATGACATAATGTAAAAGAATTAAAGAGAAATTTTTTAAATTTAAGAGACCAAAATGGTATCTTATACTCCCTCTGGTCCTTATTATAAGGCACCAACTAACAAAATTTTTGGTCCTTATTATAAGGCACCAACCGCCACATTAATTACATTTTTCCTACTTTACCCTTGTCATTAATGAATGTTCATAGTTTAAAATGTTAAGTTGTATCATTTAATGAAGGGTGAAGTTGGAAAATATGGTCAATTAAGCCTAGATTTAAGGACCCAACTACCATTCCTTGGTTTGTGAGAATTGGTAGTTGGTGCCTTATAATAAGGACCAGAGGGAGTATAAAGTTAGAAGACAAAATACTATGTATTTAGACCTATCAATTAAATATGGAGTAAACACATTAATGTAATTGTTATAGGAAGCTTTATATATATACAGAGGAAGCACAACCAGCAACACCTACTCATTGTCTATATATTTGGAAATAGTGATGCTTCCAGTTTGCCCCAAGGGTGGAGTTTACATGCAGCCTTCAGATTAGCTGTCGTTAATCAAGTTTCGAGGAAAAAATCTTGAACAACAGGTGGGTGGGTGTGTGTGTGTAATTTATTGCATACTCATTATTATTGCTCTAAAGCTGTTTTTATTTCGGTGGTGTC
Source organism: Mimosa bimucronata (assembly GCA_037074515.1). Classification (NCBI taxonomy): domain Eukaryota; kingdom Viridiplantae; phylum Streptophyta; class Magnoliopsida; order Fabales; family Fabaceae; genus Mimosa; species Mimosa bimucronata. The sequence goes on along the minus strand of CM073445.1, from coordinate 27,251,687 downwards.
ATTTTTAACTTTAAGATCCTTTTTTTAATTTGAAAATGGTGAATTATATTTGGGTGATTTGATTGAATAATGCAGTTGCAAGTCCACAATGTAAGTTGAATGCAAATGGGCGTGCTTGGGGTTGGGCTAAGTTTATGCTTCTAAGTGAAATTGAGGATGACCTCTCAAGTGGATATATTTTGAATGATACACATGTCATTGAGGTTAAAAATGAGGAACCCACCAAAGCCATTCACTCAAAGGAAGAGGGTGATTTAGTTGAATTCATGGGTTTTTGACAAATAGAGAAAGCTTTGGTTCCATTGTTAGAGGAAGTTTGTTCCTCTCGTCCTTCTTTGATGGAGTATAAGAATAAAAGGAGGCCCGAGTTTAATGAGTGGGAATTCGATAGATTGTGTCGAGTTCTACAATTTCTAAAGAACTATAAGTGGAATGATATGGATGAAGAAGCGTTTGAGCAACTTCAAATTCTATGGGAAGAACTTGAGATGATGAGTGGATTAGACTTGAATTGGTTGAAACCGCAGGTTAAATATGTTATACGCATGATGGGATGCATAGGGAAGGCAACGAAGGTGAAAAGGCTGAATCAAGAGTTGGCGCTTTTAGAGGCAGAAATGAACAACATAAAAGAAAATCTGGCAAACACAGAGCAAACTATTGCAACGAAAAGAAAAAATTTGATTAGAGCAAAAGAAGGCTTTGAAGAAAAGAATTTGGATTTAGATGCTGACATTGAATATATAAAAAGCCCAAGAAAAATCTAGTGGATTTGCTTCCGAGTTTATGTGCAAATTTGTGTACTGTGGATAATTTGGAGATCAGATCATCTTGATATTTTTTCAGGAAGACATGAAAAGTGCACATCGTTTCATAGTATTAATGTTGTTAATAATGTTTAGAGCTTATGTTGACCATTTCTTTTGGTAAATTATGTTGACCATTTCTTTAATTATGGGGCATGTTTGGTATGAGGGGAGAGATGGAAAATGGGTGGAAACAATTTTTTTTACTTGAATTTAAAAAATTAGAGAAATAGGGTTAAAAATTCCTGATTAATATTTCTTACTCTTTTATCTTATATATTATATTTTTTAAAATATTAGAACCCCACTTCTTTAATTTCTTAAAATTGAACTTACAGAAATTCCCCCTTCCCTCCAAGTCATTCATCCGGTCGTACCAAACAGATCATTACTCTCTCATTTCCTTTATTCTCATATTATGTCTCTCAACAATATATTCCATATTTATTTTCTTATTATTTTTTCATTTTGTATCTGTAGCGCCCTAAAATCAGGTCAAATGGAGTCGCCACCAAAATTTTTAAATTAGGATAATTTTGGAAAACCTGTTGAAAATTATAAATGGTCTTTTAAAACCAAGTAGGGTTCGGGAGTCGATTGTGCTTGGGGAAGGTGTTAGGCACCCCACAGCACCCGTTCATGAGAACGGTAACCCTAAGTTAATTATTTAAAAATAAAAATGGCCTTGAAATTCATTTTAATCACCCAAAAAGTAATATAAAAATATATTCACAAAAAAAAGTATTTACATAGTTGGACTTGACCTAGGATTTAACCTAAGGCCTACGTACCCTCAAGGGATCAAAGCCCACGTAGTTCGGGGTAGAAATGCGTGTCACTGAGTTTGTGCTTTCTAGTAAAAATGTTTATTTTATTTTTTTAAAGAAAAATATTTGTTGTTGGTTTGTATTTTTTATTTAGGAAAATATGTCTTCATTTTTTATCTAGGAAAAGATTTTCAAAAGAATTTTGGATCAGACTTCTTGAGGAGATTCCCATAATCTCGCACAGAAGAATAATCGATTTTGCCTGAGGAGGTTCTAAAAAACCTCGCACGACATAATCATTTTGAAATCTTGTTATTAGTTTTTATGCAAAAGGAGAGTCATTTTATTTCAATCTTATTTAAAAAATATGTATCAAAATCATGTTCTCATACAAAAGAATTAGATCATGAAACATATTGAAGCAAAAGAGATTACCATTTAAACTCGGTGATCCATTGGATGATTGTGACGACAAGAAGTATCTCTAAACCTGCATATGTCCATCCTCTAATCCACACATGGCCATGTTTGCAGAAAATGGATTAAGAATCAAATATAAAAGGAGGTGACGTGAATGTGATTTGATGCTCAGGTAGAAATGATGCACGGATCATTAATGGCTCATGATCACAATCAATTTTAAATTTCAAAATTTACTTCTTCAATTATGACCCAACAATCAGCATTAATGACACCTAATCATAATAAATCAATGAATTTTTAATTTTTTGTAATAATAATAAAAGTGCCATTTTTCAATCAAAATTAGTGGAGATTCTACAAGGATGGTTTTTCATTTTTTATTTTTTATTATTTTGCGGGGCCCGGACAAAATAGGGTGTTTACAGTTGCCCCTCTTTACTTGTTTGTAGATGAGAGGAGTGAGCTTCTCGTCTATGAATCAAGTAAAGATAAGAACACTTATTTTGTCCGGCTCGACATGAGACGCAAGAAGACACTACAAAGGATCCCCACAAATGAAAGAGGGCATAGGCAAAATACAGTGCCCCTGCCTCCTCTTTACATGATTCATAGAAGAGAATGTGAGGGGAAACCAAAGAGCTGGGTGGATGGTAAAACATGACTCTAAAAAATAGTGCCAGTCATGACTGGGCTTTCAAAGAATGGTGCTTGTAAAGCAGGGCTTGAAAAAGGAGGCCAGCGGAACTGGGCTTTGAAGGGCCTGCATAACAGGACTTTAAAAAAATGTTGTCCAGCATAACTGGGCTTTGAGGGGCCTATGTAACAGGGCTTTGAAAAGAGGGAGCCAGCGTAACTGGGCTTTGAAAGAATTGTGCCTGCCGATACAGGGCTTTTGAAGGAGTGCCAGTCGTTACTGGGCTTTTGAAAAGGAGTGTGCCTACCGATACAGGGCTTTAAAAGAATTGTGCCAGCCGTTACTGGGCTTTGAAAAGAATTATGCCTGCCGGTACAGGGCTTTAAAAGAATTGTGCCAGTTGATACTGGGCTTTTGAAAAGGAATGTGCCTGCTGATACAGGGCTTTAAAAGAATTGTGCTAGCCGATTCTGGGCTTTTGAAAAGGAGTGTGCCTATCGATACAGGGCTTTAAAAGAATTGTGCCAAACGTTACTGGGCTTTGAGGGTGCCTGTCGATACAGGGCTCTAAGGGTTGCCAGTCATTATTAGGCTTTGAGCTTGCCTGTCGTTACAGGGCTTTGGAGGTGCCTGCCAATACAAGGCTTTAAAGGTTGCCAGCCGTTACTGGACTTTGAGGGTGCCTGCCGTTACAGGGCTTTGGAGGTGCCAGCTGTTACTGGGTATTGGGGGTACCTGCCGATATAGGGTTTTGAGGATATCAGTCGTTACTGGGCTTTAGGGGTGCCTGCCGATATAGGGCTTTGAGGATACCAGTCTTTATTGGGCTTTGCGGGTGCCTGCCGATACAGGGCTTTAAAAGGTGCCAACCGTTATTGGGCTTTGGGGGTGCCTGCCGATACAGGGCTTTAAGGATGCCAGCCGTTACTGGGCTTTGAGGGTACCTACTGATACAGGGCTTTGAGGATGCCAACCGTTATTGGGCTTTGAGGGTGCCTGCCGATACAGGGCTTTAAAACGTGCCAGCCGTTACTTGGTTTTGAGGGTGTCTGCCGATACAGGGCTTTAAAAGGGTGCCAACCGTTACTGGGCTTTAGGGTGCCTGCCGATACAGGGCTTTAAGGGGGTGCCAACTGTTACTGGGCTTTTAAGGGTGCCTGTCGATACAGGGCTTTGAGGGTGCCTGCCGATACTGGGCTTTAAAAGGGTGCCAGCCGTTATTGGGCTTTAAGGGGTGCCTGCCGATACAGGCTTTAAAAGGGTGCCAGCTGTTACTGGGCTTTAAGAGGTGCCTACCGATACAGGGCTTTGGGGCGCCTGTCGATGCAATGCTTTGAAGGGGTATAACAAGGAATTTTTCTTGCCCCTTGCTGTAACGCTCATGATATTGATGGAATGCCAATGCATATGATGGCACTTAAGATGAATGTGAATGATCATGATGATGATGTAAAAGACTATGAGTATCTCATGAATGATGATAATGATGATGAAATCCTAAATAGGATGTCGTAAATGACGACGACATTAGTGATAACGATGTGACATCAAACACATAAGCCCCAGATGATATGATGCATGCACTATGATGATGATGCTGACGATCCTTTTGATATGAAGTTCAAATGAAGATGTAAAAAATGAAGACTATGAATATCGATGACACTAAGCACGTGATACTCCAAACATGCAAACTAGTGATGACAAAGTCCTTATGAAGGTGATGTCAATGAATGAGACAAAGTCTATATGATGATGATGATGGTGATGTAAACTAAGCATGTGGTGCTCTAGACAATCCAATATGAGACCAAGATGGTAATGCTGGTGAAATCCTAATGAGGATGAGATTGATAACATGATGATGCTATTAAGGATGAGCATGACAAAATGCATGAGGATGATGAGTAAGCTTACTAGTGGTGTTGCCCTTTCTTTAGTCGTACTCTTAACCAAGAACTCATTAGTTCAATGAGGATATCATTAAATTTTGGTCATTTTAACTTTTGTAAGTTTGCTGACCATAAAGAAATGGGATTCCAAGTGTGATCCTCATGAATAGTTTGAGAAGCTTTTGCATAATGGGAAAGTGTATGACATGATTCGCAATATAGGCCTCCAACTTGCCCCAAATATGTGAAATGGCTTACAATACATTTTAAGGAGCGTGACGGTATATTTATGTAAGACCAATAGTCATTGGCCGAAGTAATGACTGTAACATTCTGCCCAATTTATTAGAATTTCTCTCTGGCAGAATTTAGTGTCAAATTTTGAACAAAACTTTATTTTCTTGTCCTTAATTTGTGAAGCACGACAATCTCCCTCTCTCTTTTTTTTTGTCTATCTTCAACTTTATCTTCAATGCTTCATAGAAAAAAATGTTTTTAGACTTCATTTAATTATGTCAATGTTGTCCCAAGAAGTGGATGAGGGGCAATAGAATTGAGGAGAAACCCCAAATTCTAACTTGGTTGTCTTTATTGAATAGATGGAAGGTATTGTCCCAAATGTGAAGGGCATGACTGGAAAAGGATCATATGCCATATGACATAGGCGATATTTCTCTATAGCCAACTATTTGAAGAAGGATGTATCAGGAAAACTCAAGAACTCTAACCATGAAATCTATGAGGTTAAAACATACAAGTCATATGAATAGAGGATCAACAAATATATCAGTGCATAGCTATCAAAATCATGTTACCAACCTTGAGTTAGATAGAATCAAGGTAAAAAGCTTAACAAGAATACAATGCTCCAATGATTTTCCTCACAAGGTATAGTATTTGCCCTCATCACTCAGTGTTTAAGGGTTAGTGTTTGCTCCCAATATCCAAGTTATCCAATTCCTTTTCCATAAGCTTAGCAATAATCTAATTTCTCCATTAATCTAAGAGTCATATGCTACTATAGATCAAGAGGACTTTTATTTGGATATGCTATGGGTATAGGGTACAAGGAGAAGATGAATGATATATAAGAACCAAGGTGAATGCTCAAATGACTAAGAGCAATAGGAAATAAATGAGGAGTCAAGGAAGTGTACAACCCGAAAACCATATACAAAAGAGGAACTCACGGAGGCTACTCATTTGTTCATTTTTTGTTTTTTTTTTTTTTTGTGCTCTAACTTTTGCCTAAGTCGCCATTTGGGTTTTCAACTTAGTGAGCTTTTTTCTTTCTTTTTCTTTTTCTTCTTTTTCCAACTTTTCTCTCAATTTTTTTGTTTTCTATTTTGAAATATTTCTTTCTTCTTCTTCTTTTCTTTTTTCCCTCCAACTTTGCAAACTCCGAACTGTTCATAAGAGAGTAGCCTTACAGCAAGATGACCTCAACAAAGGTGGAAATGTACATGTCCTCCCCTAACCAAGAAGATGAAATGCTTTTAAGGATAAAATGTACCCTGAATGAAAGATAAGGAAGATATTTAGGGTTTCTGTGGCTAATAAATAAGAGAGAAATGTCATATGGGCACAAACAGATATAAATGTAGCTTTTTGGCCCTTTTCATTAATGATGAAAATTGAACGCCTCGATCCTCTCTACATTATGCAAATGAATGTTAAGATTTACTTTGAACAAGATACATGCCAAGTTCTAGATTGAGTAAAGGATAAGTGGAACACACATTAAAGTGAAATATGTCAATAGGCTCAAATCCTCACACGGCTTATGTAATCATTGTTACATTGCATCCAAGGTAATCACTCTACCTTTTAACTAGCCTTATCAAGGTTAGATTCAATCATTTTCATAATTGAGCATTGTTATAGTATGTCATCACCTTTATTCAAGCAACTTGTGCAAAACAATTTTTGGACTTCTCATATAGGGAAACACAACCATTTGAGGGAGATATATGAAAAAGGAAGGACGACACAAACAGAAGTTAAATGAAGTCATTTTTAATGAGATAGTCTATGCAAACAATATCGAATGAAGATTTAGCTTTTATGTTTCTTTTATGGTTGTTTATTATTTTTTTTATGTCTTTTTAATTTTACTTTTTATTTTATTCAATCTCCATCATCTGTTTTCGATAATTTTCTAATGAGAATGCTCATTTAGCCAGCTGAACGCCCTTATGCTGTCTATTTTATTACTGAAAGATGAAAGACTTCATCTTCTCAAAATGTCTATTACATCATAGGGAAATATAAGTGACATAAACCTGAGACGGATCAAAATCCCTGCACGGTTAGTGACAAGCGATCATTGGTCATGATAACATGTTGTTTCTCATTGCAAGAGTAAAATATGATTCCCTTATGTTTATCATTTTCTCAGTGAAAGATAAAATACTTCATCTCCTTAGGATGTCCATTACATCGTAGGAAAATAGAAGTGGCATTTAACCTGAGAGGGATCCAAATCCCTGCACGGTTAATGCAAAGGGGACGATTGGTCAAGATAACTCATCGATTCTCATTGCAAGAGTAAGATAAAATTCCCTAATGCTCATCACTTTCTTAGTGAAAGATTAAAAACTTCATCTCCTCAAGATGTCCATTACATCATAGGGAAATAGAAGTGGCATTTAACTTGAGAGGGATCCAAATCCCTGCACGGTTAATGCAAAGACGATCTTGTTGCACAAGATAACATGTTGATTCTCATTGCAAAGTTATGATAGAATTCCCTTATTCCATTTACTCTCTTAATGAAAGCTGGAAGACTTTATTTCCTCAAGATATCCATTACATCATAGGAAAATAGAAGTGACATTTGACCTAAGAAGGATCGAAATCCTTGCACGATTAATGTCAAGGGGATCTAGATGCATGAGATAACTTGTCAATTTTCATTGGAAGAGTGATTTTGGGTTGACAAAAAATTGGAGGGAAATTCAATCATATCCTCCAAAACATTTAAGAAAGTTTTGAATTCATGCACAACTGATAATGCCCCAGAATAGTTTTTTAATTTTAATAGTTTTTTAAGTGGACCAATGATTCCCTTTACTATTTATTGTGGCGTTAAATCATTGGCCCATGTCACTACCTTATATGTTTGATAGGTATGGTGGTTATATTGTGTTGGCATGAAACTTTATTAAACATAAGAAAACTCTAGCCTCCTTAAAGAATCTATTATTCTGCAGGGAGATCTAGAGTCAATCATTAGGAAGGAATGACCTTAAATCGTAGCCTAAGATTGCATTTTTGATGTCTTCAATTCATGTACATGTGACCACTAGCATCCTCAAAGAATCCATTATTCTGCAGGGAGATCTAGAGTTGACCATTAGACAGGAATGACCTTGAATCATGTCCTAGCCTAAGATCTCATTGTTGATATCTTCAATTCATGTACATGTGACCACTAGCCTCCTCAGAGAATCCATTATTCTGCAGGGAGATCTAGAGTTGACCATTAGACAGGAATGACCTTAAATCATGTCCTAGCCTAAGATCTCATTGTCGGTTTTTGTAGTAGGCGCAAGAGCTTTCCACAGAGAGGTTTAGAGTTTACCACCATATATGAAGGACCTTAGGTAAGGATAATTCTATGTTTATTGTGAAAAAGCAATTTAATTGGTCCCTTAATGAATCGGCTCATTTATATCGAATTCAATGACTCAACTTTTGTAGTTAGTTTAGCGCCCCTAATTTCCATACCTTTCCCGTGGGAACTTGATCAAAAATAATTTTTGAGCTCAAACCTTATGCCGAATTCTCTAGATAACTCGTTTGCTCCATTTAAATAAAAAAAGTTAAAATGTATTTACATACTACACGTAATGACATGTACTTTAAAAACATATGAGTAGTAGACATCAAGCAAAAACCTTCACTTCCTCAAGAGGTCTATTATCTCATAGGGATAGTGAAGTGGACCTTAACCTCCATATGGCCCAAACCACTACGTGGCTAAGGGTTTTATAAATATTTATTATTATGTCTAAAGCTCATATTAATGATGCATCATGGATGAAATTTTTTTTATGGGTGATGGACAATAAAGAAAATAACTTCATTTCCTGAAGGGGTTTATTACTCTGTAGGGAGAATGAAGCATCCATAAGTCTGAGAATGGCCCAAGTCAATTCACGACGAATGGTTTTATAAAAATTGTGTCCAAGGCCCATATCAAATAAGGTTTGATGAATGAGAATGACTAGAGAAAAAATATGCCCTCCAATGTCCTATTTTAGGAATAATCTTAAGCTGGGCTATCTAACCTATTATGGGGAATTACTAATTAATTGGGTAGGTCACTAAATTTCCTCTGATATGTGTGACGGTTTTAGGGTTGTTCTAATTCTCACAAGGTCTCCTAGTTGCCTTCATCGTGATGATGAAAACCCCACTAAGAAAACTTGACCTTCAGGGTGTAAAAGCTCCGTAAGGATCAATTTTACCACATGGGTAACAACTAGGATGAAGTCTTCATAGTAACCTCAGGGAGTTTTGAAAACGCCGCAGGGAAACCACTAGAAAATTCCTCTCACCTAAGATACTCTCGAACCCGGGTGTAGGGCCCAATAAGTGTGTGAGGTAAATAGTGTAAGTGCTCATTGCGTGGAGAGGGCATACAAACCTGTGGGCCTAGATTCTACCCAACCCTCATCTGTTAAGCATGTTAGTACTGGCTGTCACCCAAGAGGGGGGTGAATTGGGTGATAGGATAAACTTTGTAAACTCTTTTTAAATCTTCTCTTTTCTAGAGCCACAATGAAAGCAATCTTTAAAATTCTTTTCAGTTTATCACTGAGAATATTTCAAAACATGAAATGCACCAAAGAGTATATAAGTTTGATATGCTAGAAACTAAGAAGGTTAAGGGAAGGGATAATGCAAACAGAGTTTATCCTGGTTCGGTCAACCCAGACCTACATCCAATCCTCAGGCTCCACTTGAGATTTTCACTACCCTCTTGTTTAAACCGTGCTCAAGAGAAGCCTTTACAACCCACAAGTTTGGCCGGGCACTTGTGAAGCCTTTGCCACAGGTTTTACAACACGGGATCACCTGCCAACCTTTTCACAGAGTTTTAGAATTCTCTCTAAACACTCCCCCTTACTACCCGTAAGGTTACAACCCTGTTCTTAAAGCACCAAGCTTTAGAACAACCTCAAACAGTAGAGGATTTTAGATAATAGGTTCACTTAATGAATGGATTGTGATAATCACTTAAGTACAGAGGAATATATGAATAGATTACAATCCTAGAGCTTAACAGATTGAACAATAAGTGTTCTAGCTCTCTTTTTCTAATTTACTTGACTCAACATTTTTTCCTCACTTCTGGGCTTACTAGATTTAGCTCTCAATCAGTGTAATCTACAATTCTGCATAAAAACCCTGTTCATCATTGTTTTCTTCGTTGTTCTTGTTCGTAAATCTTCTGAAAGCAAGCCTTGATCTATTTATATCTTCACATCTTGCTTTTTTCTTTCAGCTTCATGTGGCCGTTTGAATATAGTCGTTAGAAGCTTATAGCCGTTGCCAATTAATACTATTCCTTCATCGAATTCAAACTTCTGATCTAGATTTCACTGTTCATGCATAGACTGGGCTAAGAGAGAGATAGACTGCGCGTTCTGAGCGTTTTCAACAACTGTACTTGCATAGCAGCTTTTTCAGTAACGCTAGCATGCTTTGCTATCGCTAACTACATGGATTAATTTCTGCACTTTGAGCTGTTAGCTAAACAATTTATTCATGTAATGCACATCATATGTTATTGCAAGCTTAGTCCATTAGCTCAATGAGATAGATAATATACATATCAGCTAAGGAATTTCATCAAGCATTCTCTATCGATAGACATGAGCATTATCGCTAGCATATTCTTTTAGTTCAATGTTCAGCGTACTAGCTATGTCATCTTAATAAGCATTCTTCTATCGATAGCTAATCCCATTATCGCTGGTTACTTGTTTGCTCATTAGCTTAAAGATACTGAGCTAGCTGAATATTTTAAGTTATTTCAGGTATCCTATTATCGATAGCTAAATCTGTTATCGCTAGCAACTAAGTTATCGCTAGTTAATTCATTTGCTCTCAGGCACTAGCTATCTGAATGTCTATTATTTGAAGTACTCTGTTATCGATAGCTTAACCTGTTATCGCTAGCTGATTCCATTAGTTCAGAGACTTAGTTCATTATTCTGCTGGTTTCGTTTATTCATATTATTAATGAACTTCTAGCGATAGAATATTTCTTAGCGATAGTGAATGACTTAGCGATAGATATTAACTTTGTTATTTCTAAGTCTTCATTTGCTATTCCTTTGTATCTATTAGCGATAGTGATTCACTTAGCGATAGAGATTTTCTTTTAATGTTCTGCTAAGTTTCCATCTGCTATAGTTGAGTCTTTCATTAGCAATATATCTTTACTCTAGCGATAGTGATCTGTTACCTATCAGATTTTACTTGTTTAATTCACAGGTAACTTACACTCTATTTACTTATGTTATCCATGGGGTCAGTCTTCATCAAAACTTAAGATTCTAACAAAGCATATTAAAAGAGATAATATATATAAAAATAAATAAATAAAATAAAGAATCAAATGAATAAATAAAAAAACAAAAAAATAATAACAATAAAGAGTAATTAAAAGTAAGGCCATGTTTATTTTTAAATAATTAACTTAAATGGGCTTGACTCTCAATAATCAAATTCCCCAGCGGAGTCGCCAAACTGTAGCTCCCTAAAATCAGGTCAAATGGAGTCGCCACCAAAATTTTTAAATTAGGATAATTTTGGAAAACCTGTTGAAAATTATAAATGGTCTTTTAAAACCAAGTAGGGTTCAGGAGTCGATTGTGCGTGGGGAAGGTGTTAGGCACCCCACAGCACCCGTTCATGAGAACGGTAACCCTAAGTTAATTATTTAAAAATAAAAATGGCCTTGAAATTCATTTTAATCACCCAAAAAGTAATATAAAAATATATTCACAAAAAAAAGTATTTACATAGTTGGACTTGACCTAGGATTTAACCTAAGGCCTACGTACCCTTAAGGGATCAAAGCCCACGTAGTTCGGGGTAGAAATGCGTGTCACTGAGTTTGTGCTTTCTAGTAAAAATGTTTATTTTATTTTTTAAAGAAAAATATTTGTTGTTGGTTTGTATTTTTTATTTAGGAAAATATGTCTTCATTTTTTATCTAGGAAAAGACTTTCAAAAGAATTTTGGATCAAACTTCTTGAGGAGATTCCCATAATCTCGCACAGAAGAATAATCGATTTTGCCTGAGGAGGTTCTAAAAAACCTCGCACGACATAATCATTTTGAAATCTTGTTATTAGTTTTTATGCAAAAGGAGAGTCATTTTATTTCAATCTTATTTAAAAAATATGTATCAAAATCATGTTCTCATACAAAAGAATTAGATCATGACACATATTGAAGCAAAAGAGATTACCATTTAAACTCGGTGATCCATTGGATGATTGTGACGACAAGAAGTATCTCTAAACCTGCATATGTCCATCCTCTAATCGACACATAGCCATGTTTGCAAAAAATGGATTAAGAATCAAATATAAAAGGAGGTGACGTGAATGTGATTTGATGCTCAGGTAGAAATGATGCACGGATCATCAATAAATTCTAGAGACTTAAGGAAGCATGCGATCATTCCAATGGTTAAACAATCACGAGAGGAAACAATTGTCAACCAAAAAGAAAGAAAGAAAGAAAAGAAAATGGAGTTAAGGAAAACATTTGGTGGATGAACATGACTGAACTTGATAATTCAAATAAAATCATGAAAGAAATAGATGTGTCTAGAACTTTTACAGATGTGCCTCAATCTTATAGATAAGTTCATCGGCATGATAAGCGTTTAGATATCTAAATGATCAATGTAATAATGGCTCTCTTCTTTTCTCACTTGTCTCTTCCTTCTCCGAATTCTTTTTCTGCATCCTCCTAAAAATCCTAGCCTCTCCAAATTCTTCTCCAATCCTCTCTCCTAAAAATCCTAGCATCTCCAAATTCTTCTCCAATCCTCTCTCCTCCCCATTGTCTTCCAAATTCTCCTTTATATAGGCACTACTAGGGTTTTTATCATAAATGCACTAATATTTTTTTAATTTTCTTTTTTAATTTTTTTTATTTTTCTTTTAACAACATTTCCTATTCTTGCACCTAAATGACAATTTTTTTATAATTTTTGTTTTTTATTTTTTATTAAATTTTAAACATCAATCAACCACCAATCATCATTAATGGCTCATAATCACAATTAGTTTTAAATTTCAAAATTTACTTCTTCAATTATGACCCAACAATCAGCATTAATGACACCTAATCATAATAAAACAATGAATTTTTAATTTTTTGTAATAATAATAAAAGTGCTATTTTTAAATCAAAATTAGTGGAGATTCTACAAGGATGATTTTTATTTTTTTATTTTTTATTATTTTGCGGGCCCGAACAAAACAGGGTGTTTATAGTATCACTAATTTCTCAATTTTAATTTAATTACTTATGTTATTAATTTTACTTATATTATTATTTTATTTTGGAAAATTTTGAGTTGGTGACCAACATAAGCAAATTAACTTCCATTTGACTCAAAAAATTCTAAAGTTTCACCACAAATGAAAATGAGATTATAATGTCACATGAGTGAAATATCAACTCTTATTTCCCAATTCCCTCATGTTGTAAAATATTTAATGTGATTTAAATGTACTAGTTGTATTATAAATTAGGTTGAGAATATGATGAGTTGTTAGTTTCCTATTTCTTTTTTATAAAAGTTAAAATATACATTTGATAATTTATATTTGCATTAAGTTTAAATTTATCTCATTAAATTTGAAAAGTGCACTTTTAGTTCTTTTTTACTAATGTCATTTAGTTTCATTTAACAAAAATTGGTGACTTAACAAATCTGAAAAGTGATTCTATAATTAAATACACATAAAAAATGACTAATCTTTAAAATATATAAATGATTATACTAAAATATTAAAATTTTAGTATATTTTGTTAACATTTAATCACATAACCACCATTTATATTTGCTAAGTGAGTGTTTTCAGTTAAGTTTTGATTATTTATATTTGCCTTAAATTTCATTTTATCTCATTAAGTTTGAAAAGTACACTTCCGGTGCTAAATATAAGATCACTTTGACTTTTTTTTTTGAAGTTAAAGAAGCAGATTAGACCACTAAATTATAACATATGTCACATGTAATTAGATTATAGGTTAGTTTATAAGTAAAATAGAGTAGTTTTGAGGGAAAAAGATAATTATAGACAATTTTAAAGTGATTAATTTTGTATCCTTATTTTTTCAAAACAATTAAAGTGATCTTATAAATAGGACTGGAGGGAGTATATTAAATATGCATAAAAAATGAATAGTATTTAAAATAATAAATAATTATACTAAAATATTAAAATTTAAGCATATTTTGTTAACATTTAATCACATAATCACCATTTATATTTATTGAGTTGATGTTTTTAGTTAAGTGAAATTAGTAATGTTAACAAAAAAAAGATTAAAAGTGCGCTTTTTAAACTTGTGAGAGTAAAATGATACCAAATACAAATATAAAGACTAAAATTATACTTTAACTTAAATAAAATTATTGAATTTAGAGAATACAATCGAATATATTTTAATATAAGGGAAAATAAGTAAAATAAGTGAATTAAGAAATCATTATATGGTGTCTTGGTCTAGTTAGGGATTAGTCGAAAGTACATATCTAACTTTAGTTTGGGTATTTTAGATAGATTTTTACAAGATTATCACTTTAATAACAATTTTATTTTTTTAAAAAAAATAAATAAGAATTATAATGAATTTTTAAATTACTTAAAATCAAAATATTTAAACCACATCAAACCACCGATCACATCAGTATGTAAGGCATTATAGCGCGAATGTGGCCCCTACCTTTCATTCAAAAAACCACAAAACGACAACGTACTGTTCTGTGAGTACGTCTGAGTCAACAACACGTGGACGCGGGTCTCCACTAGTCACCGACGTTTTAACGTTCACATTCTACCTGTTTCTAATATGGCATTGGTCCCAGAGGACTTGCTTCTCTCCTCTGATTTTTCTCTCTTTTACCCTTTCATTATTATGAAATTAAATAGTTTTTGGGTCAGATTTTTTGTGTTTTATTTTATCATTAGATTCTGCATAAAATTAACGACATTTTGATATATTATAAATAAAAAATGGTTCAGTTTTCAATTTTATCTGATTTTATATTTTTTTAAATCAAAGCATTGAATCTTTAAAAAATCATATAAAATTAAAAATTGAATCATTTTTATCCATAAGATATCAAAATATCACTAACAGCACATCATGTACACATGTATAAGGACAATAAAGTAAGATATCTCAGCTAAAAAATAAAATGAAGGATACATATGTTTCTAAAACAAAGGTATTACAATAAAATCTATAAAGATTACCCAATGTAGTTAATTTAAAAGAAATTCTACAAAAATCCTTTTGAAAATGGAAAAGAGCAAATTAATCCCTTAAATTTGAGATACTTTAAAACAGACCTACAAACGACTATGAGATTTCCATATATTATTAAGATATACAAACGCCCTCAACAACATTGGAAAGAAAAATATAAGAAGGAAATGAGTTGTGAGTTATTAACTTATAGTTAACAATTGGTATGAAAAAGTCAAAAATGCTATCTTGAACTTGTAAATATTAACATAAAAATTTTTTTCAACATATGACTTGTCAATTCTAAATGAAAAATGTAGGATTTATGAATTTTTAACTTTAACTTAAAAATTGTTATGATCATATTAAAAATTTATTTGTTGAACTTGTGAATATTACTATAAAGGGATTTTCTAACATATGCCTTATCAATTCTTATTGAAAATGTTGGAGTTATGAATTATTAACATAAACTCAAAAATTTTTATGATCAAGTTGAAACTCCATATGTTTAACTTGTGAATACCCATGATGTATCTGATAATCATAGAAATATAGTGTCTTTTTCATGAGATATAGAAATATCATATTCGTCCTTATGTTCTGATTTGAGACTTCTTAAATTTAAATTTAGTGAACTGATTTGTTATTTTCCATTTTCACATTAATTTTTGTGGTATTTTCCCTTAATTTAAAGAAATACAAAGCAAGCAGACTGTAATTCCCAATCCAACTTTAACGGAAAGTGCGCATGCCGCATAGCCCACCAAACAAGAGCACGCTGCTTCACTTTCATATTGTAGATTTGAAGTGTCCATAAACACCAAAAAAAAAAAAAAACAACAACAACAAAACAAAACAAAAAAACAAAACAAAAAAGCAAAAAGCAAAAAGCAAAAAGCAAAACAAAAAACAAAAACAAAACAAAAATAAAATAAAATAAAGTTCGTGAATTATGATCTGCTAATTCACACACACCCCAAAAAACCAACATTGAACTTTTTATTACGTTTACACTCTTACATGGTCTTTATGTATTTCTTGTTTTTATAATGTTTACTAGATTTTTATAGTTCTATTTAATTTTTAATCACATTCTTGTAGTTTAAAGTTACAGATAAGGACTTTATAAAAAAAAGGTTACAGATAAGGATCAAGTAGAGTTATAAGAACTTATTAAAAATAATGTAAATCTACAAGGTTATGATATGTTATGTAAGATCCGGCAAAAAAAAAAAAAAAACACTCAGATGAAACTATAGGAATGTGTATACATTAGCATTTCCTTAATAATATTCCAAAAGGTTGAGGTCATGTGAAAATCCACCACACATTATTCTCTTATGCGCATTTTCCATCATAAAGTTACTAGCTATTTTGAGCTATTAGGGGCCCTTCATGGACGACTAATCTATTTATAATTATTCATATGGTCTCCTAAATAAATCAGTAAATCACACAAATTAAACAAAAAAACCTTTGACTTTTTTAACTTTGTATTTTAATTTAATAATTTTTCAATTTTACCCATGTTTAACATAAAATATACTCAGCTTGAACTTTTTTTCAATATATTACATGGCAATCAGCACCTTTTCTAGATTTTATTACCAGGCATCCAAACAACCAACCACTCAAGTTTCGGGGTTCGTGGGTGTGGCTCCCACTCTTGACAAAAATATCTTTTCTAGGACTTGAACTCAAGACCTAAAAGAATCAAGCGGGATCTTATACTTAGGGATGAGAATAGACCAGACCCTTATTAGGGGCCTACAGCCTAGTCTACAATAAGCCTAACCTAGTCCATTTAGTAAAAAATAGACCAGGCTCGTAGTCACGCTTATTGTTAGACCTATTTAGGTAAAAAGGCCACGTCTTTTTTTCGTAAGGCCTTGCCTATTTAATTGTTTTGTAATTTCTATCATGATATATAATATTAAATAAATATATTATATACATTAATTATAACATTATCAACTTATCTTTAACGCTAAACTTCACATATCATGATTCGTACACAAAATTCAACCATTTTATTCATTAGTCGGTCACCTCTTTTTATCCCTTTCAATCACTTAAGATGCATTACTAACTCACTACTCTTCTCTAATTTTGTATATTTTCTCAAGCATAACAATTGTTACAACTAGTAAATTTATTCCAATTGTGACTAAATGAAATATTATAATCTCAAAAAGAATAATTTATCATAGTTTTCATGGTAAAAGTAATGAAAAAATCTAGTTTTATAGCCATAAAATATTTTTGGGACATACATATGCCTTTTAATTGTATAAAGGTTAAAGGGTGATATATGTAGTTAGATGTATAGACTTTTAACCCTAATTAAGAGTTTATATTTTAAATATGCTTTTAAATAAAATTTTAGGCCTTATCAAGCCTTTAGAACTTAGAAGGTTCAGGCTCAGACCTGAAGAAAAAAAAAAAAAACTTACATACAAGTTTAGGCTTATGCTTAAATTTCACATTTTTAACATAGACCTAGACATATTTAGTAAAGCTTACATATACATACCATATTTCCACCACTCACTGCTGGACCAACAATAATGTGTTGGTGCTCAACTCGATCTTTAATATAAACCCTAATTATAATTAGGGAGCTAATTTTAGTTATAAATGTATTATATATTTTAAATTTTTGTCATTTTTCTCCGTAATTACCTCATTATACTCATTTGATAATAATTAAGTAAGAAAGATGTAATGAAATAATTAAAGAAAATGATTTGAATATTTTAAAAAAAATATAATATTAACTAATTTAAGTAACCTCCTTAATATTATCAAATTAACTAAATTGTTTGTATATTTAAACTGGCACAGTAATATCTGATAATAAAGTCAGGGAAAAAGACAAATAAATACCCTCCAATTTGTAAAATCCCATTAACAACTTCATGATAGGTATTAACAACACAACAACCTATCATGAAGTTGTTAATACCTATCATGAAGTTGTTAATGGGATTTTGCAAATTGGAGGGTATTTATTTGTCTTTTTTCCATAAAGTCATATAAAATTTTTTAATAATATAACTTATAAATTTTCCCTCATTCCTTATAAATAAAATAAGCATGTTTGAGCAAATGTTTCACCAAATTTTAAAGAAAAGTCTATTTTCAAATTTCAAGCAACTGCTCTGCCCAAAAAAAAAAAACACAAAAAAACTTCAAGTAACTGTTATGGTTTTTATAACTTAAAATCAAACACAAATAAGGTCCAAAAAGTGGTCGTTGCCTTGCCGGATATTATACACACGAAAAATTTAGAAAAATCCACACAAAAAAGTGAGATACTCCTTTTTTCTTTCATTGGTATATACTTGAATACAGAAAAGGGACAAATTTTTCAATTGCAAACAGAGAAGTTTTGATCAGTCAAATACACAAGTAGTGGTTTTTCTTCTCTGAACTGACCTGCATCATCATCCTCCGTCTCTCCTATGGCTGGGTGTGTACCTTTGTCTCTCGTTTTTCTTTTCTCTGTGTTTGTTGATTATCAAACTCTTTATTCAGTTGGTTTTTTTTTTTTTTTTTCTACTGAGAGATCTTGGAAGATCAACATTATTGCTTCAGGAACTTGCCCGGAAATTAAATTTCTGTTCTTTACCTTCGATTGCGACTTTCTTTCCATTTTGTCGATGGGTTTACTTACTTTCATTTGAAAAATACTGACTTTTTCATTTTTTTCCCCAAAAATACCCACACGCATACGCTTTGTGTGATCTTTAGGGTTGTTCGTTGTTGTTGGACCAAGTTGAATGGAAGATCATTTAGGCGATTGAAAGTTGGGGTTTTTTTTTTTCCCCTCTCATGATCAACTAAATGCTGTAAATAAAGGGGCCGATTATCATTCCTTGTTTCATGAGCTCGTAATCAGAGTGAAATACATGCCCTTTAAGCACAAGCTTCTAACTTTAAAAGAACCCATAACCTTAAATGCTTCTAGAGTGTCATTTAGATGACCCGTGCCTGTGATCATTTCATATGTTGCCCCTTTTTTGGGTAACATGTCTTATTTGGCCTTTTTTTTCCTTGGTTTCTAGCCAATGTGACAGTTAAAATTTGTGTTGCTTTGACTGGGAGTTAATATAGGGATGTAAAAGGCTGTTAAGACTTTGTATCTGTTATTGTTGTTGCAGAACATCCTGGTTGGTGGACAAGAGTAGAATAGCAACCAAAATTAAGAGTGCTTCTGGGGCACTTGATCCTGAGAAGGTTAAATGGAAAAGCAATCCTACCAGAGCTTGCCCAAATTGTCAGCACATTATCGATAACAGTGATGTAAGTGTGAATTTTCTCATGAAGCTTCTGGATTTCAACGTTGGATTTCATAGAACACTGTTATGTATGGGTTGCTTACATCTTTGAATTATTAATATTAGGATTATTACATAGAAAGAATATGTTCCGCCTTAACCTACAGCTACATTTTTGTTTTTGTAATTTCATTCACTTTCTTAAGTATCCGTATTGGGTTTTTATATGCTATTTCATTAGTGATGATACATGATTGTTATTGTATTCGAAAAGTTTGCCCTTGTGTCTTTGTTCAAACTGCAATAAAGAATAGGCGTTCTCTTAACTGAACTGAATGTGAAATATAATGCTGAAGCTTTTCACAGAATATTGAAAGGGAAGGGTTGAAAGGAAACAGCCAGTGTTTTAATCTTATCTTCATAGAATATTATTATAATTTTACATGTTAGCTGGTTCCTTGCCCTACATTTAAGAATATCTTCAACCTTTTGTGCCAAATTGATGGAAGTAGACAGAGAAGCTTGAAGAAAAGATGTTTTATAAGTTTTTTTGCCTCAGAAAACAGTTTTTGTCATTTGGAGGTGCAGACAGGAAAGCTATAAATGTGATTTATCAGGATATAGCATATTTTTTAAAGTTTTTTTTTTTTCCTTTCTCTTATGTTAAAGTTGTTCCTTCCATAGATTCTAGGTTTTCCTATCTTTTAAATTCTCGTCCTTTTTAATCTTCAAATCTGTAAATTTAACATCTGTACTATATTTTTCTAGTGCATTTGGATCTTTTATTTAAAGAAAGGGAAGCAAAGGGAATTCAAAGTTAGGCAGGATATGAACAAAATATTATTTGCTCCTATGCTGTTAGCTTCCTTCAAAGCCAATACGTCATTGGATCACATGGGACATTAATCATCATAGCATGATCACCATTCCTCAATGATGTCACTCTACTTGAGAGAAGGAATCCATCAGTTGCTAAAAGGAACTTCATTCATAAGCGCCTTAACTCTCAACCATGCTTCCAGAGTTTTAAGCTATACATTAAAATCTAAATTACCCTTGAACAAGTTAGATTTTTTCACATGTGTAACCATTTTGGTTGGCTGCTGTTGTTCTTTGGCACAACTCTGAATTCCTAGAACTATGTCCTTAAAGATTAGTTAGCATTAATGTATTACTGTTAGGAGTTAATACTTCTATCTGATTTGAGGTTGAAATTTCAACCTCTTTACATTATTGAGCATTGCATGTAAAGTCATAGTTGTTCTATGTTCTCTTTTTTTGTGACACCTGAAAACTTTCTGTTGCTAGGTAGCACAAGAATGGCCTGGATTGCCGAAGGGTGTGAAATTTGATCCATCGGATCATGATATAATTTGCCACTTGCTTGCTAAAGTTGGTGTGGCAAATTCAAGAGCTCATCCTTTTGTTGATGAATTTATCACTACTCTTGAAGTGGATGATGGAATTTGTTATACTCATCCAAAACATTTACCAGGTTGGTAGCATGCTAGCACAAGTTTGTTCTCCTTTATATGCTTTATCATGTATGGTTTATTTGATATAATTTGGTTGAAACGAAAGGTGTTAATCAAGATGGAAGTGCAACCCACTTCTTCCATAGAGCAATCAAGGCTTACAACACTGGAAATCGAAAGCGCAGAAAAATACATGGTCAGGATTCTGGGGATGTCCGCTGGCACAAGACTGGAAGAACTAAACCCGTCATGCTGGATGGGGTTCAGAAGGGCTGTAAAAAGATCATGGTTCTTTATATAACCATGGTTAGAGGAGGTAAAGCAGAGAAAACTAATTGGGTTATGCATCAGTATCACCTAGGAACACAAGAAGATGAGAAGGAAGGAGAGTATGTTGTCTCTAAAGTTTTTTACCAGCAGCAGCAGGTCAAATCAGGGGATAAAGATGGCCTGGAAATTCCTGCAAGCACCATGGATGTTCCTGAAAGTTCTGGAAACATTGAAGCAACAATGGTGCCGGTTGATCCGGTCACTCCTAAATCAGTGACTCCTGATCCACCTTGCAACAAAAGACCACATTCTAACATTGATGTGGGACTAGAATCTCACTCCATTCCTCAGGTGAGTCCTTTGATCATATTTTCTTGTTGGTCAATGTTGAAATATTCAAATTAGTGTTTTCCTCTGTTATTGCTAGAGGATGTAAAAATAATGTGTATTGTTTTGAAGTTAGTGAGTAAATATGTTATTAGATAAGTGAATTTTTTTATCTTAAAAGTCTGATCTCCATTGTTCGTATTTTGCCGGAGGGCTTTAAAAGTAAATAGTCTGATTTATTTTGCTAATAAGTAACTAAATAATAATACGTCTCTTCTAATTGAAGTATTATAATAAAATTTCCTCATGTGAAATTCCACTTTTATCCTTTACTGTTTTCATTTTCTGCTCTGGAAAGAAAATCACTTAACAGTTGTAATAACAAGGAAAATAAAATGGTGGTGGCTTAAATGAATTTATTGTATTCCAAGCTTTAATGTCTTTTGCTGCAATGACTGCTGCATCGAAGTCACAACTCATTTTAATTTTTAAGTCTCATCAAAGTTTTCACTGTTGTGTCAGAAAACAGCATAAGCAAGCATGCCATTGAAAATACCATCCATAGAAGAAGCTAATACATATTCTATTTCGTCTTCTGCACTATTTTCTTCATTAGGATCCTCCAATGGACTGTGTGGAAGACGCCTGTCTAGTTGATTGTGAAGAGCCAAAAACTGATGTACTCAAGGAAGAAAATCAAAATAGTGACAAAGGAACGGATAATAATGAAAATGACGATGCTATTGAAGAACCTAAATGGTGGGATAGCGAGTCACAGCATTTGTTGAATTCACAGCAACTCGTTGAAGCATTGTCCTTATGTGAGGACCTCTTTCACAGCCAATCTCCCAATAGAGATGATAAGAGTGGAGAACACAACGACCGACCTGGTCTCTCTGTCTATGCTCAACTAGGACCAGAGCATCTGAAAAAGGATATTGAAGAGTGCCAAAATCTCGCTAACGATACAGCAAATATAGATCTTGATACACCCCCTGACTTTAGACTAAGCCAGCTGGTATTGTTACTTTCTCGTCAAATTTATCTTATGTATTGTATTCAGTTTAACTACTGGTTTTTCTTTTATTTTAACACATTTTCATGTTCCTATAGGAGTTTGGTTCACAAGATAGCTACATTTCCTGGGGTGGCAGCAAGACATAGAACTGATATGGTTCTTCACACGAGATCAAAAAAGAAAATTAAACTGTTTTGTGACGACTTTTTGTTGCTGGAAGAAACTTGGGTGCAGTTCTTAGGTGTTGATTGTTATGGCCTTCAATAGAATTATGACATGTGGGGGGATCATTTCTAAAGGAGTCCATGTCATGATGCTGAATCATTAAAAAACACGTTCACATGTCATAATTTTACGGGATGACTCTATAATAATCACATTAGAAACTTTATCCACTCTTCCCTTTTGTTGATAAGCTGCCTTTTATCTGATCAGGGATATTTTGAACTAGTAGTACTCCCTGGATTTATCTAGTGAGCTGTAATGGAAGTCAGTAAACTTATCAAGTCAAAACAATGACATGTGGCTTAGCTGTGTTCTTCACCCTTTAAATTATTTGGCCTAAGCAAGAGAATTATCTCATAGTGTACTATGTTTTGGCATATTATGGCATGCTTTGTTTGAATTGACAGATGCAGATGTATATAGCTATGTTTTCTAGTATGTTTAAGTTTCAAAAATGCTTTGTCGACCATTAAAGTTTGTTTAGGCTTTTATTGTGTGTGATGGTGGTGACAGATTCATGAACTTTTAAGATTACGAAGAGTTTATGCTAGTTGGCATGAGGCGGTTGGGGGGGGGGGGATATATGAAGAAAGAAAACAATGGTACTGTTCCACGAGTATCACAGGTGCTTGTGGGGAATAGTGTTCCCACAACAACAAAAACCAATAACCTTTTTAATCATGCCATAATTGAAACATGGACATGTCTTGTTCATGAATTTGAACTGATTTTCTGCCACAGTATCCAAGAGCCTAACCACATCTTTAATTGCTAACCATTTCATCATAGTCTTGTTTTCCTTGCCAACTATTTCATCATAGTCATTGTTATGCTAATTATGGAGAATAACCAAGTGTTCGTTTAGGAAACATGTTGGGAGGAATTGAAAACTAAACATGACTTTGTTTAAAGGCTAAAGTATGTTTTTAGTCCTTTATGTTTACACCAAGTTTCATTTTAGTCCTTTATGTTTGAAAAGTATACTTTTAGTCCTTTATATTTGCGTTAAGTTTCATTTTAGTTCTTTATATTTGAAAAGTACACTTTTAGTCCTATTTTTGCTAACACCGTTAGTTTTATTTAACGGTAACTCATCAAATCTAAAAGGTGTTTTTATAACTAAACGTAGATAAAAATGACTAATTTTTAAAATATAAGAATGATTATACTAAAAAATTTATATTTAAGCATATACAATTAATTATAAAATCACATTTTCGATTTGATGAGTCAAAATTTTCCGCTAAATGGAACTAATGGTGTTAGCAAAAAAAGATTAAAAGTGTACTTTTCAAACATAAAGGATTAAAATGAAACTTAACGCAAATATAAAGGATTAAAAGTATACTTTCAAACATAAAGAACTAAAATGAAACTTGAAGCAAATATAAAGGACTAAAAGTATACTTTAACCTTGTTTAAATCATGTTAGAGCTCCAGACCATTGAAAAAGATGAAACTAGTAGTTCCCTCAAATTTAGTTTTGGTCAATCTTAATTTTTCCTTGAAATAAGTTTGCCAAATCAATTCTATATAGATTTCAATTTTTGCCAACATAGTTAGCTTTTGGAAACAATTTTACATTATACTACCTCCGGTCCTAAATATAATGTCACTTTAACTTTTTTTGTGAAGAATAAAGAAGTCAAATAAACTATTTAATTTTACCATATCTTACATATAATTGTATTATACGATAATTTATGAGTAAGATAAATTAGTTTTGAGGGAAAAGAATAATTATAGACATTTTAAAGTGATTAATTTTACATCCTTAATCTCTAAAAAAAAAGTCAATGTGATCTTATACTATAGTTTATGTAAAAGAAGTTTTGTCTCAACTTCAGTGAAAATATTTCTGAGAAGCCGATTCGAACAAGTTGGATACTCCAAATCGATTTTTGAACATGCATTGATTCTTGAAATTAGAAAGAGTTGTGTGTTGTTCCATAAGCTAAATGAAACTAAGAGGAAGAGAAAGAGGAAAAAAAAAACATGTGAATCATAGGATGATTAAAGAGTGAAATTTTGGAGAGGAATAAGGAAGGGAATAATTGGAGAGGGAATATGCATTATTGAAAAGAGAGGGAAAAAGGGGAATGAGTGGGGTTAAGGATAAGGCGGTGCACGTGGGATAGGATAAGGCAGTCATTTTGACCAAACGTCTTATGTCTCTCTCTCCTCCAACCAAGATGGCTAGCACCCATGTTCTATCCTATTTGGCCGACATTGCCCTTTCACAAAATTTTCTCCTCCTTTTTTTTTTTTTTTTTTTTGTGTTTCATTAGACACCTGATGATACAATAATGAGCTATTTCTTTTATCATCGAAGTAAAATACGTACATACATACATACATAGATGTTTTTTCATCCATGTGACTTGCTATGAATTTTATAGGATACATATACGGGAAAAATACCATATCTCTCTCTCTCTTTCTTTGGCCCTCACACATGCATATAAATTATGGATAACATGGCTTGCCTATGCAAGTTGCACAAGTTGTTTCAAGTTTCACATAAAATTACATTTTTTTTTCTCGGCTGTGAGACTAAGTTTGAATCCCCTGCATAAAACAAAGAGATCTCTTAGTGGTTAACAAAAATGTAAAAAAAAAATTTGGATGTTTATACATTAATGGGCAAGCTAAACAATTTGTAAGTGACCAGAATTAAACTCACGATAGATCTCCCACAAGTAGAAAAAACTTAGTACTAACAAGATACAATTTCATTATATAACTTTGGATTTATCCTAACCAAAACCAGACAGTTTATGGGGCATTTAGTTTTACTTAAAAATACTTGTATCTATATTTATAACAAAATTACTACTCCATCTGGTTCTAAATATAGGATCTATTTAATTAATTTGATTAAATTAAGGATATTAGTTATATTAATTAGTATGTTATATTTTTTTTTCTAAAATACCCCAATCATCTTCCATTTTTCCCTCCCCATTTCTTATTTAATTATTGTTAGAGGAGCACCAATAAGAATAATTTGAGGAGAAATTGACAAAAATTATAATTAAGTCATATGGAGACAGTATCACATATTTAGATTGTAAAATATAAAATCAATTCTCTGTTGTTAATTTAAATGGACACTATGTCTACTAAGAATCCCTGTCCAAGTCACCAGTGCACCTCATGATAATTTTAGGAGTGCCTTTCCTAATCAACATTTTTTTTCTGACAAAAGAATATTATTACCAGAAAATGAGAAATAAAATTACGAGAATGCCATTTTTGGACATTTGTGAAGACAGAACTACAGCTCTATCATTAGTTTATGTGGAGCTTACTCACTCCCCTTTTGCCCTTATTCTCTGGACTGAAACATATGGAAGAAAAAGAAGATAAAGGCCCCTTCAATCTGTTGACGTGGCACGTGTGAAACTAGGCTGGAACCCAAAAATTTGCTGGTCCCCATAACCCACATTTTGGAGTCCTTTGACCACAAGTGTCACTTTGAACTCTGCCTTTCTTCTCTGACTCAAAGGGACAACAGGGGTGTGTCTGAAAATTACTCTGTTTCAAGCAGAAAACAATGCCGTGAAAACAAATGGAGATTCTCAGATTCCCATTCAATAAATTCCTTTAATTTATTTTTTAATGTAAAATAAAAATAAAAATAAGAGGTAGATGTTGTTTGGTTGAAAGACAAGGAGATCAATTCTCAACAAGATTTGAGGACAAGTGGATCTGTTTCAAACTTCTCAGTGGACACCAGCCATTGGTCTCTGTCTCCTACACTATGTAACCAGCATGTTATAAAAATACAAAGGACGTTATTATTAGTATTATTTTGATCAAGGAATCTAGTGTAAAATAACCGACAACTGTAGATATTATCAAATTCTAAATCCATGATGATTCTGGTGCTCTAATCTCTCTTTAATTATATGAATTAAGGAATGCTTGTGGCACCTTGTAACGTGTTTTGTATAAACATAATTGAAGGGTTTTTATATAAATACTTTACATGATTGGTGTGGGTCAACCGATTTGATCATCTGTTGTCATATGAATTAAAATAATAATGTGCCAATATGGTTTATAGTTTCAAATTATTGGTTTTGGTTTCTTTAGTTTTATAAGAATTTGATATGAGTTTACTGATTGATCCATATGCTTTTAACAAGTTTTTATTTTAATTATTATATTTAAACTCATACCAAGCACTTGTAAAAATTTAGAGAAAACCAATGATTTAAAACCACATGAACAAAAACCCAAATCAGATCTAAGTAGAATGACTAACAATGATGTTAACCAAATAATAATTGTCGTATTTATTAATCATCCAGGGGGAACTCAAAAAACAATTCCCTCTCTTGTAATTTTTTTAACCATGATGTCAAATTTATGTCATGTGCATGATTTTCAATCGCATGCAAAATGGTGATTTTTCTTCCTTTATAAATTTGAATGTGATTGGAGTTAGTTTTTCTATATTATATATGACATGTCCGATTACTACTTGGATTCACAAATCTTCTCCATTTATGTAGATGATCCATTAATTAATTAACAAAAAAAGATATGTCTTATTAGGAATTTAAAGGTGTGAATAGCATTATTCAATGTTAAAATGCTAATAAAAACAATTTGGATGTTGCCACTGTGCAATCGTCAACATATCTTCACTTCAAATGATTAAGGGGCCTACATGATGATCCAATAATTGAAGCCCATTAACTTAATCTTCCTCTAACATTATTGTTATAGAAAGTCCCCCCCCCCCCTCTCTCTCTCTAAGTTCTTTCATAAGCCACTTTTCTTTAGTAACATCTACCAAATCAGCCCTAAGAACTGGTTCTACAGTAAAAAGTAAACTTAATTCTCTGCTTCTGCATCTCGATGCCAGCATTTCAACTTGGAACCCCAAAAGTTACTGCTTTCTTGGGCTTACCCTGAAGACCAAATCTGCCACTAACTAAACTTAATTATTGCATAAAATAAAATGTACAAAGAGATTGACTAATTGGGTTTGGTATAAGAAGAAAAACAGCCAAGAGGTTAAGAAAAACTAGTTGTGTTTGGTGTTCTTCCAATCTTTCTCTTCTCTCTCCCTTCAATCTTCAAAGAACTCCAACAGAACTCACCATCCTCCATTTTTCTCCCTCAGTGGAAGGTCTGAAGTTGACATAGCACCATAACCACATGGCAAATCAAAAAGCTTTCTTCCATGGAAGTCTTTTCTAAAACCTGAAAGAACTTCGGAATATACAGTGTTCTGAAACGTTCAAGGGGTTATCTCACTGAACCACCCTTCAAGATAACCATCACTGACTTAACTCATACATAACTATTTCCTTGGAAGCTATTCAGTGATTCAAGTGTAAACAAGGAAATTAAGGGATAAAATCAGAACAGAAGTAAACCAAAGAACAGAATGAAGAGTAAAATGGAATTTATATTCATGCTATTCTGATGTACATAAAGCTAGACCCTGAAGGCCAGAAAACCCTTACAAAATTGTTTCCCCTTCACATAATTATCTTTCCTTTTTCTATATACATTCCATCATGAATCAGAGAAAAAAAGAACCAAAATAAATAGCTAAAAAAAATAAGAAAAAGGCTTTCACATCCCTGGAAAGCAAATTCTTAACTTAGGCTTCAACTTCTTCTACTCATGCCAGCAGAGAAGCATGACTACACACCTTCTTATGATGTATAAACGAGCCCTCTGTTCTCTAAGGGCTCCTCCAAGTCCTCTGTTTGATAGCCTTCTCTTTGAACTACCACTTGCCATCTTCATGATCTTCACTTTCTACTCTTCTTCTCAGAAATAGAAAAAGGGTTTTCTTCTTTTTTTCTAGTGAGCTCAAAGTTCTAAACTTTGTGTGAATTGGTTTGAGAATTTCATGTGAGATGGGGTGTGATTTATATACAAGTGGAAGGTAAGGGGTGATGTGGTCCTACCTAAGGGTTGGTCTAGTAAAGAAGGCAGAGATGGGGCATGAAAGGGTGTGCATTGGCTCAAAAATCCATTAAGAGACATAAGACCAGATGGGTCCCACATCAGCTTCATCACTGTGGGGAGTCCATAAACCCCTAATATGGGGGGAATTGATTAAACAAGCCTCACTTTCTACCACTGTTATGTCACTCTCTATTATCCTACATGTATCCACTAACCACCAGCACAATGGGCCCTCCCATTTCAACAATATGGTGGCATTTTCTTTCTTAGTTTACAAGCTGACTCAACTTTGACACCCTCATGGCGTATGATTCAGATTGAAATCAATTATCAAATACAAATTAATCTTCAAATTTATCAAATCAAAGCATGGTCAGTTGGTAGAAAGTTGTACTAACTTACTCGTGCACTAATCAGACATGCAACTACATTAAATACTGATTGGAAGAGCTATATCAATCTTTTAGTCCTTGCTATTTCAAGTTTTCAACCTTGATTAGTTGGAGTCTGATATGGCTTCCAAATTCCATGTGTTCTGACTAGAAAAAAAAAAGTGCAAGATATTATGCCATGATATTAACATTAGAATTTTATTAGTAATTACGAGTAAAATTCTACAACATATTTGTGATTTGTGCTAACTTAACTAGTAATTTTGGATTCAAACTCTAGTTGGGTATGTCATTGGAAGAATGAGTTTTGCCACTCTTGTAGTCCTTACCATCTCAACTTGAATTAGTTGGAGTCTAATGTGACTTTTGAATACCAGATTAAAAGATTAAAAAACGAAGTGCAAGATAATCCCATAATATTAACCTTAATTCTATAAGTAAATATTATCCCAACTAAAAGAATTGCATTAGACATGGGTTGTGTGTGTCTGTATTTATATATATATATATATATATTAAACACTAGTTATATTCTTTCTTCCAAAAAAAAATACAGGTGAATGTGTGAATGAGGACAAAAGGCTTATCTTTTTCTTTTTCTAAGTGCCTCAAAACTTGTTGCTTCTGTTCATCTTTTTGTTGGATCCACATAATAAGGGAAATGACCGGTGGATAGGGGGTTGGTTTAGTTGAATCCTACATAATAATACACACACAACAACCATTAATATGTAATTTGAAAAAGTTCATAGTGGACTCATCTTATCTCTAAGCTTCACTCTAAATACAAAATACACATATACTTAGGGGGACCCCACAAACACCACACACAACATACAACCATCAACATCAGAGTCAGTATTTCTTAGGTTAAATTTGTGTATATCAAAAAGGTTTTTTTAGTGTCCAGAAATTATTGCACGCAAGGAACAAGTAGCAGAATTTTGGTGAGCCTAACCCCACAAAGACAATAATGAAACTGAATATAAGGCTATTAAAAGTTTTGATTTAGAGCTTCTGTTACTGAGTAAACAAAAGCTGCATAATGGAGGTCTAAATCAACAGAAATAAAAATATAAGACATGCTTCTGACAGTTTTTTGGAGAAAACAAAACAGTATTGAAACACAAGTTCCTTAAAAGAAGTATGATGCGAAACATAACATGATACCAACATTATAATAGAACAAATTTTTTTTTAAAAGTAATGTATGATGTTTAATAATAAGTAGTATTAAAAAAAACACACACACACACTAACACTAACACATAAATATCATACACAGTAGAATTGAAGTTTTAAAATATCCATCACACCTCAAATTCACAGTAACTTTACTCCATTGAATGAGAAAAAGTAAGTAAAGCTATCAATAGTGACTTTGCATGCGTCTAAAAGCAATTTTGCTAATGTAAGTGATCAAAAGAGAGAAAAAGATTTTTTTTTTCCTTCTGCAACATCATAAAGGGGGTCAAGACAAGCAGCCAAGGACGTAAGTTTCAAGCTTATGACTAAGATTCCATAACTTACAGCATTAAAATAAACAAGAGAGAGAAGGACAAATTGTTTATATATATATATATATATATATAATAAGCCCAAAACACAGCTAATAAGTGATTAGTTTAAATCATACTTAACGAAAGCCAAAGCAGGGCATCTACTTGCGCAGTCTCGTGCTCACCCCAAGTCACTTAAAATGCCAACCTTTATTCAACGGCTCCTTCTAATTTAGATTTTATATGCTTTCCATGGAATTAAGCGCATTTGTCAGTCAAGAGTATTTTTTTTCTTCTTTCATGTTTTTCCAGTTCATACCGTTTTGTAAACAAGTACGAATAGAACAGGAAGAATAGGTATGTCCAAAGGGAGAACGTATGTTGGGTGGAGATATCAAAGCACCAATATGTATGAGCACAAATTTGAATGGAGGGCTTATATATCAAAAGACTATGCTGTTGGAAAGGAGAAACCCAACCTTATAAAACCTCTTTTTTTTTTTTTTTTGGTGATATTTTCAGACGTAGTACTCATAATATTTGTGAGTATATTATAATAAAAGAGTCTCACTTCGATTTTAATAAGAGAAACAATTAAAATTTTATAATGTCAAGGAATTTTTTTTCATACAAATGTCAAGGAAGTTTTATTAAATTAACATTAAGTTATTTTAATAAAAAGATTAACATAACATATATGTATATCTCAAAATCTAAATGGCACCAAGAACCCTCAGATCTGGCTAAGGTCTCAAATTCTTGAGAAATAAAGGAAGAAGATTGTGGATCTAAAGCCTATAAGACTATAAAAAAAGGTATTGAAGAGTATACAAGGTTAAGAAAATTCCTATAAAACTGCCTTAAATTATTGTGATTAAAAATGAATCCTAATATATATATATATATATCAAAAATCTAATACAGACACTTACAAGAGAAGGGGAGAGAATGGAGATGTTCAAAGGAAAACTCATCTTAAAAAGACTAACATGCTAGATGTAAAATCCCTTTAATGATATAAACCTCTCTTGGAACATTAGTGTTACGACTTACTCTCTCTGATCCTTGTTATAAATCACCAACTATTAATTCTCACATACTAAGAATTGACAGTTGGGTTATTAAATACTCCCTCCGTCCCATAATATAAGGTTCATTTTTTTGAATGATCTTGTCCCACAATATAAGGTCCTATTTGACTTTATTTGAGTAATAAATGCTTTTTTTCCCATTTTACCCATGCATTAATTTTCCCACACATTCTCTTTCATCTTCTTTTCATAATTACCCCCTCTCTTACTCATTCATAAATAAGGGCAAAATGGTATATTTCCTACACATTTATTGTTTTTAACTAACTCTAACTAATTTTTTAGGAACCCGCAATTCGGTTAAAAGGACCTTATATTATGGGACGGAGGGAGTATATGTTAAATTGATCATTTTTTTCCAACTTCACCTCTCATTAAATGATATGACTTACTTTTTCAACTTTGAAGTTTGAACTTCTACTAATAACAAGGGTAAAGTGGGAAAGAAGCAATTAATACGGCGGTTGGTGCCTTATATTAAGAACCAAATATTTTGTTAGTTTGTGCCTTATAATAAGGATAAAGGGAAGTACAAGAGCAAATCTAAAGGAAGAGTTTATAAAAATACTAATCTATTAGATTAGAAAAATCCTTTAAATTTATAAACCTCGCTCCTCTCGTGAAGGCTTTTTGAGGTGGAACGCTGAACAATACGTGTTGGACATATACATATTTGACCACTTAGAAAAGAAGAATTAGTTGAGGTGCGCATGATTAAATCAAAACAATACCTAAATGCAGTACATCATGATCAAAGTAGTTCAACTCCAACACACGAGCAGAGTGATGAAACATTAAAAAAAGAGAACGAGGTCGGTTGTTGTACTAAAACAAGAAGGTCAGAGTTGCACGTGAAGTTCTCGTGATTCACAATGGGCATTGCCTGCGAGACAATCAACATATATTCATTAATATTATTATTATGTTGTTTGTTTATATTGGACTCAAGAGCCTCATTATTCATTTACTTTTATAATCTTTAATTATTTATCATCACCATTCTTGTGGTTTTTTATGCTTGTTTGTTAAGGAACATCCTCTCCACATGTTCAGTTAGTGGCATCCCAAATACCCCCCATTTAGGACAGCTCTTGCATTACACATAGAGCCACTTGTCTAGGATTTGAGAGCTAAACAAGATTTTACATGTGAAAGAATCAGTGGGTTGGTTTCATTTGATTTGGCGGTTCCAGTTTTTCAGTAATACTTGACAGATTATATATCAAACAAAATTTGAAAAGCAAGACTTACATTTATTATAAACAAGAGCTTTGTTCTAATTATAAGCGGTTTTTTTTACATTTTATCTCCTATATTTATTATTTTTTCAAAATTAATTTGTCTTAATTATAAATTGGTATATAATTGAATGGTACATATAAGTTCTTAAAAAATACTCCTTCTGGTCCTAAATATATTATATATTTATCTGATTTAATAAGATTAAGGATGTTAGTTAAATTAGTTAATATTCCATAACTTTTAAAGAAACCCCAAATCATATTTCCTAATTCCCTCTCTCTATATCTTGATTATTGTTGAGGGAGTATCAATAATAGGGGCGATGTGGGAAAATTTGAAAAAAATTATAAATATGTCATATATTTAATATAAATATTAACTTTCCAAATAGAACATATATTAAATATGGAAAGGAGTATAATATAACAAGTGATATAATTAAGTAGTTTGTTTAATTTTCTTAATCTTCTTAAAATAGTCAATTTCCTTATGTTAAAGAGGAGATGTAATATTTTATATTAGCATGAATTATATTAATATTTCATTGAGAGATCTTCTTGGACTTTCCCTGAATTCAGGTCTCTTCTCGGGACAATTTAAGAAGTACATCGTAATATTTTTCCATAACACTCTTTTAAAGGAATGAAGTCAAATTGATCAAAGCATATCATATTAGCGCGTTACGCTTCCATTGGCAAATATGATGCTCTTAAGCTGCGTAACATGCAAGATAATAGCTGGTTAAGAACTAATGACAGGTCTAATCACTCTATTATCAATTATTTATGTCGTACGGACACATTTAATGACTCTATTACCAATTACTTAAGTAGCCAAATTAAGGGGGCTATATAACAATATAGCTGTACTTTTCTGATTCAGGCCACAAAATGAAACTAGATTTCTACAACCAAAAAAAAAAAGGATGAGACTGAATGCAACAGCAATAGGATTAAAGGACAAGCCAAAAAAAAAAAAAAGAAAGAAAAGAAAAGGTTGACAAGTTGTTTTTAACATGTTAAAATAAAGAAAAACCAATCCCTTTTTTTTTTCAGTGAAGTAGTGTCGACTACTTGCATTGCAAAGTTAAATCATCCACATTTTTTTTTTTACAGAAGATTGATGGATGCAAAGTGTCTTTTTAGTAACATGATAAAGAGTTCTGCTAAAAGAACAGATAAACATTTTTCAGAATGAGAAGAAGAAATAATCTTGGTCCTTTTTGTGGTTTCAACGTGGGGAGAGATATATGGAAAAAAAGATTGTCACTTTCTTCTTTCTAATTTCACTTATTTATGACCCCTTTTGGGGCGTCATTTTTTAGTTTTGGGCTTATTTAGCATCGATCTTTACTTTAAAATTAAGTGGTGAGGGGTGAAGTTATGTTTTAATTATTTGAATATATTCTAAAAATAATAATACTTCAGCTTACCTTTGAAAATCGATTAGAAATTAAAACCTGAAAAAAAAAAAAAACTAAACTCTCTGGTATCGAACTAAACTCAAAAGATAAGACCATTGGACTCTGTGGAGGGCCAAACCGACTAATGAGCCAATTGGGCTTATAGAATCTGCTTGCAAGCCTTTGCCCTTTGTGATGGAACATTTCTATTAAATACTATAGGAGGCAGAATTAAATAATTCGGGCTTTATTCGGGTCAACTCAAGTAAGTCTGTATTATTTTTTATATTTTTGGCAAAAGTCAATCTTTGGCCCATTAATTTCACACAATGTGTTTTACATAATTTTATAAGTTGTCTTTTCAATTCTGTCAAATGCAAATTTTTTAGTTTGACTTGTTTAAAAATAACGTTAAAAGTATACATTTTAATCCTTTATGTTTATACCAGGTTTTATTGTAGTCTTTTATATTTAAAAAGTATATTTTTAGTCATTTTTTATTAACACCGTTAGTTCCATTTAACGGAAAATACAGACTCATCAAATCTAAAAGATGATTCTATAAATAATTGTGGATGAAAAATGACTAATTTTTAAAATATAAGAATTATTATACTAAAAAATTTAAATTTAAATATTTTTTGTCTACATTTAATTATAGAATTACCTTTTAGATTTGATGAATCAATATTTTTTGTTAAATAAAACTAACGGTGTTAAGAAAAAAGGATTAAAGTATACTTTTCAAATATAAATGACTAAAATGAAACTTGATGCAAATATAAAGAACTAAACTTTTACTTCAACCTTAAAATAATAATCATTTGCTTAAAAAACTATTATTTGAAAGTAGCCGTCTTAGAGTTAAAAGATCAAAGATACTTTAAATACGGTGTTAAATTTAAAACCTTACATAAAATTATGACCAAATGAACATATTTGCCATTATTTTAATTTTTTTCACAATATCCATTCTGGAGAAAATATAATTGGATATTGTTAGATATTTTGGTGGGGAGAGAATTTTTTCCAAAATTGATGTTTGTTTGTTTCTTACTATATAATTTTTGTATGAATTTATCCATATTTATGTCTTAAATTTAACTTGCAAAACTGTTGTAAAGACTGTATTGAATTGTTTTGATTGTTAACAAGTCTTGGATTTTTTTTTTGAACTGGAAAAAAAAAAAGGAAAGTTTACTATATTTTTTCGGAGTTTCTTTCCTCCATAATTTTCTTCTCATCCAGGATTAATCCTAAACCCCACGCAGTTCATAGGTCAATGCTTAATTTTCTCCATACAAGGATAGTTTTCAACATAGAAACAATCAAATAAAGAAAAAGGTGGCACAGAAGTTTGCACCATATCCAGTCCCCTTTTTCAAGTCTTTGACTTTCTTCCATTAAGGCAGTAAGAAAAGTCCATCAATTATAATTCAACAACCAAATAAGTCAAGCATATGTTTTACACTCAATCAGCAGCTGAAAATCTTGAATTTACAAGATCCTAGTTCTAACGGTTGAAAGGAAGTCTGAGCTTAATTGGATGAGGGATCATATTTAATCACACTTAGTTATACAAATGCAATCCTTCCCCCTACAATGACAATGATCCTAAAACCTATCAACCTCCAACAAGAGATGCCTCAACATTGTTAGACCTCAAGTCAAATCCTGCACCTCACCCATAATCACTATTTCAAGTTTGAAGATGGCTTTTTCTTATATCTTACATTAGACAAACTGTTGAGATAGAACCGAAACATTTGGATCTCCCATTTAATAGGCTAATCTCTAAAGATTGATATAAACTCACTTTTTCATACATTTCATAACAACAATAACATAACCTGCCTGTGAAGGACACTGTTTAAAGAGTGAAAATGGATTATTTGTCACCCAAATAAAAATAAAACATCCCTATGTCTTTCTGTTGAAGAAGACAACATATCCACTTTTTTCCTGATAGCTGTTGGTTATGTCAGACACTTCAGAGGAAAGCTAATGTAGTAAACGACTAAACGCCAACAAAATGAATAACTTAGGATGAAAAACCTTCACTCAGCTAGCATCAGATCCGCCGGGGTGGCATGCCCTTCAAAGTTCAAAGGCCCCACCACCAGCTTTGTTCAGAGAATTCTGCAGACAGTTTGAAATATGGATCTGAGTTCAATAGAACAAAACTCAAGGGTCAGATTATGTGAACAAGAACTAAACAACAAGAATACTTCTAAACACAAGCAACGATCAAGTCCAACAAAGGTGGCAGTATCACAGCTATTTTGCACTACAGTAAGCTCCCTTCTTCAAGACTTCCAGTTAAATCCATTAACCAGCACTCAATAACCAAAGAAGTCTAATCTGAATTAGTCTGGTTTGTAATTCCATGAGGAGTTGGCCAAGATACCGGGCACTCACACGAGGAAAAAAACAGTCTAAGCGGCATACATAACTCACAAA
This sequence comes from Mimosa bimucronata, assembly GCA_037074515.1. Taxonomy (NCBI): domain Eukaryota; kingdom Viridiplantae; phylum Streptophyta; class Magnoliopsida; order Fabales; family Fabaceae; genus Mimosa; species Mimosa bimucronata. The sequence continues at coordinate 27,215,029 of CM073445.1, read as the reverse complement.
AAGTAGGAAGATGGTAGATCAATCAAGTATGTAGAAATATATAAGCATGTTAGAAGAGAGTCGAGTACATGTTCACACGCTTGTTGCATAATTAACTTGGTTTATTTGTCTTCAATAGAAATATACCCAAAAACTTTCTATTTATAGGCTAACAGAAATCATGTCATATAAACAAAGGGCCAAAAGGGATTCCCAAACACCCCCCCCCCCCAAATAAAAAAAAGAAAGAAGAAATCCATAAAATACCTATACAAGATTCAATCTAAACAGACAAAATCTAAGCACTATAATTATGAAACTGACAAGGAAAATAGTTTTCATCACGTTAGCTGATGTTGTTTTGAAGAAAAATAGTCTTCAAGCAAGAATTATTTTGATCCTCCAGTACATGAATGAATCACACAACATCAGATACATGACTCACATTGTCCTCCTACAAATAAAGGGGGTTTAAATAAATATAGGTTGTGTTTGAAAGGAATCTATACAAGAGACATGCCCTATGGTAATATATACACATAATCAAGAATTTTGAGGGCACCCGAAAAAAAAAAAAGGCTTAACCACTTGAAAAACATCAAATAGCTATTTCCGACAGCTTGCATAAAATAACTTACCATAAAAGAGGATTTCGGGCAAATTTATCCTTCAAAACCTGCACAAAAGCATTTCTATTCTCAACTTCTTTCCCTGAACAAAATCATCCTGTCAAACCATAAACCAATCCCTGGAATTATTAAATTCAACAAGAATTGGTTAGATTTGGTTTGTTGCCAACTTTTCAGGCTTTATTTTCCTTTCAATTTTATAATTTATCAGGACTTTTTAAATATTGAGAATGAACCATAACATGGTAGATTCAATACAAGAGAAAGCATTCAACCTTCATATAAATGGCTTGGTTATAATAATGATCATATGATGTTCTATATGGCATACAAGTGTAAAATATGTAATGACATTCATCCAACAAGACAATACAGAAGTTCATATTCCACAGCAGAACAGAACAAACATTCACCATCGGTAACTGATTATTTGGCCCCTAAAAAAAAATCCGTAATTAATTTGCATTGAAAAAATATATATCTTATCCATACATCAGATCCAAAAAATAATAATAAAAAATACAAAATTGAACTAACAAAATCCTAAAAATTGCATTACCTTACAGGACTAAAAAGATATTCTAATTTATTCACAATATATATAGAAGCAAACACCTTCACTCAATTTATCTACCCTATTTAAAATCTTCTGTAATCTCACGTTGAAGAAGAACTTCAAACTACACAAAAACGTATATACTTGTTGCTATTTCTCATCATTAGGAGAATATAGTGTCAATACCAGAACCCCACCTTCCCAGTTCTGTCAGATTTCTTCTTTTCGCCCTCTCTGTTTTCTCCTCTGCACAATAATAGAAAGTTCCATTCCATGACCGACAATGAACCTCTAGCCATCAGAGAACAAAGAAGGGTGGTGAAACAGATCATATGGGACCCACAAGCTATCCAAAGGGCAAGGCCTTTTGGAATCAAGTCTCAACCATGGCTTCCCCTTCCCACTCCAGTGAAGAAGACTCACAGGTCCAAGATGAAGATCCCTACACAAACCCTTCAAATTATCACCCCCTAACCCATGTTGATTCCACCTATGATCCACCGCCTCAACATTCCCAGCAAAAACCAACAAAAACGGCGGCAAAGAACCAAGCTCATAAATCCTATGCCTCTTCTGAACCCTCATCCACATCTCTAACTTCTCCCTATACCTTCCCTCCCTCCATTTCCACAGATCTATCACCATCACTCCCGTATTGAAATAGCAAGGCCTCCGCCCACGAAACGCCGCCGCATACACCGGATTCGACCAAAACCTAACACACACACACACCATTAATTCATATTTCAATACAAAAATTAGTAAGCTGAATGTCAGATAAAAACATAAAAAATCCCAATCCCACATCGAGGAAAGGATAAGAGATGATCTAATGGTATATAATGTTAGGTTGAATCACATCACATTCGTGATGGAAAGACAAATTTATCCACACCGGAATCGACCAGAACCTACCACACACACATATATATACACACAATTAATTCATATTTTAATAGAGATAAAAAATATTAGTTCGGTGTGAATTAATGGTATATATAGAAAACGTATATACACACAATTAATCCATATTTCAACATATTTCAACATCCAACCTGGGGGTGAAGTAGTTGGTGAAATTGGCGTGACAATACTCGGGGGCGCCCAAAACCCTAATCCCCAAATCGATGCCCCAGAGCTTATCAACATCATCGACCAAGATCAGATCGGAATCGAGGTAGATAATCCGTCGTACGGACGCCGGCAAGAGATCGGCGAGGTACATTCTAGCGTAATTGAGGGGCTGATCGAGGGCACGGCGGACGGAGTTGGAGATTTTTCCACGGACGGCGTTACAATCGAAGGGGTATAAGTGGAAATCAAGGTACGGGAAGGTGGTTGAGATTATCTTGTGGAGGTTGGATTGGTTTGTGTGTGAGGCTGTGACGAAGTGGAAGACGATGTTCTCAGGGCATGACGCGTGGCGGAGGACGGAGAACACGGCGGCGACGGAGCCACGGAGGTAGGCGGAGTCGAGGGTCATGGCTATGTGGATAATGGAAGACCATGACGTTTCGGAGCATTCGTCGCCGTTTCGAAACGCTGGGGCTTCACGAAACTTTAGGGTTTCGCATGATGAGAGGGAAGTGAGGGTGGTGGAGATGAGGAGGAAGGTGAAGGAGAGGATTGCTCTGTGAGTTGTCGTCGTTGTTGTTGACATGATTTTTCTTTTTCTGCGTCGTTTGGTGAAAGAGTGTGTTACTGTTTGGTTTTTGTTGAGTGAACAGTTATACACTGGTGCAGGGGTAGTTTCGGTATTACGGAAAAATTAAGCTTTCAGGAGAGGAAAATTCAAAACGTGTTGAAATAATGAGATGATTTCTCCGGGATTTATTGGAAAATTTGCGCGCGCTATTTTTTTTTTTTTTTTTTTTCCTTTTATCAGGGCGCGCGCTAATATGCTTATTTTGGTTTACGTTTGAAATTTTGAATTAGTTTTTTGTATGTGGCTTTGGTGGATTTTATTGTTCATGCCTCATGAAATTTAAATTTTACATGATATATAGATAAAAAAGAATGTATAAATAAATACTTGAACACGATAAAAATTATTAAATCAAAGAATGGTGTCCTTTAGCAAAAATATATTAATGGTTATGAATGTAATTTTTGAGTGGTTGTCCATAAATTTCTTGATTATCTCACTCACAGTATCTCTTGTTACTTCACATTATCCTTAAAAATGTGTATATTGGTATAGTTCTTTTATATGGTAAAGTTGTGCTTATAAATTTAGCGCATAACCACCGGTCCTAAATATAAGACATATTTACATAATTTGGGGAGATTAAGATTTAGTAGTTAAATTAGTTAATTTTATATGTTTTTCCTATAATGCCCTTCTTTCAAAATTAATAAGTTGGCTCTGCTAAATTCTAGACTCACATAGATCCTTCTCTAACTTCATCGAGCTTATCCACATCTCCTTTCCTTCAATTCATTCTTAGATTTGCTAATCCAGATCTCCTTCAGTTCATTCTTTGCCCATCTAGATTTAACATCTGACATTTATCTTCCTCATCAATAATCTACCAACTGAGGATTTGACATTTCTGATCTTCAGCGTGAAGAGATCTTGAAGGGTGTTTTTTACAGAGGAATTGTATGATTTACAATGCGATTAAAGGAATCAATGGCGGAGATACTGAGGAAGGTGGATCAGAGCAAAACAATGTTGCTAGGGAAGGAAGTGTTCACGTTTTGCGTGAAGACTGGGTTTGATGGTGCTTTCGCCATGGGACTAGTTCTGGTTTTGGATCAGATCAATTTAGGAAAATTGTGTGTACTTATTATTGAGGAAAATAAGGGCATTTTAAGAAAAAAGCAGTAAAAATCAGAAATATATCCTATATTTAGGACCAAAATTAACTCTTAAAATATGTCTTATATTTAGGATCAGAAAGAATATTAGGAATGGGGATAAGGACAGGGGCACGTTAAATAGTGAATTATTCTCTCTTCCCTTCACACACACTCCCTTCCTCCATATAAGTACTAACTTATAATTTTGTACAACATCATCCACAAGTATCTTGCAGAGATGTTGGAACTTCTAACTAATTTTATTTTAGCTGTAGTTTGTTTAATTATCATTTACATGAACCTTCTTCTTTTTTTCTATTGAAACGGCTTACACTATGTATATTTACATAGTTCTTATATAATAGACTTTGATCGTTTTTTTTAAATAACATATAATTTTGCCAATTTTAAATAAAAAGGAATCACATAATAACATGTATAGTTGATGTTGTACCATAAAATAATACTCCCTCCAGTCCTAAATATGAAATATATTTTGGGAGATGATTTTGGTCATAAATATATGGTATATTTCTAATTTTTGTTTATTTTTTTCCAAATCTGCCATCATTGATGTCCCTCAACAATAATTAAGTAAGAGAGGGGAGGGGGAGTTAAGGAATATGATTTGGGTATTTTGGAAAAAACATATCAACTAACTTAACTAGCATCCTTAATTTAATCAAATTAAGTAAATATGTCATAAGTTTAGAACCAGAGGTAGTAGTGACCTTCATATTTAAAATTTAATGATAACATGTAGGGTTACAGATTTTTTTTTTTAGACAATTGTATTGAGATCCCAAGTGAGAGGAATAATTTTATAAAAGTTACAATGAACTTTTAATAACAATATTGATAAATGAAAATAACATTGTTTATAAGTGAAAAACTGACAACTCATCAAGACTTGTCTAGTATTAATTATTTTGTTTGTGACGTGAATACAATTGTCCCCTTTTTATTTCAAAATTGTTAATTACTCAATGAGAGCACAAAATATATGAATATCTCAACGAGGGTTTAAACCTTTGTAAACAATAATTCATCACATTGGAAAAAACTATTCTATTCCACCAAACTCAATCTCTTTCCTTTTTAAGTATATATATGTATCTTTTTATTAAAGGCAATTTTATTTTTGACACTTTAGGCAACTCCCTCCTACTTCGCTACATTACGAGAGACAGAGAGATTTTCCACTAAGCTCAATCCCATTAGCAACCTCGTTTGTTTTTGTTTTACTACTTGAGAAGTTTTAGTATGCCTATTAAACCAGATAAAAATGTGGGCCGGGCTACACACTGATCAACATTTGGACCTTCAATATCCTTACAGTCTTGGGATCCAGATCCTTCATACTTTTCAGACAATTTTATTAGGTTAATCTTTTAGGAACATGTTTGCTTGAGTTTTTTTTTTTAAAAAAAATATCACACTTTTGAAATAAATAATTTTTTTTATAAATCTTACAATTTTGTTCAAGCTTCCATGAATAATCAGGATATAATTAAAAAAAGTATGTTTCTAATTATTTTGAGGAACTGTTTAATTTAACACCTCAACTTAAAAATTGAAGATCAATATATGGGGTATGAATATAAATATATATATATACACATAATAAAATTCAGTGTCGAGTAATTTTAATATTTACATATTAATGAAATAGGCCATTCTTCAGATTTTTTTTTTGCATATAATAAAAAATAAAATGTGATCGATTGAGACTGAAGGCTCATACTCATAGTCATGGAGTAAAGAACCTTCACGTGACTGTCAATTTGAGCCATAAATGGTGGTAGTTGTTATATATTTGACCTGCCCCCACAATTTATTAAAGTGTCCAGATCAAGCAAATCCATTATGAATAATATAACCTTTCAAAAGTTACGAATCTAATACATATACATGAAGAGGTGTCGCCCCAAAGAATAATTTTAATATTTAAGAGTTAACACTTAAGACCCATATAAGATGGGAGTTTTTATGGTAAAAAAAAAGAAGAATGAATACGAAAGAGACCCTCACAATATGAGGTTTTAAGAAGAATACGAATGAATGCTTAATAATAAATGATGCAATATAATTGGAAGATGTCACAAAAGTTAGATGTTGCTTTTTGCTTCCATCGCTATCATTAATTTATTGGAATAAAATAGGAAACATCTTAGGCTTTGCATGAAATTAGGGTTGCTGAATTCATTGGTGATGGACAACGGAGTTTAACCTAATCGAGAGGGAAAATTATTGATGCTGATGTTGACTTGATTTCAGAGAGTATGACCTCATTACATTAGCAGCTATGAGTAATACACATTTTTAATAGATATTATGACTTTTTTTTTTTTGCAGCAAAAAATATATATTCATTACTAAGTGAAGAAATGCCAATTATAGAGTTCTCAAGGCAACATTTGCCCAACATAAACAAGCAACAAAACAAAGTAAAAAAGAACAGCAAAATGAGTCAACACAACCTCATAAAAAGCAAATATAACACTAAGAATTAATAACTTCCTATAATCCTAGCCTTGATTGTCTTAATTGCTAGGATATTAAGCAAAGGAGAAGGGAGTTTAACCCAATTTTTTGAATGCTTCTCCAAACAAGCTACACAAACACACCAATAAGCAGTTGAAAGATCACTTGAATTCCACTCAATGCCACATGGGGCAAGAGCTTTGCCAAGTCTAGATAATGCCTCCGTCTGGTTCGAATCATCCCATGCAGAGCAAAGAATACTAATATAAATCTCATGAACCAATGGAAGAAACACATACATCTTTAACATCTTCGAAAATATCACAAACACACCAGTTCAAACAACTACATAGGCAGGTTAAAAGGCTCCTAGTGGGTTAGAATTTTCTCTCTCTTGGGGACTATGCAACAAAACAAAGAAGAAATGTCAAAGGTAAAGTGCAGCCGAATAAAACTCCAGCAGATGGTGATCTAACTGTTCAAAATAAGAAAAAGAAAGTGGAAAAAGTTGTGCAAGCCATTATGGATGATGTAATGGAAGACAAAGTAGTGGGGGAGGAAAAAAGATGGATAAGGCGATAGAAGAGATGCCAGGTGACAAAAACCATGTGTAGGATGAAACTGAAATCCGACCACCAAAGTTCACTTCCTATCGTGCTTCCCTTATGGGATTTAATGGAGTGGCAAATGGGGATTTGGAAATGGAGGAGGAGGAGTTTATGTTAGATGACGAAGATTTCGAATGGAAGCTACCACAACCATCAGAGGAAATCAAGAAACTAGTGGAAATATACCCAACTATTCCAGCTACCTAGGAGGAATATAATGAATGGTGTAAACCTTGGAAGCATTCTCTTGTGCTGACAATTCTGGGAAGGAAGTTCAACCTCTTCTGGTTACAGGAATACTTTCAAAAACTTTGGGGGTTCTCAAGCTTTGAGTTAATAGACCTGCCGAATAATTATTTCATGGTGAGACTACAGGATGAAGAACAATGGATAAATCTATACAAGTAAATTCTTTGTGAAGGACCATGGACAGTAAGACAACATTGTGTCCTTGTACAAAGATGGACACCATACTTTAATCTCTACCTAAATCCACTAGGTAAAGTTGCTACGTGGGTTAGAGTTCCAGATATCCCAATTCAGTGCTATAACAATCATTTTATGCAGAGGTTGGGAGATAGAATAGGACGCACCCTAAATGTTGATTTGAGAACATTGAAGGACTTTTCTTCAAGGAATGCAAAAGTTGAAAGGGGGAAATATGCTAGGCTATGCGTGGAGTGAAACCTACAGAAACCCTTAGTGTCGAAAATCATCTTTGTTGATGCAGTGTTTAATGTAGAGTATGAAGGTTTGAACCTGATTTGTTTTTCCTGTAGGAGATTTGGTCACAAACGAGAAGCTTGTCCATAAAGGTGTAGCACAGGCATATCGTGTACAGAAACAAATTAACAACCACCATCGAGAGCGTCACTACCGTCGGGTTTGCTGGCAATGGTCACGGCTGAGGGGAACAGAACAGGGAAAAAGAATGATGAAGGTAGTCAGGTCAAGGAAGGGCATTTTGGTCAATGGATGGTTGTATCTCGAACAAGCAAGGCCCAAATCCCGAGTAAACCTCTGAGAAGGGAATGGCAGGTGATGGGAGCAAGGGGTGAGAGCCGTACACCTAAGGCCAGAAAGTATGTACAGAAAACTCGATTTGCCGTGCTCGATGACGAGGATGATGAGGGATCTAAAGGGAGAGATCACGGAGAAGGGGAACTAGATGTACCTATTCACACTAACAGCTTTGAGAAAGCTATGGTGGTAGTAGAGAAGAGGAAATCAGCTGCGCATACTTCTAACAGGGAAGACGAAGTGAGAGGAAAGGTTGGATCAAAAGGAAAAAATAAGGAGAAAAGGGGATGTCAAATCGCAGGAAAGGAGAATGCAGACCTAGATTTTGGGCTTGTGGAAGGCTTTGGACCAAGTACTCCCTCTTGGATGGGGACACAAGTAGGAAGCATGATGAATAAGGGCCAAGATGGTAGTAAATCACGGGTTAATGCCACTAAAAGTGAAAGGACTCATCAGATAGTCTAAGGGTGTATCAATGTATTGGGCCAGGAAAATAGAGAAATCCATGATCTCACTGGGAAAGCCTAGGACGTGAATACTGAAGTAGGAGAAAAAGAAGGCAATATGGAGGGAAGAACAAGGCAGCAGCTTGAGAGTGCAATTCAAAGAGACGTAGGTAGCAAAGGAGGAGAAATGCCTCTCTACACCTACCCAAACCACCAGACCTATTAGATTCAGATTTTGACAATGCAGAGGATTTTATGGAGGACCAAGGATCTGTTGTATCAGAAACACCAGAAGGTGAGAAAGGGGTGGGAGTACAAGATGATCCCTGAGAAAGGTAACTATAAAATCTTCAACATAGAAATATTAATGATTATTGCTTCATGGAATAGTCGGGGTGCCGGAAGCCATGCATTTCTTATAATTGTTAAAGATATTGTTTCAAAGTATAAAATTGAAATTCTATGCATTTTGGAACCTCGGATAAGTGGCACAAAAGCATAGGCAACTGTCAGGAAATTGGGATTCAGTCATTGGATTAGATTAGAGGATATTGGATTTGCTAGGAACGACTCAATGTTTGAAGTAGAATATATAACCTCCAACACACAATTCCTTCACTGTCGAATTCTTGACCGCCGAAGTAATAGAAGGGTCAATATATCTACGATGTATGGGGAGACTAGAGCAAATAATAGACTTTCTTTATGGGAATCTCTCAAAACAATAGCACATCGTACACAAGAACCATGGCTCATTCTAAGGGATTTTAATGCTTACTTAAATCCAACAGACAAGGAAGGGGGTTCTGAACCTGACATGACCTCCATGCAAAATTTTCAATACATCAGAGATCGGGACTTTTAGTGTAAAATTCCACTTACTAATATGTTTTAATTACCAATAATCAATCAATCAATCAAAGATTAATGCTAATTATGATAAGAAAAGGATTTTACATAAAAATCAAGCAACCCTATCATAGTTAGAAAAAGATCTTTCTAATCATTTGGAGTGTTATCCATGATAGAAAAAGCAACACCTTAATACAGTACTAACTATCATGGATAATAAAGCACTAACCATGTTAGAAAAATGATTTTCCTAACATGGTTAACAAAACAACCCAACATACCATAAGCTAACCACGTGAGAAAAGCACTACCTAACATGGTTAATAAAAATTTACCTGATTTACCCAATGGTTAACCATGTTAGATAAAGAACAACCTAACATGGTTATTATGAATCACATATACTTAGGAGTATTTCAATCAACCAGACATTCAGTATAACCATGTTAGAAAGGACTGGTCTAACATGGTTATTAAAACAAACACTGCCTAAATGATCAATAATTATATCCATAAGGCCTCGGGTCTATAATCCCGGAATAAAACAATATAGCCTATATCTCAAATCATAGTAATACTCAGAATATCATCGACAACAAAAAAGAGATCATACAAGCATTCACCAATTAAACTCAAGCAGACATAGCCATACAATGATCAATTTTCATAATTAATTAAACATAAAAGTGCGGAAGTGAATGCAAGCCTAATAGTTAGCAATATACATCTCAGAATATCACTCCGACCAACTCATTAGCTCCGTTCAGGCCGAACGGCCCTATCCCTGTTTCCCTTCACCCTGGTCTAGGCAGATCACCTGCAAAAATGTAACCAATGATAGGGTGGGACAATTTGTCTCAGTAACCACAACTCAACTCAATACAGGATTATGAGTGGGTTAGTAGAGCGCCTAAAGGGATACCATATTTCATAAAAACATTTATTCATTAAAGAGCATATATATATCAACAATCATATGATCGTAGAAATCACAGTTTGCATAATAAATCACATCACCAGGTGCTTATAATTACACATTAACACATCACATATGCATAAGGTGAGACACTGTGCCCCTGTCTACAATCAGGATGGCAATTTTCCCTCTGTCTACAATCAGAATGGGGAGCGGTCCTTGTCTACAATCAGGATGACCGATGGTCCCTGTCTACAATCAGGACGACCAGTACACCTAACCGCTCAGTTGGCCTATCGAGGGTTACACCGCGCGATGGTACATTTTCAGTGTCACGCAACAATAACAAGAACAATTATTCTCAATTGCTATAACAAATGTAACATTCAGCCTTAAATGCATCTATGATCATCACTACTTTACAACCAGCCACAATAATTTATCAATTATTTCTCATAATCTAACTCATATTATTTAATGCCTCGGATAAACATAATTCATCAATACCACCAACAAAGATACTAAATATATTATAACAAAACTCAATAATATCTTTATATAAAGGTAGATGGGATTTCAAAGGTACCCAATAGGCTCTTTAATATAAGCATATCATTTAAAGTTCAATTTTCTTGCTAACAGGCGTACACATATATATAAAAAAAGGGGGATTTTTTAGAAAAACCCTAACTAACGTCACACACAACCAGGTAGTGAGGTAAGAGTGGTTACCTAGACTTGCCAAAAGCAACATAAAATACCATAATAGTGTAGATCTCGAGTTTCACTCAATCCAACAGCTTCTACAATCAAAACAAGTGCATGTTTACACTGTTAATACACAAATCATAAGACATTTACTTAACACTTCGGGACTTAGCCAATAAAGGAGTCCCGATTACACAGAAATATGATTACATCCACTTGGCTAGGTTAAGTTAAATTAAACTCATACCAAACCTATTGCAAACATCCTACTTCAATAACTTCTCTTAAATCAAGAACCATTTTTCCTTAACAGAGCTACTTAATCCATTTACCTCAATTCACAAACCAAGTCTAGGGAAAGCATTCCCAATCATTAACTATAAATCCACAATCCAAACTATCCCATTGAACTCTTAAAATCATCATTAAATATATATATATATATATATCTCATGCCAACTCTATATCCCAATTTCTTACATACTCACCCAACTCTTCCATATCACATTCCCTCTTTGATTATACATATTAGCTTCATGATACATACCTAGAAAACCATCATCAATTACTTTCACCATTACACTCATACAATAATCTAAAATTCACCAATCAACATCCCACTCCATCATCCATCACAACGTCACAAGTTCAAACCTAGACCAAAAGAATACATCATCACAATTATTCCATTCCAATAATTTAACACTCAAACAGTATCTCCACAATTTAACTACTTTAGGATCACAATTAAGCACCAATACGTTCACATAACTTCTTTAAATCATTAATCCATATTCAGCATAGGAAATTCCAACATCCTAACTCTTATACAAGCACCTAAAACTTCCAATTCTCATCCAACTCTAAATCTAATTGAATGAATCCAACTAACATTATTGTTGAACTCCAATAACCCTCTAGATATCATAAATCAAGCTCAAATGCCTAAATTCAAAGGATTTCTTGTTTAAAACCTATCTTAACCCCACTTTAAGCAAACCAAATTTTACCTAGGATTACATCCAACCAATTTAAACAAAATAACATCATCATATAACTTAAATAAACAAGTTAGCACCATCCATTCCTAGAAACCTTGCTGTATTTTCGAAATTACTATCAAACCCTAACTTATGAACACTTTAATTTGACAAATCATCATCCTAACTCAAAATCAAGCAATCCTAACCCATAGACTAGTTAGAAATAATCCCAAGATGGCTTTAAAACAAAAAATTTCAACCTAAGAGGCATAGGATTCATATTACACAAAAACCCCCAAATTACAAACAAGAACACTTGCAAAATCAAGAGCAATGAGGAAGGGAATGAAAGGAAAATTACTCAAAACTCTCAAGCTCTCCAAACTCGTCGGAAACCGCCGACCAAAAGCACCACAATTGCCCTATCAACCTCTCTCAAATGTCTGGGCAAAACAGGGAAATAAAGGGAGGAAGAGGATGTTTGTTGCCTCCTCCTCCAGCGACAACGCCGGTGACGACAGGCTCCACCGCCAGCTCCGATCGCCGGCCGTCACACACCCTAGAGCGGCGCCGATTGAGGAAGAGAAGAGAGATGGTGATAGAGCTGAGAGAGAGCACGGGAAAGAAGAAGAATGGAAAGGAAATGGGGGAAATGGGAGGATGAACGCCAGCGACCTCTCATCTCATCGGCGCCGTCACCTATGGCAAAGAAAGAGCCGCCGCCTCTCACCTCTCTATCTCTCTCGCCTTGCTACACGAAGAAAGAGAAGAGGAATGGGTAGGGATGAAAATAGGCCAGGCCTTTAAAAAGGGCCTATGGCCTAGCCTACATGAAGCCCAGCCTAGCCTATTTAGTAAACAGGCCAAGCTCATATTCAGGCCTATTTAGGTAAATAGGCCAGGCCTTTTTTCTTAAGGCCTAGCCTACAAGCCTACAGGCCTGGCCTATTTAGTTTTATTTAAATTTTTATTATTATGTATAATATAAAATAAATTAATTATATAAATTATTTATAACTTTGCCAAGTGAACTTTAATTATAAATTTTGCATTTCATTGTTTATCCACAAAACTGAACTTCTTTATTAATTAGCAGTTGTTCGCCTCTTTTTGATTTCTTCCTTTTAGTTAGTTAAAATATTGTGCTAGCTCAGTTACTTTTTTCTACTCTGTATTATTTTCTAAAACATAATAATTTTTACAACTTGCAAGTTTATTTCAGTTATGTCTAAATGAAATATTATAATCTCCACAAAAATAATTTATCATGGTTTTCACAGTAAAAGTAAGAGAAAAATATCTATTTTTATGACAAAAATACTTGCTGAAAAATACATAGTCTTTTCAAATAGGTTTAAAGAGTAATATGTGGAATTAGATGCATAAGTTTTTAAATGTATTTAAATATTTACATCTTAAGTATGCTTTTAAATAGGCTTCAGGCTTTATCAGGCCTTTTGAAGGCTCAGGCCTAGGCCCAAAAAATGGCATATATACAGGCCCAGGTCCAGGCTTAGTCTTCACATTTTTGTTGCAGGCCCAGGCCTATTTAGGTAAAGCCTACATAGACCTAGCCTATTTCCACCCCTAAAAATGGGAATAGGGAAGGGCTACGGGAATGAGGGAGGAATAAGGAAGGAAGGAAAGAAAGAAAATAAGGTAAATAGAATTAATAGTATAGAAAATTACTATTAGGCCCTTAGATCCTCAAAATAAGATATATTCCTTGAAGATAAAATCCCTTTTTCAATTCCTAAAATTTATTTTAATTCTCCACCAAGATGCTCTCCCAGTAAAAATCTCTTTTCGGTCTAAAAATAATTTCTCTAACTCTAATTTTCCTCACATTAAGGGAGAAACTATGCCTTTAAAATCCCAAAAAATACTTATATTTTCATGAATTTATTTATAAAGCTCTTAAAATTCCTTAATTAATCCCAAATTAATTCTTAAATTACCACTAATCCTTAATTAAATTTTTGGGATGTTACATTTAGAGACAAGGATTAAAGGCTGTCGCTACACCTGGGAGAAATCTGGACTGAAAGAGAGACTTGACTGGGTATTTCACAATGCAAGCTGAGACGTGAGATATCCAAACACCATTACCTCACATGAACTAAAATTCAAATCTGATCATAGGGTAATAGTTGTGAACTCAGATGGACAAAGAGAAAGTTGGGGGCAAAGACAAAAAAGGTTCCAATACCAAGCTGTGTGGAAATTAGAAGAGGACTTTGAGGAACAGATCATAAAGGCATGGGAAGATAAAAGTTGGCAAGAAAGGCTGTCAATCTTTCAGCACGAGGTGATGAAATTGAGTGCCAATAAAGGGGGTGATCTTACAAAAAAGAAAAAAGAGATAATCAAGAGACTGGAAGGTATAGAAAAGCACAGGGGGAATACTGTGGCTTTGGGTCTGTATCGAATTGAACAGAAATTGTGGAAAGAATATCCCAAGATAACCATGTAAGAACAGTTAATTTGGTTTTAGAAATCAAGGTGCGAATGGCTTCAATGGGGGGACAAAAATACAGCTTTCTTTCATGCATCCACCTTTGTGAAAAAGAAAAGACAAAAGGTACGATCACTTATGGACGAGTCAGGAGAGTGGGTTGAGAATTTTGATGAGCTAAAGAATATGGCCAGGGGGTACTATCAGAATTTATACACGAAGGATAGGAATACGGTGAATCCTAATGGATGGATTGCGAATTTTAAAGAATTATCAACGGAGGAGCTGTCTTGTATTTCCAAAGAATTGATAAAGAAGAGATCAAACAAGCGATATTTGAGATGGGCCCTTTTAAGGCACCAAGTCTGGATGGTATACAAGCACACTTTCTTCAAACACAATGGCATATCATTGGTGATAAGGTGTGTGAGATGATAGTAGAGATGTTCGAGGAACCTCAAAAGATTGAGGCCATTAACCAGACTTGAGTGGTCCTTATCCCGAAAGTAGATCACCCCACCAAGTTGAAAGACTTTAGGCCGATCTCACTATGTAATGTGAGCTTCAAGATTTTGACCAAGGTAATAGCTAATAGAATGAAATATGTGATGGGGAAGATGACCAGTCAAGAACAATGCAGCTTTATTCAAAATCGGTCTAGTTATGATAAATCATCATTGTATAGGCTGCCATACATACCATGCGTACGAAGAAGGGTAATAAAGGATATGTGGGCATGTGGCAATCAAAGTAGATATGGAGAAGGCTTATGACAGATTAGATTGGGAATTTCTCCATGACACACTACAATGCCTGAAGCTTGGAGATCATATCATTAGAGTAATCATGATGTGCACCAATACTACATCAATGAGGATTTTATGGAATGGTGAGGAAACCGAGGAGTTTAATATGACAAGAGGAGTGAGACAAGGAGATCCTCTCAGCTCGTATTTGTTTGTGTTGTGTATGGAACATCTTAACCATCTTATCAGGGCGGAGTGTACTACAAAACGATGGAAACCTCTATATTTCATGAGGAATGGCCCGGGGGTTTCACATTTGTTCTTTGCTGATGATTTGATTTTGTTTGTGGAAGCAACAATCAATCAAATAGAGGAAGTTAGGAAGGTTATGGCAAGCTTTTATGGAGTATCAGGTCATATAATTAATCTGGACAAGTCCAAGATGTTTTGTTCAAGGAATGTTCATTATAACAGAGCTGTGGAACTAAGTCAGAGACTGGGGATAAGATTAACAGCAGATCTAGGCAAACACTTAGGAGTTCCAATTATTCATAAGAGGGTGACATGGGATACTTTCAAGTACCTCGTGCAAAAGACCAGAAAAGGCTATCCTCATGGAAGACCACATATCTTAGTATGGCAGGAAGATATGTTCTTATCAAGGTTGTTATATCAGTGATCCCAAGTTACCAAATGCAATCTCTTCTCCTACCGAAAAGAGTTCTAAATGAGATTGAAAAAATTAGCAGGGACTTTCTCTGGTCCTAAGAAGAAGGGAAAAAGAAGATGCATGCCATAGCTTGGGATAAAATAACTATAAAGAAGAGAGAAGAAGGCCTAGGACTTAAACATCTTTCATCCCAAAATCAAGCGTTCATCATGAAGCTTTGCTGGGGGATGCTGACTAAAGGGTATACGCTATGGGTTGAGTGCTTGAAAGCCAAATATAAATGCGGGGACTCTCATTCCAAAAGTCCAGAAAATAAGGACATCATCCCGCACATGGCAAGGTGTTGTTAAGGTGTGGGAAAACTTCCTTAAAGGTGTGGGTAAGAAGTCAATAATGGACGGAGCACATATTTTTGGTGGGAGCGATGACTTCCACTTGGAGAACCCTTAATTTCTTTCGTGCAGTCTAATATCCAACTGGATACTAGTGAGAAGGTAAGCGATTATGTGCTACCTACAGGGACTTAAGACTACTCACGGTGGCATGGTATAATACCACCACACATTATTTCGATCATGAGGCAGACAAGACCACCCAGCAGTTTAGATGATGATAAATTTGCATGGCGACCAGCAAAAGACGGGATTTTTCTGTCAAGTCAGCCTATGAATTAATCAGAGGAACAGAGACAACCACTAGTTGAAGAGTGTAGGACACACTGTGGACGTGAAACATTATTGAGAAGATAAAGTTCTTCATGTGGCAAGTATCTCATGAGAGGTTGATTACTAACTCACTAAGAGCTAAGAGAGGAATAACACTGAGAGTGAGTGTCCATTCCAATGTCATAGTGAATAGAGTGTGATACCCATTTTGAGAGATTGTGATAAGGCAAAAGAGCTGTGGATGAGTTATTTATCACCTAACCATTTTTCTAGTTTCTTTTCTGGTAATTTGCAGGTATAGCTAGATTGGAATTCTCGTAGCAAACCAGGACGAGGGAAAATTCGAGAGGACGAATGAACCAGAGTTTTCAGCATCATTTGCTCGATGCTGTGGAGTGCTAGATGCAAATTTGTATTCGATGGACATACTACTTCAGTTAGGGAGCTTCGGCATAAATGCTCATACTACCTGATGAAGAGCACAACAAATAACACTTTCAAGCATAAGATATTCCAGGCTGTAGACAAGACAGATGATCACTGGTCACAACCACTAAAAGGATACGTGCGCATCGATGTAGATGGATCGGTGTGGCAATCTCAACAAGCTTCATGTAGCAGAGTTATTAGAGATGAAGAAGGAAAGTGGATAATTGGATTTTAGAAAAAGTTGGGTTTCTATTCAGTCACGGAGGCTAAATTAGTTGCGATCCAGGAAGGAATCAATGTGGTAAAAAGATTGGGCTTTAAGAAAATCATATTATGTTCCGATTCTCTTGAAGCCTTTAATCTGTTGATGAGGAATTGTACACCAAACCACCCACTGTCAAATGTGGTTGTCAATATTAGAGAACTACTGTTCCAGGAAGGAGATTTACAGCTGAAACATGTTCGCAGAAGTGCAATCAGGTGTGCAGACCATTTGGCATGAATAGCCCACTGAGGGGGAGTTAAAGTTAGATTAATTTCAAGCGTACCTCCTGAATGCCATAATTGGTATGAAGAAGAGAAGCACTAATGTGTAGATCTGACTAGGCCAACGGTCTAGTATACTACAAACTCAAGTGTAAACTTGCCATTGTATCAAAAAAAACAACTACATAGGCCAAAGGCTTCAAAACTAAATGACAAATGCGTCAAAGGTAGTCCAGAACCTTAGCCAACATTGTCTAGTGGAACCCAACATCTATCCCCAATCATTATAAGAGCAACATTCCCATCACAAGTCCTAATTATAAACTCAAGCTTAAAAGGTTGCGCTATAATATCTAACAATTTAACCATAGTTTTCAGCTCAACCAAATGGATCCAAGGTAAACAACAATAGGCGACATAATACAAATTCTTCTACCGGATCAAACCCTTGGACAAAAGGATAGAGAAAAGCTTAAGAAACAGATACCATGTAGGGGAACAATACTTCAATATAAGGAGAATTAGAGAAAACACATAGCCACTCTCTGAAACCTCTGATCCCCTTTCTGATGAACATTGTTAATTCAAGTTCTAAAGTATTGCCCACCTCTGTCCCTCCAAACTCCTCATCTCTGCGCTGAAAGAATCAGTGTTCTCCTTCGTGACTATATCGTCCTTCCAAGCTTCTCCTCCTAGTGTCTTAGTCTTCCAAATCACGAAACCTAGAGGTGACCATCAAAGATCTAAGCCGTGCTTGCGTATGAAGAACCATTGCTGCTTCCTTAACCAACCACCAACTATCGCCGATCATTGACCATAACTCTGGCAGCCAATAGCCTCCACTCTTCCTCGGCTCCTTTCCAAACCCAAACCACCATCTTCAATACTTAAATTCGCCCATCCACATACTCCAATCCAAGAAATACTAATCCCCCGACCCACCACCACCCACATGCACACAATAAACACTCACACCTTCCCGCTTAAACCGAAAGAACAATACCAAATACATCGACTTTCTCATGAAGAGATTCCTCCAATCGAGGGAAAGGGCGAGATATTACGACTTTTACGAGTTATGTAATCAGCACATCGAATGGTGCCTATGGAAGTGTGAAGCAACTACACATTTTAATGATCATATAACAAATTATCTCTAATCTTTGTGATAACATTACTCAACAGATACTAGTTAAAATCACAATCTCTCGTCAATGCATTAAAATGATCTAATAAATATGGATGTTACTTAATGTTTTGGAGACCTGTGTATTAGGGGTGGGCATGGGCAGGGCTGGGCAGGGCGGTACCCCTGCCCGATGCCCAGCCCTAATAATGAATGGGCGGCAAAATGCTGCCCAATGCCCGGCCCTGCCCGATAGAAGCCCTAACCATTCTGGGTTGGACAAGAGTGGGCTGGGCTGGGTGGGCGCTTCCCTGCCCAAGTCGTGATTCTCTCTTTCCATAAGAAAAAGTACAGTTAAAACTAATAAATACTAATATAAACTTTAAAGTTATTTCATATTAAAAATCTAATTATGACTAATAAATACTAATATGACCCTCAAAGAATAACCATAATTCCACATCTTAAGATATTTGAAAATAAGTTTGCAACTTATGTTTTGAAAGGAAAATATCTACCATGTGTTCTAAAAGATAACCATACTTCAAGAATTAAATATCCATAATCAGTTATAAATAAAGCAACGAAAAATTCTAAATAAAATGATGTAAATTTAAATAATATGTAATTATGTATTATATATAATTCAATATATAGTAAATAATATATATTTCAAATATATGTTATATAATTTTTCGGGCTGGGCCAAATGGGCAGGGCAGCACCCCCTGCCCGATGCCCAGCCCTGCCCAACAATTAGCCCGGCCCTGCCCTGATCAAAATTTTTCGGGCCACTTTTTTTGGGCTGGGCTGAGCGATTTTTTACTGGGTTCGGGTGGGCATGCTGGGCGGCTGGGCACCATGCTTACCCCTACTGTGTATATCCATTCTTTCGCAGCGCTGCCCCTTTAATTTGTTTTTCAGCAAGGGGTAAAAACTAGTTATGTTTTTGAAAAAATTATGCATACTATAAGTGCTATACATAACCAAAACAGTTAAGCTAACTAACTCGTTTAATGAATTTACTTAACAAGCTTTATGTCTTGATCATGCCTATTGGACCTGAAAGTAATACGGAAGTGTGAATTTCATCGTGGGATCACAAGGCTGGGCCCCAGGATGACAATTTTTGGGGTTACATATGTTGCTTTTTTGGGCTAA
This sequence comes from Mimosa bimucronata, assembly GCA_037074515.1. Taxonomy (NCBI): domain Eukaryota; kingdom Viridiplantae; phylum Streptophyta; class Magnoliopsida; order Fabales; family Fabaceae; genus Mimosa; species Mimosa bimucronata. The sequence continues at coordinate 27,195,308 of CM073445.1, read as the reverse complement.
AAGATATCGGGACCTAGAACCTTTTATAATTTTTCCCCAACTTTATTAGGTAAATCTTTCACTACATTAATTTGTTCAACAACTTTATTAGGTAATATCGTTCAAACTATCAAGTTGAAAATGAATGATTGTTGCTTGAACGAACACATGCTGGAACGATTTTACCATTAACTGTCTAGAGTACTGTCATCTTTAATTTTTAATATAAAATTTTTTATCAGACATTTTTCATACAGGAGGTTTTATGTATTAACACAGGAAATGAAGGTTAATATTACCTGAGTATGTGTGAGCGTGTGTATTACTCACAGAGTATCATCTAAAAGTAGAAAATAATGGAATAAACGAAATTTTCATAAAAATATAACATGTCACATTATTTATAAACTATAATTGATATAACATATTTCTTAAAATTATGTATAACGCCTGAAACTCAAATTAGTTATTTATAAGCAAAAATTGAAATGAAAAAATGCAAACTGTTATATACAATCAGAATATATGTGTTGTTTTTACATTGATTTTTTTATTTGAGTAGTATTATTCATTATTCATAAATGGTACTCATCTGATACTGAATACATGATATAGTTTGTAATTAAATTTACAATATAAATTAGATATTGTCCTACAAACTAAGTCCGGCATTTGGGAAAAGGAGGTATTCTAATTTTTTTTAATAATTTTTTAATGATTATTATATCAATTATATCAACATTATGCATTTTTTAGAATATGTATAAGCCGAACAAAATGTGATTAGATGTCAAAAAAAGGCTATTAGATCGCCAATTAGAAAGGTAGATCAAACAGTTCGAAATCTGATTAAAAGAGGAAGAGGGAGACTGAGGTGAACACTCAGTAAAGTTGTAGAACGGGATTTTTTAGTGAATAATATATATATAGATATTTGATTACTGATAGAGCACAATGACGTCGTGCGATCCATATAACCGACCTCACCTATTGAAATAATGCTTTGTTGTAGTTGTTGAAGCAAAATGTGATTTGATTGAGACTGAAGGCTAGTATACTTCCATCATCACTTTGTTCTTTCCGCAAAATTGATAAATCTTGAGCACTTGAATAGAGAAAAGCATCTTCATGTGGCTGGATTTGAGCTACATTTGGTGATATATGTTATACTTTTGTCTTGTGGAGATGAGTGCCCGCAATTTTATTAGCAAAATTTGTGAAGAAAAAAAAAGTCAGTACAGAATTTATTGATCAAAGATATATATATATATATATATATATAGTGAAAAACTGTATATCATTTAGGAAAAATGACAAAAAAATCCCTTCCAAAAAAATCCCTCGTAAAATCCTAAATAAGGAATTTTAAGTTGTTAATGGTTGTTAATATCTATCATGAAGTTGTTATTGGGATTTTGAAATTCAAATGGATTTTTTTTGTCACTTTCCCTGTCATTTACTCAAAAAGCTGGTATTACGCACCTATACAAAAGAAAATAAAAATCTGTTCCTAAGGCTTTAAACCTCATCACTCGCCATCTGCTAAAACCAATTACCCAGATGGCTCGTGATAAAAAAAGCAGTAGCTACCTTGGATTGAATGAGCCAAATTAGCGAGTGAAGATGCTTCACTAACTTGCTCCCTCGGTACAAAAAAAAATAAAAAAAATTGAACCATTTCTCAACTTGTGTATCTCATCCTTATGCCAGGTCCATGCTAATCTTTTCTGTATTGCTCTAATTTGATTGGATGCCCCGAAGCGATGATCAAAGATATATATATATATATATATATATATATATACACAATTTATCTTCAGGCAATGCAACTTTTCTCAACCATATATAAATCCTATTTTTAATTAGGTGTGAAATAGAGGATTTGCTGTAAACCTCGCTAATGAAAAATTGCAGCAGCTGCAAGTAAGATGCACACACTTGATCCTTAAAAACAAATTTTAAAAATATGTGGACAATAAATTTTGCAGTTGAAAAAATTTCAGAAATTTTTTCCATTTTACAGTGAATAAATATTAAATATAGAAGAAAAATTTATAAACGCACTTTTTCAAATTTTATACGGTGTTTGAGAAAATATATTCAACTGGAGTCTTGAAAAAGCAGCATTATTTATGAATGATGAAAAATGAGATTGTTTTTATAAATCTAACAAATCAATTGTTTAGCATGGCAAAAAAGGGAGAAATTCCAAATAAATACCCATCGAATATCAAAAGGATAAAAAGGTACCTCAAATATACAGAAAGAACTAAAAGGGACCGTTCCCAATTTGGGATAAACAATTTTAAGGAAAAAAAGACCAAAATACCCCTGTCTCCATTCACTTTCAAAGTAAAGTGGTTAATGGTTATACTAGAGTGGTTAATCGCTATACTGAAGTGGTTAATTGCTATATTAGAGTGGTTAACGACTTTCACAAATATAAGAATATTTGAGCCCAACTAATGAATCAGTGAAGTAGTTAATGGCTATACTGGAGTGGTTAATTGCTATATTGAAGTGGTTAATTGCTATACTAGAATAGTTAACAACTTTTACAAAAACAAGCATAACTAATGAATCAGTGAAGTGGTTAATGGCTATATTAAAGTGGTTAATCGCTATACGGGAGTGGTTAATGGCCATACCTGAGTGGTTAATGGAGACAGGGGTATTTTGGTCTTTTTGCCTTAAAATTGTTTATCCCAAATTGAGAACGATCCATTTTATGTTCTTTTGTATATTGGAGGTACCTTTTTGTCATTTTGATATTCGAGGGGTATTTATTTAAAATTTTCCCGAAAAAAGTTAGATATGCCAAAATAGAAGAATAAATGTGGAAAGACTTAAATGGGGCCTAATTGGATAGAATGAAGGGGACCAAGTCGGCCTTAACAGATAACCATCTCAAAATTGGCAAATAGTTACTCCCTTCCTCATCTTTCTTTCTTTATGATCACCTTCCTCTCCTTTTCCTTAATTTTAATCATTCATTAAATTTGATAGTTTAAAAAAAATAAAAACATGATAATACAAATATTTCATACTCTATCCCACCTCTTGGATTCTCACCTACATTATCGATCCATTATTTCTTTATTTTTTCTTCTCATTTTTTCAGCCATCAAATTTAATAGATGGTTAAGATTAAGGAAGAAGGGACACAAAAGACCATAAAGGAGAGGAGGATTTCCTTGCCCCTCACCCTCATATGCTCATCATATGCATGCATACATATAAACAAGGTTGTCAAACTCGTGAGTTTAAGTAAACTCGTGATACGAATGTAAAATCGGATCGTAAACTCGAATCACAGACTCCTAAATATTTACTTTTATTAACAAATATGTGTTTAAAGCATATAATTATATAAAAAATACAAAAAATAACAATAAATTGATTTAAATATATTTGATTTATGAATAGTTGATATTGAATATATTAACATTCCTACTTTATAGAACTTAATGAAGAAATTTCTGTAAAATTTATATACAAACTCATTGAATATGGTCAGATAAAAATAATTAACATGAGATTCATAGCTTCTTAATAAGATTATTTCATTAAGTAGAAACCTGAAAAAGCTAAACTCGATAAGTAAACTTGTGAGTTTAACCGAATCTTCACATAATACGAATTTAAATGATTGGTGACACGTTTTAGGTAAGTAAAACTGTAAAAAAGGTAAAATCAGAGAGTCAACTCACCTTGACAACAATACATATAAATATAAACATATAACACACGAGAAAGATTCCTTTTTTATTAGTCATACATTTATGTGGAGATGCTCCAAAGTCCTGACTCACTATTTTGTCATTATATATTGCATTCCGGTCCCATTGATCAATAATTTTAAAGTTAGCGATCACGGGTGTTAAACACATATTATTAACAACAGTGTTGGGAATCTCCATATCAATATTCATAATTCATTATCAAATTCTGTGTTGCATATAAATTCTGAAAAAAAAATACTCCTACCATGTTATTCAGTTAATGTTTGTATACCACCTATATTTTCTTTTGTTATTTTTTATATAATAAAAGTACTATTAACATTAATCTATGCCTTGATTAAAAGGCCATAAACTTTTTTTAAAATATAAATTCAAAGTGTCCTCAAATCACTTTAAACTTGAAACTAATATGATATTTATATATATATATATATACACACACTCGTATATGGAAGCTTTAAGATTAAAGTCCTATGAGTTTTGGAGATCAAGCTTGTGTTTTTATGAGATGATATTGCTTACCATGCTAACCAACAACTTGTTGGTATAATAGGCAATCAAATCTGATACTGCCTCCGATCTTTATTATAAGAGCCCGAAATTTGAATTGTTTTGGTCAAAAAGATAAGAGCTCACCTTGGAATCTATCATCATTTAATGCCATTTTTCCTATTTTACCCCCTACTTATTAACATTCTCTTTCATAGTATTCATTAATACTCCTATTTACATTTCTCTCTCTAGTCTCATCATAAATAAGAGTAATATTGGAAAAATAGTTGTTTTTCAGACATATTTATAGTTGCCAACTAACGTTTACATGTTTTCTTAAGAAGCGTTATTTGACTGCAAAACTCTTATAAATAAGACCGGAGGGAGTATACTCCTTATCCTATATATAGAATTCTTCCAGCATGTTTCACATATACAAAGAAATACCTTAAACATAATTCATTATACCATAGAATTTGACAATTTTTCAACTTTACCCATATTAAATATCCCCAACACCATATAAAAATAAAATCAACATATAATAAATGAAGGGTAAAAATGTACATTTACATGAAAAATTTAATGAGGTCCCCTATATATAAATAGGACAAAATGAAGTCTTCTCTCTCTGTTATATAAATAGGACCAGAGGAGTACATTAAATTAAGGGTTAAGATGCATTTTAGCCAATGATTTGTTACAAAAAGTGCGCTCGGCACAATTATTTTTAAAATGTCCATATAAACCAACCATCTTTTAAAATGGGGCAATTTGACCAATACCGTACAGAATTTTGTTGTGTCAAGGGCTCCTTTTTTAAATAAATTATTGGTCAACTTGCCCCATTTTAAAAGATGGACATTTTAAAATGGCTTATATGGACATTTTAAAAATAATTGTGCCGGGCATGCTTTTTATAACAAATCATTGGCAAAAATGCACCTTAACCCTTAAATTAAGCATGTTCTCAAATACCTTTCTGTTTTTCTTTTTAAAATATTAATGGGGTGATGCAAACGCTGAAAGTATTCTAATTCGCTTGAATGAATTGATTTCAGAGCAATAAATGGATTTGATTCATTGATGGTTGCTATATAGCAAGCAATGAAAAATTATATTGATATCCAATGTGAGTTTTACAAATGGCTGAATAATCAATATCAAGAAAAATGATTAAATCTAACTTAAATTGTATTCCTCCGTCCCTAAATATAAAACCCAGTTGACTTTTTTTGGGGAGAAATTGAGGGAGCTAAATGAGCCACTTAATCATAATGTATTTTGTGTATAATTAGATTATATGTTAGCTTATAAATCAAATAAATTAGTTTAGAGAAAAAAATTATAGCAAATCAATTTATAACTAATTTATTTAGTTTTTTTTAGAATTTTCCAAAAAAATTAACTAGATCTTATATTTAAGAAGGAGGGGAGGGAGTGACCAATATGTTACATACTTACATGCTCCAAGCATGTTATATAAATTTCTTTCCAACAACACTCTTATCTATAGAATTGATGATGATGGACGATTCTTAATAATTCATCTTAATCAATATATAATCAACTCTAAATAAGAAAATGGGGGTAAGAAACTAATAAATGCCACTTACAATAGATATTTTTTATATATATATAAGCCAACTTTATCTATATGTCAAATCAAAACAATTATTATTTATAGGATTAAGAAATGTTAAATTGTATCCACCTGAAATTAATATTTTACAAATAGCATCAATTAGTCTAAAGCACTACATTCGTCCCTTATTATAAGTTGCAAGTAACAACTTTGTGTTCTTGAAGAAAATTAATAAAATTAGTTAAAAGTAATAATTATGTAAGAAATGCAATTTTTTTCTATTATACCCTTACTATTAACAACGAAAGATAATGTATGGGGAAGAGATAATGATAGAGAATATGACAAATAAGATATAATAAAGATGAAAGAGAATGTATAAAAAAAAAAGATTAACAATGGATAAAACTAGAAAAAAAATGTAATAAATGCTAAACAAATCTAAAATGAAAACTTATATTTTGGGACAATCACATTTACAAATTTAAAACTTGTAAGAAGTGACGAAGGGAGTACTTTTCTAGTAGCAAAAAAATATTTTCATATGCTAAATACACCAAAATTACTTAAGATACTAAATGCTAGAAGAAAAAAGATTGGTGGTCCTACTTAATCCTAGAAGAGTTTTCCAAAATATTTTTAATATGTTTAAGCACACATTTAGTCATTTAACTTTATGCAAGGTTTTATTTTGGTATTTTTAACTTTAAAAAGCATGTTTACAATCCTTTCATCCTGATATTGTTAGTCTCTAATGACGATTTTCTATATAAATCATTGTTATTTTGAAAATTAAACTTAATATCATAGCAATTTAAGAGGTTTTTTCATATTTTAAATCTCAATATCAACATTTTCTATTAGCAGCGTTAGGATAAAAATGATTAAAAGGGCACGTTTTAAAGTTAAAGCATCAAAACAAAACCTTGTATAAAGTTAGAGGTTTAAACATATACTCCTCATTCTGTTCCTAAATATAAGATATATTTGAGTATATGGGTTGATTTTTTCTCATATTTTCCTTCAATTATCACTATTAATGGCCCTCAATAATAAACAAGTAAGAGAATGAGGGTAGGAATAAAAGAGTGTGGTTAGGATATTTTGGTAATATCACAAGATTTTAACTAACTTAACTAGCATCCTTAATTTAATCAAATTAATTAAATAGGTCTTATATTTAAGAACGGATGGAGTACTTTATAGCCTGATAAAAAGTGATATATACCGCATTTTTAAAAAGTGATGTATACTAATTTTGTCACAAAGTATTTGTTAAGTAAAGCTTTTGCCGTGGAAGATTTTTTGGGACTGGTGCCGCCCCAAAAGCATAAAATATGTAACTAGGGGTGCCAAAGGCCGGGCCCGGTTAAGCGTATGCCCCAAGTCCGGTCTTAACATTTTTCGGGCTAGCTTTTCTGGTCCGATGCCCCGCCCGAGACCAAGACCGGGTGGGACATGTCCTCCGGGCCACAGGACATGTCCCGTTGGTCTTGAACCATTTTAATACTAATAAAAAAAAATGCAAAATATTATGAAATAAATTAAAAAATAAAAGAAATTGGAAAAAGAATTAATTAAATATTTTTACATGGTGTATTAAGTATTAAATATTATATAGTGTATTTTTAAATTGGGAAAAAGAAACTATTTTTTTATAAAAAATAATAATATCTTCTGGCCGGGCCGGGCCTCTGGTCCTAATGCCTATGCCTTTGCCCCGTCCTGCCCGGCAGTCGGGTTTCGTCCCGTCATGTTTGGTTATGGTTCTGAGCCAATATGTCCCATGACCAAATTGACTTCGGACCGGGCCGGGTCCGGGCGGGCCACCGGCCTCCGGGTTTTTATGCAGCCCTATATGTAACAATGTGGCTCTGTGTGAATTATTAATTTGTTAATTTATGTTTCGTTCACCTCCCTAATGAACACTCTCTGTGCGGCGTGACATAACTTTCATTTTTTTATGATTAATCTCTCTCTCTCTCTCTCTCTCTCTCTCTCTCTCTCTCTCTCTCTCTCTCTCTCTCTCTCTCTCTCTCTCTCTCTCTCTCTCTCTCTCTCTCTCTCTCTCTCTCTCTCTCTCTCTCATTCATAAATAAAAACACTTCTAGAAAAAGAGTAAATTTTCTACTCATTTAATTTTTTAACGAAATTTAACTTATCATTTAGAAAACCACAATTTAGTTAAAATGAACTTATATATAGGGATATGAGAGTAAATAGATAAAATGAGTACAAATGTATTTATTACTTGTATAAAGTTAAATATGACTTTATTAAAACAAGACAAACCAATTAAAAAAGATCAATTACCAACGGACAGAATACTCTAATAATTATGAGTAAATCTGTAAGGTTGTTCTATTTTCAAACAAAATAACTACCAACACATTTTTTTTTTGCATAAAATTTTTTATATCTTTTAGGTGAGGCACAAAAGTTGTTATGCAATGCCAAAACGTTGTTACAGAAAGTCTAAAAGTTTTCATTCAACTAAAGGGGCAAAAGAATAATTTGGTTTTGAGACTTAATACAAATCAGATCCCAAGAAACTTAACTTTAATTTGGCCATTTTATGGGAACTCTCCTGTCTTCAACATGACTTCAAATTAATTTTCCCCGTTAGCTTCGATGAGATGGTAAAAATGAGTTATCTAAAAAAAAAAGGAAAGAAATGGCTGATATAAGATGAGGGTCTATGACTAACAACCTTAAATTATGCCGTAATCATTGAGTAAGAAGCAAAGTCTCTAAATCCACTCCGTAAGACGAGGCTGATTTCGCTGGCACGTTCATGGCGTAGCCAGCAGCAAGCAACCAGAAAGAAATCAAGAAAATCCCCAAAATCAACACCCAAGATATAAACCAAGTCCGTGAATGAAAAAAAAAAAACCAAAACCCAAAAGCCAGTTCATTACCTGAATGTTCCAACTTCGAGGCTCTGCAACTAACCACCACCAACATTCATTACTTCAATTCGGCATTTTCCTTCCTCCTCCTTCAATCCCCTCCCGCTAATCTCTCTCTCTCTCTCTCTCTATTTCCCTGTTCATCCTCACTGTCACTCCAACCTCAACAATGTCTCTCACTCTCACCCATTTCCTCTTCTTCTTCCTCATCTTCTTCTTCTCCACAACTTACTCTGCTCCTCCTCATCAACCCTACCCTTATGGTAAGTTCCCATTTTTCGTCTCTCTTTCTCTCTGTATTCCCCTTTCCCAATTGATTATCTTCCATATCTCTAATGGGTATCTTCTATCTCCTCTCATTTTCAGGTTTATCTTACCGCATCGACTGTGGAAGCCCCACTAACACCACCGACCCATTTAATGCCACCTGGCTTTCCGACCGATTCTTCACCGGAGGCTCAACCTCCATAGTCTCCGAGCCTCTTCGATTTCATTCCCCCTACGAGAAAACCGTCCGCTTCTTCCCCATCTCCTACGGTAAAAAAAACTGCTACGTAATTCCCTCTTTACCCTTCAATTCCACCTTCCTCTTCCGTACATTCATCGTCTACGACAATTACGACGGCAAGTCTCACTCTCCTTCCTTCGATATCTCCGTTGAGGGCACCGTCGTCTTCAGCTGGCGGTCTCCCTGGCCGGAATCCTTAGCTCGTGACGGCGCTTACTCCGATCTCTTCGCTTACGTCACCGACGGCGAGGCTGACGTGTGTTTTTACAGCTTAGCTACTGATCCTCCTGTTATTTCATCCCTTGAGGTATTTCAGGTTGATTCGATGGCGTATGGTAAGGTTATTTCTGGGAATGGCATTGTTCTTGTGAATTATGGAAGGTTATGTTGTGGGAATGATTCTTGGGGTCCTGGATTTAGTGATGATGTTGACATGTTTAGTAGGTCATGGCAATCTGATGAAGAATTTAGATTGAATTCGGCTGGTGTTAATGTTTTATCGACGAAGAATACTATAAGTGGGACTGATGTGAAGCCTAATTACTTTCCTATGAAGTTGTATCAGAAGGCGGTGACGGTGGATGGAGGTGGTGATTTGGAGTATAAATTGAATGTGGATGCGAAATTGGATTACTTGGTTTGGTTGCATTTTGCTGAGATTGATTCTAGTGTGAAGAAAGCAGGGGATCGGGTTTTTGATGTGTTTATTAATGAGAAGAATGTGACTAGGATTGATATATACAAGCAGGTGGGAAGTTTTGCTGCTTATAGTTGGGATTATACAGTGAAGAATTTGAGCAGTAGTACCTTGAGTGTGAAGCTTGTAGCAGTTAAAGGTGCCCCACTCATTAGTGGGCTTGAAAATTATGCATTGGTTCCTAAGGATCCTTCCACTGTCCCTGAACAAGGTGAGTTAAAGGGATTTAGAGACATGTTCTCAGAAAGGAAACTGATTTTTATTTTTTTTTTCCCTTCATTTGGAATCTGAAAAATTTGTTTGTTACTTCAATGATGAAAACATAATTAGGAAGAAAACTTGCTATATGTAGTTCACCTTTTTTTAGTAATTGATGTTGACACCTGGAAAGGAGG